>JACCID010000054.1:0-1350846 GCA_018906775.1 Sycophila sp. Sp_5 | reverse complement strand
TTAGATCGCAACATTTTATAAAATATATACTTATAAAGTTAAGAAAAACCAGAATAGTTTGTATATATAAATGATTAAATACATTCTAAGTTCTCATAAACATCAGTTTTAACTATGTGTTGGACATAAAACGCATAATAAAGTATGCCTTTGCCCATCGCCATTCTCTCAACTTGTATGTACTTTCAAAACCCACTGTAAGTACATTCGATCCTCGCATACTTCCTACCGGCTTGCGCAAAGAGGACATCGTCCGCACAAAGCGAAGAAGAGGTTTTCTCTTTTAGTTTGCAGATGCGCGTTGCGCAAACAAAAAAAGGGGCACTGATCTCTCACCGCCTATTTCCGTGAGGGTAAAAAAAAACGCCACGGAAACTCGAGTTTACATCCTACCCTGTACGAGTAGCATCTTACCATTGGATTGTGTCTCTGATTTCATTTTTATACTATTGCAGCTCTGTACCTATGATCCCCTTTCAGTTAGTCTTTAAATAGATGAGTGAGATACCTGAGGAGAGATAAATAGACACACTAGACACCTTAAGAAGTAATAAAACGCACCCATCACCACCTAAGAACTAAACAATAACTATATTATACAAACACAACACTTAATACACACCGTATCAAAACATATAAAGATAAACAAAAAGCCCAAAAACAAGGAAAGACACTGAAACTAGAAACAACAAATACCATAAAAAATAAAACAAAAAACTTCAAAAATAACAATAAAAAAGCAAACAAATTCAAAGAACCGAAACAAACAAAGCAACAAACCACTAAAACCAACACCACCAGAGGAACAAAAAAGAAAAACGGAGAAAAAAACGAAAAAAAAAAAGAAAGAAACAAAAAAACACAAAACACATAAGTAATATTAAAAGCCCACGACAAAGAAAAGAGCAGACAAGACGACAAAAAAAAAAAAGCAAAAAAACGAAACAAAAACCAACTACACAAGTCAGAACACCACAGAGCACAAACAGAGAAAAAAACGCATCAAACCCCAGATCATTAAATAAGAAGAAAGTATATAACCAAGCGAACAACAAGAAACACAAAACAAAAAAACACCCACAACCAACCCAAAAGTAGGCGAAAAAAAAAAGAGACTCCTACAGACAAACCACCAACACAAACACAAACCACAAATAAGCCGCAAACCAACACAACAAAGACAAAACAAAAAACAACACTCACCAAAGACACAGCGAAACGTAGCACAAAAAAAAAAAAAAACGAAGAGAATATCCACCAGATAAAAAGAGCCAACCCATACATAACCCCGCACACAACACTAAACAATCAATACACATCAGCATACCCTTAAGCAGAACCAACCACCCACACAACGCTCACCCCAACCACCAACAGTTCCGGACACCTATCCAGCAGCCAGGAGCCTCACAGACCCACACCGTCACCCCCCTACCGCACCAGCGCAAAGACACACCCAAACACCAACACAAAACACACCACACACCAACCAACCCCCCCCCAAAAACCCCCACCCCACCCCCCCACACAACCCACAACACCCCCACCCCCCCAAACCCCCCCCCCAAACACCACCCGACATCCACACCTCGCCACGACCCCACACAGCCTACGCCCATTAAAACCAACGCCGCCCCTAAAAAAGACCCCACCAAACACCTCAAACCCAACACCCCCACACACAACACGCTGCAGCGCAGAAATAACCACCCCCACTCGCAACACGACCCACACTACCACCCTCACACACACAAGAAGCACCCCTGCGCCCACCCCTGGACGATCGATCGGTTGTGGGAACTAATTGCACCTTGGAAACTTTGCCGACCGCATGTTTGTAAAATGGATTAAGAGACTGAAGATTTAGGCGAATTGGCCGTGGTAATCCTCCGGGACCCTTCGGTAATTGCGCTTAATTTTATCGTTAGGCTGCATATTATCACCCCAACTGGCGGCGTCCGATCGTAATGATTTAATGCGCGCTTTTTCCTGCATCACCAGTATCTACAGCGATAATCAAAACTATCTTCAAACAGCAATGAAAAAAAAATTTTCTTGCATAATTTACTCGCGAGAACAATCGTAAAATCAATTACCCGGAAAAACACGAGGCAGTGACGTGTTGCTGCGTCACGGGAAAACTTTACAGGAAACTGTTCGTAATTTTTTCGCTCGCTAAAAAGCTGATTCTCGTAAAGCCCGCGGCAATTAACGTAGAAATCGCCGGCACGACACGTATAATCCCGGAAGCATGTGCTTTTCAAATGTAAATCGTATCGCATCGCATTGGTCACTCCAAGATACGCGAAAATAAATTTTCATCTTGGGGAAATTTCGAAACGCCATCCCGTGGTGCCGACGTGCGATTCCTCACCCAAAGGGACTTGTAAATCAGCACAGGCTACCTTTTCGGTGGTCCCCGGCGCGTTAGCGTTTGCGTGAGCAGGCCACCGCAGTGCTGACTCTGTAAAGTCGGGAATTCGGAAGAAGTCGAAACGGTTCCATCGTTGTAAACGCCAGGGTCCTCCGGCGCATTGTTCCGTAGTCATACCTCCCGACCGAAATCGCCGGAAAAAAAATGCACGAAAAAAGGCACCCCCCTGGGTATATCTACCGTATTCCTACGAATAGGGTCCGAAGGGGACTTACGATAGGTACGCGTATTTTTTTTATCGCGGGGATTAGCACGACACTTTTCCCCGTTGACCAGCGATGAAATATGCCACTCTGAAGTTGCGAAAAAAAAAGGGTAACGCTTAAGCCGTTAGTGCAAAAAAAAAGTTAGTAGCCTCTTTGAGAACTTGTCGACAGTTCGGAGTTAACAGAAACTTTAGGATTTTTACGATCTTCTTTTTTCTTCATCTCCAGTCAATTTTTGCCGGGAAACTTCGTAGCCCAGGATTTCGAGGTTCCGCTTGGCACTGGCAGTAAAAGAAAAAAAAATATGCGACCCGTTAAGTATGTAAAAAAAAGTAGCGTCGCCGCCTTTTAGACGGCGTGGCGGCATAGTGGAATGTTCTGTTAAGTGACTGTTGAGTTTATTGTGCTTTCGAGGTAGAATTCTGGATCCGCGAGCTGTGCCTCGAATCCTTATATAAATTTAACTCGGCGAATATAATTCCTTAAAATTACAAGAAATACCCATTTGCTTCGAGCGCAAATATGGATATTAATTCTAGTAACAGAACGGTGGGAACTGCATTTTCTCTTATTTCGAATAACTTTTACTTTGAATTAGACTTTATATATAAGGTATCCGATTTTTTTTTATCGCAGATTCTGCTAAATAGGATTTTCCTGTATTCGATTAATTTAAATCTTTTATTCGAAGTGTTTAGTTACACTGTACAGATGTGTGTAAAAATATCGCTATTGCTACTTAAACAATAAAAGTAACGTTTTACGTTATAATAATATATATTTATTCATTAATCATCTTTTAAATTGTACAATTAAAGGTAATACAAAACATACATATAATCGTTTTTTTCGTTAACTTAGTTTTTTAAAGAAATTATCGAATGTATTCTATACAAAATGTTATTACATCCCACATTACACTTGTAAAATTAAATCAATTCATTATAACTCAAATAAGTCATCTTTTTAAATTGTTCGTCAGTAAATATAACAAAAGAACTTGAAACAAGAGGAGATAAGAAGTAACAATGAACTAATGTTACGTAGAAATGTAGAACTTGCATAGTTGAGACATTCGTGTTAAATTTCATTTTTGTATAAATAGTGGTTAAACATTCGCAAACTAAAAAAGTGTGTCAGTGACACCAGTGATAGTAACATATAATTTATGAACCAGCATTGAATAGTATAAATTGAATCGCGTTATTAAGATATAATCACTTAGCAAAATGGATTTCAAAGTGCTCCTTGTTTGTTGTATTTTGGCTGTCACTCATTCCCGTAAGTGCAATATAAAATATTTTGAATCTAAATAAATTCAAATAATATGATTATATTATAATTATTAAATATGAGTATCTTATTAAATGCTCGATTTACTAATATACAGGTTACTTGGATTCGGAAATAATGGAAATTAGTAGTCGCATTGTGGGTGGTATAAACTCGACTCTAGGAGAATTTCCATATCAAATCTCTTTGCAACTTCGATGGGAAAATGTCAGTGATATACATACTTGCGGCGGCGCTATACTCAACGAGCGATGGATTTTAACAGCAGGACACTGTATTGACTTCACAAAATTTCCGTCTACCTTTTATTTTATCGTTAAGGCTGGAAAGTATGACCTTCATAAGCAAGAACCTGGTGAACAAGTCGCTACCATCAAAAAGGCCTTCAGACATGAATTATATCAGGAAATAAGGTAAGTATACAATTAAATTCTAGGGCGAAGTTCGTTTTCAATTATGTTTGTTATTTATGCAACGAAATACATTTGTTAGTCAATTTTACACGATACCAACGTAATTTTGTTAGATACTAATAATTTAATTAAGAGAGTAAGGGGCTTGAAACATGTTTTTTTTTTAAACTTTTGATTATTAGGTTTCAATTCTTTGGCTTTCTTCATATATTATTTATCCCTGTAAATACTTGTAGATGTAATTTTCATATGGAACCTATCAGTATTTAAAAAAAAATTATGAATTCTTAAAAAGCGAATGAAAAATATGTTAAAAAATTTATGAAAAAATTACAATAATACCTTGTAAAATTTACTAGCATAGTAAGATCGCAAACATTTATAAACTTAAATAAATCACCACCTTGTAAATAGCCATGATATTATTGCCTAAATTTGAAAAAAACGTATCCGTGGTGTCAACAGAGGGACTGTCGTGAACGATATTGGTTTGATCAAGCTAAAGACTCCTCTGAAGTTAAATGATCGTGTCGTTAAAATCGCACTACCAAAAAAGAATAGTGAATCCAGTGGCTCGGTCATTTTATCTGGATGGGGTTCCATTAGCCCAGATCCCGACGACCCAGAAGAACCGTCAATCCTGCAGACTGCTTCTCTACCCATCGTGGATCTCGAAAGCTGCAATGAAGCTCTTAATTCTTTCAATTCGGGCGAATCCGATATAGACGAATTCTGGAAGTATTTTTTCCCGTACTGGCGTGTGGAGAAATTGGCGCGAGAGACAAACATATGTACCGGTCCACTCACTGGTGGAATCTCCGCGTGTATAGTGCGTGTTTCATTAACAATTTGACTCTGTTTTAAAATATCAGATTTATTGAAGATTTTATAGATCTTTAATTTAAATTTCAGGGTGATTCCGGTAGTCCACTAGTGAAGAGAAACAACGAGGGTAAGTTGGAGCTTGTGGGAATTGCTTCCTGGGTTGTAGCCCCCTGTGGAACCAAAGGAGCACCAAGTGTTTTCGTTCGAGTCTCGTCGTATATAGACTGGATTAAGAATAAAATCATCAACAATTAAATATTTTACAATTAACTCGTGTATAAAACATGATCAGAAATAAATAAAAGCCTTTCGTTAAAATAATAAAACTGCCACTTGGAAATCTCGTAAATGTAAAAGTGCCCTCGTGCACAAACGATTATTCCTCGTAAACTGCAGCAAGCCCGAATAATAATTGCACGTCAATTAATCAAACATAATAACAAATTATAATTGCAATTTAATCTCAGCCGTGAATTCCGCGAAGCTCGTCAAACAATTTGCACAGGAAAGAGATGAGACCAGGGGGGGGAGGGGGAGGGCAGAGGGATACATTATCAGCGATGCACCTCTCCCGCATAATACCGCAATCACGGCGAACATCACGCGCGCCCCCTCCCCCCTCCGCGAAAATCCCAGGTTAATTCAATTTAATAGTCGCCCCGGCGGGCCTCGCCAATGCCCGAAAACCGAGCATTAGAAATACATTAGTCCTGGGCCCTGGATTTTTCCAGACTGCGGCGCAGCGTCCGATAGCCGGCCCTCCGTAATCGAATCCGTGAGCGAGCAGCTCGCTTTCCCATGTCGGTGGGAGCGAGCGAGTTAAATATTTATCGAGGCGCGAAGGGGTGGCGCGACACGTGCTTCGAGGAGGCTCCTGGTTAAGAGGATGGCACTCGTGCGAAAGGGATGGGGGGATGATCGTGTCACGGCGGCGAGGGGGCCGCTGATATTGAGTTTGGACGATGATTTAGAGCGATGATTTTCTGCTTCTCAACGATTTTGTTTGGTTTATGGGTCCGCAGTGTCTCTGCTGTAATTAAATTTTTAATAGCAATTTATTTTCGTGCGCAAGCTACGGTTATAATTTACGGCGAGGAAGTGTGACGCTCTGTGTCGCGCGATTTAAATTGAAATTTATATCTTTTGAAGCAGAAATGTATATTGGTGAATGCAGCAAATAATGGAAGGGTCATTATTACTGTAGTTTATCTGTACTATGCAACGCTTCTGTTTTTTTTTTGTTTTTAGAAACTAAATTTTTTACGACTAATAAAATACGCAATTCGTAAATCATGACGTAAACTGAATTCAAAGTGCACGGCAGCGTAAACGTCAGTTGAATGAAATTTGAATGGCCACATAATAATCGCTCAAAATTTATTAAAACGTACGCCAATTTAATTTATGGATTAAAGGACCGATACAAGGCGCGCTTTGTTTAAGTGGGCAAACGCCGAAAAAGAAAGACAAACAAAATTATTCTGCTCCCAAATTTATAACGACGTAATTTGCAGCGCCAAGAATTCACGGAGTGATATACAGTGCGTATGAAAATCTATCGTAAAAATAATACTGTTTAAGAAGTCGTAAATAAAAAATGTCTTTGCTCATAAGCTAGAAAGATCGCGTTAAAAATAAACCCGTTGATTTATGAATTGCGTACGAATGAAAATCAGAGACGAGGAGTTGAAAAAAAAAAGGAACTGCTACGAGGCAGTAAAAAAAGAGAAGAAAAAATAAGGAGGAAGCGGAGGAGGAGCGCGAGATATACCCACCGGTAGAATATATAAAGAAAAAAATATGCGCGACGTTCCCGAGAGGATTCCGTACATTACTTTCGCTCCCTAGGAGAGAGAGAGGTTTTATTTTCTTTTTATCGTTTTATCGCCTCGACCGCGCTGAGGATCTGATTGGATTGGCGCGGGGAGAAAAGTTCCGAGATAACATTGAATTTTTTTTAAACGGCCAGATCGATTAAGGCGATAGCGTCGCCGCCGATTAGCATACGAGTGGGAAGCTGTTGATATAATTGAATTCGTCGACTTTAATGGTTCCCTTTTTAAATTTCACCGCGTCCTTCTTGTGCATATATATGTATATAAACCATTGCGCTCCTCGAGTCTGCGTCGTCGCGAGCTCTTATATACCCGCGATTTAAATTTAATTGCAGTGAAAATTTAAAAGGGAGCCGCACTTAAAATAATATGAATTGCAGATAGGCGGCTCTTTCCTCCGGGTATAATTGTAGCTTCCGATTGGAGATCTTCGGGTTTCTCGTCGCGTCGATAATGTTAAATAGAAAACTTTAATTTTACATAAAAGCTTCATTTACTCTTATGCAGATCGCGGAAATAATAAAATTCGAAAATAACAATCGAATTAACGAGCATGAATATTGAAAGAGTGCCGCTTTGTTTATTTTATTAATTAAGAAATTGCATAAAACATTTTGTTGCGCATACATTACTGCACAGCTTTTTCTTAAATATACAGCACGTCTAATAATAGACTTTTAATAATTGTCCCAACGGTCTTTAAATTAATTTCAATGAAAAAGTGTGATTTACAGGCGATTTTACGAGCGAAGCAGTTCTTCCTTTGAAATATTAAATAAGATTTTTAACAACGATAAGATGCACTTTTTTGCGCGCGCATTCGCTAATAAATTCGAAGCCCGCCGCGCGCCAGTAATAAAAGCAGGCGGAGCGCTGATTTGTAGTGTAGGACTTTTGTCGCGACGAAATCACAAGGTAAACACGAAAACCGAAGTAATAATAGCGCGGCTACACTGAATATTTTCCGAGGGCTTGCGCAATAAAAGAAGCGCGACGTACGCTTTTTTTTTTCGTGGTGCAGAAGCCGTTCGCCGTGCGGCGATTTTATCTCGGCCGAACGGTTGCATAAATTTCGCGAAATTATTAATGCCTACAAGTTTTCAACAAAGAAGGGCTAACGATGCAGCTCCTTCAAGTCACCCCCCCTGCCCCCTTCACCGAAAGCCGCTTCGAAGCTAAAAACCGCGGCATATTTCAGCGGGACTTTTTTATCCCTCCTCCACGTATAAATCCATTTTGCCGCCTCATAAAACCTTCGATCGGGATGATAAATTTCCGTAATGCGGGGGCGACGGGCTGCTGAAAAGTCCAGCTCACGCGAGAGAGAGAGAGAGAGAGACAGAGAGAGAGAGGAAGAGAGAGAAAATGAGCGGAAAAACGTGGAGCGGATTTTTCGGAAACAAAACAGGTCCGGAGAGAAGTTGAGGCATTAGGCGAGGACGCGCAGGAGGCTCATTGTTTGCGGCCCGTCCTCGTATTTTCGGCTTAGCATTTTCCGGCTTGTTGCCTGGCGCGGAGCGGGACTGCGGTCGGTCGGTGGGTTTTTGGAGGCTGCCGTTAGTGGTGGCCCGACGGATGAGGACCCAAAGAGATTTCGTGGATCGCTGGTAGAGATTTTTCCGTGTGGTTGAGACGCGAATGGAAATCGCGATGGTGACAAATTTTCTTTGGCCTTGGTGGGAAATTAAAGCTGAGATTGAGATTGTGTATCTTTACTAATCTCGTTTGCTTTGTCCATTCTACTTTGAATAGGAAAACCTTTTTTTTCTCATTGTTTGGTTTTTGCTACTCGGAGAAAAATGATCTACTGAAAATAGCAATTGTCCTTTTTCACGTAAATAAATTGATGTCACTGGTAAAATCGCAAGCATTTTTTATTTTCTTTGTTTATTTAATACGAAATCCCCCTATAAATATAATAGAGAATAAAGTATAATATTTACAAAGTTTACATGATTTAATATCATTTATATTATTTATTTATTTATTCAGCAAGATTAAACAGGCTTAAAAGTCATTTACAATAGAATTTATTATTAAATTAGCAAAGAAGAAAAATTTATAAAAATAAGAACTGTTAAAATGAAAAAATACAATGACCACAAACATAAAACTTTTTTTAAGTACATTTTTTCTATAAGGGTGTATATTGTTGTTTACTTATATTTTTCTACTATTTTAAATGATTCTAAAAATATTTCAGATATTTATGAGTGTACCTGTACAGGAAGGGAGACCATTTTTTTGAGAGATAAGAAAACTAAATTTTGGGCAGAAGAAATATTTTTTTAAAGGATAAGGGTTATTTCTACATTTTATAAAGTATGAAGTATTTTCCATTTTTTTTTGTAGAAGTGAATTATTAGTGTCTCATATTTCTACAAAAAAAAACTGTACTAAAAAATCTTTTGATTCCTCTGAAAACCATTTAACATTTTTAAAAAATATTAAAAAAATCTACATATCGCGAAGCTATTCATCCTGGAAATCCTCGGAAATATTTATGTATATTTTACGTCCGTTCTATTTTAAGAACGCACTTCTCTTTCATTCCGCGCAATAGCAAATCAACAATAAAACCATCGACAAAAGCGCCATTACGAAATTGACCGAAAGACACGAAAGAAAAATCGAGTGCACCCGGCCAAAAAAAAAACAGTGCCTCGGGCGAAACTTGTCCCACGTCTCCCGGAACAATCGACTGAGCCGCACCGGCCGCAGTGTTCGATTCGCATAAACAGGCTCATCGCTTCAGCCTCCAAATCCCCTTAAAAAAATCTCCACGAGCACGCGCGTCTCCTTATTTTCCGGCTCGTCGCGCGCGCATCGCCTTAGGCGCGAAAA
Source organism: Sycophila sp. Sp_5 (assembly GCA_018906775.1). Lineage (NCBI taxonomy): Eukaryota > Metazoa > Arthropoda > Insecta > Hymenoptera > Eurytomidae > Sycophila > Sycophila sp. Sp_5. Next base: position 1,340,996 of record JACCID010000054.1, on the reverse strand, counting down.
CCCAAGAGGCCCCGCGCTGTTTTCCTAGGACCCCTAATCCCGAGTCCCGCGTTCGATCGGCTCTTCTCTTTTCATTCTTTATTTTTTTGTGCACCTCCAGCGGCGATGCATCGATCGCTCCGCGTCGTTGTTTATCGGCGCGCGCTTAATCCCTCGTTGGTAGGATTACGCCCGCGAGTCCCGATTAGGCGGGAGCCGAGATTGCGCGAGTATCGATTTTCGGGAGATTTCGCGAAAATCGCGCCCGGAGTTGTGTACACAAGGGTCTGGTCGGTGAGGCTCGATTGTTCGTTGTTGCAGCGCACGGAGCTTCCGATGGCACGGGGGGAGGGTCGGCGAAAACGCCGCTCGGATTTCCGCCGCCGAGCGGAGATAGAATTTGAGCGCTTGCAGGCCGAGGAGGGCCGATGCGCCGATAGCGATAATCGGGGTGAGTCTCTTTTTTTTTGTGAAGAGATGGGGAGATCGATATGCTGATGTGACGATCGATATGTATATATTTACCTAGTTGGGTCGGTTTCGGATTGCGTAGCGGACATTCATTTTGTCACTGTTACTTCCATGCAATATAACGTGCGTTGGGTTTTAAGGGAAAACAGAATTTATTAAACTGTATCGAGTTAACCTTCGTTTTTTAACTTTTTTTTTACTAAAAAATTGTGTTCACGCAACAACGATAGGTGTGCAATTTCTCTGTTAGTTTATAGTGAAACCACTGTTGGCTCTACATGAATAGAGTGATTTAATTTCACTCGATAATGTAGAGTAAAATTCACTCTAAGGTAGATACTACTACAGGTCCTGTCTACACTCTTTCGCTGCATTCAAGAGTCAAAAATTACTTCATTTCACTTTATTCAGGGAGTTAAATTCCCTATAAATTAGAGTGAAATTTTGACTCCAATATAGTTCATTTTCATTATATTTTACTGCAACTGATATAAGCGTGTAATATACATGACTATATTCAGTTCAGTAAACATAAATAAATTAAATAGATACGTATAATGTTATTTAACAGATAATATCCTTTTTTTTTTAATGAAAATTAAATATTTACCTTAACAGTATAAACTGCTTCCGATTATTTATTATTACCATTTATAAGCAGATGTAATTTCTCGAAGGTAGGATTATACACAAAGTAGGATAAGCCGGAGACTATGTGGCGGAGGATTGAGCGAGAGACATTTGTATTGATTTTACAAAAAAAAAGTAGCGAAAAATAAATACGGTGGCGTATTAAAAATAAAAAGAAAAAAATAATAAAAGTATGTTCGCATACGCACACGAAATCGCGGGTCCGAGCAGAATTCGCCATCCCAGCGCGCATTCAAAAGTAAGCTCGAGATGCAAATCTCCGTAATAAGCTTAAAACAATTAATAAAGCCAATGGCCAGAAAATGATACAATCCAAGGCGACATACTTAAAATAAAGTAAAATAAATAAAAGCACACGCGTCATCGCGTTAGAAGGAACAAAAAATCAATTCGTTAAAAAATATTCAGCTCGTGAAAAGACACTATTATTCTTCCGCCGCAGCGCCGTAATCTCCCCGAGCTTATCCGAAGCTCCCCCCGAAAGTTTCCCGCGAAAATCAGGAGCAGCGATAAGAAAACGACCGTCTCGCTCTCGCGCTCATCCAGAAAGCAGGGCGAGTCAGGCGATAAGGAAAAATCCCCCGCGGAGCGAGCAACGCAGGAGCCCGTTGGTGTTTAGGGCAAACATCGGCCTAATACGGAAGAAAAATTTCACCATTCTAAACACACGGTCGCCCCGTAGGCCTCCGTCACCTCCACTCGCAGGAGTACACAGTTTACGCACAAGAGAAGCGCGTCGGAGCAGAAGCCCGGCTAACAAAGCGGAAAATTTCCAGGGACCCTCCGCACGCCGAGGATCACGTCGTTTTCGCGGTCAACGGCACCGGAGACAAATTTTCATTGTCGCGCGTTCGGGCCGCGTGTGAGCCGTGAGGGAAAAAAGGGAACGAGAAGAAGAGGAGACGGCAGTTTTCTAAGGGGCGTCGGCAGAGGAGGGGGGGACAGGTGGTAACCGGAGACGCTTTTTGGAAATCGACATTGTGCGCGGGAGCCGGATTCTCTTCTCTGCGTCGCGAGAGCGGCTCTTTTCACTCGCTCGCCTCCTCTTGTTCTCGCGAGGGCCTATATCCGAAAGCTCCGGGGCGCGCCGACTGACAAATTTCCGAGGCGGCCGGGAATTTATGGCCGTTTTAGAGCCTCGCGGGGACCGGAGAGCCGCATGCGGAGCGCTGAGAATGAGAGGAAGGCAGATAGACTGATATATTCATATAAACAGAGCATTAAAAATAAAGCCAGTTGAGGCCTTCTTGAGGGAATGGATACTTTTGGAGAATGGGATGCGAGAATCGGCAATATTCACAGCTGATGATGCTGAACTCTTTTCAGCTTTAAGTTGTTTGTAATATGCTCGTGAGATGCTTTTTTACCGTCTAAATCTGAAAATGTGAAATTCACTTGAAAAGTGTGAATAGTGACATTTAATATGTGAAAAGTCGTTCAAATGCTAAATGTGCGAACAATTTTTCACATAAAATTAGTCACTATTCACATTTTCAGATGTAGAGAGTACTATTAAACATTTATATTAATTTCCTGTATATTATTAATTATATAAATAAATTGTGTATACTTATTTATATCACTAAAATTCCACTCAAGTGACATTTTTACTTGTTTTAGGCAGTTATTGGTTATTGGAAGGGATCGATCTTCAACAAACAGAATCTTCAACATAGATACGAAACTTTAGTTTTGATTCAATGCTTCATTCTATTTAACTTGAGTAAGTAATAAACAAGTTATTTATTATTTTCTAAAAATATTTCTGATCAAAATAATATCATATCAATAAATCTGCCAGTCGAAATTAGTACATTCGAGATTGTCAACCTTCTATTTTACTTAGCAATTTCCATATAAACGTTGGATACATTTTTTTGAAAATTATTCTAGGATTAACGCTTTAAATTTTTATTTTGTGAACTACCTAATGGAATTAGAATTTTCATTTATTTTTTGCTCTTATAAACATAAATTAAAATTTAAAAATTCAGAGAATCGAGAGCCTTCATTCGATTAGGCAATTACCAGCTGGGGAGACACGAATCCTGAAATTCCGATGCGCTAGACATGATTACCTTTTTTATTTTTCATCGAGTCACATGTCCGTATTTATTCAAATTTCGTTGAGCAGTTCGTTGGCGCGCTATTCAAGAGGTCGAGTCGCGAGTGTTTTATTACGTGACCAGGGATATTTTCTTTTTTTTAATAGAATATGGGTAGATTTGCTATTTTTAAATCTTCATCATTCTTTATTAAGAAGGTGCGAAACATTTTTTATGCTTTCGCGCACGTATAACGTAGATAATATTTTTTAACATTTTTTATCGCAAAATTTAAGCGTTGGATGTAATTAATTACGTCGAGGCTTTTAGAGTAAATCAGTATAGAGTATTTTTTTTTTTTTTTTGTTAAAATGTCATTTGTTACATAAAACAAGGATGCGATTAGGTAACAGTGCAATACCGTCTTCAAGCTGGGCTTATATTGACTCAGTGTAGTTAAAACCTTCGCCAGTTTGTACCGTTGCCTAATCGCATACTTCTCTTACGTAATAAACACGAAGATGGTCAAAGAAAAGCGACTATATTTATAAAAATGAGATCACTAATTTCTTACCGGGAAGGATTTATCAACGAGCGCCTGGCGGCAATTAGATCAAGCTAATTAAATTCGTCGTCAATAATCCAAGTACTCCGTGTGTTTATTGACATAACGATTATTATGACTAACGTACTTGTAGTGTGCAGATTCTAGAAACTTATTAATCAAACGCATCATTTTCTTTTTAAAAAGGAATTAAATAATGTTCGTTCTTCTTTTTTTAATTAGATTTTGTTAATTAGTGTTTGTTATTTTTTAATTAGTGTTTTCATCAATGGGATAAAATATTGAAAGAAAATTAGTTATTAAATTAAATACATTTATATAATTAAAATATTTAAATAGAGTAAGCTTGTTTTTCTTTTAATTATGTTATATAAAGAAATAATTAAAAATTTTAAAATGCGAGTATTGTTTAATACACTTGTGCATAAATATCTAATACATAAAATATTAATTATTATACAATATGCAATAATAAACAAACCAAATTAGTTATTTCCTTGAGTTTTAAAATATTTTACGATATTCAGAAGCACTAATGTGAGTTAAAATTATTAAAAACTTGTTTGTTTAAAAAAAAAACATCCGCTGTGAAAAATAGAATGCACGCGATCTCGTAGACGTCAACGGCCTTGATCAATTTCCGCCGCCGGAATCGCAATAAATTTCGAGTACGTTCATTTTTTTCTCACCGAAGAGCTATAACGTCCTCGAAAATAATGTAAACACAGGTCGCTCGATAAATCACATTTTCAACGCGTATACTCGCAAATTCCGCGCTCAGCCTCGAATAGTCCACACCCATAACTCAGAGCATCTCGAAGCTCGACGTCCGCGCGTCTCTCCCTCCCCGGAAAAATCCGACGCTCCATTCGGAAAATCGAATCCACGATTCTTCCCGATGAACCCACACTATAGAGCTGGGAAATGCTCCAGCGGATCCGAGCACACTCGCGCGGGTTCCTCTTTAAAGGATGATTCGAGGAATTTTTCCCTATTGTCGCGCTACGGCAAACAGGGCCGTTTTGTGGATCATTGTGCGAGCAGCAGCTCCGAGTGGTAGTAATTTGCCGTAATGAATTGGCCGGGGACCCATTGACAGATTGACTCTCAAAGGGACCTCCGGCCCCCGTCCACCGCGCTAGGACGAGACGAAAGCAGTTTAGGCGCTTTTTCCACGGAGCGCGATGCTCGCGGCCTTAAAGGCCTGTTCATCGCTTTGGCGTAAATCACGCTGCTCACTTTGTCGCCGCGTTTTGTAGTTATTCCTTTGTGTCTACTTCTTTTTTTAAAGTAATCTTACGGGTGTGCTTTCGTTTCGTGAGGAAAACGGAGGTACGAGGCCTTTTCCTCGGTGTGACTCTTTTGAGGTTTTCACAAGGCATTGGTGTGGATAATATTGGTCTGCTCGAGCCAAATTATGATTTATCGACGGACGCGTCGGTGCGTGGAGAAATGGAATTAGCGAGGTTCCTTGTTTTTTTTTGGGATTTATAGATATATAAATCCATGTCGATTCGTGACGAGTGACTTTCCAAGTAAAGTTTTCTTATGAGTTACGACAATAGTATATTTACGCAGCTTGAGGAAATGTCGTTTTTTTTTAAACCTTATTGAAGGCTACAGTTGCGTAATGTTTGCGAACGTGCTTTTTAAGAAACAATTGAATAATTTATGTTTTCTTGAAATTTTTTTTAATTGTAATTTTAATTTAAAAGTTTCCGTAGTTTCAAGTATATTTAGTTTTTACGTAATCATTCCTCGTTAAATTTAAAGCATATTTATGTCACGTCACAGCCTCCAAATATGTTACAGAATCTGGCCACTGAACAGAAGATTTAGCATATTTAACATATTATGCATAAAAGGTTCATAATTTTTCGGCAGAGTTATTTTGCAACGATTCAAAATTTTCATTCACAGTTTATTGATTAAAAACTACTTTAACGATTCAATTAACAGGAATATAAAAATAAAATACTTTCTCATTGATCTCAAGTAAACGTATATTTATAGAAATGATGGATAATATGAATTTTTTCGGAAATACAAGTTTCCTTCTTCATGTATTTAATTAAATCTCCTCGCTATATAATAGAGGAAATTTGATAAAAAATCGAAATATATAGTATAAAGGAAAATAATAAATTTTTCATAAGATATCAAGAGTTATTTTCCAAGCAGTGACTCGTAAACCGACAAAAACATTGAAACCCCTTCAGGAATTTGACCAATCAGCATGCGCGCTAAAATAAATAGCCATCAATATTACCGGCGCGCGGGCTCGTCAAATAAATAATTTGAAAAATGAAAAACTCGCGTTAATCAATAAACGAGCAAAAGCCCAATAATTAAACCCGATGCACAGCGGCGAATAACAAATGTACGAAAGGCTCTCTCGCCACGGCCGAATGCAACATTATTCATAAATCAATCAAAGCCGACGATTCATCTCCCCTTCTCCCTCACCTCCCGCTTATTTATTACCGCGAGAGCAGGCGCGGCGATTTACATTACACAACTTTACACACAAACTCCCTGCAGCTTCGATGCCGTAATCCCGGCCACAGGCGCAGCCTTAAAGTCCCAATTAATTCTAATTTTAAATCCCCCGCGCCGATCTCGCGGCGCAGATAAGGAGTCGCGCTCCGCACCCCCGCCTTCCCTACGTCAGATTTATCTTGCGCGCGGTCATCTCATTCTCCGGGGGGAGACTGCGGAGAGCCTCGTCCGTCAGGGCCAACTTCCGACGGTAAATTCGTAGGACCTTCTCCCTCGCGCCTCGTAAAGCGCCCGCGAAGGGTTGAGGCGCGTCGTCACTCGGAGCTTTTCTTCGCGGGATTTTCATCGCCCCGTCGGGAGCTTTTATATATACCTTTCCGCGGGAGCGACTCGACGAGAAGTGCCCCGCGTCACGCGCGATCGCTCCGTAAATCCCGGGGTTTACGATTCCTCCGACGAGTTAATGTTCTCGCCCTTTTATCGAGGCGCTGCTTTGTTTATTTCAGATAGGGGGAGGAGGAGGGGGTGAACGTTACGAGAGGCTTGAGCTTTCTTTCATTCGATTAAGTGACGACTTCTAGGCTCGCTATTTTTGGGTGGGTCCCAGTGCCAGAGAGAACTGCTGCGATCATTTTCGGTTCGACAATTTTTTTTCTTCTACGTGCACGTGCAGTGCGTTAATGTAATGGAAGGATTAGCTGGGGTTTTTTTTTTTTAAAGGATGAAGTAAAAAGTCGTTTGGTGATGCAGTACTGCTTATTTTAATTCTTTCATTTTTTTATTTATTTATTTAAAGACTTTCGTGTGACAGAACCCTCTAAATATGAAACAGTGAAAATTTACTCTTTCCTCGTTATAAGTCGTTTACTTATCAAAAGAATAAATTGCAACGTTAAAATAGTAAATTTTCCCTCTTACAGAGTGAATTTTATTCTTTCATATTTTTATACTTTTATGAGAAAAAAAAACAGCATGCAATTTTCCATTTTACATTGTCACATTTTTTAGTATTATTGTTCAGTGCATTAGAACGTGACTTAGATGAAAAGTTTTTTGGTCAATGCGTTTCTAAGTGTAAAATACTGTTTTCAAATAAAATTTTTAATACTTTTACTTATCTTATGAAAGAAATTAAAATATCTCTTTGCATAATCTGCATCACAAAATTAAATATTTTACAATTCGAATGCACAACGTTTAAAATCTGTCGCCGGGAAAATCGAGTGTACCTAACATCTCCCAGTCCGCTTTCTAAACGAGGAAACCGCCAAGTGCTCCCCGGAATCGCAAGCGAAAGCCATTGCGGTCCTCCAACCAGCCATAAGGTGAAATTATCCAAAAACGTGGCGAAACAAGCGGTCGACCCCGGGCTTCCTCCTCGCGGCTCATTGTGTCCCTCTCCTCCCGCACCGGCTTTCCTTCCGGCGCATCCTCCCGGTAGCCGCCGCTCCGGTGCGCCACGTGAGCCCGACTTTACGACCTCACCGGCTGGCGCGCGATTTTCCCCTCCGAAAAATTATTCCCGCGACCGGCGGAACCCCGAGAGCCGTAATTTAAGGACTTCGGCGGTCGACGCGCACAAAGGCGCGAGAAAGCGACTGAAACAAAACGAACCGATGCGCAGAGGAAGCGGAACGTCTCTCTTTTACCTCCTTGCGGTGCCGCGACTCTGTCCCCTCGGCCACCCTGACTTGGCGCTTCTTTTTTTTTCTTTTCTCCTCTCCAGTGTATAACCTCCGTTTTCCCCGCGGTGCGGCCGCAAAATTGTAAATCAAACCCAGGGGCTACCGTGGAGCGTGAAAATTGCGCGCGGAATGCCTGTTTTTGAACGGTAGTGGCCGGGCCCCCCGCGGACTCATTAAGAGTTTGTTGTAGCCAGACGGCGGTTTTCCTGAGGTCGTCACATGACGAATCGACGCCGATGCCGAGATTTATGAGTGGAGATTCCGCGGCCTCGACGCAATATATTTTAAGCGACCGTCAGAAATGTTATTTCAATTGTAGGCGAGAACTGCCTTTCGAGAGGCGAGAGCGTACGGGGCTTCTTCGGAGCCGAGGAGAAGGGATTTTAATTTATATCACCACGGCTTGTTTGCTCTGACGGCGGAGAGCAGACAAAAGGGTATGGATTTGAGTAAATATTTGCCGCGGTCGGCGGTAACGGGGACCTGCTGTAGTTATCATCAGGTGGGTTGCGGGAGAAATTAATAAGCGAAGATAAAGAGGAAGACATTTTTTTCTTTTGATCGACGTTACGGCATTGCTCGGGTATTTATCGAATGCTTCGGTGATTTACAGCCGTGAGAAAGCCTCGTACATTAGTATAATAGTTAGAATATTTTTTTAGTCGATATAGATGTTTGATGGCTTTTTAATCAATGGGGGCTATTAAGATGGAGAGATACTTGGAGAAAATTATTTATGTTTAGGTCATTTAAGAGATGTGAGATTTTTGTGCAATTATTCATAAACGGTACTTTTGTGCTGGCTAGAAATATTTTTGAAAATATTATTACACCTTAGGTTGTAGTTACATAAGTTTTACGAGAATATTGAGTAGGTTAAACTAGAGGAATTACACTTTCTTGAACATGATTTTTAATTCTTCCATCGAAAAAAAAAACTCATTTACTTCTTTCTTCTATTATGCTTTTTTAAAGAATAAGTCGAAACTCACTTTTTCAGAACAAAATATTACGAAAAGTTTATTTAAAAAACAAATCCGTAATTGCGGGTACATAAGATGGAAAAAGCAACAAATATAAAGTATTCATTTTTAAAGAAATGACGAGCCTAAAAATTAAACGAGCTATTCTTAATTGTAAAAAATTGTACGTAAAAAAAAGTGCTACAGAAACTTCCAACTTAATATCGGTTGAAAAAGTTCCTCGACGATGATTGAACAAACAATCAAATTATATTTCCGAGCCGCTAATGAAGAAATTGCAATTTCCTCAGATTACGCGTTACACTTAAGTCTTTCTTTTTCCTCCCCTTCTACTTACTCCTCGCCTCGGGGCAATCCCGGCTCGCGGATATACCCACGTGGACTTGCGTGAAGATCCTTTTTAACTTTCCGCAAAGCTCCTCTATCCCCCTCCGTTCCCCGCGTACTCGATTAATCTTCGTTTTAATGCGGACTCGCGGTGAGGAGAGGCCGCGAGGATGCGGCCGCGCGCGCGCTCCGGACCACCGGCAAACATGATTATAAAAGCCAATTGGCCGAAATTGCGCGTAATGTTCATGATTATTTACCGGATAACTGCTTATTAGTAGGAATAATGACGTTGTCCTTCCACGTGTAGAAACATTGCGGATAAGTCGTGAAAATTGTGGAATTACCGCGCGAATTATCCCTTGAACACCTATGGTTCTACCGGCCTCCGTGTCTGCGGGCATCGTTTCGTAGATAATAGACGCTTTCTTTTCCTTTTTTTCTTCTTTTAAATTCATTGTTTGCAATGCCGAGCTTCTATCGCTCGATCGAGGTATGATAATTTCGACGGATTTACTTGAATTTTCGCGCGAGTGTTAATGTAATTTTGCGGTATACGAAAGATCAGTTTCTACGATTAGGACTGTGAGAAGAAATATTATATGTTGAGAAAATTTATCGCGTGCATTTTCTTTTAAATTATATTTAGTAAATAGTGTAGTTTTGTGTAAAAAATTCCTGGGTGAAAATCTGTTTTATTCTTCGTTGCAGTAACTGCTACTTTGGTCTTGTGAGCGTAAAATTATTGGGAGATATGCCCGAAAAGGATTTTCTCGTAAAAATTAGGGAAATTTGGTATATGATCGTGGGATCGTTTGCAATTAAGCAACTTACTATTGCAAAAAGTCCTTTAATTCTCATCAGATTTCTTGTAAGAATCTCCAGTGTACCTGATCGTCCTACTATTAAGAGATTTTTTCCATGAACTTGAAGGGAAAATTCATTATATGTAATTATAAAAAAAGAAAGTGACTTCGTTGTAAAAAAGTGAAAGGATGATCATGTGATTTGATACAAATAAGTACTCTACGAAACACTAAAATTTATATGATGATCTTGATATATAGCGATGGTGTAAAGTTTAAAAAAAATCATGTCTTAAAGGGATGATTCTTCAAGCGAAAAAAAGACTAATCGAGTGATTTCTAAAAAATGTTTAAATTATTTATTTTTAAAAATATTTATTCTTTCATGAAATTTACAAATTTGCTTAGATAAATTTTCTAATTTTAATATAGCAAAAATTACAAGTACATTCACGAAACAGTTAAAAGTTGAGTGAATAAAATTTACCAACCTAGTTGGTAAAAATTACAAAGTAGGTTAGTAAAATTTGCTAATGAGGATTTTTACCAACCTAGCTTGTAAAAATTACAATGTGGGCAGTCTGTGACAAGTTTACCCACGTAGGTTGGTAATTTTTACCAACCACTTTTTAAATTTTACCCAGGTGAGTCTCTCAGTGTATATATTTTGTATTTATTATATAATTTATGGATAAAATTTCATCTTCAAAGACACATTTAATAACAGATTTAACCTTAAAAAATTAAATCAGCGTTAAAATGTACAAAACATTAGTACTAAATTAACTAACCGCTATAAACAAGATATTTTTCTAATTTAATAATTCCAAACAAAATTTTCGTTTATATTCGCAACCTCAACGTTGTTATAAAAAAAAAAGCTCATAAAAAAATAAAATATAATTCGATCGCTAAAGCCAGCAATGCGTTCCCTTATAAAATACACAGCTGCATGCTGCGCGTGTTTTCGAAAAACGTGCCGACCGTCGCGAAAATTATGAATAAAGCCTGTACACCCAATAAAACTCCCAGTAATTTACGACAAATTTTAAATTTCCGCAGCGGCAACTCGCATCGGGCCAATATATCATACAAAATTGGATCGGCTCGCATGCGCGCCCGCGAAGTAAGAAATTACGAATGCACACTTTACGACGGCCCGGCGAACTTCAACTATAAGGCCGCGACCTCGCATCGGGAAAAGTGGCCGGGCAGCTTGTTCACCGCGGAAAAAGTCCGCACCAGCCGAAAAGTAATCTTCCCCCCTGGACAGTTCCGCCACCTCCGGTGTAACTTTCTCGCTTAATAATATAATAACAGATTTCGCGGTCGGCACATAAAACATCCTACACTCGCTCTTCTCATGCTTCTTACATGCGAGTACATATACATATACATATATTTTTTTGCGCGGGGTATATACTCTCTTACTTCCCTTCTTTTTTCTCTCTCCTTGGAGTTTCTCGTGCCCTTTTTTCGTGGGATCGCCCGCCGAAAACGGAGCGAGTGCTACAATTATTTTGGATATATTGTAGAACTAAGGTAGGAGAGGGCCGCGAGCGTAGCCGGCCTTTTTGCATCTTGATTTTCGAAGGCCGCGCGGTGCTGCTGATGCTTCTTCTTCTTCTTCTTCTTCTGCTATGCGTTTTATATACCGAGCGAAATTTTTTCCACTGAATTCTTCCGCTCGACTATCTTCTTTACATACAAATGGTTTCGGATGGTTTTTAGCGGGATGTCGGGATCTTTCGCGATTTTTTTCTTTTCGAAAGATTTTTCTTTGAAGTCGCGTTTAGGTTCGTGGTGGAGGAATTACGTATTCATGCATGCGCCTGTTGGCATACTTTTGCGAAATGAGCTGAATGCTTTGGTTATTTGTATCAGTTGTTTAAAAATGGGGACCACAAGCATATTAAAAATAATCGGAGGACTTTTTTTTAAGACAAAAATTGCTATGATGATTATAATAGCAGTTATCTTCTTATTTTTTTTTAACATTGTTTTATTTTTGACGGCGTAATAAATTTTGATTAATATTCTTCAGCGATGGAACATTTAAAACAATTTCAATGATCTAATTTATTTAATTATTCATAATTTCATAATGGATCAAACAGTCTTCGATTATATTAATTAATTTTAATTTTAATATGTTTAAAATATTACTTCTAATAAATGCATCTAGACTACTATTACACTACTTATTTAGAACATAAAAAAATTGTATTACATTTTTGTAGATCTAAATCTTTCCTTTCTAAATGTGTAAAATGACTAATGAGGCTATCGGATATTTTCAAACAACAAACTATTTATTTATCAATTTAAATAATTTCTACGCGACCCTATAATATTTGTTCAGAACATTTTAAAATAAATTCTCCCCCCAAAAAAATAAAGTTAATTAATCTCATGCACGACGTACGTGTTACAACGTGCGCTCATATAATTACAAAGAACTTAGCCAGAAATACGCAGTAAACTTGTAATTGCGCTTTTTCTCCATCAACCTAAACGCCGGCGCAGTGTGTTTCGAAACACATCAAAAACCCCACAAAGAACCTGGCGGCTCTTTTATATCCGTATATATAGATGTGTGTGTGTGTACACCAGAAAATTCACCTAATTGAATTAATAATCGCTCACCGCGGCTCTCCGAATTTTTCAACCGCCGCTGGTATAAGGAAAAAAGACCATAGTCCCTGGGACTCACAAAGTGCCTCATCATCCAGCGCTAAAATAATCAAAGCGTCCCGTTTTTGCTCTAAAAAAGAGCGCAGCTGTGTTGCGATCTACCCGCCGCCGAGACGTGCGCGCAAGAGAGAGAGAGAGAGAGAGTCCGAGCTATTACTTAATTTACTGCGGTTTCGCGTTGCGGCCGCTTTTTGCATTTTGCTGTTGTGCGCGCGGAGTACCCCCACGGGTGAGGAAGACAATTGCGCGCGCGCCGATCGACACGAAAATTGACGCGAGCCACTCTCGCGGCGCTCCCGAGGCGCGGGGATCGACTTGCCGTTACGAATGAATTGCTGGATTAAACGCTGTCGGCGAGGTTGGTGAAATTTTCGGCTGCGGTCGCGGGTACCGTACCGAGCGATGCTGCACGGGTATTTATGTGTATATGGGTACACTGCGCGTAATGTCGGAGAGAATAAAATTGCTTATACGTTGTATTGTTTTTATTTAGGGAATATATATGTGTGTTTATCTTGCTTTTTTATTTAGTTGTCGATGAATATTTTGGCAAATTAATCAAATTTAATGCAAAGATTGTATACAGAGGAAAATATGTAGGAATATTTATTATAATTTGGACATACTTTGGAAACGGGAGAACTACTATTATTGTGAAATTTATAATGTTATATTAACACACGCTAGAATTCTAGTAATTTTACCAAAATTTAAAATAAATATTTTTCAAGCTTTAAATTCGTTCTCAACCTTTAAAATTTTTTAGTAAATATCTTTGTACTATTTTTCTAAGTGTAAGTGATATAAATTATTCTTTAAAAACTCGGTTTATGCTAATTTAAAATATATATAATAAATTTTGATATTGAGACGAGAGTTTGAAAAAATAAAAAATATTTTTTGCTTTTTTTAAAAGATTGCAACTTTTATTATAAAAATAGTCATAATTAGTAATTCACAGTACTACAAAAGCTACAATGCTTTCCATTGGTTTTAACTGATCATTTCCCGTATCAAATAATTTATGATTTTTCCTTCACTTTTTGTAAACGATCGTAAAAGATAATATTAAGTTTATTTCAATCTACTTTGTAGAAGAAAATTGAGGTTCCACTATCTCTACTTTATAAGTATGACAAAATTGAATAAAACAATCGTTTTATACTTCCTACATCGATTACATTATTTTAAATTTCACTACGTAAAATCAATTTAATGGATATTTTACTGATTTCCAGTTACGTACTCGAACACTGGACTTATCGGTAAATTAGCTTCTGGCACAATTTAGTAATTTAATATTAATGTAAACGAAGAGGAGCGACGTTACGGGAGTGAATAAGAAAACTGTACTAATAATAAAATTATGATTATTTCCTTATCGCGCGTGGCAGTTAAGATTCTTGTTATGATAAAAATGTCCAAAATTAGGGTTATTTCGCGAAGAAATGGTCAGCCGTGCAACTGTCCGGCCGACGGAGATAAGCGGTCATCAGCGTTATCGCTTTACATCGATGTTACCAATTTACAAGAATGGAGCTATTCCTTCCAATTTCACCGTAGGAAATGAAGTAACCCAAACGAGATTTAGATTGGTGACATTGATAAAAAAGCAAAAGTTCCTTCTCTTATTCGGGGGACAGTTACACGCGCTCGCCTTGTTTTTATCGCTGAACGCCCGCTCGGTACTTTACATTCCGGCACACGAGCTCTGAATTCTTCGGGTTAAAGGCCGAAAATGGTATTTAGTTTTTAAATTTTCCAAGCTATGTATTTCCATTTTATTTATCATTTATTTATTACATTTATAATACATGCACATATTTTAAAATTAATTAAAAACATTTTCATAGTTGTAACTACCATTTAATTTATAAAAATTTAAAATCACGTTTTCCTTTGTTTTTAAAAGGTAGTAATTCTTAATATTCTCAAATAATTAAGAGTACAATTCGGACTACATCGACTAAATATTAAGTAAATGATAATTAAGTTAAAAATAAATACATAAATTGTAGCTTAGTAACAAAGTAAAAATCGTTATAAAACCCTTTCATTCTTCTCGTATGTCCCCACCCAATGCACACAATGAATTGGAACAGCGAATCGTATAACCCTATGCCTTTCGATTTGAGACAACCTAATTTTCATAATTTCTCATTGAATTTTCTCGCCTGAGAATAAAAAAAAAAGTATCGTATGTCCAAGACACCTAAAGTCACTTCCTCTAACAAAGTCGTCACATCCGTTCAAATAAAAAAAAAACACATACGTAAAAGTAGCCAAAGGACGCGCCCGCAGAGATTGACGGAGTGAAAGAAACGGAAAGCGGTATAAAAGCCACGAGAAGCGACTCGAGCGTCCGTGCCGTGCGTGCCTAGATTCTATGGAGGCAGTGCAGGGGGGAAGGAGACAGCCATTCTCGATTTCACGCGAGTGACGCGCTCAATTGGTCCGGGGAAATATTATTATTCATAGCAGGAGGACGAGCTGGTTAACCGTAGAACGTCGAGCCTTTTGTTGCCTCGGCGAGATTATGCGTGCGAGGAGCTGCTTCCAGCCTTCGATTTCCTGCCTCAACTCTTTCCTTTTTAACCCGCACTTTTTTCGGACTTTCCACGAGCCTCCTCTGCGGTTTCGGCGTTTCAATGGGAACACCCCTTTTCCCGGTCGATTGACCAGCTGCTCGCGGACGATGCGTGCAGGATGTGTGTATACACTTCCTTTTTTCGTACTCTAGCACCTACGGTTCGTTGTCTCGCGACCTTCGTCTTTTCATCAGCGGGATGCGCTAAAAAAGTTCAAGGTTTTAACCCAGTCTAACTACAGAATATCTTTTCTAGTATTAAAAACTATAAAATAAAATAATGTAATGGTATTATATGCAGTGTGCAAAAATTTTCATCCAGTTATCCTCCAAAAACAAAGAAAATAATAATTAAAAATTGTCAAATATATACGACTGTTAATTTTAATTAGGAAATGCAGGCCACGTAGTGCAATTTTCTGTCTGGTCTTGATTATTTACTGTAATTGTTGTAGATAAAATATTTAAATAGAAAACTAATATCTTAAAACAAAAGTCTTTTGAAATTAAGTGGATATTTAAATGTGCAGAGTTAGCCATTCACTTAATAAGAAGAATTAATTTACTCGCAAGAAAATAATGCATTTACCGCTTGCACGGTATACATTTGTACTAATTTTTTGTTATTTATTTATTTATTATACAGGCGAAAAGTCGTTGAATGAAAGATTTTTTAAAAATGTTAGTATTTATTAAATAAATATCTGTTTAAAAATTATGATTTTTTATGTTTTTTTTTTTTAATTTATTAAATTAATCAACATTTCAAGGCAAACATCCCTAATGCATTATCCTACGAGGACGCGGCCTTAGTTCATGAGCCTCCTTAAAAAAACGAAACGGAGCTGGAACATGTAAATGGCCTGATTAATTTTTGTTTTTACAACGATAGAAAAAAAAAAAGAATCGGGCAAGCCGCGCGGGCGTGCGATCGATCGAGTCACGCGTGTTTTAATTCGTCAAGAATCCGGATGTGTAAATTTGCTTTCGGTCACTTTGACGAGTTCCCAGTAGAATTCTAATAGGCTCTTTTTTATTTCTTTCTTCGCATACGAATTGCTCGTATACATCTCAATATGCTTTTTGAATTTGCAACCGTGTTTTTGTAAGAAGGAATACTTTATACTAGCTGTGCATTTTCTACCGTACGATTATATTTTTGTTATTTTATGTATTATAATCTTTTATTTGACGAATTGAAGGACTATAGGCGTGTAAGAAATAAATCATAAGTTTATTGGAAAAAGACAAATGATAAAAAATGGCTTTTTACGTAAAAAAATTATGCGAAGTCTTGTAAAACATGCAAAGATAGAAAACTATAAAAATGCAGTGCATAATCTACAATTATGATAAGCAGGTAAACTGCGCTAAAAATTTTACCTTTCAATGCGAAAAAAAAATGTTGAAATCAACGCAAGAAAATTTTTCCCTGTGTTAAAAAAAACAACTCATTTGTTTAAACATTGGTATTTTAATGAAGTCTCGTGACGCAGGTCTATAAAGAACGGGATACCAGAGTCGGACCCCCGGAACGACGCACACTTTGGGAGTGATTCAAGCAGCTAGAATGCTGAGTGTACACCTCCTTGTCAAGCCGCGACTAATAAAGTAGTATTATCTACGATAATTAGGAAAAAATACATTTTAACTTGAATAAATTTTAATCCCTCTCGATCTGCTCAGCGGCCGAGATTCCGCGAACTTCGTAACCGCAAATGAATTGTATTCACGATTATTGATTCGTCGAAAATCCTTTGCGCAAAGGGAGCTTACTTATCTAGAATTGAACAGATTTTTCTACGTCTTAGCCTTTCTACTTTCGTTTCTTTTTATCTTATTCTAAATTATTATTATTCTGTTATTTTTAATAGTTTAATTATTATTATTCTTAGCCTTTCTACTTTCGTTTCTTTTTATGTTATTCTAAATTATTATTATTCTGGGCTTATTAAATAAATTAAGTAAGATACTGTAGCGTTTCGTAAACAGTGAGAGGATGAGTTTCAGTTTGGAATGTGTACCCACTAAATAGTAATCGACGTAAGCATCTTTTCAAGATTCTTAATTAAATTTAGATAGACTGCATCAATTTATTCTAAAGTATTATACTGTACATTTAATTTTCTAGTGTGCTAATTTATTGTTCTATTCTTTTCTTTTATAATAATGAAATCGAACTACAGATAATAAATTGAAACTTTTGACGTACATGAATACAGCAAATAAAGTTTTTACCTCATACTGACATCAAGATGATATCGATTTTAACTCTTAGATTAAATATTCAGTTCAAAAACTGTTTGATTATTCTATCGGATGGTACCACGAAAATTCTTATTCTAAACAATCTTTTATAATGTAATAATAAATCGAATTAAATTTTTTATTTTAAACTAATTTCATATAACACTTAAGAATCTTAAAGAAAAAAATCGGTAGTCGCAAGTCGAAAAACGAATTCATAGTAAAATTGTATTGGATTATAGTTTTAAATAAAAAATTTGCAGTTAAACTTTACAGTCAAACTAGAAGCGATTCCTACAAGTATACATTTTCCTGCTGAAATGAATTATTTGCCATATTTATACGTTTAGAAAATTTAAAAATTTACGTAGAAAAAAGTTTTTTCTCCTTAACTTCTTGCTTGAAGTAAAAAAACACCCAATTCTCAAAAAAAAAAAGACATCTCATCCTATACAATTTTAAAGTACGCGATTCGTACAAAAAAAAGAAAGTCGTCTCGATAGCGCATAATTAGCCCCGAAAAAACGATCAGGCAAAATTGAGTGACCAATAAAGGATGAGTCTGCGCGCCGGGCAAAATGTCTTAATCCCTTTAATGCGCACTGCACCGCATAAGCCGATCTTTGACGCGAGCTCCGATACGAGGGAAACAAACACCGCGGCTCGCGCGGATTTTTTATACGCGGCAGCGAATATCCCTCCCCGTGCATATATACACATCCACGCAGGCCGCCAACGCCGAGATGTATAATTCTGCGGAACAATTTTCCAAGCGAACCTTTGCCTCGGTCCGGAGCCGCACGCGGGATAATCTCGCGCGTCGAAGGTATATCTTTCCCCTTTCTCGGCTTTTTCGGGATTCCTCCTTCTTTCGCTCGGCGGTTTTGTTCCAGGGAGCATCGAGAGGTGGTCGGGGTTTATAAGCCCGTTTATGAGGGATTTTATGCGTAGCTTCGTTTTTTTCTCTTTTTTTTACGCGCGATTTGGGATTTCTTTTCTTTGGTGTGATTTTTTAATGGAGCCGGCCGGGTTGCTTGTATAGGCGAGCAGTAAAACAGCGGTGGAGGACATTTTAGAGGAGAGTTTTGAAAATTGCGGGCCTATCGTTTTCGATAATTAAAGAACCTTCCTCGAGATAACTACCTTCGAGGCCGATCGATTCTTTTTTCTACGCAAATATTGCTGTGCACCTTTATTTGGATCTATATAAAAGTTTTATTTTACTTGAGGCCAGATATTATAGAAAGATTATTTTTTACGTTCGATTACTTTTTTATATTCTTTTAAAATGTGCGATATAATTATTTAAATAAAATAATACAGAAAAATCTTCTACACGCACATTATAAATGCATCCTTTCTTCAAAAATAATAAAAGTAAAAAAAAAAAAAAAATACACTCGATTCTGATGGACTAATAGGAACAAAATAAAAGTAGAACCAAGTTATTGAGGCTAATAATTTTTTAATTTTTTTACAGTGCTACGCGATTTCACGTATCTGTTGCAAAATGTTGCGCTTTCTTTCAAAACATCGAAACCCACAAGAGTTTGCAAAATAAAACTTGACCCCTCTGGGCGAGCGCTACCATAACGTTTCACTCTCTCGAAGCGCGATACAAAAGATTTCACTGTATAATAATAATAAAGATTAAAACTTAGAAGCCATCCACACCGAGAGATACATTTCAGTTTATTACGAAATTAGCCGTTACAGAAGGCAAGGATGAGCGCAATAAATCATTGCCCCTCAATCACCATTTCGATCTCCTTTTTTCGAAAGCCGCTTCGGAAAGAGCGCAACGCGCGGGACCAGCCTCCGATCGCACCATACCACACTCGCTTGCATTAAAATTCAATTTCCCGTATCATAGACGCGCAATTACCATCATGAATTATGCAAACTCTCGGCGATATAATACTCCATCCTTGCGCCGGTGGAATAATTAAAAAAAAGTCGTAAAAATTAGAAAAATTATCGTGCAGCGCACACCGCCAGCCTGAAAAACATTTAAAAAAAATAAAAAAAAAAACACGAAAAGAACAGAAAAAGAAGATGAAACTTGGCCTAACTATCGGCAATTTTGCGTTAAAGCCCGCGAGGCCCGACTTAGAAATTCCTAGTCCCGCGCCGATCGACACATTAGCTTGCCCCGGCCGCTCCGAAAATTGGCCGGTCGTTATAAACGTATATATATCGTCGGCGCTTCGTAATTCGTAAATAATAACTCACCGACGCGCGCGTCGTAAATTTTCAACATGCGGAGGGTACGGCGTATGGCGAAAGAAGAGAGATGAGAAAAAAAGAATGGAGAACGCAGGGTCGGAGGGATAGTAAGTCGCGCGAAGTGGAAAAGAGCGAGAAACTTACCACCGGAATATTGTTAGAAAGTGCACTTGGGCTTGTTTACATAAGTCGGTTTTGATAGAAAGTTCCTAATCGAGAATAAAACGGAGGCTCCTTCGTTTTTTTCTTTTTATTTCTGATGCGTCAAGGAAGAAGCAGCGTCCGTATAGATTTCACTGTCCCTTTTTTTCCTTTCTTTCTTGTACCTGTATGTACACTGGCGATGAGTCGCCGCGAAGTAAAAGTCGGAGGAGCGATTGTTTTCGTAATTACTTTTAAGTGCTTTAATAAGCTAATGGCGATCCGACGTTTTGCCTTCATCACCGGTCATATGCTGACACATGGGAGGGGGAAAGGGAGAAGAGCTTTCAATTTTTGTTAAATAATTGGATTGTGTGGAGCAATAATTTATTTACAGTCAAGGCGAAAGCCGCGCGTGAAATTCACTCTTTTTTTTGTCGGCTGTGGGAATGACGGAGACGAGTTTATTGTTTCGCCGATTACCTTTAATTGGCATTATAGTATGTTAATTCGGCCTCGGAGATTTGTTTTGTTAGAAGGAGGCAATTATATGTATGAGTGGAAATAATGAGGAAATTGATCTTGATAAAATAATTGCCCGGGGAGATATATTTTAATTACGGTCAGAGTGCAACTTACGTTTGTGAAATATTGACGCGACGAGTGCCATTTTCTTTTCTTTTATCGATAAATCGAGCAATAAAATTTGCAATGAAAATTCTTGCAGCCTTCATTAATTTGTGAAATAATGGAATAATGATAAAAAATATTCTATTTTTTTATGACACAATTTTCCTAAAGATTTATGCATTTTTACAGTATACTTATTATATTCATATTTATTTTAATGTACATATCTATAAATTGTAACTTAACTTTTTAGGATAATTAAAGTTCGTCTTCACTTTAATAAAAACAATATATAGTAATATAATCTTCAATACAACATATATTTTTTTTACTTAAATATTCGATGAAAGTCAATCTTTTAAGAGAAGCAAACATTTTGATAACTGTAGTTTCTTGAAAAAAAAAAAGAATCCCCCGAAATGCTCGCACCGGAAAACTTTACGTGTAACTAATGGAGGGTGCTTAAGATACGTAAAGAATAGCGGCACTTACGGAGGTACGTGCAACACACGGTAATTACCCGAAAAATTGCCTTAGTGAAAAAAATGTTAACGTTAAAAAATCGAAACTTTGTACTTCGCCCAGTACTTTTTTAATTCGTTGTAATTTCTTCTCGTTGAGAAGCGAACTCGAGGAACTTAAAAAAAAGTAACTCCTTCTCCGCTCGAACTCCGTGAATGCCGAAGTAGACTCCTACAAACGATTCTGCTTTCGTCAACATCGAAAGTTTATGTAAAAAGAAGAGGCAAAGAATTAAGAGGGCCAATTAGCTTTGAAGTAAAGATACAAAAAATTACGTAAATAACGTTCAAGTGTGCTATCGGATCCTTTACTGTAACTTTTTTACGAATACTTACTGACGATTACAGTGCCTTTCCTTATACAATAATTACCGCGTGAAAGACTTTCGAGTATTTGTGTATAATTAATTTACAGACAAAAAATGAATTATTTTAATGTATTATATTTAAAAAAAAAAAAGTAAGTGAAAATCGAAAGCATCGCAGTGACGTAAATCTCAATTAAAGCATTAAAAACGATTTCACAATGGGCAATCGGTGCCTCACCACCGGGGCAATTACACCACAAGACGTCGGCATGCACAACCAGCTAATTTCGCAAGAGTACGGCTCTTCCGCGGCAACAGCTGACGCGCGACAAAAATCCCTTCCGCGGCGGAAGGAGGGCTCCGCGGCAGAATTGAAATTCAAATTAAAAATCCCGAATTATGAGGCACCGATCCTCGTCGGAGGAAACCGCGAGGGAGGGGCGCGGTTGCCGCCGCCGCAATTTTCGGCTAATTTCGCGACGGGGCCCGAGAAAAAAAATAATAACCCTGCCGCCGGCGACCATATGGTCGCCGGATAGATGCTCCCCGAGCCCCTCTTCTTGCCTTTATTCTCGCCTGTCTGCTCCACCTCCTCGGGACCTTTCGCCTCTCTCGCCGTGGCAAGGGATAAAAGTATATTATATATACGGAGTGGAGGCCCGGAAAAAATTCACGGTTCGGGGTAAAAGAGTCGATCCTTTTCGCGGCGGCGCGTATACAAGGCACGTGCGGAGGTGGAGGGCCCTTTTGTGGATCCGAGGCTGCGAAGATCGATCCTTCTGTGGTTATTAAGAAATGCGAGGCGTGTAATGAAAAATAGGTACTTTTTTTTCAAAATTTTCGTACCGTTACGGTGAAGTGTGATGAAGTTTCTGCTACATGGGTGATCTTTTTTTGCTTGCTTTATATACTAATTAATGCGGAAAAATTTTATAATAAATAAATTAAATAATTAAATTTCTTAGAGGATTATTAAATTATCATTTGGTAAGAAATTTGAGGTATTCTGAAAATTCAATTTATCGATAAAGAATTATGTCGTACGGTAGTTGGAATGTCCTTGACGATCGATTGTAGATAGGTATCTAGTAAAAAGTAGATTATCATTTTTTTTTTTCGTGCAAAAAAACTTTATCCGTTTATCTCCTTTTTTCTGACATACATCGATAAATAAACTGGAGAATATTAATTAGATTGTTGATGTATCATTGGATTATGTATTACAATGAATCAATTTTTTTTTCTTTTTTGTAGAAGAAATTTTTAGTATTAAGGAAAACTCTGATTTAAATGACCACTGATTAGAATTACAGATACATTATAATCGTTTTATCAAACTTTAACTGTTTCATACTTACTCCTTTTTATTACACATCGATATAATTCAATTCATGAGAATTCATCAATTTATAAATTCACTACACTGAAAAAAATAGTTAATTTTAAGGAAATGATTAACTTCAATAGTACTCATTAAATATTTCTTTGAATCAAGTAATGATTTCATTAAAATTAAACGAATTTATTTGTTTCTAAAGAAATAATTTTTTGACACAATAAAATATTTAATGACTATACTATTGAAATAAATGTTTGCTTAAAATTAACAAATTTTTCTCTCAGTGTATATTAATCAAAAAATAAGGATAATATTTAAGAAATAATCTTCGCCGTGTTTATCATCGCGACATTAAAAAATTATTTCCCGTTAGCTCCCAAACCGAATCAAAATTCAAATCCCAGACCGCAACTGCACTCGAGCATATCTTGCGCCTATTATTGCCTCACCTTGAAAAACTCGCCGAAAAAAAAAAAACAGATACACACAGGTCGCAGAGCGTCGTTCCTTTATATATACTAGTCCAAAAACCAACCGGCCGGAGTAAAAGGCGTCGCACCGGGGGACGAAGATCGATCCCCGGGCATCGGGCGATGATGGAGTGGGTCGATGCGAGGCCGCGATTACCGGAGAGGCGCGCGCGCGAGCGGCCCTTTTTCGCGGCTGGACGATCATTTCGATTGACACCGGCGTGCTTCGTTTAACGGATTTCACGGAAGGATTAACTCCTTTTCATCCAGGATTTAAGCCGGTATTCGACTCCTCTTTTTTTCCCTCCGCGCGACTCCGGGGGAGGAGGTGATCGATGGGGGGAGCCTCAGCCTTTTAGCCGTCTTCGGGGTGTGGAAAAACAAGTCGATTGTCCTGGGTTCTGTTGGTGTCTTCGCCCCCTTTTATGCGCTTTTGTCGCTTTAGTGGCTCGGTGTATTTTCGCCTATTCTGCGCCGTCGATGGGATATTGTAGTGGCTTTTGTGAAACTTGATATCCCTTTGAAATTGTTGTTTTCCCTCGCATTTTCTACGGTTAGTCTAGTTGAGCCAAGCGATCATAATTTTTTTAACCGAAGTACATTACAAAATGTTATGGACTCAACCTCGGATAAACAAAAACGTACACAATAAAAACGGACAGTTAACTGCCTTAAAGTTTATCTACTCCGAGTGTTCACACACGTCGAATATAATACTCACGGAAATTTTTCTCCAAGTCGACTTCTATTTAAAAAAAGAAGCAGGAAACAAAATAAACTATGCGCCCGTTAAAAAATTCTAATTTACACCGTATCTTAAACGAGCGGCCGACTTTTCCCACCCACGAGAACAGAGAAAGAGATACAAAAAAGAAGGCAAGCCACGCGCGTAAACCATTCCTTTATCATCAGAAACTTTTTTCTCCGCTCGAAAGCAATAAACGCCGCAACACTCCCCTGCAGCACGCGAAAAAAAGAAGAATCTCCCTTCCACGGTCTATAAATAAAAAAAGAAGAAGGGAGAGCGCGAAGTGCGCCGCTAATGCCAGCGCGCCGCCTCCCGAATTTTCCTCAAGGAGAGAGATAAATCCGGCCCACGGGCGCCATATGTCGGCGGGACGCGCTTTTCCCGATTTTCACCGGGAGCGTCTCCCGCGGCGCCGCAACAGATGGTGCCGGGGCAGATATACGCCGATGGAGGTGACGCGCGCCGCGCGCCCCTTGGGGGTACGCAGCCGCGAAGTCGACGCCGGCAGGAATGCCGAGAGGACGACTCTCGGGGGGCGGCGGGCGTTTAATATATGAAGCACTTCATTCGGTCCGACGGGGCCCCGATGTTGGACGATTTTATAATGAGGTGCGGCTGATGCTCCTTTTGTTGGATCGTTTGTTTCGAGGGAACGAGGAATGCCGTCGTTTTACCTGATTTACTGTGTTATTAGGTAAGATGCGGGGCATTAATCACCTGGATAAGGTATTTTTTTGTGTGGGACGTACAAAAATTTCGGTTGTCTTTTTTTTTCTGTTCGAGATAGAGAGGATCATTTACGGTGGAAATTTGAGTTGCAGATAAAACATCTATATTGTAGGAGCGGTATAGATTGAGAAAAACTAGTATGGCTTGTATTACAATGTCAGTATTGCTTCCAATAAAAACTAAACATTTTCAAAAAAAATTGAGTATAATTTATAGTGGAAACGAGGCGTAATTATAAGTACTACCTTTATGGTGCAGTGCTCAGGTTGCGAAGAAATTGAAATGGTTTAGTTTTGGATGTAGAGAATTTGTTCAATTACCCTGATTTTCAATGTAAATGTGTAAATTAAAAGAAGTACTACTTTAGAATTACTGAGCGTGTTCTTTTGCTCATCCGCTTGCGGTCGTAATTTTTAATAGTTTGAATTAATGTTTTATACGATATAAATCATTTTGCGAATGGATGGAAAGCCCGTAGATTTGTAAAATAAAATTAAAAAATCAGTAATAAAAGAAAGTAGTTTAAAAATTTTCCGATATTTTTTTCAGTGCACTAAATTTTTACTGATATCAACTTTGGAGGATAAACGTTTCGCGTATTCCCCACGGAAATTAATTATCAGGTTAACGGCTCTTTTTATAGAGGAAATTCATAACACTCGTTAAAAAGTTGTTGAGAAATTAAAACTTTTTTACTGTTCTTTTTGTTTGAACTAAATACTTAAAGACGGTCCAGCTACGTAAAAATTACTCAGACGCATTATAAATGGAGATCCCTTTTTTTTATTAAGCCGGTGATTCAAGAATAACTAATGAGCTTGTTTTGATTAACAAGATCTCATTTTTTTTTCTCGCGACGCGACTTCTCTATTACTAAATGCCTCCTTAATACTCTTATCTAAACCAACAAAAATTACTTAATTTTTATAAAATTCATTCTCAAACGCAAGTAAAATATAAAAAAAATGTACTCCTTACCCTTGGCTCTGTCAAGAAGCCGGAAAATACTTCGCATTCCGCGCATTTCAGCCGACTATTTACATTTACGCATACCCGAACGAAATAAAAAATTCCATATCATTTCATTAATGAACAAAAAAAAAGTAGACACATAAAGTCAAAACGATCCCGAAGTGCGGGGTTGACCGCGCACTCGAGAGCGAACAATGCGCCTCGTCGCCCTCCAAGTGTTTCGGTGTTTGAACAGCGCGATCCTCGCGGGTCTGTCAAACGTCAGGCTTGAAGTGAGACAAAATACCGGGCGGCCGCACAGTCAGCGAGGAATTGAAGGCTCACTTGAAAAATGAAAATACGAGGGGGGGGAGTGGCGTCCTTTTGAAAAACGCGCAACGCCGGCGCGCGAGTTCCGCTATAATGCGCGGCACATGTGCGCGTCTCGCTCTCGCACACATGCACGGCTCCGGGGGGAACCTCATCCTCGGACGCGCGCCTCAGCTGCCGAGGCCTGTCGGGAGGATGCGACGGCGAAATTTATCGCCAACGCACCCCTGCCATCGAAGAGCCGAGGAGATCTCTCCTCGCCGCTGCTTTTACGAGAGCACAAAGCTCTGCTTATGTGTCAATTATTAATGGAGCTTTCTTCGCTGCTTCGTTTTGACGGCGCGACTGAATTCGAGTTTCGCGGAGTGGCGTGGCCGCAAATGAGTTTATTTTCGGAAATGGCGTGGAACGCTTTTTGAGGAAGTTAGAGCGATGAATATTTTATTTATTTAGTTTAGTGCAAATTTACGGAATTTGGTTATTTAATTGTACAGTTGGTATCACAATGTACGTTTCAATTACGCAAAGTGCGGAATAATTAATGTGTATTAATTATTACTAGCTATATTAGTAAAATCTGGAATGTATAAGTAATTAGTATAAAATCTAATTTTGATTATACGCGAATTCAAAGTTGTGTATTGAATTATTTAATATAATTATTTGTAACGGTTTCAAATTGAAAGCTGAACTTATAGAAGTATTAAATATTACAGAAATTTTATCACATTAAATATGTATATAATGAATAACGGATTAACAAATTATAAGCTTAAAAATATAGTAAGTAAATTTTAATAATGTACAATAAGAATATTAAATTTTTAATTAGTTAATTATATTTGCACATATTTTATTACAAAGATTATCTATATATAAATATAAATATGCACGCATTATGTATATTAAGATTAAAACAGCTGATAATATGATAACATTTATTACCATTTCATATACATATAAAGTACGGCCCTATCAACCCTCTCCAGTATGCAATTTCAACTCTCAAGGCATTCTGAAACAATCTACTGTAAATTTCATTACTTCAAAGGAAATCTCCCCGTCGAAAAATGTTTCTGTTTTTTTTTTATTCCTAAAGAACTATAAAATTTCCGAGCTTCATAAAATAAAATACAGTGACTGTTAATAATTAATTTTGCCACGCTTGCATTATCATAAATTTAGCAGACCGATTATTACGCATTTCGCTTCGCGCGGCAATTAAGTTTATTTATTAGCAGCTTGTAGCGCCCAATAAACGAAATTATCGGCCAATTAGTATCGCGCGCATTTTGATTAGTCGTAAATATCGAATTATTACAAATTTTCAAAGAGAAAGGTAAAACAAGACAAAAACAACAAAATGGAACAATGAAAAAAAAAAAGAGCGAAGCTCGACCGAGCGAAAACTCCTCATTAAACGAATCGTCGCGAGGCGGCGTGCATATATGCGCGCCTGTACTCCGCCGAGGAGATTGATGCGGGCGGCAGGCACATATCGTATAAGCACTCGCTCGGGAGGCCGGAGATAAGTTCCCTTATGGCTTTGTCTTTATTGTTATTGGGATGGATATTGCGATGATCGAGGATCTTAATTCAAGTAATTACGGGGATTTATCATGCCGAGTTTACTCTCCGCTTCTCTTCTTCGTTTTTTTTTCTCCGTTCTCCAGCTGCTGCTTGCCTTTTCGGCCGATTGATTAGCTACTCGATTTTTTTTTCAAAGAGAGGATAAGGTGCGCACAAAAGCCCAAGCGGCCGAGTCGATGCCGTGGTCCATTATTTATACGCCTAATTAGGAAAATGGTAATTTTCGATCGATTACTTTTACTACGAAGATGGTGATTAATGCCGCCGGGATGGGTAGAGCTTTTTAAACAAACGCTCGCGGTGTAAGTGAATATTAACTTTAAACCGGGAGGGTACTTGGAGTAATTGTTCATTATTTATTTATTCATCAGTTATAGTTTTGTTTTAAAACGATAAAAATCTGTAATCAAATTTAAGTGCTCTTACATTTATTACGTTCTTTAAAAATCATCTACTCTACTTATTTATCTGAATATTCATCGATACTGTATAAATAAGAATTATTTTTGGTACTCTAATTAATATCCGAGGTATAAAAAAATTAGAAGCTACTAAACATTTATCAATATTGTGATATCTTCTATAAATAACAAATGTACCTATATTCGAGTAATTCTCGTTAAATCCGTTGCGAATTATTACCATCGCACAGTGCATTAAGATAAAGACGTTAAGTTGCCGATAAATTGCTTTCGAGCGGACTCTCGCAGATTTTCTCATAAAATAGAAACATTTTACGCAAAGGAAGAGGAGCGTCATAAGATATTTTAAAATTCTCGAGACACTGCGGGAGAAGAAGCGAGGGGAAAAAAACGTCGCGTTAAAAGGATTTTAAATCCACAAAGAACACGGCGGACATTCGAGAGACGGCTTAAAAAGGCAGAGGAAATGCAGAGTCGACAGGAACAATGAGAAAGTTAAAAAACAACAAAAGAAAGCGATATAATAGAATTGTATTAGCCGGTTCGTGCAAGAAAGGATCTTAATAAGGTTTGAAAAGCGACGCGAAGACGAACAATGGAGGTCCTAACGAGATTATAAAATCGAACGAGAGATGCTGTTTTCTAAAAGAAAACAAAAATTTTGCTTCTTACGGTGGAAGTATTTTCTTTCGTGTTCTTGCTCAAACTTTGTTCATGTCAATTACCAATGATGGTAATTCACGTTGTAATAATTTATTTATTTTAGATAAAGTTGACTTAAAGCAGATTACAATAATGTAGCTTAACATTTAATAGCGATACTCACATTAACTCGTAAATCGATCTGGAATGCCGAATTCATTCATTTAAAAGTTTTATGGTAATTTATTTACTGAAAATTATCTCAAATGTAACAAAATTAAGTTTTAAAACTAAAATTAATTTTTCAACATAAAATTTACAATCTCGCTTCTTTTTTTTCACAAGAAATAACGTTTCATTCTCATACAACATCGAGGTCCCTAATAAATTTAATTGAAATCAGCAAGCTCCGGGAAAAACTGTACAAGCATAAAATAAACAAAAAATTATGTAAGCCTCACATGCAGCCCTCCCATACATCAATCAAAAAAATTGGCCAGATAAGCCAACAAAAAAAATGCATCCTTATCTCAACATGACAGCGTAACCCGCGTAACAGTTACTCCTCTCGCACACCAAAAAGAAAAAAAAACGTAAAAAAGTTGCGAGCGAGCGAGCCAAGGAGGATTGAAAAAAATTCCCGTCGAGATCCCGAGCGCGCGCGCTCCTTTATCTAAGACAAATCATCGCCTCCCCGACAAAGCCAGAAAACGATCCCCGCAGCCGAGAAGCCGACTTCAAAGCGATCAGATGAAAGTGTCCCAGAAAAATCTCCGCCGCTCTGCAGCGACACTTTTTCGTCGCTCGTCCCCCGAGACGCGCACTTATAAGTGTGCCAGAGCCCATTAAGGCCAATTAACGAGCGGCGAAAGATCCAAGAGGACTAATACCCCCACCCACGTGACTTTTTCCGGCTCCCCGTGAAAACGCATCATTGAGCTCGTGTGTGCACATGCAGTAAATTTTTATAGGCCGGTCCTAACCGAAACTCGGCTGGACGGGCCGCGGAGCTCGTTAGATGGAAATCATGGCGATCGTATATAATCGCCCGCGATGATCAATTAAAGTTGCATTTTTTCGGGATTCCTCCGGACGCTTTAATTCCGGCATAAAACTTTCGTAATTTAGGGGAAGGAATAAAATTCTCTTTTATTGCCAGCCGCGTTAGTTAAGGACTTTTCGTTTATTCGTGCGGACCCTATGATTGGGGCGCTTCGGGCTTGATTGAGCGCAGCGGCGATTATTTCGTCGTTTGCTATAAAGTTGGATTCTCCTCCTCATTGAGCTGCGTTAATAAACAAAAACTTAATGGGCCGACGACTGTTACTCCTAATTTACGAGATACAATCGCATGCTAATTGTGTATCGTTTCGTTAAATAGATACGTCGTAAGCTATAAAAGTAAGTTTAACAAGAATCTTGAAAAAATGTGTAAAAAAACATAGAATTTATAAAGGTAATTAAATAAATGATACTTATTTGTCTTTGAAATTTGTTTAAAAATTATACAAAGTATAAGTACAAAACAGCTGTAACTATAAAAAAAAATAAACAAATATAGTGAACTAATACTGAAAAGGAACGTTAATATTAACATACTTGTAATTAAAAATTTAATAATATTGCTATATCTTTATTATTCTATTTTTCGCGTACACATAAGTACAATAGTTTTTTATCTATACCTAAATGAGTGTATAACAAACTTAATATTGACAAAATGATGGTATAGCTAATAAGTAATTATACACTATACCTTTCCAAATTAAAACTTTCTAAATTCCTTAAATTAAAATTTTCATTAAGAACGACTATACAATTTTCCCACTATTTATATGAAGGTACACTTGCAACATATACACTTGCACTATACGCATATAGAAAGTTAAATAAGTTTTTTTTACCATCACCTTCGAAGGGAGAGCTTATAATTCACTCGAGCGTTTAATATAAATTACTTTTTAATGAATATTAAAAAAAAGTGATATTAAACTCACACATTATGCACTGTAAATATTCTACATGCATATTGTTATTACCAGACCTAAATTACCATTAATGCAATCTTCGGTAACATTCACATCGCACTTACAAATATTTACCGCATCCGTAATAAAAAAAACTTTTTCCGCAGCCGGCGCAATAAAAGAACCCAAGAATACAAAAGAAACAGAATAGGGATTTTTTTTTGTTCTCCCGAGCCCACATCGTTTACAACGTCAACAGAAAAACAATAAAGCAATCCGTAGCGGCGGTCCCGTAAATTTCCGGAAATTCATAAATTTTCGTAAATCTCCGGGATGAATCCTAAGATGTCCACCGGCGGTGAGGAATGGAGAGTGGGAGAGTAGATCCCGTCGACCGGGACACACGAAATGAAGAGCAAACCGCCCACCGTAAAATGATTAACGTTATATATATATATATATATATGCGCGGCGCTCGTATACCTTTTCCCCGCGGGAGTTCGGATATCGTGGGGGTAGAGTCTCGATCGGCTTCGCAGCTTTGCTCCTCTGTCTTCGGGAAGGTGAGAAACGGTAGGCCCGGATTGAACTGTTAAAAGGTAAATATAAGCAAGCGACGTGCGATGCTTTTGGCAATCCTCAGTGTGACTTTCGCTTTTAGACGAAACTTATTTGTTCGTTCGAGTTTCCTCTATTTCGAACGTAAATCCTAATTTTTTTCCTTCAGATTTAGTTATTCTTTTATTTGAATTAACAAACGCGTGCAAATTGCCTTTTATATTTAAAGTGTTATAAAAAATGCTATACAGAAATGTTTCACGTATTTTTATAACAGACATTTTTTGGTGTAAAAATTGTATGCATGGATCTATGAAAGAATCCAGATAAAATATTGCAAAATGAATTCACAATAATCGATTATAAAAACTACAATTGACTCCTTAATTATACGTTTAAACGGTACTAAATCATTGTTAATTTTACATAATTAATACTCAAATCAGAATGAATAATTTAAAAATAGTTATAGCCAACGTAGGTTGTTATAATTAATTTTATAGTATTTTTTTTTATTTTTGACATATGTGCATCCTTGCACTTATGATGCACCGTATTGATACCTGACATTTGCATATGATAAAGATGGCGCTTGTAGGCTGCACCCTTGCACAATTTTACATCGCTAAAAATAAATATTTTTTTTTAATAATATCATTTTAACCTAAATATAAATTTTTCTCTAAAACATAAAAGATACACCTATCTCGCAAGCCAGCAACAATCGTCGGTACTCGCAGCCTAAAGGTAAGACAAAAATCGCTAAAAACTCTTATACGACTACTCCGAAAAGTGAGGTTACACCGAAAGCGTAATTCGCGCAGCGTTAAGCAAGTTCTCAGAACGACGGTTAGATGGCGAAGGCTTACGACTCGTCAATCCATAATAATATAGCACTCCACGAGGCATATAGCGAGGCAAATTTCGGAGTCGAACGCCCGGCCAGATTTCGTCGCGACCGTCCTCCAGTGTAAAAGTCCGTTATATAGTATCGAGCCCATCGGGAGAATCCAAAAACCTTTTACCCTCCAATACAGCATCGCCGAGGGTTAGCCTCCGCCCTCGACACCTGCTGCCGATCGCACCACCTCAAGATGTCCCTGAAGTTCATGTCCAAGTGTTTGAAGCTGAGAAAATGTCCCGGAAGTGTTCAGCGCTGCGTCACCACGTGCTCGGTGTTGGACTATCAACGGACCAGGAGAGGGGCCGGTTGCATGCCTCAAGTTTACTACGGCGGCAGGCACACGGTCACGCTGTTGCCTGGAGCCGGGATCGGCCCTGAACTCACGGATTACGTAAAGGAGGTAAATTTCTTCTTTAGATCGAGTTCGACGTCATTCATTGCGAATCCCCCAGTCGAATTACGTCGAAGCACGTGTCGAGTATATTTTTTGAATGGCCTTTTTGGCGTTATCTTCGCGACGCTATTCGCAAGAAGTTGTTATCGTCCGCCAGGTTTTCCAATTCTTCGCTCGATAAGGCATCTTCTGGAGCTCACGAAAATTACGTGCCGGCTGTTTGTACAATGAGCCTAATCAATTTAAGTGTGCTTAGTTACGTTATCTTTTCACATTCAGCAGAGGCGACTCGTAATTCTAAAAGTCTTTAAATAGTTTCAATGAAATTTACTTAATTCGTTAATTAATCAATTAATGATGTGGAATTAATGAGTTGATGTAATGTTGTTAACGCTGGTCTTGGTTTAAAAAAAGTTAATTACAGTACGCGTATACTTTTATTTATCCTTATAAAGATAACGAATGAATCAATTACATTGTACTTTTAAGTATTTGTAATTTAATATTTCACTCGATTGATAAATTTATTTTATCGCTTTTACATTTCCTGCCGGTCGGATTCCCTTTAACGAAACTTAATTCCAGTTACCTTAAGCCAGAGGGACGTGGAAAGACGAAAATCCTTATCTCTGTAGCTAGCACGTGGCGTTCATTATAAATTCACCGCCCGCATCGCTATACGTCACACTTAGACCAATTGGAATATTCATCGATCAATTACTCCCCAAACAGTCTATGAATTTTATATTTAGACTGCATTTAGACACTTTGTTTAACTTTTAAGTAATTTTAATTAATATGTAATTATCGTCCTAAAAAAATCTGATTTTACGAAAGAATGTAATTACAAGGAAACAGTAACATCTTAAACATTACTTCTTATCTCGAAACACTCATTACTTATCATTTATTTAATTTTATCTCCACTTAAAAAAATAAAACAATATTGCAAAAAATATAATAATCTATCATCAACTGGTCGTAAATCAACGAGTTTACAAATGTTTACAAAGATGTCGATCTTCAGTATTAAAATTATAAATTGAATAATCTCAAAGATAAGAAAAAAATTGAAGTTTCGACTATTCCCCCCGCGCGATGACAAAAAAAAAACAACCGTCTATTAACACGATCTCAGCATCTGTAATTACACTTTCCAAAAAAGAGATTTCACACTCCGCTGAAAATATCAATGATCAGCCCTGCCAGAAAATAAAAGCACAATAATGATCAAAAATCATTACAAAAAAAAGGAGAGAGAAATCCCGTTGACTCCCACGGCCAAAGCTCGGCGTAATGCTCACGAAAGCGTTGTACGATTTATGCGCTTGCAGGTGTTCGAGTTCGCGGGCGTGCCGGTGGACTTCGAGCAGATCGACGTAAGCGCCTGCGAGGATAATGACGATCTGGATTACGCCATCACGTCGATCCGCCGTAACGGCATCGCCCTCAAGGGCAACATCGAGGTTACGGGTAGCAGCGCCGACTCCGAGGTGCTCTCGGCCAACGTACTGCTGAGGAAGGAGCTGGACCTTTACGTGAATGTGGTGCAGTGCCGTTCTTACCCGGGAGTGCCCAGTAGGCACTGCAACATCGACACCGTCATCATCAGGCAGAACACCGAGGGAGAGTACGCCATGCTGGAGCACGAAGCCGTCAGCGGCGTCGTCGAGAGCATGAAGGTCATATCTAAATCTAACGCCGAGAGGATCATTCGGTATGCCTTCGAGTATGCCAGGGCGCATAACAGGAAGAAGGTGAGTGTATGGCTTACTATGGGCTATTTAGATGGAGGGATAAGGAAGTAGTTTGAAATTTTCTGTAGCTCCTTACTTATTTTTTTTTGTAATGTAAGTGCTCAGTAAAATTTGAGTAATGGAAAACTACAAAATTGAAGGAAAATTGATCCTTTATATCACTAAGTAAAAGAGCTCTTTACTAACTTCTTAAACTTTCACTAATTTTAGCTCTTTTTTATTTATTTTTTTAAATACATAAGTAGTCTATAAAGTTCAATTGGACAAAAGCTATAAAATTGAAGGAAAATTGATCCTCTATAGTCACTATATAGGTAACAGAGGTGTTCTCGCTATTATTCTTTTATATTTAATTAACTTTCAATCTCTATTTTTTTAATGCAAGTATTCTCTAAAGTTTGATTAAGAAGGTCCGAAAGACAACAAAAAATTCAAATTTCGCGCCAAAATATAGTAGATGTATAAATGTAATATCGAAGAACTAAGAGATGTTTGCCTTTCATTAGGCAACCATCTATCGTTTTATACAATTGCAAGTTCATATAGCAATAGCGTTATTCAAGAAAAGCTTGAATAATGTATCAAAATCTAATTATTCAAGCTTTTCTCGACGTCATATTTAACATAATCATTTACCATCTGTTTCAACCTCTTAGGCTCTTAGGATACTGTAGATTAAAAATGCATTAATTTATAAATATTGATAAATTGAAATATCCTCCGACGAATACATTTCGTAAATCGCAATGCTACATTTGAAATATTCTCCAATTAGTACACAGAGCTATTAGCTATCTTCCATTTCAAAGTTAATTAGCTGTGCAAATACTTTATGAAAAGCTTATTTGAAGAAGCTTTCATAATTTATAATGAATCGTCCAATAGTTTATTTATATTAAATAAATGCTCACGATTGAACCATTTTTTCTTTAAAAATCACATTAAAGACAAATAAACGATTGATAAACCATCTGTTAAGAACATACTTAAAAAAAAAAATCATTAACTACATTTTATTTAACAACAAAATATCATCTCCACCACCAGATAACAACAGTCCACAAAGCGAACATAATGAAGCTGTCGGACGGTCTGTTCCTGAGGATGGCGCGTGAAATAGCCTCGGACTACCCGGAGATCCTCCACTCGGACATGATCGTGGACAACGCTTGCATGCAGATGGTGTCGAATCCCCACCAGTTCGACATGATCCTGACGACGAATTTGTATGGCTCGGTGATCTCGAACGTGGTATGCGGCCTGCTGGGTGGTGCCGGGACTTTTCGCCGGCAAAAACGTCAGCGACCAGTACGTCATCTTCGAACCGGCGACCCGCAGCACCGGCAGCCTCATCGCCGGCAAGAACATCGCCAATCCCATCGCCATGCTCCGGGCGGCCGTCGACATGCTCGAGCACCTTGGTCGCCGGCAACATGCCGAACTCATCGGCTGCGCCGTTGAGGCCAGCATCTGCCAGGGGGTGAGGACCAGGGACCTGGGGGGCGAGGACACCACTCGGGATGTCGTCAACTGCATTTTGAGGAACATTGAGACTGCCAGCCAGTACAACATTTGAAGACTGAATTTATTAATTATGTAGATAGGCGAGTTAGACTCTTTACTTTAAATGACGTCCTTGAAGAATTCCACATTTTTAGAAATAATTAATTTTTACCATAGTTTGTACATGCAATTATTTTGATTCTTCGGTTTTATATCTGCACTGGACAGACCCTTGTAATGACTAGATATAAAAAATTGACTTATTTAAGAAATAATGAAACAAAATGTAACCGAATGTTTTTTTGTTAGCAGAAGAACAATAAATTATTGATTTTTAGATAAAATAAGAGAAGTATATACCTTAATATTACATATTCTAATTATTTTCTAATAGTGTAATTAAATATTATGATTCTTGTTGGAGATTTTTATAATTACTGAAATTATAATTGACGTATATAAGAAATAATAATAAGTTATATTGAATGTTATTATTTGACAAATATGAAACAATAGTAAATTCTTTTTCAGATGAAAAATGGATTCGAAATTTTTTGACTACCACAGAAAGCACGATTATTCGGCAGAAATATTTTCGAGAATTTAAAGTCACCTTTCAAACAATAGGACCCGGCTTACTCCTTCCCTAATTACCACGCTCAAGTACAAACAGTCAAGGAACTAGGCATTGTCAAAGGTACTTAGTGTAATGTTATATGACTGGACGAATCTCGGAAAAACCATAAATTTTCTTAAATCCTATAAGTTTACAATGTCCAAGTGTCAAGAATGAAGAATGGTCACTTTAATGAAGCTCAAAGACCTTCGGGAGACTGAAAGCCACCAACCCTTCGTCTATTCCACAAAGCAATTGCATTCCGTACCCTCCTCTCTTAAGTGTACACTACCACTTTGCGTAATTTTTCCAACCAGGACTATTAGTAACATATTATTTTTGTCACTATGGTGCACAACAATTCCTTTGAATATACCTTTTGAAATATTTTTTTTATCAAATTTAAGTGTACACCTATGATAAAAAATTGGTTTGCACATAAAGTGCAAGGTGTGGTAAAAAAATAAATAAGCAATTTAAATTTATACAGTCCATTTAAAAATGAATAAATAAATTTAAAATTTAAACTTTTACTTAAGGACAATTTAGTCCGTGGAGTTATTAAAAAAATATTTCACTTCTTATTCCTAGAGTAGATCGCAGCTAATTGTTTGAAAAAAAAAAATTCTTGTAGTTTTTCACCCTCCCAATCACCCAACATCTAAAACGTTCTACAATCAAAATAAATTCTTCACAAGAAACATATAAAAGCTTCGTTAAGTTCTCAAGCAATAAAATTCGCAAGAAAATACATTCTTTCAGCACATAAAAAAAATCGATCGAGCCGACCCATAAACTCAGTTACACATCGTCCGTCCGTCTGGCACGCTCCGAAGTATCGTGTAATTTCGTCCATCCCCGAAAGGAGATCGATTCCCCGTAAACGTGGCACTTCTTACACGAGCGCGCGAAGAGAGAGAGAGGAAATTTCGGCGCCTCGCCGGTGAAAATGAAAGAGGCCGGAGAAAAAAGAGAGTCCGCCTCTCGTAAAATGATTAACGCGCCCCCATCGCCTCATTTTTCCCGCGTTTCTTCGCACCTTCCTTTTTTTCTCTCTCATCGCTCGGCCGGTGCTCCGCCTCCGCGCTCGCACCTTCCCTCGGCTTTTCGCGCGGCTCCGCGACGATTTGACGGATCGCCCGAGGGAGCACGCGCGCTGCGAGGAGGCGTACGCGGAACGGCGTGCGAGCAGCGCGTTTTACGCGGCCGCGCCTGGGGATGATTCTTTTTTCGGGCAGGCCGGAGTATAACGACGATAATCGGTCAATCGGTGGAGGGACTTTAAGTTTCACCGTTACGGCTTTTTTCGGGGTTGATTATACGTTGTCGGGATTTTTTTTCTCGGCGAATTGAGTGTATTCAATAAGTTTTTAAGTGAGCGCTCTTTAAGTTTTATTCAGTGAAAGATTTCACGAATTTTGAGATGGCTATGCGCTCGTTTCCATGTAAATCGACGAATATTCCGTATTTTTTATACTTTGCGAGGGATTTGCTTTTTTGTGACATGCGTGCAATCAGGCTTGAAAATAGGGTTTCCATGAGAATAGAGAAGAAAAGATTTTTAAAATTTTATTGTTCGCTTTGAAATATTTTGAGATTTTACGATCTTGGCTGATCTGCCAATAAATATTTTAATATTCGAGATTTTAACGATTAGTTTTTATTATTTATTAATTTTATTACAAGTACAGTAATTCAATTGCAAAACAGTTTATTTTACATTGATTAGGAAGAATCTCACGGTAAAATCGCTGCTGATAGATTGACATTCAGATCATTTAGAGCTAATTTTAGATGGTCATGAAAATTATAGATACACTAATTGAATAAAAAATATGAAAAATGTCGAATATAGATTTGTTTATACTTTACATTTTTAAGAAACTCTTACTTATTTCAGAAATGATAGTGTCACAAATAAAGATATAGTGACCGAAACAGATATGCTCTTATCTATAACAAATATAGCAATACCGAAAGATGTATTTTTCAAATCTAAACGTAAGCTAATACGCTGCAGTTGTTATATTAATAATTAATTAACAGCAGCATTGTGTTTATTTGAGACTGAGGAAATAAATTCACTTAAAATATAAATTTTAAATAGCCTAAAATTTTGCAAGAATCTTGATCAATCTCTCAAGAAATATCATGACTTTAGATATTGTGACGGTTTTACCTCGATTCTTTTCTTGACTGAAGAAACTAGATAAGACAAGATTGAGATTTTTCTTGAGTCTTGCGGAAACCTTACCTAAAACGTAGCCTAAGCTGACTTTTAAAAGAGAAAGTGACTCTTTCTCAAAGAATTGAAATAATTTATACGTACAGTTAATAATATTTTATTTTAAAAAGTTTCACACACATTTTTCAAGGTCGTCTCTTTTCTAATATGATCACCATTTGCAGCATCCACCCCTTAAGAAAAAGTACCCTCGAATCTCCGTTTAAAAACGTTATATTTATCGAAAAAATAGTATAAATAGGAATAAATATTATAATACGCGTAGCTTGCTTACTTACGTTTATATAAAAAAGGACTTTAGTCTGTCTATTATTGAATAAATAAATAGCCTTCGCAGTTTGGTCGGTCGCCGCAGGACCACCGCTGCGAAAAAAAATATCAGCACCGACCAGACTTCTCATCTCACCGCGTGGCATTGTGTCGCGCGTGCTCCAATAACGCACCGAGCAAAAAGCACGAGACGCGAGGAAGGGAAGCGTCCGACGCGACTACCACAATGCCCAGGTTAATTAGAACGAAACGATGCACCGTTGGGGCCGCTCCCGATCGAAAGGATCCGCGCAAAGTGCCGGTGGGATCGCGGTCGAATCGGCTTTTACGAGACCCGCGGCTTCTGACGATCTTTCCTTTTTTTTTTTAATCGCATACTTTCTTTGCCGAGGGAGTCGAAAGTAGATCGCTGCTTTTTGCCACTGAAATTATTTCAAACAGTCACTCTGCCCCGGTATGAGAATTTTTCCGATATTCGAGATAAGGCGGTAGATTGTGCAAAAAGCTTCGTATGTGATGTAACTGGGTCAGTCAGCGTTTTTGCGGGTTTGGTTAAGTGAAAATCTTCATCGATAATTTATGCAAGAAAAAATAAAATCCTCCAATAAACTATATATATAATAAGTATCATTTTTTTTCGCAGTTTATTTAAAATGAATTTAAAATTTTTATTTTCTTACTTTGTTAAAATTAAAAGAACGTTTAAAAGAAACAGAGTGTATATATGTTTATTTAAATTGTACGGGCAATATTGTTCTTATGAAAAAAGATGTACGAAGATAAGAATATTATGCATAGTGTAGCATGCTAATAGAAAAAAAAGTTGTCAATTGTTTGGCACGTGGCTACTTCAAATAAAGTTTATTATTATTATTTATTAAATTATAATTTTCAATTAGTATTGAAATTATTTATGTTATATTATGTTTAGCGTAGCGCGTGCCTGATACAGTAATACAAAAAAAGAATGAAGGTAAAAAATGTATATATATAAAAATGTAAAAAATAAATAATATGTTAAATCTTGACACATTGCGATTGGTCAAGCGGTAGAACTATTTTTTATTTTTCCTATTCCTATTTGTTTCACGGCGAAGCAGCAAAATAAATTTTCGCGCGTCAAGTTTGTACAATTTTTTGAATATTTTTGCATAGAAATGCGTTTGTTTGTCTGTTTACAAAAGGCGTCTTGAGCAGCTCTCCGTTAAATGAAGCTTTCAAATTAACAAAACTGTAAACGCTAGGATGTTTTATGGGCCAGCTTTGTTTACTTCTGCGTGCGAGATTCCAAGACAGACCTCCGGCGTTTTATATTATTCTTTCAGCCTCAGTTTACAAAGCCATAAGTTTTGTATCTTCCGTACGAAATACAAAAACAAAAATTAACACATTTACATTCATATCAGTCTTAAAATTGTAAAGGAATGGAATACCGCATAGCTTTATGATTATTATTTTTTTATGTGAAAATTCAAGGAATATGCGTACAAATGTCACTGCATACACAAATAGTTCATTATGGGGTATAGTTGGATTATTTCTATACATGGAAAAAATATTTTCATAAACGTTAATGTAAAGCTCTTTTGCATGTAAAAATTACGTAAAAATAATAATTGAGGGACGATCTGCAAGCACTGGAAATTTTTACGTGAAAATCGTAGCGATGTTTAGATGAATATTAAATCGTAAATTATACGGATTATCTCGTACAAATTACTTCACCTGAAAAATACGAAGCTTCTCCTAAACTCTTAGTTACAGTTAAAAAAAGAATTTTATTTACTTATTCACGGGAAGATTCACTTAATAATTTTGTGAGAAAATTCTCTCAGTATAAAAAAATTACATGCAGTACAGTACATTGATAATAGCATTCTTCAAAAAAATGCATCGCTTCGAATGAAAATTGCAGAAAATAACAGTACATTTATTACCGACAAAATATGAAATCATTTTAACTCACATGTAATTACAATTGTCGGCTGAAGCGAGTCCGAAAAAGGAAATGATATTCACAACATTTAATTTAATCCTTATCATAATTCAACGGTTCTCTAAACGCTCCGTAAAACCGAGCGCCCATAAAAAAAATGAACGTAATGAGACGCTAGAAATCATCGCGATCGTGAAGCGGAACGTGGACAAAACATGCGCCCACGAAATTTTCCGCCAATTAAAAAATTTCTGCCCGGTTCGCTCGGCCGACCGACGCATCCGTCCTCCGAGGGGCGGAAGCACCACCAGTCGCAGTCCTCGACTTTAATTGACTCGCGCGGCGCGCGGTTTTGACGAAAATTACAGGGACACGTTGGTGACTTCGGAAGCAACCGCACCAGTGCCCGAGCGGCCGGACAAAAGCCTGTCGAGGCGGCGCGATTTGCGCGTCGAGTGATTGAGTGCTAATTGATTTCGAGATGCCGTGGCTTCTTTTCCGTTTCCTGCGAAAATCAGCCACCGGCGGACTTTGTTCGAGCGCCGCGTAATTACACGGTATTGGAGGGACGAGTTTTTTGTGCGGTGCTTTTTTTGTAATGGGGAATTATATGGATGGTTTCTTGGGTCGGTAATCGAGTGGTCATCAATCGAAAGGGGATTTTGATTAGATTTAAAATTACTTTTAGCTGAAATAATGTTTTTTTTTTATAAATTGCACGAGAATTAATTTTTTAGTAGATTAGTGCACAGAAAAAGAAAATGTTTTGGAATTTTGTTGAATTCGCCTTACTAAATTATTCCATTGATTCAACTAAAATTCAGTTGAATTAATAAAATTTTTAGTTCAAAACTCAGTTTAAATAAATCTTCTGTTGACTAATTAGTTAAATAAAGTAGATGCTTTTATAAGAAGCATTTTATTTTACTGAGACTTGCCAATCTATTTAATGAACGGTTTTAAAATTTAATTATTGCAAATAATTTAAAAAATAAGAAAATACGTTTTCCACTATTAAGAGAAATGCCTATTAAAAATTTTTATACAGAAGAAAAAAAGTCTGAAACTTATACTTTCTCAGACAGTATAGTCATTTTTCCGCGAAAATTTCTCTGAGTACAGAGAAATTCATTTTGCTTTCCATCTAACATGTAGGCCTCTATGCCAGCATCTACATTAAAAATTTAGTTCTTATACAGACGACTTCCATCTGTCGATCAATATACCCCATTCTAACGCGAAGCTAACTATCGCCAAAGCAAAGTCACTAAAGTATAATCAAATACGTAGTTCCCGTGGCCACCCAAAATAGTCTCGATACACCGGCGAAAAAATTCATTTCCTAAGCGCGGTAGCGACAATAAAGGGATCCGCGCCCCAAGAAACTCCTGCGTAATCCATCCGCTCTCTTTTTTTCCTCCCTTAATCCAGCCGATTCGCCTAAAAAAAAAGAGCGACGTTAAAAAAGAGAGAGAGAAACACGAAGTGCCGAAACATCGAAAAGATCCGTCGCATCCAGGCGGGCATTAACCGAGGCGCGCCGTCGCAAGAAAGCCAATTTGAGCACTTCATTGAACAGCGAAGCGATAAATTGGACCGGTGGCCGCGAGCCGCCCGTGAAAAGCCATCCTCTCCTTTCATCAGTCCCCGATTCCCCGCCCGCGACCTCGGGAATCATCAGCTCCTTTTACTATTTCGACCGAAGGAATCCCTTCTTTCTCCCTTCCCGTACCTTCTCGTAAAAAAAAGGAAAAAGAAAAACATCATCAGCGTGCGCGCGCCTGCACGGGGATAAAGAGTATCTTTGTGGCCGACTCGGTGGACGATGAAAATGTAGACGGGATGTACAGGAGGGCGACTGCCGCCGCTGGTTGCTACCGTAAGCCGATGTTGAATAATGAATATACACCGCGTGACGTTGGCTTTTGTGGGACTCACTTAGGAACGCTAGCTGATGACTTTTCCGGCGGCTTCTTCTCTTCTCCTGCTTAATCTTCAGTTTTATGGAGGTGCGAGGGGCGTGCGGGAAAAATCGGTAAATTATGGATTGGTCGAGTAATATCGGCATCGGAGCTTTTCCCTTTGGTGGGATCTGGTCGATTCGGCGGCAAAGTTATGTGACGTTCTCGGAGGGTTAATCAGGATTTCTGGATAATTACCTATGTGTGCGGTTGCAGGAGGTGTAACTTTTTAGATTCTTATAAACGTGGATTAATGCGCGCGGGGCATTCCCGGTGCACGGTAGCCGAAAATATAAATAGATATGATGTTTCGTGTTATGATATGAAAAACTTAAAAAATGAATACTATTAATTTTTATATTACGTAGATTTAAATCTTAATAAATTCTTTGAGTTTAGTTAAAATGATATATAACAATCAGGTATACACTTTTTAGGCACGACCGCTAAACGAAGTGCCTTATTTAAAACTAAAAAGTTTATTTATTTACAGGACACTGCATTTTTTTTTAAATTTATCAAGTGTAGTTTTTAGGATACACAAATAACAGCGTCTTCATTTACAAAAAATGTAAATGTCTGAACTATAGTAGTTTCTGACCAAACATAGGTTCACTCTGTTCTTTGAATTTAACGAGCATTTCAAGTGATCATTATTGTACCATTGTAATTTATAGTTAATTGAAAATTATGGTAAACGAAACATTTTACAGAACTTTGTGTGCACATTATGCGATGAGGGTTCGTGGGTGAGCAGCATATGTAGCATGAAACTAGCGTACAACGTTATACACTTTAAAGTCTTAAATATCCTTCTGTGCGATGCGTTCTAAGATAATGACAGTTTTCCGCTTGCAATAAAGGATGTTTCGGTGGACAATGGCTGTTAGTTACTTTATTTATTGCTTGAATGCCTCTGAGACGCATTACACATCTGTTCAGCTTTAACCCCTTTTCGTTATGCGGGAAATTCAAGAGAACACTTGAATGCTTCTCAAACGATGAACCAATGAAAAATACGTACAAATAATTTTTTAAATATATTTTGTAAATAAATTAATCAAGGAATAAGGTAGAATTTATATTATATTTTTGCCAACTTACTGTACAATTTAATAATTAATTATTTAAGGGATAAAGTAATTCATGACTTAATAGACAGAATACTGGCATTTCGTACGATTATCGATATTCATTATTCACTGCAAGTTACTAGAAATAACAAAGCCTGCATTCAAAATTTTATGCACATTTAATTTTAATGCAGCATGTTGCACGCGCAAGATTCCTGAAACGCATTACCAGGACAATAAAAATTATTCAAAACCGTGAAAACACTAAACATATAAAATCCCCAATTTTTCCAATTCAACAGACAAGAAGAGGTTCTAACGGCCCCAAAAAAAAAATCCACCGTCGCATCCC
Source organism: Sycophila sp. Sp_5 (assembly GCA_018906775.1). Taxonomy (NCBI): domain Eukaryota; kingdom Metazoa; phylum Arthropoda; class Insecta; order Hymenoptera; family Eurytomidae; genus Sycophila; species Sycophila sp. Sp_5. Next base: position 1,296,874 of record JACCID010000054.1, on the reverse strand, counting down.
GAAACTTCTGCCATAGAAAAAAAACCTCCTCACGTGCACATTACGTATTCAATTTTCCTCGTCTCGTTTAATAATCGTGCCTCTCGTTTATCCCGCCTTCTAAGAAAACCGCTCATCCCCGTAGATATTCCAACCGCGAACGGGAACAATCCGCCGTAGAAAAACCGAAAAAAAAAAACTCAGCCCGCGAATCGTCCTCGTCCCACACGTGCCCCGTCGACACAAAGGGTCGCTTCGCCAGGTATAACACCCGACTTAGAAAAGCCCGTGAAAACGTGTCGCGCCATAAGGGCGACACCATAGTCAAAAGGAAAGAAAAAAAGCAGGATAGAGGAAGGAGGGGGGAGAAGACGACATACGAGGAGCGTGCGGGGCATCCTAGAAAAACGTAAGTATCGAAGCCAACGGGGCCTGCGAGTGTATATATATACCTGTAGGACCCCTAAGATGGAGCAGCTCGATAGCGAACGTCGGGCGCGTGGAATTCCTGAAGCTTTCGGGCCCCAGCACTCGGCGAGAGTCCCGAAACACTAGACGGGCCCGCTTGGAGGATCTCGCGAGATTTTAATCGGCGAGATCACGTCGAGATCGTTCCAGGTCTCCGACGAAAATTACGTCGGGATGCGAAGCGCGCGTTTGACGGCGAGCATGAACCGCTGTATACTTTGAATATGGAGACGCGGCAGATGGGCAGAATCCTCTCCCAGTCTGTCTTCTTTTTTTCGCCTCGGTGGAAAAGTCACTTTCGTTTTCACGCGGATCGGGGAGTAATGGCTTCGAGGGCGCGATCTTCTGTACGCACCCGGCGGAATTCGATACGCTCTGTTTCGGTAAGTTTCTTTTGGGGATTTTTTGAGAATTTTTCACGCGGGCAATAATTTAAGTAGGTAAAAGATTATCATTTAGACATTAGAATTCTAAAAATGAAAAAACTCCATAAAAAAAATCATAAAGTATGGCGTCTCAGTGTTAATAGCTTCTTCTATTTAAGTTTCTATGCGAATTTTTCAATACTCTTTCCAAGAATTTTAAAGTATTGCAAAATTATTTATTATTTAGTCTCATTGCCCATGTTCATATCAACGACTGCCAAACATGAACTTTGGGTTACTTTATCCTAATTAAAATTTTTCACGCGGGCAATAATGTGTCTAAACAAGTAGATAAAAGATTATCATTTAGACATTAGAATTCTAAAAATGAAAAAACTCCATAAAAAAATCATAAAGTATTGCGTCTCAATGTTAATAGCTTTTATCGTTTTAATCGTTTTTATAAAAAAAATTTAATGCATAGTATTCAAATGAAATTTTCTTACCTGAAACGTTTTTATCTCGAATAATATGCATCAGTTCCTGCAAGCTTGTAGTATAAATGACAGCATCCCACTGTGTTTCTAGACACATCTTTTAAAATCGACCGACTTAGTATATATACGTTAAAATTTCAAAGTTTTATTTTACTTCGATAAAATAAAAAGTCTAACTTGTATATTTATTTAAAAAAAGTGTTAAACAATGATATATTTACTTTTAGTAATTCTTTTAATTCCAACGATTTTTCACCTTGTAACTAGATACGGGAGATATGGTAGAATGATCGGAAAAATTCCAGGACCTGTGGCATATCCGATTTTTGGCAATACGTTAAGCTTTCGTGTCAATTGTTCGAGTAAGTAGTGAGTGAATAAGTATAGTTTGTAATTAAACCGAAGCTTCGACATTTCTACTACTGTTCTTCGTAATGCAGGTGAATTTTGGGATACAATGCGGAAAATCTCCGCACAATACTATCCAATTACGAGACTTTGGATTTGTTCTTCTGCTATAGTAAACGTTCGGCATCCTGATGATATAGAGGTGAAATATTTGTCAAATGACAATACCTATTTTCTCGATAAAAAAGGCCATTACTTTATACTTAAAAAATCGATTTTTTTAAATTCGTATGTTAATTTGAAAAAATGAAGTTGCTTAAACTATCACAACATATAGACTTGTACCTTGCAAATAAACAATTTAAGTGTATTTAGTTTTACTGATTAGATTATTGTTTCTCTTTAAGAAATACCAATGGTACTATAACGTTGATGTGCAATTTAATTAATAAACTTTTATCAGAATACTTTTACGCTTAATTAATTAATTGATATAAGCTATTTTGATACTTAATTTTCTCAGTTTAATTTTTTCTAGTCTGAGTAAAATTGTATTGTCGGTATCGATACTCGATCAAGAATTAGTTTTATTTATGGGTAGTACATTTATTATAAACAATAATTATAACAGTAGTAAACATTATAACACTAGTAAAAACTTAAAATAATTTTAATCTAATCATAATGTTCTACCGATATAGATTTTATTATCGAGCCAAAAAGCTATTGAGAAAGGTTACATATACGAATATCTTCACTCTTGGCTGAAATTCGGTTTACTGACAAGTACAGGTATGTAAAATGTAGTATATCTAACGAGCAAAATTTTCATGTGTTAACAACTTACTAATTAGGTGACAAGTGGCGACAACGAAGAAAATTACTAACACCCTCGTTTCACTTCAATATTTTAAAGAAATACATAGATATTTCTGACAATGAAGGGAAAATAGCTGCTGCAGATATAAAATCTAAGGGAAAAGAGTCGATTGAAAATTTAATAGAATTCTGCTCAAAACACACGCTGAACATTATTTGTGGTTAGTATTTGAAAATATCGTGCACTTAATGAACAATTTTACTCATTGGTTTGGAAATAACTCAGTGAATTATCTTAGAAGCGACGTTAGGAATCAATCTCAACAACGTAGACAAAAAAAAAAGCTGACACTTATCGGAAATCAGTTCATGACATGGGAAACATTGTCCTCTACAGGTAGTTTAAAATATTGAAATTATTTATTATAAATGAAAACGTTTTTAATTGCTGAATTTTTTTATGTTATTTTCGATATTTTTAATTTATGGTAATATTTTTAGATTTTTTGAGCCCAACTTTTAAAGCTAAACATTCTCAAAGTAAGACTTTTTAAGTAGGCTATTCGTACCTATAAAAGTTATTTACTTGATTTTTGTGAAGTAAAAGTGATGAGCAAACTTCCAATTCTTTGAATATAGGTTTGAAATCATTCTAGGTCACTGATGAATTAACGTATAGCTTTTACAATTGAAATTTTCTCAAAATATAGGTTATTTTCAACGAAAAATCTAAAATAATTAACAGTGATTCAAAACATCGAATAGAACATATAAAAAAATTTCAATATATCTTATTGAAATTGGATATATTGCGGTTATAATTTACAAATATTTTCTGGCATTTCTAATTAAAGTTTAGATAACATATTTAATTGATTTAATTCCAAGGCAGCACAAAAATTATAAATATTACTGGTGATTTTTATTCCATTTTATTTAGATTACCTAGGCCTTACATTTACTCATGGATGATGCCGTTTGTTTATAAATGGGGAAAAATGCAGAAAACTACCGTTCAAAATTTACATGCTTTTACTAAAATGGTAATATCAATACTATTCTATAAGTATTTAATCGAATCGTTTTACGAAAAACATATGTTTTATTTCTTACAGATTATAGAAGAACGAATAAAATATCACCATAACAATAACAATAAATTCTTGGTAGACCAAACAGAATCTGTAGATACACTACGATAATAAAATACGTAATAATTTCTTAAAATTTTACTTGTATTGCAGTTTTAAATTTGTGGTATACTTTGTAATAATATGCACTAAATATTACATATTTTTATCCTCTAGAGAGTAAAAAGAGATTACCAATGCTTGATATTTTACTGTCTGTTAAAGAAAAAAATCAAATTGACATTGATGGGATTCAAGAAGAAGTGGATACTTTTACTTTTGAAGTAAGTTAGAAAGAAAATTCTATAGAATATGATGTCAAAATAAAACTCAACTATATTTTAATTATAGGGACACGACACAACAGGAATGGCGTTAATGTTCACTTTGCTTTTACTTGCAGAACACAAAGAAGAGCAGGTACTAAATTAATCAATATCTCTTATTTTTTATTTTTTTTTACATATTGTAATACAAACAACGGTTGAAATGAAAATTGAAATCCTTGCAGGAAAAGTGTAGAATCGAAGTGACTGAATTACTGCAAAAGACTAATGGAAATCTGACCTTTTCAGATTTGAATGAACTAGATTATCTTGGTAGATGCATCAAGGAATCACTAAGGCTTTTTCCACCCGTTGCTACTATACAAAGACGTGTAGAGGAGATACAATTAAGTAAACCATTCAATTAATGCTCTACTAAATTAATTATTAATTAACGAACCGCTACAAATATATTGGCAGTTAACTTCCTCCATAAATAATTTTAATTGATGAAAAATGAAGAGAATCAACCATTGCAGAACGTGAAACCCCCAACCATTTTATAGATATAGTAAATTTCATAACATTTTTAAATAATTTATCTTTTCAGAGCATGCACGTATTCCCAGCGGTAGTCAAGTAATAATACATATTTATGACACTCATAGAGATAAGAATTTTTGGAATGAGCCTGATAAATTTGACCCCGACAGATTTCTTCCAGAAAACTCGAAAGATCGTCATGTTTTTGCCTACTTACCATTCAGTGCTGGACCCCGAAACTGTATAGGTAAATCTTACGATGTTTTCAGTTGTTTTATACAAATATTGTTAGTTACAAATTCAAACAATTCTTCTAGGTCAGAAATTTGCGATGATGGAAATGAAGACGGTCGTTGCTCGATTATTGCATGATTTTTATCTGGAACCTGTTGATCGTTTAGCCGACATGAAAATTATAGCAGATATTGTAATAAGGCCTTTAAAACCAGTTCATATCAAATTTGTTAGTATAGAAAGGGAGGAACAATAATTTTTTATAATTTACATCTAGTGAACTTCTCTTTAACCAAAAAAGGTTATCTCTTTTATGTAATTAATAAATTCTATGATTAAAAATCTTTTTAATAGCTATGTACTACTTAATTAACTATAACAAGTGTACAAATTAACAGTGACATGACTTTACTCAAAGTTGTGCCAATTAAGACTTCTAGTTACATGAATAATAACAAAAAACGTTTGTTGAAAAACTTTGAAAAAAAAATGAATATCAATATAAGAATGACACTATTAGTAAGCTAATCGCTTCTTTTCATTAGCTACTTTGATCTGCAAGCACGTTGTCATTACGCTACATTTTAATAAATATGAGATTCACGATTGATTCAAAGTCATTCTAAAGTTACATGGTAAACGCAAAGTTCAATTTTTTTAAATCAACACTTCACCTATGAATAATTTCTCGATTTAAATATTTATATTTACATCAAATATTCAATTTCTAAAGGTTAAGTAATGATTATATACTATAAGCAGTTAAGCAAATCATAAAAGTCAATTAATCAAAAAAATACGAATACCAGTTTTCACCTGATACAACAAGTAAATGCTTGATATTGAATTTATTAAATTTTACTACACGAAAGAATTATTGTAAAGTAATGGTGACTTTTGAAAAAGAAAACTTATTTTTTTGCTTCATAATGTATTCCCCGGGATGCTTACACGGTCCGTGCTAACCGAACTGCATACATAAAGTATCTCTTTCAAAAGTAACACAATAATTGGGAGGGGAAGGACCGTGTCAAGTTTTTTTTAACATCTTAATAGTTCATTAACATACACTTTTTAAAAAGTATACGGAGCCGCCAATGCATTTTGCATTATTCAGATTCTCCTTAAAAGTTAATCAACGGTGTAAAATCTCTCCGGAACGTCCGGCAACGATTACAGAAAGTATTAACAAAGGAAAAAAATTATTCGAAAAAAATTGCATCCCAGCGAAATGCTCAACGAATACATTTTACTGAAAAAAAAAGGAATCATATTTTCCTGGCAATTTATCGCGTGTATAAAAAAATAATAAAGTGCAGGCCTCATTATTTCATACGCAGAACACGGAGAACTAAAGTAACAAAAAAATTCGTCTCATAAGCGCATTATTCATGGGATTTTTATACGATCGAAACTACCTCGGCTTAATCTAATTAATTACACTTCTCGGCGTACGCCGAAGCGAAAATTGCCCGAGCGATTTTAATTATCCACAAAATACGCGGCAATTTTGGGCAGCGAGGTGTCGCGCGATCTGCCGCCTCCCCCACTTGCATTAGCATAATTGCAGTAATCGCCCGAAAAAATTTGACTGTACATGGACGCCGCACCGAGTAATTTTTATCCGTCGTCGCGATTGTCCCTCATGTGCTTGTAAAACGTGTAGAAGAGAGCGGGGCGCGATTTTATAGCGGAACTATAGTAACACATTACTACGTGCTTTGTTTTTTCTAAAGCATAGTAATAAATTGCAAAAAATCACAATTAACTGCATAGAAGTCTTTTTGTTGTTGTTTTTTTTTTAAATTATTTGTTTAGCAATATTTATACAGTGTATATTCATTTCTTGTAGCGATGTGGTATCAATGTAAGACGCAATAAAAGTTTCAAAGTGTAATAAAGAACAATCATTATCATTTATAGGATGTGCCAAAGTAGGATATTTCATAAAAATAATTTCATTTTTTCGCCAACAGATAAAGTTTTCAAGAATAAATTGTCATCACCGTTCTTTATTTCTGTTAATGTTCTAATTTAAAATTTTTTAACTAAGTATTCATCGAAAATTAAATACGTCTTATTTAGCCGCTCTTCCTTACCGTGTACTCAAAAGTTTCATAATATTAACACAAAAAAGGTGAACGAGCGCAGTGTGGTAAAATTGAATCATAATTTATCGCGATGACAAAGTAGAAGTCAAATATTTGTGAGCATAAATACAGCGTTATTCCGGACAGCCTTTTCAACTGCACCAACGCGTGTCGAAACCGGAAACAACCGGCAGGCTTGTACATTTTGCTGTTTTATTCTTTCCTATAGTTCTGCACGATTTCCTCCCCAGTTCAAGTGATTTTAAAAAATAAGTAAATAATTTTTTCGGGTGACCCATTTTGCCCCGTTTTCCGTTGCACTCCGTTCAAAAAAGCGTAAAAACACTCATAAATTCAAATTCTGCGTGCAGCGCGATCGTAAAAAGAGGAGAGAAGATAGCGGCCGCAGGCTAGATAGAGAGCGGGGAGAAAGAGGACACACAGGGTTCCGCCACGGGAATACGAATTGGCGTCGGTGCTTCGTGGAAAAGTCCTTAATCTCGTTTTTCGGGGCCATCTTCGACGGAGATCTCTCTGGGGCCTTCCTCGGCAGGACGGATAATTCCTTATGGGGCGCGTGATTCGTAAAAAGGAAAAATATCGTCGGACGCGCGAGCTCGTCTTCTTCTTCGTCTTCATTTTTTTTTTTTGACCTTCCGCAAGCGTCGGCGTTAATTTTCTTCTTTATTTTTAAAAATGTCGCGCCAGACGGCGGTGGCTTTGGAGATGAGCGGGACGTGTTTTGGGGAAACGATAAAAATGGAGCTGTTGAGGAAACACGAGTTTTTACGCTTTGATATATGGGTGCAACATTTTTTTCAATTTTCATCATTAAAACGATTATCTACGCTTAGTTTACATTTGGGATTAACGTTCGAGCAGGAAATGTTATTTACGGGGTAACTTCTCAGAGTAGTATTGTATTTTTAAATTTATATTATGAGTTCGTTTAATTGCGCATTTGTTATGAAAGAAAAATATTTTGTAATTGGAAAATAGTTTACTTTTGGAAGTCGTTATACATTTAAATCTGAATCTTTTATTATTAAAAATATTTTTAACATCCAACTTTTTTAAAATAAAGGCTTATTCCACGTTTATCACTGGTCAAATTTCTAACATGGTTATTATGGACTTTTTTTGTGAATATATACTTATTAATGTATTATTATTTTTTTCATATTGTTATTTATCGGAATTTTTCTAGCTATACGAAACTACTAAAGCAGATATTTTTTTTTAATTTCAGAAAAATCGGATAGTTTTGATATTCATTACAAAAACCTACAAATATTTGTAGCGCTCTACCTCCGTTAATCCGCTTCTTCACTGATTTTTGCGTTCGTCAGAAAAAAGGGATCCCTGCACGTCGCGCATCAACCAAACTTTTCCGATCTCAATAATTCGAGTAAAGGCAAATCCTCCAACCCCGGTCAACGTCAAATCAAGCGTCTAACAAGCTCCCCCGTTGATCCCTCGAGAAACATTTTAAGCGTCGATCTCGCTCGGAAAATCCGCGCCGCTCGCTTGGAAACTCCCTAACAATAAAAAAAATGTTATTATTTATCCTCGGCGGCTCGAAAATCCCCTTTAAGCCGCTTGTCGGCGCGCGCCTCCCTCCCCCATGCAGCGCAATAAGAAACGGAGAAGTCAGCCGCGCGGATGCTCCCGGGCCGCGGGGCATCTGGTGCTCTCGCGCGCCTTTTGTATCCCCGCGCTTCGCACAATACTCGCAGATCCCGTAGAACGCAGTGTTGATTTTTTGACTTAGCGCGGCTCCTCGCCCTCGACGCTTTTCCTCCCTCTAACGGCGGAAGAAAAGGCGCCTCGTTAAGGGGCCGCGTCTTTTTTTTCTTCTTTTCGTACTTTTTTTCTCTCTTTTTTTTTACTTCTCGGCGAGGCGCGTGGATCCGGTGTATCGGTGCGCATACAATGAAGCGACCATCCGGAGATCTGCTAAGGAACTGGAGGGTGGGGTACGTATACGCGTTATCCGCGGAGACGAGGATTGGAAGCTCTGACGAGGATCGGCGCGTATTGACACGGCGGATCGAGACGATGAATGGGGAACATTATGCCGGATAATGGAGTTTGGAGTATTTTACTGGGATTCCGCGTGCGTAAATAAATAAACGCTGGGGAATCGTGGATGGAAGGTTTTTTTTTTCGTTTTATTTCAAGGGCTTTTAGGTGGGAGCATTAAGAAAGTAATTTCTTTTAATGTTTTGTAAGGAATGCGGTTTAAGCGATGTTCGAGGAAAATGATTTACTTGCTAATTGTACTTTTACTTTTAATGCGTGTAACTGTAGAAAGTTAATTATTTTGTTTTTCGAAGATCCTTTTAAGAAATAAAATCGTTGTGTTGTTACGACTTAATATCGCCTGAATGTTGTGTCAATTAGTACATCGATATTTTCAACTTTAATTTTACGTAATTTTTCTCAAAGCAGCGAACTTTCTCCATACATCCTTTCCGTTGTGTGGTCTTTTATACAGTCAGTTGCAGAAATTTAATGTCATGGTTAAATATAAGATTAAACTAAGTAACGTTAAACGATGGACTTAAATCTAAACGCTTTTATCATTTGTTCGAATCCTGTAAAAGGAACAAATTTTTTTTAAAGAAGTGTCTAAATTTTAACTAAAGAAAATTAAATAAAATCCCTCCTGTTTTATTATTTAATAAATTTTCTTAATATCATGTGAAATATATTCTCAATGATGTTATATTTCAATCATGATGCATGAGCTTCTTCATAATGAAATTATTTATACGAATTTTTTTTAAGTAAATTACAGCTTTACACTATCATTCACATTCCAATCTTTTTAACAAAGCTTATCAATAAAAATAAATATCTATGGTACCAGAAAAAATTGAAATATTCCTGTCAAATCGCCGTACTTTTTAAAAAAAATCACTAAAGCATGTTAAAACGATCAAATAATTACTCATCCAGTCTAGTAATTTCTCAATGGATGATATATCAATTTTTACCACACTGTCTTCTTTACTCCCATCAACCGTAAATAACGATTATTATTTTTATTTTATATTTTATTTTTTATTTCATAAATCCACGTCCGTTCACCCCTTAACGAAATTTCTTATAAAGTATATAGATTATTAATTAATTAAAAGCAATACATAACAGATATCATAACGCTGCTCAGCAATTAAAAAAAAAAGTAAATTTCGAAAACTCACAAAAGTAACGCGTAAAGGTCTTAATAACTTCCAATTCAGATAATCGTCCAAGAACCGAATTCGTAAGAAATCCGCGAAACCCGCTAATAGCCTCAACACATACCTCCTTTAATCTCCCTCGCCATTCTATAGCGGCAATCCGATCCCCCGTACCCATCCGCTCGCACACCGGCGAACTCCGCGCGATATAACCGATAAAGTTATCTTCCCCCCCCCCCACCAACCCCGGCGCACGCATCCTCTTCCCGACCTCTCACTCTAATTGAAACGCAGCCCGTAATCACCTCGCAACAATTTAAAAAAAAAGAAGTGTCAAACTATTAGGACTCGACGCCCCGGGGAGAGGAAGCACACATGCGAGAACGGCGCGCGCACGTTTAGCTAATTGCTTTCCCAAGAAAACGCCGCGGGGAGAAAAGCCGGCGACGCCGGTTCCCAAGAAGCTCGTCATCGACATCCGTAAAAAATATATCAAAGACGTTTTTTTCTCTCTCTCTCGTTCACTCTCCCCTCGTGGGGCGCGCGAGCAGAAGGACGACGGAGGAGGAGGAGGCGAAGGATGCAAGTCACCGGCCGCGTGTCTCTGGCTCTTGTCAGGACGATGATAGTGCGGCATGCTGACTGTTTTGACCCGAGGCTCGCGCCGCGCCGGCCAAGAAAAATATCGTGGGCCGAGGGAGCGGCGCGCACGGGAAGCCCTCGACGCCGGGGAGAAACAAATAACACTTTTCGACCGTTTCGTCCTGTCATTCCACGAGCTCGAAGGCCGAGAGGCACTTGAGCGACTCGGCCCCTCTTCATAGTCGGCGAGCCACGAGGGCTGCGATGCCTTCCTCTTCTTCTCTTTCTGTGTGTCCCTCTTTTCTTTTATATTTTCTTTCTTTCTTTTTTTTTTTAATGGGGAGGTGCTCCGATCGGTGTGATTTTAAAAGTCGACTTTTCTTCGCTAACGAGCGGCTTGAGGAATTTCGGGAGGTTAATGGGTTTCGCTGGGGTTTTCGTGCGTCGCTTATGTTTATTTTTTCGTTTTTTTTTTCGATCTTTTTCTTTCGTACGCGGCGGACGGGTCGCGCGTACTCGTGAAAATTGAGCGACGTAATTCCTTTGGATTTGGAGCCAACGGCTTGACGGGACTCCACACGGTGCCCCCATAATTCAAAGTCATCCGTTCAAAGTTTTCGGCTAAGTAAAATACATTGTGCGGTTAAAGTTTCATTTTTCTCCGGGGCGAGATTTAGCTTTAATCTTTTGACAGATTCTGATGGTTTCTTTTACGGGCGCAACGAGTTTTTCCCTCGCCTTACAAATACTGAGATGCACAGGGGCGAGGGAGATTAGATAAAATGCAATCTTAAATTAAATAAATCATTGAATTTAATAGTCTTTATTTTAAATCAGTGTATATAGTGCTTTATTATTATTATTAACTTACACTCTCACTTGAGGCGTTATCAAATATTAATATATAGAATTTTTACTTATTGCTTCCTGTAAAAGCGAAATTTGCATTTTATGATACGTGACGTTCACAAAATAATTTAATACCACAGTAGATCTTAAATTCAATCTGCAAGTACAAAACGGTCGTGTTATTGTATACAACATTGATAAAGAAAGGTATAGTACTTCAATTACTGAACAAAAGAAATAATTTTTTCTATTATATTTTCTTTGGTTCCTAAACACTACCTCAATCCATTTTACAATACATACAATAATTTTCTTTATTGAAATTAACAAACAGCAGATCAGCAGATTCCGCATTAACAATAATTTTTTTTTTCATTCAACATACTCGTTATATTAATTGATCGAAATAATATAAAAAAGATCTCAGACCCCAACATCATACACAACGGTACAGAATTAATTTTTTCCTCAAACGCATTACGATTCCCACAAACATTCTCCAACATCAAGAAAACGAACAGAACCTCTCCCAGCTGGAATACCCACATCCCAGCTACATCTTAATAAAAAATTCATCCCCATTCCTCCAGCATCGCAGCAAAACTTCTTCCGTCAACAGCTGAATACCAACGGCTATATATACACAAAGAAACGGAGACACCGCGGCTCCGTAATCTTCGGGACGTGATTCCCTCATCTAATCGGCTATGTACATCGCCCGCCTTAAAGTTCGCTTTGTTTATACCTGAGATACACTTGTCGCCGGCCCCCGACGACGCGCGTGATCCACATCCGAAGTCCGCTAGGCGCGTCCCCTTCGTTCCGCCGCGTCGACACCTCAAGAGTCGGCCGTCCGTTGAATGGGAATTCGGACGGTGGTCGCCGGGGTCGCGGGATCCGTCACGCTCGGACGTTTGTCCTGCCGACGGTCCTCGTCCTCGCCGTCCGCCGCGTAAATCAGACGAGCGGCGTAGCAGAGCAGCAGCATCTCGATTACCATCAGCGCGTCGTACGTCACTGCAAGCGGACGAGAAAGAGACGTGAAAATTATGCGTAACGAGGGAGACGATTTTTCCGCTGGAGGGTGGATATATTATGTCCTGGCGAGGGTATATATGGTCCTTTTTTTCTTTTCAGGGATTTGCGGGTGTACTGGCCGATCGGCAGGGAGATTGTGTTTTGTAGAGTGTTCTTGGGGAGATTGTGGGTATGGAGTGGTGCTGTGTTACATGTAAATTTGTGTAATTTTGAATGTTTCTGGTGGAACTTCTGTGAACTGTACAGTGACATGCGAGGACAAAGCGATAGATAATTTGTAAGTTTATTTTTGTTTTTTTTTTGCCAATAATTTATTAGGTTTCTGGTGGTGGAAAATTACGGAAAAGTTTTTGTAAAAAATAAATATTTTACTGTTTTTAATTTGACTGTTTTAGAAAATGAGTTTACTTCTTATTTTATAATTATTTTTAGTGAAACAAGACGAAGAGTTTAATATTGTGAATTTAGAAATTTCAAGTTATATTTATATTATTCACAGAATTGATTTTTTTTGCTATTTTAACTATGTTAAACAGTGATCTTCAAGGCAGTAAACAAGTAATATTTTTTAAACTGTTTATGACTATTTCTACCAATTTATAAGCACTTTTTTTTCTTTCAGGCAGTACTCGACCGCATAATGATTTTTGCAGAAAAAAGTGATAGCCATTTTCACGAAAAAATTCTCTCCTCATATCCTCCACAAAAAAAGAAGAATACTAAGTGTAATAATTAACTACTTCGATAAATATCATTATCAACAACTTCGATGAAAAAATATACCGTGACTTAAATTCGCGCTAAATGAATGATTAAAAAAAGAATAAAGATACTGACCATTTCTCCGCAAAGTACCATAATTACACTTAGTAATGGATCGATAAACATATTTTACCTTTCACTTAAGCTCTCCATTCTTTTATCTTTCAAAATATTTGACCCATAAAAACCCCCCAAAAAAAAACTGAGCTAAATGAAATAATGATAATAATAATAATCCGCCGAGGCAAAGTCCGTGCCGACAATCCATGAGAATTTCCCTCCCAGATCCACATCGAAAATTACCCATAACCCGCAAAATACTTTATGATAAGCTCTTAATGGATTTTTCCGCCCCCATACCCCGCTCCCTGGCGGGTTGTAATTAAGTCTTATCACCGGTAATCTCCCTCTGAAAACAAACGAGACAACAAAGCGACCGCCGGGGCCTTGGCCGCGCTCTCCTCGTAAAAGAAAATTCCCCCGTCTAAGGCTGTATACGGTAAACGCCGCGCGCGGAAAGAGAGACGGAGAGCAAAAAAAAAAGGAAGAAGAGGAAAGACCACGAGGGGCAGATGATGCCCGGCGCTAATGGCGAGTCCCGGGGGCCCGCGCGGAAAATGCCTATACTTACCGTTTGCGTAAACATGCGGCGTGAGCGGCGGATTGCAGGGGAACAGGCCGGTGCGCACCAGGCCCTTGATAACGAAGCCCTGGAGCTTGGAGAACAGCAGGACCATCTGCGAGACCATCGTCTTCTGCTGCAGCTTCGCCTCTGCAAAGAAAAGCGACCAGGGGTCAGAAGAGCGTGGGTCATGCCTTTGTACATACACCTTCATCTCTTATTATTCTCTTATTTTTATTTATACTAGTAAAATCCAGCGCTCAATGTTCTCTTTACGCTGTTTTTTTTTCTAACCAGTTCTTCGAAGTAATACATTCTGATTTTTTACTTAAAATAATATCGCAGCGATATTTAATTTTTCAACAGATTTAGTTCATAAAAACTACAGTTAAAAAGGTTTAATACAATACTTATTTGTATTCAGAAAGACCAAAAAAGTAGTTTTTACAAAATCTTTGTATGTATGGATGTACGTATGTGTGTACTTATACGCATAGGTTGTACAAAAGTTGGAATCACCTGTCGGACGTCCGTTTGAAAGTTTCAAGTCATTCCGTCCATTGCTTTCGATTTTATAGAAATTAATTTATTTTTTTTAATTTTGTTAATTGTCTCAACTTCTAAACAATACCGTTGATAATTCTCATTTTTGCAAACTTTATTCAATTGTCGTTAGACCGCTGAAAATATTAGATAAATAAATAAATGTTTTTTTTATTTAATTCCTTCATGCTCGTGACGTAAGAGCGCCCGGGGGGTCGGAGTCGCGCGCGCCCGCGTGTGGTCCAACACGCGATGGCAAGTCCGCGTGTGTCGCTACGATCGAATGCAAAGTGCGCGCGAGGCATCGCATGTCGAGGTTCATTATTTTTAATTTCCAAATTTTGCAAGTGCGAGTCGGCCGCTTGATGATAAAATTGTCAGTTCCGCTGAGAGACGGCGAGGGGTTGTTCGACGAAAATCGCACTCAGGCCCGCCGAGTGAGTCGTCCCGGTTCGAATCGGCGATTTCGAGCTTACGGTTATTATTCTTTACCGGGAAATTAATTGTTGCGTGCGGAGATGCTTGCGGGATATTCCTGTCACTCGTCAATCGTGCGGCCGCGCTCGACGTTCGGCAATTGCGGATAAGTTTGGAGAAATTAAATTATTCTGTTATGACTTTTATTTTCTACAATTACTTGTGAAATGGTAATTCTTTTAAGTAAATATTTTTGTAATAAACAACTTGTACAACTAAATTCTTAAGAAAAATGTTAAAGAATGAATTAATATTCTTTCGCGTAATGATGAGATTCTTTTATTTTTTTAAACAGTACTGAAATTTGCATTGCTAGTACTAATATTTTCTCTTTTTAAAAACAATGACAAGATGATCAAATAATTTTGATTGCTACTAAATAATTAAAAAAAAAATTCAAGTATTGCGAAATGATTTTGTTAAAAATAGAACGATTTATGTTCCAACTTAAAAATTATAGCAATACGTCGAAAATAATATAAGCGCTTAAAATAATGAATGTAACTAATATAACAACAAAAAATTACAAGTAAATCAAACCACTATGTTCTTTTTAAAAAGTTTTGAAACAATGGCAGTTTAATTACACTCGCGTACCCATTAATCAGGATAAAGAATTTCTTCCAACTCAACCGAGCAAAAGTAAAACTACGATCTCACGATAAAGAAATTTCAACCAGACACGAGATAAGATCTTCAATAACCGCATCATCGACCCCCTCGAACCACTTGAATAACGTGAAACTACGAAAAGGAAAAAAATAAAAAGTATAATCCAACACGACACTTTCCGCTTTCTCGAGTTCGTGGGCTCGGCATCGCCGGCTTCCTCGAGCGAGTTCTTTCTCCGCTGTAACGTCTCCCGGGGTAATTGCCGGTTATTTGCGCGGCGTCGATAACCGCCGCGCGACTTCACCGGGGCACGAGATGCCGTGGAGGTCTTGAAGAGGCCCCGTTGTCCGCAAGCCTCCATCGCGTGAGGGTACGCGTACGCCGGCGGATTTAGTATGTAGACTTTTTTTGCGCTGCGACTACCCGCCAAGGCGAATTATCGGACCTCCTCTCGCGAGCCGTTGACATCCCGCGGATCCCGGCCTCCTTTTTTATCGGCAAATTTGAAATGCTAATTGTGTCGTTATTTAATATTTGATGAGGCGGGGATGCGAACTTATTCGTACCCGATGTGGTATGCGCTGGGGTTTTTAAATTTTGCTCTGGGATATTATTAAAAAAAAGCTACGTATAAATATGAATTCAGTGTTTTTGTAATAAGCAGCGGCATAATTGCATTAATGGGTACGAGTGGGTACCTGTATTATTAAAGGATATCTCTTTTTACATAAGTTTACTCGACTTTTTTTTTTTAAATGTATATCGATTTTTATAGCTGTTTATGTGCTTATGAGGTAATTTAAGTGAAAATGGCTCATTTTGTTTATTCTGTTATGAGAGATGTACTTTTAGATCTCGTCACCAAAGGGATATTCTTGGAAGGGAACTGAAAAAATTTTCTTTGCTGCTAAAGTGCATGTCCAAATTTAAAATGAAGTGGATAATTTTATGTTCTAGAGTATCCGAAGAAGCGTAAGTCATAAGACTTTCAAATGTCACTTCGTTGTCTCCAACGAAGTCAAGCAAATGTTGTAATTTGCCATTTTTCAAGCAATAAAGTGAAATAAATTCTTCCAAAACTTGATAAATTTAAAATAACATAAGAATAATATAAGGTTATCTCGTTCTGAAGAAGTTTACTTTCCTCTAGTGCTTAAAAAATTGTAAATTAATTAAAATATGCCTTTCTTAAATATGCTTTTCTTCATCGCAGGTGATGATTTAATCTTGAATCAGTAAAAGCAGTTACAACTACATTATAATCAAATTTGATTAATGCAATCAGCAATGAAGTACGCTACGTAATTTAGTCGGATACAATTTCCGGTAATTGTAGTAATAAAATTTTATTAATAAATTCAACGTCTAGAGGACAAATTCTTTCAATTTTCGATACAAATCTATAAATTTCGAGCCATAAGTAACGATTTTTTTAAAAAATTATCTTATAATTCTATAACCAAAGTAACTCTCGATCAAGCATAAACAATTATCACCCCAGACCGTCTAAATCCCATCAGCTACCAAGAACATTTTTTGTCTCAACTCAGCGAAGCGTGCATCCGCCTCGAAAACGCAACATTGCATCCACAAAAAAAAAACACCGGTAAACCCTAGACCTGCAAGAAACAAAGCTAAATTATCATCGCTCGGTATCTATATAGGTACCTGGCTGAATGTCCTGTAGGCTCTTGGTGACGACGGTGAGTCCGTAGACGGCGAAAAGTATGCTCACCAAGACGAGCGGGTGTAGGAAGACCCCATAGTTGGTGGCAAAAACCGGCGCCTCGGCGGACATGAACAGCAGGATGCAGTACACCAGTATCTGTGGAGGCGTCGGCTCGTTAGTCCCAGATCTGGCCCCGTGGGGGGATAATCCGATTAGGCCAAGCCCCGCCCGCGCGAAATGCCCCCTCGGCGAAATGAAAATTTTTCCGCCAGCGAACGCGAACAGACGGTCGGCGACGTTCTGCCGAATCACCCGGACTGACGATCATCGCGATTTCTGCAGCGTAACTCTTTAGACAATGGGCCCGGCGCTTTTATCTTTTGCCGCGGACGGGGAAACGAAGAGGAAGGCGCACAGGTTGCCGGCGTAACCGGTGCCTTTACTATGTTCCTTTTTTTGTATTGATCGACGTTTCCGAAAACTTTCTCTTGGAAAACAAAAATAAAAAAATAAAGAGAAAAGAAGTCGAAACGGCGCAGATGATCAGACGATATTGTTTGGGGGAAGTGGCTCATAGTCTATCGTGAATTAGAATGAAGAAAAAAGCTCGTTTAGGTGGAAAAAGATGCGTTTGAGCTTTTTTGTATCCGAGTTGTTTCTTTTCTTAGCTTCTTTTTTTTTAAGAGAAGTAGCAGTTGCCACGCATTAGTTTTTTTGCTTTGAAGATAATTGAACTCGAGAATAGAGTAAATTTAGAAAAGGTAATTTTAGTCGGTTTAATGATGAATTGCTTTGATTTGGGGAAAGAAAAATATTTTTTCGTTTATAAAAGAGATAGTTAAATGATGATTAATATTTACTTCCCAATCGAGAGAGTATTATATAAGAAGTCAGATCCTTTTTTAAATTATTAAATGATTTCTTATAGCCTCCCGCGTAAAAATAATTCAGACTAAAATGAGACGATAAAAAGATTCATCTATATTGTGTCAGAATTTACGATTTTTTAAGATTGAAAAAGATTTTGTTTTAATAAATATGTAAATATTACTTTAAGATCTTTTCGTTATTTTAATACAGTGTTAATAATAGTTTAATATATTCAATTTTTTAAATTTTCTATACATAAGATCTTATAAAGATCGTTATAATCTTAATAAGGTCTTATATTTAAAATTTTTTTAAAATTTATGTGTATATTAAACTAATATTAATATTGTTTAAAACAATGATCTGGGGAAGATCTTAAATTGATTTTTAGGTGTTTGTTAATAGAGAATCATTTTAAATCTTAAGAAAACTTAAATCCGGACATAATAAAGGTGAATCTTTTTATCGTCTTATTTTAGTATGAATTATTTTTACGCGAGCTATTTTACTAAAATGTACAAAAAAAGTATTCCTCCAAATTTTGCATAAAATAAATTAATATGTAAATTCCCGAATTAAAATACGACGGCCCCGCAAAAAGGGCAATAAATTACGCGTATCAGCGCGGCCGGATATACATCAATTAAGAAATTCCGGGCGACAAACTTATAAATATAGCTTAATTGTGATGAATGAAACAATCGAAACGCTGCAGCCAAATTTCACACCTTTTTCCCTTTCCTTTTTTTTTTTAACATTAATGATTTATTGCTCCGTAATCTTCAGATTTTTCATCGGCAAAATAAAAAAAAAATAAGAAAATAATAAAACGACTAATTTTCGAGGCTTAAGACGCGATCGATTTATCACGAGGGGTTTATCAGATTACTGTATTAAAAAGAGGCGAAAAAGAGGCGCCAATAATTCACCGTCGTCGCGTCTCCGAAGGACGCGGATGGAGAATCGTCGAAACGCGGAGGATCGCGCGTGCACAATACGCAGAACCGAGTCGCGCGCCTCTGACAAAAAATTACAGTGACCCTTTTTCTCTCCTCTGATGCCAGAAGAGCCAACAGAGGAGGAGTTGGATTTCGCCTCGCGATCTCTCTTCCCCCTTCCACTTCTCCGAAAGGAAAAAAGAAGTCCATCCACACCCGGCCGAGTGGTATGGTTTTAGCGCGGCTGCGGAGGACCAAGCGGGTACCCCGTCAGAAAATAGAAATCCTTGAAACTCGAAACTCAAATAGTAAAGTGTGAAGCCAAAATACAGACTTTACGAGGGGAGCGCCGTTTGGAAAATATCCGACGTTTTGTCACTTCCCGGCCGATTGCTCTCGAGTTTCATTCATTCCGATAACATAACGTAACTCTCGGCGAAGGATGTAAAGAGAGAGAGAGAGGGGGAGAGGAAAAAGGCAATCGCCTTTCATCTCTCTGTTGTATAAAAACCGCTATAGTGTCACTGGCAATTGCGGCGGCGGTTCCGCGAAAATTGCGGAAAAGCAGCGTGGCGAAGCGCGACGCGGTTACCTTGGCTCGATCTCCTTCAGCGGCAAGGACCGGCGCACGAAGGAGGAATAAAAAAAAAATGTTTTAAATCGTGGGACCTACCTGGACGATGGGCAGTTGGAGGACGGTGGCGCGCAGCCAGGACAAATTAGCCACGGTCATCTCGAGGCTGGGGAGAGGCAGGCAGGGCCAACAGCAGCAGGGACCGACGCGAAGTGCCAACGATGGCGCCTTCGTAATCCTGCGTTGGCCGACCTCCAGCAGCAGCAGGTACAGACGGTATAGGGAAATCGTCAGCGATGCTTGCGTCAGAGCCTCCGCCAGTAGTTGTGACCTGGACGACAATTTTGTGTTTTTTTTTTTATTTTACAGAATCTTTTGGGCATGAACATTGTTTCAGAGCTTTGAGCGTTGTTTTATTTTTGGAAAAGTATTTGGAAAAATTAAATTTCTAAAGGGTGACACATTTATAGTAGACTTTATTAATTATTTTAATTAAACTTTAACATTTTTTAAAAATTGAATTTTTCGTTTGTTATTATCTCTTCTTCATAAGACCCACTAATAGAGCCTGTACAAAGTGTTATAACAAAACATGAATAGATTTTTAATTCTATAAAAAATTCTTAAACAGTTGTAATTGAATAAAAATAAACACTTATTTTTCTATAAGAATTCTACTTTTTATAGAGAGTGTGACTTAATTTTTATAAAAACTCAGATAACGATCATGAAAAATTAAATAAAAAATTTTAAATTAAACATATAAATAATTATTAAGCTTAATATTTTAAATTGAGCTTCAGGATAGATCGAGATACGAGACATTCTATCAGATAGCTACTTTTATTTGATTATTTTCTTTGCCTCTACATTTTGGATGCCTTGCAGGTTTGATTAACTTTTTTAGGAGGGACCATTGATGCACAGTTCGCGTGTCATTTCGCTTAGATGCGTGCTTTCGGGCCTTTTTACGGCGGTCGTTTTTGCAAAGTGGTACAATGTTGCCTTTAATTACGATGGCATTTCTTCGGCTCGCTAAGGGTTATTTGGAAGCATCTTTGGTTTGCTAAACCGGTACAGTGCAAAAATAAGGCACCGAAAAAAATTGACAATTCTATCGTTTGTTTTTTTACCCGAGTGAAGAAATATACTTAACAGACGCGAATATAATTACCAACAAAAGATTAAATCGGCTGGAGTCGTTAAAAAGTAGAAATTACACCCCAATGACACTAATCACCACGTAAAAATAAATATAACGATGCGAAAAATACACCGTATAACGAATCTACTTAGTTGCAGCGCTGTACTCCACATTACGAACTTTCCGACGGAACAGCAATTTCCGAAGAAAACGCATCCCTTATCGAGAACCGACAGCTCGTAAGCCCGTAAAACTCAAGCCCACCATTACAAAAAGCCGCTTCCGAGGATCATCCTCGGCCGGTATTGTCGCCTAGTTTAATACGGTCCCACCGTCGCCCTGCGCACACTTGTAATTTCATCTCATTAAAAATACCGCGAAGCAAAAGCCCGCGCGTTCCATTTGGCAAATGATCTGTACGCAGCCCCAGATTGTTATCCCCTAAGCCCATTAGCGTTAAAAAAGTAAAAGAAAGAAATCCTCTGTTTTCGGGGAAGCTCGCTCACCCATATACCTACATATCCGCTCCTCCGCTGTCTCCGGACGAAAAAAGACGCGAAGCTTACAGCTGCTCCCGGAGACAGCGGGAGGGGAAAAAAGACGTCACTTCCGCGCGTGGCGCCGATAATGCGTCAATTTTTCGGAAAAGAAAAACAAAAAAAGGCCCCAAGGGGAGCATCACTCATTAGCGCGTCCATAGGGGAGCGGCGTCGGGTGTCCTAACGAAACACGCGCGCCGTGGCTCCTTCGTGACTGGTCCGCCTATCACCAGGTGCAATCGGAGCGTCCGATAGCGCGCTATGCTCGAGATTCGAAGAAGGGCCCCGCGACACGACTCTAAACTAGATACGGCATCATTAGTACCGATGCTTAAGGTCCTCTTGTCCTTTTCCGTCGTCCCGAGGGCCTTATATAACTCGGATTTATTTTTGTCGAGGGGAGGATTTTAATTGGTATAGGTTTCATATTCCTTGCTTCAGTCTCTGACCTCGCCGCTGTGTTTTATAAATAATCGCTGATTTTTATTTTCTTGAGCGCCGGTGAAAACAATTTCTAATTGGATTTTTCTTTATATAGTTCAGAATGTACACTCTCAAAAAGAAAAATAAATATAAGAAATTTTGGAAACGGCTAATTGGATATTCTGTATTGTAGAAACAAATATAGACTGAGAATAGAATGTATTTGGTAAAATTCTTAACGCATCGAGTAATCTATAAAAGACGAAATTCCATATTCGAGAGTAGATTCAATTTTAACAAGCTTTATTGGATTATTAACTTTTCGATTATAGACGATATATGTTTAAAATTAAAACGGAATACTGTTAATTTCTATTCAACGATGCTTAACATACAACGAAAAATTTTTATTTTCGAGTAAAATAAAAAGTCGATCACTTGGCACGCGTTATATTCAATTATTTTATTTTAACTTTTCAAATATTATTTCATTAAAATGAATTTTTTAAACGAAAACTGAATACTAAGTTTTTTATTTATAAAATTAAACAAACAATAAAAAATAAATACTGCATGTTTTTTGTTAACCATGTATTTAAAAAAAAAAGTATTCTATTCTTCGCTTTCTAAAAAGATTTTAATCTTTTGCTTTATAAAAAAATCATTTTTTAACAATTCTCTTAACTTTTTTACCTACAATTAATCATTTGATCAATATAATAATTATAGATATACGTATAATTATTTTCAGAACATCATATAATCTCGAAAAGATAAAGATTTCAAAATGTCTAGAAGCTCAGAAAGTAATCAGCGTGAAATTTCTACAACAACCGGAAGTCGATTAGTTTGTATCCCATAAAATCATCGGAAAAATTAATTCTATTCACCTGACGCTTTGTTGCCAGAGACAACATAGTCCATTGTCCGATCGGCTGCCACAATAAGCTCCTTTCTCATTGCCCGCTTCATCTTTCTCACCTCCTCTGCTTTCCTCCCCTCTACCTCTCAGATTTTTTTCCTCCCTATCCACAGGGACGCGCGCCTCGTTTTACCTGCCCTCCATCGGAGTATACCTATCGACTCGTCGATCTTCCACGTCCGCGGCGCTCGCGCGTTATACACACGAATGCACTAAAGGCTGCGGAGTTGCCCCTTCCTGTTTTTCTTTCTGTTTCTTGATTAGGCTCATTTCCAGTCCGCGGCGTCGTCCGGCGTTCGGCGACGCCGAGATAGATCTCCTCCCGAGATTTTTTTTTACCCTCCCGTCGCTTTACCGTTTAAAGACGAGAGATCGATATCGGACCCACTCGTCCGGTGAAAAGCTGTATTTTTCCGGAATTTTCTTCTTCTCTTCGTGATGGGGAATAGAAACTGGTCGAGCGTGATCCTCATTACGTTATGAGTTTTGAATAAATTAATTGCCATTTCTTGCGCCCTTCTCGAGAGTATCCAGATCTCCGGAATCGGAGATTTTATGGAAACTTTGAGGGATAAGTTAATTCGCGTAATTCAACGTTTTTAAGCTTGAACTTATAGCCTTATACATCTTGTTTTAAAAATCTGAATTTTCCATGATAGTAAATTATACACACACCTTTAAACATCTGAATTTTTCATGTAGTAAATTAATAAGTAAATAATTTTGTGTAATAATAGTAAATAATTTTGTGTTTTAGAACGATTTTGCAACATTCAACATTCAGCAATGTATTCTCAGTTGATCCTTTCTACAGTTCCTCTCAAATTTCCCGTGGAAACATCAAATGAAGGTAACATTACTTTTTCTAATTATTTAACTTTTTTTACAACAATTAAGATAATTCATTGGCGTGCTTAAAAACGTAGTAAATCGCCACTCTAATTTTTCAATTGCATTCTGAGTTCTTTTTTATTTTGAACAACAATGCTTAAGAAGCATATATTATCACTAATTTTGAAAAAAAAAAGAACAATAAGTGTCAGTGTATTTATTCTGAATCACGTATTTGTTTAACAAACTGCACGTGCAAATTCGAATCATTTTTTGATTGCATTTTTTTTCTCTAAGAAACAATGCAGTAATCTCTCTCACCTTTGACGTATTGTTTACACATAATGTTACGTGTAATTTAGACATCTTATACACTATTTAAGTCAAAGTGCATCCTGCAGTATTTCTCTAGTTCAGCAGAATTGCGTAAAAAATTCTCCTACGCAACCTCAAGAAAATTCGTGATTCAGCCTACCGATTTATCCATTAAAAAAAAATTACGGTTCCGAAAGCTTACTGCTTGATGCACTACTTTAAAAAATGAAGTAACCGTTCAAAGTAGTAGCTATTAAAAAAACCACGTTACTGATCGTACACTTAGAAATCCATTCCCAAGTGAAAAAAAAAGCTGCTATTACCCGAAATTTGAAAAATGCAGACGCGTTACTCGAACTCCGAACGAAAAGTCCAAACCGTTAGGACCATTTTTTTTACCCGAAAAGCCCGAAAGAAAGCAGCACACTCGAGAGGGCCCGTATGAAGTTATTTACGTCGCTGCAGATTCGCGCTGATTGTAGGCTCTTAAACCGCTCGTCGAGTGAAAAAGGAGCAGCACCGTCGGGGCGCGAGCCTCCGCCCCGTCCCGTTAGCCCCGTTCAACGACGCCAAAGGGATTGACAAAGAGGCAGGCTCGCTTAAAAAAAAAGTGTGAACGGTCCCGCGAAAAAAGTGTACTCGTCGCCGCAAAGTAATCGACGGCGGCAAAAGGAAGAAGGGGGGAGGAGGAGGTCGAGAATTGCTCGCGCTCTTAGGTGTACTGTCAATTTGCGTAATTACCTCGGCAGCGCCAGGGCCGTGAGGCTGCAGATGCCGGCGATCGGGTAGACGGATAAGACGGCGCAGGCGTTGATCTTGAACGACGTCGTCTCCTTCTGATAACAGATGTTGCTGCAGGCGTCGACGGCGAGATAAACGGTCGCGGCGCAGATCACCGAGGCGATTGTGACCAGGCCCACGCCGAAATTTCCCAAGCCTGTTGAAGACGCGGCGGTAGAAATTAATGGAGTCGACATTTTTCAAAATTACACGGAGTGAGATTAAAAAAAAAAAATGAGAGGAAGAAGACGCCGGTGTCAATGGGCATTAATATTGTGAAGGGTGCGAGGGGTCGTTAGCTGGACGGACTCGGACGGTGGATATATGTACATGGATGGAGAGATAAATTTCATTTTTAACATCGCGCTGTGCCGGGGATCGCTCATTTTTTACGACTTCTCGATGGAAGCTCGAACGCGCTTTAATGCCTGTCACCACCGGCCTTGATGGGTATTACTTTCTTATGGAGCTGTGGATGGGTTTGTTTTTCTTTTCGGGCACGTTTTGCTGATAAAAGCTGGTGTATCTTTTAATTTTAATGACTAACATATCCGGAGACGTAGAGATAATGAGTACAAGTGGATGTTTATTGCGCAATAACGTTTTAGTAGATAAAATTTAGTAGTTGCCCGTCTCCTTTACGAGGATCGATCGGTATATTTTTAATTATCAGTCAAGCTTAGTTGAATATTTTGAATCTTCACGAAGATTTCAGTATATTCTTTCAAAAATGTTAAAACAATGATTTATTTAAAAAAAAAATACTGATCAGTTGCATATGGTTACATCATTCTGAAAGGTATTAATATATAAAAGTTTTAGCCTGATATCTTAATTCAAATTTAAGGATTTTAATGTATTCTTTCAAGATTGTTAAGAATATGTTTTATTTAAAAAAATAATAAGACTAAAAGATCAATTACAGAAGGTTACATTATGATTCTGAAAGGTATTGATATATAAAAGGTATATAAAAGTTTCTCGTCGAGTCTTCATTTTTACTCAATTTTCATCACTCGTCAACGATCATACCACGTTGAAAGGCACTGGTTCTCGTCCGATCACCAAAGTTAAGCAACATTGGGCGCGGTTAGTACTTGGATGGGTGACCGCTTGGGAATCCCGCGTATCGTTGGCATCCTTTTTTTTTTAATAATATATTAAAAAATATTTTAAAATTTATTAAATCTAATTTTTAGCTGCTCATTATCTTGTGCAACTTTTTTTTATTTGTTGACGTTTGATGTAAAAGTAATAACAAGGTTTATATGCAGTGTAAACGATTTAATTTAATTTAATTATTACATAAAATGTCGATTAAACTCCACTAATTACATAATAAATAAGTATCAATATTAAATAACTACTTTTACTTTGCCAAAGTTCAACCGACTTATACACAAAAATGCCTATTGAACGGTAAACTCAATTAGATACTCCATTTCAATTCAGAGTTTCCCGAGTGTAACGCAATTTGTCGAGATGTCAATGAACCGTTTAAGTAAACAGAAAATCGTCTTCGTCACTCGGCGAGTATCTACAAGCGAAATAAATGTATACCTTAGACCAGGAAACTATCAGAACCTCCATATCGAATTGTACGTAAAAAGAGAGAGCTGTACTATTAACCAAGCATTGCGCCACGTATGCCTAGCGTTAAAATCAAACAGTCGTTCCGCTCTGCTCTTTTAGCACTTATTTCGTTACTCGACTTCCCCACCGCTACCCTTTTTTTTTCACTCCCCACCGACTGCATAAACGAAATAACATTTTTCGTGAATAGAAAACTCACTTTCAAAACAATTTCGTATTATAGCCGGCCTTATGAAAGGATCGATGAGGCTCGGCTGGGTGTATTACATACACTTTCGTAAAATCCCAGGCAATTATTTAAACGTAATTGGAGATTTTTAAGTGAAGATAAATCGAGCCTGGCCTCTGGAGAACTTCAATTTGTGTAAGAAGGCCAGTGCAATTAATTTCTAAGTTGCGCGAGTAATGCTATGACCGCGAGTTGCATTGGATTAATGTTACTTATACGTAAAACTAGGCTCTAATTTTATTGGCAAATCTCATAAGGGATGCATACTGAAATTAAAGACGTAACAATACTTAATGCATCGTATTGTAAGCTTTTCTTCCTGAGCGAAGTTTCAAGCGACAATTACGTATTTAGCCCATTCAGAAAGGAATATTTTTTCTGCATGAAGAAGTTCTGAAAAAAATCTATATGCTGTGCGATCAGTTTTAGATAAGATTGCTGCAGGGCGTGTCTTGTTTAGTTTATTTTTCAATTTTTGAAACTTCTTTTTTTTTACGCAAATTTGTTCAACCTCTATTAAGTCTAGAATAATTTAAAGTCCCACTACGAGTTGAAAAATTATTACTAGCCTAATCTGATTCACGTGTTTATTTTTAGTTATCACAAGATTTTTAAAAAATCAAAAAATAGTGTTGTACATTCTAAGGTACATTGAGTCTGAAAGGGATAAACTAACAGCTTGGTATTTAATTAATAGTAAGTGCGATGCATTTAAGTAAACTAGAAAAAAAAATTTACTCTAAACGTTTTCCTTTTTGTAGCAAAAATTTTTGTAGAATTAACCTTAAACCTTTTGACCGTCGACAATGTATTATTCTAATCTATATAGTTGTAAATGTTATATTATAGCTTTAAATGTAAAAGAAACAAGAGAAAAGTTATGCAACTCAATGATAAAACTTACTGAAAGAAAAATCACTTGACTGCGTGATAAATTTACTGAATACAAATTAATCTAAAATATGTTTCCGTTTTTAACAAAAATACTTTTATTTCCATAAAAGTTTACATCAGTACGAAAAAGGAAAAAAAAAACATTTCTAGAGCAGCAGTTTTATCTGAGCAACAGTAATAATTTCTCCCTAACAGCAACAATCCAAATCGACGTCGAATCTCTCTACCAAAAAAAATTTTTTTTTTCAATTAACCGCATTTCACGCAATGCACTTTACGCTCGGCGGCCGATGCACTGATAACGCGAGAAATCCCCAAGGCGAGGCTTACAAAACAGCCTGTTGCATGAGCGCGTTCTTCCTTTTTCCCTTATATCACGGCGCAATGCATCGCGAAAAAGTGGCCGACGAAGAAATAACGCAGGCTCGCACCGACAGTACCACGCGCCTCGATGTCACACGGACTTGCCGGCCGTGAGCTGGTCGTAGTGGCAGTCTGCACTGCAACGAGTCGCGAACTTTCACTATGCTTCGCGTATTAATACGGTACGCTGGTCTCGTGTAGGCGCGAGAGCGACAGGTTTTAAAAAGGAGGACACGCGGAATTTCGGAGTTTCTCGCGAGAGCCATCTTCTTCTTTTTTTAGCACCTCGGTCGTTTGCTTTGGATTGCCAAGATGTTCGCCTAATTTCGTTTGTTAAGTTTTATCGAGGATTAACTGCGTTTTAAAGGATTTATTTTAAGAGCAAAAACAGATGGCGTAAGAAAGCAGCGTTTTGTGCCTTTTTATTGCGGGTTATAAAATAAAGAGGGTAAATCGATTTGTGCACTCATCGGATGTAATCAATTAAAAGGCCAATTAAAAATTTATTTTTTAAAGAATAATGTGCATTTTTACGACGGCGACTATATATACATTTCTTGTTTTTATAATTGTGTAAATCCGTGTATATTAAACGTAATATTAAGTGTTTAAACAGACTAATTGTAATAACAAAAACATTTATAAAGAAACACTCTTGAGTTTACGCGAAGGAGTAGTTAAACAAGATTTCAAATTATAATTTAGCATTGAGATTGAGAAGAATGTGTACTTTATGCGACTGATTGTTAAGCTGTAAATGAGTCAATCAGAGCTCAACGTATTCTTGTTTATTAGATTATAAAAATAATAATTCTCTAAAATTAGAAAACATTGGAAAGTGCATGAATGAACAGCGCGTAAAACGTAATAATTAGTGCAATTTTTAAACTTAGCACCTAAATTATCGGGGAGAAAATTTTATCTCGTAATTAGCCAATTTGCTAACTATACAATAAACGTGTCTGCAGCTTGGAGGATCTCCTCCATTATCTAGAGTCGGCGAAGTCTTTGTGCACTATATAGCCATTTCATCGAGAAACCCTCGAAAGTCACGCACGAGTTTCAGCAAAATTTGATAGCCCAGAAGATATTAAATCCGTCCTAATGCATCTGAATTGTTTTAATAATCGAGTTAACGATAAAATAATTAAGGTCGGGCAGATTAAAATCATTCGATCATCAGTGTAATTTGCTGCTATTATCATGTCAATATGAATTCTTCTTAATACAGAATACAAATTTGCCTACTTTGTTTTCGCAGTCTGCATTTATCTCATTTGTAAAGGTCAATATCTATAATTATGTTGCGTTGGGCTATTTATTTTTTAAAAGGAAAAAGCGAGTGTTAAAATAATTTTTTTTTATGAAAAAATTTATGAGTTATAATTAACGGACCGATACAAGGATGCAGCATGTGTTTGATAAAGTATCCTGCTATTAAGTTAATTTTTAACTGCGTGTCAAGGAGAACAGCTGTATATTGATTGAATGTACTTTGTTTAGGAATCTGCATTTACAAGGCGCTTTTCTAACTGTGGGATGCGCAATTGTGATTTACAGCGAAATACGTTTTAGTGATGACGCGTTTGCAATTCTCTTGTGTTGACATCATATGGTACATTTTCTCTGTGCATTATTTGAATAGCCGAGTATTTCGAATATTTAAGGTTTTTTTGTTTCGGCCTACTTTTGATACTTTTTACGAGGAAAATAATTTCTGTGATTTTCAATGCCTCGTGACTGGGAAATTTTAACAGATGTGTAATCTAGAAAGTCTGCTAAAGGATTACTGCTAGCGAAGGTACACTTTTCCTGTTTTCATATCGTACTAAAATAAGATACAAAGCAATTTGTTAGAATTAATTTTCTTTCGATAAAAAGTAAGGCTGCTTTTGAAAACTTACTTTTATATACCAGGGAATCTTTCTTATCGTGTTTTTAAACTTTCTCATTGAATGCTGATCGAAAACTTATTTTACTGTATTTTTAATTTTAAGAAAGTATATTTAAATCATTTTAATATTAATTTGGGAATTTATAAATTTAAATATTTGCATGTTTCAAATAATTGAATCCTAAAATTCAGTTATTGATTACCTTTCATCTGCTCTATATAATTATATTTAAATTATATAAAAATTTATATGCAGTGGCTCTTGATTCGCCATGATCTCTACTTTCGCAAACCCTCCATAATAAATATGTTAGTATGTAAATCAATTAGAAAAGGATAGCTGCGATACACCAGCATAAGACTAAGTAGGTCAATTGGCGAAGAACTTGATATAACAAATTACCTTTGTTTTGACAGTAATTTTGTTAACAAACAAGACTCTTTTCTTTCATACAATATGTATCATAAGTTTGTTAATAAAACTTCTCTGCCACTTCAAACTTACTCCCTGTACTCAGAGAATTTTTTGAGTAAAAATTACCATACCACCTGCGAAAGTATAAGTCGCAGACATTCACAATTAACATTCTGAAAAAGATTACTACATACTTTGTTCTAAGATGTAGTAATTTACAATACTATCTAACTATTTTTTGTTATTCATTATGGTTATTTTATTCAGATTATTGGTACAATAATTTCTGAAAAATGTCCTATCGTTACATCCCATTGGAGTCTTAATTTTTACTCGATAGTATCAGATTTAATTAATGTTTTGTGTAAGGTAAACAATTGCGTAAATGGCCAAAATCACGAGGATTTAGAAAATAAATAAATTCGTCTTTAACCACTTTCTCAAACACCACACCAACTTTTACTACACATTTCTTTCAGTGTCCTCACAGCACCACATCCAAGTAATTAATTCTCCCCTCCCTCTTAAAAAAATGAGCCTCCCCTCTACTCACTCTCGAATAGCTGAATCGAGCTGGGCAGGTAGAAGTGCTCACAGGTGAAGTTCCCGACGACGTAGAACTCCTCGTCGGCGAAGCTGCCGAGGCCGCTGGCGACGCCGCCGTCCATGGCTCCTGCGATGTCTCGTCGATTCCCGGTGCCGCTGGGACCGCGGCGGCCTCCTTTAACGAACCGAAAGTGAGGAGGCGCGCGAGCCGTTTGAAAGCGCGCCAGCCGAGAGTTTCGCGCGCCCGCACCGCGTTTTCCCCCCTACGACACCCGCGACGCCGGCCTGGCGCACTTTTACTTTCCGCGGCGGCGTTTTTTTAATGCAACCGAGGCCTATACACGCGGACGTTGCCTCCGAGGAGGAGCCTACCGGCCACTTTCTCCGAGATGTGGGGTACTTATGGATTGCCGATGCGGACGATTGTGAAGTTGAGCGATTTTTTTTTAGGAAAATGTGGAAAGCTGTGGGTACGATCGGTTGCGTGTTGGATGGAGGTGTAGATTTTACTGTGGGTGTACGGTGTGGAATGAGGAATCGAGCGATTGATCGTGACTATTTTGGGGCTTCGAGTATAATGTAGTAGTTTACGTCGGGTATGTTGTAGGACTACTTTTTTTAAGGTGTTTAAACTATAGATTAGATACACAGTATGGTTCCAATGATGAATTCATTTTGTTTGCATAACGGAGTAGCGGCACGTTTCGAACTTGGGGAAATCCCCGTCGATATTGTACTGTCGGTAAAGATATACCATTTCGACCGGCGATAAAAACTATCGGTATGAAGTGCGATCGGTATTCAAATATGCACAATTGTTAGAATTATATTATATGATATGATGTACACATCTACTCAAGGTAAACTCTTGCACGGAAGATTTTTAAAATTTTCGAAAAAGAGATTTTATTTGATGTTTACTTTATATATTCTTTAATATTTTTTATTTTATAGACGTGTAATAGATAAAGTAAAGATCCACAAGAATGTAATTCAGATAAGTGTACACTGAATAACAACGTATACAATTTTACAATATATAATTAACTGTGCATACTCAAAGATTTAATAATAAACAAAAGGACAGAAAAGATATAACATTACGATTTATATTATAATTACTTCTTGTAAGAATATAAAAAGAAATTGAGGAAACTATAAAAACAAAAATGTAAATAAACAATAGCATATTTTTATTACAAAAGCTTTATTAAAATTAGCGCAGTGGTAGGCAACATAAGTAAAATGTTTGGCTATTCTCGTCATGTTAGTAGTCTTGACAGTTACATTTAGTCGCATTTAAAATGTAGGTAATGGATTTTACAATTACATTGTGACTTTAAAATTACGGCTGTACAAATCATACAGGTTTTCTTTATCGTTTTTTCTCAATTAATAATAATTAAATGTAAAGTCATTTATAAATATGTACATGTGTGCCCATTACATTAAAAAAGAAATTGGAATTTCCTTACAAATAAAAATTCCTAAAACGTACCTCATCTAACATCGACTAATAAACATTACTCTGAGTCTTCGATTATGAGTCTCACATTATACTTTTTTTTTGATGGGCTTGAAAGTATATTTACTCGATACCTCTATAAACTTCACAAAAAGAACTATTATGACTTATTCATTCGACTAGGTTTCTTTTCAATTATCTATTAATTACAATATTACGAGACGATATTGTAACGGGAACAATAGATTAATTCCTTTTTTTACGGGATTCACATGATTGAGTCACTTATTTCTTTTTTTTCGGCGCTATTTTAGAACGCATTTCTTTCTCGTAAGGGTTGTAAACGTAAATTTTAAATTATTAATACGTTCGAAATTAACATTATTTAGCACTGTTAGTTTTAAGATTAATTAAACCGTTACTTGTATTCGTTGACATTCAACCATCGGACACACAATTTTAATTCGAATTTTAAATTATCACTGCTTTCGTTGATTGTAAAGCAAAACATTCGTCGATTCAAAGGAATGGCAGCATGCAAAATAGACTTACACTTTAAATTCAAATTCGTCGTCAACTTTATTTGATGCAAAGATGAAGAAACTTGAAAAAAAAAAAATTATATACGGTTTTGTAAAATTTGCAATATAATTATTCTGTTTTTTATCACTATTTTCGAGGTTTAGAACCTGACATAAACATTATTCTTTTTATATTTTTATTTGACAATTATTACAATTATTTCTTTTTATCATATTTAAAATTGCTACTCAAGCTTCTTCTTGAGGCTCATATGAATAAAATTTAATTTCACGAACACGAATATTTCATTGCATAATTATCGGAACCAGTTAAACTTTGATTCTCATCTCATTTTCTTTGATGCAATTACCGTTCTCTTCTATTTTCCTCGTAAAAAATTGACTATACAGTGACTTAATTTAATCATACGATACCTTACAACAATCAATATTTTTTTTGTTATTTTTTAAAATAACTTTACCAGTCTCTTTCTTAGCAAACATAAAAATAGACTTTTTTCGCTCTGTCATTTCACAGAATATACATATCACGCATTTTTATCCCCCCGCCTGCTCTTCATAACCCGCTCTTCGTCAAAAAATATTTTCTCTGTCTCTCCTTCATCCCGCGTCTGTCCAATTTCCCTTTATCAATATTTGCATTCTACAAACTCGTACAATATCGAATATTTCTGTTTCTATACGGTGTCGAGATAAGATTCTATTTTTTTCAATACACGAACATACACGTCGTCTAATTCGACTTTTATCATAATGATTTATTTGATTTTTGCCATTGTCCTCGTAGTACCATTTAGTTTGCGGTCGCACCTCTCGCTTTACTTATAACTCTATTAAAATCCTTAGTCATTGCTTCTATAAAGTCTACGTATCCCGTCCAAAATCCAGTATACAAAAAAATCTTTCGCGCGTACATTTATTGCAACACAAGGGGCGGTATAAAAAAAATCACTGCACATAAGATTGTCCTTAAAATTCTTTTGTAAAAAAAAGAAGAAAAAGTGGTGAGCTCGATTGAAACGTGTGCATAACCGATTTTTTCTTTACTCGTTGAATCAATTCCCAGTCTTACTCGTCGGCCGAGTCGCGGCAGCGAAGGCGTGCGAATGTACGACGGAGGCAATACTGCTTTAAATGTTAAACGGAATACTTGGAGCCGCGCTTGTTCACAGGAGTCAGTAGTAGGCCTTTCGACAGCATTTGAGCCTCTAAGTCTCGATCCTCGTCTTGGTACCTGGAACAAAGAATCTATTCTTTAGTCGTCGAAATTTTCGTTATTATGTATTAAAAATATAATAACAATAAATGTGCAAAAATAGAAAAGCTGTTCGATAAAAACATTCAAGATCACACAAGAAAAATGAAAAAGTATACAAACAAATTGAAGCAGGCGTGATTTTTTTTTCTTGTTTTCTCTTTTGTCGGACTATATTGATTATTGAAGTATTAATTACGTGTACTCACACCAAAAGGAAATCCCCATTGTAAATTAATTAAGATTTTTTTAAATACGATTAGTGATACTAAATATTGTTGTGCAAACTTAAGACTTAATTTTTTACCAAGATCCCCTTTAGAGTGTAGAGCTTACTATATTTCAAAAGATTTTACTTGAAATCATGAATTTCTTTTTGTCGTGGCAAGATTTTTATTATATTTATTAATTTATTCATCGGTGATAAGCGCCGGCTTACCATTAAATCACTCAATTGCACTTCTGATTGGCGCAAAAGTAAGTGAAGCTGTGCGTATCCCTTACCCTCTGCCCGTAATGTCTACATATTCATGTGCTCAGGGAGAAAATTTTCTTTGGTGCATCACAGAGATTTCGACATATGTATGGTATGGGTAATATGTATCGTCAGTTATGAACACAAAGCAGATGTACAGTGAGCTCCCACGATTGATTATACAGCAATTGTCATTGACTTATTTTTAAAATGTCTTTACAGGGAGTTACTTGTTGGAGTAAAAAGATTTTCGATAGTTTCATCAATGAAGCTGTGAAGCAGAGTTAACAAATTTACAGCTACTTTCTTGTAATTAATTATTTCCTGATCTTTTATTGAAATTTGAAAGAGTCTATTAGTATAAGAAGTGTAAAAAATATAAGCAAATACTGTTTTTAGATTTAAGTACACTCCCTTGGACCTTTTTGCAGTAAGAATTCTACTAGAAAAACAAAGAAGCTCGGAATTTGTAAAAAATTTAAGATAAAATTTTAATGAAAACAATATTTATATACTTTATCACATGTGTATATGCTTGCACACGCATATTTCTTTTGTAAAAGTAAATTGCCGAAGAGTTCGACAATTTGTAACATGTTTTATATATATTTACAAAAAATTATCTCATAAAATTTTTTTCGATTTCAATAACAAACATAATTTCTAAATAGCGATCACCTTATTATCGTATAATAAAAACTCTTATTCGATATAAAGCGTTTTTCTCTGGCACATTGTTATCTAAATAAATTTCCAATATACATTATTATAAATCTAACATGCACTTGCAACATTACATCGTGCATTAAATAAAGCAAATTTTTACTTTCATAAAAAGTGCAGTATCCATCTCAGATCTATATGTTACATTAAAAAAAAAAGATCGTGATACTTATAAAAGCATAGAAATTAATTTCTATTGCAGAAAATATACATAAAAAAGATTACACCGCGCAGCCAAACAGTGAAGAGAAAAATAAAGCCATGCATGAGATCGAAGTGGGTTATGAGTCAGAAAAAAGCGTTACACGCAGTGCTGTAAAACGATTATCAGTGTTACAATTGAAAGAGATTTCATCAATTCGCGCTAATCAGAGAATCAATATCCATATCGGACTGAACATTCCAATCGATCGTTTGATTAAGATTAAAGGTTAAGATAGTGATTTAAAAAAAAGTTAGATGATCGATGAAAAAAAAAAAGAATTGTTTCTTATCTCCCGAGCAAAAACTACGCATTTCACAGCACCGACTTTGCGTTAAAGAAAGTAGAGGAGTGATTCCTCGTTTGGCGAGATAAAGAAGCCGGTGAGGTAGAAGGAAAGCGAGTACGCGAGAAGAATCGCCAATAGAATGTAGGTGTAGGAGAGGCGTGAACTCCCAAATCTGGAGTAGTTCACGGCGCTCGTGGTGGGTGCATTGAGTGTCGGGCACGAGGGTCTACGCCACCTTTGTCGCTCCTCCTCCAGAAGAGCAATCAGCGAGTCTCGTTTTGCTACGATCTCTAACATTTCCGTTAGGATCTCGCCTTCTTTCTTCACGTCAGCGCTCGTTTTCTTCTCGTCTGAAATAATAAATGATTCTTTATTAGTTCAATCATGTTACTGCAATTTTCGTTTATCTTTGAACCTTTACAATCGTTCGATGAAGATCAAATTTGATATTGTTTTTCTGGACGTGACTTCTTATAAATTGATTTGTATATTCAATGTTTACGTAATTTTGTAAATTAATGTAGTTAATTGAATACAGGAGGTTTTAATTACTGTTCGTTCATACGAGAA
This sequence comes from Sycophila sp. Sp_5, assembly GCA_018906775.1. Taxonomy (NCBI): domain Eukaryota; kingdom Metazoa; phylum Arthropoda; class Insecta; order Hymenoptera; family Eurytomidae; genus Sycophila; species Sycophila sp. Sp_5. Next base: position 1,261,002 of record JACCID010000054.1, on the reverse strand, counting down.
TGTAAATGTTATAAATTGGTTGAAACATTTTTTTATAATAAATCACGTCCAGACTTTACTAACCATCGTCAGCTAATCTCTCTCGCAATTCTTGTTGCAATCTATCGTGTCGATCTTCGAGTTGCACTTCTTGTGCTCTCACTAGCAGCTCTTTTTCGTATCTGCGAAGCTCTGTTCTTTCTCTCATTAGGTCGAACCATTCTCGCAACAAATCAGCCTCTTCGCGATCGGAAAATTCTGGAGATAAAAAAAATAGTATGAATTACATGTGTTTATTTTAACAATGTTTTCAGATTATGATATTTAACAGTGGCTCCGGCGTTTTCTTCTTTAAAATTCACCGCGATAAGTTATTTATTTAATAATATCTTAATGGACTAGAAGTTATTATACAAAATATTTTTAATATGAATGTTGATTGTAAACTACATTTAATAAAAAGTATAATAATAAAAATGGTACTAGTACAAACTATAAATTTTAACATTTAATTTTTAATCAAATAGTAAAGAGAAATTTTAACATTTTTAATTACTCAGTTTATTCAATGTAACAATTTTCAAATCTGTACACTTTAAATATGTGTGATTATCGAATTTATTTAAAAAAAGGTTAATCTAATTACTAAAAAATATCCAGACTATTAAAATGCAGGAGCCATTGCAGATGCATTATTCAACGCAGATCGCGATTAATTTGCATTGGATCAATTTAAATGGCAAGTTTTTTTATCGTGTAAATAAAAAAATAAAAAATTAGTTGTACCGTCATTGTAGTAAGAGGAATTACCTCCTTCTCCCCTCAGTGCTTTCTCGACGCTGACGCCTCGGCTTTCGAGTTCTCGCTGCTTGACTTCCGTTTCTTCCAGCTTTCTTTGGATTTCCTGAGCTATTCTTAACCTACATAGATAAATGAGTTTAGCGCACGCCTCGTTAAACGTCAGAGCGAAAATTGATTGAAAAAGAAAAATGGCACGCGGGCATATACGGTACCTCTTGAGTTGTGCTTGCCGGGCGATGCGTTTGGCAGTTTTCGCTTTACGCGGGATGCTACTGCACGAACCGTCGGCAGTGTTAGAATTTTTGTTCATCTGGGAGGTCGACATGGCCGTCATCTTCGAATCCTCGTCGGAGAAGCTTTCGTCTGTTGGGAATAAAAATTTTATATTTTAGTTTATATTTTAAAATATATATTGGAAAAAATAAAGAAAAAATTATGTACTGTAAAAATAACATCTGAACCCTTCTTACAAGATTATGAGTTAAATTAACAAAAACATTTAGTATAAAATCGATTTACTTAAAAATGTTATCAAGTTAAATACAACTTTGATTGATTAATGGAATCTAAATATTTTTTTCAGTGCATAAATAATTCTTTATAGTTTTTATCCGTGATCCTTCGCAAAAAATATCATAGTAAGCTGCAATAACATATTTTTTAAGACATTTAATGCAATAATTTAAACAGTACTTCAAAGCATTTTAAATAATTATTTTTTCATAAGAGTACTAACCGGAAACATTAGTAGGCATGGTGTAGTTGATGGGTGGAGGTGGAACAGGCGGCGGACTCTCTATGAAGAAGCTTCCTACATGCAGCATACCCTCGCATACGCTTTTCGGCCTCTTGTCGAACTGGGGATTGATTTTATCGAGCTGCAATCAGATCCCAGTAGTTAGTGATCACGCAATAGGACCAAACGGCTCCTTTTTCTCTGCGAATTCTTCACTCTCCCTACCGAACTGTATTTCTACATTATCTGTACAGGGTCGATGTCGTATGATGTAGAAAGACAGTTACAATTTATTTTTTTGTTTAATCGCAAATATGTCTTTTCGTGTTTCGCAGAGAAAACTTGCCGAGGTGGAATAAAAAACTCAACTAAAGTAAAAATATTAGAATCATTTGTTAGAAAAAGGTATTAAACAAAACTATACCTAACATTGGGTCTAAATTTTTCTGATGTGAATTTTTTAATTATCGAATGTATATATGTAAGTAAATACATAATTTGAAATACGTTCGTGCGGTTCGTTAAATAAAAATTATTTTGATGTTTATTAATAAACGCTGTATTAGAGTTAACGTCTTAATAGCAAAATATGCGTTAATTAGTTAGTCACATCAAAAAATTTGGAGGTAGTGCTTTAAAATCAAGGGTAAACTTGTCAGCACACACAAAATAAAAATCAAAATATAAGAAGCATCAAATTAAAATAAGCATTAACAAGGATGAACTAAATAAAAGAAGCGTTATATTAGTTTCTTTCGTCGTGTAGTTTTGCATCAATTGTACACAAAAACAGTAGGGTATTTAAAAAAAATTTGTGTATTGAAAAAAAAATACACAAAAAAAATATAATTTTCTGTTACTTCGCTTGTTGTTTTTGTTTGTTTGTTGCTGTTAGTACACAAAAAAAATTATTATTTTTGTAATATTGCCTGTGTACATTGTATGATATATAAGGCATGATAGTGCAAATTTGTTACACACGACAAAATAAAAGCCTAAACGAAAAAAATACCTGCAATTAAAAATAGCGAATGAAGTATACTGGAGCAAATAAAGATAAAGTGTTCAACGACTACGTATTATAAATTGCTTACATCTGACCCATCCGAATACGATTTAAACAACTGAAACACGTTAAAATAAGTTAAAAACTCAATCTCCGAGTCGAGCAGCCTCGATGTATTTGTTCTTCGGTGGAAAAAAAATGATAACGAACTCTAAGACTAGTGCGAGTCCGCCCTGGTAAGTCGAACGTCATTTTACCATGGATGAGGTGCGAAAGGTGAATTTTAATGAGATGCGACCGAACTCGTCAATTTTGTTCGTCGACACTGATGTTTTAACATGAGTTTCATATCATGTTTGTAATGAATAACAATAGCAAATTTTTTGTTAGTTTTGCACATTTTTAACAAAAGAACGACGCACTTCCTAATCTGAATTAAATATAGTTTAAAATAGTCTACCTGCAGCTATACGTGAATATTTTTAACAAACAATTATTTACTTTTCAGTACAATAATGGCACATAAATTAACAGTACATCTAACGAAGAAGAGCATTAATAATATATCGCTCAACAATTTTATTTTCAGCATCTCAATAAAGTATAAAATTCTTTCTTAATTTTATCACAGGTTGTTCGTAGAGTGAAGATTGTCCAACTCAAAAATAAGTTTATGCAATTCAATATTGTAGCGTTAATTTACTTTCAAAGATTTTAAATTCTCATACAAAACAATAATACTTCATCTTAAAATACTATCACATTAAGCACTTTAAAAAAGTCCCTTTTTTACAATAACAATAATTACCAAATTAAGTAACTGATCAAAAACTGTCTGGACTTCTACGACTTTCGTTTAAAAAATACAGCGGTATTAAAATAGCCTAAAAATTGCACAAACTCGTTTTAAAAGTCGCAAATCTAGCTTCCCACGAACAGCCAGGCATGATCGTCGCGTCGACCAGGGCGGTGAAGCGCACCGTCTAGAACCCTCACCTTTCCCTTGTCCTTGGCCTTGGGCGTCAAACGGAACATGGACAACTTGTCCTTAGGTGGGGACAACGAGTCCTTCTTCTTGAAGAAGTCGGACACCGCTTGTATAATGCTCTTCCGTCTCTCCGGATCCTTAGACTTTTTCTTCTCTCGCTTTACCACCGTCTCCTTGGGTGATTCGGCATCGGCGACACTGAGCAGTTCGTCCAGGCTCTTGGCGGTGGACTCTTGGCCGGTGGGCGTCGTGGCGACTCGGCGCGCCATGGCCTTGACGTTGTCGGTGCTTTTGCTCGTCTGCAGCTTGTGCAGTCCGAAACTATAGCGCTTGGTCGCCGACTTGGCCGGCAACTCGTCGCCGTCGGTCTCCGACTTGAGCTGGCGTCGCGCGACCTTGAGCCGAAGCTCCCGAAGACGATCCTCGGGGCTGAGCCCGAGGTCCTCGTCGCTCTTCAGTCGCGCGCGCTCCCGGGCGTCTTGGCGCGCCCGTTCGGCCGTTTTTCTGGCCTCCTCGTGCCTCATGCGCGGAGGCGCCACAGGGGTCTTGAAGTCCAGCTCCCGCTGGCGCTCAGACGCGAGCAGAGCTGCCGTGGAGGTGATCGGAGTGGCGATCTGATCGCCACCAGGACCTTCCTCGATGTTTATCACGCTCGCTCGGTATATCTCCATTGGCGCTTCGCCGTTAGGGCCTGAAAAATTTACTTCATTCAATTAGGGTATTATTAGTATTTTGGATGAGAGGGAAAGAAAGATAATTTGACAAATGCTTATAGAACACTTAAAATTCTCTTTCTTTCCTCGGTTAAGTCTGGAGAGTTATGTTTAAACTTTACTCACGTATAGTTAGTTTTTTTTTTAACGAGCGGTAAATAATTGTTAATGTTTCGTTTGCACTGGTTATTTCATGCATGCTTGGTACTTTTTAGTTGGAAGCATAGCATCTACTTTTCGAACGGTAAGCCATATTTTGCACTTTGAGTCACACAGTCACAGTTACGTCCTACTGCCTAAAGAATAATAGCACTTTGCCAAAATTTTGAAATAAAATTATACAAAAATTTTGTCATCCCGAATAGTATCGAGTGTTCAGTAAACAAAACAATAAAATTTTGATATCCAAAAAGTAACGTATAACTATCCACTACGATATAAAATAAATTTCATAGTCTCATCATCTTACAAATAAAATTCACTGTTCAAGCGTGTTATAAAAAAAAAGTATAGCCATTCATCCAACCACTCATCCATCTCTCACTCAGAAGCGCGTTCGCGCACGTCGCGGAAATGCAACCGCAAGCTACCTTGGCTGTTGACGGGCGTCCGAGGATCGCCAAGGTGCGCCGGCACAGTGGGTATCGAGGACGGGACGAACTTGTTGGGCGTGAGCGGGCCCCGGACCATCGGTCCACAGGGCGCTACGTGGAAGGAGGCGGTGCGCGCCGCGCGTTTCGCCTTCTTCTCCGCGGACTTCTGCTTGTGCGCCTCGAGCTTGTCCATGAGCAGGTCCTGTATCAGGCTCTTCTGCTTCGTGCGCTCGCGCGTTATTTCCTCCAACTTGCGCGACGTCGCCGGGGAGTTCAGTCCGTTGCCCAGGGGCGTTAGGATCACCTGCTCGTGATGCTGAGGCGGCGGCTGCTGCTGCGGCTGCGGCGGTGGTTGCTGATAGATCAAGGGTTTGATCTCCTCGTCGTAGGAGGGCTCGCGAGTCTTGCCACCGGAGCTGCCGCAGGAGCCTTTGCGCTTCGACTTGCGCACGTCGATGGAGTCCTTCACGTTGCTGAACTCGGCGATGCGGGATTTTAAGCGCTTCACGTATTCCAAGTAGTCGGGATTGTTCGCGTCCTCGTCGTCTCTCCTCATCTCGTCCTTTTGACTGGGCACTAAAATGAAAGTTTTTTTTTATTGCAGATATTTTTTTCCTTCATTGAAGGTATCGCCTGCACGCCACGTCCTCGTATTACACTAAAGTTGAATTAGTGGAAATTCCACTAATCTTTGTAGTGATCAGATTTTCCACTAATAAATTAGTAAAACCCACTATCAATTAGTACAATTTTACTAATTGAAATAGTAGAAGAGTGTTCTACTATTTAATTAGTAAAAAAACACTTTTGAATTAGTGGAAAATAAACATAAAATAAAACAAATATTTATTTTGCCATTTTCACTAATTGAAATAGTGAATTCCACTAATTTATTAGTAGTTTTTACTATTTTTACTAGTGCATATATTTACTATTTCATTTAGTACATTTTATTCACTATTTCAAATAGTAGATTTCTACTAATTCATAGTGGAGCAATTTTCACTTTTCAAATTAGTGCATAGTCACTATGAATTAGTGGTTTTTCACTAATTCAACTTTAGAAAGCAGATATCAAGGACCAGTGATTAGCTCAGACCGAGAGATTAGATTAGCGTACGTACAGATTTCGGATATGGTGGTATTCTCACTAGGCGTCTCGGGATCCTTGGATCTAGGCGCGGCGATAGGTGCAGCCTGAGGTGCAATGGGACTGGCGAGTATAGTGACCACCTCGCTGGTAGTTGTATCCTCCGAAGGTTCGACTATCAGTAGACTATCCTCCTCCATGGACAAACTCATAAGCTCCTTGTTGACTGCTTCGATAGCAGGTTCCTCCCTGGCCTCGCAACCAGTAACCTTGATCTCGCACTTCCGCCCGTTCATTCTGAGTCTGTCCCTGACGTCGTCCATGGTCACCGGATCGAACTCTATGACATTCTGATCCGCGTCCTCGCAGCAGGGCGTCAGCGCGTCCGACGATTCGTTCTCGTACTCTAGCTCAGCTCGAGCGATCGGCGCCCCAGTTTCCGGCGTTTTGAAGCTTACGAACTCCACGTACGCCTGGTTCCTCTGGCGACAAGCGTCCCTCAGGCTGTCCTCCTCCAGCATGCTCTCGTTGTCCGTGTCCATGAAGCCGATGTCCTCCTCGCCGTTGGCCAGGAGCTTGGAGTAGATGGTGTCGATGGAGGCGGCGCCGTTGCAGTTGAGATCCTCGCGCGAGTAGTCGAGCTCGATGTCGGTGAGGTCATCCTCGCCGTTGGCGATGCGCGCGCGCTCGTGGGACGGCCGCCGGTACTCCGGGTTCATGTCGTACTCGACGTCGCGCAGGTCCGCGGAGACGAGGTCGTCGCCGTCGCGCGCCCACTCGGAGAACTCGGTCTCGGTGTACGCGGCGGTCGTCACGTCGTTCTCCTCCGAGTCGTCGTTCTTGCTGGAGACGCGGGAGGCGAGGGAGGTGGGGCTGCTGCAGCCGCTGAGGTTGAGCTTGGTTTGATCGGGGTCCTGGAGCTGGAGCTGGCGGAGGTTGCTGTTGACGGCGTCGAGGTCCCGGGGTGCGGGTACGGGGGCAGAGGTGGGGGACGCTGGTTTGGAGGGTTTGGCAATTTCCTCGCGCTCGAGGAGGTAGGAGCACTCGATTGAGTCCGGCTCGAAGGTGGCGTTGTCCTCGCGGTGGCGTTCGACTTGCTGGTCGAGCAGAAGGTCACCGTCGGTGCTGTGAATCTCGAGTCGAGGCGGAGAAAGGCTGGCAGGTTTGGCGGGTTCTTCGTCGTCGTTTTCGCTGGAGGACAGGGAATCGCTGTCCATCTCGTCGGTGTCCGATGATTCCGTAGTGTCGCCTTCATCCTCTGCGTTCGCTTTTTTATTGCTCTTCCAGTCTACTTGCGGTACCGTTATCGTCGTCTGGTGTAACGGACTGCGAGGTCGCATGTCGCCGTCGACCTCGGGGTGATCGGACTCGCCGTTCAGTTGTGTCGTCGTCACTTCGACGATGTTGCGCGCCTCGACGGTGGGTGTGGGCGTCTCGGATTTTAGGACGGTCAAATCGGGTTCCTTCGCCGACTTCGAGGGTTCCGTTGGCGACGGCTTCTCTTCGATTATCGGCGGATTGGACGGTTGCTTAGGCTCTATTTCCTTTAGAGTACTCGATTCCTTTATCAGGTCTGGTAGTTGCACATTCTTGGCATTGTGATCTACGGAAAATCAAATGAAATACATTAGAAAATTTAATTTTTGGAAAAAGTTATTTAAATAAAAGCACTGGAAAACTCCATTTATGCCTGGTGAGTCATTTTCTACCAAACGTTTATTTAAATGTGCAATTTTTTATGCGCAATTTGACTCTTGTAGAGTACATTCAGCCTTGCCCTTTTCACCCGTAAAATTTGGTGAGACAATGTCTAGCTAAAAATGACTAAGAACTGAAGTTTGGACAAAATCTGAACATTCCCTGGGCATAAATGGTTTAAATAACTAGAAAAAATCCCACCGGCAGTGGCGTCCGTCGAGGCCTTCCTATCGAACGGGAAAGCCTTGACGGGCGACGAGGCGCCGAACAGCGTGGACGGCGAAATGGGCGAGACCAGCTGCTGCTGCTGCTGCTGCTGTCCGGTGCCTCCGGTGCTCGTGGTCCTGAGCCTGTTGGTGCCCTGCAGGAAGGCCTGCATCGTCGGGCTGGGCTCCGGCGCAGGGTTCAACAGCTTCTGATGCTGCGATATGGCGTCGCTGAGGTTACGCAGCCTGGTATCCACGTTCGACGTGGAGCCAGGACTTCATGACCGAGCCGCCGATTCCGGAGCCGCCCAGCAGGTAGCGCTTCTTCAGCTCCAGGGAGAGCTTCGAGGCGATACCCTCCGTTGAGTGGGTGCGGTTCAGCAGGTAGTCGCCCTTCCTTGGATTCACCAGCGGCGTCGTCGTCAGCCGCGAGCTCGGACTCGCACTCGCTTCGTTCGTCGTCGTCTTCGACGGTGTCGAGGTGATCAGTCGAGAGCTGCTCACTGCGTTCGAATTCGCCGTCCTCGACGGCGGCGACTCGTTCAGTGCATTTAGCTTCGATGTCTGCTGCTGATGCTTCTGTAATTTTTTGTTTAAATCGAGTTTGAAAAAATTCTAGTCAAAAGTAGAAGATAACGTAATTTATTTTTTAATTATGTTATTTTATAACTGACATTCTAATCGAAGAATAGAGAATGCTAGTCATTTCAAATATACACTAGAAAGTAAATTTTGTAGATTCAACTAAAGTTTCTCTTACGAAACTATTTACTTTATTTAACTAAACTAAAATTTATATTTAAATTGATAAAATTCTTAGTATGATAGGATCGATTTTTTAACTATAAGTTTTGTTAATCAACTAAATCATTTTGTAATGAGGATTCAATAAATTATTTTTTTCCAGAGCATTATTTTAAAGAAACTAATTTCGAACGTATGTCTGGCTGGTTACGACTGGAACTACTTAAAATTCGGAACTTTTTGAAGGAGCTACAATTTCTTCTTCTTTCGAGATAAGAAAAAAATTCTCAAAAAAGACTCCTCAAGCATTTATTTTTGTTTGAAGCGCTACTCACCGTTTGCTGCTGCCTCTTATTACTGGGCTCGTTCTTAATGATGTTACCGTTGACGGAGGTGATGACGCGGCTCTTGACCTGAACCTTCTTCGGTTCAACGTAGTCGCCTCTAGTCTTTCGTACGAACGAGTCGTTAATGGAGATTTCGGGTATCTGCTGGGTAGGCGTAGTGCCGTCGTGCTCGAATTCCGAGTCCGTCGAGATCTCCGTCGCCGAGTTCTCCTCGCTCTCCTCCGATGATGAGGACTCGTCATCCGAGGCAATCTGCGAAAATTACGATTACATCATTGGTACGTGGTTTGCTGATTTGCATTTATTAACATTTTTTTCTAAAAAAGTTACCACGTAATCTCTTAGAGTAATTAATTTTGTTTTTCAATGTTAATACTTAAATGTTCATTAATTAAATTAACTACTTGATTATACAATTATATTAAAGTTAAGTAATTAACTATTTAATTATTTGTGAGAAATATCTGATCGTGTCACATTTTTTTTTCATGTAAAGAAAATTAATAAATTAATTAACTCTAAGAAATTTTATGAAGAACAGATTTTAAAGATTTAAGGGTTATTTTGAGAACGTGGCATTCGGTTTTATTGGATTAGTTAAAGTAAAATATATAAAGTTGGGAAGAAACACGTAGTTCTTTCTATAGTCAAAAATCAAACTTCACTATTTCATTCTTTAAAAAATTTACGCTACTCCTAAAAATTTAAACTTTCAACACTTTGCTAGGAAATTCTTACTGCAAAAAAAAAACGTCGCTAATTGAATGTTCATCAACAGCTGATAGGTTAACACTTCAAATTCAGCGAGTGATTTTTTATTTTAAATTGTGAAAACGTAGCAATGAGTGCGTCAAAAACTCAATGAATGCATTAAAAAAAGTTCAAAGCGATTGAGGATGTCTTTTCAAGGCAAAATTGATAAAATCATTTTTTTTGTGAACTTATTTTACAAGGCCCTGACAAGTGAAGTGTGAAATAAAATCGAACTATAGTCGAAAATTTACAAAAGTTATTCGACAATAGTGAGGTGAAAAAAAAACATAATATTATACACAATTAAAAAAATATGTATAAAATAGTTGACATGAAAAAGTGATACTATGTTAGGAACATACTGAGATTTTGGTAAACTAATTTGATGATGAAATGGGACACAATCAATGGCTTCTTAATAATGTACATGAACGATATTTGATATCTCGCATATGATTAACACTTTCGTCTTAAAAGAACGAAGTTAAAGTTGGTTATTAAACACTTTTAGAGAGCGAACACGAGTTAGATAAAAAGACATTACAATTTTTTTTACGCTTTAACAAGTAGTTTGCCCCTTCCTAAGAAGGTCAAGTCTGTAGATGAGCAGAAAGAAAAATATTACTGGATGATTCTGGTTTCCTGGCAGAAAGGCATATAAGTGCATTTGATTCCTGGCGTTTTCACAAAATGTTAAGTTTAATGCACTTTTATGAATTTTTATACTAAAATTATTACGACATTTATTAATTACATTTTAATTAGAAATAATTTTTCGAAATTTTATTGATTACGCCCTTCTACCAGAAAGTTATAAACAAAATTTTTAAATAAAAATACTATGCTTTAAATCCAGTAAGACTCATCTCGGCTCCGCTGAAACATTAATAAAGTCATGGCTGGTGGTAATAGAATGATACATTATGATAATAAATACGCCAATTGTGTGAGCTGAAGCAACTTTTAAACAAAAAAACACATACGAGATTAATTCAGTTTGAGTGACTGTTAGAAATAATATCGATGATTAGTTCACACGTCATTCGTAAATACAAATTATCCTTTACCTTATAAACAAGTCTCTTTCTCTTTCTGGGGGTTCAAGTTGCGCGTACCAATTTTTTTTTCGAAATATGTATAAATGACTTAAAAAAAAATAATGTGGAAACAAGGTCGATTCGCTAATCACCATCAGCCATAAATTTAACCCTTTTGTTTGATTTTTTTGTTTAAATATTTTTTTCATTCTTTATTTAAATAAAATCTCACACAGTCTCTCATGAGTAAAGGTCAATTATTAAACATAGTCACTTTTTGATAAGAATTAACAATAATATTCGTCACAATTCGATCGTATGTACAACAAACACATACTCGCTATGACCAGTACAGTGGTATATAATATCGCTCGGTTAATTTATTTGCTCGTTTAATTTTAATGTCCCGGTTACTTCCGAATTTTTTTCCAAATGACAATTTTGCTGAGTTTAGACAGTGCGAATTTGTTTGTCCCACTTTGATCGACTTTTTAATGAGTTAGAAAGTAATGATGCTAATGTAAATGTGCCTTATTGTATATACTTATTATAATAAAAAAAATATGATTGAATATAATGTATTGCAGTAGTTGTCGTTAAAGTTAATGAAGTTGAATAATGTATGATTTTTAAATTCGTTATGATTAATAAAAAAAAATTATTTTTTAATATTATCTACGAAATATTTTTAACCCCTACAGTCAAATCTCCTTTAGAGACTAGAGAATCTGAAGACTAGACCCTAAACGCCCATTAACTTTTTATCGAATTAAGTGAACATATTCAAAAATCATATTAAAATAAAATAATAAAATAATTATTAATGAGTTTTCAATTCCAAATTTATATCATTAAAGCTACGACTGCAGGGCTTAAACTCGTGTATTCCAGCATACCCAAGCACTCGGAAAAAAGTACATTTATAAAAAAAAACCCGAAGGTCCTTTAAAATCTATTAAAAAATATAAATAAAACCTCAATGAATAATTTCCACGCGCACATCAATCCTATCACCGAGAGCATTAAAAAGCGAAACCGTGAGATCGCAAAGAAAAAAAAATCATCGAAAATATCACAACACATCCTCCAGCCGAACCGGAGGACCTTGCAAAATGATCACTGGAAAAAAGTCCGGAGTCCGGGCAGCGCCGTCCCGTCACGAGATGACGCACTTCTCCTTATCCTTGCGCGTCCTAGAGGTAGTATCGGCGGATTTGGTAGAGGTACGGAGGTCGGACCCGCGGGACAACGACGAGGACGCGGGCTCGGTCCTCGAGCCTGGCGACTGGGCCTCCGGCCGTCTGCCCAGCCTGATACTCAGCGACTTACGTAGCTCCGAGGACCGAAGGCCGCGGACCGGCGCCACCGGTGACGTCGGTTGGGACACCGACAGGCTCTCCCGGGAGGGTCGGCGCGGAGGCTCCAGTGCCGGCGAGGCTGGACGAGTTTCCAGGTGCGCGCGTTGAGGTTCGATCCTTTGAAGACTGGTCACCTTCACCGGTAGGATCTCCTGCTGCTTTACGACGACTCGGTGGATCGTGAGGTCGGACTTTGGCGGAAGTGCGGGTGGCCTTGGCGCGACCGCGGCGGTTTTTTTTTACTGGGAGTGGAGGTTTCGCGCTGGCAGTCGGTGGCGAAGATTCTTTGGTTTTAGCTACGGTTCTTTTGGCGGCTGGTGGGGTTGGGGGTTTGTGCTTTACGATTTTGGTGTCTGCGGCAGTGATCGCGTTTTGGGTACGGTCGAGCGAGTTTTCTTTGAGATCTTCCGGGGGAGTCGCTGCTTTGATTTGAACAGGTTCGACCACGCAAATTTTGGGGCCTTTAAATTTGGGTGCCTTTTCGGCGAAAATTTCGGAGTCTAGTTTGACGGGAATTGCTGGTTGGTCGGGCAAAGGGCTGACTACCTCAGGTTTAGGGCGATCCGTTTTGTTCATTATGGACTGTAGGATCCTGCTACTGGCGGGAATTAAATCTACGGTAGTGTCGATGGCTTTGAAAATTGTTGGCGATTTTTCAGTTAAAATCTCCTTAATAATATCGTTTTTCACTGGCGTCGCTTTGCTCTTCAATATCTCTTCTAAATGAGTTTCAACTTTACGCTCGTCCAGGTCCAGTTTCCTTTTCTCATTCAAGAATTTCGATCGATCGATATTCTTGGAAAGCTCGTCGTCCGGCGTGACTTGTGCATCTTTCAATACGGGCAAATCGACAGCGTCAATCACGAATTTCCGTTCGTCCTTTGAAAATGAAGACAAATCGATATCGTTCCCGGTGGCATCATTTACCCGACAAGCATCCTCCAGCGGTGGAGGAACATCGGTAAAAGCAGTAATTAAATCAGTCATTGCGAGATCGTCAAAGAGATCAACTTCAGTCTTGGACGGTGACTCTTCTGGCTCTACGATCTCTAAGAGTTCTAAATTGTTTTTATTTTGTTGCTCGATCTCATTGAATTCCCTTTCAATGTCGTCGACCTCCAGGTCGATGTCGTCCAGCTCCAGTACGTCAAGCTCGCTACTGTCATTTTCGAATACCACGGAGCTATCGATGACGATCGATGAGTCGTCCATAATCGGCGAGCCGCTTTTCACGCTGCTTCTGCTCTCCATACTCGCGCCTTTGAAATACTTCAGAAGGTCCTTTCTGTCAACCTTATCCGAAATCCTAGGCCGTGGAAAAATTGCTAAATCGTCCTCCAAGTCAATTTTGGCATCGTTCTCAGTCTTATCGTCAAGTTCGTCCTTCGAAAGGCTTCTCCTCGAGTCTCCGTTGGTGATCGGTTCCGACATTGGCGACCTGCTCTTGGAGCTAGTGGTGCTTTCAAAACTGGAGCCGGCAAAGTACTTCAGCATATCCTTCCTCTCGATTTTCTCAGACAGTCTGCGCATCGGCGAAGGAGTGGGCGACGTTTCCTCTGACCTATCCAACGAAAGTTTCTTCTCCAGTCGCCTTTCAGGCTTCGCTTTGCTCGTTTCAAAGTACTTGCTCATCTGCAATCTAGCCGACTCTGTGGTGAGGGGCTTGAGAGCCTCCTTGGCTTCGGCTTCGGCCTTGTTTTTCGCCTTGCGCTGACGGAGTTCCTGCAAGAGGTTGTCAAAAGAGGTGGGCACGTCCGACGGCGATTCCTCTCGCTGAGGCTGCTTCTCCTTCGGCACGACGAGCCTCGAGGGCTCCAGTACCGGACTGTCCGTGGGTCTCTCGCTCGTAGGGGTAGGCGCGGTGACCGTGAGGATGGGCCGAGCGAGTCCCGCGTCGGACTTGCTCAGCACCTCCTCGAGCTCGAGCCAGTCGTCGCTCGACGGCGGCGGGGCTATTGTGACGCTGAGGCCGTGCTCGCGCGGGTCCTCGAGGGAGGCAAAGGACGCGTCCTCGGACGCGAGGGACAGCTGCGACGACTGCCGGCTGAGCTTGGGCGAGGAGGCGACCAGGTCGGGCAGGTTTGCTGCGCTGCTGGCTGCCCTGGGCGCCACCTCCAGGCTCAGCTGGCTGCCGATGGCGCTGGGCACCGCGTCCGGGAGACTGCTGGCGGATCGGGGACGGGGGGAGGGTTCCTCGATCAGCGGTAGGTTCGTTTGCGCGGACGGGGGCGTCTCGTCGACGCCGTTACTTATTTGAGAGAGCTTCACCTCGGTCTCCGAGCCAGGTCTCCGTGTCGGTACTGCGAAGCGGCACCTGCAGCCACACTTCCTTCTTGCGCAGCTCGCGAGCACGCACTTCCTCCTCGTCCTCTGTGGCTGTCTGGCTATCTTCCTCTGAAATTATATTTTTTTTTTTATTAAAATGGCCATAAAATAACATTGTTATGGATGCGATTACTGTTATGGAAGATACAACGATCTTTAAAATATCACAAATAAACATATAATAGTTTTGTAAAATGAAAACCTTACATAATAATTCATACACTGAGAAACATATTTTACGTAAAATTTACTTTAGTAGAGATTTACTCGACTTAGACCAAATTTTAATAAAATTTCTTTTGCAATAATGTTACAAAAAAGTATTATTTTATCAATAATTATTATTATTTTGATATTAGTAAATTTTGTACTAACAAGTTTTTCTCAATGTAATAAAAATCATAATACATTTATTAGTAACGATTTTTTATTTTTTACGTTCTGTGTAATAAGACTGATGTACTTTCTTATGTCAAAGAAGGAGAACTGCAGTAATTTTCTTTCACGTTTAATTTAAAATTGAACAATTGAAAATCTTTTTAATTTTAGTTTAAGACAATTGAGTAAGATTTATTTCATATACTTCTTTTTGCATGGTCCTACATAGCACGTTTAATACTAAAATAAATAAATGAAACCATATTTATAAATTTTCGTAGATTATGTTAATTTTTGCGTGAGTAAATTAAGATTTATTATACCTGTACTGGTGTACTCGTCGCTGGAATCTTCGTATTCGTTGCTTCCAGTGTCGGAGTGCGCTGTCGTAGGATGTGGATGCGAGTATCTGAGAGTCCAATTTTTTGCGAGCTCCAACGTTCCCTCTGTCGTCAGAGGCTGATCGATCGCCTCCTCAAAGACTTCGTTATCTTCGTCCGAATCGCTACAAAAGAAAATTTAACCTTAATACTCCACAGATTTAGAGCGAGATACATCAAGTATGAAATACATCAAAGTTCTAAGCAACTTTACTCATGTCAAACTAGTTCGGGTTCTAAAGTCGCCAAAAATAGATTTTAAATGTGTCAAAGTCATAACATTTTTGTATATTATACATAAAAAAAATATTACAATTAATTAGCAAACTAATGTAGAAGAAGTTTAATTATGATGAAACTCGTTCAAATTACTTTCAGACGAGCAGACCCTTGAGCGTACACAAAAATTAAATCCACCCGACGTTCGTAAATTAAAAAGAGCCATGTGTCACTTAACGTCGTCAAGTTAATTAAATAAGCGCGAGCTAACGTAGGAGGGTAATATTTTAGCATTACAGGAGGACAGACGAATTACCTCATGTCGGAAATGTCGTCGCTGGAGCCCATTTCGGCGGCGGAGGGTCCGAAATTGCGGTCCGTCCACTCGTCCTCATCCATAATGCTTTGTGCCTCTTCCGCGTCTGACATACCCGCGAGGTTCTCGAACTCTATCCTCTCGGGCGTCTGGCCTCGATCGAGCAGGTCCAGTCCCGAGATTCCTTCCAACGACAATTTGCCCTGTAAAATAAAAATTTAATTAGTCGCATAAGAATTTAATCAGTTACACTGCTAAAAATTTGAGTAGTAATAAGTAGTCTCTGGTCAGTTCGTAATGAAACTGATCACTGACCGCTTATCACTGCTCAAATTTCTACCAAGATTTATCCTGTTTTTATAAATTATATTTGTCCTGTTACAGTGCAAACTGAATTAATTTTCTAATAAATTGTGTTATTTATTTATATATTATACCTTTTCAGGCAGCTTAAGACTATTGGACGTTTGGGGTATATTTTCTTTACTCGTGAGAGGAGTTTTCTTCTTTTCTATTCTAGTTTTCATCGTTCCGGGTAGACCGAAGTGTTGAGAGCAATAAAATCGGCCACCAGTTTTATCTCTATCGAACGTGTGATTTCCTGTGAATGAAAAATTGTTTAATTAATCCAATTAAAACGTCTTAATTTAAAAGATTTAAAAAATGTGTAAAAAGAAAAATGAAAATGTTACCTATTCTAAGGGAAATAGAGCAGTACTCGCAACGGAAGCAGCCCCTATGGAAGGACTTTCCTTCGGCGGTGAGTCTCTCCATCAGGTAGACGCGTTTCTCGCAGAAATGGCACATTTCCGAGCCGCCCTGGGCTGGCAGCGCTACTGCCACCTTCGAGTTCTGCAAAACAATAAGTCAATGTATCGCAGGCATAAAATGAATCATTAATTTCGCACGGCCGGTTAAAGCACATTATTACATAAAAAACAGAATGAGGCTTAGATGATGAAGTGTGAAGTAGTCATGCTATAAACGAGCGAGGCATCGATTGAAAATTTTAAATTAAAATTAAAAAATTATTTTTTAATTGATTAGTTAATGATTAGAGTGTTAGACGAGTTTGAGTGATTCATTGTTTTTAGTCGTGTTATATCTTTTAATTTAGAGCACTAAATTTTGTTTACATTCTAAGAAAACTTCGTATAATTGAGATTAGTTTAGCACATGACAGTCTTAAATTATTATTTTTAAAAGAAATGTATTCATGTTTTTTATTAGTGATACGAACATATACATATACTATTACTTGAAGAAAATCGAGGGAACATTTAACAGTGTACAAATTACATTCACAATAAAAAATAAACTGAATGATTTGTTTATTATTACCATATGATCAAAGAGCAAGGAACGAAATTTTACAGTAATCCAGCATCGACCGACAGCAACGATTAAAAGCATAATACGACTAAAGCAAGATGTACAGGGGTATTCATTTTTTTCGGTTCATCGTTATTCTCTTGGCAGATGATTTACAAGCTAAATAATTCGCGAATAAATCCTCGTAAACAGCTGATTCAATTAAATTTTTTATTTAAAAAAAAGAAAGAAATGCTATACAATGAAGCAAATGTTGCAGCAGCGATTCTTCTTCGTTACACCAGCCACAATCTGTACTATTTTACTACTTCTTTTCTAGTGATTTATGATATTGCTTAAGTGACTTATTTCTATTATTTTTTTTTTAACTTATGCGTCATACACAGAACTCACACTTCAAAGTAAAAAAAATGTACATTTATATGCATACATTTTTAAATAATAAATGTTTCTTTGCTTATAAAATACAAGTACAAGGCAAAAAGCTTTAACAAAATCTCATCAGACAATGAAATCTTTTTAAAATCCAAAGTTCGCTATACGTTAAAAAAAACGATTGCACTCGTTTCTTTTCGTTTACACTACGAAACACAATCACGATTAAAAGTAAGATATTTAATCTAATTCTACCACCGTACACGAAACGTTTGAAAGTACAAGACATGCAAGCCGCGATAAAAGCAGAAAGAAAGTATAAAGCGATATAAAGAAGTAGAATGAAAAAAAAAGAAAGAAAAAGTGTGAGTCGATCACAGCGTGGCGTAGCAGACGCAGTACGGCGCGGCCGTGATGCGATTTTTCTCCCTGTGCAACTGCCAAAGAATAATTACCGATCTCTGGACCTTAGGCTGATCAGCCGCGGCTGCGTCCTGATTCTTATTGGCGAACTGCTCGGCCATCGCCGAGACCTTATTGTGCCCTAGCACGTTACCCTCTTTGATCTTGCGGTCGATGCTCTTCAGCGTGCTGTCGATGTCGGCGTACTTACTGTCGGTCTCCATCGGCTCCCGGCCCTTCTTCTCCATCTTAGTCTGCCGAGCTAAAAACTGAATGAGGCGTATAGTTGTCTTTAGGGTCGTTTAGAAATGCTCGAGGTGCCTTGTTCGCGCGGGCGCGCGCTTAAGGGAGGAAGCTTGCGTGCTTTCGAGTTAAAATGCGCAATCGTATCCTTCCAGCGTGTTAACGATTTAAAAAGCTCAACTTTCTTTTTAGCGTGTTCAAGTTTTAGAAAGCTTATAAATTTTTTGACGTGTTTGCGTTTTCAAAAGCTTAATTTCTCTTTACGCCATTCTGGTCGCTATTGAAGCTCTTTAAATCATGCATACTATTAGTACAGATAAGCGTACACGGTGCATAAATAATAATGCATAATAACAACAATAATTTTTTGCAAGTATTCAAAAGCCGATTAGGTGTGTTTTTTGTTTTAAAAGCGCTCGTCCCTTAAAGCTAAAAATTTATAGATGTGTGCCAACCTGCTCGCGACTCCACTTTGGTACTCTTTCAACCCTCTCGGTGCGTACGCTTCTGCCCATTTTATTTTCCTCGATCTTCTTTTCGATTTCTTTTACGTTCCAATCGGTTTTCTCGATTTTACCTGCAAGGACAAATTATTCAGAAACTCAATAATTCTTTCACAAGTTATTTATTCATTTTACTACTATAAAATTTCTTAGATGATTTTTTTAGTGATTGTTAAATAATTCTGAAATAATAAAATTTCAGCAATGTAAACAAACCATAATCGAATAAAGTAAAATATGAGAAGGTAGATGCTAAATTTACCAATTGCTCGTAGTAAGTCCTTAGGTTTCTTTTCGGTCGATGCAGTGCCCTTTAATTTCTCTTCGATATTCTTTATTCTTCCGGAGAATCCCTCGTCGATGCTGCCCCGATGGTGACCTGCATGTAGTTTCGGCTCGCGATCCTATAAATTGAAACGTCAGCGTTAATTCCATTTCAGCGAACAGACGAAAAGCAAATCAGTACAAAGTAGAGAAAAGGGTAAACATCCAATTAATCGAAAACATCAAACACTCGTCAAGCTGCAATAAATCAGTAAATAATTTGATTAATTAGTCGGAGCGATTGTTAAATGGCAGGTAGCTGAATGCGTGACCTCTTCGGTTGGCACAAAATATTGAATTAATTGCATCACACATATTACTGATTTCTCTTTTTAAAATTCCAGAATCAAATCGATGTTAATATAAATAAGTAATCAGTTTGAAATTACATTTTTATTCTATTGATTCTAAAATTTTTGTAGAGGAGGTAAACGTAAGTAAAATTCGTTTTTCACTTAAAAAAATAATAAATTATTACTGTGAAGTGAATAAATTGAACAAAAAAATTCATAATTACCATTTTGTTGGGAACACAACCACAGACTTAATTTTTAGATAAAAATTACAGTACTTGTCTGTAGTACAATTTATAAAAAATACAGTAAAGATTGCAGTATGTTTATTTCCAATACTGTCTTGTAAAATCTTTCTATATTTCTAACAAATTTTGCTCTACAATACGGTAAGTTTTATATGAAAATTCAGTCTGAGGAGACGTTCCCATGCATACAGAAATTTGTATAAAACTCTTTTTTCAATGTAAAGGATAAAAAAAACGAATTTCACTAATATAAAATCGACATGCTCGTAAAAAACAGGGGTTAATCGGCGAATAGTCGGACATCACATCAAAGTGTACATCAGCCTCAGCATCCACTCGCTCATATTAGACTAAGCTGTAGCTTATCAGCTAAGCGAAGGCACAATCCTGTTTGAGTAATGAAAGAAACACTCAAGAAAAATTTTACATCACTTATAAGTTATTATCAATAATATAAAACAAAAATCAATCGGTGACAGGGGAGGTCGGCAAGGCTCGTCACACCAAGTGGGCAATGGGGCGGTCGGCTCGCTTACGGGGTACAAGATTTTCTGCTCGAGATCTTTGACGCGATCCTTGAAATCAGCCGCCGTCTGCCGGTAGAGGAAAATCGAGTAGTCCTCGAAGGGCTCGTCCTTGTCGCGCTTCGCGTTTGCCTGCAGCATCTGCATGCTCTTGTAGAACTGCTGGGTGGCGCGCTTTCGCTGGTACTGCCGGCGAAGCATGCGCTCCAGCCGGTTCTTCTCGATGTCCTGGAGACGCTGCATGCGCTCCTCCTGTGACGATGTGCGGTTTTTTTTGTTCGCCATGCGGAAATTTCAAGTTTACGATTGGTTCGCGTTATCGGGAATCTACACTTTTTCTCTTTTGAAAATTTAAAATTGCACTGCTTTCCGTTACTTTCTGGCTTGTTCATTATGCAGACATGCATACTGATTATTTTTGAAAATAATTTTCGTGTACATTTTATTTAATTGCTGTGTAATAAAAATAACAAATTTTATATCAACGTGAAGGTTAAAATAGAAAATTACACTTGCTTGTTAAGGAATGTTAAACGCAGCACACAGACTGGCACAATTTTTTTTTTCGAACTTGTAAAAATGACATGCACTCGTGTAAACGACACATGGACGAAGTGTATTTAAAATTAATATTCCAAAATAATTTTCTTGAAGTATTTTCAAAAATTCATGAAGTATGCATAATTGCACAATGGCACGTACACACTTTCTCAACTCAACAAACATAAAGTTCTTCATAATTCTAATAGAATTACGGATACGTTGGTTAAACAATTAGACATTAAAGAATCTGTCTGCTCGAATAAATATCTGCCGTACACGTGAATTAAAAAATTCTTTTTATTAGACAATAATTTTACTTTCAAAGTGAAAGATAGCTTAGCTGATAGTGAGTTTCATAATAGATTGTAATAAATGATAATCCTCGTTCATTTTAACGATGATCGCTCCAGCAGAAGTGAACAGTGTTACTAACAACAATCCTCGAAAAATCTTCTGCCACGCTGACTGAGGATTAATAATAAACGGTTTGTTTTTATCATTCATTCCTTGTAGAGTATATGCAATCCACAATGTTCACATGGTTTGGATCTAACTAAGAGGTTGGCTTCCTTTGGTAATAAATGCAAAAGATTTAAAAACAAAAATGGAAATGAATAAAAATAAAACTTAGTGGAACAATAAAATTAACAGTATCATATATAATGTACAAAAAATTAAAGCCTAATCTTAAATTCTTGAAAGTTTCAGTTTTCACAACACTTATGGAACTTACGCTCTTAAATTGAATCTATGAAAATCTATTAAAATTCTTTTTCCACTAATCTTGTACTGAGAGAAATGCATAGCAATATTTGTTAGAAAGATTGTTTTAAATACAAATTTTACTGCACAGTAGAAAAATATTTTTTTTTTCGTAACGATTATACTTTCCCATACATTAGCTAGACCACTTCTCTCAGCGTAAATAAAAGTTTACTAATTCTCGTAAATTTTTCCCAAATTCAACTTGAGACAGTTTAAGCGCCGCAGATTTTCGTCGTAAATATAAAAAAAAGTATCTGAACGATGGATGGAAGGAAGCCACCTCCTCGGGTGTATATAGAAAAAGGCCTTAAAAGAAAGGTCGTGTAGCAAAAAGGGAAAGGAATCCGGACTCACCACAGTGGCGCCCATCTTCTCGGTGCTGCGTCGTTTGCGCGCGTGACGCCGGCTCATCGTATCGTTCTTTTTATCGGCCGGCAGCGGCAGGTTCTCGTTGACGTGACGCGATCTTCGCGTGCGCGCCGCCGTCGCCTCCTGCTTCGCCAGTCTGCCGAGCAGCTGGGCCTTGCGCTCCGCCGTCAGCTCGTTCAGCTTTTGTGAAAACGCAGGCCTGTCCTCAGTCTCTGGTTCCTGGAAAACGCCAATGCCAGATAGCCTTTATATTTTTTTTTTTGACAAAGAGAGAGACGAGGACATTTTAGGAGTAAGGTGCGATGGGCTTTACCAGTTTCGGGTGTTTAATATGTGGTATTTCTCCACGAAACGCCTCGTAAATTTGCGTCAGATACGAGAACATCGTTAACTTGTCCGGCACCTCGCACTGCACCATTTCTTCTCCCGTCATTACCTGAAACACGTTGGGTGGTATTGTTAAATATGCTGCACATCTCATTAAATTTAAATGTACTCTGTAATGTCGAATTGAATACAAAACAACTCTCATGGTAAAAATTTTTTAGTTTATTTCTTCCACGATGAAACCATTTTTCGAACAATTTAGATTGATGTAATAGTTAGCTGGGAAAATTTTTAGAAAATGTTAGAAATATCGTTTCATCGATGGAACGAAAATAGACCATTTCTACCAGAGAATAAATATTAGTAAACAGGACAATAACTAGTATTTAAAAAATTCTCTCTTAAGAAAGTTACGTTTATTATAAGTTAAAAAAATTCGAATTTTTAGGACATTTATATTTTAATATACACATGGGTGTTAATGAAAATTGTAGATACTGTTAACGTACATTGTACGACTACAATAAATAAATTAGTATAAATCTAATAAAAAATTAATTCAAGTAGTCGTCATTTAACGAAGTATTTGTCATTAATTCAATTTAGCAACGTTCCTTTTTTATATTTTACTCGCAAGAAATAAATTTTACACTCTGGTCAGAACATTGTTTTTAAACAAAAGAATAAAGCTTACCGGAGGAATGCCAAGTTCCTTCTCGAGAATATCGAACGCGAGCTGATTGTTGGTCACGGGGTCGTCCTTCTTGAGAGCGTGAAAGTCTATGAGGTCGGGTCGGTAGCGATTTATGATCGCTGCGATCGCCAGGCCGTTTTTGAAGGACACACCCATGTCGTGGATGCGCACCCCATCGTACAGGGCCACCTGCCGCTGCAACCAGTGCAGCAATGTGTCCGGGTGTACCTGCGAATCTGCAAAAGATATTTTTTTTTTAATTTTTTTTTTTAAACGACATGATTTACTTTTCATAAAGTGTTATTGATGTTCCCGTCAAAATACTATATTGCAACAAATTATTTGGCAGTTCACTTGACTGGTTTTTCGAAGAACAAACGCTGGTAAACATACCGAGAAACTGAATTAATAAATGAGAAATTTCTGTTATTTACCTCTCCTTCGCCGCTTCTTCGGCAAGTCGATCGGAGTCTGTACTGGCACTAATTTGAAAGTTTCCGGGTCGTCGGTGTCGAGCAGACTTCGTACTTGCACGGTAGTTACGGAGCGCACATTCAGATTCGGATACCTGTATGCACGGCAATTAAACTTTTACTATCAACTTCAAGTTTCCAGATTATTTAATAAGGCACACTGGCTGCATATTATTAAATAAACTTCTATTATTTCATAAGTTAATCTCTCGCATATTTTTAATATAAGATTTGAGTTCAGTCAGAAAGAAATAGTCCTTAATTTATAATCTACACTTAAAGAAATGTAAATGTGTTTTTGTAGTAAAAAGATTAAGAAAATTAAGATTTTTAAGTGTCTTAAAGTGTAGTAAAAAAATAGACTTATGAAAAATGTTTCTTTGTAGGAGATATTTATACAAAATTTAGACTAAGCGAATAACAGTAACTAATTGATTTATTTTTATAATATAATTGTCCATTAAAATGTAAAAAATTATTATAATTAAAAAGCTTATGTCAGTCTCTTTAAAAGATAAACACCACTCTGCATGTAAAGTTCAAACAGATGCAATGAAAGATGACCAGTAAAAAAGAATCTTTGTAAGATTGAAAAAATTTATTTAGAGAAAAAAAAACAATTATAAGATTCAAAAGGTAATACAAAGCTTTACAATTTATGGATATTAACAAATAAAATTATTTTCTTATTTGAATTATAATAAATATTTTTTCTCATTATTATAGTTTTAGAATGCAAAATAAAAAAAAGAGATATTTTGTCATTTTTTACTGAACTCCACTCTTAGCAATGAAAAAAGTAAGATACAAGAGATGACTATTCAAAGTCGCGTGAAAATTAAGATTTGAAGTAAAAAGACGAAATGAAAAAAGAAAGTGCGATAAGAGATAAAGTAAACTGACCTCGTGTGCGGGTCTAAAGTGTAAGCGGCGTAATCCCTGTTGAGATTCTCGGGCGTCGTCTGTCCGAGAAGTCTGTAAATGGACTCTCGCTCCGCTATGACTTCGAGGGGCGTTAACGCGCCGCCCCAGCCCTTGATGGCCCAGCAAGCGTCGAGGGAGCTCAAGAAGCCTCGGGCGCAGCCAGAGCCCGTCGGCCAAAAAGGCTGCGAAACAATTTTTTTTTTCACAAGCCTCGTTTATTATCGTCGCCTCGAGATTGCGAGGAAATTGGACGCGATAGCGACTGAATCGAATAAATGTTTCGTGACGACGGGAATGAAAATGGAATGTGCTTTAATAAATTGCGATTCCTAACGTTCACTTTTTTTAGCTGTCACTTGGATTATTACCGCGGCAAGTGTTTTGTGAATATTTCATGGGTACGCGGAGAGAAAAGATTAGTCAAAATTATTATACTACTTTGTAATGTAGGGACAGACTCGACAAATAAAAATTTTTTACTAAATAGTACAATAAAATTTGCTAAAACTTGTAATAAATTTTGCGAGATTTACAGTAAATTTTATTGCAAGTCTAACAGATTTTACTATACTTTTTAGTAAAATTTTTTTATTTGTTGAGCCTGTCCCTACGTTACAAAATAGTATGGTAATATTTACTAGTGAAGATGAATTAGGATCAGGCAACTATGAACTTCCTTAATATTACATTGTGATTTTATTTATCGGATTAAACGTGCCTTTTTAGTTATAATTGAATTTAAAACAAGAATAAGGCTTCGTGTGATGTTAAAAAGGCAACTTCTCTGAAAATAATTTATCATCACAATTTAATCTCTTTTTTTTTGTGGTAAAAGTACGTTATCTAAGATTTTTTCTACTATCATAGTTTAAACACAATTATGTATAAATAAAAAAAACTTTCTAGTCTTCCCACAATAATTTCCATAAATTAAAATAGAATATCAATTATGAATTTATCCAACAGATTAGTAGATCAGAAAATTCATTTATCCAGTCTGGGCAATATTTATGCGAAATTTATCGTTTTGATTATCACTGTCCAAGACACTTTCCCTTCTACTGGAAAAATTATAAAAAAAAAATGTTATCTCACTCGCAAAAAAAAAGACGCAGCAAAGCTATTGACTGGAGTAAGAAATTATATGTTACACACCTGATCAATAAGAAGAATTAGATAATTGCTCACCTCGAGAAGGCTGTCGCCAACGAGTATCATGAGGAGCCGGTGTCCGCATCGCTCGAGGACGCGGCTCGCGTTCTCCGCCGCGTACATCGATGTGAAGTCGAACATGGCCACGTCCGGCTGGCCGTAGTGATTCACCGCGAACTCCATGTCCATCATTTGGTACTCCGTCGAGAATTCGGCGGCCTCGCGAGCGTACAGCATCAGCGCCTCGCGGTCCACGTTCTCCTTCGCCAGCAGCTTCGCCGTGTCCGCGTGATCCTTCAAACAATTTACAATCGCAATGTTAATGTTGATTTCCTATTTTTATAAATGAAAAAAAATCTCAATTACTAATCCAATAATCGATACACGGAGAGAAAAGTCTAGTAAAAACTACTGTACTATTTTGTAACGGCAGGGATAGACTAAAAAAATAAAAACTTTTACTAGAATGCATAGTGAATTGTGCTGGACTTACAGTAAATTTTATTTCAAGACTAGGAAATTTTACTATAATTTTTAGTATTTTTGTTTATTTGTTGAGTCTATCCCTGCGTTACAAAGTAGTATAGTAATTTTTACTAGACTTTTCTCTTCGTGTATCGATCGTTGGATTAGTGATTGAAATTTTTTTTTTCATTCATAAAATGGTATGAATTTTTTTCGATTCGTATAATGGATTTTGGTATGTTTTTTCTTTTAAAGGAAAGAATTGGTTCGTGAAAGGTTGGCGGGTTGTAAATGGAGCGACGTATTTTGAAGTGTGGCATAAGAATCTCATACATTTTAAACGAAGGCAATTTTGATTTATGGCAATTCGTTTTTTCTTCTTTAATTTTTTTTTTTTAGCGAGCCGGGTACCGAGGATCGAGCATTCTTAAGTGCGCATTCCTTTATTTATTTTCATTTGCAACTTAATGCGCTGATTCGTTTCGAGTGTCGTGATAAATTTTAATGATAAACTTAAATAAGAGCGTCTAATCGACTATTCATTCGAAGGATAATTTGTTTACAATGAAAATAAAATTGAATGCATTAATTTAATTGCATAAATCAAAATAAAATTTTAATCGAGCGCTAAGAAAATATAAAAGTAAAATCAATTTCTTTATAAATAAATCATTTTCAGGACTAAACTAATACGAATGAGGGTTTCCGGATAAACCACTTTGAAATTAATTAATTTAATCTTTTGGTTTTTTTTTCAACTGGAATCTGGATTTTAATGGCTGTCAATGAGGTGGTTTTGACTAGATAAATTTTGAAAACTAATCGGCGTGTATCATTTCTTTTTTTTTTTAATGTTTATTTTGAAATTAAAACTCATTCTAAACACGATATCACTGCAGCGTAGTGCATCTATATGTCACGCAGTAATTTTTACGAGCAATACATTTATAAAATGAATTTCGAATTGAAAATTTCGATGAGTTTTCAGTATTCTATGGAACCTAGTTAAGGAAATCTAGCTCCAAAATTTGTAATATAAGCCTCTCACTTTTTAAACGAGTTATTATAGAAGCCTACCTGCAGAATAACGCCCTTGTCGATGAGGCTGTGCTTTTTGGCGGTCATAACGAAGTAGTGGGTGTCGTCCTTGTAGTAGACGATGTTTTCGAGGTCGATCCCGGTCTCTTGGTAGAGTTCCTTGAAGAACTTCTGATTGAAGATGAAGGCGACTCCGCTTATCTCCTCCACCCGGGCCTCGGCCTCGGTGCGCTTGTTTATGAAGTTGGCCGTTATTGCGATGGCCAGCTTACCCCGGAACTCCTTGCGCTTGAAGCCCTCCAGGGTATTACGTTTGCCGTCCGCGCCGATCAACACGTCGAACTCGTACTGCGAGACCGGGTGATCCGCCGGCACTGTTTTAGCTCTCCAGCCAATCTCTGCGAGTAGACATATTTTTTATATATTTTTGATTTGATTTGCTTGTTAATTAGCAATGTATAAAAATATCGTGTTCAATAAATAATTGGAAATTCTATGCGTCGCGTCTTTTTCTTAGAGACCAACATAAAAACATGTGTAGTTGTGTGGGAAAATGAATGTTGAATATGATGACTTTTTGTATAAACTAATTTTTTTATTAAGTCAAGTTATTAACGATTAATGAGTCTGTTTTTTAAATTAATTAACAAAAAAACAAAAAAAAATCAAACGAGGCTTTGATGTGATAACATCTAAACCTGACAAGTGGTTTTCATATTAGTAACCTAAAAATTTTCATTAATGTCAAATAATTTACCTTTATAGATAACAAAAGTGATAAAGTTTTAATTCAAATTAAATCTCAGTAAGATAAAGAATTTTTATACAAGATAATTTTTTATCGAGTGTATTATACATTTGACGATTGCGCGACTGTCTGACCAGGCCCGTCATTTATCTACTTATTTCGCTGCTTAAATTTCACCGAACAAATATTTGCTAAGAACCGAGAAAAAACTTATGAATAATATTTTTTATCGGTCAAAGCAAGCTAAATGAAATGATCCCTTGCATAAATCCGAATATGGGAATTGGGAGATCTTCTCGGATTCTGATAATATTTTGCCCCAGTCATAAGTACACGGAGACTTACGAAGAATGCGAGATTTTTGTGAGGAATTGATAAAGATGAGTGGGACATATTTTCATCGGATTTCTTATTTCCAGGTGTAACAGACTCACTTCCATCGGCCTGGTTCTCAGGCGGTGGCACCAGCGCCTCGAAGCTGACGCTCTCGTGGAACTCGACGCCGAGTATGAGGGCGACCTTGAGGAGTATGCACTGGAGCTGCCTGATGCTGATGTGATCGATCGAGCCGGCGCAAAACTTTCCGAAGAATTTCTTGGCGCCGAGGGCGCGCAGATCCTGGATGACGAAGGGCCAGAGGTGCAGGACATTGTTGCGCGACATCCGGTCGCGCTTCTCCACTACCACCACCTTCGCGCCCAGCAGCTGGGCCTCGATCGCCGATCGCATGCCGCATGGTCCACCGCCTATTATCAGCACCTGAATTTTTAAGGAACGAGTTAATAAAATCGTGTAAGCAAATCCACTGCTGTTATAATCAGATTTATTACACTGAAAAAAAAGTATAAAAATGTTTAGTAAAAGTTACTGTGTTTTTTTCTTTAAGTAATCGGAGAATGTACTTGACCTACATTGAATTCTAATGTAATTTATATTATTTTTTGCAATAATTTTATAAAAAAGTTCTATTTAGTGTACTAAATTTAGTATGAAAGCAAACTTACTATTAAACGCAAGTACATAACAGCAATTTTTACTACAACTGCAGTTAATTTTGCTATAAAGTTTTATTTAATGTATGTTAGAATCTAATTACCTAATTATATAAATAAGTTATATAAATTTAAGGATTTCCGGCTGCAATAAATGCATATCATTCAGTAAGTGAACAATTTGTAAAATTAAATCAGAATTGATCGTGAACGTCACTATTCGTATTTTACAGAAAAGAGCACGAAAAAATCTAATTACGTCATTAAATTCAATATTAATTAGATCATCAGTAAAAATATTTTTAGTTACTAAAAAAATTCAATTTCCCCTAACAATCGTCATGATTTTACTATTTGCAAGTAATTAATGTACATCGAAAAAAAAGTTTTGCAGATCCTACCTAAAATTCTTCTTATACACAACCATTTCTTTCACTTATCTGAACATTTATTTAAATTGATAAAATTCGTAAGTAGATTGATTTCATAAATGAAAATTTTATTAATTCAATTAAATATATCATTCAATCAATTATACAATTTTATAAGGAGAATTCCACAAAATTTTTATTGAGAACTAAATTGTCTTTTTTTTTTTAACAATTTTGTTTTGAGTGCAATTACGTCCGTTCGACACTTACCCTTGTATTGAGGCATGCCTTGCCGCGATTGTAGCACTTGTGATTAGCCCGCTGATCGAACTTTTTCCACAGCGCCTGTGCCTTCCACGAGCGGAGTTTGGACTTGAGCTTAGGGTAGAACTGGTGGAAGTGGGTCGGTTTGATTTTGAGCAGCTCGCAGAGGTGCCGAAAGTGGCCGAGTATGGACTTGAGGGTCGTCGCGTTGCAGAACTGATCGAACACCTCGTTGGCCAGCGCCACGTCCGGCGAGGCCATCTGCTTGCGGCTGTGTTGATGATCCATCCTGGCAGCCGACCTTTGACCCGCTAACGCACTGGGGCTCCTGCTGCTTCTGCTACTGCTACTCGCTCTTTTCTTGCGGCTTTAGTCACTGTCATTACCTGCAACAAGTAAAAAATTTTCATGTGATTAATTTGATTGTAAAATGCTGTAAATGTATTATATAAAAATTAAGCAATAATTATCAGTAATTATTTAACTGAGTTCTTCTCAAATATTTATACAGTTTTTTATAGATCTGATTTGGAGGAGATGAATATTGTACTTTAGAGTGTTAAATTAGAGACGAGAGTATTCTAGCGCTCGATATATGTGCAGCGCCCGTGTGATGGGTTCAAGTTTATAAGCTCCTTAAAATTTTGAATTTCGCTTTGAAAATTTTCGACGATATTTTGAAAACTATAGATTAATTATTAATCCGCTATTCGTATAAAACGCCTTTTTTCTATGGAGCAATGTCTTGCAACATCCGTCTGTTTCTACTTACAACGAGAATTTCTCCCGTTTCTTTTTATTAAGATCACCGGTATGTGAGAATATTTTTACCAGTGTTTTTATTAAATTATGAGTATATATAATATTTTAGCAAATATATTAAATTAATTAAAATAGATCATGACCTTTTTTAATAGAGTATTGTCTAACGGTACCCGCCGATTTCTACTTACGCTTACGTTGTACAAACTTTTTATTAAAATTAGTTATAGTGTTCTTTTTACAAGTAGCATTGACAAGTGATTTTAAATGAGATCAAGGATTTTTATTTATCGAAACTCAATATATAATTAAAATTTAGATAACATCATTTCTAAAAACAATATAATAAAAAACATTTCTAATTTATAAGACCAATAAAATCAATTTACACCGTATAGCGATTTGTAAAATAGTACTCGTAGAGGATACAACGCCAGAAATTTATTTTCGCACTCATTCATCGGGAGTCGCTTTGAGGTTCACCAGAATCGCAGGTCCATTAATTCCCCAGTCGCGCGTACACTTAATCATCAGCTAATAAAGTCACTCTAGCAGCAAAGCCAATCCGCCCAAGTGTACATAAATCAAGCGGTCATTCGCGGATCATCCAAAAGTTTCAATAACATTTCGCGCAGCAAAACAAAGCAACAATCGCACAATAAACCAGCACCCACTTAAAGTCCCGCGCAGCATCAATTTCTTGGCGCTCGCTTAAGAGTCTCACGCGCCATTAAATTAAATCCATCTCCCGCTGATCCCTGAATTCCTGAAAATCCTCATTTGCGCAGTGCAGAAAAACGCCGGCTAATTCGGACTCGTCGCATCCCCTCGTGCACGGGGGAAGCGGAAGCCATAAACCGCCTGGTCTCTCTCGTAATTACGTCGTCCAGCTTATAAAAGGCCGCGGTCTTTTGGCTCGCCGCCATTGACACCACGGCGGACAGGTAAACACTGCGTGCAACCCCGTGGCCCATATCTCCGTCGTTGAACCTTTTCTCCTCTCATATCGATTCATAAGCGTGTGGAGCACAATTAGCTCTCACCCGAAATAGACGCGGAATTTCGCAGCGCGCCGATCGGAATCGGCGTTTGTCTTCCTCGTGCGCGTCTTTCGGGAGCGAGGCTAAATGCGACCGACTGGACAACGCGCGATGCGGTAACTCGAAACTTCGCCGACGCTTTGGTATGCGGGGGACCGCTAGTGGAGAGGGATAAGCTATTCTTTGATCGGATTGACGAGGAGCTTGCAAGCTCGACGCGGGCTGATGTAAGATGCGAGCCGGGGCGAGGTGAGGGTAATGCAAGATGCGCTTAATTGGGTGAGGCTTGTATTGCGGCTCGAACGTTGCGCAAGCGATTTCGATTATTAAGTTATTGGTGTGTGACTATAATGAAAGCGCTCGTGGACTGATTTATTTATTTGTTGTTTCTTTGCAGAAGAATTTTTTGAGATACGGAGCTTGTTTTGTGAGGTGTTCCAAAATAGGAATTTTTTTTTTTTTAGATAATTTACTTTCTTATTCAGTAATGATAATATACAGACGGAGTGGCCTTATGTATTTAAAAATACATATAATATAAAATATACTGATAACATGTAGTGAAAAATATAAAGTATAAACTTCGTAAAATTTAAATCAAAAGGTAGTTTAAGTGAATTCTGAGAAATATTTTTTTTTTTAATTATTTAAGTAGACTTTCAATAGAGGGAATGAATTATTTATTATTTAAATAGAGTAAATAATAGAATAGGCTATTACTACCATAGTAAAGCTTTATAGTAGGCTTTTAAATTATAACTATCAATTAGTGATCAGTTTACTCTGCGTAAACATTACATAATAATGAACTTCATCAATAACATTTCTAAAGTACTTCATACTGCATGAATTTATAAATAAAATTGAAACGAACCAAATATGCAAATATATGCAAATTTATATAAACCAAATCGGTTTGTATTTATCTAAGATCCTCGGAATTCTACACTTAATCTCTTCAAAATCCATGAATCCATTGAGAATTTAAGGCCATACTGTCGACTTTTTTTTTTTAAAGAAATTCAAATTTTCCCAATTCAAAAATACAGAAGCATAATTGAAAAGGACATTACCCAAATGGAAAGGAAAGACAAGTCCAACTAAATTTTCCCGCTCCGAGGTGGAAACGGGAAGTCAGTCGCGTGCCGAATATCAAACAGCAGCGTGTGCACGCCCCGCGGCGACGCGCTGATTATTAAGCGAGCCCTAGAATCCCGAACAGGCCCGCGGACTCATCTCGCGCGTCCCTCTTTTATTGCTGCCCCGAAATAGATTTCGGGAATTTGGATACATTTTAAATAATTCGGACGCGTCGCCGCTTCGAAGTAGGACGTTGTAAAGCCCCGTCTGGGCTAATTAGGAGATTTATTTAGGCGCCCGACGGTAATTCTTTGCTTCCGTCAGATTTTTTTATTTTCGATCTGTGACTTTGTTGCGCGGTCTAACATCGTAGACAATCGGTGTATACGGAGCGTTGAGAAAATTAACAGATTATCTGGGGCGTGCTTAATTTTTTAAATCTTGATATGACAATTGCTCGAGCTTTTTCTATGTCTAATTTGTTTCTGTAGAAAATTGTGGTATAATTTTTGTCTTTTGCTTTACGATGATAAATAAAATACTTTCCTATTTAATTTAATCTGTTCTGACTATATAATTATAAAATGTACTGTATAATTTTACAATGTAAAGTAAATAATTTTTTTCGCATAGTAATCGTAACATTTTAGTCAAGATAAGTGAAGTAGAATATAAAATTTCCTGGTTTACTTAATTTCAGTGTAAATCATTTTTCAAACGTCTATTATTATCCATCATAATCAGCGCATTTACACGGCAAGTCACATGAGAAATTATACAAATTTAAACGGTATTCTGACTCAAAATTCTAGCACTGTAATCTCATTTGTATTCTATTTCCGCCTGTAAATTAAAATAACTTTGTAACTGTCCAAATCTCGAAAAATCTAGAAAATGCGAAATACGTACACAGTAGAAACGGCACCGGCTGTAGTCAGACATCGCCCCATCGCTTTACGTAGAACCGCACCTCGCGCAATTATTTACTACCCAATATTTTAAAATTAAAAAAAAATTTAAAAGCAAGGTAGCCTAATGTCTACTATCATCGTTACTATTCACTACTTAAAATTTAAAAACTAAATAAAAAATCAATTAAAAATGAACAAAAAAAAAAGTACACAAGAAATTCACGTGCATACTATCCTTTCGTATCAATGGCAAAGCCATGCAATCAAAGTGTCTATATCGGTGCCACGACCCATTTTCGCGGTTGCGCTCGTTCGGCCGGAGGCCGCCCAAAGGCCCGGCACCGCGAATGATCCCTGGAAACTTAACATTCCGTGTAAATGCCCGGGGACGCGCTCGGGCGTCGGTATGCGCGTCGGGACGACGAAAGGCGCTCGCCACGGTTCTTTGAACTCGCAGCCTGATAGTTTTGTAGATCAGCGGCACGGAGAGGAGCCAAGAGTGTTCCTGAGTAGCACCAGTAGACGCGAAAGCGCGGGAGGTGCAGCCTTGCGGAAACTACCGACTCGCGACTGAATTTTCACGGGCTCCCGAGTTCCCGCGATAGTATCGCCTTTTTATATTCATTGTTCAAATTGGAAGCGAATCAATTGAGCTTTGCGGCGATTATAAGCGAAATTTTAGGTGACGATAAAATATGAGGTACATAGAACGGGAAAATTATCGAGTAAACATCATTATTGTAATAAGAAAATTTGTAAGGCTGATATTATGGAAAAAATTAAGATACTCTGTAGTAAGATTTACCATAATTATAATAAAAATTACAATACTGTATTTTGATAAATCTTATTATCAAAATTTATTTATTATTGTATAAGAGATGTTTGATGTATGATAATTTTATTTTACAATGTCAATCTTTAGCCACTTTCTACTGCAGTATAGTAACCTTTGCTATAATTATGACAATAATAGGCAGTTTAATAATTCCGTGTAATTTAAAAAATGCCGTGTAATTAAAAATTCCTTTTTTTTGTTATTAGAATCGAGCTAATTGGAAGATTGTAAGATAATATTAATTATACCATGATTGGTAAAAGAGATTAAACAATGTTTGTACCTTTATTATAAATTATTATCTTGTCAATTTTTAAATAAAATTTTTATAGCGTAATAATGCAAATAGTCAAAACATCGCATACACTTTAACTGAGCATTTTTGATTCTATAATCATCAATTTACCTAATATGCACATCAGAATAATAAGACTATCGACTTATTATTCTGAGATATAACATATTATATTATATAATATATTAATACATTAATTAAAATGTTATTTTACTTCTTCGTGTTTTTTCTGCTTATCAAAAACGTATTCGACGTCGACAGTGATAATTAAAAAAAGTGAGAGCATTAGGGCTGACTGAGGGTAGTTGCTTTAAAAGCGGCGGGAGCGCGAAAAAAAAAAGACGCAGAAGTGTGCGTGTGAGAGTACGATTTTTCTCCACCTCGCATGCTCCCGCACGCGTGTTAACCCGATAAAAAAGCAGTGGGGAATTGGAGGAGTTTGCGCAGCCGCCGAGTCGAGAAGTCCGCTTTTCTCTCTCTCTCTCTCTCTCTCTCTCTTCCCTTTCGCCCCCTTATGGCAAGCTTGGGGAAAGTTTTTAATTCGTTGGAAATCCAGTAGTTACCGCGGCCAGGATGGGAGATCACCCCCCGTTTTGGACGGGAGCGATAGCGCGAAATCGCTTTTTTTATTTCTCGTTGAACTTACTCCTGCTAATTACGGTTTGTCGGATTTCACGGGGAGCTGGGCATACCGCGACTTAACCGCGATGCTTTTCAACGAGGGAATTTTATTATGCTCCGTTTTTATGAGGTTCCAATTAGCCCGCTAAATAATGAGTATCTGCTCTGCGAATTTATTCATTATAAGAGCGTGACAGAAGGTTTGATAAAAAGTTTTCTTAATTTCAACTAAAATTTTCTACCCTGAGATCACGTTCGAAACATTTTTTTTTTGTATTAAATTTATTTATTTATTTAATAGCCCTTAATTACTTAAGTGTATTTTTTTTAGAAAACTTGCACGATTAATTGAACGTCATTTGTTAACGAATAAATAAAAACATCTCGGTGATGAAAATGAAATAATCACCTTGACCGAATAAAAATGAATTTATTTTTCATTTTTTGGCACGGTGCTCTGCTAAACGCCAATAATAAAAAAATTCAATTTGAAAATTATCACCGTCAGCTATAATTTTTCAATTTAAAGTTGTAGCTCGAAGCCTGATTTTTCACTGCTACGTGGAAGCATGGTACACGACAAAAGTTTTGTTCCACTTTCATCGTTACGAAGTAAGTTTCCACTCTAAAAGATCTAGAAACAAACTTAAAGTATTTTCGTTGGCCGTTGTTATTACTCGGCTAACGCGAAAACCGTAAGATGACGAATGAGAATGCCTGACAATACAAAATTTTCTCTCCACAGTACATTAACCTCTTTGCCTATCTATTATATGCCAAAATAACCCGCCGGTAAAATTACAAATCTAAGTTTTGCACAACTTTTTTTCCCAAGAAACTAGTTTGCAGTAGTGCAATGCACGGGTAATTATTATAATTACAGTTTTTTTGCCAGGAATAAAAATTGACTTACTCTTTCAATTAGATTTAACATAAATCTGTATATACCATTTAATGTATATAAATACGTAAATACTAAGCAAATATTGATGTTATGTGTGCTAATAAGTATCAGGGAATAAATAAATAAGAACAATAAATTAATTATTGATCGTTTTTTTAATCCCTTAAACTTAAAGTAAATAATCCGATGGAAAACAAGCAGTTATCTCTAGCCTTTTCAGAAAATTTCCACAACCAAAGAAAGTTTGAATTTCGCTGGTTTGCTTATCTGGGTAAGGGGTTTAGGTTAGACGATTCTATTAGAAGTCATCGGTTTATTGTGTAAGTTCCGTAGTACGTGCGTACTTTTTGGATGCGAGCCAGAGCTCCCCATAACTCCGAGTCCATTGTTCCCTCGACGAAGAAAAAAAAACAAGCGACAAACGCGTGACTACGATTGATCTATCGAACGGGATCGAACGCCTCTTATAAGGCATCGTCGATTATCTGCCAGAGGTGGGATAACGCAAGTGTTACGTTCAATCTAAAAATTGCGATAAGGTCATGCTGATTTAAATTTTTTTTAATTATTGTAGACGATTTTTTAATATCTAAAGGAGGCACGGTAATCTCTGGGGCAACGATTTTATAATTCGTTAATATTCTGGTAAAAAAATTATTTATATATGGTCTGAGTATTTTAGTGCTTTAGAAACAGTTGTGACTGTGGTTTTATTTTTCGTATTTTATTGTCTCGATAATTCAAAATAATGAGGTTACTGCACTCGTAACTAATAATTTATGCGTTCGTCGAGGCCGCAGAATATTATTACTTTACTTTTTCTTTTTTTTTTTTTTTTTAAATCATCGGAAAATAATTCAGGTTGAAAAATAATTAAACTACGATGTTTTACGACTTCTTAAAAGACTATTTTCGTTGTCTGCCGGAAAAGTAATTAATAAAGTTATTTTCCGACTATTATACCGCACATCGCGGTTTAAAATAGCCTCAAATTTATGAGGAATAATTGAAACTTTTTTCGATCGAGTCACGGCTACCAACGCGATAAGATATCGATTCGAGGCTTATCGTCACCCTTTAATCTAAATACAGACTATAAACTGCGAAAAAACCGTACATAACATCGAGGTGTTATCTCGACCTTACAACACGCACTAAATTCTACTCCATCGTAAATCGAAAATTACACGTCTCGGTGTAGGCGAAAATCTGAATCTTAAATTTTGATCTCGCACTTTGATTGGCACTTGAATAACGCTGAAATAACGCTGCTCGTCGTTTCCATTCACACTTCGCTATCAACGCGAATGAAAAAAAAAATCCACCTGAACTTTTACAACCAACAATTACCATCTAAAGGTATCTTTTAAAATGCGTGTGTATGCGTGGGCATCTGCACGTGACACATAGAAACACATCATTAACACATTATCTCAGTAACGCATCTTCAAATTCGCAACGACTGTACACAACCAACCATCCAACGAGCGGTGTGTACACTTTTCGCGCTTACGTAAACGTCGCGCGGCATTGCTTTCCAGAAAATCGCGTTTTTCCGCGATCCGAAAAAAAGGGGGACAGGTGAGGAGGCCACGGGGATCGCGTCTAAAAGAAACGAAACAATAACGGACGATTTCCGCGCGAAGGCATTGTGTCCCTGCACTTATTCCGGTCATTAGAGCAAATTGTTCAACGTGGTCCCGCTCCCACACTCGATTGGTGCGCGCTTAATGCGCCCGGAAAGCTTGATTTTATACTCTTACTTTTGCCGCTGCATCGGCTTCTTTCTTTTTTCGCTTTTTCACTTTCGCGGAAAGTGAAGTGGCGGGTCGATGTAACAAGCGAGTTGCTCGATTCGTGCAGGCCACTGGTTGTTAGTGCAGAATCGTACCTACAATTATTATTGATTAGTGGAATCGGTTTGCTCGTGCATTAACGATGCAAAAGTCGACGTTCCTTTTTATGGAAAGCCTCTATCTAAAGTTTACGAGTAACTACTGCTATTACTATTTTTAAATTTTTGTAGTCACATTTTTGTTGAAATCGACGAGAGTAGTGTAAGCTTTTTAATAACTCTTTTTACCTAGTCGTTTTAAATTTACTTCCTGTGATATTACTTTTAGTGTTGCGACTGTTTTTTATTATTATTTATTTAAGTAACTGATTGTGATATCACATTTTGGAAATTATATTTATTAGTAACATTAAAATGTCTGTCAGATCAGTACCTTATACATGTACAAAAAAAATTATTTTCTTATATAAAGATTATTTTGTAAATACTGTACTACACTTTTCTGTTCTATTCGACGCTGATTCCCCTTCATATTGTTTAGATAGTTAAATATTTTTTTCTTGTGTACAATTATTCTTGTCGGAAGGGTACGGCGAATACTGAATGAAATTAACTGAAATATTAGAACAACTATATAAATATAAACAGTTTATAAAAGAAGTAAGCAATTTACTTTTTTTTTTCAAAGATGCATTAACATCAAAATTAATAGTTTTCAATCGCTCTATCTTCCACTTCACGATCGACCACTTTCGATTAGAAAATTAAAAAAAAGAATCAGAAAAAAGAGAAAAACGTCGATAACACGTTGCAATAATCAAATCAGCACTCACGATCGGTGGCGCTCGAAATCAGCCTTGAGCCATGTACAAAGCGAGTCCAAAACAATTAGCAGCAGCGGCGTCGGTGAAAGAGGCGCATTAATAAATCGCGCGCTAAAGAAGAAACGCGGAAAAAGACGCGGGGCACTCTCCCAGCCGGAGGGCCATTTGTTTTCCCACGTGCGGCTAAAACTACACGTTTGACGAACAATGCGCTCCGAGAGCCGCGCGGTGGAAAGGTAAACCGGAAGAGTATGGCGCGCTCGGCGATATGAACCTCGCCGGTACGGCGACCTGTAAGTGCAGCCTCTCGCGCGCGGACTTGTGCAATAACACGCTTATTACGGCCCCGGGAGAATCTTCCCCTGTGAGAATCCCGTGCGAGGGCATTTATGAGGATTCGATGTCGTTACGCAAGACCCCCCTGGCAAATTGAATTCAATAGTGCCTTCTTCGTGGGTGAAAGATTTTTATGCTTTTTTTCTAGTAAGGTGCGCGTTTAGCTTTTTGGAGATTTCAAAATTTTTATTCGAGAATTATTTTTCTTCAAAACTAATTGATGGGTAGAAATTTTAAGTGTTGTTGATGTTTTTAAATATACTTTGGGCATGAAGTTTTATTCGCTCTTCAATTATTATGTATTTATACTTTTAAATGATTTATCTTACTGTCATATCACTCTTAGCGTTTTGACAGTTTTATTTTATGTAGGAAATTTTTACACAAATGGCTTCTATATTATTTGTGAGTTCTGCGATTTACTAAGTAATTAATAGATAACTATTCTATCCATCTTATTATATTTTATTCAAAATGTATTATTAATTTGCCATTTCGTAAATACGGCAATTTAAAATCAACATTCTGTTCTATACCCCAGCTATCTCAATTAATTTTTAAGTTCAAGATTGTAAGAATTATCGTTACATACAGAAAGGTCTTTATAATTCATTTAAATTTAATAAATACATAACTATGTGAGAATATGTTGATATCGATCGATTTATCATTTTTTTTAATGCATTCGCATGCAATTAAAGTTGTAATTGAAGCGGTGATAAAATGCTGAGGAAAGAGAATTAACATTCGTTATATAAACCGCCGAGAAATTTGAAATAATTAAATAAATTAAAGCGGCAATAAATTTAAATGTCATTTAAATTGTTTTAACTTGGCTCTTAATGCGAACGTCACGGATATTTATTTTACACTGCAGCTTTTGTAATTAACAACTTATTACGTGCACCGTGCACCCCAGGACTAACATTTGTTTACAACTATTAAATTTGGAGCGCGTGTTAAAAATAAACGCGATGGTCACGTTCACTCTGGGAAAGTTTGTAGCAGCAAACTTTGCTGCAGAAAATTATTAATGCATTTTATTAACGATCTATTTTCAATCACAACACTTCACACAACTAATCGGTACTTGCTAACTTGATGTTTTTTTTTTGTTTCTATTTTTTTATTTTCCGGTGATAAGTTAATTAACTCAAGAAACGGGTGCACGTCTATTTCTGTAATTAGCAAATACTCATGACATACTGCCCCGTGTTTTGACAATAACTGCTCGTCACGAAGTTATGACAAAGCCATTGTCCTACTTGAACACCCGCCGTCGATCTAATGAGGTCATTAAGACACTGAATGGTATAAAAGCTTAAATTATAACGCAATAAAAATAAAATTTCCAGTCACCAAAGCCAAACGAAACATGATCGATCCATCGAAATTCTATTCTTCAATAAAAAAAAAAAAAAAAAAATCACAGTGACCATATCTCACCACTCATTCAAGCAAGCACCGAAAATCTTCGCTCGGACAAACGAAAACACTCGTAAGCCGCGGAGAGCACTCAAAGAAAAGCAAACAATCGCCGTACCTACGGAAACCTCCACAAAGCACTGTACACACCTCCGAAAAAAAATCCACGGATCCCCGGCACGGCGGATTAAAGTGTGCGCTCTGCGCCGCTGGAACTCGAGATGCCGGTCGGGCGAATCTTGTCGCATGTTCCGGAGGGGGTGGCCAGATCGACGAGCGTCGTGTACGTCCCACTGCCGAATTCGCGACTGCCGCTACAGCGACTGAGTTCGCGGGGCGAGAAAAAAAGGGGGAGTGCAGCGGCGAAAGAGGCGGAGATCGCCGAGAGTTGCGGCCGCTTATCCCCGGCAGGGGGATGGAGTGCGTGCGGCGCGCTATTAATAGGCCGCGAAGTGGGCAACGAGATGCAATCCCGCCCGAAGTGGAGCGCCGCCGTCCGGCACCGTACCAATTTTACCGACACCGTAGGCGGCGGCTCGGCTTCTTCGATGTCGCCGATTTAAACGTCCGCGAGCCGAGCCACCTGCATGCGCCGCTGAAATTCCGACGGAGACTGATAGGCGAGTTTCCGCGATATTCGTCGTGAGTGCGCCCGCGTTTATGCTCAACTGGGAGCATTTTTGCGCGAAATTTATATAGACATACAAAAAAAATTACACAGATTTGCCATTTACTGCAAGTTTTTACGGAAATCTTATATTGGAATGTTTGAGATTTTTAGAAGGTTTATCAATAGGCTGAACATTTGATACGAAGGCGAAAGCAAGATAACATTTTTCAAACTTTTTTGGTAAAATTAGCGGAGTTTTTCTTGTTTCACTAATTGCGGAGCTTATGTCGTAAAAATAACGGAGCTTTTCTTGCAATACTTTCGGCACTTATTCAAAAGTGTCGTAAAAAGGATGGAACCTTTAAGGAAAAAAGAGTCTGAAGTAGTATATAAGATTGTCGCAGAGTCTGTTAAAACGAATAAAATAGACATCAAACATTTTTTCACAATTTTTAATTGAAATAGTAAAGTAGTCTTATATTTGCTATTTGATGAAGATTTTAAAAAATTTATTAAAATTCAATGTACTTACATTTCGATGTAAATTTTAATGAATTTTCATCGACAGAGATGCGTGGAAGTATATTTAATCAGTATTAGTCAGGATCTTCCGATTTCTCAAAGCTCTTATGAATAAATTAATTTATATTAAAAATTATGTTAATAATTGATTTCAAATACTGCCTAATTCCACTTATCCAAATTTGAAGGAAATCGATACGACACGCTATTTTCACTTCTTTAATCCAACACTTCAAAGTAAAAAAAAGAGAGTCACCATCAAAGAAAAAAGTGTGCCTATGAAAAAGCAATATTTCTTCTCGCCACCAGCCTACGGTCCCTAAATTCTCCCTTCACAAAAGAAAGTAATCCCATCCATAAAAAGGATCCAATTTAAACTTCGTAAATTAAATATAAATTTCACCCATTATTATTACGCAACTCAAACTCACCCAGATAATCGATTCGCCTTCGATATACAACTTCACCTCGCGAACGTCCATCTAAACTGCCATCGAACTCTTACCTTACGTAAGTCCTCGTCTCTCCTCATCGGAAATAAATAAATTAGCCATCGAATCGTCGACCTGCCCCCTCCTCCGTCAATCGATCGATCGAACCAAGCCGCGCGACAAGAAAAAAAGAAGCTGCCCCCCGCGGCGGGCAAATCACCCGCAGGAGGAAATAATTCCCGCGCGCTCTCGGATCCGGCCTCGCGTCCGCCGTCAGGACAGCGAGGAGCGGTAACGAGCTCGAATTGCCTCGTCCGGTACCCTCATCGCTTCCCGCGCCCCGCGAAAAAGCAATTTCGCCGCGACGAGCGCCGGCCTAATGGGAATCGACGCCATTGTGCGCGCCAGCCGTCGGTGACTCTTTCAGCGCGGAGGGAGAGCCGCGAGATGAATTACGGGGGAGTGCGAACCCCCTGCCCCCCTCTATTCCCTCGGCGCCCGCGGTATTGCCCTATTACGATTGAATTAATGCGCCGCCGCGCGATTGTGGGCGGCGTGTGCTGCTGCCCCGGCGGCGTCGTTATTTATTCGACGTTTGTCCTGCGCGACGGCGAGCTGCGCCGTGGCCGTCCTTTAATTAGCCGGGTGACGATTTATTAATGAATCGATCGACGACAACGGTAATGGCTACCTATCCGAAAAGTGGGAGGAATTGCCCTATCGGGAGTGCGCAGTGTCTCCCTTTCTTTTCGTCGTTTAGATTATTAAGTGGATCTTGAGGACAAAGTTAAAAATTGAAGGAAATATTTTTTCTGCATACGTGTAGGCATAATAGTTTATTTTGAAGGATTCTACGTACCGATAAATCGGCGGCCTTTTTTTTTAGAGAGAGGAACAAAATGATTTGGATAAGTTACGCTGAGATGAGAAAACTAAGTGAAATTATGAAAATTTACCTTAATTTGTAGTAAAATTTGTGAAAAATATAGTAAAATTTGTAATTAGTTTTCTAGACTAGTGGATATAGAAGAAATTTTGAAGGATATTTTAGTAGGAACATCCCTGACAGAAAATTTGAGAGCTAAATTTTCCAGCAGGGATTACCGAGAGTGTAATCAATTTTTTTTATTGATTCTAAAACTATAGCCAGGTTCATTATATAGGCGGTTTAAAAATAAAATGACGTTAATTTCAGTAAAATGTTTTATGAATTCACTTGAAGATTTGAACAGACAGACTGGGAGCGCTTAATGATACGAAAATAGATATGCCTTAACTTATTTAAAACCTGCAGTTCAGTAGCCAATACGGGCCGATGGTCTAATGTCTGAAAAAAGACAATAGAAAAAAGACGCGAAAATTTAACTACTGAGTTCAGTCCTATTAATTGCATCTGATCAATTAATTAATTAAACTATAACAAAAGGTAGTAATGTCGTAGTTAAAAAAAAATTAATAAAAGAACGACATTAACGTAACTCATTTACAACCGCCGGAATAAACTTAACTGATCATTGAACCTAAGAAAAGAACGAAACATTGAATTTGCACATAAATTAAGTGCAAGTGAACAAAATCGAATGCAATGAAACGTTGAAATTTCGAAGTAAAAGTAACTCCAGCGAATTGCTTTTCACTTCTGTTTAGTATACGCCCCTATTGTTTACGGCGATACGCTCGAGATGCAGTGCGCGTACTGTAAGTAACGCAAAAAAAAAGGAGGGGAAATCTCCGCTGCGGCGGAAAAGTCTTCTTCTTCCTCTCTGGATATCTCGGCACGAGCCAGTGGATTTAGAACTTTTACGTCCAGAAAAGGTTTCGAATGCATCCAGCGGCTGAATCAAACCATTAAAGTTTCTCTTTTATGCACGAAGCGTACAACAGTTTACGCAAAAAAAAAATTACGCGTAAGTTATCGAGATGAAATCGCCGATTAATCTCCCGCTCGGCGAGAAAGAACGACGTTTATTTAAAGAAGACTGAGCTCGATCTTCGCTGTATACGCGAGAAAACATTGTACTCGCCGTTTCTTAATATCTTACGTCATTCTCTCTGTCGCTCTTTCGAGTATAACAAGAATAATTTTTCTTTTCTGCAATTTCATTTTTGAAATATGCATCTCTTCGCTCACGTTTCTAGAAACTCTTCATTTATACAAGCTCATAATAATGTGTTGAAATTAAACGATCAATAATTATTATTCTCATATTAAAGAAAAATAATAATAAATAAGAATCGTTATGAATATCAGTTTTAAATACATCAGTTCTGCACTTATTTTTCAAAAATTTAATTGCAAAATCGATCGGTTACTAAGAATAATTTAACGAGAAAAAAATCTGCACCAAGAATTTACCAAAAACATACTTTTACGGATAGGATTACGATATTGCGATATTATTTTACGAGAGAACGTTTTTTAGAATATAAATGCGATAAAAAAGCCAATCAATTGTTCGGTAAATAATGAAGTTGGTCATGCAATTGTTTGTAAAAAAAAAGAGTCACTTGTCCAAGAACAATCGCTACGAACGATCACGTCAACTGTTAACGGTTTAAATAAATAAAATTAAAATATAGAATAATGCAGTTTAAGTGCTTTTTTTTCGTTGACATATTTCTGATTTACTTGGGAGCGCAGACTATTCCGTCTGCAAACGACGATTCATCGATACTCGCACCTCAACAAAATCTCTTACGTAAAGACTACGGATAGAATGAAAAAAAGGAAGGGTCGATAGCGAGGTGCATCTCTCGCGACCAATTAAGCCGATGAAAGTCGACGGCGGCTATTTTCGCGCGGCGCCTATGGGTAAAATGGGTGTGCACGGTGCAGGTGTGGCCGCTGGCAAAATATCGGCCGATTTGTTTATTGTGGGTGCGGGGAGGCGAGCCTGCCAAAAATCCGCAGCAATTAGGCACGAGCGCACGAGTGCGGAACGGAGATTGATTCTCGGGCATCCCTCAGGGTAGATGACCCAATCTCGTGCGAAACGTCGGCTGCCAAGCGATCACTGATTCACGAGTTTCTTTTTTGTAGCATTTTCCTTTCATCACGTGTTACAAAAATGTTTTTGGAAATTTAGCAATTCCTTTTATATTACTTTGCAGTGTTACGAAAAAGTAGTGTGCAAGATATGAATTTTTATTGCAATATTTAGATAAATGTTTACGTAAAAATGACTACATTTTGTTGTATTTTATATATATATTTTTTATAAAACAATATTTTGA
The DNA here is from genome assembly GCA_018906775.1 of Sycophila sp. Sp_5. Classification (NCBI taxonomy): domain Eukaryota; kingdom Metazoa; phylum Arthropoda; class Insecta; order Hymenoptera; family Eurytomidae; genus Sycophila; species Sycophila sp. Sp_5. Next base: position 1,216,338 of record JACCID010000054.1, on the reverse strand, counting down.
CAATAGTAACAATATTGTTTGTCAAATTTTATGAAAGTGTATAGTAACTATTTTTAGAATGACTGTGACCATTTTTTCGGATAGTTTATTACTGTTTACTGTTTACTAGACTTTCTTCTATATACTTCCATAATTTTAGTTAATTTAGTAATCCCTGCTGCTGTAAAATTCGCGCACGTGTAGTATAATAAATCCATTTTTAACAAGGATTTGACATTCAATTTTGCAATCTTTTTTTTAATTTTTTGCCATGATTCTTTAGTTTAACGAACATAAGTATACGTCTGAGTAAGTGAAAATCCACTTGATCAAGTGAAAACCGAGCCAATCAAGATTGGAATACCTCAATTTTTTCTGAAGTACACTGATTCTTCACTCTTGCACATACACATCATAAAAGAAACTCGCATTATTTATGACCATTCTACACTTGTACACATCGCATATACAAATCTACTAAAAAATCAGATAAATAAAACGTTGATATTAAGCAGCAATGAATATCTGAAATTCTTTAAAATTTACAACATTTATCAAAAAAGTTTCTTTAAAAATCACAAAGTACCTCTGTAAAGTCGCTAAAATACATCTTCTATGCCGCTTAAAGCGAGGAACGGAAGAAAACGTCAAAAGTATGCGGTATAATTAGGGCAGCGAGGGTAAATGGACCATCGACGATAGAACGGGAGCGTCGGCCCGCTTTTTTTTTCTCTCTCTCTTTCGTTTCGCTTACGCAGTCGGCGCATACTTTAACAGCCGTCGGGCCGCCGCGGTGCGACGGAGGAACGGCGCGTATACCTATACAGCGACCGCTTTATACGCGAAGAGAGTCATCACTCCGCGTCTGTGTCATCGGCCAGCTATAATTATAGCGCGCGCCGCGGGTATTTACGCGGCGCTCGTTTTTGACTCTCGCACTCTGCTATGCAGGTGAGCTTTTCTTTGAATTCCTCAGCTTTTTTCGCTGTTACGCGCGTAAGTGCTTCACTTTTTATTTTCCGATTATTTTTTTTTTCGGTCCTTGCTTAATATAGCGTGTCCTTTTTCTTTTTCCCTTACTATGTGTGATTTTTTTAAGAGGAAGTTAGGGCGGTTGTTTCAGATTATTTTTTTCGGTCGTTGCTTGATACGCGTATCTTTGTTTTTTTTTTATTTTTTTAGAGAAAGTTAGTGCTGTTAAAAATTGTATTAAAAAAGGCTAAAATCTTATCAGCAGGATACTGCACTCGAGGATAATCAAATAATATAAGATAGAAATCGATGATTAAAGTGTAAAAATAATTATTTCCTGATTGTACACTACAGTAGCAGTTTTGATAGTAGCTGTCTTATAAAAGACAATAAATCTGTATATACTTTCAAAATACAAACGCATCGCAACGTTTTGATTGTAATAAAATAATCGTGGAAATGCTTTCAATACAATACAGTCCTTTATAAATTATATTCTTTGTATAGTTAGTCGAAATACAAAAAAAAAGTAAAAACTATAAAAAGATTGTTTGTTTCAGGAAACTACTCTTTGTCTAGAGAAATATTCAGCAAAAATTTGAGGTATAATGTGTAAAAATGTAACAAATATATTTTATGTATGCACCTGTTATTTATTAAAAATACAAAAAAAAAAAATTACAATGCCTTAAACAACACACAGAAATACACAAAACACAGAATTTTTGACCGTGTTATTGTATCCTTTATATATTTTACTAAGGACCAGTCTATCCGTAAACGACTAGAAATAAAAATATAAAATAAAATCACATAAACATTAAGAATAAACGATAAAAAGAAGTTTATTTAGAATCGGATGGTGACTGCGCGTTTCGGTGGCTGCAAATGTGCGCCGTGCTCGCCGAATGAGATCGCTCGATCTGATTTCCCGTGCGAAGGAGAAAATTCGCAGCGCTCAGGCGCGACGGGAGAAAATGATCGCACGCAAGGAAGAAATGCCGCGGAGTTTCTCTATGCCGACTCGCATGTTTCTCGGGCTGCTTAAGCCGGTGCGTCCGGCGATAACGCGACACGTTTAGCGCGAGCAGCTTCCTCTTACAGAAGTAAACGCTTTCCTGTTCCATTCCGAGATCGCGGAAAGTAGGCTACTCGAGTGTTTTCTTTTCGATTAAACATTTTTTTTCTTCCTCGTTTGTTCCTTTAACGCGACAAAAGGTAATTAACGCTTTGGCGAGTTTCATTTTGCGACCTGTAACACTGAAAATACGAAAATTTACTTCGAAAATGTGGACAGTGATTTTTTCTTCGTCAAAATTCCTTGAATCAGCGAAGGAATTTTTATATAAAACATTTACTATTCGCTTTTTCCAAGTGAATTTCACATTTTCGGATGTAGAGAACGGCATTTACAATCACATGATCGCGTTCGTTTCTTCTTTATACAATTATAGAGAAAAATTTTATTATGTAGTTTATGTTAACGGTGTGCTACAACTTATATTTTAAAAGTAACTTAAAAAAAAAAAAACAGGATGACCAGCAATTTAATGTGAAACATTAAATTCATGCTTTTTGAATTTTATAGCGTCGTTAAACCGGATTTTCCTTCAATTAATTAATCGAATTACATTTTAAAGTACTTCATGACCTTGTGCCTTAATTTTTTTTTTAAGATAATTTCACGGACAAGCTACTTTTTGGCGACAACGTCAAAGGAGAGCGCGCGAAATTAAAAATTCTTAATTCCTGTTTGAATGTCATTCAAATTCTTCGAATAAAGAAAAGATTTTCAATTAAAGTGTTAAATTTCACAGTCTTTTTAAACGCAACAATTTATTTTACTATAAACAAAAATCGTTTTTTTTTTTTTTATAAAATAACGAAAGCTTGCACGTCCATGTCGTTCCAACAAGTATCAGAAGTTAGCGGGTTGTACATTACCGGTTCACCGAAGTGGCTATAGAAACCAAATGAACGGTGACCGAAAATCAATTTTACGCCAGCTACGTGATAGTCGTCAGAGCTCCATGGCCCAGGGAAGGACCGGTGCATTCGGCGGATCGATCCTGGCGATCCATCACGTCCGGAAATTTTAAAATTCACGCCGTAGAGCCGACCTTGGGACAAGACTTTTTTTTATTTCTGGGGGCAGGGAGCGTGCGAACGAGACGCAGATTCGTAATAAAGTTCGAAACTAGGAAGATGCTTTTTATAGCTAGAACGTACGAGGTGATTCAAGAGATGCTTGGGCCGAATCGCAAATTGAAGCGGTATGTTTGAGGTTTGGATTGATCACGTATTGGGGTCAGCAGGTATACCGATATTACATATTCTTACCTTTTGGAAGATTTATAAATTATTTTGAATATAGTCAAGGATATTTTACATATTTTATTGCAGTCTATCCTTACCTATTTATATTTATTTAAGCGATGTGTACGAAATTTAAATTTTTATTTAACCCTTGTTTAAAATTTTGTTGACGATCTTAATAGTTACGAGTTAAGACTACTTAATAAAAAGTATATGTACAGATAAGTAACGTGATTTACTTACAAATTCGTGGAGTGATGACTAGTTCCGATCACCTGCAACAAAATTAGAAAACAACCGTTAGAAAAAATGTAATTTGAAATAAAAAATAAATTAAAAAAGGATTAAAATTTAACTTTCTCGAAAATGTAAGTAACGACTTCGAAGAAAAGTATTGTTTAGTTAATTTATTTACTAATGTGTGCCTTAAAAAGCAGTAGGCTCACTCCGCTCTACTTGCAGAGCATAATGCATTTTACGACTACCATCATTACTGGCGGAATAATTGTTTTTCTTTCGATTTTGAATGGTGGAGATACGCTTGTCGAATCCAGTTTCAAAAGTACAAAAACAATACTTTCTATCAGTAGAGAGTAAAGTTATATCTTCTTATTTGCGTATGTACTTATTGCTGGCACACTTTTATAGAATTGCAAAAAGTAATTTCGTATTCCGGGAGCTCGCGAAATAAATATTTGCAGTTTAATGGACTCTAGCAACCAGCGATCGAGGTATTACAAAAAATGACGCTTACTTTCATTAAACATTCAGCGATTCTGATCTTTCTCTTATAAGCGATGTAACTTAATAAATATATAAAGTGCATTCTTTATATCAACCCGAGAAAAAAAAATAACAAAATTAGTTCTTTGCGTGAGGTCGCTTCCCACAGCACGAATTCATAAACCCTAATTTAGTGAAGTACCGCCTATTTTTAGGACATTTTGCTGTTATTGCAATTAAAAGCGGGTATGCGCAAAAAAGGAGTGGGGTGCCCGTTTGTGTGCGCGCGTCGCATTAATGGATCCGCGACACGTACACGCCGGGCGAAATTGTCATAGACCCACGGCGATGGATAAACCGCAAAATGTTTATTATGTATACAGTAATTGCGTTTCTCTTTTTTCTCACATTTAATACGCGATTGCGCGCGCATGCGTAACGTCGAGCGGTAAGTAGCGCGATTCGCCGCAAGCCGCGTTTTTTTTTTCGGGTTTTTATTTTTAACCATCGAAGAAAACGACAATTTCGACCGCGGCGGACATGACCACAACGACTTTCCACCTGTTATGAGGAAGCTCTTTAGGTTTTCATATAAAAACTAATTTCATGTTGCCGTGGGACGCGGTTTTATTCACTTATAAGGCGCTATTTTCGTTGTTATTGAGTTCCGCTCCAGTTTTTAAGAGGTACAGCGTATACTTCAAGTAAAATGAGTTTATATTAATTAATTTTTTATCTCTTACTTTTTACAATGGCATTTATCAAACGCCTATTTACTAAACAATGTTTGCATCGAAATTTAATTAATAAATAATTTTAATAATACTTATGCGTGCAATTTTTATTTATTTATAAATTATTTGGCATTAAACGGCCTATGCAGCCTAGTACGAAATGAAATATATAAAAAACTTAAATCAAAATTCAACTTTACGAAGGCGCAGGTCATTTTTAACAATAAATTTTAAGAATCCGTTTTTTTAAAGATCACAAATCTACTTATTAAATAAAATTATTCTTCCTCGAAATTCAACAATAAAATATTTACGACAATAGTCGCATCCGTTAGAAAAAAAGAACCAAACAATAAAAAAAAAAGTCCTCGTCAAAGAGAAAGACGGCGTGAGCACTGCCAGCGCAAGATGCTCTCAGACGCGTAGAGCGAACTCCGTTAATAGCGCTAGCACACCTCGGCTTAAAAGACTCGTCACCCTCATACTTTATGCCTTAGCAAAGACTTAAGCACGCCGAAAGAGCCTCGCAATCTCGGTCGATTTTCCGCGCGGCAGCCCCCGTCTTCATCAGATTTTCCGCTGAATGCTGTCCTCTTTTTTCCTCTGCTTCGGCTGGCCTGAAAAGACGCTTTTCCCCCACGGGTACATCTCGCGCGCGGCATTGAAAGGCCTCCCCCCTCGCGGCCGAAGAAGCCCGGCGAGAAAAGGGCGAGTGCCGTGTGTTTGCGAGGAGAGCGGAAAGTCCGTCCGCCGCTCGATTCGGGCTTTTCCACGGCGAAAGCGAAAAAAAAAGCGACCGAGGAAAAGCCTCGATGCCGTTACGTGAAGGAAAGCAGCGTCGCGCCAGGCTGCACCGGGGTGTATATACGGAGGCATGAAATCGATATGCAGGAAGTCCAGCGACTCGCCAGGCAATTACGCGCGCGGCTCCGAGTCGAAAGTGTCGCCAGCGATTAATTAACATCCGCGCTGCTGGCGGCCAATTGAAGTAAAATTTCAGTGTACGTGGGTGTGTACACTTTGAGAAAGAGAAAAGCGCTGCTACTTTTTGTTTACAGCGGATTTTGTTTATTACTTTGTTTTAAAATAACTGTACAAACGAATTTCTTGAAGTATTTAGCTTATTAGGTATTTAATAGGTGCGCGCCGACGAACGTATTTATTTAATACAAATTGCCCTTTAAATTACAAAATAAAATTTAAGTGCTGTTACTAATGATTTGTTTATTTAATTATGTAAAACATTAATCGGACTGAATATAGCCCTTAATTTATAAAAAATATAAGCTTAGAAAAGTAATGATTAATTCAAATTAATGAACTGTAGAATTAACTAAAAACTACAGATAAGAAAGACTAAACAATTGTAACTACTTGTCAACAAATTTTTGTTACAAACTAATAATTAAAACACTTTTTTTTTTAATTTTATAGCAGTTACAAGGTAAGATTTCTGTATATCACGTTCGAGTGAACATGTTAAAGAATCTATTTGCTTGAATTTGTAGTTTCTTATATTAGTTATTACAATAAATCAATTTCTTCAATTTTTTGTATTTTGAATTCTCAATTAACTTCTAAACATAAGTGTTTGCATGAAATAATGAATTCTGAATTAAACGTATGAGCATTTATCGTGTTTTCAATCCACGGAAAAATTCAATTTCAATTGATGAAATGGCGTAAATTTCATGACTACTTGATTCGAAAAAAAAAAAAAAGATTTTTGAAGATGATAGGATCGCACTGAGTGCTGTTGGGCGATGCACTTTTCGCGCTTGCGCGAGATTCCAAGCAATTTCCTGCTGTAACAGTTTCTATTGTCGCGGACCTTGCGGCCCGATGGCTTGGCTTTTTGTGCGATTTCACTATCCTGAGAAACGATTGGAACAACATTACTGATTGTTTCGCTCGGCTGTGGAAACGTTATGCATTCGCGAGTCCGCGAAACTCCGCAGTTTTGTGTGTCGCGGAAATTTCGAACGAATCCGACTGCTCGCGGCTATTACCGTTCCATTTCTTTCGCAGAAGGAGTAACAGTTTTATTACGAAAAATTCAGTGCAATTTTTTTTCTTTTACTTTATATTCAAGTGTTATCGTTGTAAATGCCACGATAATGACCCGCCATAAATTTAGCAAAAAAAAACGTATACAATTTTCAGTTTAGTTAGATCGAGTTATTGTTAAAGAGTGCCTTATACGGCCTGCGAATGCAAATAGAATTTCATAATATAAATTTTACGTCATGCAGATTCAACATCCGTTTTTTCTTACTGCAATATAAGATACTATAGTTATACGACTATAATACCCTGTAGAAAGAAGAAATCAATATCTAGACAGTCTGCATGGAAGACACATTGCTGCGGGTAATACGTTTAAGGTAGATTCAAGTCAAGTGAATTTTTAAAATAATCTTCAGAGAACAAAATCTATATACAGTTTAAAAGATAAAAATAAAATGTAAAATGATAATATTCACGTATCTTCATATTTCTTTTTTCTAAACCCTCTAAATTTGAAAATGAGGTCATTTAAAATATGAGAGTATTGACATGCTTTATACGTGAAAAAATTGTTCACTTATTCAATACATGAATAACAATTTTTTACATATAATACATCACTATATTCACGATTTTTACCGTAAATGATGTTTGCAAATGTGTTAGTTTTTATTTTAGTACACTTTTGTCAAATCAATACGCATAATACAAAAGATTCAAAAAGTCAGTCGCCTAGGGCATCAGTCTTTTGAACACAAAAATTGCACTCGATGATATCACAGTCAAATTTTGAAATAATAAATCAACCGAATTCAGTGGTATACTTCTGAATATTCTTTTACAAAAAGAAACGACCATAAACAACCAGAAAATAATTAAAAACACTTAAATCCTCCGTTAAAACCCCCAAGAATCACATCGTCTCATAATTTTGAAACGAAGCAGTATAGCTGTACTCGATCCGCTCGTATCGCTAAAGATAGCATCGCAACCATCAGCATCCCCATCGCGGGAGGCCTCGCACGCCCAACAGTAGCTCTCCATCGTCTTCGCACGCACCCAATAATCGAGGTCTCTAACCGACGAAAAGGCGCCAATTAACAGTGACTTATGCGACTCTCACGTCCGCGGCACAGCGGTTACATGCTGCTCTCGCGTAACCCGCGAGTGCACCTACACACACATACATACACGGGTGCGCTTGCGCGCGGCAAAAACGCGACGACGGCGGAAAAAAAAAAAATACGCGCGGCGAAAGGTCCCGGCGCCCGCTCGCGCGGGGGAAAAGAAGACAATGCGGCCGCGTGACGATCTGTACCGCTCCCGCGCGGTTTTACATAATTGCGCGTAATTTTCCTCGGTAATTGGCGGATGGGACTCCCCATCTATCTCGCTCTCGACCCTCTGCATCCATCGGAGCTCCCGCGCGATTGTCTCGCCCCGCGAGGCGCCCGATGGAGTCTTAATTAGGATTATGCGCGCGTGGATTTAATGAGTCACCTGCCAAATGGGCGGAGGCGCTCCCGTATACGGGGAAAATCGCCACTGTGCAGCCGGAGGCGCGGATGTAAAGGATGGCGTTGACTCACGCGGCGCAGGTTAATTTAGGCGGGAATGCGATCGGAGGTGCTGGCGTGTGTTGTTTTATGGAAATTATATTACCGTCACGTGAGATTTACCTGCTGGAGATATATCCTTCTTGTACTTCTTTTTTTCTTTCTTTCATGTTAAATCTGAATCATGTTTATTTGTAGAGTTCGTGATGGATTATATGCAGAAAATATGAGAAGAATGGATAGATAAAAGAAGGATTAACACCTACTTTGATTTTTTTATAAATTACGGGAGTAATGTTTAAATGACAGTTTTATATTTCAGATAAGAAACGCTCTAAAAATAAATTAGTGAAATTCACATCGAATAAGAGAATGTGCACTAATTCTACGTGATAAGTCGGTTACTTATTCGATATGTGACAAAGACTTGTCACTTTGTAAAATATATATTCATTTATTTGATGTAAATTTCACTTATTTATATTTAGAGAGAATACCTAAATAAAAATAATTATTTTACTTATTCTGACTGTTTTATTATATTCGCATTTTTGCTGATTTGCAAAGAGACTTAACGGAGAAAAAAATTAATGTCAAAAGTATGAAGAAAAAAAAACTGTGGTTTAGATTAAAAAAAATGTTAGCTTTTGATGATTTCTGTAATCGTAGACTGCTCTTGTTGTGAGCTCATAGAATCGTAAAATTAAAATGTTTGCATCAATTTACAGTCGGTCTCGACGGAAGTGTAATCATTTATTTATGTATACCCGCCGTATGAAGTGTTACTTTCATTTTTTTAAACCGATGCTGCAACTGTATTTTGATATTTGTGAAAATGAAAATAGGATGTTACGAAACGATTGAATATTCAATTCCGAAACTGTAGTCTCAATTTTCTTATGCACTTTCTAAATTTATTCATATACGAAAGCGATCATTTCGTTTTCATTCTGCTGCTTTTTGAAATACTTAAATATGCCTACGTGGAAAATGATTGATATTCTAAATATACTTTCTCGTTATTTTGTTGTAGTGATCGCTGTCAATCAATCAAATTCTCGTAGTACTACGTTGTCTGTACATTTCATTATACAGAAATTGTGAAGAAGCGTCGACGCTTGTGAAGAAAACATTAAATTTTCCTGCGCTAAAACGAGAGCGTACGAAACTTTAATTAATTATTAAGTCATTTTTTATTGAAGATCAGAAATTTAACATTTTGATAAGTAATTTTGAGAAATCGATTATTTATACCACTGTGAAAATGACGAATTACTAAGAAAAAGCAATGCAACCCATTTTTTGCAGTTAATCTTACGTAAACAAATGTTCGCACCTCCGGTGGACAGATAAAGGGAAACAAAAAACTCTAGATCTCAGCGCTATGATTAATCAGTGACGATAACGTTTAATTTCGCCGGATGACTGAGAGCCCCGACTTTATCGCCACAAAGGAGCTCGAGTGCCTGCGACTCGAACCCGTGACAGAGAGACTGATGAATCCAAAACAAAGAAGCCCGAGCACACACCCCCGCGACATCGACAATAACATCCTCACTATGGCTTCGATCGCAAAGTCAAGCTCGAAAATATACAATTCACTACGTTTGAATATGAGTAACTAAGGAAAGAAGAGTAATATATGAAAGAAAATTATATTTCTTATGTATAAAAGGAGAAAAGAGACACACAAAAGACTGATATTGTTGGAGGAAGTGCAATAATAGTTTCTTGTAATATTTATAAGATTTATGACGAAATTTGTAAGATTTGCAGTAAGTTTTGAATCTATTGTAATTTTTCAATAACGTCAATATTCAAGCACTTTAAAATGTTTATTATGATTTCTAAAAGAGAATTTTTCTTCATATACGTTATTAACCGATGTTGCAATGTCTAGATAGTGTAGATTCTCCACATACTTTGTTAAGCGATGCTGCAATTTGTATAGATATTTTTACAGTCATAACATTAGATTGAAGCGAAGTCTGAAGTTTTTATTTTTAAAAGATTTTTCCTCTAATTATTTACATTCAAATAATTAATTATTTAACTATATTCTACCACGCCGATACTTCAACAGTATTCTTCTGTACGTGACTAGAAAGCATGACCTTCAGTTACATTTAGAAGCTACAAGCCACAGGAATTGCGGAAATCTCGATTTTTGACTGACCGAAGCAACAATTTTGTTCAATTTAATTCCAACCTTATCTGCTCGCATTAAAACGAGTCTCCCCCGTGCTTACGCGTGCGCATTGACGTCATAGAACAGGACGGACAAAAGAAGTGCGTCTCTGCCTACTACAGGAGGTCCCCGATGAAGGGTAGGGAAGGGGGATGATGATGGGGTGGCGCCGGCTGGTCTTGCGCCATGTCATCCCGGAGCCTCGATTATGACGCCACCTCGTCGAGATGGAAGCAAAGGCTGACGACTCGAATTTGAATCTCTTGAAATTTTAATCGCGCGACGACAGCAGCTGACGGGGAGTCCTCGCCTCTTTCGAATTTCTCGAAGTTGTATATATATATATCTATACAGCGAAAGCGAGAAGTTCGCAACTAAAGGGGATTTTGACGAGGCTGCAATAAGGCTTGATGAGAAAATGGGAAGTCGACTGTTTATTACCCTATTCATTGTTTCTGTCTTTATACTTCAGTAAGCTTTTATCCTTCTATACATTTATTCCTTTACCTTCTTGTATATTTATTTATTCTGTTATTTTTTTTTAACATTTTATATATTCTAGAAATATAAAGCGTAATGAAATTGTCACTGAATTTTAAGGCAGTGAATTTATACTGTTTTACTGTTTAAAATTCAGTGATAATTTCACTGCATTAAACTTAGTGAGAAGTAATATTTAAGAAAATATTTTGTTTATTTCGTTAATGCTTTATTCTTATATATATTTTTTTTACAAAAAGTATGCGTTTTTATCCATTGTTCCTTTCGATATAGCAAGCTAATGCAAACGAGTAAAATTTAAAGAAAAAGCAACATCGATCGGTTCAACATTCCGAGGGAAACATTGAAAATTGATGCCGCGATTAGACTCGAATTGCACTGTATACGCTTTACGGGAGGACATTTGCCAAGAAGGGTACGCTTTGGCATTGTGCGTTCGCCATCACGGAATTTATGCCCTGCGCCGTCGTAAAACGCAGGATGAAGTCACCGCGACGACGCCGCTGCCGCCAGCTTCGCGCATTTTTCAACGGGCACGAGGAGGTGGTTATTCAAATGCAAAAAAAAGAGAGAGAAACACGGGGGGAAAGATTCTATTCACGAGCTCGCGAAAAGCCCTGCTTACTTTTTGAAGTCTGATTTGCACATTGAGAATGCCGGCACAGTCCTCGCCGAGCGATACCCCGAGCGTGAAAGGATGGGGATATTTCAATGGAGAAGCCGGGGAAGCTTTTAGGGCTACTCACTGAACAATAACGGAATTTAAATTCATTTAACGTTTGGTGCGGACGAAAGTGGTGATTGAAAGTAGAAGTAAAAGCCTCGATTGCTTGTATCTCTAACGAAGTTTTTCTTTTTGATGCATACTTTATAGCGTTGTATACGCGAGTTATTCGGCTAATAAAAAATTTTGATTGAAAGAAGTCGTTCAGAGAACAGAGGTATGTTTTATTGAACTCGCGTCAAAATGGTTAAATAAAATGTATATTCTTTAATGTTATGTGAGAAAACAAGGTTAAAGCTTCTTTGAGAATGTATTTGATTTTATCTGATTTTATCATACGAGTAAATACCTTCCCTCTTTGTTCGACAAGAATCTAATATAAACAATGATTTATTCGCAAAATCAATCTCCCTTTTTTCACGATACAATCGATACGTATATTTTCGCCTTGAAATAAATGTACGTCGGTATGAAACGCAATATAAAACATTTACTAGTGCACAGAAAGCCAAGACAATATTTAACGTTGCCTCAGGAAGAGAAAATTTCTAGTAAAAATTACTATACTCTTTTGTAACGTAGGGACTTACTCGACAAATAAAAAATTTTACTAGAACGTATAGTAAAATTTGCTCAATCTCAGTACGTTTTGTCGTACTTTTTAGTAAAAAAATTTGATTTCTTGCTGCTTTACAAAACAGCGCAATAATTTTTACTAGAACGTATAGTATAATTTGCTCAACTTTAGTACGTTTTGCTATACTTTCTAGTAAAATTTTTTTATTTGTCGCTGTTTTACAAAATAGTGTAAGTAATTTTTATTAGAACTTTTCTTTCCCCGCTTGAGCAACGCGAGACTAGCCGTTAACTCTTTCTCGTAGAAAATGCACGTGCAAGAAAGGAAAAAAAAGGTACATGTGGTAAAATCGATAATTCGACGACGCCGTTTTATTTAACGGCGGATAAGTTTCATCGGGAGAGCACATTTTGCAGCCATCATCCCTCCGGCCAACCCATCTGTGCGGCTGGTTTGCAGGAACGAGTATCGGGGGAATAAGAGGCGAGGAGAGAGAAAGAGAGAGAGAGAGAGAGAGAGCCAGGCCAAGTGGCACCGGAGCCGTTCCGCCGGCATTTACGTTGTATTGATTGTGCGTCCGAGTCGTTTCTGCGAGCAAACACTCTCCTAAGCTACAAGCGCGTATCATCGAAGGGATGTTTTCCTCGTTGGTCGCATAACTCTCCGCAACGGAATTCGGAGCTTTGTCCGCCGCGCGAACCGCGTCTTTTTAGAATTTTAAATTTTTAAATTAAATTTTCGGGACAGGGTGTATTGTACTGCAGACGGTGAGCGAGGAAAGTTTGATAATTTCTCGACCGACGAGATGGAATGCTAACGTGCAATGCAATTTTAACTTAAAACTGCGAGAAATTGTTCTTCTGTGTCGTTTGGTAGAATTTGCATCTCGCGCGTAGAAAGTAATTTCCGAACCTCGGTTATTTCCATGCGAGTTTCAAAAGCGTAAAAACGCTGCTTTTCCCCAAGAGAAAACAGGGCGATCGAAGCGAAAGTGACTCGACTCGCGTAATTTTTTAGCGTAATTGTCCTTTTTTTTTCGTCGTAGCCTGGCTGTAATAACATAGTTGACACTTTTGGCTCGACTGCGAGAAAACTGACCTGGAAACTATTCGGTTGTTTTCTCTTCTACACTCGCCATAAACTTCGGCGAGGAATAGTCGCAACGCTTATATACGCATCAGATCCCAATTGTAGAGGTGTCGTTAATGAAGCCACGCAGCTCACCTTGTCATTTTTTTCTAGACCCTCAAGAATTCTTCAATTTCAGTCCTAATGATTCTTCGTAGAGCGCAAAGATCGACTGAATGCTTGAAAATAATCAACGAAGAGAGAAAAAGGCACCACAACACCAGCTCCAAGCCCGGAAGCTATAATAAGTCACATGCTAGCGTCGGGTCATCGATCCCAGCTATACATCGTCATAAAATATTCTCGATTCATCGTCCAACCATGGAGCGTACAACTGCGTATTAAAACGCGAATTCGACTAGATCACCAGCTTATACTCCTCCACGCTCAGAAATTAAAATAAAAAAATACACACACACGCGCGCGCGCGCGCACAATAAATCCACTGTACCGCGGCGTAGGAGAGAGACCCGATGCACTGCTCCTACATAACACAAAGTCTCTTATCGACGGCGGAGGCTCGCGCAGTGTCTGCCCGGCGGCTGGCTAACGTGCACTGCACTCTGAACTAGAAAAAAATCGAGCGAGGCGGCGCACAACGGCCCCGTCTGTGCGCGCCGCGCCGCGCGTCGCCCGCTTAATTAGAAGCGCGCGCGAGCAGCGCATTACACGCGCATTATACACCTACGCGTCGGCCGAGATGCAGGAGGCGCATCGGCCGCCCGGCCTGATAGAAATTCAGATTCGCGCCCGCGCGTGCATGCGGGCGCGACAGTGACTGCCGGAGTCAACGAACCGGCCGGCGCGCTCGACTTTTTTTTTTTTTTATCTAACTCGAGGCTTCGTGGTTAACGGTTTTCGATCGGTGCGTGGGAGGGCCCTGTTAACGAGCATCGTTAATTGTCCGTTAATTTTGGAGCGGAGCTGATTTTCGGGGAATCGGCGGTGATTCGTTTTTTGTTGCTTTTTATTGTTGGTGAGGAGAGTGGGTATACGTTTAGTGCGCTAGTTCCTCCTATTTACTGGGTTAGGATTTGGAATCTGTACATCGGATTGATGAATCGTGTAATTGCGTGTGATTAATGTCGGGAAAAAATGGAAGTGAAAAATGGTGTATAATTGAAAAATTGTTTATAAAAGTTTTACTTAAAAACTTGAATAAATAATATCTCAATTCTATACTATTTTATATATAAGAATTACCAAGCCAGTTTAATAGTTTAATTAGATATATAAATAATAAATCATATCCTTGTATTTAACTTTTCTGTATGGATCTCAAATTGAAATGATGGAATTTTTATCTTGCGTCGATAGTGTCATTTACGTTCGGTGTTGAAAAAATAAATTTATTAAATTAAATTTATGTTGTGATATGATAAGTAGTTGGTCCAATTTTTTTTCATACAATGAACATCACTTGTTGATTCTTTAAAGCACTGCGGAATACGTGAACTTCTTATTGTTTACAGTCTGATATTGTTGCTTTAATTACAAGATAATTCGATACTTTAATCGCTAAATAATTATTTAATTAATATTTAATTTAAGAAATTGAACAAATTATTTTCTTCGTTTATCAACATTGAAATATTCATACCTTTTAAATTGCCGTGCCCATTTAACCGAAAATCTAATCAATCAAATTGCATTTTAAAGTGTTTCGCACCAACATGTCATTATCTTGGTTTCTTTTTTTTTTTTTAAGAAAGGATTTTGCAGTGATTTCGTACAATTACGAATTAAATCAGCAGTAACTATTCACCATTTCTACAAACCCGCGCTTAATTAAATAAGTGTTTTAAAAAAAAAAATTCAAATAATTTTTTACCGCTTCAACTTCGACCGGTAAACAACTTGAGTAGTACTCGCAAAAGACAAAGCGTTTGCGGCACTATTAAATTTTTTTTACAAACAAAATACACTGGCGGTTACAAACTTACAAGCAACCAGCGCTCGCTCGATTGCGACAATTATAAAAATGTCATTCCACCATCGTCGAACGTACAATTTAAGAAAGAAACAAATCAGTGCGACAAGTTGAAGGACCGCGGATAAAAATCTCGCATTTGCCCCGCGCACAAAACGCATCGATCAAGCGCACGCAGGCGTAATCTTAAAAACGAGCCGCGCCGCCGCAACGGACAGGCGGCGGAAGGTTCCGACCTCGGTCAAGCGCGACGCGTCTGACAGGTGTCCCTTGGATAAGGGCAGAGGCACTTGAATCGCGGCTCCGCCGTGCGTGAAAGGCGCGCACGCCGCTGGATTAGTGTCACGCTGCGGCGAACCGATCGCCCCTCTCTTTTTCTTTCTCAATGCAGGCTGAGTTTCCAAGTCGAGGACGAGCCTGCGGAAGCTCGCGGAGCTTCTCCGGCCGCTGGCAATTTAATCAGCGAGCGAATTACAAAAGTTTCTATGCACTTCGCTGAAAGCGTTTGTGTGTTAATTAAATGATGCATAAAGCGCACGAGGAAGATTCAGCGGTCTTGTAGAAACATTCATTATCTTGGGATGAAATTAACAAACATCTTCTCTAAATTTAAAGCTGTGAAATGGTCACAATTTGATAAGGCAGTGAAAATTCGGTTTTTTCATGAGTAAGTTCCATTTAGTTCGTCGAATATATAATGTTCAAAAGTAATACACACATGTTTTCTTTTTTCATTTTAACGTTTATTAAAAAATATTTAACAGATGTAAAATTATAGCAACATTGATATCGCCACGACGCAATATATATTTTTTGTATTGTACACAAAAAAATCTTATTCTTTCTTATTATATTAAACGAATACAATGAAATCCAAAGTACTGAATTCACTGTTTTGCAGTCAAAAGTATGTCACTGCTTTGAAATTCAGTAACTATTTCACTGCATTGAATTTAGAGAGGATCGACATTGAAATTTAATCAATTACTCTAGATAAATCATCATCTTGGATGGAATAAATATAAAGTCTTTATTCAAGTTCAGAAATTTAGATTCTCAAGCACGATGAGTGACGTCGAAGCGTTTACATCAAGCTACTGCTCCCTGAATTTCCGTGGAACCGATCGCATGATTCCAATGTTTGAAGCTTGATCGCCCATGCCGAACACTGCGTGTGTACTCCATATACGTTATAAAGGTGATTGATGCTTTATGGGTGAGCCAGACAATTTCGATCGCGGTGCCAGGGAGGTTTTCGCGAATGGAGTATACTCATGGAGATTCAAATAGACTGGAAAGTGTAGTTCACTTAAGTGAAATATAAATTTTTGCAGTATTTTTGTACGCATTTTAAATCAGAATTTACATTCATTCATACCAATCTCTTTTCTCCGAATTATGCCGAAAAAAGGAAAAGATTTACAGCAGAGTAACTATTTTTATTCAACAATTTATTTCTATTAAGTCATTAAATTTATTGCCGCCAATAAAATACAAAGTGGAGCTATTTTTTTCAGAGATTGAGAAATATGCCAGTTGTTTTTAGAATGGACGATGTTACGAAAATTCAAGGGGGGTATAATACCTAAAGATTATAAAACTAGAATATTTTCAATAAATTGGAAAATAAGAATTTAAAACTCCACACGCAATGCCAAAGTTAGAAGAAACAATGACTATAAAACATTTTTAGTTTGCAATAATAATAATGTAGACTGATGATTACACGCTTGCAATATAAAAAAAAATGCTTTAGGCTGTTAAGTCGATGAGCTCGTGAATTCTATACACGAGACTCCAACTTATACGGAGTCTCGCCAATAGTCTTTTCGTGACCAGGCATATACCCTACAACTTCTTAAGGATTCCTTTCTGTTCTTTCGCACATAAGTATACACGTCAAGTTACATAAACCAAAAATAATCCTTTCACAATTTAAACGACACATTTTTCCCTTCTAATCATTCATTACAATCTTATCAATCAAAACAAATTTAATTACACCAGAACAACGCTCACAGTGCACTGCCTCCACTTAAATTCCGGAATTAACGTCGAAATAACGACCCAATAATTGAATTTCCGAGTAAATCGATCGGCGATATCGCCTTGAAACGCTATCATTGATTTCTCACGCTTTAAAGCTTTCCCAGCGACGCAGCGCACGCCGCACCAACGATTAACAAGTAGCGATCGCGGCGACCATAGTATAATACGTATATAACGTACATCGAGCCCAGATTAATCGCCAACTAGACCATAAAGACCTCGGCCAGGCTCCGGGAGGGCACTTACCTCGTTAAGGTCGCGGGTCATCGTGGGAGCCGCGAAATCCGGTCGCTCGGCAATTTGCTCGTAACGCGAGCCCCGTGCCGCGTTTCCGTTTTGCTCGCGCGGAGGCCTTACGTAACGCGTCTAAGTCGCGTTACGCCGCGAATCTCCCGCCATCCGAGACCTTCGCTCGCAGCCTTCCTTCTCGTGCGCTCGGTGCATAATGACGCAGCTTAATAAAGCGGATAATGCGACGTTCGTGCGCTTCTAAACCGCGCCGGTGTGTTGTTGCCTTCCTCTGTTTTTCTTCTCGTTTTTTTTTTTTTTTTTTGTAGGTGAGGCTTTCTTTTTTAGCGTGAGGTATGCAGGATCTGTTTTCCGAAGGCGTAATTCGAAGATTCGCGAGGGTCGAACGCGGCGCGGCGTTTCGCAACCTCCGTCGGCTTTTATAATAAACACGCGATGCTGGGCTGTGGAAACGTTGCGGAAGCTAAAAATAGGGACCGCGTATGATTTTGGGGATTAAATAGTGTGGGCGAACGGACGAAATTTCGTTCTGAAATCGTCGTCACGGGCTTGCTTTCTAAAATAGAAACAAAGCGATCGTTTATTCAAAAATGGCGCGCTCAAGCTTCTATTATTATTAATCAAAGTGAGTCTTTTGTCTACTTAAAATTGTTTGCTTCCAGGAAAGCCAACGACTACAATTTAAGAACCGCACGGCGGATCATTTACTGGTAAATGAAATATTTCTTTTTGCAGCTTTCATTTCGTTTTGAATTCGTGGATTTTCTTCTTTTTTCTCTAATGGTCGCGAGAGCAAAACGGTGCATCCGATTCCGTCGCGGACGCATCGATGAAATTTTGATTTCTCATTAGGCGAGAGGCTAATTGTCGACTCGCAGAGAATCGTTAATTCGATACGGCCAGGCCGCCGATGCGATTCACATTGTAATCGTGAGTCATGGAGTGTCTCGATGAATATTGGATATCATCGCCGATCGAATCGCGCCAACGACGATATTTGCAATGACGCGATTGAATTCATTTTTCAATGATTAATTACGGTGGCACTTTATTGTTGAGCGCAGCCGGCTCAACTTACCTTCTTATATGCGTCGAATTAATTTTTTTTACCAGTGTGGACTGAGATGTTATTAAAAGGTGTTAAATGAAATGTAACTTAGAGCATGCGATGCGAACAAGAAGGTCAAGATTCATTCGCAACGATGTTTTTTTATATTTTTTTATTTCTAATCATAAATACTAATTAACGTACTACTTTTTTATTTCTAATTCGAAACTAATAACCTTTTGAATATAATATTCTCTTAAATAAACGATTAAGACTACATCGAATAACTACGAAGATAACTCGCAGAATTAATTTTATGATTATATACACCTAAATAAAATTTAATTGTCGATTTATTTCACGATGCGAATACTGAACGCACCAGACAGCTGCTTTTTTTTGAGGTCATCAAAAAAGACCATCAATCTTTCTTCGACGGACAAGTATTGCTTTAGTACAGTGCAGTAGGCTAGGCTTTGTCAGTAAACGTATACACAATCGCGTAGTCGAACTTTTTACTCGATACGTCAAAGAAAAATAGCGATGTGTCATTTCTAACTAATACTTATTGGCTCTTAAAAAAATTAAGATTAAATTTTATCTACACCTACATGTGTACGAACGTTTTTGCCCTTTCAAAAACGTAAGATCAACGTCTCGTTGTTCACCAGTCCATAAAGAGTACTGGCAAACATGTGAAAGTTAAAAATGTCATAATTTCTGAATAAAAAGCCAACCAGCTTACTCAATTATACCGTAACACCCAAAAAAGAATGTAGAGTTACAAACACCTAATCAACAAGTAACGATTAAGGAATCGTTTTAATTTTAACTACATTCTATAATTTCCCATTCGAACCAACCATCCCAGATTTACGGATAAGCTTACAAAACGAGCCTTTTCTGAAATTATACACTCTTTCAAAAGAAACTCACCAGACGCCGCGTTGCGTCACACACATACACACCTAAAAAAAAAAAGAAGAAAAAAAAGAATCAGCGAGGTACCATATCGCATGCCTCATGAAATCTCGCCAAAACATCGTCAATTAAAGCAAGAGCCATCGCACGATCCGCGCAAAATCTTCTTGAAGCCTTATTACGTAACTCCGTCTTAAAACTCTTCCTCGTGACCCACTGAACAAAAAGAGAGGAAAAAAAAGAATAGCGGAGAAAAAGAGAGAAGCGCCGAGCTCGCAGAAACGTAGAAAACGAGATATTCCCCGGTCAGGTAAATTCGCCTCCCTCGCGTGTCGTGTCACGAAGTTCCAGGCTTTCGCGAGCCCCGTGCACATGTAACAGCGTTCGTGTCTGTGCAACGTCAAGAATCGATATTCGTCTCTCAGGGCGTACGGACGCGAGCACAGGTGAGCGCGAATGTTTGTTTGCAGTTAAGGGGGTTTCAGCTGCATCGCGCGAGCTTCCATCGTTGAGGAATAGCGCGCGAGTTTCAAACGCCGGTGGAGGGTAATTAGATAGACGCGTCCGACGTGAGTATGTGCTGCACGCGGCTGAGGTGAGCCTTAAATTTTGATGGTTAGGGCTAAACTGTTGGAGAGTTTCTAGGGGGATTTTGCCTGCAAGTCGAGACTGAGAATTCCTTGGGCTGCCATTGTTTTCGTACTTTTTGCAATAATCGAGTGTGCATTCAATTTTTCTACAGTATGAACATTTTTAAACAAATTTACTACGTATTTTTTTTAGTGCTGGAGAATACACTCGATCGACCTAACCCAAATTCTAATAATTTTGACAATAAATTTACGTTAAAGATATTATACAAAATAGCAATTGTTACTATAAAATGAGTATGTCCCTCCGTAATTATAATTATTAGCGATTTTTTACTACGGTTGTAGTAAAATTATTTTGTATTTTATTAAAACATTTTTCTGAGTATAAATAGTCAATAATTCTTCAGAATATACACTACAATTGATTATTCAAAATTCATCGCTTTTATATCATTATAATTCCACTTTTTCAATAAAACGTCAATCGTTTACTTGTACGTATCAGTCATAAATACACATATCAGTACAAAAATTTGGAGTTGTTTTTTTTTTTAAATGAATAAATTTTACTTACGTATTTATTGCTATGTCAAAGTAGATAAAGTTGAAAAGGAACTCACCTAAAACAAAATTAAAACAAAATGAATTAAATTAACATAATTTTCTTAAAAATGTGAAAGCATTAAATTTAATAATTCTTTATATTCGTTTAAAGAAAATGATTGCAGTCATTACTGACGAGACCTGATATTATTTCATAAAGAGTCAGGACTCTTCGTAGCTGCGCTTGAGAAAAATCGATTGAACGAGCTATTGAAAGAAAATTACAGGTCGCCAAGACAATTCGGTTCGACTTGACAATTTTCTGCTCGAATAGTGCTAATAACACTCTCATACAAACTAATCGCGCTAATTTGATACTCGCATCGTTAGTTGCACGATTGCATTTAGCTCGGCAATTAACTTCGATAAATTTGTTAGCGTCATCACAGTCACTCTAATTTACAACCTGCCATTTAAATTCTTACCGTTAACTTCAAACTTTCCTAACGTTTTTTAAACAATTTTTTCAATTTTCAGCCAAGCTTACAATCAACTCTTGTTCCACATTTTTCCCCTTTCCCTTCGGTCGTCGAAGGCGCATTCGATACAGAAGAAAAAAAATCGTAGCGGGAGGAGGAGCGCCGGGTAACAATAATAATTTTTATGTACCGAAGGCTCGCAGTAATTGAATCGTCAAAGCGGTGATTTAATCGATTACAGGGCACGAAGTCAATGCGGAATAGCGAGTCACTTACTCGCGTTCGATCCTTCGCTGATAATCGTTTTGTGGGCAATCATCGTGCTCTCAGAAGCATGAACCGGCCCGTCGCGGCGCGACATCGAAAAATCGCTGATTACCGTTCGCCCGATGAGTTGCACGTGTCACAAGGTGCAACGAGCTTATTTTTTTTTTTTTAATTTTTTTTTCATCGTTCAGTAGATTCGAATTCGTTTCACAGTTACGTGCACTTGACTCTGCCCTACGAATCGAATTGGATGAATAATTCAAGATTTCACGGCTCGTTTGAACGTAAACTAAAATACTAAAGTTCACGTTTAATAATTTGATGGTGAATCGAAGTAGTTTTATTTATTGCGCTCTGCTGCATTAAGTCCGAGAAAATAAATTATCTTCGGTGGAGAATTTATATTTATTTCCGCGCGCAAACTGAGCCATTAAATTCAGAAAGTTGTTTCGCGCGGCGGAGAAACAGAAATACGGAAAAACGTGCGCACAGTTTCGTGGTTTTCGCTTAGTGCCGAGAGGAAGTTGGTCAAACTCGTAAATTTCGCGTCTTTTGACGTTCGCACGTTATATGTCTGCGTACACACAGATGCATTGGCGAGTGGCGTCGACACACTAATAATAGCCGAGCGTTTTAAAAAGCGCAGAAACGATGCTGGGTGAAGAGATCGCGAACGAGTTACCGCGTTAAAGTTGAATGGCGAAGCCAAGAGAACTGGTTTCTGCTAATTATGATGGATATTGAATAATTCGTTGATTAAGATCAACGCCAGATCGTATTTATTCTCGAGTGACGCGAATAAATATTATAAATCTTTTTCCTAATAAATTCTCTGATGAACGGGATGGATGTTGTAATTTCTCAAATTATTGCAATAAACGAACCAGTTTCTTATCGTAAATTTTATCTTCTATTGATTTTTTTTTCTAAACTACACAAGTTGTCCTTCGTTTAATAAGAATACATTTTCTTTTGCAGAAGTATATAAGTATATACTTCGACGTCAAAAAAGGTCTTATTTTAATTTGCCCACTTTCGAATAATAAAATTGAAAGAAATTCTTCTAAAACTTGATAAATTTAAGTTTGTAACATTCTGGAAGAGTTTACTTTTCTCTAGTATTATTAAAAAAAAATGCAAATTAAAATATCGTCTTTTTTGAAGCGTACTTTTCTTCGTCAAAAGCGACGACTTCAACTTCACTACACGCTTCATCGTTTTATACTTTGAAAATGTCGCCGTGATTTATGAAGTTAATATATCAAGCATTTTTCAAAATAAACAACAAGCCTCATCAATCCTACAGTAAAAACGCAAAAAAATACAAGTAAATAAAATCAAAACTCGATACTACCGAGTCATCTCGAGCGTTAAAACGGATTCCTATTCCACCGGTTTCCGTACATAATGAACCGGCGATCTATCAAATCCGAGCCACAAGGTCTCGTCAAACAGGAGTTCATCTACCCTATACATACTAGTCCCTCGCGTCCCAGTCACCCCAAAGCAATTTAACCTCGACTCTTTCAATATTTATACATTCGCATCTGGGCCAGTACAAATTCAAGACTCCATGAGGCAAACAGAAATCCCCTTTGTTCCCTCTATTACGATACACTCGTCCTTCTAAATCGAGCCAAATGCTGGAACGGCACAGCTAAGCCGCACTGCAGATTCAATGAGGCAGAGTGGCATCTGCTGCGCGTCGTCTCGGCGGACGTGGGAGGTTCGGGAGGGCGACGGCGTGCCTCTCTTAGCCGCCAAGAATGCATACTGGATGTGCAACGTCTCTCTGGGCGGCTCTTATCACGAGGAAGTTTTCGAGGTTGCACACGGCGGGAGATAAGTGCGACTTCAAACGGAGGATAAGGGGACCCGCTGGCGGAGAGCCTCGCTTGATAGTGACACCAGTTTTATAATTTGTTTGTTCAGTATAGTGTAATTATTTAAAGACTTTTTTCGAGCACCCTCTGAATGCGAAAGAGTGAAAATTTACTCTTCTGACGTTACAAGTCGTCCACTTAGCGCAAGAGCGAACGACTGTTAACGTTATAAAAAGTGAATATTTACTCTTTCAAAGTGAGTTTCACTTTTTTTTTAAACTCGATTTCATTGTAACTATCGCAAGTTTGAAATTAAATGCCATTATTTCTACTCTCTAAGTCTAATCTAGTGAAAATTTTACTAATCTTAAAAACAATTATTTTATTACTGTGAGTATTGATTTGTAAATCAGTGAAATTTGAGGATTCCCTAATCAATTTTCAGTGATAATTGTGCAAGTGTTTAAAACACGACAAGTACAAGTGTTTAAAAGCAGTGCCATTACTGAAACAAAGGAGGATGCAGCGTGTGTTTATTTATTTGCTTCTTTATTAATTTTGTAAATCAGCATTAAACAGGCTTAAAAATCCATTTACAAATTGTACAACAAATAGAAATGCTTAAATTTTTGTTCATATATTTAATTTAACACTTAAAGTAAAATAGGCTGCAGCTGAGGTCTCAGTAGCCGGAATAGATTTTAAAAATAAACGCAGGCTGAGGTAGTCCCAGCTGAAAAACTGACCCCCCGAACCGTCGCACCGGTGCGACGGCAGCGGCTCTGCCTTAATTATTACCGAGCTGTACACGACGATGCTACAGGCTCTGGCGAGCAGCTGCTCGGTCTGCGTCTTGGGACCTTCTTACAAAAGTACAAAATTGAAAGGAGAGCGCATGGACTAAAGTTCATCGTTGCCTCCAGAAGAGCAGACAACATTTTTAACGTAACTTTCGCTTTCTCGACCATTAAACTGCTCTCGAGTAATTTAATTACTCGAAAAGTACTGCGCATTGCGGTATAGTGTGGAAGCCTTTATCTGTGCACATCTGTTGGGTAATATTTGAAAATACACTTGAAGAAAAAGTCTACTTCATTCTACCACCATTTCAATAGTGCGCAATCTCCATATCAATTGAGCGGATCACATTTCTAAAAACGAACATCCCGAATTCTGTATCCTTTCTGCCCTTCGAAAAGAACCCTTCATACTGGGCTCAATTGAAAAAAAAAATAAAGAAATAAAAATTTATTTCAGAGAAATATTCTTTACTATATATTATAATTTATATAAGGAAAAAACTCTCTATTGAAAATAGAAATATAATCAAGTTCGTCCTCATGGCACAGCCGGATAATGTATTATTTAAAAAAATTAGAATAGTTGTAACATTTAATACAGCTTCTTTAAAAAAAAAACCATCACTATATAAATGTAACAAATTTTACTACAGGTCTTATAAATTTTACAAGAAACTATTACAATTTTCCAATAATGTCATGGAAACACCGACTATTGAAAATATTAAATATTTTCTCTCCGAATAAAATGACTAATTTAAAACAAAAAACACTTTGTTTTACTACTAAATGGAACGCAATCTCCATACCAATTGAACAGATCACCCTTGCAAAAACGCCCACCTCGAATTCCGCATCCTTCGTACTCATCGAAAAGAATGAAATAATAAGCCCGACGTGGGCTATCAAGATGCCGTAGACTATACCCTCAACGAAGGGGAAGGCAGGGCAGTTCGCAGGCACTCCAAGCCCGGGCGAGGTACACGTGCGGAGCTCGAGGGGGAAGGTGGGCGGCGCGCCGGCCTTTTGTCCGCGCGCCTCGTCTCAGCTGTCCGCGTGTGCCTTCGAGTGGCTCGGGGATGAGCGTCGGGTCTGCGTGTCTCCCGCGCAAGTTCCTCGAGGTTATAGTAGGTATAATGCATTGTGTTCGCCTGGTCGACCCGAGTACGCTTGCCTGAGACGGTTTTGTGCGTCGGAGGGGGTTAGCCCCCGACATTTGTCCGATCGTTTCACAGTTCGCCGCTGCTGCGTATTGCGTATTATGATCATTGTATTTTCGATGAGTTCTGCGTCTGTTTCCTCTCTTAAAAAGTATGACGACAGGATATTGTATACGAAGCATTTTAAAAGGCGATTTGATTGGCGCACGGGCATTTATACACGGAGAGAAAAGTTTTTGTAAAATTCTTATGCTGTTTTGTAATGCAGCGATGGACTCGAATAATAAAAAAAATTACTAGCAAGTATAGTTATAGATTTGTTAGATTTGCAGAAAATTTTACTATGCTTTTTGGTAAAATTTTTTATTTGACGAGTCTGTCCCAACATTATAAAACAGTATAGTAATTTTTACAAAAACTTTTCTCTCCGTGTATCCGGTTAATCCGTGCCGAGTAAATCTGAAGATGTGGAATTGGACATTGTGAATAGTGACATTTAATACGTGAAAAGCCTTTCACATGCTAAACGTGCGGACGATCTTCCACATAAAATTTATCACTATTCACATTTTCAGACTTAGAGAGTGGTGAATTAAAAAATTCAAATTCAAAATAATAATAGAAATAAATAAAATTGGTCGCGCAAAATTCGATGTATTTTTCTGACATATAGAGAGTTTTTGTTGTTAGTTTAGTGCTTTAAATTAGTTTTGCGGCGAAGCTGACGATGAAAAGTGCAATTTTAACGCTCCTCGCAATTTCGCGTCTGAAGGCTGAGAAAACGATGATAAATAATGGATAGAGCGTATATACATGTTTGTAAAGGAGTAATAAAAGTGCAGATTTTTTTCGTCATTTTCCTTTTTAGGTATTAATGACTCACTCTTTCATTGCAATGCTAAAGCGCATTTAGAGATGCGGAAACGTAATTTTCAAAAGCCGGGGGAAAATCTAATTGCTAAGAGTTCTTCGAATTATGACTGGGCTTCGAATGTAACTTAACTATTCAAGTTTCTTTTTTTGACTTAAATCGTACTTAGTAATAATGTATAAGAAATCACCAATTAGATACACGCTGCACTGGAGAAAAATACTATAAAATAATAAGCCTCTTATACCGTTGGTTACGAAAAAAAGTAAAATTATACAATCGTATGTACACAGCGATTTTTGCAAGAGCAAAACTATAAAGAGCCTGCAGTTTTTAGCAGTACAACAAATGATAGAAGACAAACAATGGATATTAATTGTCGTTTATGACGAAGGAAGCAAATTTAAAAAAGACGTATTTTACTTTGCAATTTTTGTAATAGCTTCAAAGGAAAATAAGTTCTTCCAGAACGCCGTAAAGTTATATCATTTGTATGATATCTTAATTTTATCAAGTTTTGAAGAATTTATTTCACTTTATCGCTCTAAAAATAACAAATTAAAAGAGGCTTGTTTTTATAAATCTGCTTTCTTCGTTGAAGATGTCGAAGTATACTACATCTGCAGAGGAAAATTTATTTTTATGAAACAAAGCGCAGCCAGTGCGGTTTAGAACAGAATATTTATAAGATAAAATGTATAAGAAACTGCAAATAATTTAATAAATTCCAACATCCATCTCGTTTATCTTCGTTGGAGACTGCAATATGCATTTCCTTATTTATCGAACTCAGCACGCCGCTGATTAAAACGACTACTGATCCTTTCTGCGCGTCTTTATTATATTTTTTAAACATTAGTCGCCATAAGATCAAAAATTTAAAGCCGATCATTACGCGAACCTGTTCTTGTGCTTTTCGAGTTTTTATAAGGCGTCGCGCTCTTTCAAAGCTGCGCGCGTGTAATCATCACAAAAGTTTACGACGTTTTTAATAAGTTATGCCTTAACGCTTCTAGTACATTAAATTTAACGCTGGCCCAAGATGGTGCCTTCTTCCTCTACGCTCAAGAATTGATCCAGTAAAGTGTTTCACGTCCCGGGCTGAATTCGCTATGATTCACGAGCGTTAAAAGGCAGCTTCACTATTTCAATTAATTTTTAAAGGTTTAACGGGATATCCTTACGGTAAACCGCACGACACTTTAAAATAGCGCGTACTTTTTTCCCCCGGCAGTATAATTGCCTCTCGATATTAAATTAAAGTGAAAACTACATTTTCTTTCGCAATAATAATTTTTCAATAAATATTACATTATGCCTTATGCAATAATAAAAAAATATCGATTTAACGCTTGGCTAAGTTCCAAAAGAGGAAGCAAGTGGAAATAGGAAAATAAACGCTCATCGTTGCGGTCCGCGCCTTATCTCTCGCGAGGAAGAAAGAGAGAAGAAAAATAAGAGCGGAATTATTGTCTCCAACTTGTCGATGGCTGCCTCTCGGTGCGCGGCGTACAAAGAGCGCCTCAGGAGCAGCGTGAATCATGCCATCATTGAAGAGGACTGGCAGTCGCGAGCCGGAAGTCGGCGACGCGCTGAGTCAAAAATTAATTCGAGGTCCTGAGCCGGCGAGCTTCGCCTTCTTTTTTTGTTTTTTTTTTTTTGTCGTCGGCCCGGTCGGCAGCGTCGACTTTTTCGGGTCGCTTTGACGATTGTTTATGGCGTAATTGGGGTAGGCTTCAATTTGGATTTATTGAACGAGGCGTTTAAGGCTTTTTTTATTTGCTTTTCTTTTGAGGATGTATAAAGTCGAGCGTGAGTTATTGAAGTATTGAATGAATTTATTATAGTTGCTATTTGTGATGTAAATATTTTGAATTTAATATGCAATGTATCAGTTGCTGAGCGTGAAAGTAATAAATCTCCAGTTTCCTTTTGACGACGAAATTTTTATTAGAAATTGAATTTAATACGCGAAGCTAACACCTTATGAAGATTTTTTAATAAGATAAATTAAGGAGTACATTACTTCAGACTTTTTGTTAGTCTCCTAATCAAATCTGTGTCATCTACTATATGAAACTGATCGAATTACCTTTTATGCAGATAAGACCCATCTAACATCCTAAACATCCTCGTAATCTCGTATACCTTAATAAAATTTGCTCATGTGAATGTGTACACCTCTAAACCTACTTACAGATACACACACTCCCATACATGTATAGAGTATGCGTGACAATACAATTTTGCCTCGTCGATGAACTGAAAAGTCATCACCAATGGAGCTACAGAAAATTTATTCGAACTCTCGAATTACCAGTCCGAAAAAATAACAATTAGTTCAAGCAACGGTTAGACGACACGACGAAAAGAATCAAGACGTCAAGCAAAAGAAAAAAAAAAGAAAAATCACCGTGTCACCTTTGCGATCGTGAAACAGACTCCTTCAAGGCTGAGTATAAGCCTTTATCATTGGCGCGATATGACGACTATGAGTGGACGCTGCATATAAAAATAGAAATCGTGTGGAAAAAAGAATCATGAGTATGTTTCTTTTTTAGTATCGCGTGAGCTAGTCGAGTAGTGCAAATGTCGATTGTGAATCGATCGATTCGGATCGGCAATCGAATCCGTCAGATGCAAAATTGATGATGCGAAGGATGAGAGAAGTCGATTAATTCAGTAATAATTAAATTAAATTGTTATGATTTATATTTATTTACTTTTATTTATTTTAAACATTAAGTGGAATTAATAGCTCTTAATTCAAAAGATATAAATTTAGAAAAGAATTTAGATAAAAATTGAAGTTAAAAGACTAAACAATTAGTGTAACTTAGTACATTGCCACAAAGATTTATTTATTCAAAATTATCGCTTAGGTACTTTCTCATGTATTCACAATTTATACTGCGACAGAGAGAAAAATCGTAAATTTACAAGAGCACTACAATCTACAATAATTTTAAATAATCGATGTTGTTCCGATTACGAAATCTCATTTAAAAATGATTATTACGTTGACTAAATAAAAACACTCGATGTATAATCGTGCATATACAAAATTTACGAAGTTTTTTTTTAACGTTGATGAGACTTTTAATTTTTTCAGCCATATAATTAGATTGTAGACTTTTTTTCTTTCGTGAAAATTACATCAGCGATGTATGAAAGTTACTTAACTGGTTTGCGTAGCAGATGATACGTTTGAATTTTTATGAAAGAAGAAAAATCGAGAATTCAAGTTTCTCAATTTTTGGAGTAAAAAGTTTTCCATAAAAGAATGAGAAAAAGCAATTAAAAGCTCGAATTTAAAAGCAACATAAGAAACGAGATTTTATTGCGGATAAGTATTATAAACTTGTTGAACTTGAAACGAGAGCTGTACATTTTTAGGCTCTCAGCGGTAATGCTTTTACATAACTTTTTGCCAAGCAATACATCTCGGCTGACCTTAACTTATGAATTTTAATTAGTTTGAATTGCGTGTATCTATGTATGCGACTTCCTGTTTCTTGTTGCTATTTTAAAAAATCCGGATAAATCTAGAGTGCTAAAAGTTTCACATCTTCTTTATATTAATTAACTTTTATATCTTTATATCTTTTTAAATGCATTTTTGTACGAAATGCTCGATCGATGTATATATTTTCATTTTACAGGTCATTTTCTAATAGCAAGAAGTAAATAGAAACCGTCGTAAATTCTCAAATTAACCTTATGCATTATTCACTTTGAAGAAAATAATGTAGTAATTAATTTACGCGTACTGTAACGTTACTTCTGCAATGTAATGTATTTTTGCTCTGGAAATAGATCTATGTACGTAAAAAAATTCTTTTCTAAAAATTGATATCGTATAAATTTCTATTCAATGTCCTGATAGATTGTCCTCGTACATTATTGAGAATACCTCCAATAGGTTCTTTAAAAATTTACTGTAAATAACAAAATATTTTTTACAGCTCTCATAAATTTTACAAGAAACTTGCATATTGTAATTTTACTATCTCTTTTACTGCGTACAAATATAAAATGACTTATTACGAAACGCAGATCTTACTCACGATTAAAAATCGGAGCCAAAAAAAAGTACCTAAGTTTACCCAAGCGAACCGCGCAATGACTCTACCCCTCGAAAAAAAAAAAAATAAATTCGTCACCCAGTTGATTAAGGGATCAAGGTCGCCTCTGTGAAGACTATCCTCGTCCCTTCCCTCCTCTGCGATGATGCAAGATCCCCGATGCAGTTCCTACGTGCAGAGCCGCTCGCGCGCGCGTTTTTATTTTCTGCGCTCGATTGGGCCGGGCTCAAGTAGGTCTGCGAGTGACGCGTGCGTGCGCACATGCCAAGGGTGAGGATTCATTGTTCGAGCTCGAAATTGCATTATTCTCCTAAGCGCCGCGCGCTTCTCTCTCTCTCTCTTTCTCGCAGGTATTGCAAGTGCCGGCAAAATGTGTCAGGAGGTCATAGGACGGCCGCGGCGGCCGGTGGATAATATGACGTCTTGCCCCCCTCGGCAAATTGGTCGGCCATCGATGCCTTCCGAGAAAGGTGGTCGAACGAGAGCGACTTACTTTGCGAGCGGCGCGGCCTATGCGTGACTACCCGCGATGCAGGAAGAAATTTTTTTTTCACGGGGCAATGCTTCTTTAAGTGGGATCTACGGCTACTCATTTATTTTTTACTTTTTAATCAGAGACTGGAAATTTTATTTTTGTTTTCGAAGGCTGTATTTAATGTACTCTGCTATTTTTACGTATCTTCTGAACGCATTTATTATTTTACGACAATTCGGGAGGTTGCGCGCTTATTATACGATTTTGAAATTGCCGCGTAAAACTGACAATGGCAGATGAGCTTCGAGCTTTAAAAATGAGACTTGAGCTACGACACGGAGAGAAAAGTCTAGTAAAAATTATTATGCTATATTTTGTAGCGCAGGAACAGACACGACAAATAAAAAATTTTACTAAATAGTTAATTTACTAAATAAAAAATTTTGCTAACAAGTATAGTAAACTTTTTATCGAGTCTGTCCCTACATTACAAACTAGTGTAGTAATTTTTACTAGACTTTTACCTCCGTTTAGGCTTTAATCTACGGAATTGATAGAGTATATCGAAATAATTATAGGAAAAATTTAACTGTTAAAAAAGCAATAAGTACGAACGATAATAAAATGAGATGGCATTTAAAAAACGAAAAGGTGAAAAATATCACTATGTCTTTCTTCTTCAAATAAGAAGTTTTCTTTTTATAGCGACGATACCATTGTTCTAAGAAAAAGCTCAGTGAATAATGCACTACATGTGACAATGGCATACGTCAGGTTGCATGTCAACGATAATTGCTTATTGTTGAACTTAAATAGTTAATTGTAAAAATGCTCGTTAGGCGATCAATTCAAATTCGAGCCATTTGTTAGTCAACAAAATCGTTACTCACGGAATAAATCAACGAAAGTTTAGTTCCCCTCGCAATTTACGTGTCAAGGTAAGCGCCAGAAGTGTTTATTGACAAAACTCACCTGTAACAAATAAAAAGGAAAATATTTATTAACAATTTATTTAACGAGTTATTGTTAAAATAAAAAAATTACATAAGAAAACATAAGTAGGCACACTAGCAAAAGTTTTTTGTAAATAATACGGTGAAGGTTTCTGTGAAAATAGCAAGGCAAAACGTAATGCCTCGAGAAAGCTTGCAAGCACTGATAAGTTTTACGGAAAAATCGTTGAAATGATTATGTGAATCTTGGACAGTTATTAAATCCTTGTAATTTTTGCAATAATATCTCTGTAAAAAATTACGAGAATTTCCCGTAAAATTTACAGAACTTTTTCTATAAAATTTATGGAGCTTTTCATATATAAATAATACTTCAAAGCTTCACCTAATCTTCAAAATTTAAATAAAAAGTAAATTAATTTCCCTACAAAATAAATTTCCCAAATCAAATGATTACTTTATTTTTTCGCTTACATTTTTTACAGGAAAAGCTCTGTAATTTACCCGCAAAAAAATTGTCTCCCTATATAATTCTCTTTAGCGCATCAAATCCCGTACAATTTTTTTCACCAAAATACCATGCAAACACCCACTCGACCAAGCCTCCAAGAGCGGAGTACGCGACCACTAAAAAAGAATCTAATAACCGCGTCGCGCAGCCAGACGAAAATAGCCATAAGGAGGAGCAGTGCGAATGTACCCTGGCAATCAGCGGAAGCTCGTCGCGCGGCTCGCGTTACAGGCGACATCAAAGGGCCCACAATTCGAGCGCACACGTACAGCATACAGCGTCGCCCGCTCACAATCGTCCAGGCGACGGAAGCGATAAAGGAATCCCCTCCGCTGGAGTTGCGCTCGCTGGAGCGTTGATCATGCGAGATCACGCGTCTAATTTCGCCAGCAGCGGCCGCGGACAAAGACCCGCGTTGTCTCTCGGCCATGCGCCGCTCGCTCCATGAAAAGAAACGAGGAGCTGCCCACGTACAGGTACCTACGCCGCTGCCCACGTCATACACTCGCGTCCGATGAAAAATCGCGCGCTCCTTTTTTTTTTGCGCGTGGACGATCGCTCGTATCTGCCCCTCCCCCCTCCCCCTCGTCCCCCTTCCAGATGAGATTTTATTCTATTTGGTCGAGTGACTCGATGGGTGATTTGTTTCAGACCTTTTTAGGAAAATTGAGACAGTGAGTGCTGATTGCTTTATCATCGACGGATTAGCGGCTATTATCGGGAGGCGCGATCGCTGGGAAGGCGGAAATTAGGATTTGCTGTGTATTTCGCTTTCGTAGCTTTTCAATGGAATAATGAAAACATGTGTATATTTACTAATAGACGAATGAATGAAATTGCTGTGGATGTTTAATGAGATTCGTTTCCTTATTATGTAAATTAGGTGTTACGTCACTTTTATATTAACGTGTTTAAAAAAATAATAGAAATTAAGCTGTTTCAAATATGCTGAATAAATTTATATTAAAATTAGTGATTATCTTTTTATTTGTATTGTTGCCTACTCGTAACTATTAAAAAACGAATAGGTGCTTCAGAATGTTAAAGAAGAAAACATGTAATCGCGGGACGGTTGAGAATACAATAAATTTTTGTAGGAAAATCACCACAAGCTTTGTTAATTTTACAAAAAAATAAGTTCAAGATTCAAATGTAATATGCACGCTGATTTTCCTGTAAAAATTAGCAGTATATTGTCAAATCGTCCCGCGATTAAGTATTTTCACGTAATTTTTACGAGAAAATTCTCTCAATGTATTAACTGATATTAGTCGATAGTTCGAAGTCCGAAAGCAAAAGGTACACAACGAATATTTCTTATTCATTACTTCTCACCGTAAATCTACTAATGGTGCTACGTAGATGCGCCTCGCGAGAGACAGTAGTTACTCAAGTAAATTTTACTGCGACAGACGAGTGCTAAACAGCCGCGCGTTACGCGTTCAAAGGCTATACGCGCGAATAGGCGGGCACGGAAAATGCGAAAAGCTCGAAAAAGGAGAAGGCGAAGAAGCTGTTGTCTCGAGAATAAGTCTGACGAGTTCCAGCGTCTGCTGCGCCAGACTGAAGTGCTTTTTCCATTATTAATGTACCGCATACTTCAATATTTTTACATTTTTAAAGTATACATTTTAGAAAGTCTGTAAACGCGACTCTCTCATCCGAAGTCTGAAAAATCTAAAATTTCTGTGCGTCTACGCCCCGAGTGTATAATTTTTTAAATTGTTCTTACACTTGTCGTTCTTTGAATATTTCATTATGAAAACATGCTTATCAATGCATTGACTGTTAATCACCGCAGAAATTTCACTTGAAGTATGAGAAATGCACGATAAAATTGTTCGATTAATAAATTTCAATCCGAAGCTTAAAAATACAACGTTTCTACGTCCAAGTAATTTTTAAATTAATTTGTACACTTGCCAGTCTTTGAGTGTTTCATTAAAAACATTCATTCGCACTAATTGCAAGTCACTCCGGGAAATTCATTTAGAATGAGATAAACGCGATAAAATTCTTCAATTTTCATAAATCTCAATGAGTAGTTGAAAACTACAGGATTTCTGTACCCGCTGTAAGTCCGAGCAACTTTTAAATTGCTTTGTGCACTTGCCAGTCTCTCGAATATTTCGCGAAAAGCATTCGCATAAACACCGATCGCAACTGACCGCAGCCGCAATATTTCGCTTTAAAATATGATAAAATCGTTGGCTCAATAAATAAAATTTCTTACATAACGAGAGAGCGTTAATTGGAAATAGCAGTCACAATCGGCAATTGAGATAATCGCGCATTTCTAATCGCGCGATGAAGTTCCCACAAAGAAGTATCATAAAGCCGGGGCTGTCGAGAGGCAGGCGCGAGGAGTGCAAATGTTATCGGGAACATTTCAATAGAAAAAGTTACTGTATCCTTGGCGCTGTAATGTCAATAGCCGCGATAACAAGAATAAATCGCGTAAGTGCCGTAAGCCCCGGCTATTAACGCATTGCAGTGCCACTGGCGAGTTCTTGAAAACTGCAATGGTTAGCGTTTCGAAATCCCCAGCTTCCCCTCTCCCCCTCCGCCGCCTTCTTTTTTTTTTAGCGAACTCACATAATGAACGTTTATGTAATGCTTCACTTTACAGCGTGCATTGTACTCTCGGTTTTGAGAATGTCGAAACTTTTATTTTCGAGTGGATTTAAATTTATCTGCGGATAGCAAATTGAATTGTACAGAAATGCCATTCTATACCGTTAGGTATAATTATGGACTTGTATAAATAGAAAAAATTGAAGACAATAATTATTAAATATATACAGCGAACGTTACTTAGATACTTAGAAGTTGGATCAAAAGAGTAAGATCGTCACCGAGTGTGCAATAATGGAACGGGCAATAAATTTCAATTAACCGACGAACTACAATTGTTCTCGTTTCACGTGTTGAATGAAGGAAAAAAAGGAGGGGGGGAGGAGATTCATTTATACCTCGCGTCTGTGTATAAAGCACGAAGGCGTCGCAGCGCACGAACTCGATGTGCATAATATCCCCTAAGGAGTTTAGTAAACGAGAGATGGAGAGAGGCGCCTGACGCTGCCTTTCTCGTCCTTCTACGGTTGCAGTACCGGCGGATTCCATGGCACAAGTATCATGGTAAGAGCTATTCCAGATCTCGAGAGAAACGCTCGAGAGGCTGCTGCCACGAATACCATTCGAAAATTGAATTCGCGCGAGATTTCGAACACGATTGAACATTCTTTTTTATTTTGTCGTATTGTTCGTCAGGAGCCGGAGAAATCTTCTAAATTGCAGTTAATTCGATGTAATTTTCGATTAGAACATTTCCAAAATTTTGGGGAAGCAACAACAGATTCAATTTCAATTGTTAATTCAAAGTACGTACAGAAATTAAAGAATAAACGTATTGGTAAGCTGGAGAATGTAAAAATACACTGAGAAAAAATTTTAATTTTCTTGTTTTTAAAGATAATTTTTACTAACTATATTTTATACCAATATAATTCAATGTAGAACCAATAAAAAGTTACAGTATTGCTTAGTGTCATAAAAGAAATTATTATAAAATTATATCAATTTTCCGAACAAGTTAAAGTAGGTCGACACGTTAAAGCAAAACAGTAATTTTTCTAAACCTACTTTTCTAATATTGTACAAAGTAAAGAAAAAGATAGAATGGAGATAAAATAAATGTCCATCGTTCTCGTTTTTTACAAATACAGTCAATTGTACGACGAAAAAAAAATACATTGAACAGTCTTGAAAGAAGCTATTTTCATTGCACTGTTAGGAACATTCAATTGTCTTTTATAAATCAATTCGTTTAAATCACTACACGAGAAGAATACTGAACACTGAGCTTTACTTTGCCTTCTAGAAAAAATCTAATCCTGCGTTTTAAGGCCCTTTAAATTCAATCACCAATAAAACTTTTAGTATTCTAAGAGCGAGAAAGGGTCAAGTTTGAGTATGCAGTGCATCACCTGACTACTCGATCGATCGAACGCCTCTGCTATTCGGGGCACAGGTAACTTTTTGAATATTGGAATTTTCTAGTGCCAGTGAAAAACGACTGCCTTCTTTGTTTCCGTTCAAGCCTTTGGACTTCGTTCGAAGATTTAAGGAAAATTGAGCTGAATTTGAGAAAAAAGTTTACCCGTAAATTTTTTTTAGTTATTTATACAAATTCAACCCGATGAAATTTACTATTTTGCAATGCAAACTATACACATTTCTCTTCATGATTTACTCGAGTGAAATAAAAAACCCTCACAAAGGACTTATAAAGCCGAGGAAATACGTATTTAAATTTTAAATGACAGCGAGGTGTATCATGTAAGTCTACTGGCGTATCTTCCGCCAGTTAATTTTCTGTTTCATCAAACGGCAGCCTCCAATTGATCTTGAATCGAATCTATAACGGGCTCGATTTATATAAGATTTCTCTCGATTCGCCGATGAGGCAACATCAAGAGGCTTCAACAATAATAGCCGCGGAAAAATCCGACGTCCAAAGGCAAGAAAAGGCGAGAGATAGAAGAAGAAGTAGGCGATCCAGGCAGTACGACGAATCTTCCTCCTCGAGAGGCCGATGAAACTCGGCTTATCTCTCCTCGCGGATATTTGCCGAGGCCTATAGATAAATAGGCGCCTGCTAAAGTAAATACGACAAGCGTAAACGCACGAAAATTTATTATTCCCTCCGATGGAAAGTTCCCCCCGTTAAAGAATCGCGCATCTGGCGCGCGCATTTATATATACAGTGCACATTTGACGATTTTGCGCGGCTAATTGACTGTGAAATTGGCCGCTGGCGCTTTTCCGTTATCGCGATGCCGTAGGATAAAGAGAGAGAGAGAGAGAGAAATAGAAAGAGAGAGAGAGGATGATCGGCGGCGCCGGGCAAAGTCAAACAAAATAATAAGCGAAAATATCTATCTCCGTTATTCAACCGTTGCGGATCGATGTTTCGAGTCGTGTACTGAAAAGCCGCTCGTTTTCTTTATCTCCTAAGCCTGTTGTGTAGCCCATAAAAGAATGCAGTTATAATAAGCCAAGTTCACCGGCTTACCGTTACAGCAGCGCGCAAGAGCGCACTTTTGGTTTTTGCGCACCGCAAGAAAAATTTAAAAAAAAAAAAAAAAGGTCGCGGCACTACTCTCGAGAGTCGCGTTTTGGAATCAATGTATCTTACGATATATGCAAATATTTTTGCCTCTGTATAAATTGCCCTATACTAGCGTCGCTATATACTACTCACACTGCGTGTTTATTTTACAAGAGTTTAAATGAAGAAATCCTCGGTGAAACTGCGGTACATTATTACGTTCCCGACGCATAAACAATTGGGCATGCAAAATTGCAAAACGAACGTCGCCAGGCAGCGCGCTAATTAAAACAAAATAATCAGCGGAACAATCCAATTAAATTGCGCGCACGCGAAAAGCGATGTTATCTCGCGTCGAGGCGAAGAGAGAATTTAAAGAAAAAGGAGCAGGAGGCGAGCGAGTTTTACAAGCGCGACCGGGGCGATCGGGGAAGAAACTCGAATTTGCGAAAGCGGGAGACGGTGTGACACGCGGCCGCACGAAAACCATATTAGGCCTCGGCTTTTGCGCAAATCCTAAAACAGACAGACGAGAAAAAGAGAGAGGAATCCTAATAGCCCGGCCCCGGGAGTTTTCAACTGCCGGCGTTCCTCTCCCTCTATTCT
This sequence comes from Sycophila sp. Sp_5, assembly GCA_018906775.1. Taxonomy (NCBI): domain Eukaryota; kingdom Metazoa; phylum Arthropoda; class Insecta; order Hymenoptera; family Eurytomidae; genus Sycophila; species Sycophila sp. Sp_5. The sequence goes on along the minus strand of JACCID010000054.1, from coordinate 1,178,460 downwards.
ATCTTATTTTTTTTTTTTTTCGACGATTTTATATATACACGTTGAGCGCGCCGCAAGTGTATGAGCCGCAGGCATTCCGGCGCCAGCTGCTCCGTTCGATTGTGGATGCACCTCTCGAAGGGCATGATTTAATAAGCGGTGGTTCGGTGCTGTTTAAAATTTTAGAGAACAATTTTTTTCTTCGATATATTTGATAATGTATTATTGATAATTTTCTGACATTCAAGTTTGCGATATTTTTATCTCACGTTTTGTGTGAATCATTTCAGAAATAAATTGAATATTAAATTTAATATTTATTTTAATTTTTCAATTAGATAAACATAGTACATAAACACATCTAAATTTGAGTGCACAACTAAACAAATCGGATAAAACGGAGAACAGATCTGTTTTTTTTTTTAATAGCAAGATCGAGTTTATCAAAAACGTACAATTAATTATGTATAATACATTGCACCTTAAAAAAAAAAGGACTGCATCGCTTATTACATCCAAATTCATTAGACGTCTTCGAAGAAAACGCATAAATATATTACACCGACTTTCCCCAACAATTTCAGAACAAATCTACTGAATAAATAACGAAGCCGATCAATATAGTGAAGCTCTCCGGCGTGAAGCATGTAAAAAAATTCCCGCTTTCACAATGAATGAACGAGTCATTGAGGAAAAAAAGAAATAAAAAAAAAAAAAAACAGAATTAAAACAACAGCGTCAACAATGCGACTGTCAAAGTAGGCACTGACTGTGTGTCGAGGAGGAGGTATATATAAGTGTATAGTAGGGAGAGAAAGCTTGCATCATCGAAAACGACGAGAGAGCACGTTTTTCCAGGCGCGCACCACGATTCGAGAGGGCCGCCAACGTGCGCGTCGGGCGCTCGCCTTTTTTTTTATGCAATCGTCGCCGATGGGGAAGCTGTGCACATGTTACCCGAGTGCACGTGTAGCCGCGCGTGAAGAGGCCAAGAGCTCGCGCATCTTCGACTATTACGCCTCGTTTCGTTTCGTCAATTGACTTTCGAACGGGGAAAGATGCTCGACGTCTATAAGGCTTATTGAATGGGATTTCTTTTTTAATGGAATGAGTAGAGATTTTTGTGGGCGGTGGCAAGTTTAGCGTTGATTACGAGAAAGAGTAGTTTGCGCTGTATATAATCCACGTATGCCGTACTGACGTGATATTTATTTATTGCTACGAACATTATTAGGATTTCTTATTAAATTAGAATAAATATGATTTATTACTTAAGAAAGTCTACATTTGTAAGACCTCGAGTTGGTGCGGTAGTCGACGAAATGCTAAATTTAAAGCGATTTATAAATTTAATAAGTATACTTAATATAAAAATCCAAATTACATTAATTTTCGTCTCTGATTATGTAAATGATCGACTACTTAAGCTACTCTACGAACGTTTAAGTCACTCTTCATTCATTAAAAATTCGAACTGCATTTGTTATATTCAGATAATGGCAAATATTCAGATAATTTGATATATCTGATAAAATATACATTATTTTCAAAAAAATTGAATTAATTTTGTTACATTTATTATAATTCATCAAATAGATTACGTATTAAAAATCTGACTTGTACTTATTATATTATATATATTATTGATTACAATATTTCGATTATCAAGTATAGAATATTTCAAATCAACAGAGTAATCCATTGCCATTATAAAACATACTTATATTTACATTTACTCAAATCGTTACACGGAGAGAAAAGTCTAGCAAAAATTACTATACTATTTTGTAGCGTAGGGACAGATTCGACCAATAAAACATTTCGCTAAAAAGTATAGTAAAATTGGCTAAATTTATTGTAAGTTTAGCACAATTTACTATACACCCTCTCGTAAAATATTTTATTTGTCGGGTCTGCCACTGCGTTACAAAATAGTATAGTAATTTTTACTACGCTTTTCTCTCCGCGTATAAAATAAATTTAAATACAATCATCTTCTCTCGTCTCATTAAAGAAGTATAAGAAAAATAAATAATTTTTCTGCAATACGAATAAAAAAAACGAAAGAAAAATTCTCAAATAGCCTCAGCCAGCGCTGCACTCACGAGACTCTATAGTAAGCGATCCGCGGGCCGTAAATCGGTAAATCTGCGAGGCGCGCTCGTAAAGCGTCGCGTATATAAATACAAATCGATGCGTTTAATAAACGGCGCGCGCGCGGAAGCCTACGCGCGTTTGCGCAAACGTCCGTGTCTCTCTCTCCCTCTCGGCCGGTATTTATGACGGCGGCGCGCGGTTTCGCGAGCGTGTCAGCCGCCTCCTTACAGCATCTGAATGCGCCGCGGCTGCAGCTCGCCCGCTTCTTTTTTTTCCGCCTCGCACCTTTCCGCGTGGCGACACCCGCGGGGGGAGTGGAGGCGGCTACGCGTACGCGATATACATATGTATATTTATGTATACATGCGCACGTGTGTGTACGAGCGCGTAACGCCGCGACGATTCGCGACGCGTACATAGTTTCAAGGATTTCACGCGACGATTGATTTTCCTCGGTTGCTGGTGAAATATACTTTGACAGGAGAGGAGGCGGTCTGTGACGGCGACGGTGGGCATTTTTAAATGGTGAATTTTTGATGACCGCGTGGTTTTCAAAGGTGTACTGACAAGGCTGTGGCGGTGTGCTTAACGTGGGAGAGATACAATTTACACGTGAATGTCGATGGAAATTAGTTAATAGCTTGAATAGATTAGAATATTTTATTTAGATTTCTTTTCGAGTATTGTACAATTTGTGTAAATCACATTTGCAGTGGGAATGTGGAGTATATAGGAATTGAGGGGAATTGTCTTGATCTGATATAGAAAATCAAAATTTATTGTTACGTATTAATATTTTAGAGTGCAACGAAGATTGCGAGGTACTTTAATAATTTCATCGTGAGTGCTAATTATAGTATGCTATTTAAATAAATTATTGATATGTTAGAAATGAACGCTTTTAAATACAACTTGTGTACCCTCAGAAATAAAAAAAATTAATTTTGATAACATAATTATAAGTATATATTACACTCTACGTGCAGAAATGAATTTTATTATTAAACCAGAATGCGTCATGTTTTACGTAATTCATAATCGCGTATACGAGAACGTAGCTTTAAATATCTGCGGAACACTTAGCCAAATTGAGATAAAATGAATCAGAGCCAAAATTATCAAGATTCAATAACACAAAAGCTGAACTTTGATATCTAGACGTTTACCCAATTGTTCATTGATACTATTAAGTGAAATATTGTAGATAATTGATTATTGAAGAAAATATTCTTTTCGTACACGAACCCATTGAATTATGTGAATGAAAAAAAAAAACTTCGAGAGATATTAAACTGTGACAGACGTCGGTAGATTAAAAAATGTCAGCGCCGCAGTTTCAACAAGCATCTCAAATTTAATCTCATTAAATTCAATTCGTTACAATGAATAGACAACCTGTTTTATGCATGAAATGGTACTTGAAAAGATTAGCCTGTTAAAGTTATAACGTCGAATTCACCTCCGCACCGAACACATATACTTACAACGCGAATCTTTAAGCAAACAAACTGCTGCCGATACCGTGTGCATAAATCATACTCACTTAAATAAAACTACACGTTAAACCACGTTACGATAAATTTATCAAACTTTTCTTTCGGACAAATTCTTTATTCGCTCCCCGTGCATTATCAAACGTGCCAAGTAAACAAACGATCCTTCGGCTACTATAATAATTTTGTTAAAACTTATCAAATATTTTTGTTAATTATCTAATAATGTTTCTGCCCTCAAAAAACGTCGCTAATCATAGCTCACGATTAGTTGTTCCAATCGATATTGAATTGTTTCAACTAAAATTTCGTTGACACAAGTAAATATTATACATAGTTTAAACGACTGATGATTGGCTGCTGATTACTGACCCTTCTTGTTAGTGTAACAGTTTTGTTAATATTTCTAATAGTTACGTTAATTCATGAACGCAAATTGAAAAAAATAATGAGATAAAACTTATGCATCAATGCACACTTTTTCGACAATGGACATCCATTGACGCGACAACAAAGTACGACTTGTTCCAGTCGTACGCGCGCGTCACGGCTCGTGGACGTGGAGGCGAGCAATGAGGGAAAACGCGTTATCGAGTGTAAATGCTGAAGCGCGGATGAAATACACGGACAGAGAGGAAGAGAGAATGAGAGAGAGAGAAATCGAGTCGACATTGTACGCGGAGAAAGAGAATTACGCACACGCGAGCGGCGCAGCTCGGCCGTGGATGCACGTCGTCAGGAGACGGGAGAGTTAAAAAAAAAAAAAAAAAAGAAGCCGAGAAGAATGAGTGTCGTAATTATCGACCATGAACCTATTGCCGACCGCTCCTACGAAAATCTGCATACAGGTAAACGCGCTCGCATTCCCGCCGCGCGCGCCGCCTCGATTGGTCGTTTATACACGCTCGGATTCTCGCGAATATAATATCGTCACCGGGGAATGTTTAAACATTTCTTTGGAAGCTGGAATTCTGAAATTTAATTCTAATTAAAATAATACTTTGTCTTCTTTGTTTGATAAACAATTTTTTTAATTCTTCGTATAATAAACTTTTATACACAGAGAGAGAAGGTTTATACGATTGAGAAAAAGTATTTTAAAGATTACTGTTAGTTTGGGTATAAGTGTTTTTTTTGATCAAAATTACGCGACTGTCATAAATGTAGTAAAAAATGTGGTAAATGCGTATTGTATGTATAGGATTATTTTCAAAGCTGTTCGCAGTAAAATTTACTATATTTATTTTTATATATTATATTCGCCTTTTTATTCATAGCATGAAAATAAGACTCTAATCTGAGGTCACATTCCTGTCAGATAATAATTGTTGTACAGAAGTTTTCTAAAAATTGCGATAATCAGTTTCAACGTCGTCACAGGCTGATATCAGTGAAGAAATTGCAATAATTTCTTGCAAATTGTACAAAAGTTTTAGCAAAAGTTATTAGAATTACAGTCAGTTTTAGAAGAAACTATAGTAAATTTTCTAATAAATGTCAGCCTTTAGAAAACATTAAAACTGAATATTGCAATGTTTAGTGCAGAATTTTCTCCGTGTAATATAAATTGCACTAAATTTTAATTGTAAACATTTTAATGAACGTTCGTGTAAAAAGTGTATAAAAAGTTGAATAGAAATGAGTAGAAATTTAAATAAATGATTAATTAATCAGAAGCTCATTTAGTATCTAAGTGTATTATACTTTCAAAATTGTCGTCGGTTAATCAATCGTCAAAGCGGATCAATAAAAAAAATTAAGTAACATTTTAAGACACAACAATAAAACGATGCACGCGTACCCGCAAGATAACGACGACAAAAAGCAATAGATGCGCATGATTTCGCATAAGTTTAAATCGCCAATCAGCCCGTACGATCTCGTTCTCGTCCATAAAGGTATATATATATGTATGCAGGTAAGGAAAAAAAGGGTCGGGATTACAGTTACTGAAAGAGCCGCTAATCGCTCTGTTTAATTTGGAGCTTATCAATGGTCAGTTAAACGCGAATGGGGCCGATCACAAAAGTAGGCAGTGGCATTCTCTGTTGTGATTGAATCAGCAAAAAAAAAAAAATGGGGGAGCCTCCACACTGACCCATATTTTGCGGTAATTAGAAGACCGCTACTTAATTCTCCTGTTTCCGCGAGGATCTAATTTCAGCGGCGACGAGGAAACGCGACGTGCATTAACCCACGCGGAAAAGTCCGCCTTATCTATTTATAAGCAAAACATAAATCAACGTCGTTTCTTGCGCAAAATCAAAATGAACGAGGCTTCAGTTTTCTTCCTTTTTTTGTTTGCTTCATCGCTTATTGTATATTTATTTTACATCGTCGCGCGAAATTCGGTCAATCCGTTAAATTAAGTTGGTCAGTTGCGCACTCGTCAATTTTTTTTTTCGTTTCAACGCGGTAATTAAGCTGCAGGTGTAAACAACACGATAGCAGTTACGTACCGACTGAATGAGCGAATGTAAAAAATATGAGTCCTTGAAAATTTTTCTCTTTAGTAAACACGAATTAACTTGTACTTTTTATAGACGTCGCTTTAGACGTTATTGAAATAATATTTTATCCGCTTCTTTTTAATTAATTTTGTTTAAATTTCAGGGTCAATATTAGTGCGAATATCTTTGCAATTTTTTTTTCACAAAAAAATAAACGTCATTTTGGTTGATTATAGTGGAACTTTTGTTGAACAAAAGTCTACACTTTTAAATAATTTGTAAATTATTATTTTTATTACTTTATCTCTCTTTAAAAAACGATAATAGGATATTGTGTAGGAATTTAAAAAGCGATTTGTTTGGTTTAAGCGCATAGATTTCAGATAAAACGACGACATATTTTAACATGCGTTAATGAGCATTTAATATTTCAATTTTGATAATGAAAATCATTATTTGTATCATTTCTTAATAAGATATGTCGTTGTTATTCGTAATCTGAATTTTCACCATGGTTGTACAATGTTACAAATTTATTTTGTCATATGGAGAAAAATTGTTGATAAAATTTACTTCTACTTTACTAAACTATTTTACTAAATTTTACTAATCATTTTTCTTCATACTCAAATTACTGCTAGACTTTGTTTAGTAAATTGAAGGACATCTTTTACCCATACATTTACATTGAATAAATAAATGAATAAATATTAATATTTCAAAGATTTAAATTATTTCATTTATTTATTTTAAACGTCAATTACAAGCGCACGAAGGTAATTATTATTATTACCATTGTTATTGTTTTACCGATACTTTATTTTGTCAATAAATTCCTCTCGATGAATATTATAGAATAAGCGTGGAGATTTAGACGGAAACCTTTGGTGTATAATATTGTGAGCCAAGATAATGAATCACAAGCGTAGATAATTCGGTCTCTACATAACGACACTCTAATCGAGTCAACAATAACGGCCTCGCTGTTATCTATCCTTTTTCCATTAAAGTATATACACAAATCCCCGCTGCAGGTTAAATAAATCGATCAATTAATCCCGGATAAGAATCAGGTGTTCGATGAGTCATGCAGCGCACGGCAGTTTCGGCATTTCCGTTGCGCGCACACCGAACTTTCCTCGATCCCGGAATGTCCGCACTAAAACCAGTCAAGCCTCGGCTCAACAAAACCGAACGTGTACAAACTCACGCAAAATCTCACCTCGAACTAACAAAAAAAAAAGAAAAAAAAACTACCATGTAAATCTGAAAATGTAAAGTTCTCTTACGAAAAATGTGAATAGTGACGTTTGCAATGCGCGAAGAACAGCCGTTCACGTGCTAAATGTACGAACGGTGTTTCATACAAAATTTGTCACCACTCATATTTTCCAAGCGAATATCACACATTTTCAGATTCAGAGAGTAAAAAAGCGAGTGAAAATACACACACGCAAAAAAAAAAAATACGGAAAAAAATCAGGATCCTCCCAGATCGAAGTCGCGAGCACACGAGTATACAAGTATACTTGCATCCCGCAGCAGTGCATTGTTTATCCGCCCGGGGTGAGGAGCACATCCCGCTCCAAAATACCACACAGCCTCGCTCATCTCGAGTCCCGATACGTCGCTGCTGCCTCGGCTGCATGCCTGACGCGTGAGCCTTGCACACGACACACACACACACATACACGCACGCACACGCATACGCACGCATATACATATAAATGTACGTATAAATATAAATATACATATACAGGAACGTGTAAAAGTACATATACATGTAGACATACATATACATATAAATATACGTTTAATATACATATACAGGAACATGTAAAAGTACGTATACATGTACACATACATATACATACAAATATACGTATAAATATACATATACAGGTACGTGTAGAAGTACATGTACATATAAATTTGCGTATAAATATACATACGCAGGAAGATGTAAAAGTACATATACACGTACGTGTATACAGTAATACACACGGACACAGCCGCGGGTCGAGAGAGCTGGGCGCAGGATAAAAAAGCGAGTCGCTGGTCCTCCTCCCCGGGCGTTCCGGCGCCGCGGCGCACACGCACTCACACTCTCGTACTTATGCCTGTGTATACACTGGCCGAGCATTCGCACACGACGCACACGCGCGCAGACGGAGAATCGGGATATCCAGACTCTCCCGCGGGCACACGCAGGAGGTGGGTGTAAAAGTCGCAGGCCGTGCGTGTGGCGTGGGCACTCACCGCTTCCCCCGAGGACTCGGCAGCATCCCGAGACGCGGAGCGGGCGGCTGCTGCTGCTGCTGCTCCTCCTCCTCCTCCTCCTCTCCGCTCCTGGGGCGCGTCTCCTACGGGAGAGCCGCGCACTGGCATGACCTCGGCCCGCGGCCGGGCCGTCGTCGGCACTTCGCGCACTGCTCCGGTATATACGACACACGAGCTGCACGCGGGGGAGTCTTGGCGTGCGACGCGCGCGGCAGGCGTGTGTATGCGCTGCCGAGGTGTGTGGCGCGGCCGAGAAGGAGGGTGAGAGACAGAGAGAGGAGGAGGGAGACGGAGGGAGAGATAGAGAGAGAGATAGAGGAAGAGAGAGAGAGAGAGAGAGAGCGAGAGGCAGCGCGCGACGGGTCAGAGATGACTGACTGGCCTGCCTCGCGGCTGGCTACGATGAACCCGCGCGCGCGGCGAAAGTACGGAGCCCAGCGCTGCACGCACACTAGCCTGCCGGCCCGAGAGCTTCGTAACGCCTGGCTGGCGACGCCTGGCCCTGGCCGCCGGAGACATCTGCTGGCCGGCGGCCGGACTCCGACTCCGAAGGCAACTTTCGGAGCGTCAGCTGTTTTTTGTTGGTAAACATTGGGGGAGGCTTCGGTGGTGTCGCAGGTGTGCCTGTGTGCGCGTGTGTTTTTAAGCGCTTGGCTAATTGTTAACACTGTGGAGTATCGTTGGCAAGAAGCTTTGAGTTTTAATTCTGGTTTGTGTGCCTCTGAAAACGGAGCAGACGGGACGCTCCATTTAGTAATTTTTCATTTGTACTTTTATTTATAAACGAGTAAGTTTTTTGTAAGTATTTTTTTTTATAATCGTTCGATTTGCTACGTTTTTGTTTTCTCAAATGTTTGGTAATGTACGGTTTACGTAGATAAGTCTGCTCCGAAATCTCGGAGCAAATCTCACGTTTTAACTACCTTCTAAATTTAACTTATATAATAGTTTATTACAAATGTATAGAAAAAAGTATTTTTCTATCGATGACCTGCATTGAACGTTGTAACACACGTTTTGACAATATTTTCGAGGACTACAGAAAAATTTAACACTAGATTTTTGTGAGTCTAATTTATTTGTCGATTAAATCGATTACATAAAAAAAGTACATCGTGACAAATAGGGTATTTCCTTGCGTATTGTTTTAACCCATCGATCCTGCACAGTCGTTCAAATTTTGTTAGAGGATTTTAATGCCAATACTATATATTTACAATGTATTTACAAGTAACATATCTTATACTTATATTTTTAAACAGGATTTTTCCAGAAATATTACCAACTGTATATTGGATTTGCTTTTGACGTAGAATGATTTTAAACATTCAAAACATTAAAAAAAAAAGTTGAAGAAGTCTATGTTTGAATAAATAAAATCTTTATTTTACACACAAAATTACTTAAATAGCTCATTTCTTTAGTTAGCAGTCGCATACATCAATAACTGGATAAAATTAACGTTTTGTTTGTTACTCTCTATTGGTTGGCAATATTTTTGTTAAATAAAATCCCTTTAATCGGACTCGGAGCCGGAACTAGCATCCGATTCGTACTCTCCGACGCTGATAGAAAACTTGTACTCCTGATCGCATCCCAAGTAAGCATCGCTCATAAAGTACAATTTGTAATCGTGCAGTCCGGGTGCGGGTGCCAAGAAGTCCAGTTTTACCGTGGCTTTTTGCTGAAGTGTCAGCCTCTTAATAGACAGTAACTGATTGGCCTTAGGATCTCCAATAACGACCCACCAACCTTCCTCCCTCTTTTGAGGGAATAGAGGAGCCACGACTGGTCCCGTCACCTCATCTTCGCGCTCCAACTGCACGATCACGTTTACAGTGTTACCGTGTCTGATTCTGTCCCTATCCTGGACATCGTATGCCATCTCGATATTTGGATAACGGTTGCAGAACTTTGCCACGTCGGCCATCTGTTGCTCCGAAAGCTGGAGCAATCGATTGCGCACGTCGTCTTCCAGCTCCATTATATCGAAGACGGTTTCTACACGTTTGTCCGTGCACCGTTTGATTATATCCGCGGTGAAGTGTGGCAATTGTTTCAAGTACGAATCCTTTGACCACATAGCCTGGGTTACCATTTGAGCCAATTCCATAGCAGCTACTGCAGGTGCTAGCCAACCTGTAATTATTAAATAGTTTTAAAATTGCGTTATATTAATCAATTAATTAAGTAACATAAAATATTTTAAAAAGAGATTAAGAGACCGCAAAGGAAAATGAAAAAAAAAGAAACAATTACCCGATGAACTGAGCACATCGACGCAAGCTTGTATCAGTCTAATGCTCTTGCTTAGTACAAGTTCTGTGTCTTTTTGTAGTTCTGGTCCAAGTTGAATTCTGCATAAGTGAGCTTGAAGAAGCAGCTGAGCCTTTACATGCGGATCTGCCATACGTTGGGCTTGCGGAGAATGTGGTAGTCTTGCAGCGAGACTCTTGAGCAGATTCTCTTCTCTTTGTCGTACAGGAATGGTTTCGTACTCGGCAGCAGCCGAAATAATTTCAAGAAGACCACGAATCTTCGTTTTGGCATTAAGGGAGCCATCGAACATTTCCACAGTGGCGTAGTTGATGTAGTAGTAGGCAGCTATCATACCCAGGTTAAGCGGCGTCACGTCCATTTCGTCTTCGACGGTGACGCACTTGGCCTGTTCGAGATCGCTCAAAGTACTCTCGACCAATTCAGAAAGATGATCCGACAGATGTCTGTGTGTCACTCCTTGCAGGCCGTAATAGTTTGGATTCTGCGTGAGTCTTCTATACAGGAAAGTCCAGGTGAGGTAATCTACAGCATCCTGTTTATTTTCGATTGTCTTGGTGACGATTTCAGCATTAAAGTGATCATGAAGTAAATGATCTAAATGACTTTCAACAGGTAGCGGTTCATTCAGGAACTTTTTGAAAAATTCCTTCTTAGAGCTTTGACAAAGCAGGACGCACTTTGCGTCGTCATCTTCATGTGGGCGATTAGCGCGCGAGACCATTTGCAGCACATCGGTAATCTGATAATCCACGTAAGCGTGAATCTTGCCATTGTAATATTCAACATCTTGTATGACTACGAGATACGAGTAAATGGAAAGGCTCCAGCAGAGGTCGCGTGTGATAACTGCAATTTGCACGGCACCACTGTCAAACAGCTGCTCAACAAGTCGACGATCGCTTGTTGACAAGCCTTCGTGCAAGTAGGCTACACCTTGAGATAGAGTCTCACATAATGTTTTATCGCCAATGCGTTCGAGGAACGGTTTGATGTCCTCTTCATCGGCGTGGAAAAATTGCGTGGGCTTGCTCTCGGCTGCTGCGAAAGTCAAAATTTCGAAGGCCGTCAGACGAGCTTGTTTTCGTGTAGGCACAAATACTATCACTGGTTTTCTGAGGGCGTGACGAAGAATGGCATTGTATACAGGTTTCGCCATAGCAGCAAGACGCGATGCATTGTGGGTTATATTGATACCCTGAACGTGAAGCTCGAGTGGAACAGGTCGTACTGATGGGTGGAAATTGAATGTTGAAGCTCCTGGAGCACCTAACCACTGTGCTACATCCTTTGCGTCTGCAATAGAACTGGATAAAGCGACTATGCGAGTTGGTTTGTCCAGCTGCGAGGATATGTACCTAAATAAAATAATTTGCATTGTTATTCATATAAATTTAGATTGTAAAACAGTTTTATATTATGAATTAATTTATGAGTTAATTTTATGAAAAAAATCGTTTAGAAAATTTACTTCGAAAGAAAAAAATATTGAAAATTATTTACCTAGCTCTGGAACAGGCGACTTCTAAAACAGGGCCTTCTATGTTACCAATAAGTTGCAGCTCATCAACGATAAACAGTTGAATATTTTGTACATTTTTACGCTGTTTCCAACGACGAGACAAAATGTCCCATTTGTCAGCAGTTGTAATAATTATCTGACCCTTGGCTAGTAATTTCAGATCAGTACCAGTCTCTCCCGTCAAAAGTACTACTTTTTTACCGAGACCTTTACCAAACTTGTAACCCCAATCCATGTAAACCAAATCAGCAAGTGGTTCCTTGCTAACCATGTACACGCAACGTCCTTCAGCATTTTGCGATATTAGACGCAACACAGCGAATTCGGCTATAGTGGTTTTGCCAGAGCCGCTTGGTGCGCCCACGAAAACGTTTTCATCGGAATTATACACTGCATTGAAAACCTATTACAAAAATGTATTTAATTTTCATTTTCTTAATACTGAAATAAAAAGTAGATTAATAAGGCGTACGAAAAATTTTCTTTAGCACTCACTTGTGTTTGGATTGGATTAAATTGCGGAAATTTGTCAGCGTATAAACTTTCAAAAGTGGAATTTCGAAGAGCTGTGATAGGTAGAGGTTGTAAATCTAACAATTCAGTTGGTGGTAAGTTCTTCTCTGGTAAGATCAAATGTCTGAAACTGACAGGTAACTGTGTCTCTGCTCCAATCCATCTGTCAGATACAACGCGTAGAAAGTAGTGTGGTGGTAAGGGCTCAAAAACGGGCACGAAGAATTTTATGTGGTGCTCGTCAGTTGCATATTTTGCCTAAGTGGAAAATTATATTTTAATAAAAAAATTTAAAAATGATAGCCGCTTTAAAAATCATTTAAATCATCATAATTAGGCAAAATAAAAAATAATTAAATTTTTTTTATTTTTTATGACGCGAAAACAGATTTTATTTATTTTTTTTTAATTAAGAGAACTGCGACTATTTAACATCTACAGCTCTCGACCAATTATATTATGAGAAATACGAACTACAATGCAATCTCCATGGATTTATTACTTATTGATAATACGAAAAAGATTAATTTACCTTCAGTAAGAAAAATTCGTGATGCAATATGACTTCCGAATCAACATCTTCAACGAGAATCCAGAAAGCCTCGGAAGCTCCATGAACCTTTTCGTCCCAAATAAAATCGGGAGTAATAGTGAGTTCTACACTCAGTGTAGATCTAGTGATAGGTTGAATGTGGGTGGATAATTCAAGTTTGGGAAACTGATGGACAAACTTGTGAATAGTTTTGCCGAGTTTTGGTACACGAATCAATTCACCGATTTCATTTGGACCAAGATCGTACAGCCTCTCCCACGGGAAACCTTTCTTCTCGATCTTTTTCACGATCTCTTCAGGCATTTTGCGGAATTGACGCAGTGGTGACATCGACTGCCACATGCGACGTTCAATCATTTTGCAAAGAGACAGACACTTATCTGCCAGTTGTGCCCAACCGCGAAATAGTACGATTTCGAAGATCGCACGCATTAAACGTGAAGCTGACTGTGTCACGTACACCATGTCTGACATAAGAGCGAAACCTTCAAGTTTTAACTGAAATAAAATAAGTCAATATTAGACACTAAAAATACTGTGTTTATTTTGTGCAAGTGATTTCGAATAGTAAACTTTCAAGAGATAGAAAATAAAAGATTTACCTGTGAAATGTACGCTTGAAGAAGTACATTCACTTTAGCGCTAGGTTCTTCCATGCTCTCTTTAATAGGAATAGGTACTCGATCCATGAGCTTATGCAACTCCAATTTCTCATCCCTTACATTTATGTTCTTAAATTCGCTCGAGAGCGAAAATACTCTAAAGAGTTCAATCTCGCTCAAAGTTCGTTTTAATAATTGATTGTACGTAGATATGGTTTCGTACGTAAGGTAAAAGTACGAGGCGATTCTTCCCAGTTCTGTAGCCTGGAAGTTTCCGGTTTTGCGATCGTACTTTATGAGGCCACTGCGATCCAGAGACATAGCGGCGGAGTGAACAAGATCAGCACGATGCAACTCAAGCAGTGGATCGTCTCGTAGCTTATCATGGCTGATACCGTACAAATTTGGGCATCGCAACATACGTATGTAAAGATATGTGTAGCCTAGCCATGTCACAGCATCGCGCACATTTTGGATCGTGCCGAGAACTATTTCTGCATTCATCATGTCTGGCATTTTGCTCACGAGTTGAGATTCGATAGGAAGCTGCTGGTTGAGTAAAGACAAGTAATATTGAAGCTCGCTGTGATTTGTTATAAGAATACCTATAGAAAGCAGAAGTAATAACTAATATACATTTTGAGATTTGCTTAGAATTAAAAAAAATCAATTTAGTTATTCAATTTAACTTTTTAAAATAAAAAGCACTTATACCTTCGCCTTTTGTATCATACTGAGGACGACCAGCACGACCCAACATCTGTAGTACATCAAGAGCTCCCAGTTCCACCCAGTGACCTTTTTCTGGATTGTATATTTGGGTACCTTTGATTATTACGGTGTGAGCAGGTAAATTCACACCCCAAGCGAGAGTAGCAGTAGATACTAATACTTGTATATGTCTATCAGCAAACAAATCTTCAACTAAGGTTCGGTCGACTCTTGTCATTCCAGCATGATGAATAGCAAAACCGTAGGGCAATAAGTCTTTCAGTTCCATATTTTTTACTTGTTCTGCTTCCGTTCTCAAGACCTCCATAGATGCAGAGCCTTCTCTAAGAAACTGACCCAGAGTATCTTTTTCAAGACACATATCTCTTATGGCTCGAGCAGTTTTGCCAGTTTCTTTTCTTGAATGTACGAAGATTAAAACTTGATTTTTTCCTGCATGCTCCATTGTTTTTTCATAGACCACATCGTTCATTACTTGAAACCGCTTCAAAGCCTTCTTTTCTGTGACACCAATGTACTGCTGCTCTAACGCTACTGGCCTGTGTAAAAAAAATTATTATTGTTTTTGTTACTATATGCGGTTTAAATATTAAAAACAAAATTTGAACACTGCGACGTTAAACCTTACCTGAAACTATTGTCAAAGTAGAAAAGTCCAATGTCTGATTTGACACGGAGGAATGCTGCTACATCCTGATAATTTGGTAGCGTTGCAGACAAACCTACTAATCTTACATTTTCTTGAGTAGTTTCAATGTTTCTCAGTGTTCTAGCTACTAAAGATTCAAGAACAGGACCTCGTTCATCGTGAAGTAAATGGATTTCATCAATAATTATTAATCGAACTAATGAAGTAAATGTCTTTTCTCCACCTTTTCTTGTTATAATGTCCCATTTCTCTGGAGTACAAACTATTACCTGAAATTATAATGTCAGATGATTTATTAAATAATGCAGTAAAAGTTAAATGTGTAGCTATTTTACAAAGGAAATAAATTGAACATACTTGTGCAGCAGCAATCTGTTCTCTAGTCAACTGATGATCTCCAGTCAATTCAGCCACTGTCAGATTATAAGTCGCGAGCCTTTTTCCAAAATTACCAACCATTTCCTGTACAAGGGAACGCATAGGACCTATGTAGATAATTTTGAACTCATCTGCATTTATAGTTCCATCTGCATTTATGTGTTTGCCAACTTCGCGCATCATACACAACAAAGCAACATTGGTTTTACCAGCTCCTGTAGGAGCACATAGTAAGAGATTTTCATCTTCATCTAAAGCTGATTTATGTAAGCGACTTTGAATACGATTCAAAGTCTTAAAACCTTCAAAAGCTGGTTGTACAAATTTAGGCAAATCACTTATAGAAACAAGTTTTTCATTATCAGCAAATGGTTTGGGTTTCAGAGCAGGTACATGGACTTCTTCATAACCTTTTCTTTGTTGCCTAAAACTACCATCGGGTAAATGACAACGTTTATTAGCCATAAAATGACTTCCTTGAGAAAATGCGATATATTCCAAATCAAGAACATTTCTTGTGCCTTGAACTAATCCACCTGGACCTCCTGTATCTTCATTTTCTTCTCTTCTTTTGCGTTGTGCTCTAGCTTCCATTGTTTCATCAGCTCCATCTTCACCTTTACCAGTTTCTAATTGATGGAGAATTTTTGTAAGAGCTGGATCTTCATTCATCTTTTTACGAATCTTTTGGCGTTCAGATTCAGATTGAGATGAAGCTAACATTGTACAATACGCAACTGCAATGCAATAATCAATTGTTGATTAGTATAAAAAATAAACATTTTTATTTTTAAAGTAGTGTAAAAATTAGTAAATTTTTACTTACTCATATGTCTATACTTCTTCAGTTGTTTAATAAAATCGAAACAATCATAACCAAGTAATAAAACAAGTTGGTTTTCACAATCACGATCATCTGCAGCGCTTTTTAAAACATCCAGTACATCTCCGGCTTTAGCTTGAGAAACCATTGCATCATTATAGATAGCTTTTAACTGTCTTTGGAGCCAATATGCATCAATATCTCTTGGATGTAAAGTTTTCTCTTTTTTCATTTCTTCTGCTCTACCAAGCTATAATTTTTATATGTTTATATTAAAATATATTTTAGTTGATGGGATGTTAATATATATATTTTATGTTTACAAAACAAAAGGAAAATCAAACTAAATGAATTTTTGTGTACTTACATTTTCTGCATGAATAGCTCTGACATCATTAGCCTCTTCACCCTCTTCTGCTTCATCTTCAATTTCTTTCACCTCACCATAGACATCTTCGTCATCTTCTTCACTACTTTCTTCGAATAGTACATTAATACCATAAGTTTCATCAATGTTCTCTTCTTCTGCTGAACTCTTTCCATCACTACCAAAATCTGTGATTTTCTTTCCCAAATTTACAAGCAAAGCAAATCTTTCTTCTGCTAAATTTCCAAGCAACTGTTCAGTCTCTCGTTTTTTCTCTTTTTCTTTCAATCTTTCATTCTTTAAAACTGCTAATACTTCATCAGCTGCTCCATAAAGAATATCACTTGGTTGATCACCAAGAGCTTCTTGAATAAAGCTTAATAAAACTTGATAAGTCTGTCGTGTTTCTTGTGTTTTTGGTCTATATACAATTCCCACCATCTCATCAACTCCTTCGGAAAGAACAGTTGCTCCTTTACTGTGAGTAAAATCATACTGAGCTTCATCACGCTTCATTCGCCTAAAAAAATTCATTTTTACAAAAGAGTCATGTAAGCACTTAATAATGTTTTCAAATAAAATGTAATATTAATAATTTAAAGGAAAAAAATTCATTAAGCAAACAATGAAAAAAATAAAATAAATGAAACAAGATCAATGTCGAGTAAATTTACTTACTTAGTTTTCCTTTCTTCAACTTTGCCTGGTTTGGTACGCTTAGCTCGATCACCCATTTTGGTTCCATCGAGTTTGCCCACAAGGGACATAACTTCACCGGTCGCTTCATCTCTGCTTCGTTTCTCTATCAATCGGACGTCAGCTTGTAAAACAAGATTGGAATTCTGAAAATTGTAAGAAAAAACAATTCTTAAGTATACAAACATAAAACAACTCACAAATTCAATCACAAATATCTTGCATCAAAAACATAACCTATAAAGCCCGCGAAATTTCTCAACATTGGTGTAGAAATACGAAACAATACTTAGCTATTTACCTCGACATCGAAAATAAAGTTAAAAAGTTCACTTTTAAGGGTATAATCTCATTGTTAATAAAAGTAATAAAACAATTACCGCTTTATATTCATACTGCAGTTGTCTCGCCGCTGCGTCCGCCATGACGCCAGCTAGGCTATATGTGACGAGTAGACACTTTTTTCTCTTTTTCTCTACTCTCTACGATTGTAGAGAGTACGTGGGTAAGAAATACTCCTTGACAATAAAAACTCCGCAGACGAAGTGCGCCGCCTTTTTTTATTAACTTTTGAAAATTTAACGACTCACGACTACACGAGTCGGAAGCCGGAGGATAACTGCTGCGTGGTCGAATACGATCGACGCGTTCGGCGTTCCGCATCCGCGTTCCTATATTCCAAACACTGACGATCCAAGCACTAAATTTTCAAACCGACGATTTTTTCGTTGTAATAAATTAATTTTTACTAATAAATGAATAATTATTAAGAAAGTAATTAAAGACTTTTATACAAAATAATTCATAAACTATTAGAATCATTATAATTTTAATATAGTATATAAAAAATGCTTCAAATGTAAAAGAATTTATTTTTATTTCAAGATGGGGGCTGCAAAATGAAATATCTACAAATATTGATAATAAATTATAATTAACGTAAGTCAAAATATTGTTTACAAAATGATTTATTATATAAAAAAATGAGTATCTTTATAACTTCGATAAAGGTATTCAGTTAAATTTAAAATACTTAAAAAGGAGTAAAAATATTTTTTTTGTTTAAAGTCCCAGCTTAAAATACTAAGTGTAAATATTAATAACAAAATAATTTAGAAAAAATAAGAATCTTTGTAATTTGAATGGAGATAGTAAATTAAATTTACTATACTTTAAAGGTATAAGGATATTTTTGGATTTCAAGATGCATGTCGCGAAATGAAATATAAGTAATATGTAGGATTTGCAAAAAAATGAATTATAAATGCAATTATTTTTATGTATAATAATAATAATAATAATAATTTTATTTCTCATATTCTAATATACTCATTGAAATACCATGGTTTATCCTGTGTCATTGCGAAGGTTTCACAAAACATATCATCACGACAAGTATGTACCATCCATAATAGCAACATTGAGTATATTTTTCACGGATTTCTGCGATTTACGTACACAGATACAACGTTACATTTCTTGCTTCAATCTGTTACAACAGTCGAAGACTTAGACTGAGCTAAAAAGGTAGAAGTTGATTTTTTTTTAAATAAAAGTTACATTGCCAAGTGTTAATTTACGTACGCAAAGAATAACAACAATCCATTTGTAAGCAAAAGTTAAGTAGAAGCGCATAATTTTCCAAGTAGTTTTAAAAATAAATGTTGTTTACAATATTTTAAGCTATTACTTCGCAAAAAATTTAGACTCCAAATTTTTTTCCTTAATCAACTTCTTCAAACGAAATCTAATTTTTTTTAGAAAAAGCGGTGGAAGTAATGGCTTAAAATATTGTAAAATTTTTCAATCAATTCGTCACGCAGTCAATATCACATTAGCTTTATCATTTGACATAATTTTAACTTTGTATCAAATATTAACAAGTCAAAAATATTGCGTATGATTATTTGTATCGATTTAAGAGTAAGTTTACTTCTCAATAAACTTATTGTAGATACAAATAATTATGTGCACAAACTGACATTTTATAATTGTCAATACTTGTAAAAATACATAGTCTAATCTTGTACATTTGCAAATTTAATAACTTTTGCTTCAAATTCATTAAATTAAATAAAAAAAGATTCTGAAAAGCATCATTTTGCCGAAAAGAAAACGCCAAACAATTTAAGTAGAATTTTACTTAAAATCATTGAAATTAAAAAACGACGCTTTGTGCCTTTCTAAAAGATACAAATAATTAAATTAGCATCTGCTTCTACATTTTTAATCATAACTCTTCGATTGTTGCGAGGTCCATTGAATACAAAACAAATTCGGCAACTATCCTCTTTATCGCCCTCGTTCTTACACGAGGAGGCAGAGAGATGTGGCTCGTTCCCGTTCTTGCTCCGTAACTGCAGGACACAAGTGTTTTTTCGTTCGTCTTTTATCGTTTTGTCGCTTTTAAAATGAAGCTCTACACTACTTTTGTACGATTCAAACAAAATTTACGCTACCATACAAATAGTAAGCAAAATTAATTGTTTTTTTTTAAATAAAATACATTTTCTCATATAAATGTTATTAAAACGAAAATTTTGAATATTTTCTAATTGAAATGTTAGTGTAGAACTGCACCTTAATTTATAATTATACGTACTATAAACGCAAAATAAATAAAAATATGTATGCACAAAAAAATTGCTCGAAATGAGTCCTCAAAAACATGATAAAAAGATGAACGGAAAATAAAAATGCATCTTTTACAGCTAAACTTATAAATAATGATAACTTACTCGCTAGAAGAACTATTGTTCGTGGACTCACAATAGCTTATAAACTTAAATGAATCATATACAGCGCTGATACAACTCGTTTTTAAATAGGCGATTAAAACTAGTAATTCTCTCAAGTAAATTTTTCATTTTATGCTTCGTAATATAGCTACAATAACCTTGCGCACCCTGTCATTTGCTCTATAGATTTTCATTATTCCGTGGCGTAAACAGCAAAGAGTCGATTACGTAAGAGGGAATTTTACAATGTTCTTGAGAAAACGATCGCAATCGACATCTTTACAGCAGAGATTCGATTGTCTTAATTAACTAATCCTTTAATTTATCGCACGTAAATATTTCGATCCAATTCAGCGAAATAAAGTACATATATAATTTTTATATAACGGAAGTAACAACCGAATAAAATTTTGATTTTTCCAACTAACAAGTTTATAATGACTTCTTTCACAAGTTATTAGATATACAATTTGTTTGCAATCAATTGAATTGAGCAATTAATATTAGAAGCGAAACTCTTATAGTCTACCATCTGAGCTTTTCGATATGAATGTATTTGAATTATTTTCGATAATCAGAGTCTATACACTAGTACCTTAAATCTTTACGTTAAAATTCTTTCTTTATTTTAATTTTTTCAATTATTTAATGGCTAACCTATTAATAGCTCAGATGGCAACCATTTCGTTTCACTAATTGATTAGGGGTATAATTGTGTAAATTGATAGATATTTGTAAATTCGTTGAGAAATCTGGAACCATCCTACACTGCGAAATCGCAGATCAAGGAATAATCAACAATAATTGTTCGCACTAAGGCACAGGGTTTAAAAGTATATGTTGCTTGATCAATCGTGATCTTTGCTGTTTGAGGCTTGTATGTTTCCTGCTTAATTACGTTACGATTGTACGAATCGTAGATTAATTATAACAGTTCAACTACAGTCTATGTAGTTTAGAAAGCTCATATCTTTTGAAACTCCTTAACAAGTTGGTATATCTAAGAAATTGTCACCTTTCTAAAGAAGTAAATTTTCTTTTTTGAAAACGAATAAAATTGGTCATTATAAAACATCGAAGTACAATTGATTTAAATAATTGACAGAAAAAAATAAATATATTTTTTTCCTTTAAAGATGACAATTTCATTACAATAAATACATATGGACTTTAGTATACGTAAGTTAGGATTATACAATATTAAGTACTACCGGACAACATCTTAAACGCAACAGTCTTATTACAAAAGTAAGATTTTAAATAGCCTAAAAAGGATTTGCCATATCTTTCAATTTCCCGTCTGCTCTACAAAAGTTAAGTTTCTTCACTATTATAAAGTTTTATAATACGGATATTACACCGCTATTGCATACTTTGCAGCCCTAAAAACACCTCGGTTTCTTCTATACGATCAACTGGCAGTTGGTTAATGATTTTTGTTTTAAAGTTCAGAGTAAAAAGTAGATAATGTGCGAGGTTCATTGAGCAACAATAGCAAAAAGAAAAAAATTGATTGCGAAAACAATCGAGAAAAGAAAAAGCACAGTTATACAAAATGATTTGAACGAACTTTTCGGAATCCATCTCTTTTATGTAACGCCAAACGAACGATTGGACGATTTTTTTTTTCTTAGACTTACAGCATCGCGAAAAAATGCATTTAGTTTATTCCCTTTTCATTATCGTGTCACATCGTTGCGTGAAAATCGCATTCCTTAAAATCCCCATAATTTACTTCGGCACAGCGATTTCTTTCGTTATCACAGTTGCTTTAAACCAATAAGTTCAGTTATGTTGACAAAATCTAGAGACAAAATATTTCAGCAGGTCTTCAAGAATAGCTGCGGGTTAAAATACCTTTAATTTTTTATCTATCTTTACTTTGTATTTTTTTATTTTATTTTAGAACGACTTGATCAGGAATGTTATTTCACGTCGAATCAGTGAAATTGTGACTATTGAATACAATTTAATTTGTTGTAACTATCGTTGCTACATGTACCTAATTTTAATAGATGATTAAGAGCGACCTAATAAACTCTTTACCTTTTGACGAAAATAGCAACTTAGGGCGAGGTTAAATATTTCAAAACCTAGTAGAATTTTACAAGACTTGGTATGAATATACTTCATACATCGGGTCCTTTTGTTTTTTCTTATTAATAATATCGATAATAATGTATTATTTTTTATGAAATATCACTTCTTTCTATATAAATTTTTTTCTATTAAATATGTTATCTTTTAGACCGATTTTATGTAGGTTCAAATTTTTAAAAAATAATCTAATTGTTCGTATAATAATAATAAGATAACAGATTTTTTTAGCGTTTGCACCAGGCAGACATGATTTTTTACAAACTAAACTCGAATGTTTATTTACATAATTATTTCATATTGCGATGTAAGATTATACATCAATATCCAAACAATTTGTAACAAAATTATACAAAAAGAAATGGTATCAAAATAAAATAAAACTCTTTTCAATGCACGCGGTGTGTCAACATAATTCTAATATTTTTTTCATCGAAAAAAAATCTAACATCAATGTACTCCATTACAATTATAAACCTAGAAAAGTATATTATAGCAGTAGTAAACTAATAATAAATGCGAATCAGTGAAGCAAGAAAGGTATGTCATTTTAACAAAAAGAAAGCAGAAAAAATATTATTCGTCTCTTACGTAAGTTAAAGCAACTCACACCCTCAGTGTACTCTACATCAATAACTAAAAATACTTTCTTCGAGAACCACTCAGACGCCTAACACGTGGAAATTCGTGCCTCGACCGGCGCACGATCGATCGCCTACGAACTATCATTTTGTACTGAGAATAAAATTGAACCGGGAAACACTGAGAGTGAGAATTGGTATGTGCATAGGACACAAAACCTCGCGCTAAGTCGCATATTATTTTTTTTTTCGTCGTTCGTCTTAAACGCGCGCAGCACCTGCCTACGAGGGGGTGGATACGCGCCGCCGAGGTGCCGCGGGTTCTCGCGGCGTTTGTGGCGAAGGAGCGCAATTTACGAGGACTGCGCCTGCGCGGCACTAGTCTTGGCCTTGGAGGACTTGCGTCCGAGGAGCTTGCGGAAGGACGAGGTCCACCTGGAGCGGGTGAAGCCTCCCGCGCGCGAACCGTTCGCGGCATCGCCTGGTTCGATGCTCGAGGACTCGCTTATCTTGCGGCTGCTGCCGCCGCACTCGTACGAACGTGAGCGACGGTCGCCGGTCTCTGATGAGAATCTGCGGAATGATTGAATATTAGTATATTTGTACGCTAAACCAGCTTGAGTGAAATAAAGCAAAAATGAACTGTACTGGTGTCAAATTTTCATTCTAATGCTATAGTGAAATTAACTATCCCTTAATGGAGTGAAAAATAGAGTAATTTTTTACTCTTAAATAAAGTCTTAACCTGCGATATGCTACTCTACCCTAGACTGAATTTTACTCTACTTTAAAGTGAATTTAAATCACTCTATTCGTGTAGAATAAAATTTAACTATCAAATTTATCTCTATTCGTGTAGAATCAAATTTAACTATACGCGTGTTTCACTATAAACTCAGAGTGACATTTGACTCCAATCCTTTTAGCGTGTGAATAATCAACGATAAAATAATTTATGAAAAATAAAATTGGGAGCTATTTTTTTTTTAAAGAAAGTATACAAAAATTGTTAATTTGTGTTATCAACGAGGAGACTAAACTAAATACATTATTTATAAGTGATAAATCTTTCAGTTATTCGACATGTAAAAGACTTATCCGGTTAAAAAGTGTATATTCACTTATTTATTATGAATTTCATTTTTCACTTATTCATATTTAGGAGTTGATAACATGCCGAAAATTATGACTATTAAATATTATTTTTTTTATTGATTATTGATTATTGCTGCACTGTTATGAAATATTACGAAACATTTAGACAGCGCATGAAATATTAATTCTTTAAAATGTCATATCAGTTTACACAAATATCACATTAGTGTATGCAAATAAAAAAAAATGCATGAATGTTTTATACGCGCGTAAAACTTCCAGGCTGACTGAAGATTTTACATAATTTTTCCGCGAAAATACACTTTCTGTCAGAGATACAGATAACATAAAGCAATTACAAAAAAAAAGAATAAAAGAAAATACAAAATTCACGACATCAGTTTACCCAGAATCCGATGAGAAAGCTCTAGCGGTGGGCTGAGCACTGGAGGCGTTCGAAGACAGCGAGACCTCGTTGGCTGGGGTGTTGGGGTAGGTCTCGTCCTCGGAGCTCGATGCCGAGTCATCGATGTAGCTGATTCCGCGATCGAGTGGTGAACTCGTGCGTAACGGTGGCAGTGCTGCCGGTGTCGCCGGCCGCAGCCACGTGCGCAGATCCTGAAGTGGCGCTTGAAGGCACTTGAACAACTTTCCGCTGAAATTTTTGAAAAAAAAATTAGTATTTCATAAATTCTCGCTCGCATACGTTTACAAACGCCGCCTTTATAAGTAATAAAAAATCCTTAGCTCTCGCATTGTTATTTTTGTATAATAGAAGGACTTGTTACGGATCGGATTACTAACAGAATGTTCTTTAAATTAAGAATTTGATAAAAACGCAAATCAATTGTTTGATAAGGAATAAAGTTGGATGTGCAGTTGCTTTTAAACAAGAAAGTTCAGTTGTCAAAGTGCAACCGCCACGAATCGTAATCGAATAAATAAAAAGTAGTATAGGCGTTTAAAGTATTTTAATTTTCCCTTTCGCTGGCAAATTCCTGATTCAGTCGGGAACAGGACCCGTGCGTGTTATATAATTGATTATAAAGTTGTTACGGACAGAATTGGATTTTCATTTATTGGTATTAATTATTTTGCTTATATTAACAATTGATATTTTTGAGATTCATTTTTAATCATTTTTTGAAGAAAATCTGATTCTGTTCGTAATAAAAGTACTGACGTTTTCGACTTAATACAGATTAATAATTCGATTAAAGATATCCTTTGAATTATTCAAACGGGCTTTCCAACATGAATTTCCCAGTTAATTAAAATGTTATATATATATATACTCCCATTAAAAATTTATTTATTGTTTTCATTTATTATATACCTTTCAGGTTGACTGGAGCCTATTTCGACAATACAGACTATTACAAGCGTAATCTCAAGTAGATTTTTAATAAGAATTGATCTATGGGAGCCGTAATAACCGCACTGACAGAGAGCATGATTTAGATCTTCTTGTTTTTATAAAGTACTAACATGTTTCACTAAATATAGATTAATAGTTCAATTAAATATATCCTCTGGATTATCCAAGCGAGCTTTCCAACATCAATTTTCCACTTAATTAAAATATTATATACACTTCTATTACAAATTATTGATGGTAATCCATACATAAAGATCTTCGTATCTCTTAATCTAAAAGGCATCTCAATAATCCACGCATTCTGTCAATTATCTAAAAAAAAAATTTTATTCCATCATGTAATATCCGTTAATCCCCATCGCTCGTACCCTCGCGGGCCATTAATCAGGCTGACCCAGTTCTAAGGCGCATGAAACACGCAAACGATGCACTCACTCGTCGCGGAAGTCGTCGATGTCCTGGAAGGTGCGCCTGGCGTAGAGGCACACTGAGCAGCGTCTACGTCGTCGACAGGAGGTGGCGTGCAGGGCCGCAGCTCGCAGGTGGCGGGCAGCGTGCCTCAGCGTCGTCGCCTCATGGGTCAATGCAGCGACGCCCTCCTCGTTCCGGCGGCGCTCCTCGCCCAGCTCATCCTGCTCCGCCCGCAGCTTCTCCTTCAGCAGTTCGTTCTGAAATAAAAAGTTGAAAATTAAGTATTTTTAATATCACGCGAGTTCAGTTCATTCAGTTTTTAGAAGCACGAGTTAAATATTGTTCGGTGATATTTATTTATTTAGATCCCGGTCTAATTTACTCCGCTGACGTGATAAATTGTTTTTACAATATTTTTTCTCACTGTAATGAAAACTGAATGTATGTTACTACACCCTGTAATAAATAAATAAGATAAACAAAAAAGTAGAGTACTAGTTTCACCACGCAGTATACATTTATTTTCACTGAATATATTAAAAAAAATCACTCGTAAGTAAGTCATTTAAACATAATTATTTCCTGCTCGTGAATTAACAAGAATACGCAAATCTTATCGTAAATTGATTATTGCATTAAAAATAGCATCGATCTGATAAAATGCAAGAGACACGGAACAGCAGACGCGATAAATCTCCAACATCCACTATGGATATTTCAAATTAAAAAAAAAAATTCCCAACAATTTATCCTAATCCTCGCGGCTGCTTAATAAATGCATCGTCGGATCTCCACAAAAGCCGCGTCGTTAATGTATTGCGGCGTCCGCGGGCTATAAGCCACTAAATCAACTTCAATTAATTCCCGAACGCCCGCGTCACGATTTCCCGGTTAGATACGCGCGCATAGGCTATAAGAGACGGAAGAAAAAAAACGGACGACATCGCACGGCGGCGCGCGATAATTCTACCCTGTCTGGCTTTCTCCGGGGCGGCCGAAGGGCAAATCCGAAGGAAAAGCCGGAAACGCGGCCATCGCGTGTCGCTCGGCGATTTTAAAGAGGCGCAAAAACCGCGAGGATGCTGCTTGTACTTCCGATGATTGCTATGTTCCGGGCTACTTTGTAATTTTTTTTCAGCTCAAGGAGGAACGGATATTTCGAGGTTTGTGATATATTCACGCGAGAAAATCGTAGAGTTATTACTTTGTAATTTTTTGTTCAGCTCAAAGAGGAATGGGATAAACCGCTTATTTCGAAGTTTGTGATATATGTTCACGCGGGAAAAATCGTAGATTACTTGTAGGAAATTGGTATGGGTAACGATGTGTTAGTACACTTTTAAGTTCGTGTTTTATTATATAGGTATACGACGATTACATTAAAGTTTGTTACAGCCACATATATAGAAATTTAATACTGTTTGATCGATGAAACGCTAAATTGTCTACGAACGCTTTTGAGGTATTTGATGGTATAACAATGAAACTTTTTCGTTTTTCAAAGTTTTACCTTTCAACAGCAATTTTAAGCAGTTCATACTTTTAAAAATAGATTAATTACTTTTACTATATACACGCAATATTTATTATTCTTCGATTTACACGAAGTTTAGCGATGCAAACTTTTACTTTGCATATACTTATAAGTAAATTAAAGCCGCAAAAGCAGCTTACTTTTTTTAATTAAAATTTCAATTAACATGTCACTGTAACGCGTGACACGAAAAAAAAAAAACAATAACATTTAATTAGTTCTGAAAACTAGGTCTCCTTCACTAATACCGTAACACGTTATTGGACAGATTGTCAGTTTGGTGCGAAGCGAGTAGCTCTCGGCGCGCGAAATGTGTATCTATTTGCGCGCTCATTAATTAGCATTTACACGTCGGAGTGCCAAAGCTTCGACTGGCAGCTCGAGTCCTTGATTAAATTTAAATTTACGACGTCGCCGTGCCAAAGGATGCGTAACCGCGAGTTGACGCCAATCTCCTCCCCAAGGCGGGTGTTCGCATAACATCAACAAACTTTTTTTTTCGCAGGAGGATTCCGGTTGAGATTCATTTGATTATACGCGTAGAAAGTGGTCTTGTGTTTATCAGCCGCTAATTTGCATTCGAAGATTTATCTTACACGTGTACCTAATTATAGCGCGTCTGTAATAAAAATACGATACCATGTATCAAAACTGATCGTCATGATTTGCCAGCGACGATTTTATAAAATTTTAAAAAACGAAGGATGTAAGTGAAATTTAATGTTAGGTATTTTTAATTGAATGTAGACAATTGCTATGAAACGCTGTTCGTCGATTGAATTTAAACCGTAATAATTTGTATGCACCGCGCGTGCACAACTTTCTATGTGTCCATAAGACGTACGGTTTCTTACGTAAGTTTTCTTACTTAGAATCCATAGGAATTCTCGGCTGAACTTACATCTATTCTCGGCAGTATGCGAAACAAAAAGTTGCAGACGGATAAAAAAATTCGCGCAAGAAGTATATTTCATTTAAATTTCCAAGGCTAAATTCACTTCTTTGTGATGTATGCACGTTACGTAAATAAATAAAAAAAGCACTTTGAACACGTGTATAACTATTTTTATCGTCTGCTTCGTTCAATTTTATTAAACAGACGAGTATTTTACCATAGATTTTAAAATTGTTTAAAAAAAATGTTAAACCCTACGATCTTTTAAAAAGCATGACTCACTTTTGTTTGCATAAAGGGCGTTGTGTATGTTGATTAATTAACAATCACTAATGCATGTAAACTAACTGACAAATAGGAAAAGAGAAACTAACAGATTAAAATACTAACAGTGATTAAATAAAACTGAAGAATTTATAAATTTAAAGATAGATTTAATTATATTGTTTATTAATATATGTATGTACTTCGAAAACTTTCTCTTCTTAGCCTTTTGTTTATTTTTTACAACTGTCGCAATACACGCAACAGTCATTTTTTCTTAGGACTTCATCCTTAATAAAACTTTTATATTTCCACTTGTAAATTCGTTAAATTGTACGGCACTCAAATCTTCCAAGTACCCTCCGGTCTGCTGACCATATGCACTTCAGGCAGCATCATAAATGACCCTCATTTAGACAAGTCGCCCAAATAAGAAAAGGGTGTAATCCTCTTGGCTTGATGTGACAGGACAGTCACTCTTACGTTTCACTGTCAACTTAATTTTTTTTTAACAACAAGATTGAAAGAAAAATTACTCTATGAATTTGAAGAAAATTTCATTAATTTCTTTTAATATTCGACCATTAATACGATGTCAATTTTTGCAAAATCTTGGTACAAAATAATGAAAACAGTAATTTAAAGTAATAATTTTCCAGTTGATAAAAATTAACTGCGAAGAACTATTTAATGTGCTGGTCTTTTTTTGTTTTTAAATGATCATTCAATATTCATTTAACGACAGCTTCATTTGATTACCCTCGCAAGCACAATTTTACATCTGTCCTATAACCAGAGACAATGCATGACTCTCCTAATTCTTTTATTCGTCATGTACCGACGAATTCTTCTAAGAAAATTATAAATAATTTAATAAAAAAAATAATAAAATAAACAAGTGAATAGATATCTCTCGTTACATGTCATTCAGCAATGAATATTCTTGCAAATAATTTAGTATAAAAATATGAAAAAGGTATAGAAATATAGTAAAAAAATAAACAAGTGAATAGATAATCTCTTGATACGTGTCATGCAGCATCAAACGAATATTCTTGCCAATAATTTAATACAAACAAAAAACTGAAAATGATAGAAAAATAGTAAAAAAAATGACTAGATCACCTCTCGTTCCAGGGCATCCCTCTCGGCGCGTATGGCGGTGGCCTGTCGCACGACCTCCTGGCGGGCGCGCTCGAGGGAACGCCGGGTGATCTCGTTCTGAGCCGCCTGGATCTGCAGCTGACGGAGCGCCGTGGCCTGCTCCTCCTCCAGGCGGTCGCGGGCTGCCAGGCAAGCCTCGCGCTCCTGCCTGGTGCGCTCCACCTCGTCCTCCAGACGCAAACTCCGTTCCAGCTGCAGGAACAGCTCCTCCTCCTTGTCCTTCAGATCGGCCTCGCAGCCCTCCAGCCGCCTCTCCAGCTGCTGCCGAGTTTCCTCCAGCTTGTCCCGCTCGGCCTGGAATTTTAAACATTTTCGTTAATTTAAGTACGGGTAATTAAAATTCTTGTCACAAGGGAATGCGATAATTACATTTTTTACTACTTTGTTATACGTTAATGTTCGCAAAAAGTAGAAATCTGTATAAATATTAAAAATATATAAAAATTTACGGTATGTAAAATATACTCAGCTAAAAAAATCTGTGTTTGTGCATTTTGTATTTCGCCAAATACAAATTTGTGTAAAATTTATATAGAATCTATTGTGAATTAAATACTGTAATATTTGGTATTAAATCACTGTGCATAAATAAATTTGACATCAGCTTTGAAATAGAAATTAATTGTTATAGTAGTGTAGTGATTTATAAAAATTGTTGCACTTTTTGAAAGTTCCATTGAAATTTCCAACCGTTAAAATTTGTTGTAACCTTGTAAATAATGATAAAAATACATCTTCATTTGAATATTAAATACGGTCAATGAAAAATGATAAGTAAATATATGGCAGTGTCAGTGTTATTCGATGTGATTTAAGCGGCATTTAATTGCAAGAATAAAACTGATTTTTTAATCAAAGTAAAATTAATTAAAACTATCATAAAAAATCGCAATTTCTGAACATTATTTTAATTAATACAAGAATTGAACGGACGTAAATAACACATTATTTTTGTGTTTTTAAAAAACTGAACATAATTTACAGGTCCTATAATTATTACTCTTTACAAAGGTAGGGAGCACAAAGAATCGTAAAATAAACAATTTTTTTACAAATCTATTCTAATTATTAACAATTTTTTCGTGTAACGGTAAGACATTGCCATCGTGTATGAATGCTGGTGCATCTTTTTAAATCATAAAATTTCGCAGCGGTGCAAAGTATAAACGTCTCAGTCAGTCGACTGCATTTATCCGCTCTCGGTGTACAATCATTCACTCCATTCACTTATGCCGCCGCGACAATACATTACCATCGCGTTAATTTACAAGCGAAGAAGCATCCTCCTCGAAATTAATTAAGACGAAAGGAAAATTGATGGCCGTTCTAGAAAAATTGTTCACTGCAAAATGACGATTCTATCATCGTCCATAAAAGAAAAGAGAAGAAAAATTCCCTCTCG
The DNA here is from genome assembly GCA_018906775.1 of Sycophila sp. Sp_5. Classification (NCBI taxonomy): domain Eukaryota; kingdom Metazoa; phylum Arthropoda; class Insecta; order Hymenoptera; family Eurytomidae; genus Sycophila; species Sycophila sp. Sp_5. Next base: position 1,147,490 of record JACCID010000054.1, on the reverse strand, counting down.
CGCTGACACATTTCCACGATCAATTTCCAGTTATATATATGTATGTATAATACGCGTAGACCGTGGACAATTTTCATTCATCTCAGACTGATGATAATTGCCCGCGCATCGGCCTCTCGTTAATTCCCTCGCTGACGCACTATGCATATATAAAGTCACCGCTCCAAGATAAATCGATGGAGGTTGCGAAAAGAAGTTCCAAGAGAATATGTAGGACCCCGTCCGCTCCTCCATTCAATTATATCTATACCCGGGGGCAGTAATTGGCTCGCGCCAAAATCGCGAAAAGGTAGAGGCGCGACCGAGACACCCGATCGATCATCGAACCCGCCGCAGCGACCGCGCCTTTGAAATTTAATGCTAATTAACGAGGTCGGTGCATCGCACGCCGGAAGCCTATAATACGTGCACTTGCACTCACACACGCGCGGAGGAGCAGGCGCGCCCTCCGATTCCCTTTCATCGACTCTGCGCGATTGCCCCTATCGTCTGAGGCTCGCGATTCTTCTTTTTGTTCGTTTCCGATCATAAAGAGGCCCATTGATGCTCGGCTTTTTTCGCGCTTCAGCGCTGCCCGTTCGCGAAGTGTCGGGTTTCCTGGGCGCGGGTGGGAACTTTTTTTTCATCATCGCGAGTGCTCTTGGGCCCCGCTGTTGTCGAACGCGTCGCCGTCACGGGTACCGTAAGATTCGATCGCTGCTTCATCGAATGAGATATGAAGTAGCCGATTGTGCGGGGCCCTTATGCTATACCTCGGAATTTCGTATCTCATTTATTTTTTTTTTTTTTGTGCGGTGTTATCGGAAAGTGGCGCTGAATCTGCTGAATCATAAATTGTTTATTTTTTTTTTCATTAAATTATTGCTTTATTTGAATGTATAATTGGAAATTTGAAATAACCGGGTTACTGGCTATCCAGATAATAAATCGGGTCCAAGCGATTGTGTTATACTTTCGTTTCTTACTCGCGGGGACAGTTGTAAAGTAATCAAAACATGCCACTCGGTAAATATAGGTTGTTTATTTATTACACTTTTCGTTGGTATATAAACACGCGAGTAACCAATATTTTCCACGTCTAATCGATTCACGATTTATTGACATGTAAATTTGCATAAAGCGAAGTAGGTAATATCGAAAGGGTAATTTCACCATTCGTTGCGACAAGCTCTGGACGAACAGGACCGTAAAGAGCCAAAGTTTCGGTATTACTCAGAAAAATTTGTTAACTTTTTACCCCGCCACTTTTTTTTTCATGACTTACCCGCGAGCGAGTGACTTGACGAATATTCTACTCGAGCGGGTATCAAGATCAACTCCGGCGGAGAAAAGCGGCCTCGATTACGTATAGTCAGCGTGGATAAAAAAGCTCGCCGATCGCCCGGCACATTTACAATGGGCGCACTTTCTTCCATTGAAGCGCGAAGGGGGCGATCGTAAAGCCTTCCGACGCTTATTATCCACGATTTTTTCCCCCGACCTCCCGTTTTATTGAGGATCCGAGATAATGGGACCGCTGCACACGCGTCCGGCTACTTTTCCAACGACGACGTGGAATTCTCGGACTTTGATTTCGATCGTCGATCAATCAATGGGCACTTACAGGACAGCCGAAAATCCTGATGAATAAGTATACTTACGAGAAAGAGATCGAATCGCGCGTAATACATCAATTGGAAAATTTATTTTTAATTTAATTCATGAAAGTGTATTGTGCTTGTATAATACTTTTGAAGGATATAAGTAAAAATGAAAGGTAAACTTTCAAATTTTTATCATTCTTTTTTTTATTATTGAAACCATCGAATTAGGCGTAATCGCAGTTGCGCTTTTTGTGTCCCGCGTATAATGGAAAGAGAAACGGAAAGCAGGTATTCGAAACGCATGAGTACGGTCTGTTTTTGATAAAAGTCAAAGCGCGCATAAAAAGCTGAAGAATCTTTGTAGAGTCCGACGCGTTTTTTTTTTTTCATCCAACTCGTCGGAACTTTCTAATTGTCAGTGTAACCTTCACTTTCTTTATGAAGTGACGATTTCCATGGGGAGCAAATCAACCAATGAGAAGAACGTCCGAGTAAATTACTCGTGGGAATACTTAATGATGTATTCGATCAGCTTGTAAATTTCCTGTCGGTAGCTGAAGTAACGATTTTCCTTTTGCACATGGAAATGGTTGCCAATGAAGTAGAAGCTTCGGAGGGATAGTTTTAATATTGATTCAAACGATACCTCATCACCTTATGGATTAAGAATTAAATAATACAGAGTGTGCTTATTAATTTTAATTGATCAATATAACTGCGGGTTTCACTGTTTAGAAAGTAATCAATATTTACAGTAATTTTTTTAAAATCAAATTACGATCATTTAATTGCAGAAAGTTTATTTTCTACTATACAACCAATAATTATATTTAACCGCCACTAAATCGTCTTTCTCGAGATAAAATAAAAGCTTCGGAACAATTTATACTATTTTGCTTCGAGCGAACGTAAAATTATCGTTTAACGATTTTCATTTAAAATAAAAAGTTTCGTATAGTATTGAACTTGGAGCTGAGGTCGCGTCTACACAAAAAAATGCGCCGTTGTTAGCGCGTTTATTAAATTAAACGGATTTCGATGGGTGAGCGTCCCCGGCGCAGCGTGCGTTCAGTTCCTAGTCTTCTGGATTAACGTCGTGTGCGCACCGTCATGGTGCGACAACATTGACGTTAACGAGCTTTGAGCGTCGACGAGGCGGTGCATCGAACTCTTTTTTTTATTTCTCTGATCTTTAAAGAATTCTTTCTTCGCTATTTTAAGAAGACCTCGTGTCTGTGCTAATTTGTAATTTTTTTAAAATAAAATAATTGATACTTATTTTAATGTATTTGAATAGTTTAAACGTTATACCGTTAAACGTTACAAGCGGATTATATTCTACAAAAATTACAATGAAGTTCGTGGTAAAAATGCAGAGCTTTTCTTGTATAAAAACTGCAGTGTTTATTCAAGAGTTCAAATTTCAGGTATAAATTATAAGAATATTTTCGCAAAAATCATTCCTCAACTAAATTTTTTATTTTAATATAATTTTTACGGTGAATTTTCTCCGTAATTTTATGAATAATAAAATCTCTCGGTATACATTAGTATTTAAAACAGAAAACAAATATTTAAATAATAATCTATAATTTTATCTGCTCTAAATCGGTATAATAAACGAGTAAGGAAATCTTCACTGGTCTCGAAAAATTAATTAGTTATATACCTTATTATCAATAAAAAAAGAACGAAATCATCCGACACCGAAGTATGCCAACACAACAGAGATATTTTCCTCGCGTACGAGTATGAATTTATACCTGAATTCACCGTATAAAGCGTCGAATCTTGCATCGTTCCGGCAGTAAATAAATGCAATAAATAAATATGCATCCTCGCAGCGGCCGATAAATTGCGGTCGTCGATAAACGATCGCGTGCACGTTATCGCGCCCAGAAACGTCGGAAAAGTGCGCCCCCATCCCTCCCCTTCAAATCATAATTTTTTCGCGGACGCTCCGCGGAGCTTGCGGTTTCAACGCGTGCGCGCGCTCTCGGAACTTCGTTTTCATCCTTCTCTAATTAACGATTTGGATCGCGTACGCTGCGCAATTTTCATGCGAGCCGCCGCGTGCCTCCTTTATTACTTTTTTTTTATCTTCTCGCGAGGCGGACGTTGCGCAATGCCTTCTTTTTTAGACTCGCCGGGAGTGCATAATATAAGGTCCTCCACAGCGAGTGGAAGGGAAGTAGTTTGATTTTTACGTTTGGTTAATATTTGAGGCACGAAGGAACAATGGAAGGTACCTGCTGTTTTGTTTGGGTGAGGCGTGCATGCTGTGACCGTTTAAAAAATTATTTCGCTTTCGGTTTTTTTTGCGGTGAAAAGTTTTTAATTTTAAGAACCCTTACATTGAGTCCCTTATATAGAATTTAAAAATTATGGAAATTATCGTAAGAATAATAGAAATGCTTACAATAGTTGCAATTTTTATTCGTCACTTTTTCTTTAATTTATAATAATTTTTCCAATAAATTAATTTCTTCCTACTCGTTAAGTAACTGTTTTAATAAAGTTATTATAAATAAAATGGATATATGAGTAGATAACAGAAAATTTATACGATATTATCCTGCACCTGATTTAAAATAGCATATTACTTATTCAGTCAAAAGAGGAATGTTAACATTTTTAATTGAAAATTGCACTTTTCAGGAAAATTGCAATTTAGAAAATAATGATTGATCGAATTCGCTTTGAAACACGAGTAAGGCAATTTATCTCAACTTTCATTAAATAATAAAATATGTTAATTTTAATCAATCACTGTAATTTTATGCGAAACTTGATCCAACATATTAATTAATTTTAAAAAATGAAATGAATCGAGCTTTTACAGTTAATAGACCGTATAATCTAATAAAAACGATATTTTAACTTGACAACAACGTACATAAAACTTTTTATTCGCAAAGACGAGATAATCATATACTGTTATTTATAATTGCAATCTTTATTGTTCGCAGATAGCAAATAAAGCTTTTCACTTTACGGTGAACTAGTTTCCCGGAAACCTTATTAACGCCAATGGATTTCCCGGTTGTACATTTATCTTAAATATTAATCAAGCCAAATTAATTGAATTCAAATATTAATTGAATAATTTTCATATTATGTGTAATTTAGTTGTACAGAATACACTAATGTACTAATCCTGTAGAAACCATGCAATACAAATAAAATAACGCAAAAAATATACCATTGAAACTTTTATAAAGGGATAATCTTTGGCGAAGTACTTTTTTAAAGTAGATCTGATTAAAATGTAGATCTCTCCTGCAAATCTGAAAATGCGAAAATTCACTTAAAACAAATTTTATCATTGGTCGATTTTTCTCATAAAATACTTATTTATTCAATTTTTTCAAATGATTTTCAGATATTTTAGATTTAGAGAGAGACTTCTTTTTTTTTTTTAATGTGTCGATTTGTTTAACCCTTTAATGCCGCGCGTATCATATATGATACAATAACTTAAATTTATATTTTCATGTTAATATATTTTCATTTTGTAAATTTTTTCTTTAGAATGTCTTCTTGGAAGTATAAATAGTATTATTCGATTATTATTTGTCTGTTTATGTAGTACACGTAAAAGTTTATCAACAAAAATAATTGTTCTACTTTTTTTCTTTATTTCTAGTACTACTAAGAAAATAAAGAAATTATATTTAAGAACGAAGTGTCCGGATTAAAAAGTTAACAAGTCATCCTCGCAACAAATTCCCCAAAATAAATAAGTAAGTCAGAATTAATAAATCGATGTACATTGATTTAACAATGATTTTAAGTAAAAATTTTAACTTCACATTATAGCGATGATTTAACAATGAACGACAATATATATAGTTTATTCAAAACTAAATATAAAAAAATCACTAAGAAATTTACTTAAGTAATACAATTAGTTATATAATATTGTATATTGATTAGTTTAGTTGTTACACTATTATACTTAGTAACTTGTATCCCTATATTAAAAATAAGTTTACATATTTCTTATAATGTAAAAATTTGTACGTTAAGGACTTTAGTCCGTTGAATTTTTGAATAAATAAAAAAAAATAAATATATTGATCGGGCAAAAAAAAAAGCAAACTGCAGCAAAATGAGTTTAATCCCTGCACCTCCAGACAAAGCGACTTCACCGTCCTAATTTCCCGCCTCAAAGATAAGCCTCTTGTTGTGTCGTCGCTCGGTCAACGGCCTAAAAGCCGTCGCACTCAGGTATTCCGTCAGCTCCGCGCGAAATGTGCCCATCGTCGGACGGCCAGTCTCAGCCCACCGACGGGGGTTCCGGGTATAATGAGACGACACGGAGGCACTTGCCGCGGGTGCGGTAATCCTCGTTGATGCATGAAAGGCGGCAGCTGCCGCCGCTTTAGCGCGAGTTCGCTTTTAATTGGCCAGCGGAGTGCTGCATCCTGCGGCCAGGAATGCACCGTCGAGAGTTGGCTCGTTCGCTCCGCTGCGCGCCCCCCGGAACCGACCTTTTGTTTTCAGGTGCCGGGGATGCCGGACGCTCGCTTGAGCCTAACGCGATTTGTTTCTTTCTTTTTTTTTGTCTCCTTTTCTGAATTATTTTCGAGCTTCGCGGAAGGGCTGCTGAAAGTACGTTTGTTATACATACGGTTTTCAGATTAATTGAGTTGCTGACGAATTTATCTTTTCTTCGTAACTTGGCATGCATCTGCCAGTTGCATTCATAATTTCTGTAATTTTTTTTTCTTTCTTTTGGCAGAATGAGTTTTATTAATAAACTTTATATGTTTGGGCTATTTTTTAAATGATCATTGCTGCGATTTCTTAAAAAAAATGTGCTGTCACTTTTTTGCACGTGGTTTCATCGATAATATTTATATTATAAAAAAATGATTTTATTATGTCTATTGTCTATTAAATCGTTGTAGTTATCGTCTATGGGTAAAAGAAAAAGGTCAATAAAATAATTTATCGTCGTAATAATTTAAGTCAGCGTTTAAATTTTCAATTTTTTATAATAAAAATGTTTCAGAATAATTAAAAAGAATTAAAATTCAAGTATAATAAAAGAATATTTCATATATTTAATAATTTACTTCTTAATTAGGAATCAACTTACTGATCTACATAAATTTCATTTAAAATTGAATTTTTCTATCCTGCCCGTCTTTTTTCACTAGATGGCCGTAATTAAAGCCTACTCTCTTTTAAATGAATACGCTGGCACAGAGTAAATTAAAAATGTTAAGCAAAATAATTTCCTGCGTTATTAACCTAAGAGCTCAAACTAATATTGACGTTCACATTTAAATTTTTCATAATCGCAGGAAGAATCAAAGCGCAGGCTGTCGATAAATATTCATGAGATTTGCGTCCTATACTCATTTAACACAAAATTCATTAAAAAAAAAAAGAAAAGAGAAATAAAAACACTTTGTTTCTGCAGAATTGAAAAAGATTCTTACCTAACGGTTCGCAAACAACAAAAAAACAACTTTACCACTTACATTAGGCACGCGCAGAAGTTACGCGCAACATTATCGTAATTTAAAGCGTACGACTAAACTTTAAAGCAAGCAAGACAATCGCGCAGCGCACCGCGTCGAGGTCGCAAAAAGCCGGCGGTGTGTACTTGTAAAAATTTTTCCCGACGATATCCCCCTTTCTCAGGTGTTTTGTTATTTACCCACGGCGCAATAAGAATATCATATAATACCCCCCTTAATTTTCGTCGTTTTATTATCCCCGATGCTTTTTGCTCCCGGTCATTGCGTACATATTGTTCCGACGACGGTGTAGTTTCACCGCAGCCGCTCTAAAGTGAGACGCCGAAGAAAAAAAGACCAACGCGTTATAATACCAACCCGCGCGAAGGATCAGCTCGCGTTCCCGTGGGAAAGGCGGCGTAATCGGCGAACAAAAAAAAAGCCTCCTGCCGCGGTTTTACCGTGGAGGCATCGACGTTTCGTCAGGCCTGACCTTAACGGCCGCTTCCTGCACCGCTCTCGAAATTAAAAGGATGTCGGATGTTGCCCGTGCGAGCGTTTACATATTCATGCGGCCGCGGGTAGTAGCTTGCGCTTAATTTTCTTCGCCGGGGATCGGGTTAATTGCTCGGGCGATTACGCGCCCGAAAGAGAATAAGGATCGATTATTTAGTGGGATATTAAGGAGGTAGGAGGTTACGTAACGTTGAGCAAAGAACTGATTTCACGGGCTTGAGGTTTCAGGCGATTATATTTGTGCTTCGTGGATATAATTGTTATCAATTGTGCATCGGCAGAGGAAGCAGTGAAATTTCCTATGCGGAAGAGAACGTTTGTAGCTATTAGTTCACTGTGATTTTTACCTAAACTGCTGTGTTTCACTTTAGTACGAACAATCGCGTGCACGTAGTGATTAATTGTTACATTTGCAAATGAATTTCTTTGTTTTATACATGAACTGAGAGACCAAATATAGTGCTCGTTAAATATTTCTGTGAATCAACTAATTCCTTTGTTGAAACTACTTTTTTTTTTAAGAAACAAACAAATTTATTTAATTTCCATTTTTATAAATTGATTTTATTATTTTGTATGTGGTAACTAATATTACATTTGCGAATTAATTGTATAGACTGCGCAAATTAGTACTTTTTAAATTTTTTATCACGTTCAAATGTTGCAAACGTTCTATATTCATGTCTTGTGAATTTCTTTCTTGTGAAAATCACGCATTAGAATTAAGCTGAGGAAAACACGTTAAATTGCTTTGAAGAAATGAACTTAATTCGTTTAAAAATTAACTTATGCTATTAAGAATTCTTTTTACAATAATTTTTTTTCATTAAGTAGCAAAAAGTGCATAATGATATGCAAATCACCGATAATAATTCTTCATCTCCGCATGCCGTTCGGCTGTAATCTTTTATATCACCAGTTTTTCCGATTCGCGTGATATAACGTGTTCCATCATTAAGGCCACTATCTCAATCGCATAAGGAAATTCGCCTTTTCTCGCCGTCGTTTTTTCTTTTCAAGTCCAATCCTTTCTTCGCGTGTGTATGTATACACACGAAACTCGGCGGCGCCGTCTCTTCCTGTCGTATATATGCACGAGGTTTCGTGAAATTCGCCGAGCGCCTGTGCACACTTTCTACCTCGAGCACAAAGAAAGTATGAAATGAGTTTTCCCCGCCGGTGGATCCGCGCCTGCTTCATTCAATATTTTATCCTGCACCTCGAGCGTAAAATTTCCGCGAGTCCCTCTCGCTTCTTCTTTCTTTTTGTTCATTTTAATTAAATTAGCCAGGGCCTACTTTCGACTCGATGGGACTTCATTTTGCAATATATTGTTTATTTAATGAGTGCTGTTATACTCGCGGGAAGTATGACTACGATTCCTTGTGTGTTTAATTTGTATCGTCCAGGAAGATCTTTTGGGCGTACACATTATTTTCTTTGTTGCATGGACGATGAAGATGCACGTAAAAAAAATGTTCTCAGCTTTATATTTTTCTTATATTTATATTCTATTATGAAGGCACTAAATATATTTTTTTCTATTTAATTAGATGGATAAACTAAAAAGGTATAACTTATAACAAAATTATGCTCTGGAACAAAAAGTTAATTTTAGAACTAATAGGTGTACTTTTTAAGATAAAAAAAAGTCTATTGTTCTTCGGATCGTCAAACTTCGAATATGGAACGCTCTTCTTTCAAACTTTCAAAACACTTTACGATGCAATATTTCTTATTGTAAAAACTTCGCGACTCTTGAGGGATAAGTTTTTTTTTTCTTGCAAAAGTCGGTCGTACTGTGACAAAGTCAGTGCCGACGACGGAGCATACAGGAAAAGTCAATAAAACCAAGACGGGCGAATTGGGGGAACGAACGACGAATAATAGGGGAACTAGGAACTTCCTGAGCAACGATCATCTACAGTGAGTCACGACTGCAATGCCATACCCGAAATTCTCTGACACCTCCATTTCATTTCCAAGTCTCGAATTTACTGGAGATCAGGAAATTGTCTGTCCAAAACTCTATTAATTTTTATTACACCATGAATTTCTAAAACACGATGTTTATTGATAATTATATTCACAATGAAGCCACGTGGCTTCCTTAAATAAAATCTTTATTTATATCCATTCATTAAATTATGTATATTTAATTATAATTATGAAAAATATAATGTTCGTGGATAATAAACGATAGAAAGAGCAGCATTATTAAACTGTATTTACTTTTTTTATGATGTCTCGACTGCACTTTTTAGCAGTTCTTTTCAAGTCTGAAAAGGGACTGCTAAAAAATGTAGTCGAAATGTTGTAAAAAATAAATACAGTTTGACAATAGTGCCCGTTTTATTATTTTTTAGCCCTTAACAATACTCACTGTCAGCAGAATCAACAATACGAATAAAGTTCCTGATTATTTTGATATTGCAAAAAATATACTTAAATTACAAATATATTTTATTTATCAAAGCTCTCTTAAAATATCAAAGTTGCACTTGCAACGAGTTTTTTTTTCAGCGTAGTATTCATTTCTTTCCGGGAATATTCATCGCCGATGCTTACATCGAATAAAGTTATTTCTATACCTGCGATCGATAATTGGTTGCTTAACAAATTATCATGCTTCTCGGTACAAACTGATAAAAGATTTTCACACGGGCAGGCCTGATTAATGAAGGAGGTTGCTAGGCAGCTTGGTAAAATTATCGACAACTCATTTCGTACGGGATCGAAAGTTCCAAAGTCGAGCCATGGCGTGTCTTTCAAAAGAGCTGTCATAAAATTTTACGCCCGAATGCCTCGCCATTGTTTATTCTAATCGCTATCAAAAGTTATTTTAATTAAAATTCTTATTCTTCTCATGCGACCAATGTAAAAGATAAATTCAACTGGTTTAATGTCCATGATTGCAGAGTTTTATAAGGGTTATCTTGATTCTAAAAATACTGGGATATAAACTAATCATGCAATCGATTACAACATTGACGTGATGACTTGAAAATTTCCTTAATCCGTCGTAAATATTATTTTGGCTTTCTCCTGAATTACAAAATTTTATATTTTGTTTACCTTGTAAACAGCTAATTTTATCTATCGGTATTTCAAAGAAATTCAAAAACTATATTTACCTTTGAGATATTGCTTATAAATTATACTATTATATAAATAGTAATTATGTGGAGAGAATTTCCAGGAAAACTTATCATAATAAATTTCCAAGTCAAATAATTTTTGTCCAATAAAAATGACTACACCGCATATTAAAAAGATTCTAGATCGAATCGCGGTTTCAATTTTTATACAACGTGCAGCACAGTTCGCAAAAATGTTCATCAAGCAAAAAAGTATTATACACTGAAAAAAAAATTGTTAATTTTAAAGAAATGATTTACTCCAATAGTACTTATTAAACATTTCTTTGAATCAAGTAATAATTTCATTAAAACTAAATGAATTTATTTGTTTCTAAATTAATTTAGTAGCTTCACAAAAATAATTTTTTGACCCAATCAAATATTTAATAATTACTATTGAAGTAAATCATTTCATTAAAATTAACAATTTTTTTTTCAATGTAGGAAAGCCCTAAAAGTGAGAGCTGCACCATATGGAAAAAAATTCTCTTCCGCCCGTACGAACAATAAATCAGTCGACTCCTTGACGAACGACACGAGATACACTTATAGCCCCCACAAACAATATATAAATCGGAAAAAATTCCCGAAGCACTCCGTGCCATTCCGACTCTTTGCACCGAAGACGCTCTCACACACGCACACAGGGACAACAGGAGAAGTGCAACGGTTCGGGGCATACCTTCGGCAGGCAGTCGTGAGCCTCGCGCGCCTCTTTCTCGGGGGACAGTGTCAATATAAACTACCGTTAATCCGCTTTGGTGCGCTCGGGGGCCCATTACACCGTTCCCCGTAAAATCGCCCGACTCCAATCCCGCTCTCCTCGTTACGTCGTAAAAGTTCGCGGATTTTCCGGCTGGCCAGCTGTCGATCGTCCCCCCCTCGGACCGTCGGTTTGCGGGACACCGAGGCACGAGCAGCGCCGAGTGGCAAGTCGCTCGGGCCATGGCCTCCGCAGATCGAGCCCGGAGATACTGACGTGCGGGCGTGAGCCGCGCGGAGAAAGTGCCAGGTAGCTCGGGCACTTATATACTTCGACGGGGAAGAGAGTCTTCGGTCGGGCGCTCGAGTTACGAAATTCGCTCCGTCGGGACGCTTGGATTATTACAGGCACGCGAAAAATTTTTCGCCGCGTCGCTATCGGTGCAAATTTTTGGCACTGAGAAAGTAGTATTGGACATTTTTTTCTTGCTTTCTGAGAAAATTGATCGTTTCTCAGAAATCTTTAATCATTAAATTTAGAGCTGCGAATGCATTGAAAATGATCTTGTATATGTTTATACCAAGAAAATTTACTAAATACAGTAAGAATACTTTACTAAAATTTTACAATATACTTATTAAAATCAAGTAAAGTCAATTGCACAGTAAAAGAGAGACGTATTTATTTTTAACAGACATATTTTTCATTTATATAGAAAAAAATTCTATCGATTGTAGAAAATCAATAGAAAAAAATATATAAAAACGTATAGATAGACTTAACAAATTTTAGAATACTTTTTTCTCAGTGTAAGAATCCTATAAATTTTGTAGCGTCTTTTTTGTACTTCTGTTGAGGTGAGGTCCGATTTCAAACGGTTATTTATATGAGCTAATTATTATTCCAGCGAGCTAATAGAACGAAGCCGACGATAATTGCGCAATGAAATTATTGTAATAGTATGGGTAGGGCAGGTGTAATTCACTTAATTGGTTTGGGGCAATCACACTCGCACAGTAAAGTATTAAACATTTACTATTGTCGTATTAACTTTCAAGTTCGAAAGACTTTTTTTTTCGTTATCTTATAACCGTACATTAAAACCGTTGATAATCATTAACCATTTGAGTGCCAAGTAATGCAGAGCATTTTCTTTAGACACGCCGATCTATCCCTTAAATTAAGTCATTAAAAATTTTTCTTTTTTTTTCTATTCACTACAGAAAAATTACAGCACCATGTCAAAAAAATTAAAGCCCTGTTATACCTTAAAAAAAAAAGTATTAAACAGCCTGGAAACCGTGAACAATTTAACAGGCCGCTACAACGTCTTCATCACGTGTGCAAGTACAGTTCAAAGTAAACGCCCAATTGTGCACCAAGAAATCAAGAAAGTAAGAAACTCCACGAAAGGATCCACGCGCCGTCGTCGAATTCGAAGCGCCTATTAAAAGACTCTAATAACCCAGGCAGTGTCTTGCGGCTCCTACTCGCGTGGCCGATCGCGTCCCTAATGAGCTTTCAGCGGATAGAGGCGAGGCGTGTAATTGCGCGTCCTGTTTCGGAGGAGCCGAAAAAGAAAGGCCGCGACGTCAATTCGGAAAACGTCAATTACGCACGCGGCATTTATCCTTTCCCCGCGAGGTGCGCATGCGCGGAGGCGAGAGGATGCAGGTCTCGCTCTCCCTCCCCTTATCTTCCCTAATTAATCTTCCGCGGGAAGAATAATGCGCGAGGAGAGTGAAAGGCCGCCTCGTCACTGACCGTACACCTTATACATGCACATGCACATTATGCATACGCACACATATAGCGTGTGTACATAGAAACGTGGATTGAACGGGGACGAAAAACAAAAAGTTATATAGGAGGCGAACGGTCGGACTTAGAAGGTGAGTTACGCAAGTAACGACGATAGTATATGGGGTCAGAGTTCGTTAAGAGACACACATTCGTTAAATTTATATTTCACTCGTTTATTGGACTTCGCAGTAGGAAACATTAATTTCGTTTTATCTGCGGGATGGCGGGCGCCTAATTATTTTAGCATTAATTCCGGAGAAATTCGCAGCTTATCGATAAGATCTCCGCGGACAGGTTTAGTGCACCGGCCGCGTGTGTTGCGAAAATTGTGGGACTGAAAAAAAAAATTAACAAAAATAATATATCCTACTTTTTTTTTTCAATCCTGAATTTAATGAAAGGATATTAAAGGTAGTTTGGGCGCACGTAAATAAAGCTAATACTGTTATAATGCAGTTTATAAAACGAGTGTAAACTGCATTGAAGCGAAAGATCTTCTTGTTAATATTGCGAGTGCGCGGAGGCGACGTAAACGTCAAAAGGCGCTCGGAAGCTGGCCGCTGCACACTGTACAAGAACATTTTACGTCTGCACCCGTTAGACTCGGAGATAAGCTTTTAATACGGCACTTTGCCAACTGGGAATCCGAGTAATTCCGCTGCCGTTGGGAATTTATATTGTGCATAAACGTAACGGCTTTTTTCATTAATCAAAACTAAATGACTGGTCAAATCTTTTCGATTAGTTTCGTTCGGTACTTTCTTTTTCGCGGAGTCGCGAATTTTATAGTCTGTGGAATCGAGACAAATTGTTACTGAGTTACATATGCGCGTGTGTCTCTCGCGAGTCATTTGCGTAATAGCACTTAATCTAATTAATGGATATTTTCTGCATGTTTAAGATAAAAGTTTTATGTCGCCCTGCACACTTTGTAGTTACGGATTAAAACGTTTTTTTTTATATAATAAAGAGACTTTTTTTGTTGAAATTTTGCTTATGATTAATGCACGTACAAAAAGAAATATGAAGCGAACAAGAAAGCCACCGATAAGTTTGCACAGTAAAATAGAAGAAACTTTTCTCAACATCGGGGAAAGTATGCACCTTTATTTATTTTTTTTTGTTAATAAAATTTATACTAATTTAGTTAAAATCAATGTATGCGCTGCAGCACATTACGTAAAGCGATTAATGCAACTTTCAGTTTAGAAACGGATATTAATTTCGCGATGAAGATTTTTAAGAATAATTTACTTAATGGAAGCTCGGCAGCCGGCCAATTCAATTAAACGAAGGCCAATTAAAATTTTCCTCCCATAATCCGACGATCATCGTGGGTATAAGAAATTTAGCGTGGAGAGTAATAAATAAACGCATATATAGTATTATAAAGTACGCCGCATTATACTTTTTTCCGCGAAGGTTGATGCACTTTAGCAAAATGTAGTTCGAATACTAGACTTAACTTCAGAGGTTACTGTGAATCAAAACTGATAACGACCCCTCGGTCGCTCACTCCACTTTAATATAAATATGGTATGTGCACAATGTGCGCCTAATCAGACGCAACGTATTGGCAAAGACATTTAATTTTCCTTTTTGATTTTATTCTGGCTTTAAGTTTCCCCTATCGAAGTGCCCGCGATGCTTATTTATCGGCCGAGAAAACTATTCGAGAGCTTCATTCACGTCTTGCATTTTCAATTTTGCGCTTTACGATCCCTGCTTTTCAATGTGCGAGGTGCGTTAATTATTATTTTGCATCTAGACATCGCACCATTCGGGGAAAAAATTAGAGCTTGAGAATTCCGGTTGTTTGCACTTTTAACACACTTTAGAGTCAATGAACGTTTAAATCCCTCGAACCATATTTATTGCTAAAAATGAATGAAATTACCCGGCCTTGGCTTACCGACGATTTCCCATGCAGATTAAACCTTTGAGCTAACTCAACTCACCTGTAACAAAAAAAGATGAAATTGTTAAGTACTGTTTAACCGTTAAACATTTTTTTTTTAATTGAAATATTATTTTTTTTTTACGAGCCTCAAGCGTACACACGGCAGACAGTAAATCTCGGCAGTCTTACAGTCTGCTAAACAAACGAACAATAAATTTGAACTTGAGAAAAAATTTCTTTTTTCACGTAGAGATACATATTTTTCGTAGGTTATTGAATCTAAGTTAATGACTCAATGAAAAAGTTCGTACATTATTTTCCTAGAACATTTATTTGACGCGATCTCCGAGTTTAAACAATTTACTTTCGAGCAATCAAGAGCTAAGAGAAAACACGACCACTGGAAGAAAGTGTTTCATATCTGATAATTCTTAATTTTCTAGCGAATAGATCTAGTTCAGTATCTTTAGCGTGAAAAACAAAAACAAATAAGCAATGATACCTCCCGAAAATTGGGTCAACAAAACGCAATCTCGGGGTGAGGTGTGCCTCTCACCTCGGATTGCTACCATACCGCGTTTCCAACTGAAACGACTTCATCGTTTCCGAGCTTGAATAAATCAAATCTGATCGATTTATTATTATTATTTTTTTTTAACTCATTCACCTTACATCGGTAGTTTCGTCCGAGATTAAGAACTTTCTTGCGCGCTCGAGAAAATTCGAGTGAACTTGCGCAAAGAGATTGCAGAGATAGTCTTATCGGACGAGCGAGCTTTTTTGAGATCGGTGAATGTTGGGGGTCGATCGGCGTGTCTCTTGGATTAATCGGTTATGGAAGAGCGAGGCCGAATCCATCGACCGGGACACACCTTATTGAAAATTCATTAGGATTACGTACTTGGCGACGGAGTAACGAGCCTCAGCCATTGTTGTGGGGCTCACAGTTTCATAACAAGAAGTTCGCGCGCTCATTGACTTTCGCAACGATGATTTTAAGGAATCGCCAGGCTTTCGCAAACTCCCACTTAATTTGCCCGCGAAACTTAGCCCGACGTACTGTAGTATCCACCTTCCCACTATCTCGGTGAGTAACTGGTCTTTTATATTTTTAATAGGAAGTTAGGAAACTTTGGGACGAAGTAAACTGTCGCTCTGAGAAAGTTTCGCCCACCTTGACATATCTAGATCCTCCAAGTTGGAATTCAGCTTGCGGTGGCGTATCTTTGAATACCGCAGTGAAGAAAGGCTTGAGTGAATGTCTAATTTCCGAATCGGTGGAACTTTTCAGGCCTAATCAAAATTTTAAAAAGGAGAAGAAAATGACTTTTGTTTCAGCGGAACGTTCACCTCAATTTATGTAATTTAAATTAACGGAAGATATTTATGTAATTGTGATTTATCTGATTGCATGGGATTTTTCTTTATATATAGGCGCGAGATTCTTTTTACAATTAGGTTTAGAAAAGTTTACGTAACAGGCGGACTGGTTTCAATGGCTAATTGTATGCATTTATTGGATAAAACGATAGTGATTAAACTAGTAATAATTTATTTCTCTTGGAAAAAGTTTTAATAGCATCGTTTGTGTATTATATGTTTGACATTGCGTTATGCATTAAGCATAACATAAGAGCACTTATGCTTGAAGTTGAACTAGCGTAATTAAAATGTCAAGTTTAAAAATTAAAATTTGACGTTTGATTCTTGGTATTTAGAAAGTTGAAGTGATTTCAAATCAAATCAAATGAATCGCTGCTTTAAAATAAATATAATTATGCCGTACTAATATCGGTGTTTAATTAAATCATCAGAGATTATGTTAATTTCATCCTGTTACATCACAAATAACAAAATTTTCCTTTTTTTAATCGCTTTCAGATTTGCGTTATTTATATGCAATAAAAATCCTACAAAATCAATCGCACGAATTACCATAACATAATAACCAGAAATCTGAATGACGGGCAAATTATACACACATTTTATCAACAAAGACTTTCTGTCACTTCAGAAGAGGTATATTACGAAATACCTTTTTTATCAAGATACATAATAATGCAACTCAGCCTTCTACACACATCAAATGCAAAAATTCACTAAAAATCACAATCGTGAACTGTAGGTAGCCATACATTTCTATCAGTTTTGTTTGAGATTCTTGTTACGCAATAGTATTTGTATACTGTATCCTGTCAGTCTTATATGTATGGATGTATACGATTCACACGCTGAATATTTACTCGATTCAATAGCGTTGTT
Organism: Sycophila sp. Sp_5; assembly: GCA_018906775.1. Classification (NCBI taxonomy): domain Eukaryota; kingdom Metazoa; phylum Arthropoda; class Insecta; order Hymenoptera; family Eurytomidae; genus Sycophila; species Sycophila sp. Sp_5. The sequence continues at coordinate 1,130,112 of JACCID010000054.1, read as the reverse complement.
GTACAATTTCTTATGACACATACTCTTCTGGCAATATATTCAAATCACATTGTATCACGCGGAAGTACTAAATATGATTGATACGCGCATAAACCTATTCGGTGCGATCACCGCCACTACAAAAAATATATTTTTAACCGTGCACTAATACAGTCCTCGATAAATCCTTCATTATCTGCATTCTAAACTGCACACCTGCAGGCCCTCACAAATCACGTTCACAATGCAACTTAGAGGACAGCTCCAACGTGCTTCAGAAGCTCGAGTTACGAAAGTTAAGTGGATATTCACTATAACGGACCTTAAGCATGGCGTAGAATGGAGTACTTTCAACCTCAGCTGCACGAGTAGACGTCGATGTACCAAGGCGCGAAGTTCACAGTAGACTGTGCGCTGAAGCACCGGTGCGTTCCCATAAATAATAAGATTCAAGAGCCACGCGGATTGTATCACGAAACTCTCGTCTTACAGTGTCCTCAGGGTAGGATTACCCTTGCAGGCATCGATTCGCGCGGCTCTCGATTACCGTCGTCGATCACCATTGAAGGTTTGCCTGAAGGTTTCCCTGGGGTAAATTCGACAGGAATATGCTGAGGTAATTAACCTTTCGATCGACTTTTAATTTATACTTATTTTAGTCATTGTAGAAAAAGATGAAAAATTCTATTGGTCTATTGAACTCGCGAGTTGGGGATGGAGATTGACCTGGTTGGACGAATGCCGAGAGAATGAATTGAATGTCAATTTGATTTAACGGGTTAAGGTTTAGTCTAATTTTTTTCTTTTGTGGATAAACAAATGTGAGAGTTTAAACGGATACCTGTTTTAAAGATAAATATCAAGGTTTGTTAATGGTTTTCGATGAATGTTGAACATGTGTTGACTAAAGCACCGTTAAAGAAAGTAATTTGGTTTTATGAATGCAACTCATTAGAACCGATAATGAATTCAAACGTCAATCAAAAATATCATTCGATCCGCTACGTTCATCAAGTATGTATATACGTATAAACATTTTTGTTACATCACATTAGTGATTCGTAGCTCAGAAGCATCCTTTTGTGTCCCAATATTTTATTTAATTACTTAATTCTTTTTCATCCATCTTAAAGCGTAACAAAGTTAGAAATCTAATGAAAGTAACGGTTTAAAATAAATGAAAAATACTAACGGCAGTAAATAACAAAGAATTTTTTTTTGTGTCACGGGATATTATTGTTTTAATCACCTACGTTTTTAAATAATAACCGATACGTGACTATGGCCCAACTATAATATAGACTTGTTAATTTAAGCGCTCGTGTACTCATCTAACCGATTTATTTTTATGAATAATAAATATAATAATGTCTTAGCTTTACCTTCGCAAAAAAGTAATTGCTAAGAAATCTTCTATGTGCAGTGACAAAAGCAGCTTAAAAAAAATTCTATTAACATACATTTTTTCTTAATACGCAAAATATAACGACCGCATGCTCCACATGTGCATATAATGTGCACCGTTGATCTAATTTTACATTAACGTAGAATGACTGTACTCCGTGTACTCTACATTTAAATCGGCTAGTAACCAAGTTAAACATATACCTCAAAAACCAGCATGGAAATTAACATCGACAAACCAAATTGCTTGCATCAAAATTATTATTAAAAAAATTATCCGTACGACAAGCAAAAACATGTTGTAATGATGTGTGGATAACGATCTAAGCCATTATAAGTGACTATAGCCAATCGAAAAAGGAACAAAATGAAAACGCGCCTCTTTTTTTTGTTCGCGCGTGAAAAACGCCGTCTAGGTATAGGTGCCGGACGTCGGTGAACGTTCGCGATGAGTTTATTCCAGCGTCATCCATACCGGCGAGTTCGTGAAGCGCGAAGGAGGCAAGCCATTCGCACGGAAAAAGAATTAAATGATTGCCCGTGTGCGTGTGTACGGGTGTGCATAAAATCATGCACAATGGACGGGGAGTAATGAACGTACATTGCGAATCGACCTTAATTGGAGCGCCAGCCGTTTTCAATGGGGAAATTTTCACCTCGCGGAAGGTAGGGATTTTCCATTGTCTATTTTAATTTTTCTAACGAGATTTTCTTTTATTATTTAATCAGGAACTAAATTTTAAGAGGCGTGCACGGCGAATTATTCATAGTCGAGGAAGTGCGTGCACTTTACGCATTTTATTTACTTACAATGTACGAAATGGAGAAGAATTATTTCTAAGTTATGCTCTCCAAATGGTTTACACTGCATCATCTCGTTTCCTTTTGCGTTTATATAAATCCGCGATTCGAGAATCCAGTCAAAATTAATGACTTTTCTAATGGAATTCAGGAGTGGGAAATAATTTTTCAGTTTTTATTCGATCGGCGGTGTGAGGCGTTGAGAAAACTCTTCTTAACAATGCAATAAGATCATTATGTGCACGACGTGAGTAGATGGAATAAAAAAAATTCCGAGTATCGGTCGCGGTTTATTGCTTCGAAACAGAAAACGAATACGACTTCTCTTCCATTTCTTCGACCTGACATACAGTCAGTCGGCAATGCGCTAATTACGCGCATACCTTGCATATACATACGCACGGCAGAGAAATCGCCAGTAATAAAATAGCTCCGAACTATCTTTGGCTTCTCTCCTTGCGTCACGCGGACGTCATGCCGCTGTCGTTAAAAATTTAATGCAAAAATGTCACCCGAGCGCAAAATTGTTTGGGCAGATACGAAGTGCCATGTCAAACGTTCAATGATTACGTATATATACATATGTATATATCCGTGCAACTATGCCGCAAAGCTTCCATTGTACAGTTTCGTGACTGTGACGAACAACGAAATCGAATCGTTTGTGAGCATTGGAGCTTTTTTCTATTATCGGACGGCAAATCGGCGCGTTTTGTTGGAACGCGGAATTTTTCATTTAAACGATAATAGAGAAAAATGCGATAGGAACATTTTTTTATTCTCAACAAAAGACTATTGTATCGTACGCGGTAAATAATATTTTTCGTGAAAATTCTCCTCGGAGCACAATGGATCTCGATCGGAAAATAGCGCCTCTATCGTGGGATCGCGTAATTGCAATGATCCTTTTTGCCGGAAATTAACTGACCACTGTAATAAATTGCAATTACCGCCTTTCAATGAGTCAACATCGACTTTAGTTCAAAATGTTTATATAAATCGATGACGACTGTTCGTCTGCCACAGCTTAACTACGGTTTTGTAAATTGTAACTGGCGTGCCGTATGCATTCGTTACAGTCTGACTCAGCCATTAAAATTGCACGCGATCGTCAACACACCCAGTTGCACATATTTTTTCTCAGCGAAAAATAAAATGTTCAAGAATAGTTGAATTAAGAAAAATGAACAATCGAGTATATAGCACTGCTAAGGAGCGCATCTCGCCGATATACAAAGCTATACATTGTACGACTCATTAGCATAGTTTGAATAACGACGTGTTCATCGTACAACAAGTACATTAAATCGTCGCGCCACATTCGCTATAAGGCCAGACAAGTTGGAATACAGAATTCAAAACACTTCATTTTACCGGAGAGTATAATACTCCGTGACTCATCCAGTAGAAACCGGCCGGCTGTATAGTCGCCACTTACCCAATCCCAATTCCACAAATCACGTAGTAGCAGAGGTGAAGGCGGCAACGTCTCAGTACGCGAAACAAAAAAAAAATAAAGGCAGGCTCATCAGCGCGAAAACATGCGCGACGCGTGCGCGAACCGTTACCGGCGGACTCCCACGCGCGCCCCACGATTGAAATTCGCGACGGCGAGAACCGGTTTACGAGGATTCACAATATATATATGTATGCTCCCGATACAGATCGCGTCGCGCGGGCGTCCCGTTTAATTGCTCGCACGCTCCACTGTTACGGTTTTTCGACGCTCCCCTTTTTTTCATCTCGTTTCGTATACTACCTTCCCTCGACGGGCGATTGTTTTGGCCGCGAGCCATGAACGCTGTTTTCGCGCTCGGAGATCCTTTGGCAAGGACGGGGGATGCTCTCCTTTTTTTTTTTTTTTTTGAAGATACCTAAGAAATATTGTGGAGCGTGACCTGACGGTTACAGATGTCCGGATATGAGAAAGTTTTCGGGTTACTGCTGCGTACGAGTTGTACACGTGTTGGAGATTTTGTTTTATTTTTAACAAGGGAGAGGAGAATGGGAATGAAATAAAGTTGTCAAGGGGGTTTAAATGTTTAATGAAAAATTTCGCCAGTTTGTTAGTTTCTTTTAATGAGCGAAATTGCGTTTCAAGTTCGGGGTAATCAGTAGATTGAGGAAGTCGCTTTTTTTTCATAGTGAACATCGCGGATTGTGAGTCAATAAAAATTTAATATGGAGAAGTTATTTAAGGGGTATACGAGGCTTGATCCACATTTCGGCCTGATCTACATGCGAGCTCATTTGGATTAATTAAATGGAGTTTACGGCCTATGATGTCTTCAAGAATTTAACGTTATTTTAATGGACCATTGCAGTCGATATAATATAATTGCACTTGAATGACTTACTGACAAACTCGCGGATATTCGAAATAATTAATTTAATTGACGTAAGCGAAACTTTCTTGTCTAATTAAAACTTCCGCTTGTAGCTCTTGCTTTTTTTTTAATTTCACTGAAATGTAAGTTTTGGTTTCGTGAAAAATTTTCATTTTAAGCGATTGGATAGGTAATATAAACGGAATGTTTTGATTTTGGCCAAGTGCTTCGTGACATACTTTCATTATAGTTTTAAGGTCAACTTGCACTTCTTCTTGAATTCCTAATTTATTGGGTTTTGTTTGGAGAAAAATGGAATCTTAAGATAATTGATTTAATGGATTCTGCGGATATAAATGCGAAGTAACGAGTGATTTGCAGCATTTTCATCTCAAATTAAGCCGATTTATAGATTGGAACCATTTATGATTTCTATACTTGAGATTGAGATAAGACGTTGAAACTTAATAAGGTATGTGCATGAAAGTGCATTTTTTATTTAAAAACCATTCGAACTATTTTAAGAAAAATTTTCGAGAATATATTTAAGATTTACGTAAGAAAGATGAATAATTTATACAGCACATTTTTTTTATTCAATCATCAAGTACACAGTAAATATAATTCAATTAGAAGGTAACATAATAATGGAAATACTATTTGAAAAGGCACTGCTCGTATAAAAATTTCGATTTTTTTATAATAAATACAACAGTTAATAAAAATTCATTTGTTCAAAAAAAAAAAAAAAAAAAAAAAAATCAGAAAGAGCCTATTTTAATTTGCCTTTTTTATACATTTTAGAGTTGAACAAATTCCTCCAGATCTTAAACAAGTTATAGCGTATCTTACACTGAAAAAAATGGTAATTTTCTATGAATATTTACTTCAATAGTACTTGTTAAATATTTCTAAATTAGTTTATGCATATCTAAATAAATTTTGTATTTTCGAAAAAATTAATTGATTCAAAGAACTATTTAACAAGTATACTATTGCAGTAAATATTTACTTGAAATTACTAAATTGGATTCTGAATATACGTACAACATAAGATTATAAGATTCTGTAAGAAATTATTCTCGTCCAGGATTTAAAAAATTGCAAATGATAAAATATCTTTTCTAAAACGTGCTTGTCATCGTAGAAAGCATCGAAACGAAGTAGCGAAACGTTCAAAAACTGAACTCGCTGCAAACCTACAAACGAAGGTAGGTATCCTCGCGCTGGAAGTGTCGCGCGTCTCCGCAGGTGACGAGGTTTTCCCGCAGCGGTGGTCACTCGGACTCGCACCGTTACGGATGCGCCGCGGTGACCTCGAAACTCGCGGGCCGCAGACGCCGTCGACGATGCTCTGAGGTCGCCGGCTCCCACGGTCTCACCGACTGCGCGCCGCGAAAAAACGGGCGGGTGTACATTTCATCCGAGCGATCTCGCGGATCTTCGCGGAGGCACACGTACACACGCCCACACGCTTGATCTCGCCGCTGCTTTTTCATGCGGACGCCAAACAGCCGCTACCGAGCCGGTGATATAACGTGGGCATGGTATACTCGGTGTCGAGCGGATGCGGGACGGATAAACGTGTCATTTGTCGAAACAATGGATTTACATGTGTCCTGTTAATCAGCTGATTGCGTGGTTTCACTTTGCGGATTCATAAGTAGCGAATGAAAAAGTGGCACATTTTTTTATTTATGTCACTTATATGCCTCTTCTTGATTAAGGAATGAATTTTAAAAAATTTAACGAGAGATTTTTATATATTTTTATGCAGAACTTAAAAGTCACTGTTCAAACGCAGTCGATATTAAATATCGATAAATTACCGAAAGTCATGAATAAAATAAAAGAATCAAGTGTGCGGTGGTCTCTGATTTTAAAGCCGGAATTTCTACAGGAACGATCATAATCCTCTCTTAAAAACAATAAAGAAATGATAGTATCTACGTGCAGTTCTACTTGTTTGAATGTGAATTCAAGAAAAGAATAGATTTATTTATAAATTACTGGCATTGAATTTTTAATTAAGATTGTCAATTGTGAAATTTTCCGCGAGCAAAAAAGGAACGACGAACCTTAAGAAATCCTACTGTTATACAAGTTCATACTACAACGTCATTAGATACAATTTAAAGAGTAGAAAAAGACTTTATTGATCCCAAGATGATACCGGCGGCGTTTACTCGTAGGCTAAAAATAGCTACCCTGCAGCCTTTAATTATAAATAAAAAACACGTTGCAATAAAACAACCTTTTTCTACTTAATCAAGCCCAGCTACATTCACATGAGAATCCCGAGAAGGTAACTGACCGTCGGACAAAAAGCCAAGGAAGACGCAATATAACATTATACTCGAGCATCGCATTAAACAAAAAATAAAAGAAAAAAATTCCATAAAAAGGGGGCGTGTAACGAAGAGAAAAAAAAACGGAGCAAGTCCAATTCAAAGGAGAGCACGCGATAATAACGCGCGTCGCTCTTGCGCGTGATCACAATGAGCCGCGGAGATTATTACCGGCGTAACTCGGTGCACGCGAGAGCGCGCCGCGGCTCCTTTGCCATCGCGCGTTTTAATTAAAGACCCGCGCTCGGACCGACCAGACGACGTCTCCGGAGGTGCACGAGCACCTATTCCAGGCGAGTCGTTCGCGCCAAATGCAACATTGTCGCGGTGCACTTCCTTTTTTTTTTTTAGGGAATTTTCTCGCTCGCGCGGAAAGGAGCGATTTCCAGCTCGTTAACCGGGAATTCGCGCGCCGAGCGAAGATTGATTATTATACGAGTCTTTGTAAGGGTTTGGCCGCATTCATAATTGTTCCTTGCCGACGCGTGTGTTCCGCGTGCCTGTAATTAAGTGCTTATTTCCTGCTTCGATGTGTAACGCGATTTGCCGCGAAACTAAACTTCATATAAAACAACCTCGGTGATCGTCGATGAGCAACAACGGGATTGTCGCTTTAATATTAGCCGCCGAAGTTTCGCTCTCTATTACCGTTGCGGAGCGGGTTGAAGACTGGAGTCATTATAATTACTTGTGGGAAAAAATTCTGTTTCATTAAAGCACGGATTTTTCGAATTTATTTTTTTTTTTTACGGCTGGTACATCCTGGATTCTTTCGGTGGGCCGAGCGGTTAAAAAGAAGAAAGAAGCTACTAATTGGAACTTGAGTAGGAGTAGGCGGCGTTGGAGGAGGCACCTACAAGGCGGAGTCGTTTTTTTTCATCTTTTTTTTTTAACGGAGGACAAGGCTGTGCGATGAGTTTTTCCGCCGACATTGGCAGTGGAGGTAAGAAAAAAGGCGTGCGCGCAGTCGGAAAGTCGGGCACAATGCGTCGTAGTAGAAACAGCGCTTTTATCTGGAGCACACTGTCTTTTCTGCGGAATGACGCGCTCTCTTATCCGCCGCGGATCCGATGCTAAACTGAGCTGTGAGAGAAAAGCGTCCCCGCCTTGCGCGCGCCAAATTACACGACTTGCGTTTTCGCACTGCCGTAAACAGGCAAACGTATTCAAATAGCCTACATTTTTTCTTCTCTTTTATTTTTCACTTTAATGTCGAAAAATTAGTGCACTTAAAACGCAGCGGTGAAGTAAACTTCATTTCGTAAGATACTTTCTTGAATTTAATAACGGAATGCACGCGGAAAAAAATTAAATTAAAGTATAAATTATACGCAGAAAATTTTTAAGTTAAAAATTACTGTATAAAAGCAAGTATAGTCTTCAAATGTAAGAAATCTTGGTATAAGTACTAGAAAATTTGACTATAAATGTAATTCATTTGATAAAAATATCTTTAATTTTACTATAGCCATTATAATAAGTTTTTAATGGTTTTACTAAATACTTTAGTACTTTTTAATATAATATCTTTATCCGTTAAAATGATTAACTAAAGTTGAATGAGGTCATAATTATAATTAATGAAATTCTACTAAAAATTAAAGATAAGACCTCTACTATTTAGTTATTATTGAAGCATTTTTCACTATTTGGTGCACTGGAAAAAAAACATTAGTAATAATTTTCAATAAAATATTAATTAGTTGGCCCACAAAACGATTTTAATTGGAACTCTTCAAATAAATATTTTGTTTAAAATTGCTAACATTTTATGTCAGTGCATTTTTTTTTTTTTTGCTGTAATTCAACTTCAGAGAGTAAAATTCATCAAACGCAAATAAAAAACTCAAAATCCATTTTACGAGTGCTGTCATTTCTAATACGAATTTCTTATTACTTATTTTCCGTAAGAAAAAAAAATATGCGCCTTGAGCGCATAATAATTGCGCTGGATATAGAAACGGATGCGAGTCCCGTGCGAATTGAAAGCAAAAACTCATTAGCCGAGATAATTCGCCGTCGCGCCATTTCCTCCGAGCATCCGCGAAATGTTCAATAATCCCCAGCTCGGCGGCTCGTTACGACACTTTCTACAATCGCGAAACCAACCCATCAAAATCGTCCGCATGCATAACAGATCTCGCACCTGCGCGCCTTCCCTCGGTATATAAATCAGCGTAATCGCGCCTTTGCGCAATATTCAGGCCAGAATTATATCTCGTCTAGAGGCGCGCGCTCCCGAGCCAATCTCATCGCTCCGATAGAGCTTGGGATATTATACCTGGCCGAGCGGATTTCCCAATCCCATGGCCGGATTGCGCAATTCCAGCGTCGAAAACTGTCTGCGGCTTACGCGCCTATGATCGGACATTCGTCCCGTCCCGTGGAGCTCGGCGCGATAACCTCGGATGGATAACTGCCGAGCGTGAAGTTAGCGAGTTACGGGGGAAAACGATCCGTGAGGTCGTCGCTGAGAAAACGTTGGAAAGTCGCGAGTGGGGAACCATTCGTGTCGACTGGGGTCTTATCTAATCCGGCCGTCGCGGTGACCTGAGGCAAGTGCTAAACTAAGCCGGTCGCGCCTTCTTTTGCCGCTACACGATCGGATTTTGAATAGTGGATATTCCTCTTCGGATCTGTTTGTCTTTTTTTCTTTTACATTTTTTTTTTGTTACTGAATAAAGTGGTACAAAAGTCTATGGAATTGGGTTAAGACAGTGTCTGATTTTCTTGAATACATTCAAGCGTTGCCCTTAGTTTACATTTTCGCGTGGGTAACAATTATTTTTTCTGATGACGCTCTGAGAAAATGTATTACAATGCTTTATTTCTAAAAGTGGCTGCTGCTTTTAAGAAAATCAATTCGTTATATTTAAACTAATGATTTAATAAATTAAAGATATTTTTACTTAATTAATATCATTTAATATCATTTAAGAAAACGAAAGTGATTAATAAAAAATATTGATTTACATTAATTATACTGGAATTAAGAATTCAAAATCCCATTTCAAGAAAAGGGATTTTTAGTAATTATATTTGCAAGATTTCACAATCTTTTTCAATTTTTAAAAATTACTATCTTTGTATAGGAACTTCTTCCAGCAAATTTTTTCATTTCGTATACTGTCCAACGAAATTTACTGTATTTAAGGCAAAGTTTACTGGAGAATATAATAATTTTTATCTAAGAGTCCAATCGGTGGTAACGTATGTCTACAAAAATAGAATAATTTTCACAAGTTTTCTTCATATGTAGATGAAAAGGAATTCGACGAAGTTATGTGTTGCGGAGTGCCGAAAATTTAAATAAATATTGTTAAACGTGAAATTCTTTAGAGAATAAAAGGCTCATTGTGTTTGGAGTCGAAACCCCCGGGTTTTGTCATTTAAAGCTGCACCAATGTTTTGAAGAAGCGTCAGTGTCTAAAAATAGTTTAACGTCAGTTTGTAAAAACAATGTCGTCGGTATATAAATGCTGAAGCTTCAACAACTTCGAGTTTTTATTAATTCGAAACTAGTAAAACCAGTATTAAATGCAGAAGCGAATGTTTGCGGCGGTTTGTTGCAATTTCCTTTTATATCCACAATCAATGTCATTATTATCACGGTATATGCTCGGGCCGTTCAACTTTTAGTGCAAAATCGCAGGATTAGTCATTCGAATTATAGTAACAAATAAAATGTTCATAGTGTTATTAAAGCACAAGTTCCGCTTGGAAATATAATTGATTGATGGTACTTCAACTGTGTATATAATACTGTAAAATAATTTCCTTTTATCTTTAACAATTTCTGAGATTCACAGTATACACATCAAATCAGCTTCTCTGCTGCACGTAAAATCCAATATTCCAGATACGTTAACTGTATACATAATTCTGTAAATTAATTTTCTAAAATTCATTGTACGTAACATTCAATTAGCTTCTCTGCTGCGTGTAAAATCTAATATTTCAGATATTTCAACTGTGCATAGTTCTGTAAATTAATTTTCTTTTATCTTTTTACAATTTCTAAGATTCACTGTATACACAACCAATCAGCTTCTCTCTGCTGCACGTAAAACCGAATATTCCAGATAAGTAAACAGTGCAAGATAAATTGACGCTAATGTCCCTTCATTTACATTTATTACGGTTGTTTTAAGAACAATTTCCCGGTGCTCGCTATCTAACCGAGTGTCTGCGTTATCAGGCACGCATCTACATCACTCCTCGCTATCCCACCCACGTACTCCTTAACAGTGCGCAGGCGCAAATTTTTTCCTCGGCCGACGAACGAAAGTCGGTTTTGCGCGCGCTCGATTTTTCGCGATGGGCAATTTATCAGAGTGACTCGCCTCCTAAATAAAACCGCGGCGATTCCCCGGTGAAATTTGCCAGGTTGTTAGAAAGTCCCGCGCGATGCATACGGTGATATATAGTGCAGTGAGCACACGCCCTTCTCTCCCTGTCCCCCCCTCGCCCCTCTCCCCTCATGGAGCTCTGCTCGTGAAAATTTATAGAGTGCTCCGGCGTTTCCGCTCGGCGTCCACGCGATTATGCATGAGGTGAGCGCAGGTTGTGGCTTTACGGCTTTTCGTAATTGGGGAAAAAGGTGCTCCGAAAGCGCGTGAATTTTTAGCCGGCCGTTTGATTTATAATGCGAATGTCGGGCGTCGATCAGTGGAAAAATCTTTTTACGCGGTTTTCATTAGTATTTATACATCCCTCGTGAGATTACTCGATTTACATAAGAAAAAGTAAAGGAGTCGATAGAGCGGATTAAAGATTGTTGATAGTGAAATCGACGGTAGTAATCTAATTAATCGAGGAAAAAAAAGGATGAAACGAGTTAGTTGAAGTGAAGCAAAATAAAGGAAGGAAAGTAAATATTGGAAGAACAAGCAGAGCAATAGAATGGCAGGACAAGAATCTAAATGGAGGAAAATAAGTGTACCAGGATTTCGGAGTTTCGGGCATGCGCAAGCTCCTGCTATTTCCAAATCACTGACTCCTTTATTGATCCTGCCTTTCTGGACCAAAATACACTATCTCAGAATTATTTTCTATGGAGTTCTACATCTTAAATTGTGATTGAAGCTGATACATTTAAAATTTACTTCGTAAATTATAATAAGTGAAGACTACTTTATTTACTGCTGCTAAAAAATTTTGCATAAAATTCTTCAGCGCTAATCATAAAATATCTTAAGCAATACTAGAATACATTAAATAAAAAGCGATACGCTGCGTGAAGGCTAAAAACCCCGAAAGGAAAATAAAGTTAATGTAATTTGTACAAATGGGATACTGCACTTACGCGAGCAGGCAGAAAATTATCTCCATGGATGTAAACATTGCCATGCGAAAATTAAATGCTGCTCGATTAATCTGCGAGGCATCGGCATCCGGAAGCAAGTAAATAATCAGCTTACCACTCCACCGAGCTTATCTTTTTATACTCGGCGACCCGCGTGAATAATCACCTCACCGCAAACAAAATCCAAAATAAACAAAAATTCCAAGGACAAGAAATCCACTTGCTAACAGTCCCGAAATGTAAAGTCTAAAGATGTCGGCATCTCGTTTCAAAGCATCTGTTATCTCATCAGCGTGGCTTGTACCGCAGCGCCTCACTATCTTCCCTTGCGTTTAATAAACTGACGGCTTTCCTCTAACGACAAGTGCGCGCTGCGGTACTCTCGACGGCACGAAAAAAAAAAAAAAATGAAGCAAGAAGATGGACGTAAAAAGGGCGGGGACGAGAGGTAAGTTCCCGGGAAAATTGGTTGCAGCCAGCCTCAGCCGAGGCATTTCCTCCTCGTATTAGCGAGAATCGACGAGCGCTGCAGGAGGCTTCGGAAATTAATGAACTTTCTTGGGGAAAAAGACGAGCCTGCAGCGCGATTTGAAATAATTCACGAGCGATAGCGTGATGATGTCATTTTTGCTCCTTTTAGGCCGCCCGAGAGAATTTATGTCGTGATAATTTAGCGGGTACCGTTACAACGCCACCATTTAACACAGTTTAGCCCGCTAATTATTTTAAATGCATTGAATGTTCCCTCTGAGCTGCTCTCGTGCTTTGAGGATTATAAAAGGCCAATTGTGCAAAAATTCATGAAATCGCTTTTTTTGTGTCTATATTTATCATAGAGTGTATAACTGAATTCTCAATTTCCTTTATCGTTATTCAGTAATCTTTTTCTCGGGTATACCAGATGCTTATATTTTTGCAGTCTATTATGTATATAACTCAAGTAAAATGAAACTTACGATCTTAGAAGAAAAATAGATTATGCTCGTGTAAAAAAACTCACCTGAAACACAAAAAATAATAATTTAGTACATAAATAAAGTGGCATAGATAACAAATTTAAAGTGATAAAACAGGACATTTTTAGAACGCAGTAAACACTTGACATTATATGCTTAGGATAATCTCTAGCAAATAGACACATTCAGTTATTTTTCCTATAAGACAAAAAGAGTTCAAGACTTTTTCCTCAAAGTGATTAACGAACAGGTACTTCCAGTCTCCGTACGCAACGTCTCAAATCGCAAAAATCACAGGCTTTTATGTCTTCGCGGAAAGCCGCGCTCATACGTGCCGATTACCAAGATTCCTTGATCGAGGTAGTTTTCCCGTCGGTTGAAAGAAAAATGGACTCGCTTCCTTCGCGGCTCGCACGTTCTTTAATTGACGGACTCTGGAGGTGAAAATTTTTTCGCCAAACGCCCGCTCAGTGCGTGCACTATTGAGACAGAAAACGATTTACGGTCGTGGGCTCGGGTTGCGCAAATTGCATTTCAAATCTTCGCGCCAACTTTCATTCTCCCTTTGTTTACCTCGCGCGTGTGGGCCGCCCGAGCTTCGGGATAAATCATCGGCTCCCAGCGTTTTTTTTTTTGTTCTTTCTTCATTCTTCGAGTAATTAAAATTAATGAAGAGGTCCGATATTTTATTCTGGAGATATATAATCAATTTCGTTACTCTCGCTGTGGTGATTAATGTGGACGAATCCGAGATGCGGGGAGCGGATGAGTTAGAGCTTTAATATAAATATAATGTGGGAATGGCCGAGGCTTGTGATTAGCGTGCAATATAAGTTTCTATCGGCTTTCGCTGCTGCAGCTTTAACTTTTTCTCATAAATTACGCGAGATCTGAAAACTAGTATCGCTTTTTAATATACTAGAAGTAAAAGTGCGCCGGGTATTAACAACAATTAGATAAATTTATGAATAAGTGAAACAGTTTTCTTATGACGCTTCGAAAACGGATACGTTGCAAAGGAAATGCTTTTTCATCATTTATTATTATTGAAACTCTAGTAATTATTATTTTGCAGATAAAATCTATCATTTGTTGCATTAATTTCGCCAAGGTATATAGTTATGTTCTCATTGTTCAATTTATTTTCCATTGCGTCCATTCAAGTGATTATAAATGAACCTTGCCATCTGTACTAAATGACGAAGAAAAAAAAAAGATCGGACAAATTGCTCTTTGTTCAGTTCGATATCTTATAGACTCGTAAAAACACTTTCTTAAATTTTGAATATTTACAATCCATTCTATTCAGATGACCAGTCGAGTAGGCGTGTATAAATTCGCCGAGAATCTCATGAAAAATTCACGTTGCGATAAAACAAAATCTTTTAATAAATTTTTAAACATCCTCTCATGTCGAAAAAGGTGGGGATTTGGTAGGTATTAGAGAAAGAGCGGGCAAAAATTGTCTGGGTTTAGGTAGGATTTCGTTTGCTTTTTGTGCACGTACCTTCCCTGTAAATCTGAAACCGTGAAAATTCACTTAGACAACGTGAATAGTGACATAACGAATCAGTGGATGACTTTCACATAAAATATGTTATTCGTCGCATTTTCTAAGTGAATCTTACATTTTTAGATGTGGAGAGTTCTGGAAGGGATAAAAAAATGTACAAGACTAGTACACCGAAAGAAAAAAAAATTATACAAATTACTGTCTACATGGGAACGTAGGGATTTTCGACAAAAATTATTCTATATTTTTTTATACTCTGCTATAAATCTTATATAATTTTAGTAAATTTTAGTGGACAGTATTCGTAAATAATCTTCTATATTATATTACAAATTATGGTCACTTTTAGCTGAGAGTTCAGTCTGTATTGACATTCCCATATACAAATATTAATTTTTACAATCCCTTTTTTCTCAGTGAAGTTAAAGGTGAAGAATTGTGGAACATATATTCCTATCGAATTATAACCCGGAAGTTCCTCACAAAAAAAAAAAAATTGTCGTCACCTTAGAGACAATGGCTGTCAGATCCGGGCACACTCAATTTTCCGCGGGAGGTCGACGCCACCCACGCCTTATCTGACCAAGTAACGAGGGCATAGGGCTGATGAAAAAGCCGCGAGAGCTTCTCCCCGGCGTCGATCGTTCGCGTGCTGACGCTAACGGCGCTGGCAATCTCTATCCCGGCGGAGCGAAAAATCCGCCCGCTGCATAGCGGCGGCGCCTTTCGTAATTGCCGCTTTTCGCAGAACGAATCGGCCCCCCGTTCGTGACTCAGCGCGATCGGGCCCTCGCGAAAATCGACGCACGATCGTCCTCATTTCGGTGCTCGAGTTTCGACTCGAAAATTGCGAAGGGATTAGCCGAGTATAAACTGATTTCATTTTTGCGATGGAAAGAAATGAAAACTGGGATCCTTAAAGTACGTAAATAGATAAAACTGTTTTTTTCTTTTTACTTGCACGAAGTTAATTGAGTTTTCAAGATTCATTATTTTATGAAAATTAGAGTAGGAACTATTTGTATTGACGTAATTTGTTAAACTTCACGTGCTCGGAATTCTTAATACACGTGGAAAAGTAGGACAGAAGGGGAAACTGAGCCGCGACTTTTGCTTTTTGCCGGCGTTATTTTTCGAAAAGAAGGCGTCGAGACGCAATCGATGAACAGAAGGAAAAATCTTTTTGCAGCATTTAGCTTTCACCTCTTAAAAATTGCGCAACTGCAAAATTGAAGTGTTAATTTGAAAGGGAGCGTAATGAGTCCCAAGGCGCTTCTGTGCATTTAAATAAAATTCAAAATAGCTCCAGTTTGTAAAATCGCTCCTCGTGTGCGCTCTGTAATCACGCAGACAATTTAATTGGAGCCGAGAAAACACTTTTAACGCCGACGTCATTAAACACTGAATTCTGCCGTACAGAATGAAATAAACGCGTATATATATAAAATATTACATAAATACGTAACTATACATATAGTTTCTAATATAATACGGATCTTGTATAATACACGGAGAGAAATTTTATAGTAAAAATTACTATTTTCCATAGGAATAGTGGGATATACTCAACTTATGAAAATTTTTACTATAAAAAATACTAAAAATTCCTACGTACTATAGTAATTTCTACTATATAAAGTAACAATTTTTGCTATATACATAGGAATTTTTAGTATTTTTTATAGTAAAAATCGTCATAGATCGAATATGTTCTATTGTTCCTACGGAATACAGTAATTTTTACTGCAAGATTTTTCTCCGTGTATATAATAATAAAATCTTGTATATTAAAAGAATTAGGAGAATTATATAGGCATATAAAGTTGGGTTTGAAAAAAATTCTATATACAGAAGATTTTAAAATTAGACAATCGACGATTGCGTAGCTATACAACAAAAAAATAAAAAAAAATTTTTAATCTTTTGTTCACTCAACGGACTCGCTCGAAAGACTCGTGACTCCCATGGTAGCCATTGTTGCTCCGCGAGGCGGAAATTCCAACAATCCAGCGGCAAAAATACGCTCGTCAACGAGCGGGGCCTCTGAAAACAAATTCCGGCTAGATCCGAAAACATCATTACGCCACGGCCGTCCGTCTTCTCTCGCGCCAAGCGAGTAGACGAGACTCTACCGCGAGTAAACGAGACTCTACCGCGCCGGCGTCATTACATCTCCCCCCGGGTTCGCCCAGCGGCTTCCGGGTGCAAGTCACCTGTCGAGCGCGTAATTTCGAAAGTCGCTCGCCGCTCTGACTCACGCGCGGAGTCGCGCGAGCTTTGTGCGAGGCTCGTCGGAGGTACACTTAATGCATGTGATAATTATTTTTTTTTTTTTTGGAAACGTTTTAAATTATTATACTATTTTTATTTATTTTTATTACGGGTAGTGGTGTGGTGAAGTGACGCGCGAGGTTGCGATTTTGTTTGTACAGATGTAGCTGGCGGTTGTTCACCGACGGCGAATTCCTGCTTGATATTGAATGCCGCGCCGGCGAAGCTTTTAAGATGAATCCCGTCTAGATTTTTGCGAAAAACTAGGTTTATTAAAGAAACTCGCCAACTCTGAGTTAAATTATTAGATAATAATTCTTGCCGCGTAAGTGAGTCTCGTTTATAAGACAATTTTATAGTTTCGTTTCTTTTTTTTTTCAAGAAACTCTTCTATGCGACTATAAATTGTAACGAGTAATTTTATTTACATTAGAGTTTGTAAATGACGTTTGAAAACAAAGTGGCAAGTGCTTATAACGATTTATTTATTTCAATTTTATTTTTGCACTGCAAAATGTGTGTCAGATTCTCGACGCGCGCTTAGTTCAGAATTCGCTGTATCTCGTTGGACTATTTCGACGCGTCCGCAGATGTCAATCGCGCAACTACATTTTTGTACAGTTAAGTTTCCAAATACACGCCGTTCTTATCTGCGCGAACAAGGTCGTAGCGAGCGTTTCGCAAAGCTAGAAATAAAAGAGCGCCGCGCGAGAGAAATGCAGAAACTCGCAACGCTTTTACGGCTCTGTGAACATTTTAACTTTTTTATCATCCTCATTTACATCGAATGGTTTTACGGTTTTAATCAAGAATGTTTTTTTAATTTATTTTATTTTATTTTTACCGTGAAATATTAATACGCTGAATTTATTAGCAATTTTAATGTTCGCAACTGTTTCGTTACTTTATTTTTTAGAGGATATAACAACATTGTATATGAATAATCTAGAAAGTGATTTTAATGTACACGTAAATTCATTTTCGTGCAGTGCCAGTCGAATTATTTTGACTGACTTCAACTAGTCCCGAGAATAAAAATTTAATTTTTACACAAGATATCGACTAATCAGTTTATAATATATAAGCTGATAATAAGCGACTGAATGTCGGATTAAAGCCCACGGTCGTCGTTATTGATAATAACTCCGCCGAACAAGTTTCAACGAGATTAGAATCGTATAAAAGACAATCAATTTACGCTTTTAAGATAAATTTATTTATTACATCTAAAAACCGATCAAAAACTTTCATTAACCACCTCCGTACGGTACATAACGAGATCCATAGTAACTCACGTCGAATTCGAAATTGACTCGCTACTGTGCAGCGCGTAAATCATCCGAAATCGCGATTGCGCTATTTTCGTCGCGACGCCAGTCTCGCTAAGAGACAGACGCAATAACGCAGTGCTCGTTGCATCACCGCCGGCTCGAAAGTACCGGGCTGGTATATGCAGCGGAGCATCTTTTGTCGCGGCCGAGTGTGTATTCCTGGACTATTCCCGGATCGACGTAGCCTGCGGCTTTCTCGTGGGAGGCGAAGAATGGACTGGATTTTGCGCGGCTCGCCGACGAGAATCGGAGCCGATGAGTATCAGCGTCGAAGGAAAATATTCGCGACCCGAGAAAGTCTCAGCCGTTGAGCGATCGAAGGGAGCGCGTGTAGAAAGTGAGGCCGAGCGCGACGTTTTACGAGGCGGTCGCCCTTTTTTTCTCTTTTCCTTCGCAGCGCTGGATTTATTATTGTTCCGAGGCGTTGATTTTACGCGTCGGGCTCTTTTGACAGGAACGCCTGTGTATATGCCTTTTTTGGCCGACGCGGTATAAACTGTTGATTAAGAGCTCGCTGGCCGTTTTAGGCGCGATGATAATAACTAACAAAAGGTCGAGCGATGATTGCATCTCTTCGTGGAATTTAACATTTGGTTGCGGCTTTTTGTTTGCGCCTGGTATATAAAAATACGGATGGTTAGTGCTGTCATTGGCAAACAAAAAGTACTGACTGGCATAATAATAATTCTTGCTCAATGATAAATTAGCACTTTAGCAAAAATTAAGAACGATACGAGAGCTTCTTTATTATTCCTGTTTGAAAACGATAAGCTAAATTGTTTACCGTCGAATCAAGCGAGTTTCGATTAGATAAGATATACGGAATGTGCTTACGAGGCCAATGTATCTGATGCTAAAACCGAATTATGGCACTGCCTTGTATTGATCACACAAAATCTTATGCATGCTGCTTGACTTTGTACAGACCAAGTTGCGAACTTTTATTACGCCGTATTGCACGGAGAGAAATGTTCTATCTTAAAAAGCCACCTTTTATGAGTTCTTCGTCTGATCACGAGAAATTACGTTAAATCACACACAAATTTATTCTACTACACTTTATTTTCTAAATTCATCTGGAAATCTTTGCAGATTTCATTGCATTCCTCCAGTAAACCTTACACTAAAAAAAAGCTCTCGCCTCTTTTCCGCGGAGCTTTTTTTTCTCCCGGCAGTAACTGTTTCGATAGAACTAATCTCCACCCGTGAAAAAGCACCGAGAAGCAATATAAATTCCTCTATAAAACCGCGACTTCTGCAGCAAGCATTAATTACCCCTCCAACGGTTTAATTCGTCTAAAATTGTAGCCGCGCGGCTTCTCACGAAAAGAAGGCCTTTAAAAGGGTCCAAGAGGAACAAAGTCCCTCGACTTTCTCGGCATCGTGCACCTATACTAGGATATTCGCCGGTTCACAGTTATAATATGCGGCGGATCTCATTCGGGGTCAACGGTCTCCGTGCCCAAGGAGAAATTGAACCTTGCTAAGGCGGTAATGGCGTTTTCGTCTGGCGGATGCCTCTCTCGGTACCACCGCGTATATATGTATATATACCTCGACGTACATATATAGACTTCTACGTATATAAATATACATGTATATGTGCATCTACGAATTTATGTATATACATATATCTACGTACACGTGCAGCGCGCGATCGGGAAGCGCGAAAGATCTCCATCGCTCGCACGCCGCAATGAAAGAGCCATTGTAATGGATTCTTATTGCGGACGTGTGTATGAGCGGGCCGAGGGATGCCGTGAGATTGTTATCGGATTTTTTCAAAGGGCATCTATATATTCGCGCGCTGAGATAAAAAACCAAATAAAAAAAAAACGGCCTCGCATTGTTTCCGATGTCTGAGATGCTTTTGTGCACCGTGGACCATGTTCATTGTTTACGAGCGATCGATCGAGGTGCTCGTTTCGATTCGTTTCCAGGCTGCTCGACTAATTTTCCCTTTAGACTGCGCGGGCGGTGAATCATTTTGCTTATCGAATTGTTATGCAAAGCCTCCGGTGAAAATGTTCGATTTCATTTTTGTTTTGTTTCGAAAATATGCGTCCGAATTTCTTGTTGTTTTTAAACGAACTGGTTATGCACTCTAATCGGAAAGTTTGAAAAAAATTTCAGGATTACTTGAATACCTCATTTTATCTTGTAGCATAGTCAATGCACTTAGGAGAAAATTTTCTTGTTAAAAATTATGGTGATCTTTCCGTAAAAATGACACTGTTGATGAAGGGACGGTTAATGATACTACAAATTTTTTCAGGAAAGTCCACTTAGGTTTACCTAGATCCTGGACGGTTTTCAACCATTGTAAATTTTACAGGAAACGCCCTAAAAAACTTACGTCGATTTTCACAAAAAAAAATCGCAGAGCTTTATTTATAAAATTAAAAAAAAATTACATAAGTTCACAAAGCTTGGCTAGCTGTCCAAGATTTATGTTGGTAAGAATTACAACGATTTTCCCGTAAAATTTTGCAATATATTCACGATTATGTTTTTTTCCACAATTTTTTTTACGAGAAAATCATCGTAATTTTTATAAGAAAATTCTCTATTAAGAAATGAAAGTGCACTATTATGAAATGATAAACGTTTTGAAGAAATCGGTTGCAGTTTACAATTTCACGATCCTTGGATGATTATTCATCTAACGATACCATCACGTACGTTTATAAAAGTACGAATAGCATAAAAGATTATCGATATAAATTATAAATTGAGAAAATAAGAAACGTTTAAAATTTATTTAACAGCAATGCAGCAATCTATCTCGTTATAAATCACCTCGAGACATCCGCATCAAACACCGGAGAAAAATGCCACAGGTCGAGGGAACAATATAAATAGCATCGATGAATCAAATCGAACGGAACCGCTACAGGGACTCATTAAACATTTCGGCCCAAATGAATATACACATATATATCTGCATATAAACATAATTATAGCGGTGGCGTTGTTATGCGCACGGAGAGCTGGGCCGATCGCACGTAGCGATACTATACGATCGGGATATACATGTAGACACTAATATACATGAATACATGAATATATGTGCACACACACATATAAAAAGGAGCTTTTGAAATTAACCTCCTTGCGCGTTCGAGATCGGTTGGGAGTATGCGCCGAGAGAAAAATCCCGCACCGGGGCTCCACGGGCATGCGCGGCCTGGCCTCCTCATGGGCGGCGCATATTATTGCAAGAAAGTTGCGCCGCGGCACAAATACACGTATCTCGATCTGATACCGCTTCTCTCTCGTGCGCGCTTCAATAGAGGCTCCGCTTGCACATGTATATTTATATCGCGCCCGAGGGTTTATTAAGCGTCGATTCTTCGAACCTTCCATTTTTTCTCTCGTTCGTGCAAAGTGCCGAGTCGAAGAATCCCACGATAAGATACGTCGACGAGGGCTTTTCCACTCGAGCGAGCGATGCCGCGCTATTTTTTCCTTATTTTCTTTCGATTGGTCGGCGGTTATAGAGCTGGAAGGATTTTGATACAAGGGAAATGCGCGGAGCGCTATTTGCTGGCTTTTGTTATGTGCTTTCGAGATTCATTGATAAAGGATTTTTTTTCGAGCTGCAGATCCAATCTTAATCTGGGGGGGGGGGGGGGGTACCGCTGTGTCGTTTGCTTTGCCCCCAAAAAAGAATGTGGGGCTTGAATTCAATGCAAAATAATTGGGATGATTTGAAGAAGTGCATACCGAGGTAGTCGAGATTATTACAGTTGCCTGTAGTTATATACATGCAACCGATAAACTAAAAGTAAATTTTTTTTATTTAAAAGAACGGTTATACATTTATTGCAGTACGGAGCTCGAGTGTACTGTAAGTTTTAACTACGCTGAGAAAAAAGTGTTGTAAAAATTATTATCTGCATGGGAACGCGATCACAAACTGGACTCTCGGATAAAAATGATGATACTTTAAATTACAGTAAGATTTGTGGTACGTGTAGGATTATTTGCAATACTTTCCAGTAAAATTTACTACATTTACGGCTAAATTTACTGTAGAGTCTGTGGCTGAATTCACTTACAGTTATTATAATTTTTATAATGCATTTTTCTCAGTGTAGGCTTTTTTAAGTTTTAACTTCTATACAGATTAAAGTGCAATAGAATAAAATTTAGTTTAAAGGGGTCTGAAAGTCAATTAAAAATTCAAATTTCGCGCCATAATATAGCAGACGAAAAAACAATGAATTTGCTTTTAAAAAGAGTATATCAATGAAATATCGAAAAATCACAAGATGCTTGCCCTCCGTTAGATAACGATTTATCATTTTACAATGTTTCAAGTTCGGATAACAATTGCTTGAATAGAAAAGCTTGAAAAATGTAAATTATATTCTACTCTTATCAAATTAATTGTTTTTTCGTCCGCTATATTATGGCGCGAAATTTGAATTTTTAATTAACCTTTAGACCATCTTAATCGCTCAATTTATATACAATGTTACATAAACGTCAGTAAAAAAAGTCATGCTTCAACTAGATTAACAAATCTGCGATTCAATTACTCAATATTTATTTAATTATATCCCTCAATTCTTCTCCTTCAGTGTCGCACGTATATAAACCAAAATCAGACCTCCCGTATATAAACAATCCTCCACGGTATCAATTACGCCTCTCTCATCAAAATGCTGTACACACAACTCCACGTTCGCAAAACTGCAATCTCCTCAAGGAGAAAAAAAGGAGAAAATTCCATGACGGCACGAAAGAAAAGAAAGAAAAGGGACGACAGCCTCCGGGGCGACTCGGTCATATCCCGCAAAGAGGAGCAAACGCGTCACGAACGCTTAGCAGGCTGGCCACGTAGCTATACCGTTCTCGCTCGGCTTTCCTCTTGTTTTTCTCTGAGCACGTACAAGAGCGCGCGAGGCTCGCGACGGCCTTGCCACCAATACGCGCGGAGAGTCCACGACCTCCGGGGCAGCGCGAAACCGAGAGATTCCCGACTCGATTAATCACCCGGCGGCTCGGTCGTTCGCCGACCGAGATGTCCGGTTGTATAGGCACTTAGCCGCTGGTTTTTGGTTTGTGCCGCAAGCGCGATGCCCGAAATAGAAACGCGAGCTTTGATGGACGGCGCGTGTACTTACGCGGCTTCGATGGAGTGTTTATGATGCCCCGGTGACGGATTTGCATACGAAGATTTTTTTTTATATCGAGGTTGGCTGAGTGATTGGGAATTGCGCTGATGATTTGCGTGTTTTAGGGGCAGAGGATTTTAATTGATTTTGACGACGGAGATTGTTTCGGTCGTTTATGCGTATGAAAGAATAAACATTTTTAGAGTAACAAAATGTTCATTACGGACAAGAAATTTAAAGAAAGTGTGTACATTAAAAAAATGTAAGTAATAGATATTAAGTTTAATGTGTAAATGTTGGACTTCAGTCTACGGAATTATTAAATCTAAGATAAATAATGAATTTAGTGTAAAATTGTTCAATAAATTTAGTGAATTTATTCAATTTAGTTTTTTACTTGAAGTGTAAGCTTCATGAAATTTTTACCACTGTTCTGGATAAAAGCAATTTTGAATTTTTAATAGAAGAAATAAGCGAAGCACTCAAATTTTGCAATAATGCTATAATTTATCAAAAAATTAACTGGAACAAGTGAATAAGAGCTTTCTACTAAACTAGTTTATAATAAGAAAAAAAAGTGCTCTTTAAAAAGAATATAATATTGCCTGTAGAATAAAAATAAAGCACTTCTAAATCCTTGTTGTAACAACTGGTGCAATCTCCTTAAGGTAAATACATCGAAAAGTTCAACAAAGAAAATCGACGTTCCGAGAAAAGATGCTTCGAGTGCGCGTCTTCAAGCAAGTCAAACACGTCGAGTGGGTGTTGATCTTGCACTAGCAGGGCTTCAGGTCGTAAACTGCATTACGGCCCTGACTTCAAAGGGCTGAAAAAAATATTAAAGCTTTTTCCCCGCCGAGGGAAAAAGTCCCACGGCTTGCTCGCTTCTTCACCACCTACACCGAGAGGAACGATCTATTAAAATGACTATAACTTATATGGGACTTTTATCACAGACTGGCATTTAAAATAAAATGACTGTACTTTCTAGTAAAATTTGCCGTAAATGTAGACAACTTTTCCAGACACTGTTTTTGGCAAATTTTGCTTTAAAGTATATATGGCATTTTAAGTGATCACTTTTCCATATAATTTAGTCATTCCTACTGTGTCTTAGACAAATTTTACTCTTGTAATTTTTCTAGACAATATTTTTGGCCAATTTAGCTTTAAAGTATATGGTATTTTTGGTGATCAGTTTTCCCCATAATTTAGTCATTTTTACTATCTCTTAGGCAAATTTTACTGTACATTTCTCTCAGTATACAGCAAAGAGAAAAGAAAAGGAACCTTTTGGAATAGAACGCGGGAGCCTCTCACTCTTTTTTCAGGCTGGCCAGGAGCGTGCCTCATAATTTGACGCGGCAGTTAAAGCTGCCGGGCGTTGCATAAATGCATGAAAATTGAGATGCAAGTTATCAATTCGCTCGTGTTGGATTTCGTCGACTTTCGTTTCTGGGCGCCCCTCGTTTAATGGCGATATCTTGGCTTTAACATTTGGAATCGTTTTTCCTCTCGCACTTTCGAAGTGCGGCTCTCTCGCGAGTGCGTCAATGGGAAATAAAATTTATTCATCTTTCGAAATTCATCGGCGAAATAATGTAACGAGAGTGGAGTTATCCTACTTTCTCTGCGATTTAAAGAGGGTGAGATTCCTCCGCATTGACGGGCACTTTTATGCTTTTAGAGAAGTTTCAGATGTTTCAGAGAAATCACATTTAAATTGATCTCGTGTTGTTCGGGGCTATTATTTGAGCTTCATTGCGCTCGAATATATGAGGAATAATTGCAGTAGCATTAAACAGAATGGGATTTTCACTTTTTAATGTCGATTTAGTATTTTACAATGTCTATAAAAGCTTACTATAAACTCTTCCAAAAAAATTTTTTATACTCATCTCGACTGCGATGGATGAATTGGTCATTATTTACAATAAAGTAGCTTTACGTGTAATTGCATATTTTTAGCTTCATTTTTCGTAGTCTTATAAAATCACAAATTACGTAACTAAACTTCGCACTAAATTTCTCAAAGTGAAGTTATTGCACTCAAATGATTAGACATCGATTTTAAAATACTGTCACGAATTATTGGCTGTAATCACGCATGTTATAAAGTGTATATCTTGCGCTTGCAAATGCAATCACTATTTTCAAAAGATTACGTTTTCTTGCATTGAAGCATAGAAAATTTTCTTTTAGTATCTAAGAACGCCGTAAATTTTCATCGATTTGCTACAATTCATGGCTGTTAGATGTTGAGACAGCATTTACATTTGACCCAGTTAGCCGAATCCAATATTCGCTGCAAACGTCGATAGACTTAATGAAAGCTCACAAGTACTTTCGGACTTTAAATTAGGTATCAAACGGTAAAACATTCCCATAATTTCAATAAATCCATTCCACGAATAGAATTTTATCAAACGATTTATAATTTACGTACTGCAGTTGATTTTATTCAATGATTGTTCTTAATTGAAACATTGTAAGAAACAGATATATTTGCATACAATAAGCAATTGATTCTTTTTTACTTTATTAATATTTACAAAAGCAACAAGATAATGGTAACTTGAAGGATCTTTGTTACTCTAATAAAATAAATAGACAAATAAATTGGGAATTGACTTGATATCTCTTTCAAGAATACAAGTCTCAATGTTAATTAACGTACTAACAACAATAATATATATTACTGATATTAAATTTGCGAAATTTATTAGTTTTAACTTAGTGTTTAAATGAGTACAATAAGATTAACTGTACTCTCCGCATTTTACTCTGGATAAATAATTATTTAAATAAAAATTAAAAACACGCGATCATGGTCTAATTATAAAACTGACATTTAAAATAATGTGCTAAGTGTCTTAGAAATAAAATATTTTTCCAAGACAAATAAGTCTCTCAAAGCTAAACCGACAAAGTCGCAGTTGAAGCTTTTAATGGCCACATCCTTTTCATCCTCAATTCTTTGTTAAAAAAGAAAAGAACAACACAAGGGAACTTTCGTCGTAACGACGGTATTATATCCGGACAGCACAATAAATCGCATCATTAAAACTAATTGATGAAAATTCAAATTTATGCGTAATCATCCAGGCCATTTCTTCCCGAGTGTAGGTCAACCTCCGCGAAACAAGATCAAGCCAATCGCCCGCGCTTAATTGACTAATCAAAGCGCAGAGGCGCCGGTGCGCTAATTTAATAAGCCATCTTTAAAAAAAAAAAAGAAAGATAATAAAACGAGCGACGGTCTCGCGCAATTTATTATGCAACATTAAATTGTTAAGGCCCCGCGGCGCATGCGCGAGCCCCGCTTCTTATTGGAGCATGAACGAGCGGTTTTCGCCCGGCGGTGGCAAAGCGTACACCGCGACACAATGCCTCGAGTGACGAATACACGTATAACGTGCAAGTATATACCGCAAGTGTTTCGATCCGAGACTCTCGTGGACTGAAGTGTACAGCGCGGCCCATTGTCGCGTTTCTTCCGAGTCGTTCGCGTCAAAGTGCCTGGTGTTCTTTTCGTCTTTCTTTTCCGCCTTTGACTCGAGATGAGACTCCGGGGCTCGTGCCTGAGATAGACGTTCATCTCGTTTCGACAGTGTTATTGAGGAGTAACGCGTTTTCGAGCGATTAGCTTGTTCACGATAATTGCTCCGTACTTTTTTTTTGTCTGCGAGCTGCGGAGATATATGTGCCTCGTTGCTGAGTTTCCCTCTTTTTGCGTCGTTTAACTTCGACAATTGGTTCGAATCGAGTTATTGCCGAGTAAAGTTGATCACTAATTCTTTCATTTTTTAACTGTTTCCTCAGTACACTAATCAATTTACAGTTTTTTTTTTGTAACAAACTGCAGTAATATTTTTATTTTGTATATTTACAAAAAAAGCAGCAAAAAAAGCACATTTATTAAAGAAAATATATTTTTATCTTATCAACATCCCGGATTATAACGTTAAATTAAAACACTTTTTATTTCGTGATTATTCATTTCTCTCGACAAGTCGCGTACGTCATTAAAATTAAAATTTGCACGTACTTTCATCCAGTGCAGCAAATAAGATTCATGAATTAAAAATATTTGAAAATTAAATAGGACGTTTTAATTATTTTATCAACATCCCGGATTTACGTAGAATTAAAAATGTTGTTTATTTCAGAACTACAGTGAGAAAAAATATTACAAAAAATACTATCTGTATGGGAACGCAACCACAGACTGGACTCTTCGTTAAAAATCACCATATACTCTATAGTAAATTTTACCATAAGTGTAATAAATTTTATTAGTCCAGTAGTGGTAACGATCCTATACATACAGAAAATTTTATTGTAAAGTATGCTAATCTTTATCTGAAAGTTCAGTTTGTGATCGCCTTTCCATCCCAGATGGGAATTTTTGCAATATTTTTTTCTCAGTGTATATTTGCTTTTCTCATCAAAGCGCGTGCATCGCTAAAATTGAAAGTTTGCATATATACTTTTATCCAACGCGTCAAATAAAACTCAATTAAAAATATTTATAAATTAAATTGGACGTCGAGAAAAATCCGCGTGTTGAGTTTATTGCACGCTAATGAACTTTCGACCTTTCAAACCTTTCACTCTTTCTCTAATTTATCGCAAGCACTCGCTGCGCTGCGCTCGATAGTGCTGCGGTGGACGTAAACGAAAAATCTTTGGAAATTCATTGCTGCATCTCAATCGATCTCCGGTACAATATGGCAATTTCACAACGAATTTTTCCAAGTCGCCTCGTAAATTCTGTACTCGCGCGAGCGTCTTGCTCAGCTTACACGTAAGTTATACGATCGCGCGAAATGAAAAGCCGCACAATGAAAGTGTATTGCGAGCGCCGGCACGACTGGAATACAGAATTTCTTCGTACGCGTGTACATGTACGTTTGATTTCACTTTTATTATTTATATGTTACGTATATATATGTATTCCCGGGGAATCGTAATTTAGATGTACTTTGCGTTGAGTAGGTTCAACGATGTAATGTAAGTTTAGAGAATGTGTACTTTTATGCGCGACTGTCGGCAATGATCATAAAAGAGTAGGGAACACTTTAGTCGGGCTTATCCGTGTGGTTGTCAAGTTTTGATGGCACTGGTTTTGTGGTGTTTTTAGCGGTGCAAAAAAGGTGAAGATTTTTTTTTATTAAATCATCGTTACAGCGATAGCGAAACTGCTGCTGTATATATGCGTGCGGGTTGCGATAAAAATTTTTATTGCAAGTTATCCTTTAAAGCGATAGGAGATAAAGCGCAACTTGTGCGTTTGAGCTCAGTTTTGTGTCTGTAAGTTTTCTCCTTTAGGCGTGGAATAATTATTTTTACCATACTGTTTTTCATGCATAATTCGGAGCAACTAATTAATTATTGCACTGCCAACTATTTTGAGATTAATGCGAAATGCAAATAAGTTTGTAATAACCTTCATTTACAATTCATGGCAGTTGTCATCATTTTTTTAGTTACTAATTAGTTAATAATAAATTACGGAATAAATTATTAAACAGACTATATAGTAGCGAGCTCCTTTCTTTATATGAATGAAAAAGTACCTAAGAAATATAAATTAGACAATAATGATCACTTACACAAACGGGCTAGAAAATTACATATTTGCTGCAGCTATTTTAAGAAATAACATTTTTTTTGCAAACGGCAAAAATGAATTGCATTGAGTCGCAAAAAAAAGTCATGAAAATAAAGTTTCACCTCTAAACTCAACTGTAAAAATCGAGAGCATAAATATGTTCCCCGTCCACACAAATAAATTGGAAACTTTCATAAACTCGTCTAAAAAAAGAAACTCTCCTTACTTTCCCAAAACGAAAGTACAAGTACAAAAATCTTCTCCCAACCCTATTGTTTCTTTCCCAACTGATTTCTACCGTTCCATAATAACATTTGCATTACAATTTTACTATTCAAGATTTATATTTCCCACATTCTATTATTATTTTGTAATAACTTTTAAATCCGTTTACATTAACAAAATAATAAAATGTAAATAAATCAAGTCGCAATTGCGGACGCAGTGTTATCACTACACGGAGAGAAATGTTATAGTAAAAATTACTGTATTCCGTAGGAACAATGGAACATACTCGATCTATGACAATTTTTACTATAAAACATACTAAAAATTCCTATGTAAATACTAAAAAATGGTATGTACATAGCAAAAATTGCTATTTATATAGTAGAAATTGCTACGAATATAGACATTTTTAATAGTGAAAGTCGTCATAGGTCGAGTATATCCCACTGTTCCTACAGAACATAGTAATTTTTACTATAACATTTGCCTCCGTATAAAAGAAAAATCTGGCAAATTCACAATGCGGTCGTCACCTCGGCTATTCAACAGCAGCGGAAAGACAAAAAGAGAGCGGCGTCGTACTCACCTTGACTTCGTGATAGCGCTCCTCGAGGTAATAAGCCAGTCCCCTGGCCTCCTCGTATCTGGCAGCCAGCGCCACGTACTTGTCGTAGTGCCTCTTGAACAGGACGAACCTGGAACAGAGAGAGCGCAGGTTGCTATGAGAGGGGAGTCTACGGTCTCGCCTCGACGGCAGCCCGGACTTCCGGAAGCGGGCTCGGTTCAAGGCTGCGCGTTTCCCACTTTTAATGCGCGCCTCGCGGATATTTTGCGCTAATTTTAATGGGCGAGAGCGTCGGGATAACCATTTGCCGGCTGCGTCGTTGGACGCCTTGCGTTTTATATACATACGCAGCCGGAGAGAAATTCGCTAGTAAATTTTATGCGGTGCTGTTGTAATTTTGTCACGGACTGCTTAAATTTGCATTTTTGCAAGAATTTTCTAGAGAAACTCTTAGGTTTCTTGGAAAACATTTATTTAAATAAGTTTTTTTTTTTAAAGAGTGCACTGAGAAAGAAGTATTGAAAAATTTCTGTCTGTGATGAAAATGCGACGAGAGACTGGGCTCTTAGATAAACATTAACAAACTTTGCAGTAAAATTGTCTGTGCGTGTATAGAATTATTTCCACTGCTATCTACTAAAATTTACTGTAAAGTATGATAATTTTTAACGGAGAGTCCAATCAGTAATTTTTATAATATTTTTTCTCAGTGCGTAGATTTTATGTACCAGATTATTAAGCGAGCTTGTAATATTTACTAGAGGATTTTTAAGTATACCCTTTAAAATTGTTTACAAGGAAAATAGTTATAAAACAGTTGTGTACTTGTCATTATATAAAAACATGAATAATTTCATTTTTATTTACACTAACAAGTACGTAGCTATTTTAAAGTGTGGCTTTAGTGGCGATTGATTTTTCTTTATATTTTGTGTGTGCATAGTGGATAAGTAAACTTTTATTTGAATTAAATAATAAGAATGTATAAGTAGCTCGTTCGTGTTAAATGAACCCACTAAAAATTACCGATTAGTATCTTGGTGTAATTAGTTGGGCTACCTGATTTCCTGCAGTTAATTTATTGCTTATGAAAATTTATTGTGTATGCAAAATTATAGGTAATTTATTTATATTACTTTTCTCGTTCAAAAGCGTAGGAGCGAAGAGAAGAAAATAAAAACATGATCTACGGCAATTATTCAGTATGACTAGTAAGGGCCTTTCATCCATTAAATTAATTAGTTGGCTGTTATCTCACACCGCAGTTCCGCAGTCAGGATTAATGCGTTCACTCTTAAAAATTGTAAACAAGAAAAAAAAGCTCAATCTTTTTTATGGCTCGTTGAAAAAATTTACAATGCAATTTTGTTTTCTTTGTATGCAAATCTTCGTAATACCACGCCATAAAGTACAACAGCGTGTGTTTCAAATTCATAAATCTCCTTTAAATTTTCACAATGCCACACTTATTATCAGCCAAGGGAATTTCACAAAATGTGTGTCGAACTTTCAGCCCTCATTAGTAACAATAACAACACGGAGTATCCGATGGCACAGCCAAGATAAACAAAAATACCCTGAAAGGTAAATTTTTTCCAGGAATAATCTCAAGTTGCATACCTTTGCAAAGCCCTTAACGATCCATTAAACCACCTCCGCAACCCTTTAAAGCCCCCCGTCAAGGGGGAGAAGGAGGAGGAGGAGTCATGATCTCCCTCGTCCTCGAAAATAACCTGGCCGGTCTCTTTGCATACCGGACGGCAAAACACCGGGACAATATTCCCGCAGCGGCGCGACGTCGGCTCGTATTTTCCTCCGCTCGGAGAGGAAAAAAAGTGTAAAAGCCTACGAAATTCCCGGCGATGTCGCAACACTCGCTTTCGGCTCGCCGCGAATTTTATCGGCGATTCCCTCATTTTTCTCTTACTTTATTTTTTCTTTCCTTTTTACGCGGCCGTTTATCTTCGGTCGCCGCTTATTTACGGCCCCCTGCCCCGTACACCGAGATGCGCTTTGTATACGCGCAGAAATCGGGATTACGCCGCGGATTTGGTTCTGCAATTAATGCAAAACGCAATGCGCTTGAATAGGAACGCGCGGCGTTCCTTTGGCGGTGCGCTTTTTCCACGCGGCGGCGGGGATTAATCGAGTTATAAGATTTGAATTTGCCTTCCAGGGAGGACTCGTGATTTATTCAGTCGACCGTTTGTATGTACGCGGATTCGGTCGTGGATACCAATCCGTCGTCGTTCGGGACATTTAAGTTTACGCTGGTAAACGGGCATAGGCATAACGTAGGTAGTACTACAAAATTCTTGCATTTAAGAGAGAGGACTTGAATTATCCCCCGGCAATGTTTAGCGGTAGTAAATGAAATTGTTTTAAAATGTGATCCCGGGATTACTGCGAAGGCTTTAATAGCTCGGAGCCGTTAGACGAGATTTCCGGTATCGCGAAAAAATTGTTACTCGGCCGTTAAAGAATGGAAGTGGTCACTGGGCAAAAAGTGCACTCTCTGGTAGCAAGGCTAAGAGAGCCGCGGAAAAATTCATCGAGGATGATCGTCCGATGACCTTTGCATCGTTCGTTTTAAGAGAGTTGAAAGAAAATTTATTTCGAGGATATTATTATCATTTTTTTTTCAAGTTTCTATAATTGAAATTGAAGTTTATCTTAATCGTCCAATTGTAAACCTTGAAAGTTCAAAATAAACGTTTTTGTGTGTTAATACGTGAATCAGAGGTTAAAGTGAAGTACAATTTGAGATCGATTGTTTGTGATGCATGAAAGAGTTACGTAAAGAATTTTTTTTTATCCTTTTAAAGGTAGGTTCTGTAATAGACTGCTGTTATGTAAAAGTATACGAATGTTTTTACTGTATTAATAAAAGGGACAGTAGAAAACCTTAAAAATTTTAATGATACACTGCTGTGACAGAAGTATAGTGTCAATTGGCACGACACCAACTTTAAATTTTAAAGCTGATAATACACGAAAATTTGAAAAAAAATTAAGGATATAAAAGCGAAATTTTAAAAATAGATCGTAATATTCTACTACGTGGCGATATATAGATGGAAAACATTTAAAATTTAAGTGAGAAATTCCATTTTACGAGTGTGTCAACACTGTTTTTTTCACGATTCTCCGATAACGAAGTATTTGACATTGTTGCGTGTACTTCTTTTATACTTTCGGTAAATGTATGCGCAGATATAAAACGAAAATACGGATAGGGGTATGATAAGAGAAAAACTAACACAACCTTGTCACTTTTCATTGAAAATCACAATTCATTTCTTTTTTATGTATTCTGAGAAGTGTATACTGCTTTATTTACTTTATTATTCAATACTAATTATTTTAAACATTTCGGAGTAAAATTTAGCACCAGAAAAAAATCAATTGTCGTCTAAATATTGCGACTGACCAATACAACTTATATTCGGTCTTGCGAAATTTCTACTCTGTTCAAAGATTCATATCAACGCACGCCACCCATATATAACGTGCATAAATTATCCTCGAAGAAAATAGGCAAGACTGAATGAAAAAAACAAAATGAAACGTGAAAAGATACCTTCTTCAAAAAAAAAAAGTATAATTCAATCATTTAAGAAATAACATTTTATCCAAGCCTGTATTTGTTTAACAATTTGTTATTGAGAAATTTGCGAAAAATCTACGACCTCGTCCTCATATATCGTCCTGCAATTCATCATTCGTCATGAATTTTAAGCATTAAAGCGGATATATAATTTCAGATCAAATTTTTAAAAACGTTTGTACTAAAAGAAAATAAACAAAGAATACGTAATCTTGAAAGAAAGCGTATTTTGAAGATCTAATAAATTATTCTCGGGAAATTGACAAACAAATGTACGTCAACGTCTTTGTATTTACACTGCAAATACAATTCATTAGTAGGTATTACCGTGAATTTTAAAAATCACTATAATAAACATTGTGCTCCTATAAATTCTTTTAATCAGTGATATTTTATTAAAAATTAGCGGAAAGGATTCCACTTTTTATATTAAAAATTAATAGTAGCTTTTCACTAATACACTTAAGAGGGTCTAAAATACCTAAAACCAATACGATGTAAAATAATAACTAAAAAATGTTGGAGCAATAATTAAAAAGCATCATAAACGTAAGAAAAGTCACTACGCTCACCTGTAAAGGTTAACAAATCTTCCAAAAAAAGTACATATAAATTTTCGGAGCAACAATTAAATTCCATTACATAAATGCAAGAAAAGTCATTGAGCACTATGCTCACCTGTAGGTGTCATACAAATCTTTCAAAAGTATAGATTAAAAAATTTCGGAGCAACAATAAATGCTATTATAAATGCAAGAAGAGCCAGTGGGTACTATGCTCACCTGTAAAGATCATACAAATCTTCCAAAAGTACAAATATAAAAATTTCGGAGCAATAATTGAATGTCATTATGAATGCAAGAAAAGCCACTGGACCCTATGCTCACCAATAAAGATCATCCAAATCTTCCAAAAGTAGAAATTAAAAAATTTCGGAGCAACAATAAAATGCCATTATAAATGCAATAAAATCCACTGGGTACTATGCTCACCTGTAAAGATCATACAAATCCTTTAAACATTCAAACATTTCGGAGCAACAATATGAAATACTATATTCAACGCAAAAAAAGGTCCTATGCTCAGGTGTGCAAAACCACATAACATTGCCAATAAATAAATAAAAGAATTTCGGAGCAACAACTAAAACCCACCTTAAACAGAACAAAAGAAAAGAAAATTTAATATAATAACCATACAAATGTACTACATTTAGTATAATAAACAAAAAAGAAGAACGTTTAATATAATAACCATACAAATGCACTACAGTTAGTATAATAAACAAAAAAAAAGAACATTTAATATAATAACCATACAAATGCACTACAGTTAGTATAATAAACAAAAAAAAGAACGTTTAATATAATAACCATACAAATATACTACATATAATATAATAAACAAAAAAAACGAACATTTAACCTAATAACCACACTATATACACCGGTAACTACGTTAACCTCAAAAGTAACAAATTTTTTTCAACAATTTTTTTTCTCTTTAAACGAACCAAATGAAAGAATGCTCACCTGTAGAGGTCGTTCTCGGTGACGATATCGCGAATGGAGTCCTCGGGGTCGACGCGGTCGGCGTTGGGTCCAGGGGAGCCGGGCGGCCTGGCCGCCGCCAGGAGTCCGCAGCCGTGCCTCGGGCTGGCCGCGCTGAGCGCGCTCGCCGCCACCAGGTCGTCCTCGGAGGCCGCCGCCGCCATGATCGCCGGCGGCGAGGGGCTGCGCGTCCCCGGCGGGCCCAGCAGGTCCTCGCTCCGCGAATGCCGCATCTCCGTGTTCCTGAACAACTGGCCGGCGCCGCCGGCCGCCCGGAACACCACCTCCGGCTTCGACACCGCGCCGAAGCCCGTCGACGACAAGCCTATCAGCAGATCCGTCATCTCCGCTTCGTTCGATACTTCCTCCCTTCTCTTCACTCGCTGCTTTTCAGGCACGCAGTGCCTCGTGTTTCTCCGCTGCTGCACTCGCGTTAGGCTGGTAGGGCTTCGCGAGCGAGAAAATAAATAAACGAAAAAATAAGCAGCGTCGGGGGGTGAAGCTCGACGAGGTTCGGAGGGATGCTAGAGGCGCGGCCGGGATCGATCCTGGCTACCTTTCGCTGCACGACGCTGTTGACCACTTGAGCCTGGGCGATGGACGTGCGCGACCGCCGGGGGAGGGTAGCATCTTCGGGATGGAGCAGAGGCCTCACAGCCAAGCCATGGCGAGGACCAGGCCCTTTTTTCCCGCTGCGGAGCGTGTCCTGCTCCCGACTGGCTGTGCGGAAGCCCCGAGAGTGAGAGAGAGAGAGAGAGAGAGAGACGCAGGGTGTTGATCGTCCTGGGGGAAGCGCAGCGTCCTGGAGGATGGAGGGACGACGAGCCCTGGGCACTTTGGTTTCGGTGCGCGGCTGACCGTAAACACACTCGCGCGCTTGGCTTTTCGATGCGTTTATGTACAGTGCGAGTGGCTTGGAGCGCGACGCGCGCGTAAGTGCGGCTCGGCGTGTACCTGACAACTGTGCGCTCGGCGGCGCGCCAGAACGCAGGAGGAGCGCGCCGAGGTGCGCGGAGTCGCCGGGGAGGGCGCGCGGGAGCGCCACTTGCGCGTACTGCGGGCCGCCGCCACTGGCTTCGGGAAGGCGCGGCGCATCGGAGGGATATGAGTGTATTGTAGCCCTTTACTTATGTACTTGTATTAAAATGCATTGCGAATCGCGATGTGCTCGAGTTGCGGCAAGAAAATTTGAAATTTTCAAGTTTATTAGTACGAAGGCTGTGGAGATTTATTTATTTACGATTTTATATTGTATTTATTTTAATTGTATCGGTTTTATTGAAAGATTATTATTATTTATTATAATTATTACTATTAGAATTATATTGATTTTATTAAATGATTATGTGTATTTATTTCAATTCAACGAACTAAATAGTCCTTAGTTACAAATGAAAACATAAAATTACTTAAATATAATATAGAAAACATGTAATTATAATTGAATATAAAATAAAAAAATAAAAACTACTAATACATAAACTGGGAAATGAAATGGGAAGCTTTAAACGGTTAAATAGTGAATTCCACAGCCTCTCCACTGTACTATATTTATTTATTTATTTATTTAAAGAAATTAAATTTATATTAAAAGAAAGATTAAACTAACAGTATTATACTTCAAAAACATTAATTTAGTAAAGACTGTAATAATTTTTAATAAAAAATGTTCCTCCGTGTAAAATAAAAAAATGGCAACCTTGTACTTTATGTACTTTTTATTGTTTAGATTGTAAATTGTACATAAGATGTAAAGATTCCCCGACGGCCGGGATGCGGCGCACTCGATGGGTGGCTCTTCGATTTTACCGGAGTGTTACGAGGTGCTTATTAAAAGTTGAGAAAAGTTGCCCCGTGTCAAACGGTAAAAGTTCGAACGAGATGCTCCAGGAAAGTTGTAGAGTGATGGGAAGGGAATGTTTTACGGTTTTGTTGCTTGTTTTATCCGTGGGAGATTCTTGAGAGACGCTTGTATAATTTTTCAGTTTTAATGAGCGCCTCTTTATTATTGATTAGTATATTTTACTCGTTGTTCATATAGCGATCGATTAATTATTCAAAGTAGATTCGGGATAGGTTTATGTGTGATATTTTTTTTTTAAACTGGAAATTTTTTAAATTAAGTTCTTTTAAACTGTTATATAAGGGAGAATTTTAATAGATTGAATCTTAATAGGGAAAATTCGATAAATGATTATCGTAAATTTTATCCTTAACTGCGTAGAGCTCGATGCAATAAGTATAAGGGGCTTTAGCGTGTTTGTCTCAGGAATAAAATATTTGATAAAGAAGCATCTGTTTTGACTATATAATATAATATATATATATAATATAACTATATATATAATATAATACGATTTATACGATGGTATTTTTAGAAAATCGTTTCCTTCATTATTCATTTGGTAATAGAAATGTTTTATCCTGTCCAATCGTTAAGCCTCTTATTGATTATTGATAATATTTATTAAAATAACTTGTAAAGTAAACAATTTTAAACAACAACTAAAATTATTATAGCAATTTATGCTGTATAAAATATTTAAGTTTACTATGTTTATCGTAAAATTTTCTAGCAATTATAAATTTTTCTTTATGTTTCGACTCTACGATTATATTTTAGTAAATTTTTCTGCGTGTATCGCTTTTCTAAAAAATGTACACTAAGTAAGTAATTCATTCAGTAATTATTCTAAATAATATGCAAAAAATTATGCTATACATGCATATTCTGCAAGACTATCCTCTTTTCAGCAATACTGTACTTTTTCCCTCTTTTAATATAGAATTTGATAAATACAGTCTAAAAAATGTAAATTCATCAATCTGCCCTTCACAAACTAAATGCTTTGAATTTAAAAATCAGCCTTTCTCCAAAACTTTCTAAATTATATTACTAAATAATTATATACTAAAATATAAACAAAAATTATCAGCATTGTAGAAAAAAAATAATAATAAAAAGTTCACCGACAAAATATTTTTCGCCAGAGCTTATCAATTTTCATTTTATACGTGCATATCTATGAGTACAAGCGTACTATACTCACAGTAGCATCTGAGATCAGCCTTTGGGCATGTTGTTCCCCGCAAAGTGTTTACCGTTTAGTACTGTACAGGAAAAACCAACCTGCCGTGCGAAAAAGGGATGTTTTCTCGGCCTTAACGACGGGGGGGGGGGGGGGGAGAAAATGAGGGTTGCGTCTTTATTGAGGCAATATTCTCAGTGATATACTACTGTTTGGCTCCTGGTAATTCGCGTGACGATCATCGGCCAGGCGGTTCGTGAGCGCGACAGCAAATTGCCTCGGGTCACGATATTATTTGCTCTTGCTCTTTATATAGGGAGGAATTTAAAAGGGACAAGCGCTCGGCTACAGGTATGCTATATATATCCTGCGGGTATTCCGGAGATTCTTTTGCATAGTCGACTGGAAAATTTTTTCTTTTTTTTTTTAGTATATAATTTGAGTTTTTTAATTGTGCACTTAACGAAGGAAAAGTGGGTTAAAGAACCAGTTAACTATTCCAGCTCAAGGGTGCCTTGAAAATCTAATCTAATGTAAAACGGTCATACTAATTTAAAAAAGGACTGTTTGAAAAATTGTTCACTCGACTGGTTCGAAATTGTTTCTGTAATGATTATTTTTATTTTATATGTAGTTTAATTTACTTCTCTTTTCTTCATTTATTTATTAAGTTGACGAATTTTACTCAAAATTGAAACGATTGATTTTTTTCAAATGTAATCAACTAAAAATTGTAAAACCGATGATTCTTAAATAAAAATACAGTGGTAATGGCTATAAATAAACTGCTTGATAAATTATTTGTAATTTTTAACAAAGTTTCTTGTTATATTTTTACTTTTTATTTATTCTAGTATTGATAATATTTAATAGTAATGATCTGCTAATTTTTATGTAAAACTAGAAATTTAAATTTAAGACTTATATTAAGATATATAAGACTTCCAATGTGACCAGCAAATAATCATATTTCCCGCGCAATAATATGTATTATACCATCAGAGCTTTACTTCACTTGTAAAGAGAGATTCCTGATTTACCAACACGCCGCATGTTTATCAAGTTGCGGCCGCAAGCATGAAGAGCAGACGATTCCTGCAATAATCTTAATTTTTAACAGTACAAATAATTGATAAATATGGCTGGACGAATTTTTAAACTGTTGTCCGTGGACTCAGTGTGTTCGACGCAAATTCGATACAAATATTCAAGAGGAAAGCCCCCGACAATAGCGAGAACTTTGGAGCAGCGTCTTGCAGGTTAGTCCACTCATCGCAGTTTTAAGAGTTAGTTTTAATATTGAAACAGCAAATGTTTAAATTTGTAATTCTTTTTGTTCGTTTAGAAATTGATTACAAAGATCCAGCCTTGTATTTCAAAGTGAACATTGGCTTTCCGCTGAAAAAAATTTCAAGAACTGCATTGGTCAATAAATGGATCAAAGAGGTAAAGGGCAGAAGAAAAGATCCAGAAATAGAATTACAAGCTCGACTTAATCGATGTAAGATCAACGTTTAGTATAACTTGGTTGTTTACGTAGGTCAGCTTCAATATGTAGTGAATTCTTTTTACAGTAAACATCGATTTGGACAAAGTGAAGGAGTATTGGTGGATTACTAATGCTCCGTACCATATACATCGAACAGCAGAACATTATGGCATATTTGAGCATTTGTACGGAGATGCTTATTTTTATCCGAATACACCTTTGTCTATTGATTACGATTTAGGAAATGAAGAGCTACTTGCTCAAGTACACAGAGGAAATATAATTAAGCCTTCTCAGGCAAAAAGTGCTCCTAGTGTATCTTACGAGGCAGAGCCTGATACACTGTGGACTCTTTTGCTTACTACACCAGATGGTAATTTTTCTAATCCAGACAATGAATATTGCCATTGGTTCATGTAAGTTACATAGGATTTTATTAAAACAAACAATATTTTGTAATTAATATCATTTATAAATGAAAAATATAAATTTTTCAGAGGTAATATACCAGGAAATAATATAGGCAAAGGAGAACAAATAATAGATTATCTGATGCCAATTCCAGCAAAGGGTATAGGATATTGTAGATATGTTTTTGTATTATATAAACAAGATAAGCGGATAGATTTTAAAGAATATAAGAAGGACCAACCATGGTATGATTTACAAAAGAAGTATTAAACTTTTAAAATTTAATTTATTCATACTTTAATAAGTACTACTTCTATTTCAGTTTAAATCTTGCTGAACGTGATTGGAAAACATATGATTTTATGCGAAAACATCAGGATTACTTAACTCCAGCTGGTTTAGCATTTTTCCAGGCAGATTATGATGTTTCGCTTAAAGATTTTTACCATAATACATTAAGTAAGTTATTATATATCAACTTTTCACAAATCAATATTCTCTAAAATTTTAAAAATACAAATCTGTTTTCGAATTTACATGTAAATATATATTTATTTAATTACAGAAACCGATGAGCCTGTGTATGAGTACGATTTTCCAAAACCATATGTTAAGCCTCAAGAATGGTTTCCTTTAAGACAACCTTTCAATTTATACATGGACAAGTACAGAGATCCAAAACAAATTAACAAAGAGTATTTGTTACGAAAATTGAAAAAGGAGCATCCATTTAAATTCCCAGACCCACCGTTGAAATATCCAAATGCACATCCAATTAAGGGCTACAAACCCTCATGGTTGAAAACAGAAATTAAGAAAGAACGACTTGGTCTGGGTCGTATCAATGAATACAAATAGACTTACTTTATACAAGTAAATTAAAAAAAATGTGAATGGAATTTGTTAATATTTTTAAGAGCTATTACAGTTATTTCTACAAAAGAATCTCGAGTTCATTTTAATCTTAAGTGTGAAGCTCCCAGTCCTACTCACAGAAAAAGAATAAATAAGAAAACGTTGAAGAACTAAGAAAAAACGTAATGTATTAAACAATATTGTGTACAAAAACTATTATAAAATTCTGCTTTACAGGGATAATGTATCAACGGAACTTATCAGACCTTAATCATCTGCTTTCGAATGAGCTTCAACGAGGTGTTTGCTTTTCATTTTAATTTCGGCTCTGGTAGGTACGCTACTGTCAACTGCTTCGTGCTCGAAATACATACCTAAACAGGATAATATTTTAATTAATAATCTTAAAAAAAATGTTGATTTTTTTCTCGAAGAAAAAAACTCGCCAGTAGTCTCTGGTTCTATATCACTAAATTTATTCTTCGACCAACAATCAGCGACGTAAGACTCGTACATATCTTGCGCTCGTTTTCGCTTTTCTCTGTCAAGATCGAAGCTAGTCAAAGCGAACAAAGCCACAGCTTTGCGCGACACTTGCAGAAGAACTGCCAGGCCTAGAAAAAATAATTTTTACCAAATTGGATCTTTAATACTTGCAACTTACGTTGTAAATGTACAATTTCTACATCATCTCAACTCTGACGAAGAAAACCATATTTAAAAACATGTGTATTTTAATTTGCAATTTTTTAAATAATGCTAGTAGAGAAAATAAAAGAAGAAGTAAACACTTTCAGAACGTGATAAACTTGTACCATTCGTATATACTATCAAGGATTTATCACGTTTTAGAAGAATATTAATTTCACTTTATTTGATCGAAAAATCGTAAATTCAAGTAGGTCGTTTTTTAAATCTGTTTTACTTTGTTGGAGACGATATAATTTCTTGCTCCGCAAAAAAATGTAATAAATAAAAAAAATGTAAAGTATAGACTAGAAATAGAAATTCTATAAATAAAATTAAACTCTGTACTTTCGGTTTCTACGGGATCGTCGCAAATCTGCTTCACTTCCTTCGGGTGCGTTTTTTCGCTTTTGTAACTGGCCGACGTCATGGCGTCTTCTTTAGCTTTACTTTTGGTCTTCCCTTTGTCCTTCGCCGACTGCTGTTGCTGCTCCTGCTTGACTTTCCTGATTTCCTTGCCCTTGGGTTTCGGCGGCTTCATGCACACCAACATCGACGCCATACTCTGTAATGCCGCTCTGATTTTCATAGCCAAGTTGCCCCTTATTTCCAGCATCTCTCGATTGTCAACTTGTCGCTGCTTTTGCTCTTTAATTTTCTCTATCATTTTCCGCTTGTCCGATTTGTACCTGGTGGTTTTATTCTCCACATTTTTTTTTCAATTTTTTTTTGCATAATTTTGAGAATTAGTCGTTATAAATAATGAAAAATCAGGTGAATAGATTTAAATTTGATTTTGTTAATATCGATATCAAAATTTACTATATTTTTTAGTGAAAAGGGTTTTATAGTTCTCATAGTGAGTAAATTAATAAATTCATAAATTAATAAATTAAATACTAATAACAAAAAATAAAAAAAAAATTAAATCGATTTTTTTATTTTTATTGAAGGTTAAACGTCATTGTAAAAAAAAAAACTGACAATTGACAAAACTTACGCTGTCGTGGTCGACACCATCGAGTGTTTCAAGTTGGACAGTACCAGCTCGGCGTGATTTCTCTTGAGCAATGCAAACTCTTTTTCTCGTAAATGATGTTTGTACAAATGTGAGAGTCTTTCACGTTGCTTCATCTGGTCTTCTAATCTAAATAAAAAGTATAAGACTCGTTAAATTAATTTAAATCCTCGAAAAAGACTTTGAACGATTATACCTTATAAATAATTCTTCAAAGGATCGAATCAGCATGGATTCCTGCATGGTTTTAAAAATATTCTCGAGATGCTTTATTTGTTTCTCCAATTTCTTATCGATCTCCATGTCCTTTTTCGACGTTTTTGTCAGAGCAACGTCGCTCTAAAAGAAATATCGAATTAAAAAGTGCACTTATAATGATAAACGATTCACAATTTTTCTTTATTTTCTCAGTGATTTTAATTGAGAGGATCTGTTGTCTTTAAAAAGGAAGAAAAAAAATATCTAAAAAGGAGAGTGCATTAATTAGGACAATTTAGATTTAATGCTGCATAAATATTTTAAATTTATGATAAAGTGAGCCGAGAAGGAAATATCTAACAGTAATTAAGGTCAATTCAAAGAGTTTTATTTATTTAATTACATAGCAACGAGTTAAAGTCCTTTAT
The DNA here is from genome assembly GCA_018906775.1 of Sycophila sp. Sp_5. Taxonomy (NCBI): domain Eukaryota; kingdom Metazoa; phylum Arthropoda; class Insecta; order Hymenoptera; family Eurytomidae; genus Sycophila; species Sycophila sp. Sp_5. Next base: position 1,087,075 of record JACCID010000054.1, on the reverse strand, counting down.
GCAAAATAGATTCGCAATAAATTTGTAAAAATAGAGGTAATATAAATGAATAAACACTTCAAAAAGGGCAAAAACGTAGATTACTTAAAATAAAAAACGAATAAATATAAGTAGTTTATGTATGTATTCTATAGAACGAAATGACTTTAATTACTATAATAATTTAGTTCAATCTAAATTTATGCTTTGATTGGGGTTGTAGGTTGTACAAATAAATTTTAAAAGTATTAAAATTACTTGTAATCAAATGATTATAGAGACTCGATCATCTCGATTTATTTTATCACATTTCTGTTAATACAAAAATAATTTTTAAAATATTAGTATCATTAAATAAATGCATAAAAATTTGTATATTATTACTATAAAATCATACTAATTTTCTGTTTTCAAATCTTATTTATATTGGCCTCCTTAACGGTGGTGGATTTCCTTAACGATTTTTTTTTTAACATTTTTTAATAAAGAAACTCACGTCGGTTCTAACGAGTGACTTCGCGTACTCCCAAACATCTTCAGCCTTTTTCCTAACGACCTCCAAGGATCTTTCGCGCTCCTTCATGTTAATCCAGACATCCTTGGCCATTTTTTTGTAGGTCTGTCGGATGTCGTCGAGATTTTCAGCCGCAAGTTGGCCCATCACCGTCGCCTTGTAAATCACTCGACATTGATCCCGTTGGTCATTTCGCAGGGCATTCAATACCCCGTCGAAGTACATCGCGTCCTACACATTAATTGATCAGTAAATTATGTCGCTTTATTAATTTTTTTTTTTAATTTCATCCACTGGTATTCTACATCGGCTATAAAGGATGATGCATGGCTCTCGATATCAAATATAAAGCATCCGCCTTTTATTAATTCAAGCTTTCTTCATTATATTGCTCCAGAGAAAAGTAATTTATTGATAAGTTTTATATCAAGAAATGACTTTTAAATCGTTAAATTATCTGAAGAAATATTACTGAAATTTAATTTGCTTTTTATTTAGAATAAAAGTAAAATTTTTATTGCACAAAAATTATATAATAATAAATCCTTTGTTATTATTTGAGTAATAATTTAAAATTGATTACGGTAAGCCCTGTTTTTTTTTTTAAATAATTGAGAGCAATTTGGACTCTGTTTTAATTGTTATTAAAAATAAAAAGCCGATTTCTCTTCGGCTGTAATGTGGGCCGTTATCAATTAGTCCATAAAATAAACTCTTGTACGTATTTTATCAATAATTTGTATAAAACTCGCACGAAATCAGAACGCACTCTCCCAAACAAATCAGCAATATAAACAATATTAACGAGGCCGATTTCGCCGAAAGCTTTAAAAAACAAATTTCATAATTCCCGCGGTTAATCAGCGCACCGAAGCATCATGGGTCAGGTGCGCACATCGAATTTAGCGTTAAATAATTAAACGACCGCTTCTCTCTTATTTCGTTAATGGGCGCGTGATTAAACGGCGATTCGATCGACCGCCGCCGTGATCCGACGCCCGGGATAATGGAATGATCAGCCAATCGCGATGACGCGCGATTGGATGTCTCCTAATGGACGGCCCCAAGATATGGTCCTCCGCTTTGGCGGTGCCCGGTGACACGGATCCCCCCTTTGTGCCTCTTTTTCTTTTCATCCCCCATTTTTTTTTATTCTCAGCTGTCGCTGTGACTTTTCAGCGCAGCGCGCGGCCTTTGGAAAGCAGGCGACGCCGTTTTGTCGGATTTGCATTGGACCCCGCGTCAAAGCGCTTTGATCAAGTATCCCGGTTGGAAATTCGGAGCGCGGTTTCAGTGGCTTGCTAATTAATGAATCGATGCTTTCGTTTTATTCTCTAGTTTCGTTCGCTGTCGGCTCTATAGTGGACTTGCGGATTTTCTTGGGTTTCAAGGGATAATTTTAACTTTTAAATGCGCCTGGGGAATTATAGCTTGTGAGATTCTGTGCGAAGAGTGCAATCGTTCGGTTTGGATAATGCTGGAATATTTTTACGATTCGAAATTTTATGTTGGATGTAAGCTTTTAAACGTAGGTTGTAAATGTGCATGAGTAAAATTCAGAAATTTCACGTTTGCGTGTGAATTTATTCATTTATTTATTTAAGAGATTAAATGAATTAAGTAAGTAGATAATAGATATATAGTGAAACTAATGCTTGTATGGTATACAAGAGATTAAAAATTAATAGTCAGGGATTGCAGTGTATTTTTTGTATTAAATGTAATATTTAAGAATCATGGATTTATTTGTTACGCAGAAGATTTTTAACACTAAATAAGTACATGTAGATGAACTTTATAAAGTATACTTATTCATACTTGAGTATCATTTTAAAAGGTACCTTAGGTGATCGGATATAACAAAGGGACGTTTTTATAAGAAAACTTTTTTTTTCGGAGCTTTTTATGTAAGAATCTTCACTGTGGCCAATCGTTCTAGATTCAAATAAAAATTAAGTAGATTCTCCCGTAAAAATATCTACCGTCGTAAACCGTCTCGAGATGACGTTTTTTCAGGTAATTTTTATGGCGAGGTTCATCGTAAATTTTACGAGCACCCAGCGTAACTTTAATGGAATATGTTTGTCGATGTACACTGCTAGTTAAACAACAAATAAAAGCCTTTTTTCTAAAAAAAAAAAAAAAAAACATGTCCATGGTTGTTTTTTGCTACCACAGTAAACGAGAAACAATACGAACCTTTTTTAATATAGCGAGGAGCTCACGATAAGTGTCGCTGATGGATTCGGCCGCGTGGCGTTTGGCCAGGGCCACCTGGTAGCGCGTCAGTAGCCTCTGTTCGCGCTCCTGATGCTTCGTCTCCAACGGACTGAGTTCCAATTTGAAATCCAGTTTGATCGTGAGTTCCTTCATTTTCATCTGCGCGCGCGAATGGCAATATTATTCCCATTAATCCATGAAATAATTCCAATCGAGCAGACACGTCTGACCGCATCTGGTCTTTTTCACTTCGTGCACTTTATGGATTTTATACCACGAGGAATCGGTAATTCGATGGCACGCGAATGTCCCGCATTGAAACTTGCGCGAAATAATTTCATAAAAAAAAAAAGAAAAAAAAAGGCAGAAGGAGTAGCAGTTTAGAATTTAGAGTGTCATCGTTACCCTCAACTCGCAGTACAGATTTATCTTCCTGTCCTTCTGGTAGACGAGTTTGTCCAGCTGCTTGCGCTTCACGTTGTAATCTTGAAAGATGACTGTGTAAGCTTCCTAATGTTTTTTTTTTCGTAACCTTTATTAAAGCTCAGGCACCGACGGGGTGTAGATTGTTTTACTTTACCAACGGATCCGCGTTCTGCAGCAGCGACTGGAAGTCCTTTTCGCTCTGCACCACTGCGCGCAGCATCCTCTTGTCGCCGGTCTCCACATCGTTCACAATTTGTCGGTAGTCCTTTACGTCGCTCTTTAATTCCTTCAGATTTTTGCTAGTCTTTTTCTTGAATTTCAGCGCGTTCGTCGCTTGCAATTTCTTCTCTCGTGCTATTTTTTTTCCGTTTTAGTTAGTTAAGAATGGTAAGTAATCTCTAAATCAAGAAAAGCACTTAGAAAATCTATGTTTTTTGACAAACGTTTAATTGTTCAATACCTAGATGAATTTTGATAAATAAAGTATTTTAAGTGTATTTACAGATTTTACAGAGTAGAGAAGCGTTGCATTGTATTTAAAATTAATTTTAGATTAGGATTAGGAAAAAATTTACAGTTTCATTCGTTCATCGACGAGATATACATTTTATTTGTTTACCTTGCAACAAAGTAAAAGTGTTTATGTTTATAACCTACAACAACGGTAATTTTGTCTACTTCTTTAAGTCTATTTGAATATAAATCGAGCGTGAAAATATCTCAAAAAAATTGTCACGAGTGTTTTAATTGTCAAATAGGTCGGTATAAGTGGAAAAAAACTAACCGTGAAGCTTGAGGATAGCGCGATACTGGAGCGACTTTTCTCGCGTCGTCCATTTCTCGTTTTTCATGCCATGAATGCGAGTGAATTTCGCGGACAGCATTTTCGCTTTTTCGGATGGGAACCGTCGATTCTCACGCCCACGCCACTTGGTCCATCGGAAATTTAAATCGGCCGAGGCAGTCCGCGATGCCTTTGCGCGCGAGCGCGCCAAGCCTTTTTAGAGGGAGAAAATAATTGAAAGGCAGAGGTTACGATTGACGAAGAGGGAATTTCATTTTCGGTATGACGGTATGCTTGAACTTGAATCAGGTAATTGCGGATTGAAAATTTCACTGGACTGAGGAGAGACTAATCATCACGATATTTTGTTTCATTGACGCGGCGCGGTTCGCTGGAGTGATATACAATGGGTCACATGCTATTTTTGATGTTATTGTTCGTTGCCTCTTTCATTTTTATTTACTTTTGAAATTATGGGATCCACGTTAAGGTAAGGAGGATTCAGTCGTTTAGGTAACTGCGCGTAGGTAATTTCAATCGCAAATTATTTCTGATTTTGAACATTAATTAAGCAATTTTTTATTAATTCAACTTAACATTACTTTACAAAAAGTAAATGATGAAACGTTTTTATTTTTTTTTATAGTATTTTACTTCCAATTCCATTGCAATCATTTTATTTCCGTTAAAATAACGAATAAATTGAATTATTATTCAAAGGAATGAGGAAGAAAGAAAAGACAATAGAGAAATCTCTGTATTCCTTTTAAAGATAATATTGTACTTCTGTCCTGGGAGTAAAGATTTTTATTTATTTATGCCTCGTAAGGCATTATTATTACTTCTGATCTTGCTCACAATTTGTAATTAAACAAAATCTTCTACTATCTCTAAGACTTTTCATTTTAAATTATACTAAAAGTGCATTTTTTCATCGCACATAACTTCCTTGCACAGAACTTGAGCTCAAGATTTAATTAACTTGAGAAATTATTAAATAAAATTCTTGTGTATGACAATCCTATCCAGAATAAAATTAGCGTAAAAGCTCCGACCATCGTGTAATGAGCAAATTTTAATCTAAAACGAATAAATTTTAAGAAATTTTATCCTAAAACATGGCAGTTGTTCAGAAAAGTGTTCAAAAAGTTCTACGTTGGATAAAAACGAATTTTACATAATGTAACATTTTCAAAATATTATTACATCATGATATTGAATAAATTACCTTCTGTGTCGGGAGATACTCGCCTTCAAATTATTCATTGGTTCTTTGGCTAAATACATTCGAATACCTTTTGCATAAATTTTCAAAAATTCTCTCAAGTTAATATTCTCCATGTCGAAGTAAAACAATTTTTTATCAGCAGGATTAAGTCTATCCCAAAGACTTCTAACATTTCGATTATCGTACCTCCATTCTTGAAGAGTGCCAAAACTTACCGCATAATAAAATGTTTGGAATTGTTTGGTTTTTTTATACAATCTACAAAGTTATAAATAAGTTTAAGCATAAACTTATATTGAAATAAATTATTTCAATTACTTGTTTAATTACTGTGGTTTTTGTCCTGAAAATCTCGCCATCGTGTCCATAAGAACTGATGGTATCGAGTGCAAGAAAAATACGTAAACGAAATATAACCATTTCTTAGTCGTAGGCCAAAATACGTAATACCATACAGCCTTACTGCTTGGAAATTCATCGCAGTATTTTTTCACAAGCTTAAAAAAATCTAACCAAGTAATAAAATTTTCGTTCGAAGACACGCAATTATAAATAATTGGCTCATTCGTCGTTGAATCCGTCGTTGGGCCATTTACTTTTTCATTTTCACAAGTTGCTTCCCTATAACAATGATAAAATTAAAAAAAAATATTGAGTGCATATACCACTTAAACGTTTCTGAAGATTTTCAAAAGAATCTGCCGAAAATAATGAAGCGTTTGGATCAATAACGAATCCACTGGTCATACTGTCAGTTTAATTATTTATTTTTAAAACGACGGTGTCTTGGCTACTTATTTCTACTGCAAGGGGTTTTAAATTAGGGTAGAGGGTAGAATTTCGTGAAATATTGAAAAAATCCATTTTTTTTTAAATATCGAGTGTCCAAAATCATGAAAAAATTTTGTTGAAAAACTCACGCTTGTTTGTTGACGTCCAGGCAGCCGCGATAATGTTGTTAACAACATAATCGGCGGGTACTAGATCAACTCGTTTAGATTTGTCGAGCATTGCCGTGCGAAGAAGGCCCAAATGCGCGATCAAATAAGCCAATCCATTCGCACCGTATAAATTGTCGAGCCATCCTCTCATCGGTTCGTACATGGTGGACGCAATCATTGAGGGCCTTAAAATGCACAATGGCAGTCCGCTGCCGCATACCCGCACCACTTCCTCACTCAAACCTTTCGATAATAAGTAAGTTCTGCGGCATTTGCCTACTATTCTTTAGAAATTTTTTTTATTAGATATTTCCCTTAAAATTCATGTTAACTATGTTTCGCTATATACACGTTTTGTTGTTAAAAAAAAAAAAAAACAAAAAAAAACATGTTGATGAAAATCTTATGGTTCGTTAAGCAACTTACTTTGGGATCAAGAGCTCCAGTTCATTATCGTCGAGTATTTCGAGCAAAGTCAATACTTTATTCACGTCTATTGGAGGTTCGTAAAATTTCTCGTCTATGAATTCACGCTGGACGTGGGAATAAGCAGTGGAAAGATGGACAAATGCCTGTGCATTGTATCTTGTCAATATAAAAAACACTATTTGTAATATTTAATTATTGCACAGTTTACCTTGAGTTTAGGCATCTTTCTGGCAAGTTCAATCATTTGCTTCGTTCCTTTAACATTGATTGTAATGTGCCGTCGTAAATTATTGTTTAAGCTGACATTGGCAGCTCCATGTATTACAATGTCCGTATTGTTTATGATGAAATCGCGATCTGTGGGAGATAGACCCAAGCCGTTTTCTCCTGTGTTTCCTTCTATTAGAATGCATTTATTTATAAAGTTGGGCTGATTTTTACGCAGCTTCTCGAATAGCTGAACAATTTTATTTGGGTAATGTTTAATTGGACTACTATAAACTCTCCTGTAAAGAATTACTTATAATACTAAAAAAATTTTGTTCACTTACGGGACTTTCAAATAGTTGTTGAATTCTTTCTAAGGGCGTTTTATCTTTTTTATTGCGCAATAATAAAAATATATTTCCCAGCTTGGGGCATGATCTAAAATATATATTGCAGTTTTTTTTATACTAGGTAATAAAAAATAATTATAATTACAAAATAAATAATATGTCAATTACGTTAACAGTTTGATAATTAATAATGTTCCGATGAAACCAGATCCACCAGTGATCAATATATTACGGTTATTATAAAATTTTGCTACTTCACTTTCTTTCAAATCGTCATTCTCCATGATCAGCGCATCTTCGATATTAGAGCTTTGATTCACCATAACTGCCGACGGAGAGACTTTCTATAAAAAGATGATAATATATTTTGAAAATATTAAAAATTGTATATCGACATGCGTGTGTATATACTGTGAAAATCGGTAAGCAGATTCATTTATACAAAAATTTTATTTTATTCAATTTTATTTTAAGCAAGTAATTATTATGTGATGTGCAAGTGTAAAAATATTTTCCCAATATAAAAATATCATTACATTCTTATTTTGTATAAATTACACGACTTATTAATAAAAATTATATTTTCATGCTGTTTATTTAATATTATTTGGTTCTCTGATTCGAATAAAGTGGCTGTTTGAATAATTTGCTTGTAGGATTAGTGTATGTTTTAATTTAAATTATAAAAAGCGTCGACTACTCTGACTTTTAAAATTGGTGACCTTCTCACGACTGTTTATCCGCTATTGTGTGATAATCATTCTCAATAAATCTTACAAACACGACTTCTGTCTTCTTCTATTTTTTCATGTCGAAATTAGATGGTTTAGTCAAACATTGCTAATTATTTAAATGATATTTCATCGCTAATATATTTTTTCGAAAATTTCGCTCGCACAGTTTACGACTTATCGATGATTACACCAAAGCAATAACAACAATCCGCCGAGCAAAGCCAGAAGAGTCACAATAATTCCGTCAAAGTTTAAGGAAAACGAATTGATGAGCTTTCGTTAATCGAGTCAATTGATTCACCGACATACCACAGCACGATTCTCGTGAAATTAAATCGAGTACTCGACCGGCGGTCCGAACGGATCTCGAGTCACATATCCGGATACTTATGTCCTCCCCTGCACAATTCGGCTAGAAGGAGCTCGGAGGACCATAGCCCATACTACTCGCTTTAAAACATTAATCTTCGCTCGGACTGCTAATGGATGCCGGAGGTTCGAGGTCGGACGAAAAGTTTTGTTGCTTCCTCTCGTCCATCTTTCTCCTTTCTTCTGGGGCGGCCGTGGCGTCCGCTGGATTTTCCTAGTCCTCCGGCTTTGTGTTTCTAGCCGCGCGACCGTCCTCCAGCCGCTTATTCTTTTTATACCGACTTATCTTTTTTGCCGATTGTCACGCCGTGCCCCTTTTTCCGGCGTCGCGCTAATCCGATACCTCCCCGTCGTATGTGCCAAAACTCGCTGGAGATGCTTTATCTTCTTAAATTGATTGGGCTAGTGGTGGCTACTTTTTTACGCTTCTTTTTATTGCCTTTCATCGCGAAGGATTTGGTCGCATCGGTGCAAAGGAATAAAATTCTTTTATAGTGGCTTTTTGCTTTTATGTTTTGTTAGAAAGGATAAGCTTCTTTTTGTTTACGCGATCAGTTGACATTGGTGTTTTGTAACTTTAGTTAATATTTTTTTAATTATTTAGTCAATGTAGACTTGCATGTCGGTTTTATGTTTTGGTTAGAAAGGACAAGTTTCTTTTTGTTTACGTGATCAATTGATGTTGGTGTTTTGTAACTTCAGTTAATATTTTTTTAATTATTTAGTGAATATAGACTTTCATATCAGTTTTATGTTTTTGTTAAAAAAGATCATTTTTTTCGTTACGCTATCAATCGACTTTGGTGTAGTTTTATAATTTAATTAATATATTTATGTAATTTATAAAGTAGTGAATATAAGCTTGCTTATGGGTATTACATACAGTTTACTACTAATAATAAGTGGATGAAAATTTAAAGTGAATAATTTTTTTTAATAACTCGCATACTTGCCTGTAAATATATTTTAATAAAGACGGAACGTGTACTTCTTCTTTAAAATTTACTTTTATCACGCCTCACAGGTATTTCACTATTTTTATTAGATTTTTAAAATCATTTATTAAGTTAAACGAGACTTTAAATTATTTAAAAAATTATTTTTATCATAGATTATAAATTTACTTAAAAATTGAGGATATTTTCTGAGTGATGGAATAAAAATCGTCCTTTGTCTATACTCTATAACAATCGACTGAACACTTAAGCTCTTGTTATGTAACTCCCGTTGCAAAAAATGCACAGTGCTGCTACTATTACTATTCTACTACTTATACTTTGTAAAACCATCTTCAATAACAATGCTCCAAATCATGCCACATTGAAAAACAAATTTTTTGATTTACATATCCTTGAATTCTAAATCAATGGAATGTACTGTGAATATTCGTGCAGCGTAGTATTCTAAATCTTCACGATGCCAGTAATTAAATTAAATGATTTTTAGCTTTAATCTTGTCGACTATGCACTTATTCATACGTATTCAATGTTGTTAAATATGTAGAAGGCATTGCGCATTGTTCTGTCAATTATCACTGAAAAATCAATATCAGTAGAGTCCATTATTTAACAGGAGAGGAAAGCGCAATATTAATCCCGGAGTAAAAATTTTCCAACAATAAGTAACATTATACTCAAAGTACTTCTTTCACTAGATTTGCAAAAAAAATTATCAACATATCACAATAATGGAGATATTTTTTACATTAAATAAATGTACTTATGTTAGTTTGACTTATGCAACTTTAACGCCGTACCTAAAATCTTCACCACTATATCCATGTCTTTCTACACGTGAAATTTAATAGGCTGCTACTAATAGTGCATTTGAACTTTCTCCATCCTCTTCCAGCCTGAATTTTTGTATTACTAATAACATTTTTTATAAATACAAATATATACAATATATAGGTATTCATATATGTTCTAGAAATTTGTCTCACTCTAACTACACTATTCTTTATAAATATGTTTGTAATTTTATAAAATAGTAAAAGTACTTGTTAATAAAAAATCCTACTGATTTAAGTGCACTATTAAATAAATGTATTTGCGTCAGTTTCACTTATGCAACTTTAACGCCGTGCCTAAAATCTTCACCTCTATATCCAGTTTTCTCTTCGCGTGAAATTTCACTCCGACCGATTTAGACTGCACACAACTAAGTGCATTTGAACATTCTCCATCCTCTTCCAGCCATACACAAAAAAAGCACCCACTTGCTAATATTTACCGGCACGTGGAAAGTATCGACTAGACCCTGTAATAAGTTAATTAGAAAGCTTCAGCCGTTTGTTTTTGTATCGGCCGGCCTGAAAAGTGGACTTTCCCTAACAAGCCGTAACGTTTCATATAAAAGCGGGCCGCCTCGTCTCGTCCAATTAAGAGGTTGCCGCGTGCGCGGAGAACTTGTATCCCCCCCCCCTCCCCGCGCACCTGCGAATTAGTATTACCCGGCGATATTTCATTTGTTCCGGGCGCGCGAACTCGTTGACGCCGCCACGCGTTCCTACGTGTTATACACACACACACACACACTGCAGGCACGCGCCTCGCTTCTGGAATGAGTTTCGACCGATGAAGTTATGGCGCTCATCGAGCTCCCGCAACCCCCTTTGATGTGTTCCCTCGCCCCTGTAAAACCCGGCGAAAAAATAATGGGCTCTCGCGACTGCGAACTCGAAGTGCTCTTGAATATTACGCGCCCCGCGTCTGTCGGCGGTTCGTTTTAACCCTATTTTCCACTTTTTTTTGTTGCTAGGGGGTGGGTAAAATTTTAGGTGAGTGCAGCTTTTTCGGCGTTAAGCTGCGCGGGAATTTATATATCGCCAGGTGCTTTTTTTCTTTTTAGTTTTAGTTATAGATATTTTTCAAATCTTTTTTCCTTTTGATTGTTCGTACGTTGAGGTGGAACAAGTGCGATTAAGTTGAAGTGGAGTATCTGTAATTACATTGAAGTGGAGCATCTGTGATTACGTTGAGTATCTGTAACTACTTTGTCGGTTTTTTTTTTACGTTTTGGGGGGATCGTTTATTGTCCTTTTGATTCCAATGAAAATTTATCGTCTTTACAGCCGATAAAACATTTTATTATGATTATGATTATTATTGGTATCAGAGGGAGGGTTTTTATGGGGGAAGTTAATTACGCTGTAAAAAAATCACTAGGAGACAATGCCGTTAACGCAAGAGATTTTGCCTTGTCCTTCCGGTTTGAAGTCTGTAAGAAAATATATATAAGGATTAAAGCGAATACCCCGTATGGTTTTAATGCACTAAATGCCGTTAAGTAAGATTTTACGATGGTATTTAATGTAGCACGTTTTATAGATCGTAAATTGAGTGACGCTCGTCTCGAGAGCCGATTTTCGCGTAAACGGCCACGCGCGTCTTCTTTACTTTAAAAGAACTCTATTATGGAAGGACATTTTTAAAATTCAAAGTCTTGAAGATTCTTTTAAATACATAACTGTTTTCAATATTTTTTTCAATTATTATACCTGTCAAACAGTTGCACAAAAGTAAGCTTTTACTTCATTCATTTTAGAAAACGTTATTTAGTCTAAAGAATTAATTAAATATTAACATTTTTAAATTAAAATTAAAACTCCAGATATCAATATGAACATAAATTCCATTTTTTTCGATAAAAATGAATAATATTCCGATTCCATCTAATTTAATTTTTGATATTCATTTCCTATATCGAGTAATTTGATTTATTTGATCCCGTTCAACGTCATCAAAAATTCATAAAATTCACTCCCTCGAAAGACGCGTCTTCGAGGAGAAAGAGTGAGTGAGAGGGAGAGAGAGAAAGGCATTCGCGCGTGTACGCAAAATTACTTTTTGCGCCTGCGGGTGTCTACATCGACGTGATGACGTTTTACCCACCGGCTCAGTCGGCGGGAAACTTTCGATCCTGCGGGAGGCTTCACGAAAAGCGAAAGTGAACTCTTCTTCCTTTTTCCACGCAGCAGCTTTTTTTTACTTTTATTCCGATATCCTCGAAAGTTTTTCTCGGAGCTTTACTTTTTTGTGAATATACTGTACCTCGTGAAATAAAGCGAATAAATTGGAGGCGTTTATTGGAATCTGGATTAAGAGAGTGTCCTTTAAGTTTAGAACACTTTTGGGATTACTTTATTGTAATTAAAAACTGAAGGGACATTTTATCCCATGTTAGCATATTTTTCTTATCTACTAGGACATGGAGATAAATTTTTTCTGAAGAGCTTTTATCACTTGTAAGATGTCGGTAGTTTGCTTTCAATGTTTCTGGAGCTCAGCTACATCCAATTTAACTTTTAGTTACGAATAATTTATATTTCTTTTTTATTTTGATTTTAAAATATTGTTTTTTATGTAACATTTTATTCTATTCATAATATACTCTTTTTCTGGCATAGTCAATCTTTTTGCGACCTCACAATGACATGTCGATGGATGAAGATAAAATTAAACGCGAAAAATTTTACTTTATTAATACATACAGTGGTACATTATCGACACATTTATTTTCGCTCATACGACGCTACAAGGATGTTCTAGAATTCGCGCAAAAATCAATTAATTAGTATTTTCTAATTAAATTAAAAATTTCTAAAACAGAAGTAAAAAAGAAACAGAGTAACAGAGTAAAAAAGAAAACATTCTCATCGATTAAAAAGTGTACCCACTTATCGAACGAAATCCACGTCGATTTAAATACATTCGTGACGAAGGCGAAGCAACAAAGGCTCCCCCGAAACTTTCAGAATATTTTCACTTCGTTAAATTTTGCAAAATTCAAAAAAGCCTTTATCTCCTGGCGAAACTTCCTTTTTCTATTAATCCGTAAGTTCATTTACCCCCGTTTAATGGAGCTATACATTCGAGCAACTTCGGCAACCTTTCCGTAACTTTCGTCTCGAGCTACTTCACCCGATAACTCAGCCTCCCCTCCCCCTTCCCCTTTTCGATCTTCCCAACCAGCCGCAACGCTCGCTATTATCCATACTTCCTCCGCGGAATCTCCGTATCTCGCGGAGCCGGCAATTTGCTTCCTTGAATCTTAAAACCCGACCGCGAACCGCGAGATACATCCCTCCGCCCACTTCGCTCGATCCCCCGCTCTAGCCGGCTAATCTCGAACGATGCGATCCGTTTCTACTTCCTGCGGGGGTTTACGTACACGATCATCCCTCTACTTAAAGGAAATCGGCCGATGCTTCGAATTTCAGCGGGAAAGTACACGTGTACCCATGAAGATTTCGTCGACAACGAGTGCGCTGCGGTGGGAAAAAGATTGTTGTTGCGGGAAGCTTGATTGCGCGTGTATAAGCTCGGAGGAGATTACCTTCGCTGCCGAAGCCCTCGGTTCATTTGGTATCGAAAAATGGGATTTCACCGATACTCTCGGATTTCTTAAGAATGTCGATTATTTTCTCGGATAATTGAATCTTCGCTGATTTGAGCTTTTAATTTGATTTGCCGAGGGTTTAAAGTTCGGAGGGTTTATTTTCAGTAGAAAGTTAACAGTCGTTTGATGTATTACTTTTCGTAGAAAATAGTAGTGATTATAAGTGTTTAAAGGTAAGTACAGTATCGAATTATTTTATACTCTCTAAAAATGTATAGATGAAATTCACGTGGAACGTGTGTATATTCATTCATTCGATGTGAATTTCACATATTCATTTTTAGCGAATACTTTTTATAGATTTTTTTTCAAAATTTTATTCTATAAAAGTTTCGAACAATTTTTAACGATATTTCTAGAAACTACTGATAAGTCATGTTATCAAATTTGAAGAGAACTTTTATAAACGAATGGTTATCGTAAAAAAAAAGTAATAAACAAAAATATTTATGTAAAAAGAAATATATATAAACTTTTAGGCTGTCAAGTAATGTCCTCATGACCGCATCGATATACCTTCTTATCTGAAAAATAAGATCTTTCGATTAAAATTCAAGAATCATCGAATTTTGTAAAAGATAAATATTAATGACACTCTCGCGTCATTAATAATCAGGGCATCGAAGTACTGCTCCGTAAAAGATACTTAGTGCACTTTTCCCGAACTTGGAATTCTATTAAAAGTAAATCGAACGTACCTAGGATATCGATCGGAGTTCGAAAACTTGAAAAACTATTATATAGGTACCCGAGACTACTTACGCGGTTTCCCCCGGCGGGACTAAACGAAATTAGTAAAAAGAAAGAGGAAGACTCTCTCGTCGCGTTAGGAACTTAAAGTCGCATGCGGGTGCGAGTTGCAGCTGTCGAGTTCCTTGATTATCTGCAGATTCGTTCTCTTTTCTATTTTCCCTCCCTTTTCCAGAGTCCCTGGTTTACTTCCGCCGCTCGATGCATTCGCACGAGCTCCCCCGAGTAATTGACACTGCTTCCTATATGTAAATCGCGAAATTCGAATGAGACGACTTCGGTTTTACGGGTACGCGAGGGCACGTGGAAATAGAAAATTTTTAAATAACTACCGAATTTAAAGTTGTAATTTAAACATACTCAAATGCGTCGAAGGAAAAGAACACGTTTCAAGCTTTCTGTACTGGGTTGTAACGATAAAAATAACATATGGGACGAATTGTCAAGAAAAAGGCACACTTAACGTAAAAAAGTGAGATTTCCAGGGAAACTTTAAATAATAGTTTTTTTATTCATCGGACTTTTCTAATTTATTCTGCTTACCAGCGTTACTTCAAATCTTGGGTCCATAACTTCAGTAAAACTCAGGAAAAGGTTTTTTCCTCCAGGGTGAAATTTCTAAACGGGCTTTTCTTTTCGACAAAAGTTTTAAATTTTAATCGTTGCCAAATATATTGGAATTGCTTACGTCTCTCTCGAAATAAACGTAATTTACTTTTGAAGTTAGTAGCAAAGATCTTGATCGTCAAAGTGATGCTGTATTTAAAAGATTGTACGGAGAAGCCAACTAAGAAATGTTTGAAAATCTTTGAAAATGTTAAGTAAGGTTCGAAATTCTAAAGGATATTTTTAGAAGTCTAAAAAAAAATTGAAAATTTTCTCGAACGCGAAACCCCTGGATTTATATTTTTTCATTAGAAGGAACATTTACCGTTACGAGTATTTATTAGCCGTGAATGAAAAAAAAGATTCCTTTTTTTTTCTTTCCTTGTTCTTTCGAACTCTCGCGTATCTGTGACACTTGTTTTGCGAAACTTTTGATTAAAAACGCATTCTCCGACGTATAACAAGAAACTTGCTTTTCCTTACCCTATACAACAGCCGCTATTACAACGATTTTCTTCGCCCGCGAAGTTTCGTTTCGGAACTTTTCGAAAAACGCCCGTCTGCACTTGTCCAATTCGAAAAGCTCGCGGTGTAATGTAGATATGCGCTCGAGAAGGAGGACAATCGCTCGATACTTTCCAATTTCCGAATCGCTGGGCATTTATGAAAGACGCACCGACAAGAAAAACGGGGCGACGGCCGAGGCATTTTTCTTCACGCTTGACAATTTGACACACTTGGCGTTCACCATTTTTTTATCCTTAGTCTTTTCAGAGCTTCTATTCCCGACGTGTCGCAGTCTCCCTTCTCTTCTTCTTCCAGCGCCACGCGTTTCTTGCTGGGCGCTCCTTATTTGCTCGCTTGCGTCAGGCATCACCTTTTTGAGGCTTGCGTCGAAAGAAAAGGCTTCAAAGAAATTCCGCGATGCGCGACTAAAAAGTCTCGGGCGCTTATTGCATCTTGCTTTTTATTTATAGGAAATTTTTCTCACTGCGTTTATTTTTCGCCTGCTCGATAGAAGAGAATTTCGCTTTCGCTATTAAATAAACGTCCGGGGTGTTAATTTAAAATACAATCATTTAGTTTGTGAGCCTTTGTTTAATTGGGCAATTTGCTTAATGGAAATTTTATTTTAGTAGTATTTTAAAATTCTCAAAGAAAGGGAGGAAGTATCGATTGAGTGAATCAAAAGTAGGTGTACTAATTTCTTTGAGTATCGTGATTGATACTGTTTCGAACATCTGCATATATCTACCATTTTTATTATAGAAAGATTCGATATTTGTTATAAATAAGGTAAAACGAGTCGATAATTTTATTTTAAAAGTGTAAGAAATTTATTCACGAGTTTGAGTAAATACAGTTCTATACTACTTAGACATGTACATAGTATTTATAGTGTACGAATAAAGCATACTTGATCACTGTACATCAGACCCTCTTTTCTTTTCGATTTTACTAAAAGAGTTGATAAATTATTTTAGTATGAATAAATCGATTTAATGTACTTATAAATGCATGATACTTGCTGAAAATATTTTACTTAATAGTGCTAAAATGCGAGCTATGCTCACGCGGATAATAAACTATTTTAGTCTGACCAAATACAGACTCGTTCTACTTATTAATAATAAGTGAGACTCCCTGAAAAAATCGTACGTAGTACATAGTTACGATGCTCTGATTGACATCCGACTATCCTTTTTTTCTAGGTTCATGAGCCCAGCACGTGCAGACAATAAACTATTTTAGGCTGATCAAACGCGGACTCATACTACTAGTAAAAAATTCACGTTTCACGGAAGATGCATACGTAATCCAAGTGATTGACGTCAAAACATTCTTTTCTTGTTATCATTAAAAAGAGCCAAGTATCAAGCTTTTCTTACACTAGTCTGACCAAATACAGACTTATCCTACTTATAAAATCATAACCTATGAAAAATGCGTACGTAATAATGTACTGATTGACGTCAAACAATTCTTTCTTTTGGTATTATTAGAAACAACAGGGTACTATTTTTATTAGTGTCTGGCCAAATACAGACTTATACTACTTATACAAAATTCACGTCCTAAGAAAAATGCTTCCAACCTGAACGATACACTGATTGACGTTAAAATCCATTTATCTCATCATTAAAAACAAACCAAGCGCGCGTAAACAGGATGAGACAATTTTTGTTACAGTCTGACCAAATACAGACTTATACTACTTATAAAATCATATCCCTCGAAGAATGCATACGTAATACGCGCGAATAAATCACCGATTGACGATGAATAATTTTTTCTTTTTTTATTATTGGAAACAATAGGGCAGTATTTTACTATTTATATTACAGTCTGACCAAATACAGACTTATACTACTTATAAAATCATCCCTCGAAGAATGCATACGTAATACGCGCGAATAAATCACCTGATTGACGATAAATAATTTTTTCTTTTGGTATTATTAGAGACAACAGGGCAGTATTTTACTATTTATATTACAGTCTGACCAAATACAGACTTATACTACTTATAAAATCATCCCACTGAAGAATGCGTACGTAATACGCCCGAATAAATCACCGATTGACGATGAATAATTTTTTCTTTTGGTATTATTAGAGACAACAGGGCAGTATTTCACTATTTCTATTACAGTCTGACCAAATACAGACTTATACTACTTATGAAAAATTCACGCCCACATTAAAGCGCGACTTTCCCACCTTCACCTATACAGAATCCACCATAAAAATACATCAACTGAGATCAAAATTTACTGCCTTTCTCCCCGTTTTCATTAAAAACGAGTCAAGCCGACGTCCATCCGCCAGTGCGACAGGCGCCACTATTCTACTGGCTCTTCAAAGGGGCATCCGCCTCCCGGTCGGCGCGAACAACAGCCCCGCGGATTTCCAGATCTCCCCAGTATGCCGGTAATCCGTTTGGCCACAGCCGTCCTCGGCTCGCACTTACTATCCCCCCCTCTGCGCTTCCCTCGGCGGCCTGCATATACGCAAAGCTCCTGTGCCCGGCGAACGAGCGGCGAATCTCCGGGCTGCCCCCGGTATACGATCGATCATTAGCGCGGCAATAATTTTCGTCACTGTGCATCCGCACTTACGGACGCGCCATCAACGCGTTACGCCGGCAGGCGCAACCGACGTTACGAGACACTGTCTCGAGCGCACCGAGGCGAATCACGCGACTTTGGCATCAATCACTTCTCAAACTCAAGGTATAATGGCGCGCCCACCTGTGACTTGACGCTCAATCATACGCGCCTGGGAAATGGTAAATCTTCATGGGAAGATGCTGGTTATACTGCGTGTTCGCTCTGCCCGAGGGGCTCCGTCGGTGATGCGGCCGTTTCTTAATTTTTCTTGTTCGTTAAAACGGGGGTGATTTTGACGACGATTTTGTCGTTAACGAGGGGTATTAAGGCGAAGGGGGTCATGGATGCTTAAATTTTCGAAGTGTTATCGGAAAACCCGTAATATAGTAATTAATTGTACGGACGTAATACCGAATTACTGCTGCGTAGAACTGTAAATTAGTTATTTTTATTTATTAATTTAATTATAGGTGCTATGGATTGGTTAATTGTTATGCGCATTGGAATGTAAATGCAATGCTTTGTTTAAAATTGTTTTAAATTCAATTTTACATTTGCTGTATTTTGAGAGAATATATCTACAGTAATTGTTATTTTATTTCACTGGCGAGACTTTGTATAAGAGTTTTTCATAAGTGCCGTACAATTTTTATTTGATCTGGAAAAATATGTCTTTTCTGACATTTTTGTACCGATATCGACGGACTATTTCAGCTTGATTGCATAAGGTATTTCTGTCGGCAACGTCGTTACAGCAATCTTCTAACTCAAATATAACGATAAGTTCTTTTCCGATCCTATAAGTGTGCTCTTGTGCTGTTGAATTTTAACGAAAAAACTATCATACAATAAATAACAAGTTATCAGTAAAAAGTCAACTTATTAATTTACAAATGTATAGAAAAAAATTCTGCTAAGCAAATAATACATTTCTCAATTACAGTTTTACGAGTAATTTAAACTTTTAAATAAAAACGAGTGCGGTGCAAAAAAGGATGTCAAAGAGATTGTAAAAAATAAAATAAAAATTTACTTTAAATCTTTAAATAATATTAAAAATGGCATCATGATTGTCGCTGCTAAAAAAAAATCTATATTCGGTTTAAGACATTCACGATAATCTTTTTGAAGAAAATGTTTATCTACGTCTCATGAGAGTGGAAGAAAAGCTTGCAGCAAAAAATATCGAGCTCCGCATTATCTCGCTTTCCGCATAACTTCTGATGTGTGCATTTTACTTTCAGTTTTCGTTGACATGTGAGCGATACCAGACCACGGAAATAATACACAAAAAAATGTTTTTTTAATAATTATTTTTTTGATTTTACCTACTAAATGGTGACCGTCTTAATAGTTCGAAGATCATATAATTAACGTGATTCTGAAGACTAATCAAATTACTCCAAGCTTCGAAAATTAAACTTTGTACATAATTAACCGGACTGAACATGTTGGTTCAGTCAAAGCTAAATAGACATGTAAATCAATATCGATATCAGGATAACTCGGGTAATCTCATTTTCGTAGATTGAATTTCGTAGGATTTACATTGTAAGCGATGTATACATGCGCAGGTATTATTCTCGCTGTTCATTAATTATACAAGAGGATGATTAACAAAAACTTAGCTCAACGAAATTTTAATATACTTTATTATAAATTAATCACAATGTAGAACTGAAAAATATACAGAATAATGTATGCACAATTCAATTCAATTTTCAATCCTTCCATTTTTTTCATTATAAAAAACGTTCGCTTTTCCACAAAGCCTAAACTAAACAAATCAACATTCGCCTTCAAAACCTACAAAATCCATCACCGCGAACATTTCGCTTCAAAGCATCCTTTAAAAGAAAGGACAATTAAATTTCCAGCGAACGTATCAACGTAAAATTTATCCACGCGTAAAAAGAAAGGAAAAAAAAGAAGAAAGAAAGAAGCATCCCTCTCGTCTCTCCGCCAGTCAACGACCCATTAAACAGAACGCGACGTTCGCATAAGCAGTCGGATGCGTCGGGGAAGCCGCAGACAGAGGCGGAGTGACAGAGACGCGGTGGTCTGGGGGGTAGGGGGGAGGGCTTCACGGATGAACCGGGAAGTTTCGAAAAAGCAGTTGAATGCGCGGAAGAATGTCGCGAGTCGGGGAGCGAAAAAAAAAAAATCGCGCATTGTGATTACTCAGCAGACGCGCGACAAGCGTATCATAAAAGCGCGGGAGCGAGGCCGTCGTTTTGATTCGAATTCATTTGCCGCGATGCGCCCGTCGGGGATAAAAAAAACAGGAGGGTAAGTATTGTGAGCTGCGAGGCGCGCGCGCGAGCGGGTAAAGGGGCAGATTTGAAAAATTATGTGAAATTTAATTACGATTGTTTATTTAAAAAACGGGATTTAAAAGGGCTTTCGATGTAACGTTCAATTTGGGGACTTATTTTTTTTTTTTTAAGGAGGAGGGTGCAAGTATGTAGGCTGATAAAAAATTGTTGGATAGGTCTTGTAGGCGTTGTAAGACTTTGGTTGGGATTTTGTGGAATGCATTAATATGCCGAAGCTACATGGATATTTTTGTCTTTTGTGTATATTTCAATAAGTGCATGCGTATGTATAAAATAGCGCTGGTAGAAAGAATTTTTAATAACGGCGCGCAGTTGTTCGGAGGGGAAATTTTTTTGAATAAGTAAAGACTCATGCATGCAGTTCAACAATTTTGCATCAATGAAAAAGCATTTGCCTCTTTTTAGTTTAGAAATTGAATGAAGTTTTCTATATGACGATGGTCTTATGAATTTTTTTTTTAATAATGTATTTAGAATAGCTTTTTCAAGCAATATAAATTTGATGACTCGCGTACAGTGAAATATATAAATTACAGTTCGTTGCACGGACGTTTTTGTTTTCTTCTCGTATTTCTATTTTTCAAAGAGCATACGACTACACGTGCTTATAAATGGACGTACTGCTAAAGTCGCGTTTCTATAGCTTTCATTAAAATTAATGTGCTGCACAGTAAAATTTTACATTGCAGATAATAAAAGCACCGCAATGAAGGCTACATACAAAAATATTAATTTATCAGATAAAGCCAATACGTAAATGTGCTCGGCGAACCATTTTCTTGTTTATGTTTTTCGTTAATTAAAAAATAATACGAAAATCCCTCCAAAAATATTACATAAATATTTAAACTTACCATAAAAATCATCACAATTTAAATGTATACAAAAAAAATATTTTTACTTGCTAAATAACGTTTACAAGGTTTCTAGGTCAATCAAAATACAATTTAATAATTCAAAAAAGTACATTTCGCTCATATATACAATCGTCCAAATAATTTTACGCAAAAAATTACCATCAAAATTGGTATTTACTGTATGTTTCCACAAGAATGGCAATCCGAACAATTATTCATAACGTCGACGCAATAAATTAAATACGCGCCACTAAAAAACATCTCTAAACGAGGAAGGGAAAAAAGAAACTCTAATTACACCCGGAGAAAAAAAAATGGAGCAGACATTCCCGGAATAATACATCCATATTGCAGGGAAAGACACAATAACAGAACATCCCGCTGATTCCGCCCGCATTTTTCCCTCCTCGCGAAGGGCCCTCGCGCATAAATGATGCCTTTCGCCCATCCGTCGCGGTAACGACGGACTGTTTAAGCTCGTCGAGACATCCCAAAGCGCGCGCACGAGAATCTCGACGTAGTGCGACATAATAAAAAAAAAAAAAAAAAAAAGAAAGAAGAGAGTTCCTCTCTACCCCCGAACAAAGACGTTGACGAGGAGGAAGGCAGGCAGGCAGCGAGTGGGTGTAAGGCATAACGAGGCGCGCGCATCGGTATACAGCAAGGGACTGAAAGGGCCGGGCTCTCAATCGGTGCGCGCGGTCGGAGAGGAAAAAAAATGTTTAATTAATTTTTCGAGCTCGACGGGTATGGGGGAGCCCTCGACGGCCGATCCTCCGATTGTGCCCTCGAGTTATTTGTGAACGCTGCCTTGCCGGGTGAGGGAGAGAGATGGAGACGTTGGGATCCAATTAAAAGCGATTTGAAAATGTTTTGGCGGTGGATGTACGCGATATTCTCCGGCGTATGAATATTCAAACTCTGGGGCAAGGGACGAATGCTTCTCTGTTAAAAGGCTTATTCAACCTTTCGAGTACAGAGTACTCTCCTTTTTTTTAGTCGTTGGGCAATCGTGCGACCTGTAACGTAAAATAAACAATTGTACCTTTCTATTAATTTTTTTTTCAGATTTCTATATTTATTTATTTATTAGTTAGTGTTCCAAGCACTGAATCAGATATAATCTCGAAGTAGTTAAAGGTGAAGTTAAGCTATAGACTAATGTTAATCTATAAATTATAAACTTCAAAGCTTTATACAACGATAATTTTATTTTATAAAGAAATTTTATACGACACTAATGCTTAAGATGAATCTCACATGAGTTGAAAAAGATTAATAAAAGAGTGACTCAATTTTTGCACCAGAAAGTGTAAAAATTGATTTTTTTTTAAAGAGTTTAGAGAATGTCGTCGTACTTATCCTAGATAGATTAGCTTATCTCGACAAAAAAAATATTGAAATTTTAATAAGCAGAAGTCTAAAGTAAATTCCTCTAAAACATAATAATGTAATCTAAAACTAATACATTTGTAGCGTATTATATACATATAAAAGAGTCGATGAAGTTGTGAAAGATTTTTTTTTTTGAGGTATGCTGGTTTTCCAGGAAGTGCCGGTACTAATTAAAATGATCGTTACTTGTACTACGGCAGAAAGAAAAAAAAATTGTAAAAGATAAAAAAAATAAGTCCGCACTACTTCCTACGCCACTTTTCAATCGCAAGCCTCGAGAACATCTTTCTCTGTAAAATTTATAGAATTATTGCTTTTCAATTTCAATGCCAACCGGGAAGAAACCAGACGGCCGGATGAAAAGTTTCATAAAAAAATTTTATTCCGCAGGCTGCTTAGACTTTACGAGAGTCGTGCATCATACGTGACTGTTGAAAAGCGCACTCGCTGGTGGCCACGCGGCGCGCATTCGCATGCAGCGGCATTAATGCAAGATTGCACTCGTGACGGGTGCAACTGTAAAACGCGAGTCATCGCTTCCCGGCGGCCAGGCGAGGGAAAACAACCGCGAGGGGCACTATGGGAATTCCGCGCGGATCGTGCGGTAAATACGAACCCGCCCATATATAGGATCACCTTCCCCCTACTCCACCCTGCCCCTATACGCTGATTGCGGAGCGCGCGCTTTCGAACTTGCCGAGTTACGCTTTCTTTTCAGCCCGCGATCCTCTTAATCGATTCTCGCATCTATTCGCGCGCGCACTGCGGGAGGCAAGTGGAAAATTAATTTTCCCTGTAGGAAAAATGCATTGAAAAAAAAAATGATTTAAAAGAAAGCTTTAAATCGAAAGGCGATGTAGATTTAATGCTTTCTTTTCAGCTTGCGGAGCTTTTAATTGATTCGTGGATCTATTTCAGTATGCATCGAGGGAAGTAGGTGGAGATTAATCTTTCTAATGGCGGATACGGAAAATTGCATTGGAAAATAATACGCACAGTTTTATCTGAAATTATTTAGAAGTTATAGGTGAAGATTTACGCGACACTTTCATTTCAGCCGCCGTGACGTTCCTAATCGATTTATGCCTTTCATAAAAATAAAATTGTCCTTCCACTGGAGATGAATAGAAAATTAATGTTTTAGTGGGCGGTGTGCTATGAAAAAAATGCATAAAAAAATACACATATTCGCAAGTGAAATTTTCTTTTCAGCCAGTGATGCTTTTAATAGATCTGGACTTATTCACGAAAATTGACTGGAGATAATAATGGGAAATTAATCTTCCGTGTGGTGAGTACCTATGGGAAAAAAAAATAGGCACAGTTTCATGTGAAATTGTTCGAAAGACGATGCTCACTGATAGACAGAGAGGGACGGGCATGTGTTCACAGGCGCTCGTCACTGTTCGGATGCGAGCAATATCGCTGGATGGAATATTGAGCGAAAGACGAAGCGAGTTTTTAGCGTTATTGAAAATGCTCCGCCGGCAGAACGCAAAAGAGCCCCAGAAATCACGAGCTGCTTTGAAAATGATTTTTTTGAATAGTGGCCTCGGATTAATAGTTTTATCCATGATTTAGCTCGGATCCATTTTTGATAATTTGGTTAAATTATGCAGAAAAAAGTTTGAAATATGTAATTTAATTTTTGTTTATTTCGAGAAATATAAGATCGAAGTTTAATTAGTCGCGACATTATCGAAGAATTTCAGGATAAATTTGGCAGTGCAAAATAGATCAGTCTGCAAAATGTATTTCTATCTTCTATCAAAATTTCTAAGAATTTTTAATATTTTTGCAATCAATAATGACATTATACAGGATGACTGTTTACACTATCATAGTGTACGCTGAAAATTAAAAAGTTTATTTGGCTATCGTGAATTACTTTTATACAAAATTAATGTTATATCTCGCAGAAATCCTAAATGTTTTCGCTCAACTTTTTTTCGTGCACTATTGTTTCCTTTTGAAGGCTTTATTGGCGCCAGAAACAATTGCACGACGAGCGAAGAAAAAATATTGTTTTTGTGGATAATGGTTTTTCGGACTTGATTGGGATTTCGATTAAAACGCGAAACACTCCCCGACATCGATGCGACGGATTATTTAATGGAGATAATCGTGCGTAAATTGCAATTTCACATTTAATTTCCAATTATTGTATCCTTCAATTCAGTCACTCGGGAAATTACTTTTCCAATTAATTAGTCGTGACTTATTGCCCATTGGATAATTATACTGCTTGGATTATCACATTACAACATCAATAAATTTTTGTTTTAGAAGGTACGCATAAGGTTAAACGATATCACTCATAATTGAGATTAAGTCGCGGTGTATCTTTTCACGACGATGACGCAAAAGTGAAATTTCCTTCGCGAATTCAAAAGTTATACATTAGTCCACGTAATAATTAATCTAAAAGTAGAAAATGGTGCTATAATGTAAATTCTCATCAACAAAGTTTTTAGTAAAACACTTTCGGTGTTTCTTAGGTAACAACAAATTTATGAACTTTTCCCGTCCTTTCAAGTAAACGCGTCTTCAGTAAATTAAAGTTTGCATAAAAATTGTACCCCAAACAAATTTCACAACAACTAAAACAATAAATTAACTCATGAGCTTGACAATGGTCGTCTAAAATTAAATTTTATTTTTATTAAGTATTATTTGAAGCTTTGTATAAAGTTTATTTAGTCATTCTAAAGCTAGTTTATATAGGCATTGTTAAAAATTACTATTTTTCTAATAAAAGAGCGATCTAATTATTTCAGTGATAATTCTTGCTAAACTGGTAATCATTTTTCTAGCAATTAATAAAAAGTTTTGATATTTCTTACAAGCACAATGTATACGCGGTCTTGAGTAAACAATAATCATTTTTTAAAATATCCTTTTTTCGGAATATAGATCAAGATATTACAGTTATCATTATATAAAGTAACTAATGAATATATTGAATATAACTAATGAAATTTCTGTACCCGTAATTTATTACACCGTTGCCTTGCAGAAATAATATCTTCAATTTGTTTTAAAAGGTTTGATAAAAAAAATGATTAAACGACAAAACTAACAGCATTCAAGAAAGATTAAGTAGAAAAATTATTCGTATAAAGAATCTCTCAAGGCTTTCGTAAAAAAAGTAAAGAAAGAGAGCAGTCGAATGGAGGAGGATCGAGGCTATTACATGTGGTTATGGAAAAACGCGTTCGATGGAGATTAGGCCACGATATTTCCATCAGGAGCAATATATCCCAGGAGCAGAAGGCCGCGTCTTCGAGTGATATATACATTGAGAGAAATGTTTTGGAAAAATTACTATATTGTCTGGGAGCGTAAATATGTACTAGAATTCTATTAAATATATTAAATAGGTACTAGAATTTCTAGTAAATATATTAAATAGGTACTAGAAATTCTAGCTAAATATTACTCGAATGCTAGTATATTTTTAGTAAATTTTTTCACTAAATGCAGACTGTGGTTGCACTCCCAGACTGGATAGAAATTTTTATTAGAAAAATAGCAATTTTTTCCAAAACATTTCTCTCAGAGTACGTATTCGAGAAGGGCGCGCGATCGGCGGTGCGCTACAGGAGGAGGTAAATGAGGAGGGATAAACACGTGTAGAGTATGCCTGGTAAGAATTTAAAGCGCAATTCGCCGCGTTTTACTGTTGAAACTCGCGCGAGCAGACATGAATCACGAGGTGAGATCTCGTGAAATCATTGACGACAGAACGAGCTGATGTATACAGTGCTGACTGTGAAATTATTATTGTAATTTTATCTGTTTTATGTCTTATATAATCGTAAAATGTTAAATATATAGTTATTATTATATTACTGTAATGAACTCTAATAAACTTTAATTAAATAAACTCCAATAATATTTTATAGAAACTTACAAAGTTTATTAATTTAACCAACAGGTTCATATTGTCAAGATAAAAAAAATTGTAGTAATTTTTTATAGCCAGAATAATATAATTTCGTATCGTAAATAAATTTGCATTATATATTCTTTACACGTAACTTTATCAAATACACGGAGAGAAAAGTTTAGTAAAAATTACTATACTATTTAGTAGTACAGGGACGGACTCGACGGATAAAAATTTTTACGAGAAAGTATGGTAAAATGTGCTAGATTTATAGCAAAATTTCTAGTTAATTTTTTTATTAATCGAGTCTGTCTCTCCATTAGTAAATATAGTATAGTAATTTTTACTAAACTTTTCTCTCCGTGTAAAAAATGCAAACTGATAGTAAAACGTATTCCGTTATTGTAATCTGCCCTTTTAAAAAATTCTGTAAATTTACTCTCTAAATCTGAAAATGTGAAATTCTCCCTTGGAACATGTGAATAGTGACAAATTTTGTGTGAAAAATCGTTCGTACATTTAGCGGCTTTTCACGTATCAAATGTCGCTATTCGTATTTTCCACGTGGAATTTCACGCTTTCAGATTTACACGGTGCAATAATAAATATTCTAATAATCAAAATAAAACATCTCTCTTTCACATCGTTTGACAAAAAAAAGGACAGCGATCCGCGACTCGCGGCCGTTAAAGTATATAGCGCAAGTAAACCTGCGAGTCTCGCTCGCGATCCACGCCCCGCAAATGTCCCGTGAACGTACCGCGGGTGGCGGCATATGGCCGGGACGCGTCTGGCGGCCGAATACCTGGGGTACCTTTCTGAAACACGCGCACTCACGCCATCCCTCGCAAAGCCGCGTGATTGAAGCCTGAATAGCGCGCGGCGCCGGTATCGCGCCATTTGCGCTATACGCGTTCCGGGCTCGCGCGTCTGCGCCCTCCGAAGCCCGGATAATTTACAATGAGTTATCCACACTCCCCCGCACCGGTTATTGATATTAAACGCTCGATTGTAGGGATTTCAGAGCTGATTTAGCGAAATTGCTGTGTACTCTCTGCCCGACGAGTTGAGAAATGTCGCGAGATATTGAAATTCGCACCGTTTGACGTTTTCATGTTTCGCACACGGAGAGAAAAGTCTCGTAAAAATTACTATGCTATTTTGTAACGCACGGGCAGATTCGACAAATCAAAAATTTTATTAGAGAGTATAGTCAAATGTGCTAGACTTACAGTAAATTTTACTGCACCGAGAAAAATGTTTTGAAAAAGTTACTATCCAGTCTAGGAATGAAGCCACAGACTGTATTTGGTAAAAAAATGACTATTCTTTATTATAAATTTTACTAGAATTCTAGTAAATGTTACGAGAATGTCCCTGTGTTACAAAAAAGTATAGTAATTTTTACAAGATGTTTCTCTTCGTGCATGGAGCTTGTTATTTTGAATGGATAAGGCACTCTTTGTTTGAAAAATAACAAGGTAAACTGGGGGAAGTTGCAGCAGTTGAGAGAAAAATTAAAATAAAAAGTACACAAATATGGAATGTATAAATTTTACTAGACTCTGTTTTAATCGGTGTAAGATTACGTACAAAACACAAAAAAACTATAATTATAAGAACAAATTAAATAGTCTTCAAACTTCATTCACAAATATTAACATTATAATATTAATCTTGTACATAATTAACATTACATTTTACACATTAGTTTAATGACAGTGAGAAATCACGAGCATTAACCTTTCATTACATTTCCTGTAGGAAAATGTATACATAATAAATTTTTTAATCAAATTGGAGTAGGTATATCTGAAGTGTAATTTGTCGTTATAAATTAGTTTAATTAAACAAAAAGAAAAGTTTACTTTTTCATCTTTTAAAGCTTCACAATAAATATTTAAAGTTTTCTGCAATAGTTAAGTACTGCAGTTGCAATTGAACAATATTTTTCTATTTCAAATATACTTCTATTCCAAATTATTATAAAATATCAATAACAAGACTGTTTTTTATCTACCTGTTATCTGAATGCAAATCCATATAGAGATTGACTGCTGTATACATAACAAGTGAAAACAATAAAGTGGAACTACTTATCTAAGAGAAAAATAAAAAATTGCAGCGCAGAACTGGATTTCAATATTTCCGCAAATAACGCGAGGAGTAGCTGCAACGGTATATCGATTGTTAGGGTGGAAAGCAACGAAAAAAGAAGGCGCGAACTACCCCATGGGAGCTTTTTTCGAGGGTAGCGTCGAAGATCATTCCGTTTTCTCTTGGGTGGGCTGAAAATTGTTTTATGAATTTTCGATGTCACGACCTTCTTGCTCTCGGCTTTTATTTATAAGATTCTATTCAGCCATGGTGAAGCTTCCGCGCTTCCTTCCCTTTTATTTTTTACCACTTCCTGATTTGAATGTGAATAAATAAAGCACCTTTCGGCCGTAACACATTTGAATTTTACAAATTAATGTAATAACGATCGCGAACACGTAAACTGCTTTGATAAAAATAAAAACAAACGGTAAAATATTTTCAGGTAATGTACGAAGTGAATAAACATTTGTTTTTCCTTAAATAATTTATCTTACATTAAAAAAAAAAAAAAAAATTCAGCCGCAAAAAGCAATCTACATAAATTTACTAACCTTCAGGTAAAATCTCTTTCTCCTGTAAGCTTGAAAACGTGTAATAAGAAAATTTATTAAAGTATCGCCCTTGCCATAAAATACAAGCTCACAATAATTCATAGAGATCATCAAAGTCATCGTTCGAATTAAAATTAAAAAAGCAAACATTATTATAAATAAGGCACTCCGTGTAACGCTGGTGTCTAAAAATGATAAAATATTTCAAAAAAATACAAAATTATTATTATCAAACAAAAAACCCGAGGCTCATCGTACCTTCTCCACCCGACGAAAACAAAAAGTCGCAAGAAACAAAGTAATAAGCTTGAGTGCACAATTGAATCGAAAGGTCCACTGCGAAGTCCCGCGACATTGGATTATCGGTGGCGTGCACTAATGCAAGCCGGCGAGTCTCGTGGAAATCGCAGCGCACGCACCGGACGCTCTGTCAATTAAAGTTTTTCCCCGCCGTGGAAGCTTCCGCCACTGTTCGTGCCAAACTATTCGCCGCGGCCGACGCTCTGCACGCGTATAGGTACCAATTTGCAGAGAGAAGTTTCAAACTTTTTTGTCCACGTGGCTCATTATTGCGCACTGGAAATCGAATTTTCGCAGTTGCCGAGCTTTCGACGTTCGAAATTGTTAAAGGCAGCGGGTCAATCGTTTGGCGAAAGATGGTTTGATCAATTTATCGCTGGCTCCCCGAGGAAATTTATATGCGTACTATCGAGAAGATTTAATTTTGAAAATCGGGCTTTAGAACAAAGAAAAAAAAAATAATAAAAATTTAATTACGCAGAAAATTTATAGATTGCATTTGGATTTAATGGCTCTCGTATTATCGGATCTTATGCGTTTGTCTCGAAATCCCTTGAATCCGTGTTTAATCATTTTAATTAAATTTACGATCGCGAATATAATTAAAGAGCGACTGCTAATGCGGCGTCGTTATAAATCTCGCCGGATTTTAATTATACTGAAATCGTACGGAATTTTTCCATTTTTTTTTATCTCAACGAGTTTAGTGCGTATTATAGGAAGAACGTCTGGCAGACGCGTGGAGGGTGAAAATGAAAAAAAAAAAAAAAAAGAACTAAAGGGTAACTCGTTGCGCAGCCATTTTCATCATCTCCCGCGATATTTTCTGGCGTGCGCGCCGAGACATTGAAATGTAATTTATCAACATCACCAGCGAGATTTCCATATCGTTTGCCTTAACTGTGCCGTAACGCCGCGAGGAGGGGGAGAGAAAAATGAAGAGGAAGAACTCCGCGCTAAAGTGACATCCCCCGGGAAAAAGTAAACATAAGTATGATAAAAATGTATTAAAAGTACAGCGAGCGGGACGAGTTAACTCATAATTATATATATTTGGTCGTGACTGCTTCTTTTTTTTTTCAGCGATCGTAAAAGTGCCATCGGTTTACTTTGCCATGGACAAATACGAGAAGTGTTTAACTTTTAAAAATAACGAATGTAGATAAACTTTTTGTGTGATTCTTCGTGTTTTTTTTTGTTAATACATTTTTTTTTCTTTGAATATTACTATTTACCGTAAAAATGGAACATTAAAAAGTGAGTAATAATGCAAAGGTATAAAGAGAAAAATGTAAATAAGAAACGGACCGAAAGAAATGAAGTGCAAAGTATGCAAAAAGCAAATGAACGCAGGAGCATTCGGTGTGTTGGTTGAGGTAAAAGAAAAAGAAAAATGTTTAAATATCGCAAAAAATGTTTACCGTTGACGTTTTTTTTTGCATTCCAATGCAAACAGTATTTCAACATGGTATAACAACCGGATAAAAAATTTGATGTTCAAACACAATTTGTTTTATTTATTTTAGCATATGAAATAAAAACTGATGATCTCCTGGAGCCCAAATTTTTAGACCGACCTGGATTAATACAGATTATTTTATCTATATATTCGAAATAAAAAAAATCGATATTTTTCTATAGCTACATTTTCTTTTGTGCTCTAACGTAAATACTGAAGTTAAAAAATAAAAATAAGTTCGCAGCTTTAATATAAAAACACTATTGTTTAAAGTTTTATACTCTAAAATAGTATAAAGAAAGTAGCATAAAATTAGTAATCATAAAATATTTTTATTTTTTTGCGAGATTTATTTAATTCATTTAATATGAACTCTCGGGCCTTTCTTCTTCCTATCTAACCTGTCACCGGCAATGAAATTCGCTTATCTTCTACGTACACGCATTTAATATTCTATAATATTTTGCATAATAATTTTATTTTGATATTTCGATCAAAGTACTCTTATACATAAGAAAAAAACATTACAATTCAGTCCAAATTAATAAACAAGAAGTGTACCCTCCACACAAAGCCGAACTTGAAAAGGTAAACGGTCCGCTTTTTTATTTATTTTTTTTTTTTTAAGTCAGACAAATAAGGATGCGCCAATTAAACAAATGTAGTAGGCGGACTCTCGCGCCTACCACTCTAATAAACGAAGCTTTACTTTTATTAGACAAGAGCCCATAAGAACGAGGCGGACGTCGTCGACGTTTATTAAAAAAAAGCGGAGCGTCGCCTGGGCCCTCGGTGCATCAGTCTAAGCCCAAGATTTATGTGCTCGCAGGGCGGCGGCAGCGTATAAATCGGCCGGCAAATCGAATTAAAAGAGAAACGAAGCTCCTCCGTCGATTCGCGCGCGAACATCGCCGCCGAAAGATACGGAGGAGAGGCGGACACGGCCAACGGGAATTAGGCTGCGAAAAAAAAAATAAAAAGGAAGAAAGAAGGGAAATAAAATAAAAGAGGAAAGGAAGGAACGAAAGAAGGAAGAAAATGACAAATCAGAGGGACTTTCTCGCGTCGCCCAATGGCCGGAGGGTGAAGGGGGGAAGCGCATTGGATATTCGGGTCGAACGGCCGGGCGATAAATCCATCGGCAGGAAATAAGGTTGCCACCGCGATTTTCCCTCCTTACGCTCCATCCCTCCCCCCTCCCCCTTTTCCGGATCTTTCCTTCCAAGGGGGTCGATCCGCTGGGCTGCAGCGACGGAAACGGCGCGTTCGTTCGGAATTAAAACGCCCCTTCTAGTTGCGTACACGGCCTTTGACTTTTGCGCTTATACACACATATATATACATATATGGATATGCATATGGCCGTAATGTCCGGACCTCGCGACGTTTTGAGTTGCACCTAGAGCGCGTTAAAGCTTTTGTTGGCGGGGTGAATTTTAGTTTTAATTTTGTTAAAAAGTTTGATTGCGCGGTTCTGGATTTTGAATTTTGATGAGGCTTTCAGGCAACTTTCATAACAAGATCATTTTTAATCATTTATTTTGCCGAACACTCTGCCCGCTGTTCAAAGTTTGAAAATACGAATTTTTAGTTTCATCGGCCGAATCACTTAGAACACATTTGGCTTATTTATAATAGAATAGTAAAATTGTAATTAAATAAAAAATCGCGAGAATGTTGATGAGGAATGATACGACGATAAGAAATGATACAAATTTTTCAGTTTTATTAAGTAATGAATTTAACAATATATTTATCGCACTTGATGAAGTAATTAAATTATTAAAATTTTAATAGATATCGTACGATAATCTCTAATGATTTTTTTATTGCAGCAAAAGCGAACCTTGTATTATCAGCAGAACTTTGTTGACAAGAAAATACATTCTGTATTGATTAACTTTGATTTAATTTTGACAATGTTTTACTATTCCTGATGACAGACTTAAAAAAGGGGAGGGCAGACAACGGACAAAGACTGCATGGTGTTGAATGTAGTGCGAGGTAAAAGATCAGAACAGGGTCTTAAGGAACGAAGCAAAAGAGAAAAGCAAAAAGGGGGAGAGAGGAAAGCAGGGGTGCAGAAGATGCTTTTAGACTGATTACAATTATGGCTAAATCTAAGTCGTAAGAAAATTTTCGGTACTTAGATTTTACATGAAAATAATCATAATCTATGTTGAAGATAAAAAAATTAAATCTTTATTTTCTTTTTCTTTGATTATCTTAGATCTGATCTCGTATACTTAAAATTCTATTTAAATCATAACAGTGTAGTATTATTCTCATAAATTAAGTTCCGTTTATTCAATTTAACCTTACTATATTTCAAATCATGAATTAAATAATAAATTTACATTATAAAAGATCGCCTGATGAATAGTAAAATGTTTAATAAAATTAGTCTTTGATACTTTTGATAAATGAATAAAAAATTGAATTATATCGATTCGCGAGGCAGCCTGCTTTATCTTACCATTTTATTCCCGATTAAAAAGCTGTTTAATCAAAATCGTTAAAAACTTTCGAAATTTTCTTTTAAAGCGAAGATTTTTTTTTCCTTTCACCATTAAAAAACTACAATTCACATTGAAAACTTTTAAAGTGCAATTCCCACGTTGCCTCTACCAAAGTACCAAATCACTTACGTGTTTTACAATGAGTGAACAATTTATCCTTACAAATTGTGGCCTATTAAATTTCCACAATTTCCAGAAACTTTCTCCCATCAAAAACTAAAAAAAAAATGTAAGAAGCTCCACAGTACTCACAGCTTACGATTTCAGTGCTTGCCCTTACGTCCTCATTAACTAAAAACTTGAATAAAAAAAAAGAAGAATATTACATCCCAAAGAAAATCAAATTAAGCGACTCGTGAAAATGAAAGAAATGAACGAGAAAAAGAGTAAAGGCATTATTAAACTAGCGTCAGGAAGCCGCGCATAAAAAAGAATAAGTCGTGTTAGAAGGAGGAAAAACAGCGTAATGGAGTGAGGTATAGTACGAAAGCAGGTAAACAGTTTTATGAGAACGACAAAGAGGGAGGAAAGGAATTCCCTATCGGTAGGAATGAGAGGGCGGAAAAGTGATATAACGTTGCATAAGAGCGGAGGGTACGAGAGGCGTACGTTTTTTTATGAAAAGGAAGCTGGGAATACCTACGAGGAGATGGAATGCGCGAGAGAAGCCGTTATGCAAAGAATGATGGAGATGGATGTGCGCCATGTATGATAATTGTATTATCGCGCGTTCGAACTCTTCCCTGCTCCTGCAATTTTATCATAATCTCGGAACGTCTGGGCGCTCGTTCGAACTAAGGCAAAAATTCGCCGCTTTTCTTTGCATTACGTGTGTTTGTATTGGCGGGGGTTCACACGCGGCTGCAATAATTTATTTGAACGCAGATCGCGCTTTGTTTAAGAGATTTATCGATATAAATATTTTGCTATCTGAAAGACAATATTTCACGCACGAAAAATATGCTTATCATAAAGTTTGTATAATATATAGTGTCAAGTTTTATAGGTTTTATACGTCATACTGATTTATAACTGTTTATTATATTTTTATGGACTAAATTTTTGCAGTAAATATCCACCTTTTGTGAAAAAAAAAAAACGTGAAAAATTCTTTAGAAAAAACATAAAATTCGATTTTTATTATTTATTTAACAAGAATTTAATGAACTCAAGAGTTTTTAAGTTAGAATTTTGAATAATAAACATACTCTTAAAGTAAACTTAAAATATTTACCATAAACTAAACTAAAAATTGCGAGTGAAAGAACCTTAAAGAGGTTTTTAACTATCCAATAATCTTTGAGATTTCTTAAAAGTACTCTGACTCACTACTCTGAAAAAAAGGAAAATCTTCTTATAAAAAAGGAGATTCTCCTAAAAACTTATAGGAAATTCTCGTTTAGGAGATTCTTCTTTTTCGACAGGAAGTTTCTCCTTTTCCACTAGGAAAATCCTACTTTATGCATCATTAGGAAACTTCTAATTTATGAAAAAAGGGAATTTCGTATAAGTTTTTAGGAGATTCTCCTTTCTTTCTGTCAGTGTAAATTAATTATCGCATTTTTCATAACGATGAACTGCGCATTTTCCAATTTTGACGTAATTCAAACGGCGAAGTTGGATAAAACATGGCGATATGAAGCACCCGGGTAAGGTCACTTCCCATCATTTGCAACGAGAGATCCCCTATAATCAAGTTCACCCCAGAATTCCGGGGACTTTTACTTACCCCCGCGCGGCAAAGGAGGACGTAAACGCGTTACGCCGGCGGAAGGAGTAATACAAGACGAAAATGAAACAATATTAGAAAGGGCGTCGAGAATTCGGGTTTGCTCTTGCGCGCGATTCCCAGTAGCGTCGCCAGACTAGACTCCAGACTGGAGGGACCGACGCCTTTCGCAATTACATCGCACCGTCTGTTATAATAAGGTAACGGCCTCGTAAACTTTTATCATTCAAGTTTATTACGGAGCTGTTCGGTGCAAAAATGTTTATTATTACACTGAGCGTTGGTATAATGAGCGGCTGAATCTTATAGCTGCTCGGTGCTTCGCTATTCGCATCACTGTTATGCCGATTTGCGGAGGATTTATATTTTTGTTTAGGCAATTAGGAGATTTTCGTTTTTTTTCTTCTTTCGAATTTTATTAATGCTTTTACGAAAGGCTATCGGCAGCTGCAAAATACTTTTTTTTATGATTGTGCGAATTAGCATGTATATCTTATAGTCTTAAATTATTCATAAATTTACATGAAAAATAATTAAAAGAGATGAAAAAAAATATGGTACTGAGTGGCCGACTCCACGGTGATCGAGGGTTCGTACGCTGAGAAAAAGTATTGAAAAAATTGTTATCGGTATATGACAGTGTACCGATATATATAGATAAAAATAGATAAAAATTATCAGACATTAAAGTAAAGTTATCCAAAACTTTAGTAGTGTATAGAATTGTTTCTTATATGTACAGATTTATTTCTTGTATGTGTAAAATTATTTCTTGTATGTATAGAACTATTTCTTCTACGTATAGAGCTATTTCTTGTACGTATAAAATTATTTCTTGTATGTGTAGAATTATTTATTGTATGTATAAAGTTATTTCTTATATGTATAGAATTATTCCTTGAATTTATAGAATTATTTTCAATTCAGTAGTAACATTTACTATATTTACGGTATCATCATGCCAATAGAAATTTTTAAAAGGGAGGATTGATATTTTTATTTTGTCCATTTCCTCTTAAAAATGTAACGCAACTAATAGACTTTCTAGATCTATAAAATATACGCTTTTTTTTCTGATCACTTGCATCATCATATTTTCTGCTCTCGAATTATTGATAATTTTGAATAAAAAATGCATTAGTTGCTGATGAAAAATATATAAGAACGTGAGATAAGTGGTAATCAGCTGAAATAGATGAGAAAAAGTCTGATGACAAAAAAAAAGAGAGAAAATCTCCGCATATAGGTATATAATCTAAGACAGCGCGCGGGTAGGTCACTCGAACCGAGATCGAACGTTGTCCCCGACAATAGGGTTATAGAGGACGATATGAGAAAGGAAAAAAACAAGGAACGAACCAAGACATTCCTGAGTCAGCTGCGGCATTACCTTTTACCTGAGTAGACAGAAAAGGCATGATTGAATCCGTACGCGAGCGTCGAGTAATATCAAGATTGGTATCGGCCATCGGATAGGGGGGCCACTGGCGCATATCTGTATTGTGCTGTTCGGGACGGAAAGCGAGAATCATCGTGGCAATTTGGTATGCGCGATAAGCGAGGGTATATCTGAGAGGGTTTATGGGAGTTCCTGATATCAGCGGAGAGAATACCTGTATTCGATCCGAACGTTTACCTCTTACAATTAAGGATATTGACGATGGCTTCAGACTTGCTAGTGCACTGGTGTTTCAAATACTTTGGCAAAATGAATATTTTCTTTTAAATAATTCGCTGCTGCACTGAGAAAAAAGATTCCTTACTGTTAAGAATAATTCTTAACTGTTAAGAAATGGGACTTTAATTTTTTGTAATTGCATATTTCTTAATAATTAAGAAATAAGCAGTTGAAGTAGGTTAAAGCGAAGTCATGAACGATACGTAAAATAAACAAATGAAATCTAGTTTCCTAATAGTTAAGAAATATGCATTAAGATTTAATACTATGTATTAACTATAACTGAATTGATTACTTTATAATAAGGAAATTGATTACAATAAGGAATCTTTTTTTCTCAGTGTGGGAATGTTTTGCAATTGGATATAAAGTGTACTCTCTAAATTCCTATCAGTGAACGCTCACCGTTTTTCAGTGAATATTCACTGAATGGATGAGTGAAATGTCAGTGAAATATTACTGTTTAATCAGTAAAAACAACGATCACTGTTTAAATAAGTGAAATTTTCATTTTGCATTAAGTAGAAAACAAAAATTAGCCACTTAAATCTGTAGAATCTGTAGAATTTTGCTAATTATTCAGTGAGCAAGACAATCACTGTTTAAATTAATGAAAATTTCATTGAATGGAATTTACAGAGTGCTTTATTTACACGTATAGATACATATTCATTGATCTTCTTCATCTGATATTTTGAAAAATGCAGATTTATATATTCGAAGTATGTCTACTTCTATTCAGGCTTTCTCTCTAAAAACATAAATAAATAAAGAAAAAAAAAGAAACTAACCTGGTCAAATTATTAAAACAAATCTTTTCAAAGCATCCAAGTATTAAATGAATAAAAAAAAGTGAGATGCAATTAAAGTGAAAAAATAAAAGTAATTTTTTTATAAATAATGTAGGTATAATGAATCTTGACAAAGGAGTGAAAGAAAATTTATAATTACTCATAAAAGAAGGTCAGTCTTGTAAAATAAGGGACTGTTCGAGATAAGTCACTTCTTCTTCTCCCTCTGTTTCCACAGAGAGAATAAGCACCTTTTAATCTTGCTCTGTACATGCGTATTTCTGCGACGGTTTGTTACGAAATAGGTCATCATACAAATTCCTTGAGAGAACGCACTAGAAAAATCGAAGCTTCAAAAATAATAATAATAATATTAACAAATAAATCAGAAGTACACTAACAAAGTCAGAAGAACCATCGAACTCTAGCCTCCCTGATAATAATGAAACAAGCTCCAAGAAATGAAAGGCCGCAGCAAATGTGAACTTTGTTTGTGGATAAGTAAACACAGTTTGTATTGATTAAATTTAATTTAATTTCGACGATGTTTTACAATTCCTGTCGACAGACTTCAAAAATTTTGAGCGCAGACATCGGACGAGGACTGCGTGCACTGAAAGAAGTGTTCGCCAAAGAAAATTACAACGAAAAAGCCACAAGAATTCGAAGCTTCTAAGAAAATATAATAATAATAACAAATAAATCAGAAGTACACTAGCAAATCCACGAGAATCGTCGAACTCTAGCCTCCCCCCGATAATAACGAAACAAGCACCCAGCAATGGAGGTCCGCAGCCGAGCCCAGAAAGTAGAAGGCAGGAATTCATCGACCACTCGACAGAAAGAAAATTTGACTGGGAATAAAGTTCCGGGCGACCCTCCCGACCCATCCGCATTCTCGTACACCCCGTCGAACTTTCCCCGCGAGATCTTTTTCCCCGGTCCTCGCGGAACTTATGCGCCGGCTGCGAGGATCGACTACGTGCGAGTCGGCCGACCCTTAGCTCGCGGGTACAGGCAGTGCGGAGAAGGAGGAAAGCGCGACCCATGGGGCTACTCCCGCCCATGATGAGAGGAGGCGGGGGACGGCCCCCGAATCCCGACATATCTTTGCCGAATGCGGAACACATTGCCCCCGCGGGAGTCCCGGGTCGAGCCGCGCATCCGAGATCTACGGGCCTGATTACTCCGACGCCGTTCCGGCTCCTTTCCCACTCTCATGATGACACTCGCGGAACTACGCCACTGTCGCTAGTCCTTTATTCAAAAATCTCGGGGCCGCTTCGGCGGAGGCCGGAGGATCGGAGATTTATTTCGCGACGGGCCGGAATTCCGAGGAGGGATCAATGATTCAGGAATTGGAGGGTCGGGAGTTTCGTATCGAATTCGGTGTTAATATCGAATGAGACTCTCTCATTGGATGCGATGTCGATAGCTCCTTTTTATATACTTTCTTTTTCAATGTCCGGCTGTTTTATTTACTCTGGTTAAATAATCATGCGCTTTGGGCTAGCTGGAATGAATTAAGATTTTAGTAAAGATGACGCGGTGTTATGAGGAAAGATCAATTTTCTTCCTTTTGGAAAGGCTGCGCTTTGTGAAAAGAATTATTTATTCAAAATTACACCGAGGCAAATGTTTATTCTAGTAAAAATTACTATCCAGCCTGGTAGCGGAGCCGCAGACTGCATTTAGTGAAAAAATTATCATTTTTGTATTATAAAATTTACTAGAATTCGTGTAATATATGCCAGAAATTTTAGTAAATATTACTAGAATTCTAGTACCCAAACTGGATAGTGTTTTTTCCAAAACGTTTCACTCAATGTAGATTTATTTCGTTATGCAAACAAATTGTTTTGTTTTGTAGAAAAAAATAACAATGGTAATATTTTTAGTCGTCCTTCCTCGTGATAAAAAAATACAAAAAAAAATGCAAATAAAGTCAGAAACAAGTGTTGACGTTTGCAGATGCTTCAAAAATATTTCCACAAGGTGAGGATAACGTACGTAATAGACAAGCATCTTCCTCTCGCCTATCCGAGATTTTCTCCCCTCTTCAGAAGTTGCATTGATGATATCGGTCGGAGGGAGGCAGGAAGAGGGGGGGGGGAGGATAAACTTTCATACGAGGTGGCCCTTCTTTCTCGGGGAGAAAAGAGGAAAAGGGAATTTCCGAGTAGATGTGGGACATCGTGTAAATTATCGTCGAGTCGAGCGCTATATTATCCCTGCTAGAGCCAATGTGAATTTCTGGCGAATCGGCTATTTCTTTGCGAATCACGAGGAATTGAATTTTTTGTTCCATTTCCGGCTTTAGTACATGTGATATGGGCTTTAAAGTCTGGTGAATAAATGTTTTTGCTACCTGTATTCTTTTTTTTTTATGGCAAAAGGTATAAAACAATCTTTTGGCTATCGTTTTTTAATATTTTTGTTTAAATTTTTAAGTGAGTAAAAAGAATAACAAATTAATTATTCCTATCAATATACTTTTAACGAATTTATTTAGCTACTTGTTAGATATAAAAAGACGTTTAGATATTATTTTTTTAATGTTTTTGTTTAAATAATTAAAAGAATAATTAAAAAAATAATTAAAAGAATCGTTATTATGATTGGTACTGCTACCGGATTTACTTATCTACTTGATAGATGTAGAATATACATTTAGATATCGTTTTCTAATGCGTTTGTTTAAATTGATAAATAAGTAAAAAAATAAATGATTATTTTTATTCTTACTTTTAATGAATTTATTTTTCTACTTGTTATAGATATAAAAAAAATAGATCGATAGGTAAGTAAAAAAAGTAAACAAACGATTTTCATAGATACTTTTAATGAATTTATTTATCTACTTAGTGAAGTAAAGAGCTGGAGGCTAAAGTAGTTTAAACTCGAAACCAAAGCTAAAAATATACACAATCATTAGCTTTCAAACTTATATAAATGGTAAAGAAATATTTACTCTTTCAAGGATTAAATTAAAAATCAATATTTACCTCGAAAACTCGGTTAATCGCATCGTTTGTACAAACATTTTAAAAATGCGCCGGAAGCCATCAATTAGCTAAATTAAAAGAAAAAAAGAAACATCACCAGGAATGTTCATTGACATTGCAATTGCGTAAAGCTCGGCAAGCATCGAGTTAACATTGGCTTGCCATCGAGATGCGTTATTCCCGGGGGTTCAAACAACGGCAAACCGATTAGAAAGCAAGTCTGCAATTCCTCCAAGCACGGACGTTAAATAATTATTAGGAGAAGAGAAACTGTAGCACCGGGACGACGAGTAACTATCTCGGAAATTGCTCCTCGACAAGTGGCCCCTTCAAGAAGCAAACTACCCTTCGGCCGCGTCACTCGACTCTTTCCACCGTTAACTCCGTGTCTTACGTTCCTTTTTTTATTTTTATCTGCCGCTCCAACTTGCGGGGCTTAACTTTCTTACTCACGTGTTTGCTTTGCTTTTCTCTTGAATATTGAAAATATTCATGTTTCTTTTATTCGCTCAGACTTTCTTTTCGCCCTTTTGAATTTCGAATGAATGCGACCAATTTAAAATCATGAAAATCTGGATTTCAGAATTTACATTTGACTTCTCGCTCGTTCGGTATTTCATTTATTTATTCATTAAATGGATATTATCGGACCTTTAGGTAACATATGGACAATACAAACATTGATATATTATTTAATGCAGCGCTGAACGTACGGCAGACTCTCGTTAATTGGCAAATTGCAGATGAAAAAGGAACGAGTCGATATTTTTTTTTTTGTCGCGTTAACTGCATATAGTGAAGGTAATGGCAGAAAAAATAAACTTTCAAGCGGTGAAATTGAATTATCGACTAGAACGAATTCAGGAGTTAAGCAAAGACTATGAATGGAAGAAAATTGAAAAAAAAAATAGCTCTTGCATTAATTAGTTTTCTGCGAAAGAAAAAAGCAGCGAGAGAGAGACAGAGAAGAAAAAGAGTCGCGTGCTACTGTAACGGAGAGCATTAGCATCATTGTAACTGGATAATCGAGAGAATACGATTAGGTGCGAAAAGTTCGAGCAGTGCTGGGATCTGACAAGGCCAATCCTAGAGTGGCAATTAACTTAGGGAACTTTCCGTAAGATAAATTGCACAAGCTACTGGCGAATTGGCTTAAACATTTGTTTAATGTCATTCTTATTTTTTTAGTGACGTTCGAAGTTCGTTTTAGTAAATTGCTCAAATTGATTCCAATTTAAATTATGCTTCTTTCCTGAAATAATTCTGAAGTAAAATAGAAAAACACTATTTTTTTTTAATTTATGTATAGTAGGAATATGTTTCGATTTTGCAATGCGAATTACTCTAAAATTTGGTACTAAGAACAAGTCTACAAAATTTGATAAACCAAGAGCCAAAGATCGTAATTTTGAATATTATTTCATTAACATATTCTCTTTAGAAAGTTTTCATTGATTCAACAAAGATATAAAAATAAAGAAGAGAATAAGAATTTAAAAAAAATATAAGAAAAATATCTTTAGCGTACTTTGGCTTTGCGAATTATAAATAAAACATTCCCTAAAGTTTCGACTAGTGTCATTGTCCAGAAGTGTAATACTTTCCTAACCAGCCTTAAGTTAATATCTGTCAGATAAAACTTGAGACGTCTATTTATCCTCTCTTAAAAAATGATGAGCCTAAAAACTAAGCCAGTTATTCAACGTGATTGTATAATTTTTCTTATGACTGTCTAATATACGACTGCGTTACATAATTACTGATAGTGTAAAGGTGCAGAAAGGTAAAGATATAAGACAAAATTCAAAATTTTTAAATTATTACTTAAATAATGATTTTAATTTAATACGCGTCAATAGTAATATTTTATTATGGAATACTTGTAGAAGCGATATGGAAGAAAAACTAATTAATCATTAAATTCAAATTTTTCTTCTATTAAATATTATAT
Organism: Sycophila sp. Sp_5; assembly: GCA_018906775.1. Taxonomy (NCBI): domain Eukaryota; kingdom Metazoa; phylum Arthropoda; class Insecta; order Hymenoptera; family Eurytomidae; genus Sycophila; species Sycophila sp. Sp_5. The sequence goes on along the minus strand of JACCID010000054.1, from coordinate 1,044,467 downwards.
TATGTTATATAAAATGTTTAATGAAAAAGAATAATACGACATTTTATTTTATGACCCAAAGTAACCAGCCAGAAATCAACCCTTTGGGAAATATCCTTATCCTTATTTCTAAATATCATTACCACAGAGAGCATACTTTACAGAACATGAATACTTTTGATGAATCTTATAGATGAATTATTAATTTGTCTTATATTAAATATTAAAATATATAATGTTCACAGAGAAAAAAAATAATACAGGCACAAGAAAATGACATTTTATTTTACGATTCGAAGAATGCACCCAGAAATCAGTTCCTTAAAAACATAAAAAAAAGAAGAATAGAAGTCGACAATTAGAATTTAAATTACCGCGGCAAATGGCATTACGACCGAGCGTAAACAAGTACGAGTTTGTTCAAGCCTGATGGAGTAGTCAGCCTAGCGCGTCGCCGCCGCCACTCGATAACTTCCTTTGAGTAATCCTAACATCCCGTCGGCGCAGTCTTCCCTCCGCAATCTCGCGGTGAAAGTAAAAGTTTTCTTGTTACGGGATTCTATAAATAATTTCAGCGTGGCGACGGCGCCGGCGGCCCGAGCGCTCGATAATCGCTGACTCGGATTCACGCGGCGTCCCTCCTGCGGCGCGCGCATTTTTTTTTTCTTCTCACGCGGCGGTAAATCGTCTTATTATTTGGTGGTAAGCGACGGCGGGTGTCGATAGGAGGGCCCGGAAAATTGCTGAGATGACTTTTCTCTTCGGGGGATGCCGTTACGGATGCGAGTTTCACTTTTATATTGCGACTGGTGGCTTACGTGGGAGGAGCCGAGGTTGCCTAATTTTCGGAGGATGGGAAAGAAGGAACTTTTTCTTGGGATGCTTTCGGTGGTATTGAGCGAATTAAATATTTCTTAGAAAATTGTTCTATTATAAGGGAAGTATAATTGGTATAATTTTTCTTTCTGAGCTTTTAATGCTAATAATTAATGTTAGTCAAGAAGCAAGTTTTCAAAATGAAACTCAATTATTTTTAGATGTAAATCATTTTAGCTCAATATTTCATCAAAAGCCCCTGATAATTCGGGTTTCCAAAGCTTTGTATAAGTATAAATACCGCCGTAAATCTGAAAATGTAAAATTCACTTGGAAAATGTGAACAGTGACATTTAATACGTAAAATATGCCATGTGAAAATATTTGATACAAATTGTATACAAATAGTATACAGACAAATATTAGATATTTTTATACAGAATTATTTTCTACAAAAAATATTTATAGAATATTATGTTCTATTAAAAATATTTACATAAAATTATTTTCTATAAGACATATTTATAGAAAATTATGTTCTATTAAAAATATTTACTTATTTATTTATTTAAATAAAATTATTAATATAAAATTATTCTATACAGTTGTTTACAATTTGCATATAAATTAGACATATACATTTGCACATGAAAAGCCGTTCACATGCTGAGTGTGCGAACGACTTTTCACGTAAAATTTGTCACTACTCACATTGTCCAAGTGAATTTCACATTTTCACATTTAGATAGTATAGTCTTCCGAATCGTTCGCGCTTCCAGCAAAGTTAAATCCGTCCTGTTTTTTCAACAAACGAAAAGTGCTCGCAGAAAGCGAACAAATTTATACATCGTACGTCCTCTCGCGTATCCCGCGGATACTGCGCCAGGTAAACTCCCTTGTTTTGCTTGTAGCGAAACCGACGTACAAGCTGTTATAGGTAATGAAATCGGATTTAAAGTTTGGACGGGATAGAGAGACGCGTAGAACGGCCACACGGGCATAATGCTTCTCGCTCGCGCGCCGAAGACGAGTTTCGCCGTTCATTCCCCACCCCACGGGTGGCGGTGAGCTTAAGGAATTTCCGCGAGTCGTACGTCGCTTACTTAATCCACTTCGACGGCCGCCCCTCCGCCGAGGCGTTCGACAGATTGATAGAATTGTTTGCTTAAACGCACTGCTGTAGTCGCTTTGCCTGGAGCCACTGTGCGACGCGCTCCTTGTAATTTACAGGCGAACGACTTCCACCCGCGTAAGCCCGTCAAATCTTTTTCATCCGAGTTTGGCTGAAGATCCAATTGATATTTTAATTAAAGGATGACGGAACACGTGTTGGATCTTATGGGATTAGGAGGCTGGGTATCGCTGGTAATTGAGTGTTTTTGGTATGTGTATGTACAGGATGAGGGAGAAATGCACTGAAAAAAATTGTTAATTTTAAGGAATTGGTTTACTTCTATTTCTTTGAATCAAGTAATGATTTCATTAAAACTATGTGAATTTATTTGTTTCTAAATAAATTTAGTAGTTTCAAAAAAAAAAAAAAATTGACTCAATAAAATATTTAATAAGGATACTATTGAAATAAATGTTTGCTTAAAATTAACAACTTTTTTTATTATTATGATTATTTAAGATGTTGGTTTTGTGGTTTTCTTGGTAGTGAGAGCATTTTCTCTTAAATATACGCATATTCTTGAAATAAATGAATAATTATATTTGTCAACTCAAGCATCTTTGTAAAAAGTGTATCGTAAAATGAAGTTAAGGTCGACTCCGCAGAAAGATAAACACTTTAAATTTGTATATCTCATGAACTTTTACTTTTTTAACAAATCTCAAATATTTGCAAAATAAGAAAAATATTTATTATCTTTCTAATCTGATTACATCTTCGTATATTTTCAAATGCACTCTTTAAATTTGCAAAAGAATTACATCGTTTACATATTCACAATTTACATAAAAGGGAATTCTCATATTGAATAAACAGATGCCTTTCAAATTGCTACATTATGAAGCGCGCAGCGTCCGAACGTTCAACCAAACTTTCATTTTATTACCGAGATTTCGGAAATATTATATTTGATTTACGTAGCATTTAAAAACATCTAAAAACGACCGTAGGGCAAACACACTTTTTGGCCAACAGTGCCCTCGGTAAAAGAGCTTTTAAAGCTTAACAGAATTTTATGGCCTTCGAAAGTCCCGTGGCTTTAACAATTTAAGGGGAAAAAGCTCGATTCCACCCAAAAGTTTCCGGACGAGCCAAGCGAAGAAACAAAAGCGAAAGACGAGATAAAAAAAGGTAAACATTGCACTTAAAGGGAGCGCACATTTATATTCAGAGTGCGTGGTAGGCCGCTTGCAATGTAACTTTTTTCTACTTCGCAGTAGTCTCCAGTCCCAGGGACTATCGGCCAAAGATTAATATTCCGAATAAAAATGGAGCTTGAACCGGCAAAGAAATAAAAGAAAAGGATACCAAAAAAAAGGCACTCACTCTCCAGACTGGAATGATAAATTAGAAAAATATTCAAAACAACGATCGCATACTCGACTTCCGCTCTTATCCCCTTCCCCCATCGACTCGTCTTTATCTCGTGATCTCGGCTTCACCGTGTAAGCTCTTTTCCTCCTGGTTTCTGTATCTCTTTCTCTCGGTTCTTTTTTTTTTGCATCTTTTTTTTTCCTCCCGATGCGCGCGGCTTTCTTTGACTCAATCTCCGAGGCGAGGAATATAAAAGTGACGCGAGGTTACGGGGAAAATTGAAAACGCCACGCGTGATTTGCGCGGCGCGAGATTTTCCGAATGCGTCGACGTGAAAGCTTTTCGTAAATATTCAAAAGGCTTTGTCTCTCTTTTACAATCGTCGATAAATTTAAGTTTACATTGACGGATTATTGTGTTGCTCTATAAACGAGCAGTTTTTTTTTCTGCTAGTCGATTTCACTATGATATAACGGTGAGTTATTTACGTTATTCGATTTACTCAGAAGTAAATAAAATAGTGGCGTGCGATTAAATTGAATGATTAACGTAAAATAAGAAAATCCAGTAGAAGCTTTAGAAATTTTCATTGCGAATTAAGCCCTACTATTGTAGCATTAATATATTTATAATATTAATACACATTTATTTAAAAAGTATGGCTGTGGTTGGCTTAAAAAAAAAATTAAATAAGTGGCATTGCTCAAAATACAAAGCAATTTTTTTGTACAAAGTTTTCGTCATTCTAACGACTTCGTGTCAAGAGATTGAGTTTACGTGTCGAATTGTGTTTTCTTGTTCGAGGAGTCCACATTATCCGGCTAATCAGCCTGTGACGGTTGAGTAACAAGATCTTCGTTTAACTCCTCCGTACATCTCTCTATAGAAAAAGGATTTCAAGAAGTCTACTGGTTCTTCAAGTACACTTTCTAACTGTCGTTTTATTTTAATTTTTTGAAGTATTAAACCAAACGTTCTTTTGCGTAGGTAACTGCTTTCTTGAATTTTATCAATTCTACGACATGGATGATTTATTATAAAAACATTACTATTTTACAATTTTTATAGATCTAGAAACCATCCCTATTGGTTTTATAAAGGGTAAGGGATAGAAAAGGGTCTTATAAAAACACTAATAATTTAACAGATTTTATAAAATATGCAATTTTTTATAGTGTTTTATAAGATAGTTTCCACGGGGGAAATAAAAAAACACTTTTTTTGCAATTTTTCACGCTTTTTATAGGATCGAATTTGGTGCAAAGTGCAACGTAACATTCTCGTACAAATAATAAAGATCTGTGACTATTACCTCTAACTATGGCTGAAATCTCCTTTGTTATGAGTCAATTCACATAGTATCTTTTGTATCCCGAAACAAGCAAAGCTTCGACCTCATGGTAGCCTTTCAATAGAAACAGCACCAATTCACTAACGGCCAAACTTGGTACCTTTTGTTTCCCGACAATATACTGTGCATTCCACTGTAGCCGCTGCTCTTCTCTACATTCTTCCTGCTCTTTCAATTTTTTCAGTTCCAATTTTTCCGATGCCCTTTAGCTTTTCGAAACGAAATTTTATATATTCGTATAATAATGTAATCCCATCATTCCCACGTATACCCGCGCGTATGATACAAACAGAAACTTTGAAATAAAGATATTTTCACTTTAAAAATTACTTTACGAGCCGCGCAAAAATTTTCGAAGGAAAAAAGTCTTGTCCTTTTCATTCGACTTGCCCACGCATTGTACGGCATGCGTCCGTTTGTCCGTCGCTCAGAAAATGAAACAATGACAAAAAAAATTCAGTTCTCTTTCTCTCTCTCTCTTTCCCCTCAGCTCAGAAATTATTTTCTCTTTGACAGCTGTACTGTTTTTTCGCCCTTTTTTTACCGCTACAATGTAGGTCGTAATTATGTGGAACGCGGCATTTTTCCGTGGCTCCTGTACTAATAAAAAACGAGGTATGCGCGAGACGTTGCAGTCGTCGCTCGCAACGAAATAAAACAAAAGTAAAGGAACGAGTTACTCGAGGCCGACAAGTCATAGTAGGAAAAATGAAATATTATACTTCGTTGCCGTGCGACGATTTTTTTGAAAAGCGTTGGTACGGTTGTTCGTTAGAGTTTTAAGTGCCGAAAACCGCTCAATAATTTTTTCCCTGTCGTCTGTGCAAAAATTAGTGAACAGTGATGCCATAATCAGTTTAGCCTTTTTTTTACCCGAAAAGATCCGAGTGTTTCATTAACAGAATTTTAGAGGCGTGTGAAATCCTTGAATCCTTAATATATAAAAAAATAAATTATATAGAAATATTATAATACGAATATGCTTTTGTGTTAATTCTCATATGATTTTAGTTTAGTTTGATTATTTTTTTATATACACGGAGAGAAAAGTCTAGTAAAAATTACTATACTATTTTGTAACGCAGGGACAGACTTGAGATATAAAAAATTTTACGAAAAAGTATACTAAAATTTTACTAGAAAGTATATTAAAATTTTTTATTTATCGAGTATATCCCTACTATACTTTCTACTAAAATTTTTTATTTATCGAGTATGTCCCTACTATACATTCTAGTAATTTTTTTATTTATCGATTAAGTCCTTACTATCCTATACTTTCTCGTATTTTTTTATTTATCGAGTCTATTCCTACGTTACAAAATAGTATAGTAATTTTTACTAGACTTTTCTCTCCGTGTGGTACTCTTAATTCTGTAGATCTTTCTGTTTATTCTACGTATACAGAGACATTAAAAAGAATAAAAATTATTGTTTATTTTTAAACTTCCTATAGACATTCGCTACACAAAATTGCAGTACTTATTTTCGAATATGTACTCCCCGCCAGTTCCACGGCCATTACCAATAATTGGACCGCTAATTGCAGCGGCTGAGCTTTTCGGGGCGCTGGTGCGCCGCCGTTAAGTCTGCACAGGGTCCCCTCAAAGGGCCTGTGCGCTATACGACAAGTTGCCCGACACATTTTGATCGCGGGGCTCAAGAGCCTGCATCGATAATCGTTAGCTGCTACCTTTACATGTGTTCGACCAACTTCTGCGCTTGCATGTAAATGACGAGGAAAGTGCAGCGACACGCGCGGTTACACCGGCTCGATTGCAATTAATTTACAGCCATTTGCCTCCTTGGCTCCAGACGGGGCTGGAACCCTCCCTAATGGTTTCCATCTCCCCCTCTCTTTTTTAACGACCTTTGTTTCCTCGATTCGAATTCTCAGTAAAAAATGATAATTCATGGGAGTAATTTATCTTGCGTAAATTGCACAGCGAAATGTTTAGTGCGCTGTTTTATTCCAATTGTCGGTCAATTTATTTTTCTACTTTATTTAAAGTAGTTCAGAATTTTTGTGCTGCACGCAATATTCTGTGACAATATTGCTTCGTCTAAAATTTTCTGCGTTTGTCGTTTTTTTTTTTTAACTAGTTAGTCGTTACTAGTTGCACTGTATGTGAGCCGACGAGTTTCTGCCTCTAAAAATGTTTGAATTAAATTAAATTAAATATTAAATTTCACACTTCAAAGTGAACAAGAACAATTATAAGAATCTAACGTAAACAACGATAAGATTTTTACAGATAAAAATGCAATATCGAGTTAAAAAGAGTTTCTCAAATCCTAACGCTAAAATAAATATATATATATTTTGAATTTCCACAAAAACGTTATAGAAAAGTAGGTGCCTGCGGGAATGGAAACTTCTCAACTGAATTCGTATACTTAAATCAACAGAAAAACATTAAAAAATACCAAAATCTGAATCTTTAAATAGGAATTTCATATATATCCTAATACTTTTCATAATATTCTTTAATTTTCACAAAAACCAAGAAATGTAAGTGCACACGGGAGTACCGAGACTCACATGTAAATACATCCTCTGAAAAACATTAAAGCATACAAAAATCTAACATTTACTTCAATAATATTTGTACCGGTAAAAATAGTGGATTTCTCACATCCTAACACACTTACACGCATATATATTTTTTAAATTACCACAAAGGCGTAGAAATGTAGGCGCGCATGGTGGTGGAGACTCCACGTGCAGACGGAGAAAAGGTTTACGACCGACGAGCTTTGACAAGCATCGCGGGCCAAAGAAAAATTTATGAAACATTCCCGTCGCAATTTACGACTTGGACGCAGATCGGTCCTCGCTAGTCAGACTGCGTACGTAGGCGCGCGCGCACGCGTAATTCCGAATGTTAAAAAAAAAAAAAAAAAAGTCATTCGGCCAACGCATCATGCCTCGGTGGACTCGTGGAAATATTTTTCGGCGGCCGCGCGGCGACTTTCCGTTTATTGTCATTGTCGATGGCTCCGCGCCGTATTATCCTGGCGACAAAAAATCCTGGCTACACGGATTCCGCGACTTTTACGATACACGTAGATGCGTAACTTTTCCGCCGATTCGTATACGAAGCCTGTATATACTGAATATAGCGACATTTTTTTTATTCCGGTTATCGTGCTTTCCGAACTTTTTACAATGTGAAGTATTTGATTACCGTAAATTATGGGTATGTCGTTTATTGCTTATTGATACATTTTTTGTTAAAATCAATTTTAAAACAATAATCGGTTAGTCTTTCGCGTTTTTTAAAGTTATTGAAAATTCCTTACTTTTCATTAATATTGTAACAATTAATAGAAGGTGGTTTTCAGGTAAAAATTTGAGAATGTTTTTCTTCTTATTTATTGTAGAGATACGAGTCTGCAAGAAAATCTTACTTTAAAATAAAATCATTATTAATCCTTGAGTTATACTTGTAAAATACAGTAAGTGTATAGTTAATATTAAAATAACTCGGTACTTTATTTAAAAATTAATGAACCTATTTCCGCCTACTATATATAATAGACGGCTAACAACGCGATCAGCATAAAAATCAATCAAATTAAACAAAAAAAAAAAAAAACGGTTGTCCCATTTAAATTTTCAATAAATTCAATGTAATTCAATAAAGTATAATTTATTGAATTATAATTTATTGAAAATTTAAATTGGTAACAGCTTTTTTTTTGTTTAATTTGATTGATTTTCATGTGATCGCATCATTAGTCGTCTGTTATCTATAATAACGAATGATAGTAAGACATTTTATTTGAGAAAAGATCACACGTATACTGACATGCGGCTTTTTTAAATAAAACGTATGGCTATAGTTCGTTAAAGTGTTAATTAATTGCTATTATTTACAAAAGAAAATTATGAAAAAAAAAGTTTAAACTCTTAGACTTATCATTTCTTCAAGAAAGCTTGAAATTCGCTGCAAGAGAAAATTTAGAAAAGGAGGCACCTGCTTTTAAATTCTATCGAGGTAATAGACAGAAAAGAAAATTCGATCGCTACTTATGCATGGGATACGAACAATTCGATTAGTCGAAATTTCTCGGACTGACTTTAGTAACAGTCCTCTATTCATATTAAATTGAGTATAGTAATCCTATGATTGAATATACTATTGAATATAGTAAATCCTAGTATAGTAACAGCCCTCTATTCATATCAAATTGAGATGAGGTCACGCATCTGCGTGCCAAGTAAAGGATAGTAACCTGCGAGGTGAGTGTATTAAGAGGGATTCCGTGTGCGTGGAGCGATATCTTAGAGTCTGGACCGGAATCTCTCGTCGGCCGCGGGCTGCGTGTGTTGTACTCTCTTCGGACCGTCTGGCACATTCCCGACGAAATACAGTAACCCCCAATGCATACAAAGCGAGGGATTATCCTTTCGATTTTCGCACTGCTTACCTTCTTTTTTTTTTTTTTTCTCACCTTTTTCGGCTCACCTTGGAGTATCCGCGAAGTGTTATTCTAGAGACTGTCAAATAATTGGATTTTTATTTTTTAAATCTTCATTTGAGTAGGGCTTGTTGTTCGTAGCAGTAAGTAAGTGGAAAAGTTGGATTCTGGAGAATACATGGAATGCAATCGAGTTCGTACTAATTATTCAATTCGAAAGTACAATTAAAGCCCAAAATTTTTGATAAATTAATGAAATAACTTGTTAGAAGGATGTTACTCTTAAAACTTTGTCTTAAAAAAAAAAAAAAACGATGGTAGGATAAGAAGGCATTACATATTACGAATTAAACGTATTACTACATATAAATAATATTTTAATTTGAATAATCAATCTCTTAAATTTAGTTTAAAATCCTCTTTAAGGAACGATGGTAAGACGATGCAAAGTATTTTAAAAGTACATTTGTTCTGTTAAAGAATGCAATCCCAGTTAAATGGCGTTAAAATTAAAAACCCTTTAATGATGAGTGTAAGAGATTTGTATTTAATTTATGTAATCGACTAATACAATAATTACTAAATATTTTAATTTTTTTTATTAATTGGCAATTTCTTAAAAATCAACGCTTTAATATAAATAATAAATAATATGGCGATTCGTTTTCAATCTGAAAATCGTAAGCACGGGAAACGAGGATTTATCTAGTCTGGCACAAAATACTGAGATATAAAGTCTACATAAAGCACTTCTCTTTGAACACATTTTTATTTTATTAAAATAAAACTTTCTGGCATAACATACTGAGATATAAAGTCTATATAAAGCATATCCTCTTTGAACACGATTTTATTTTATTAAACTAAAATTTTCAAGTGTAAAACGATTTGCTCGAAAAATAAGCTATCAACTCCAGACAAAATGAAGTTTCTTTGGAGTCAGAAGGTATACGTACGCATCTTGGGTCCCAAGTTCGTTAGGCGAAAGCTCCCCTCCGCGTAATCGAATATTCCGTAACTCACCTCGGTTTCGCGCGCATTTCAAAGGAAGCTCGCCCAAGGAACGCATGCGGAATTGAGGAAAGAGAGTCGGCCCATCTTACCATATTTATAAGAAAAGTTACACGCCGCGGTAACAAAGGTGCGCCACCTTGAAGAGGAATTCATCGCGGATCATGATCCGTCTTTAATGCCGACTCCCCTCGAACAGGCCGGAAGATGGATTTCTTCAACGGGATACAAATTCCTCTGGACGAAATTCCTGCAGTTTTCTTCGAGGACCTTTGATGCCTTTGCGCGCTCACTCACAAGAGGAATAATCTCCAGGAGGAGCATTAAACGCGCAGATTTTTCAACCTGCTTCTTTTTTTTTACTTCCTTATTTTAACGCGTCAAGAAAATAGCACTTGCTCGAATAAACTATAAACCTTTCAACCGAAGGCCTTTTCAAGATGTTAAAGATTTTTTTTTCAGCTATTGATATTCGATTCCTTTACTCTTCCTAAGGAGAAAAATCTTGTTTTGCATGAAATGTTTGTGTGAAAAACAGAAAAAAAAACAAAGAAAAATATACTGTCATTAAAAATGCAAATAAAATGTACAAAATACACATGACGTGTATTAAATGATTATCGTTTTTGTAAGTACATAATTTTGTTGGATTTTCAACACATTTTGTTATTGTTCTTCGTCAGATTTTAAACTCTTAACTAAATATGAGTTTCTATGAGTTCCTTTAGTACATGTTGTAAAAGCTCTATATAACAACAGCCTATTTTATCTTTTGTATTACCAGCATATAATCACTTGATTATAGATTAAAATATCAGTAAAAAAATTATAAATCTTTGTGTCAGTGTTTGAATGTATGTATAATATACATACATATAGATGGATAAAATACGAAGGGAGCGAAACAGAAGACCACTACTAGATGAGGAAATGAAAGAGCTATATAGCGAGAGAAGCCAGAGTCTGACGAGCGAAAGTTTTTCTTCTGCTCACGTGCGGTTTTGCCTCTTTCTTCTTTTTTAACGTCGGTCTTTGGTTTCCAAGGCGAATATTTTCCTTCCTTTTTTGCGGTATTTTTCTTTTAAGAATTTTTCTAGCTTCCCATTTCACCTTTGACTTTGTCTATCATCATTCAGAGAATCAAGTACGAAAATTTTACTTTTTATTTATACAACAAACTATATTTTTCCAAGAAGAAAATATGATACAGTAAAACCTTAATCCAGACATCCATCGAAATTCAGACTGTTCGTGTAGAAAAAAAAAATTGTTTCAGTAAACTAAATGTACATTCATCGTAATAAATAAATTCTTAAAGACATCGAACACTTATAGAAAAGATCCTTTGATCCAAAGTCTTCGCGCCTATGAAAAATAATTTTGTCATAGTATTTGAAATAAAGAAATATGAATTAGCATTGAAGAAATATTTCTTAATAGTTAATGCGAGATCATCTTTAACGACGAAAACCCCGTGGATCGCTTAATAATTAATGCTCCGATTCTTTACATCTAATACCTATGCCCTTGGACTATACTAAATGCGCACGGCTTTTTATTAAAAATACTACCTTTGCGTCAAAGGATCTCTTCTATCGGTGAAATTGGCAGGATATTAAACTAGTTTAATAATCAGCGTTGATAAAATTGAAAAACTCCGCACTACTAATTTTTTTAACGGCTTTAAAATATTCCTCGATGCATGCCGCATTTATCGAATGATTCGGTTATAAAAATTTGTGCGACCAGCCGAAGCGAGGAGCGCGCCTACTTTTCCGACCGCTATTAGGTCATAAAAGCCAGGAGCAGTCGAGCGATGATAAACAATGCAGCGCGAAAGGTACAAGACGTCGGCGTCAGGAATTCGCAAGCTCGCCGCTGAATAAATTTAGCCGCGGCGGGCTCTGCTTGAATTATGAAAATCCCCCGAGGAGGGGAAAGTAGGGGGATGGTCTGGGCGTTAGCCGTTCGCTGCGAAACAAGACGATTGTTATGCACAGGCCGCCCACTTTTCGCGAGTTATCCTTATATATCGCCGCGTGCACTTTACAGCTCGATGGTAGTGACGAGGCTGCGCTTCATATATTTATGCTCCGCGAGGCAGCGCTACGGCGGACCCAAGTTTAGCCATTAGCGAAGTACTGTGCGGTCCAAGGGCCATGGGGCTTTTAGCGCTTGCTGCTGACGCGGAGGGATTTATTCGTTCATTATGGTGGGCGACTTGTTTTATTTGCTTCGAACATATTGTTTGTTTTGTACATATAAATTTAAGTATACCATTTTGGTTACACTGAGAAAAAAGATTCCTTATTGTAAAGTAATCAATTTCCTTATTATAAAGTAATCAATTCAGTTATAGTTAATACATAGCATTAAATCTTAATGCATATTTCTTAACTATTAGGAAACTAGATTTCATTTGTTTATTTTACGTATCGTTCATGACTTCGCTTTAACCTACTTCAACTGCTTATTTCTTAATTATTAAGAAATATGCAAATACAAAAAATTAAAGTCCCATTTCTTAACAGTTAAGAATTATTCTTAACAGTAAGGAATCTTTTTTCTCAGTGTAGGTAGATGTACAGTTCACTGCCTATATTTTCATTTATTTAATAATGTGATTAATTTTCTCTTAACAGGATGCCTATCTTAATTTCCGTGCTTTATTATACTGACAATTCTTTATACACTCTGCTAGAATCTAAGGCAAATTTTTATTTTTCAAATAATTTTGAAATGACTTTCTTAATGGAATTTCTGATTGCATCAAAACATTATTTATAATTCGTAGAATGCGCGTAGACTGAAGGACATTATACTTCTAGAATACACAAAAGTTAAATATTTATATAAAATATGACATTTTAAATTAATTTGTACACTAAAATCATCTTCTATTGATTACAGTATTATTTAAAAGAAAAAAGAAATGGTATTAGTCTAATTCACAAGTAAAAACTAAATAATCGAGCTTAAAGATAGTTTAATTTTTTTTTTTAGAAATTATAGATGCTGTTTTTTTTTTTAGTGTAATAACTTTTTAGATTTTTTTTCATAATAAAAACTGTTGAATTCTTAATATAAATTTATAGGAAGCTTACCCTCCTAAAAGTAAGTTTTACGCTCACCTTTCAAGTAGAATAATGAATATTGTAAAGAACATTCTTCGGCTATTACTTATTATAATTATTCCGATAATAAATCAGTGCGATACATCACTATAATATGCGCCAATATCTCAAAATTAGTTCGTAGCATGAAATTACCCTTAAAAAAAGAAGCTAATTATATATTATTAATTCGAAGCATTCGCCGAGCATACACCGCGACTCTTTAAATTACAGGCAATGATTAAACTCTCGTCCATACAATTTCCATTTATCGAGAACCAATCGCGCACAATTTAATCGAACTTAATTAATTCCAAGCCCATGCCACCCGCGGCAGGCGCCGATGAACTTGCGGCCCGCCGTCGTAGGGGGTGGCTGGGTATAAAGGGCTCAGAGTTGAGTCGGGTCTCGTACATTTTTTTTTCACTCGCTACCAAGTTTCAGGGAATATTTGATCAGTGCTTAACATATTTAATTCCGCGTACGGCGACGGCCTCCGCTTTTGCCGCGGCCTCTCGAAGCCCGTTTGAGTATGCAAGGAGGCTCGTCCCGGCTCTAATTTAATCGGTCCGGAGACAAAGGCGAATCCGTCGTCGCGACGGAGACAAAGGCGGCGACGGGGTAAGTTAAAAAAAAAAAGAAACGCTCCCCTGCTCTCGAGAGCGAGAGTGAAAAATCGTAGGATCAGACGAGCACCTCGTCGTCTACCTACCTGCTTTCTTTCTTGTCGCGACGTGCATAACTATTTTCCCTTCCAGTCGGGAAAATGAAGGTTATTACGCGCAGGAAATGAAAGAGCGGGTAAAATGTTAACGGGTAATTGGTCGTTTTTTTTTTACATCCACTGGGATTTGATTCTCGACCTATCGTGCACTCTTCCCTCTTTTATTTGCGGAAGTAATAAGCATTTTTAACTTTTGCTACAGTTTGTTATTTCTGAAGTGTGATTTTTCGAGATGGATTTTTTTTTTGAGATGGGAATAAGTAATCGATTAATCGCTGGTGTCTGGAGAAAAGAAAATTGGAATATAAAACTGGACATGTGGATTTTATCGCTCATGACAAATGCCCTGAATAATCTCGTAAAATTTTATTGGTAATGATCGTTGGACTATTTACAAGAACATTCAAGAATACAATTTTCTTCTCTCCCTATTCGGTCCATTCTTTTAGAAAGGGTTCTCTAATGAAATATTCATAATTCAAATAAAAAAGTATTGCTTTTACGTATGTAATATGTAAAAGGGCTAAGAAAATAAAAAAATATATTTTTATTAAAAAGGTGTGATATTTAAGTCACTTCTGTCTATGTAAGTGTCTTGCGAGAAAATATTTCACTTTGAAAAAGTGAAAAAAAAATTCATGTATAGGAAGAATCTATTGGTCATCATAAAATTTCAAAGATAAAAATCAATTTTAGTGAATAAGATTTTTTAATATGTGTTTCTCGTCAGTGTACCGCACGAAGAGAATTTTCGCGTAAAAAATATCTTCCACGGGTCTGGTCGAAAAAGTTTGGACAAATCTAATCATGACCATTACAGACTTCGACCACTAGTGTAGACTACTTAGCAGACTTTCGCTTTTTCTCCGAAATCTCTGGGTAAATTTATAAGGAAACTAAGAAACATAAAAGATACATTTAGAGAAATGTCTTGGAAAAAATAACTGATTTTTCAGTAAAAATTTACTATCTAATCTGGGAGCGGAGCCGCATAGACTGCATGGTGAAAAAATTACCATTCTGCATTATAATATTTACTGGAATTCTAGTAATATTTAATAGAACTTTTAGCATATTATGTTACTAGAATTCTAGTAAATTTTATATTTCATTACACAATGGTAATTTTTTTCACTAAATGCAGACTGCGGCACCGCTCCCAGAATGGATAGTAAATTTTCCAAAACATTTTTCTCAGTGTATAAAAAAAAGTTTGTTATTTATCGTCGTTAATTTAAAAAAAATAAAGTTAATGTAACCAGACTTGTGCCAGTCTCTTGCCAGGCTTCTCTTTTTTCATGTCGCAATATAAATATTATTAAAAAAAAAACGACAAATCCACTGTAAACACTCACATACCCACTCATGCACGAGCGATTCGCACAACAGTCTCATGAAATATTCTCAAGCTTCGCTTGCATTCAGCACAAAAAAAAAAAGGTCGACCTGAAGACAAGCTCCGCAGTCACCCATAACTGGTCGACTCTGCCTCCGTCTCCTTTCAACGCTCTCCGTTTATTTCGGTCGGTGGCACCCGCGGCGGACCATCGCGGTCCAATCCGCCGGAAAAAAGTTTCGCGCGCCGTTGCGCTTGGCGCGCTCGCGAGCAGAATCCAGCCGGTGGTGTCGTTAGCCCCGCCATTGTGCGGCCTTTCTTCGAGATGATATACAGCGACTGGACGCTCCGGCGATCCTCCCAAAGTCGCGCGGCTACGCGGCTTTCTTTTCTTCCTGACCCTCGCCCTCCACGGCAAGTCGACGATTTTTTTTCTAGCCGACGCGCAAACTAATGCTTGGAATTCGGAGGCAAGAAAAGTTCTTAAAATTGTCCCTTTTTCCAGTATTTAATTACACGCCTTTTGGCGAACTATTTGTCGCGTTGGAATGCCCGAGGTGTGATGAATGGACGTTTTTTTCTTCTTCTTTTGAGGTGGCGCGGGTCTTTTATGAATCTGTAATTAATTAAGGGTTGAATTGATCATCGAAAATTTTTTGTGTTTTTAAAAGGACTAAAAAAAGAGAGAGAGAAAAAAATTTATGGCGATATAAATTAATGTTCACTTTGCGGTCGGCTGAGTAAACAGGAAATTTGATCACTATTATATCTCGCTCTTTATTTGCCAGACATCATAACAATGTTAAAATAGCCATTGTGAAAATGCATTGTGTAATTTTATGAAACAGCGAGTTACGTAATTAGTTAATTACTGTAATATATACGTATAAAAATGTGCAGCGTAAGTCGAGATTATTTTGTGAATGCAGAATTAAAATTTACCAAAAATATTCGAACAGATAATAAAACTTGCAATCGTCAACTTCAATACCCTATTTTTATAACAAGAAAACACAGAAATAATTATGAGCTTAAAGTCTCAAAATATTATAGCATTCTAAGTAATATAAAATGAAATTGTTACGTTAATTAAAATATCGTAATAAAATATGAATAATTTTCAATCCAGAGAATTATATGAACATTTATGAATTGAAAATGTTTTTTTAGCAACCTTGAAATTTAATAAAATATGAAGTTTTCTCACATTTAAAGGTATGAATCAATTTGCGGAAATTACATTTTTTTTTAACGAATACAAACTATTAGATCGTTTCAATATTATTAAGATAGTGTTTTCATTTAAAAGAATTTGTACAATTTTATTTATAAATTTGAGGAATTTTGAAAATTTACAAGAAGAAAATTCAGTTAATGCCATAGATTGTGACTATAAATAGGTTGACAAGGGTAGGAAATTCTCTATTTCGGCGAATATTGCAAGGACTAAAAATATTGAAGAATTAAAAAATGCAATAAAATCTGTCAACACCAGTTACTAATTACTTATATTATTAAGTTCAACTCATCTATTAAAGACATTGTTTACTTTAGGCTAAAATCTTGTGTATGTTATGCTTGTAAAAAGAAAATTTTACTCGTATACGATAAAATACTCTTATAATATTATATACTCTAATCTTAATCAATAAAAAATAAATTAAATTAAAATAAAATAAAATAAGTTAAATTAAATAAATAACATGAATAAATAAATGTGGGAGGATGTAACCGATTCCGCGGACTCCTCATTTACACGCGACATTTGCGTTTGCGCTTGCGCCCGCGGAAGCGAATGCTCGCTGATCGATGAAAGCTGGCCGGCGGAGAAAAAGCTTATCGAGGATGAGCCTTGCACGCACGACTTGTAATCCACAGCCGGTTGCCTAAAGGCTAATGGAACGTACGCCGTGGTGAGCGCCGCCTCGCCGTTTGTTTCTCCCGGCCGCGCAGCCGGAAGGATGCGCTTATGAGCGCGCGATGCGACGCCACGCGAGTCGCGTTTTATCCCGCTTGATTTATATCGGCCGCTCATCTTTGGCTCGGGACGGTAAGCCGCATTGCGATGGCTCCTGAAAAACTCCGCCCAGACGGTCTATATACCCTGCGGCGCTGCGGGGGAGTTGATAGCCTCCAGTCGACGATGCCGCCGCGTAGATTTATGCGGCTGCTGAGAGCGGCTAAACTCACGGCTTCCTCCCCCCTTCGCTAATGCGCGAAGCTTTATTCGATTCGGATAGGAATTATTGAGGGGGGAGAGGATTACGCTGATTTTGGCTCGAGTATTTTTTAACAAATTCTTGCGGGCTCTTTTTGTTATCTCTATCGAGGATGGTTTGTAAATAATTATTTGTAACGATGTTGACTATGAGCCTGCTTGACTACAGAGTATTTCAACAGTAATGGAGTCTACAAATGTGCATACATATAAGTGTTCATTGCAATTTGAGTGATAGTTGATTTTATGATTACGAGAATTCCATCAAGTTATTCAATGATTTTATATAGTATTTTTACATTTTTTTTCGTGATATCATAGTTTGTGTATAATTGGTCTAATGAATGTATTTGTGTTTTTTTTTGTTACATTTTAATGATAATTTTCTATAATTTTCTTGCGATTTCGTAATTATTTTGTATTTTTTCTCATGATTACATGCAATTTTTTTTCATCGTAGATAAATTGTTGAGCACCAGTAATAACTTAAGTATTACGCGGACTTATATATGTAACAGCTGCGACCCCAATTCCGTTACTTGGAGAAATGTCTCAAGTAATCTGGCGGTAAATGATCCAGGTAATATTATGCAGTGCTTACAGCATTTTAAGTTCAATCGAAATCGTTAATGATGATAACTTTGGTGGTGAATTATTAATACCTATGAAATAATGGCTCATTCGAATCACAAATTAAATAAGAATGAATTTATCACTCTCTTTATATAATAAAATAATCCAAATTTCGGTAATAAAATTTGCAAGAAATATAGACTATCATCGCAAAGACTCTTACTAACAAATGGTTCAACAACAACATTAACAATTGAATTTCACTAATTTTTTACACACCAATCAATTGATTATCAATTAATCCCGCGAGTCAATTCTTCGCCCAACTTGATTAATTAGAAAACCTAAGTTTCCTAATTTCAACGAGAACAGCGAGTCGCAGTGCTGACGAAGGTCCGACATTCACATTTTGATTAACGCCTGGCAAGCTCCCGCGCGTCGCCCCCAAAATTTAACAATCGACGTCGCACATTTTACACCTATCGCTCGGCTGGCAGCCCAGTGGCGGATAATCGCGCGGGGAAGCGTCACCCGGCCGCGTACGAGTTCCCAGGCTCGTGAGCCTCGTTCGCGAGGCCGCCTGGATGCGCCGCTTTCGAGGCGCGTGTCGCAGTCCCCGAGATGCTCGCTAATTAATTCGCGCACCCGACGCCGATCGGCGAATCTCTCGAGTCGTCGCGTCGACGCGCCAAACACCCTCCCTCGCCTACGAAGCCGGAAACTTCGGATTGAGCTTTCATTAGGGGCAGACAAACAGGCAGCTCAATAATTAACATTTGTCCGCACTGTCGGGTGTGTATTTTCCGTCCGCTGGCCCCCGAAGCCCAGCCGCGCTGTCTGAGAGAGATTCCCGATGCGTTCGCGGCGCGCCGAACCGAGAATCTGCATCCGGTGGGGATGAAATCGAATCTTAAGGGATTCCGCGTTTGCGGTCGCTGCGCTTCTATTATTTGTTGTTGATTAGTAAGCACTTGGGGTATAATAGTCACAAAAATTTACTCGAACTGATAGAAGAATCTAATAGATAGCACTGGAAAATCTGCTTATTGTAGAGTCAAACTTGCCCCTGCAACTTGCACTTGCAACAAAAAATTGCCTCTAATTTGTTACACCCATCGATTACAAAAAAAAGGACTTTTATATATATCGCGTGTGATCGAGAGTACAGTGAGAGAAAAACTTGTTAATTTTAAACGAATATTTATTTCAATAGTACGTATTAGATATGTTAAAAAAATTATTTTGTTGAAACTATTAAATTTATTTAGAAACACATAAATTCATTCAGTTTTAATGAAATCATTACTTGATTCAAAGAAACGATTAATAAGTACTATTGAAGTAAATCATTTCTTTAAAATTAACAATTTTTTTTCAGTGTGGATAAGCGGACCAACGTTTAAAAGTCATTTGTTGAAACGTAAACAAATTCATCTTCGAATAGGTTGATTGTCGTCTTGCCATAAATTTATTCATTAACCATTAGTTGCCATTTAATATTGTATACACTATTTATAAAAAGTGAAAAAATTGAATAAATAGAAAAGTCTCTAATAAGCAGAAAAATATTAACAATTAACATATTTATGAGAAAATTCAGTGGGTCGAAGTGGATGGAAAATAGTTTGCAGTTTTAGGCTGGATGTTAAATATTTAAATAGAAATATTTATGTCTGCGTGAATAGAACTTTAGATTTTAATAAAAACGTTTAAGTGGATTCACAGATACTTTGAAACGGATACTGTATGGGATAAAAAAATCTCTCGGTATTTAAATAATACCTTTTTAAATAATTCGGAGTGACGTTGCACCCTGTCCTCGTTGATATTGAAGCATCGAGTGCCATGATGACTAAAGCGTTTCCATTTAATTTTTCATAAAAAAGAGTATTGGAACTCATAGAGTCCCATTTGTCATTTCAATTGAATTTAATTGTAGCGGAGATTTCTTTGTAAAAACCTTTTTGTCGATACGCAATTTTATTGTTATTATAAAAAAGTGTTTACATTTCTTTATTTTCTATTCTACTTACTAACAAAATATTTGTTAAAAACATAGTTAATTTACAAAATAAAGCACTATTTATGGAATCCTCAATTACGATTTATTTGTGTTTAGACTGTTTTTTTATTGTTTTGAGATGCTAATCAATTGTTCTGTAAAAGTTCAGAGGGGTAAATTTTTTTTTTCAGTTTTGTTTTTGAAAATCAATTCTCAATTAGCAGTCGCTTCGAATCGTTACCTTTTTTAATTGAATTATACATAAAATCAGATAGTACAAATCGATAAAAGGCTTCTTCTTCAGAGTTTTCTTTTCTTTCCGACAGCATATTCTTAAGATTATTGGGAAAAATATTTATTTATACATTTTAAATTGACAAATAAATATTGTTTTCAATAATCTCAAGACATATGCAGTCGAAAAAATAATACAGCAGTAAAAATATTTAAATAAAAAAATTATATAGCATATTACGCGACAAGCAAGGTAAAATAACTGTGATCTGAGACATTTTTTTACCATGTAAAAAAGGACGAAAATCGTAACCTTTTCAATCGGACGACGGGAGGAAAGATAATGGTTTCGTCCCGCTAGTCTGAAAATAAATATTGTTCTCAATAATCTCAAGAATGTACGGTCGAAAGGGAAAGAAAACACTACAAATTTACAATTAGCCTTTATTTAAAAAAAAATGCGTTGAAATATCACTTGTTCACGGGTGCAAAAACTCGCACCTCCTTGAACGAACTCCCAACAACAATTGTCAACAATTTATATCCACTCAAGCATCGCACTCTTAATTCCCACGTCAGCTTCCCTCCTTCCGTACGACGCGATATTTCAAACCCCTCCATCCTTTGATAATCGACGTCACGGCGCACCACCCCTCGATCGCTCGGAGGCGGCCGCGCTCGACGAACCTCCCCCGCGGATAGATCATACGCGCACTCGGCGGCGCTCGACGCCGAAATTGCATTTCGAATTATCCCATCGACTAATCTGATCCTGAGCTCTTGATAAATTGCGGCGCGCCGAGCGCATCCATCGGATATCGAGATTTCGTGAGTGGAAAGGGGGGGGGGGGTGCTTGGCTGACCCGACCACGAGCTCTACTACTGATGACGGCGATGCGTCCCGGGCCCGTAGGAATTTTCACGCGCGCTCGGCCTGTCGGTCGTAGTTTACGAGTTGCCCGGCCGCGTTGGGCTGCACGCGCCAATCCGATTTTATGCGATTATGTTTGCGGTCCGACGGTCGCGCGGGGATAATTTTCTCGAGGGTTCTGCTGATTTTGCGTCGGTTAAGCGGACTCGTTTTCGCGACGGCGGGATTTCTCTTCTTTTAATGTTTGCGCGCTTTCGAGTGGCTACTTCGCCTCGCTTTTACTTCGCTGAGTATAACTGCAGTAATTTCCAGAAGTCCATTTAATAAATTTATTTAATTATAAATTACGCGGATGCTCCGATTGGAAGTGCCGAGTATTGATTCGATAAGTTTCAACTTGAGGAAGAGCGATATTTCGTCGAAGATGATAATTTTATCAAACTATAAAAAGGAAAAGTGTGGAATTATATTAAAAGGATATTTCCATTTACTCAATTAATTAATTATTGTTTTATTTTTTCAATGAAGTATTAACTGTAGTCGTTAAGTATTAACTGTGCAGAATCAATAAATTCAATTATTATTTTGTACGGACTATCCTTTAATGTTTAATGAGTGGAATATTACTCAAAATGGTGAATATTGCTTTATGAAAAAGGTCTGCATAAATTATGTAGAGTTCACGTAGAATTTATGCACACTTTTTTCACTAGAGGAAAATCCTTACAAAATTTTCTGTAGATTCTTTTTTAGATTTTGTAAATAAAAATCTGTATAAATTTTACATCTTTTTCGTAAGGAATCTCTTATTCCAAATTAAAAGACTTTCACACAAGTCATTGCGTTAAATAACTGAAATTTCATTTACTAAGCTTTATAGGTAACTGCTCAAAGAAGAATAATTAGTAAAATTCACTGAAATAGGAAATAAACTTTGCTTAAAAAGTTAAGTAAACGTAGACGTATAAAATTTACTCACACAATAAGTAAATTATACCGATTTTTTTAAGTGATATTTATACATTTGCTTCCTTGATTAAGCTAAACAGATGCATAGGTCGAGTAAATTTTGCTTAAATATTTCAGCAATTTTTACTCTATTAAAAATCAGTATCTTTTACAGCAAGCCTTTAAGTAAATTTTACTAACAATTTTTCCTCGTGTAGTTCTCTCAGTCCACATTTAAAAATATTAAAAAAAATGTTTTCAACGCCGAGGCTCCCTTAAAAAAATGTCCAAACTCAAGCCACCGAGGGTCGAAGAAATAAAAAAGCCGCAAAGACGCAAAGTTTAATTAATCGGGTAAGAAAAGATACTCACGAAGAAGACGGGCCCGTCGGCTGCGGAAGCTCCAGCCCGTTCACCGTGCTCAAGTTTCGATCGACACGGACCATTATCTCCCAATTTACAGTGAGGAAGCGAACGGTAGCGAGGCTCCTCGGTTAAGAGCCTTCATCTCGTCGACCAAGGCGACTTGGATAGCTCGGCCTGTCGTAAAATGATTGAATTATCCATCCAACTTGGCCAAACTTGGCGGACGGCTGGAGCGAGTCTCAACTTGCTGTTTTCCCGCTGTACTGCTCGTCGGTGTGTGCACGCACACGCACACGCACACGTGGTGGTCTGTACGTACGCGCAGGTGTGGGTGTATTTATACATATACCTACAACGCGCTCGGGGAACTAATTTCGAAGCGAAACAGACTGAGGCGAGGTTCCGGAGGAGGAGGGGGGGGGGGAAGTTTCCACTTCCCGCGCCGGCGTCCGCGTAACGGGATAGACGGATAAGCCGCTGCCGGAGGGAGGGAAGACGCCCCGAATCTTCTTTCATAAATAGATTAATCCGGCGGCTCTCTTTTCAATGAC
This sequence comes from Sycophila sp. Sp_5, assembly GCA_018906775.1. Taxonomy (NCBI): domain Eukaryota; kingdom Metazoa; phylum Arthropoda; class Insecta; order Hymenoptera; family Eurytomidae; genus Sycophila; species Sycophila sp. Sp_5. The sequence continues at coordinate 1,021,461 of JACCID010000054.1, read as the reverse complement.
GACGCACTTTCTTTTGAGGGCCGCCGCGACTGACGAGGCGAGATTTACGTTTGATCGGGGTTGCGCGATCGGGTTCCCCCGCCCGATGTACAGCGCCCTGTGATCCGTCTTATTAGTTTTGCCGGGGCGGTAGAGATGTACTCTCTTTTCAGCGCCGATCACCTTTGAGGATTTTTCGGAAAATTAATTTGCGTCGTTCGGGGGGTGGGTGCCTGCTGTACGCGCACGGGAGAGAAACTTTTCTGTGGTGTCAGGCTGCGCTGATTAGTTTGGTTTACGCAATTTTTTTTCCTTTGTGAATTGTGACAAATTGGGAGATGCTTTTAAGCGGGTGAAAATTCGCTTTAAATTTGAGACGAAATTTCTGTCGGATCTGCGTTATACGCGTAATAAATGATGTCTTCTGTGATTGAATTTTAGAAACGTCGATAGTAGTATTTTCAAATTTTTAAGTGTCATTCGAAAACTTGTTCTGCAAAACAGATATATACATATGTGAAAACTTTGCTCGTTGGATTTGTGGATAAAAAAAATTATGAAAAAAATTATGAATTTTATAAACATTATAAACAAGATTTATAAACAAGATTTGTAACGTTAGTTGAATCATTTTTTTTTTTAATAATTTTATGTAATTTCATAACTTCTATGTACCTCCTTCAGATCTGAACATTTGCCCTGCATGAAAAAATTCTGAAAAAAAATCTATCCACTCACTTTTTCTATTTTTGTAGAAAGACTGTAGAATAATTTAAAGGTCCGATGCATAATGAAAAAGTGTTCACTTAATCTGATCCATGCATTTTTTTTACCTATCTCGAAGTTGTTTTGCAAAATTTAAAAAAATCAAAAAACAGCTTTGTACATTGCAATGAAGATTGGGTCTGAAAGCGATACAGTGAATATCGCTTTATCAAAAGAAGTTGGTAAAGAGATTTCAAACGCCGTAAATCAATTTTATGTCAAATTTTGTTACGTTCTCAAGTGTATTTTTATTAAAAATCCTCATTTAAAAGTTCTATTTTCAGTACCACTCGCGTGATGTGTTAAATTTTATCTATTTACTATTTCCTCCAAAAACCAGAAGGTAAAACACCCTTAGTTTGCATATATAGATATCAAATAATTTTATTTATTTAACAACATTTAACGAGCTTAAATACATTTGCAGCGAATGTACAAAATATGAAATACAATAAAAGTAGAAAATCTCATTTTACCAAAAGTTTTTATTAATTCAATTCACCGAAGAACCACCTCGAATATTTGGGACCTGCTGACCTAGTGCGTATCCCGCAAGTCATTAATTATCCTATCGTACAAGCATTTTTACATTCGACTTAATCCTAAACTTTACTTACTCCACTCGGGCTTCGGCCAGGATTACGTACGTGGATTCGGGGACCTAGTGGGACAAGTGCCAATTAGGAAATCCCGTTCGGGAGTAATCGGTGCATCGAGACCTTTCTTTGATGTCCATGTGAAATTTCGTAGGCTTGGGACACCCAATTTGTCGGTCTCACACTCCCTTACTAACTCCGTTGAGTGCGAAACGATTATACCTAAGCGATCAAAGAAAGTTTTCGCTCGGCGGTTTACACATCCGTCTACCGGATGCGCCCAGCTCCCCTCAACTTTCCTGATCGCCCGAGTTTTGGCCCTGCCGCCTCGACGAAGTGTGCGCGGATATAGAACGTCATTATTCATATCTAATAAGGCGGGGCTCATATATTCACATTTACTACGGTATTTGTTATTATACCGTCGAAAGCTATAAATTCATCATAATCTTGTTCCAGCTTATTACATTCTAGTTGAATATGGAGTACGACGTCTTAATATTATCGATAGTTTAATTCCACCGAGTATAGATGTGTCTCGGATGAAGAATGATGAGATTTTATGCATCGTGGATTATTATTTCTTCTTCGTTCTTAAGAATATTTTATTATGATATTTTATTAATTAGTTGTGAAAATGGAATTTTCGTAAAATCAAGTTTAAAATAATTATTCAGTGTAGAAAAATCAGTAGTATAAGTCGATTATAGTCAGACGCCCCTTTATTTGTAATTATTAAGTAAAAATTTCACATTTGCTATTATACCGGCGAAAGATACAAAATTCATCACAATCTGGTTTCAGCTTATTACATTCTTGTTGAATATGGAGTACGTCATCTTCATACTATCAGCAGTTTAATTCCACTCAGTTTAGATCTGCCTCGGCTGAGAAATGGTAGGACATAAATACACTGTGAATTCTTATTTTTTCTTTGTTCTTAAAATTATTTTATTATGAAATCTAGTCGTACGAATTGAATTTTATAAAATCAAACTTAATTTAATTATTCGATGTAAAAAAATTAGTAGTGTAAGTCGATTTTACTTGAGTCGCCATTCTTTACTTGTAAAAATCACGATAAAAAATTTACATTTGTTATACGTTGTTATAACTACTGTTGAAAGTCATAAATTTAATCATAATGGTGTTCCAGCTTACTGAATTCTTATTGAATATGCAATATTCTTATTTTAAGCAATTTAATTCCACTGCGTGTAGACGAGACTCGGCCAAGGTATTAAATGTTAAAATGATACCTCGTGAATTATGTTTTTTCTCTTCGTTCTTAAAGCTATCTTTTGTAAAATCCAGTTATACAAAAGGGTATAGTCAGACTTAGTTTATATCAATTATAACTATAATAAAAATAACAAATATGAAATAGTCAGCTATAATAGTTAATAAGTTGTACTATAACTATTCTAATGATATAGTTATAGTATAACATATCCGTAACATATGCTGAATATAATCAAACCAACTTTAAAATAACCATTCAACGAAAAAAAAAATCAGTAGTGTAAGTCGAACGTGGTCAGACATAATTTATTCTAATTATTACAAAAAATTACTATGGCAGTATAATAAGGCGGGCATTGTACATTCATATTTGCTACGATATTGTTCAATCTTGTTCCAGCTTGTTACGTTCTTGTTGAATATGGAGCACGTCATCTTAATGTTATCAGCAGTTTAATTCCACTGAGCATAAATGTGTCTCGGCCAAGGGATGATAAGACTTAATGCCTCGTGAATTATTCAATAATATTGGATTTGTGACGATGTTTCTATCGACAAACGATGCATGAAATGTGTATATAATTTGTACATGTTGCATTTCCCGTTATTCGCTTGTTTACCTTTTTTGTCGCTCCAATTACGATGTGCAAGAAGCATCTTGTCGAACAATTAAACGTGAACAAAATTAAAATTTCGCAAAAGGATTTATTAAAACAATGTTATTGTGTTATTAACTAATGTTATTAACTATTTTTATAAACAAAATTCTCTTTTTTATAGAAGCTGCATTCAACATGGATAATAGCCTTTTACAATAACAATTTTGATGATCTGTCTAAAGTGTAATTCCGTTCGATGACCTAAATAAAGTTGCTGCAAATATGAAAAGTTGCTTATCAAAAGTAATCGGTTTTCACGATTTAATCGAAGTGGTGTATTTTAATACACGGAATATTGCATATTTTTCTTTTTTTCAACACTAAATTTCTTTCGCAAAATAAACCAAAAACGATAGATCATGGATACAATTGTCTTTTTAAAATCACTTTTGAAAAGAGATACTTCTGATTTATTCAAATATTTCCAGTTTGGAAATCAAGTTGAAAAAGAAGATGACAAGCTGCAGGGACCCAGTTTGATGAGTAAATAATTTTATTTAATATTATCTTTTTTATTAGATAAGCTCTCCATCATGTCGTTCATTCAATTTTTAACTCCTCTTTAATATTTTATTTATTTTAAATTATATTATATAATATCTCGTTTTTAGGTCATCGCAGAAGCAGCGAATTCGATAAGCAAATATTAATTAACTTACAAAGCATTTTTGTAGTAATATAGTTTTGTAAATTAAAAAACTAATAAAATTTTTATTAAAACTTTACACTTTTATTTAGTTATTCAACCATGTATCAATAAACTACACGCTTCTAAATTTATATTTAGCAAAAGGACTTTAGCCCATTGAATTTTCAATAAATAAATAAATAAATCTCAAGCGAACTAAAAAAAATGCAAGTTAAAATATTAATTAACGCGACTTTAAATTCATTCGCTATCTGTTAATTGATTTCTCCACCGCGTGATTACGTGCAAAAGATGGTCGATACACCGGGCCCATGTACTCGACATATGGACTCTCGGAATTCTTCTCCTATAACCCTACGACTCGCTAGATCCGCGGCAGCGATTGTATCGTTTCCTCCCTTCGCTGGTAATTGAATATAGAAAATCGATATTCTAGTTATCGCAGGAGAGTCAGTAAATAGTTTTTGCCTTTCGCACTGCGCATTAAATTTTATCCGAGGAATAATTTCATTTTCGCGTGTGGCAGCCTCGAAGCTTTTTCACCAGTTTCCTCCTTTTTTTTTTTAAATAAATAAAATAACAAAACAAAAAAACGAGACTTTACAGCTGATAGCAATTGCAATTTCAAACCGTACGGTGAATTGCTTGTTTGTTTTTAGTTCGGTTACAGACGTTGTTCGAGCAAAAGTTGGGCAGGGATTTTTCGGTGCACGCCACGAAGAAATTTTCGTCATCACCAGCAGAATTTTTTCGGGCTCTTTGCCAGTTGAATAAACAAAAAGCGAACGTTATATTATTATCTTCATGGGTTGCGTTTTATTTTAGTTTTTAACCGCGCACGGCAAAAGTCGGTGACGAGTAATCGACGATAACATTTCAAAAAAATTTAGTCTGCGATCTTTTTTTGTTTTGTTTGAAATTAATTGACGTGGGGCTTTAATTTCATTTTGAAAAACTCCGACGTAAACTGTTTACGATGAAAAACTTTGATTTTTCGCGCCGTGATTGGAATTTACTTTGACTAATTAAAGGGAACGCTGCTTTGTTTCATGCACAGTTAAGTTTTTGCGCAGCTCAAAGAGAATCTATTTTTAAGTTTTATTTTATTTTGCGCCCTCACGTGAATAATGAAGGCCTGCGATGTGCAGCAAGTAGTACGCGTAGTTCGAATAGAAAATTAATAGGCATTTAAAAAAGTCAATGTCTCAAATATACCAAAATCGTTTACCAACCGAGTGTCTCTAAGTATACTAAATTTCCGATAATTATTATTCTATAAATCGTCGATAAATGAACGCACTTAGTAAAATTTAAGACAAAATCAATATCCAAACGGCGAGAGAAGCAGCAGTAGCGTGGAGTAATGCCGTAAAAAATTCCACGGAAAATGGATTTGGAAAAAAAAAGAGTGTTAAAAGTGCCAGGCGAAAGCCAGGTCAGCCGTGATATTATCTCCGATGGGTCGGCAAACCGACCGACGAGATCCATATTTTAGGGTACGTCGATCAGGTATTTTATTGCGCGTGGGTGTAATCCCTCAGCCGCCACGCCGTTAGTCGAAAAAATTTTGGGCCATATTCAGCCGCTCGCTGAGTGTGTGTTCGTACTAAATGGCTCGAAGGCGGAAATATAATTTGCAGTTTCCTAGCAAACGGGTAGTTTTCTCCATTTCTCATTTACTGCGAATCCTCTCTCTCTTTCTTTTTTATTTATTTCTATATTTCCATTCCCACCCTGTTTCCCTTTCTCTTTGCTTCGTTGTTCACTTTTCATTTTCCTGCTGTTTCTAGCGTATTTGTTTTCATCCTCGTATACTTTCTCTGCACGCACTTTTTGAACACGTATGTAACAAAGCGAAAATTTTCGTATGCTGATTTTCTTTCGGTCCAGAAAGTAGATGAAATACCCACCAGAATAATAAAAGAAATGTTTTTTATTTAAATTCCACGGGCTGAATAGACTTTAAATACAAGATTAAAGCAAATTAACGATAAGCTAAATCTAATAATTACTGCACTTAAATCATAAAACTATTATCCAAATTATTTTGAAAAAAAAATTGACTTTTTGATTAGTAAAGTAGTGCTATACCTATTATAACCTAATTATTAATCGATAACAAATTTTGCGCAACTTTAACCTGCGAGGCAGTTTCAAAATTGCCGTATATTCAAATGTTCACATTGTAAAAAGAAATTTCTTAAAATCCGAACGGAAAGGAATCAGAGCAGGAACGTCCGCTCACGAAGAGACGCATAAGTTAATTAATTTATAATTTATTTATGAAATTTGCTATGTTCTAAATACGATAAATAGAAATTAGAGCTGGATAGGGTTAATTTACTCAGCTGCGATTGAAGACATCCCGCGCAAGTGCCAATTCACACGCGTGCGGGAAATCGAGCACGTTGCGGCTTGAAATTGACGGAGCGCAGTAATGATTTATGAGAAAACGTACAGGCCGGAGGCACGACGGGCTAGAATTATTCATCGCTGGGAATTCATTTTATTAGGGTGGTCCGTGACCGAGAATCCGAGGATTCGCCCTCATTAAAGTTTTAAATGAATTTCCCTCTCTTCTTTCTCTTCCCCCAGTCACTTAGCCTGATTCATCCCTTATTGGTATTAAGTTGTAAAATTTTCTTTGCCTTTTTTTTTTTGTAACTCACCTTGCCGATTCATTACCCTTTTCTTTTTGTTTATAACTATTTTAAAAATTTAACGAGCTCGTCGATTTCAGACATTCCTTTTTCTAGCTTCTGCAGTCCCTTTTTTCCATTGTTAATCTTTTCATAGTTGTTACCGCTAAACTCTGAATAAAACGACTAAAAGAAGCCTTTTTCAATTCTTTTTTTAACAATCAAGTTCAAACTCGAATGAAATTTCAAGCAAGTTTTTGGCTTAGATGCATACTCCGTTCTGGAGTGCAGTAAAAAATCCCTTTTCCAATATGTAAAGCGCGTTTTAATATTAAGTCAAATTCTTCGGTAGACTTCTTCAATGCGTTTCGCGACTCGTTATCGTAACCGCTGGAATTTTTGCAAAGGCACGTCGTGCGAATAAAATATACACCTCTCATATTTAATATATTTTTTCCTCTTCGAGGAGTAAATGCAATGTGTCTCACTTTTTTTTTCGTGCTTTTGCTCAACTTTCTTTTACCGTGGAATCTGCAGAAGTGTATTGTCATCTCAGGTAAAATCATTTCTACGGCAACTGTGTTAATTATTTTTTTATGAATTTTAATATTGAACATTGTTATGATCTTTTTTTTTATGAAAATCGTTAGACTGATTTTATACCGAATAATTTTATACGTAATACGAACCAATAGTATAAAAGGATATAGCAAAAGTGAAATAGAGTTAGTTTACTTAGTGAATGTATTAAAATCAGTAGTATAAGTCGATTATAGTCAGGCAGCGTTTTCTCTAATTATTACGATAAAAAGTTAGTAAGTTATTACTTATGTAACTGAAATATATTAAAATTGTTTTTAAGGTTATTAAAAACGATCAAATAAATGTCTAAAAATATATTAAAGTTTTTCTAGAGAATAAAAATTTTCATTTTACGACCTTCTAATAAATAAAATAATAAGAAATTTAGCGTTGAAAATTCAATTAGTTATGGATATTTTTTATTTGATCTCTTAGGATCCACAATTTTCATAAAGTATTAATTGATTTTTAAAATAACCATGCATTTAATTACATTGGAAATAAAACTTCAAGAATCCTTTTAAACACTCTTACTAACACGGTAAACCAAAGTGTACGAAAAAAAATTCCATTCCAAAACGTAGCTCGAGCTCAGCTGTGATTCTTCAACAAATTCTAAGCTGTCAAAAAAAATGTCGTCGCTTTTTAATGAACATTCCCCATAAATATTCCTCTATCGAGCACAAGCCCAGCTTAAACCGATACCGAACAACCGATTAAGACCATCAAAAGCGTGAGTGAAAAAGCAGGTGTTACCAGCTTCGGACAGCATCGACGCCGTCGGAGGTTAACTTTAGTCCGGGGTGGGTGGCCCCACCAGTCGAGGGAGGTACACTCGATGGAGCGTTGTGCGGTTAATGGAGTTCGCGTGTCGCGTTTGATCTTTTGCCTCCATAAAGGCGGGAGTGCGGCTCGTCCCCGGTCACCTGGATGCTGACCCTGTTAACGAGCAGCGCCGCGAGTGCCCGTTTCGACCGAGCCTTTTGTTACTGGACACGCGAGCAGCCCCTTCGTCTGATGTTGATGTTACATTGTCCGGCTCGTAGTTCTGCGTTTCTTTAAATCGGCCCCCGAGAAATTATCCCGGGGTCAGTGCGCAAAAAGCGAGCAGCGGATGAGATTTTTCTAGCAACCTCATTTTGAATTACTTTCCTCTTTTTCTTTGGCATTTTACACTCGCAAAAATTTACTCTAACTGGTAGAAGGATCCATTAAATAGTACTGGAAAATCTGCTTATTATAGAGTCAAACTTATTTGTGCCGTGGATAAGCGGACCGTCGTTTATGATTAACTTACTAAAACGTGAACGATTTCTTCTTCAAATAAGTAAATTATCGGCTTCCAATCAATAGGATGCATGATAAATTCTAAAATGATTCGTTAACTGTTATTTTCCATTTAATATAAAAAGTAGAAAGAATTGAATTAAGCAAACGTATTCATCAATTTAATAAATTCATCTTAAATTTAAGTAGATAATGCTTAAGGGAATTTTTCTACTAAGACTTATGAAACCATTTCTGTGAATGTAAAAAATATTTTTCTATAGCTTAATATATTGTTATGATTACAAAAAAATTATTCAATTTTTACAGTAGGTAATGCAATTTTTTAAAGAAATTTATATATTGTTGCGGATAGAATTTTGCAAATTTGACGAAAAACGCCGATTAATGTTTTTTTAAGGAGGTGCTTGAGGTAAAATTGAACATTAATTCATCGCGTTATTAAGAATAAAAAGTAAAATAAAATATAAATTCCGAGTAAAAGTGTGTTTAAATTATTTTATTTATCTTTCGTAGGTATAAATTCCTGATTTTTTCGAGAACACGTATTAATTTTAATTTCTTTACTTTTAACAAGTTTGATAAATAATGCTATTTCAGTGTTCCCCTAGCTCGATAAAGAATCACTGTATGATCTGAAAACAATTTTTTCAAAGGCATACCTCCATTAAAACTCTTAATCGATTAATAAGAAAATTTAATACGCTTTCAACAGGGAATCGGACTGCATTATCCCGCTCAACTAAAATACTATCACAAAAATTATAAAAAAAATTAATTAATGTCAACTGTCACTATTAAATTCTCCGCCTTGAAAACACGAAAAAATTAATAAACTAAAAAATTCGACGCAGAAACGTGCGATATTACAACTGTAGAGGCCCAGTGAACGGACACTAACATTTAGCATACAGTAGCGGCAGTCCGAGGTCGTAAGAAACTTTATCGCCGTTGAAAATTCCTTTATCAATTTTCTATTATACTTAGGTTATCCCGGAGAAGCAGTAAAGCAAGCCCGGAATGGCTTCTCGCGGCGCAGCGGAACAATGCACGAATCGAGCGTTCGATTAAAACAACAAATTTCGATATCCCTTAGATCTCTCCTCCTCAGTCCCCATTCAATCCGAGAAACTTCGCCCCTCCTCGTCTCTCGTTTCAATAACAGAGGAAAGCGGATACTGCCGGGCTTCGGCGACTCGCCCATCCTAGAGCTAGTTACACACGAACTGCATCGTCAAGTGCTGTAACTGCCGCGGGGCACCGAATAAATACGAGATGGAGTGAACGGACTGCTGGTACTGAGGGAAAACGAGCCACTAAATTATTGTTCTTAAATTCATGCGGGGGAGGCTCGAGAGGGCCGACGGTAAATCGTTCGCGAGTGCCGCGGGTTACGTAAACGCGTTACGGCTTTGAACTGCTCCAACTCCACTTGCGATTGGTTTCTTTGGGTGACTGTCAATTCCGGTCTTGCGTCGTTATACGAAGTGATTATTCTACTTGGAAGGAATAAGTTTATTGCACGTGCTATAGACTTTCAATTTACATGAACGTTGTTACGTAAAATTGTATATACTCAGAGAATTGTCGAATAAAAATTACTCTACTGTCGAGGAAAGTGGACAAACAGTGACATTCTAAAAAAAAATTATTGTAGTGTATAGAGAAATTTGCGAAATAATATTGTAAACTTCCGTATATATGTAGTAGATTTTTTTTTCAAAGTGTAAGTTTAAAACTACTTTTTCTAAAAATTACTTTTTTGAGTGTAGAATAATTTTTAAAAAGAAAGATTAGTACTTTTTGAAAAAGATTTGAAGATTTGGATATAAAGATAGCAGTAGGGGTTAGTATCTTTAAACGGTTTATTAAATTTTGGTTAATAGAACCATTATATTTTGCTGCAAGATATAAATTCTGTTTCTTAGATTAAGTGCGTTGAAAGAATTTTTTTCATTAAAATTACGATCAAGTTCCTGGCAAAAATTATAGTAAAAAATGTAATAGAGGAAGGTTTGCAAGCACTGGAAATTTTTTTGAAAATATCGCTGTAATTTTTACATAAATCTTGAACGGTGGGCGACCTTTTATAAGTTTTACTAGATAAGCTCTGTAAAAATTACGAATATAGTTTCACGTAAAAATTACAGAGCTTTTCTTTTAAAAAATTACAAAGATTCGCTGACGCGGATTCTTCAAATGTTGAAAACTTTTTGTAAATATTTCAGCTGCTTTCTCGTAAAAATTTCCGGTGCCTGAAAAACCATCCCCTAATTATTTTTCTTTCGCATATTTTTCTTCTTACGAAAAGCATTCTTTTCATACGGGTACTATATTCTATTCACACTACAAAATCTACTTAAAATTTTCTGTATCGAATAAGAGAAATTTACTTTCACTGGAAAACCTTTCTTCAGCCGTGATCTCTATAAATTTTGGACCATAAAAGGCCACTAAAACTTGTAATTTAAAGACAACACGAATGAAAAAGAAACGTTAAGTAAAATTTACAGTCCATTTAAAAATTAGCGTAATAACGGTAAAACAAATTATCGTTCCGAACTAAAAGGTCCTAAATCACCCGTACAATTACATCGCTTTGAATAATTCAGCCTCGTACTTCATCATTACCTCGAAAACTCGCGAATCCCGATGATTAACCCAAAAATCGGGGAACCAAGCGCCGGCGCAAAAAAAAAAGTCGCGGCGAATAAAGCGCGAGTTTCCGCACTCATTTACGCGGAAGAGCGAACTGGAGCCACAACCGTGGCCCGTATATCTGGCGGCGCGCGCCGAGGAATTATGAGTTTTCGTGGCTTCCGGCGGGGCGCTCCCCCCTCCCCCCGCGCCGCGCGACACTCCTTGACAAAGAATCGCATTTGTCAAGCGGCGGAGCGTCGCGGCTCAAAGGGTGGCCGGGGCATTTCGAGCGACTGGAAATCGGACGGGCCGAGGATTGATATCGTAAAAAGCGGCGGATCTCCCGCGGCAACTTCTTCCCCCGTCGGCTGACGGTATGATTCTTTTTCGCCCTGGGTAAGCTCTTATTAACGACGTCGCTTTTTCGTTCGCGATCACGACCGAGAGATAATGCGCGCTTCTTTTCGCGACCCTTTTTTTTTTTCGACGGCAAGTTTCGAGCTGACTGATGTGTTCTGTTGTTTTTGGAAAGGGGGAAGCTGGATGTTTGACGGTTTTATCTTGTTTGCGACTTCATTTCGAGCTTCTTTTTGTACTTTGTATCGATTACGAGTGAAGTTGTTATCGGACTACAGTTTGTTTGAAATATTTTGACGGTGAGTGAAAAAATGAGACGCAATAATAAAAGCGACTTATAAGCGAGTGTGATGGATGATTTTAAATAGTTTCCTCTGATGAAAAAAAAAGACGTAATTTAATTTTTAATATTTGAAGTATTAAGGGAAAGTGAAGTCTTTCAAAATGTGATAAATTTGTGTCATTTGTATAATACTTTAAATTTATCAAGTTTTGGAAAAATTTATTTCACTTTCTTGCGTAAGCATGTGTTCTTTAAATGATTTTTATTTTTTCGTTGAAGATGAAACGTACCTTTTTATAAATTCAATTCAAATTGAACTAGAATTTACAGTAACATAATTAAACATTCAGTGGAGTAATTTCCCATTTATATTTAAATGGAATTTTCGGAAAGCTCAAATTCAACATTTTAGAAATACTCCATTTATTTTCATTCCACTTAAAATAAAAGTAGACATTCGTGCAGATATGTATCTTAACCTTCCGAATAGATTTGACCTACACTATTAGTTTTTCTCAAAAATAGAATAAAAACTGGTAGTTTTATACAAACATAATCAGGCTGTGTTTACTCTGATTATAACTTAAATGAGAATCAGTAGTAAAAGTGGAATACAGTCAGCCTGAGTTTATTTTATGTAAAATTTTGAAAAAATCAGTAGTATAACTATAATATAATCAGACTATTCACAGTAATTATAACGATAAATATAAATAGTTTAACTGTAGTACAATTAGATTTAACTTATTCTACTAACTACAAAAAATTTTCAGCCAAAATCGATTACCATATAATCCGGTCGCGTTTGAGATAAATATAACTACAAAAATCAGTAGTATAAGTGGAATATGGTCAGTCTTAGCTTACCCTTCTTAAACCTACAGACGATCAATATCATAAGTAGATTACAGTTAGACTGGATTAAGGGTAAATATAACTTTCAGTAGTATAAACCAAATATAGTCAGACTAAATTGAAGGTACGGAGATGCCTAACCACCGGTTTAACTAAAAAAAGTAATAAGTAAAGTTTGACAATTTCCGAAATCGCTCAATAACAACAACAAAACTGACGACGGGAGGCTCGCCGAAAATCCTCCGAAATCAATTTATCCCAGTAAAGATTTCCGCACACTCATCCCGCCCTCAAATCAACCATTTTTCCATCCTACCACTTCCACCATTCATTAACCTTTTCCGCAGCGGCCCAACGAACTCCTCGTAAGGCCGCCACACGAGCTGCCTCCAAAGTGACTGGATGAAAGTACAGACTTCGACAAATCGTTACAAAAAGGCCGTGGAAACGAAACGATGGTCGGGACACTAGGACGAGAAGAGAAGAGAAGATATAAATATATGTGTGTGTGTATATATATACATACATATGTATATATATATATATATATATACATAGCGAACGGAAGCGACCTGTCACGTGGAAGGGGGGCTGGGTTATTGTTTCGCTTTGGCGACGTAGAGGGAGAGAGGCGCGCTCTCGCTTTGTCATGGTCGGCCGGTTAACCGCGAACAATAGCGGCCGCGCGACGCTGCGTGCGGCGATCCAGTCCGTGCAGTTTTGGCAGATTTACAGCGGGGGTTAATCGATGATCGGAGAACTTCCGCGAGACGCGACCTCCTGGCAACGAATTACTTTCCGATAAAGAAAATCGGTCGGACAGGGGTTGACGATCGAAAATAATAATCACGCGAGAGTGGCGCAGTTCGTGGAGGTCCTTGCTGAGGACATCGACAGATTTGTTGGTGAGGATTTTGTGAAAATGAGCGTATAAATAAGGCATGTCTGCAGCTGCATTGTTTTGATTGCTATTTCTGCAGTTTTTATTCTTCATTCGAGGTTCAGTTTTATTTATGATCGATTGAAACACCTTTTAGTCCTGAATGTTTGATAAACGAGCATTTTTTATTAAAGGTACTAGAACTTTTGTTGGATAAATTGTGTATTGAAAAGTACCTGCACCAAGAGAATTGTTTTACTAATTTTCACAATGTAAGTTCGGTAAATTGGTCGTAGACTTTGAATCTAAAAAGTTTCATTAAACTGTTTTAAAATATTTAGTAATTAATATATAAATAAGCCAATACATGTCAATCTTTAGCCAAAGTAATAAACTATCTAATGAAATTTACTGAAGTTTTAGTAAAAAATTTTTCCAAAAGTTTCTCCCAGTCTAACATAACGTTTATTTCGCTTTATTGCAAAGATGCAGTTATTATATGCAGGTATTAAAAGTAACGATCTCCTAAAAAATATTATATCGTCTGTACTTACTCGCACTTTACTGGATTACTACACTTTGTAATAAATTTTACTGTACTCGTGCGAAAATTTATAATACAATATATTTATTTCTCTCGAATCAAAAATATTTTAGACCACAGATGCTATTGAATAATAAATATCTTAAAACCATCCGATCCTTGATCATTTAGGGTGGATCCTTAGGTTCCCGTAATAAAATTGGAGAAGCCATCGGAACTGGTTCATAGGACCTGTTACGACTGACGAGTCGAATTAATATCACTCTGAAATCGGATTAAGCGGGTAATACTCCAGTAGAGATTACACTAGTAATCCAGCGGCTATCTTGAGAGGGTCGCCATAGGTAAAAGTAATTGGCTGTAATATACCAGACCTCGCATTAATCTGCGCGGCCGCAAACGGTATCAAAGGAGAGTATCGGCGAATATAACGACTGAGCAGCCTGCGCAGCTTGATGGACCAAAAAGGAGATCCACGAGCTTGTTGAAAAAAAAAATCGGAAAGAAGCATCAAGGATCGAGAGTATACGCGCCGAAAGAGTGAGTAATGAATGTAAGGAGGTATCGGGGATAGATGGAAAACTTGATAAATGCGGGAGCGGATATCAGGGCGGAAATAGGTCAGTGTGCACTGGGATAGATGCGCACAAAGAGAATGGAAATAGACGCTGTGAATGTTTTTTTATCTCGGCAGCTATTTTATTTTTGATTTTTCGAAGCAACTAGGGCGCAAAGTAGATGATTCTCGCTCGAGGCAAGTTTGTCGCTCGAACGAAGGGTTCCACCGCATTGCGTACTCTATTTTTGAAGCAGATAAGATTATAAAAGTAACTTTTCTTATTCAAATATTTATTTATTTCATTTATTTATTTAAGCAGTTCATACTCTGAATAAAGTACAAGTTTGAAGCAAGATAATTCTAATAACTACTACTTTTAAAAATTTAAAACTAAATTTAAAAAAAATAATATTCATATTATTCATTGAATAATCTTTAATGTAGAAAACGTAGTACTTTAGTTTATTATGAAGAGGCATAAAGAATTGATTGTTTCAACAAATTTATTTAAGTTCTGGGAATTAAGTAAACTCTTAAAAATTGCACACAATTAGTTTCATTATATCTTAGGAGTACGCAAATAAATATTCCACATATAAACGTAATTTAACAAATTCAATTTTTTTATGACAAATTTTCGGCGTCGATTAATATTCTCTGGTACGTTATTTATCGGACCACTTCAAATATTTACAAACCGAATGATGTTTTATAACAATATATATAAAAATGACGATCAAATAAAATAAAAAAGTAAATATCTCGAAAATAAAACTGGGAACTAGCAAACTGAAAGCTGGACTGGGCTGAAAGGTCAAAAAAAAAAAAAAAATCGTTGGAGAAATGGAGATGAAAATACGAGCGCGTGCGTAGAAAACCACTTGAAAACCGGGGAAACTTTTCGGCATCCGTTTTTCTCGCGCGCGCGGCTTCTGTATCGGACTTTACGACGCGTCTCGGCTGCAGTTCATCTCCCGCGATCCTCGAGCACGGAAAATCCCAAAAGCAACGGAGAAAGTCGGTCGCTCATCCCCGGAGTATCAATTCGACGGTAGCGACTGCACCGATAGGAGCGGAGGGGGTGGGGAGGGAGGAGGGGGGGGAGGAAGTATGAAAGTGATCGGTATTCAACGAGAATATTCTTTCCCATTTTATGCGATTCGAGGAAGCGCGGAACTGATAAAGAAGAGAGATGACTAAGGAATCATCAATATGCGCTATTTCATGAATTATCCATGTTTCCTGCACCTTTTTTTTTACGGGAATACTTCGCGCTCGTTCGCGCAAAAGCGTAATTCATCAGATACGCCGGCGGCTGGAATTTAAGCGTTTTATCGAATTGGCAGGTCGTTTTTCATGACTGCTAAGTAGATTAACCTGTTATTTAATTTTTTATTCCACTGGTCCCGGGAGTGGAGAGTATTATTTATTGCGAATGAAATCAAATATGCGCTTACGAAAATGATTGATAAAATAAATATTGAAATGATGGAATATCATCTGCTTCTTCCATATTAGATCAGTTCGTTTTTGAATAAAAAAAAGTTACTACTATTATTATTACTACCACTCCCCTTTTTTACGACTATTAATGCCTTTTATTACACATTCATATGGCCATAAAAGTATACGACCCTAAATCTTTTTACGGCTTTTTCATGATTGAAATTGAAATATTTTTTTATTGCCGAGGTATAATTTCTAATCCATAATTCTTGGCATTTTTACATTTTTCCCAGGTTATCATTGAGTAAAATGATATCCCACGTGAACTAATCTTGTAAAATTTTTATAATGTTGTTACAACACTTGTTTCATAGAAAAATGAACATTACAATGTTTTATAAATTCTTTATAAAATATTTGTTCGTTAAGAATTTTAAAAAACTCTATTCAATTTTATCAATATTTTAAAACAAACTTACAACAATTATCAATAAATTTTTTAGTCATAAATCACCTTGCACCTCCTTAATGAATTACCAGTTTGGTAATTTATAAAAAAATATTCGTCAAATAAGGTATGACAATTCGATCTATAAACTTTCGCTTAAATCGTTCTAAAAATTCCCTCTGAATTCCTGGTGCATTAAACTTTTCATTCGGGAACTCTCACAATCGAAAGAGTCGCTAACTCTCGGAACGAAATTATCCAAAGCGCTGCTATCAACCAACGCCTATACCAAATGCAAAACCAATTCTTGCCTCTCTCTTTTTTTTTCACAAATATCGGACAAACAATTTCACGGAACCAGCGCCGGCCGCCAAAAAATTTATCCCCGTTTAACGTAGCAGTTCCCGGACAATTTATGCCCGTTCCGGGGACAAAACTCGCTTCTCCGCGACGGAATGCAAAAAGGGGTCGGTGCACGCGGAGAGTCGCGCGGCACCCGGAAGTTACGCCGGCGGAGGACCCATTCGTCGCGGACATGTTAATTCCACGGGACCTCACCCTCTCCCTTTCTCTCTTTCTCTTTGCTAAGGTCGGAGAGACGCGCAACACGTGCCGGAATACATTTTCACCGCCTGAGGGTGACCCGCGGGACTTTTTGCCGGACCGATGCTCGCATCAGCAGTCGGAACCCGTCGTCGAAGCTCGAGACTCGCAAAAAAAGAGAATCCGCTGAAATTTCCCTGGTAATCGATATTGCCCGGAATGTCGTGTGCTGCTTCGGTGCCGTGCGCAACTTTGTATTCTTTTTCGGCTGGGATGCGCGTTCCGATGCATTTTAAGATTTCTACAAATTTATTTCGACGATTGGCTGGTTATTTTATTCAGCCCGAGATTTTCACGGGAATGATTTTGACTCGCTTTAAATATTCGGGAATAAATCTGCAATTGAGGATCACTGGAAAGAGAAAGAGGTCGACACGAAAATTCGATGGATAATTATTGTCCGACTAGTAAATTTAAAAAATTAAATTAAGATTACATTTTTTACAATTTAAACTTACTTGTACTTGTAGACAATTTTATTTCGCATCTTTTTTGTATTGGAACCATGATTGTGCTATTATTTTTCGTTTCTTAGATGCTCAACATTAGATACGGTCTTATTGGTCAAATATAATTGTATTTTATTTTACTGTTTGTAAAATGTAAATACAATTATACTGTAAGAAATAAATGACCATACTTTGTAGTAAACTTTGCCAGACAGTATTGAAATTTTTATAAAATTAAGTTTTGCAGACCATTTCTCTCACTATAGAAAATAAGCTTTATCATTTCATTAAGAAAAAGCAAATAAATAAATAAAAAAATTAAAATAAACTCAGCAACATTTTTCCAAACGAAAACTCCCATTGAGAACAGGGTGAAAACAGTGAACTCAGCAGTGTCCTCGTCGCCGTCTCGGAGAACAAAAATTGAAAACACATCGTGGGGCGCGAAACCGTAGGTGCTCGAGCCCTCTGTGCGCATGCAACATTCATGCGAGCAGTCCTTCGGAAGCTCGCCCTCATAAACGACTCTCGAGCGGTTCTCGCGACTCCCCCGAGCTTTCCGCCGCCGCGAAGCGCTGAAAGAAGCGTGCGATTAAGAAAAAAAAATGAAAGAGAGAGGAGGTGGAGGGTAGAGCGGCGTTACTTTGGCGCGCGTCTCGTCTCGCCCTTCCGCCCCCTCCCCCTCCCCCTTGCGCGACAAAAAGCGCTTTGTGCGAGCCCGAGCGCGTGCGCATTTTTTACCCTCCGCGAAAATTCCATTCTCCTTTTGACGTCTCTTTTTTTTTTGTGTGCGCCGACCCCGCCGTAGCGAAAAGCGAGTCGCGATTATTCATTCGGACGATTTCACCCGGTGAATGGGAAGGGCGTGGTGGAGGGCCGGGCGAGTTTTGAAAAATCGACGGCTTTCGCGAAGTTTGGGGCTGAAAAGCTGCTGGATACTTCCGCAGGTATGGCTTGGACGGAGTTTCTTTATCCGTGCTGCGGTTGGGCGGACGATTGGATGTTTAGAATATGTCTGACTAAAGATTGATGTGACTACTTAATTTGGGTGTCCTTGTATCCTTCAACCCGAGGACTGCGAAAAAAAGATTCTCGGGGTACTTGATTTGAAAAATAATTGTATTATTTATAAGAAAAAATTTACATCATTCTTTGTTATGCTAATCAAGGTTGTTATCCAGGCCTTATAAGTAGTAAGTTCACGTACTAGTGCATTTTTTTAACTGCGCTCGTTTACTCGTGAAGTGGACAAATTTAATTCATTCATTACCATAATAAAAACGAGCAATATTAATGTTATTTTGTTATTAAACATTGTATTTTATATCTTTAAAGAATATACATATATGTATAAATATAAAATAATTGATATATAAATAAAAGCTCTATAAACATTAAAAGATAGCAGTCAGATCGCCAGCTTATGAAATAAAAAAAATCGAACTTCGCAAATCGTGAAAATCCAAGACAAAGAATTTAAATTACTTTAAATAAGAATGGTCATTACGGCACCCCTCGCTTATTATTTCACATCGCATTTAACGTTCTTCCTGGCGGAAGCCTGCTCGCCCTTCCCTGCGCAGACTTTTACAATAAAAATAATCCGGTAAGGTTCCACTCGCAAGGTGCGCCCCGCAGCCTCTGCCCTCCCCTCCTCTCAGAGAAAAGGGAAACTTCAGACCATTTCATTCGCTGTGCATACTTAATAAGAAACACTAAAAAAAATGCAAGTCGAGGGTGAGGAGAGGCTCGCGCTAGTCGGAGAAAAAACAGAAGCCGAGAAAAAACTCGCCGGCCCTCCTGCTCTCTCCATCTTCGCCGTGCGCTCCTTTTGCCCCCCTTTGTTTTCTTTACGCGCATAATAAGAGGCGGGAAATAACGATCGAAGTACTTTCTCCGCCTCGAGTCGCGACGCCTCGGTCTCCTCACGAGGAGAAAAGGTAATTTACTGCCCCCGTCGTCCCTCGCTCCCTCTCTCTCTCTCTCCTCTCTCGATCTTTCTTTGTTTCCCTCCATCTTTCTCTCGCACTTTCGCCATCTTCGCCTCTTTCGCTCAGTCGCTGGACTCCTTCGTTTAAGTAGTAAAAAGTAAAATGAGACGGGGGCTAAGCGAACGGCCGGCGAAAGAAAGCGGGAAAAGGGAGTCAGTAGTTATGCGAAGAGAGACGAAGGGACGCACTTAGCTAAATGGCCGAGACTTTTACGGACTATCGGTTGAATGCACTGCCACGCGGGCAGCGCCCGTTATGATGTTTATTTACGCGCGGGGCGCGTAAATCATTGAGCTTTAGCTGCTAATGTTTTTCCGCTTTTTTTTCTTTTCCATCGTTTGTTTTTGCCGCGGCGGCGATCCTACATCCCTTTGCTTCGCTTTCAGCGCGAAATCTTTTATGCTTCGGCCTGTGTTGTCGTGAGCGTTAATTGCGCGGATTTTCGAATCTGCAGAAGTTTCATAATTTAAAGGAAAAGTTGGGATTTTATTTTCATCAACTTTGCAGTTGGAAATTAGTTTTCTTCGGGAGCGCCACTCTTTCTACTTGTGCGAGCGCTGATGAGTACTTGGATATTTAGAAACTCAATGCTATTATTATATATTTTTTAAGTGGGACTATTGAAGTGATTAATCTCTTAAATTGATGGTGCAATTAAAAATATTGAAATGAAAATGACATGACCATTGCAGTTTGAAATATTTAATTTAGATTTTAAAGAAGAATTTGCTTTTTTATTTTTATGTGCGACTATTTGCTTACTACGTCAGATAACTATTTCTACACTGTTATATATGTTCTATTAATTATTCTTCGATAAATATGTTATTATCTTTATGTATCTGTTTTTTTTTTACGAGAAAACAATTGTGTATATAATTTTTAAATCAAAATTTTAAATAAATAAATGAATACGTAACATATGATAATCATAATTCATAATATGTAGGATCGTTAGAATTCAAAAATTCTGTTTGATACAAGTAACGTTTCTTTATCTGAAGATGTAGATATAATGCTAAGAAGAAAAGCTCCTTTTGTAAAATTTTCGAAAAGTCAATACTACATAGGATATGAATTTTGAAAAGGTCCGTAACTTCATTCTCAATGTAAGTTTCGTAATTCGCAACTTCTTTATAAATGACTTTTCGAAAAATTTCCAAAAGAACTTTTCTTTTTAAAATTTATTTCAAGCAAATGCAGTTCTATCATCGACTGCTTTTCTCCAAAGTTCACGGCTCTTTAAAAATTTACCCGAGCCTTCCACTTCCATTATCGGGCAATGTTTTTAATTTCATCAAAATAGTAATTTCACTAATTGAATTATATAATCGTGAAAATAAAAAATCGCTTCGTCTCGCCAAAAATAATATCTGCGTCGATGTTTCAATTATAACTCTTTCTTTTAAAAATGGGATAATTAGAGCGCCAAATAATTAGTAAAGCGCCGTAAAATTAACCAGCGATAAAAAAAAAGAAGAAAATAAGAGATTGCAAAAGTTTTTCTCGAAAATCGTCCAAACTCATTTAAAAGACAATTAAAGCCGGGTGCACCTAGGGAGCAAGCGAAGGTACCGGGTAAAACGGGACAATTTTCTAACCCGTGAGATTTTCCACCGGAGATCGCTCGACACGTGTTCGCGCGGGCGTATAGGTGGGAGTGCAAGGGAAAATATCACCGGCTCGCCAGGGCAAAATAGAGATTTGTATGCAATGATAAAATTAAGGGGAAAGTGGGCGGGGGGTGGTGTGGAAGGTGGCGCGCGGAAATTGAAATTTACCGACGACACTTCGCCGCTGTAATTTGCAAATACGAGCACTCGAGCGCCGGATCCACGGAGTGCGCGCCTCGCAGAGGAGCCCGAGCGAGGGTTTAATTATGAAAAAAATGAGATTTTCCAAATCAAGCCGCACTCTGCATCGCAATTTCTTTAATGCCCTTTGCCCGATTACCATTTGTACAATGCGTCGAAATTTTAGAGCTCCCGTAGCACGCACACACCCTTTTTCCGGATTAGAATCGTATTGTTTCGCGTAATTGAATTAGTTATTGTCCTTTCTTTTTAAATTTAGTCCTGGATATTTGTAATACATATTGCTAGAAGCAATTAATTTTCAAGAAATTGAAATAAATATTTTTTAGGAAGCATTAAGTTATCGTAGTAAAGCAGATCATAACAATTCACTTTTTTTTATAATATTTATTTATGCAACAAGGAAAAGTATTTTATTTAATATTAATTATACTAAACTTCTGTGGAAAGTATGACAAATTCTCTTCTTCCAAGTACTTCTAGTAAAATTATTGGATTAGAATTAAGTTTAATTTAGTCTTACCTCGATAAATATTGCAATTAAATCCAAACAAAAGCACTGTGCAGAATTTAAAAACAATTTAATTCTGTAAAAGATATTATTCATGTAATATATACCTCCAGATAATATTCACAAATAATTTTCATCGTTATAAAAACATATTAAAATTTCTTTTATAAAAAATTATTAAAGTTAGCTTCAACGTACATAAAAAAGAATTACTCGAGCAACCAGCTAAAAATTAAAATTCCACAGTGATATATCAGATACCCAACAAAATCATCCGAGAAAATGAAAAAGTCCCTCCAGCGGTCGGTCGAATTTTCCGCGTCGTGACGTTTGGGGTCTGGAGGGTCATTCCGTGCAGCCAATCCCTTCGGCCCTGCAGGAGGCCGCTGAATCCGTAGTAATTCATCCACGCGTCGGCAAAGGGCGCACGACATTTGTCAGGACCACACCTGCACGTGGCGCGGCCGCCTTTAATTCATGCGACCGCAGATGCAGCTGCTGCGTGTACTTCTCACCCCGGCGTCGAATCAGTTTTGCAAGAAAAACCGGATTCCGGAATTCGCGATGAAAAATGGCAAGGGAACCTCGAGCGATTCGATATTATTTATTTATTTAATATTTCCATGGACTGAATAGGCATTAAGTACAAACTTAAAGCAAATATTATTTATTTATATTAAATTTATGGAACTTTGTGTGAATTATTAAATTCGTTAATTGCAACTAGTATCTTTTATAAATAATAAAAGCTTTTCCGTAGATTTCAGTATATTTTTATGGTAAATTGATATTATTTCAATGTACTGTTGAATCTACTGACAGTGAATATTATTCAAGGATTGTTTGTATGATAATTTACAATACTTCTGAATGATTAAATTTGTTAATTTCAACTGGTATCTTTTATAAATAATAAAAGCTTTTCCGTAGATTTCAGTATATTTTTATGGTAAATTGCTATTATTTCAATGTACTGTTGAATTTACCGACAGTGAATATTATTCAAGGATTGCCCGTGCGATAATTTACAATACATTTATTTCGTGTAAATTGAAAATATATAATTTTTCCAAAATATAATTCATCTGCAGTAAAGTGCATTTAAAAAAAGACCAATTAAAATTTTACCCTTTTTAAAGCATGTAGCTATCCCAAATTGAAATGGTTAATTAAAAAATACACTTTTTGAAATGGGCTTTTTTCATTAGAGTCAATAACAGCATGTCAAAAGTTATTTACAATTTAAAAATTTTTCATGCTTTTTAGTTAAAAGAACAATATTTAAAATGACGTAAATGAAAGAGTAATTTTTAGAATCCCAGCTAAAATTAAATCGACTGCTTTAGTGTACAGTTTAAACAATACACTTAAAGCAATCATATTTTAATTTATAAAGTATAATCTCAATCTAAGTTTAATTTATAAATTTACGCATCTTTTTTATCTCAAAAATATTTGTAATCGATATGACGTACTCTGTACATCATCGTTAAATTTAATAAAACAAACAAGCAAAAAAATCCTACTATTAAAATTATAAATTTTGATTTTGATCGGAGATCCAAAAGATACCATAAAAGCAATTTTTGAACGCTAATATTTCTAAAACTTGGAACGACGCCTTTACGCATGGGATGGACAAAGCTCTTGACGCGAGCAAAGAAATCCCAATAAAGCAAACAGACCGACACTTAAGCTGAAAATAAAACAGCCCGGTAAAACTGGACCGCAATTTTTCCCCGTGATTGCGCGGATTACCCGAGGTGCCTGCGTTCCACGGCCGACCGGAGGATACCCGCCAACTTCGCAGGAGGCGAGGCGCGGCCAGCAACGGAATACCGGAGTTCAAGATTAGGGCAGGCCGGGGAACGCCCCAACAGCGGCGTCCAGCTTAACCCACTTGTTCTACCCGAGCGACGGTGGCGACCGTTTCGAGCAAAAAGTCACGTGGATACCTCCCACACGACGTTCAATCAGATCTTAGGGGCCACTTGACTAGACCTTCGTGGTTCGGTTATTCTCTGGGGAAAGGCGAGAGCTTTTTTTTTATGCGTTTTAACAGGCTTTTTTTTTGTATGACAAAATTTTTATTCGAGTTTATCGAGTATGCGTTAAATCAGGTGGAGTGAAATAGAGTGAAAATTAACTCTATTGGGGTGAATTGTTCGTTCTAATTTTATAGTGAAATTAATTCTCTTGATGAAGTGAAATAGAGTGATTTTTTGACTCTTAAATAGAACGAAAGGTAACTCTATCTTAGAATGAATTTTACTATCATTTAAAGTTAATTTAAATCACTCTATTCATGTAGAGTAAAATTTAGCTCCATTAGAGTCAATTTTAATTCTACGAGTGTTTCATTATAAGCTAAAAGTAAAATTTGACTTCAACCGTTTTAGCATGTAACTTGTATATTTTGTACAGTTATCTGTATGCGTATTAATATTAAACGGGTATAAACCTTTATAAAAAATAAGATTGTAAATTACTTTAACAAAAGAATAAAAAATTTTATGTAACACTTATCAATATAGTTTTTCTTCACTTTTTGTGACGTTTCAAGGGTAAAGCGAGAATTTTGCATTACGAGGAATGTACATGCACTTAGAGCTTTAGCGGAAAGGGAATTTAAATATTGTTTTAACCGAATATATTTATATTGCTCTTGCCCGTAAAATCCACTTTTAACGTTGTAACCTTCTTTTTTAAAATGTTTAAGCAAGAGGGTTTCTGCCCGGAAAATTTAATATTCGACATTGCTTTTCTTCGGAGCTTTTGTCTTTATAAATCCTGTTGTCCTATTTTCGAATTCCATTGAGGCAGTACAACTTTCATTGTAATAACGGAAGAAAGAAAGTAATCCTTTTTTTTTTAAATTTAGCTGTGAAAAGCATATACATTTACATTTTAAATTTCTGCTGCATTTATTTAATAAATTCAAAAACAAATTTTATTTTTGTTTCTTAAAAAAAAAGAGGAAAAAATATGAATGCTCGCATGTGAAAAAAAAAAAAATTCTCCGTCTAAGTGGGCAGGTGAAAAAAAGTACTTTGTTGCGCACTGTTAATTTCTTAAGAATAATCGTTAACTGCCTCCTTTTGTTCAACGCACTAAAAGATGCAAAGTAATGCTCGCCAAAAAAAGGGGGCGAGCCAAAAGAATATAATGAAAAGCTCGCGCGCCGGCGCACGCAGATCCTATTCCGCGCTTATTTAAATTACTCGACATACTTTTTTTATCTTGCATTTACTCGGCGACCAGCTCAAAGTTTCGCGGGCTGCTCAACTGAAAGGGGCTTTTTGCGTTAAAACTATTCTTGAAGCGTATTCTGCTTTATTTAGGGTAATTTTTATCGTCTAATATTAATAATGTTTGTCCAGCTGATATGATATTTAAAGTCTCTCGTTTGAACTATACTAATACTTATTCTACAAAGATTTTTTATATTCTTTAATAAAAATAGTAATAATATCTGCAGAAAATACGCTAGACGCTTACTGGTCGCTAGCATTATAAGTGATGAATTATTGAATGAATTTTGTGGCAGTCTGCAATTTTCAAAGTAAACACATCTAAATGTTTTACATGAATAAATTTGGAGTAATTCTAAACCAATACTTGATCCAACAGCTACAAAGTAATGGAATTAAGTTTAAAAAAATTAATTCATGAGATTATAAATTATTGTATCGTTAAATTAGAAATTAGATTGTAAAAAATTAATTCATTAGAAATAAACTATAATCATAATATTTATTTAAATGTAAATTAAGGAAAGTAAAAATTACTGACACACTAAACTGAAGCCAAAAGAGACTAAATAAATTGTATATTGACACGCTGGAGCTCAAGCTACTTTTAAATAAATCAATTTTGATTTACATTATTTACATTAGTTATAGATGGATATTAAAAATTAATTATCGACCTGTGGAATAATAAATTATTGTACTCATAAGCATATAATAAATAAATTTAAAATGAATTTTTCGCGCATGTATCAGAGCTTTTAAAAATAAGAAAATCTCTACTACTGTATATGTATTACTACGCAAATATTCAGATTCTCCGAACCAATTTGATTTACATTATTTACATTAGTTATAGATGTGTATTAAAAATTAATTATCGACCTGTGGAATAATAAATTAGTATGCTCATAAGCATATAATAAATAAATTTAAAATGAATTTTTCGCACACGTATCAGAGCTTTTAAAAATAAGAAAATCTCTACTACTGTGTATGTATTACTGCGCAAGTATTCCGATTCTCCGTGCTAGATGCGTTTGCTATTCTAAAAGAAAGTTTGTCGTGCGGGCATAATTCTATAAAAGGGGCATTTTTAAAAGGTGAGTAATTTTTTACAGTAATTTGTCAGTAACCACAAAGGACAAAGACTCGTCGTTACGGGACTGCTCGCATAAACGCTAAAAGCTCCTTCGCTGGTATTTATAATTATTGCATGGCGTGAGCTCCAACACAAAAGTATAAGATAACGCCGCGTCTAGTTGGCCGCTCCTATAACAAAAAAATTAGTCCAGCCTCGCTCACAATGGACCTTTCGCTCGACTATAGGACCACGCTGATCCAGCTTCTCGGTGTGTATGTAAGAAAAGAAAAAGATAGAGCGTCAGATAAAAGAGGCGGAGAGAAAAAAAAAAGAAGCGACGGAAAGAGCGAAGCCGTTGCCTCCCGTTCGGCCGCTTAGCGGCGGGCATAATAGAAACGGAAATAGGGGTATCTTGTGCCTGAGAAAAAGGAGACGAAGACCCGAGTCTTATATATTTTTCGCTCTTCAGAAGCGCCGTTGCCACGGAGAAGGTCCTGGGACTTTTCTTTCAACGGCGGTGAGAGCCGCCTGCACGCCTTTCGCCGCTTTATAAAGCATGCGAGCGGACGATAATGACCGGGGGAAAAACGAAGATTACAGATAAGGAGGTACAAAAAGAGAAATTAGTAAAAATTAATTATCCTCTTTGTTACGGCCAACCAACCCCCACCCCCTCCCCGTTGCCTACTTCTGCGCCGCTTCGCTTTCCTTTCATTCGCGCATTATATCTGATTGTCGGGTAGTTATTTGTGAAGATGAAGGAGAAGAATTTTAAATTTGAATCAATACGTCAGTTTTTGGACAAAGGTGCATTTTCGCACTTTTTATCGTTTATTATTTTTGTTTACTTATTATTATTGTTAATTACTGTGCTTTGCAATATATTTTTATTTGAATTTTTTTTAGAAAAGTGAGATATAAAAGTAAATCGGATTGCAAAAAGTCATCTGCCAATTAAGGTCAGCTCCAGGTATTCTCATTTGCAAGCAAATTAAATTGAAAAAATATTTTAAAAAAAGTAAATACACGATGTTTATTCAAATTTCCACATCGTTCTTTATCTTTTTAAATAATCTTTTTTAACGAACCTATTCGCTGCGTTATCGTTGAATGTGAAAAAGCATTTCACTAGAGCAATATCAAAACTGCGGATCTTGAATTTTGTTGAAATAATGAAAAATTTTGTATTCCAAATAAACTTTTTTTCAAGAATTTTTTAAAAAATATTTATATGCACTGTGTATACGTTGTAGCTTCGAAACTATGGGACATTAAAGTAAAAAATTTTTTCCCAATATCGAAGTTTCAAGAAAATCTACTGTTGAATTGATTCGAAATACTATTCTAGTCAATTTTTAAATTAATTTAAAAGAAAATTATCACTTACACTGCTACAAGACTATAAAATCTCAATAAAGACTTATTTTAAGAATTTGTCTTTTCAAAAGCACTAAATTAAAATAAATAATTCCGCTAGTACTTAATAAACTTATAGGATATCACATTTTAATTTATCTCCAAACTAAAAAATGATAAATTAAAACAGGCCTCTCTTAAGTTGTATCAGTCTTCAAATAAAGCGGCGATATCCCATAATAAATCATTGGCGTTTTTGTATTTATCAATCATATAAGCAGCTGAAAAATATATACGATAATGTAAAATCTAAAAATTCACCAGATCCTGCGCTTAGCCTGCCTCTGAAAAGTCTACTCGAGATTCGAAGCCTTCGAAGGTCCGATCCTTTCCTATTTCATGCATACATGCATGAACCGGGCAAATTAAGCCGCAACTCGCGATACAGCGACACCCACACTTAGACGCATATCCACATACTTGCACACACACACACACTCGCCCGCGTGCACACATACACACACGTACACACATGCACACACTTATACATACACGTACGCACATGCACAGACTTATACATACACGTACGCACATGCACAGACTTATACATACACGTACGCACATACGCACTCGTATGCACACATACACGCATGTACATACGTACACACTAACATACCGATACGCGGATCGGCCGGCAACGAGCCGCGAATTTATGTTTTCAATATCTTTCTCGGGGTCCCGTCTCTCCTTCTGTTCTCACGCGGCCAGCCGTTAGCATCGGCCCGCGCGCAGACGGCGCCTTCCTTCGAGGCTCGCGGCTGAAAGTTTACACCCCAATTTCGGCCAGGAGAAAATTTCATTTCACCGACGCGCGGTTTTGAAGAGACACACACGCACACAAAAGGCTCTCCAGGGCCTGACGACGGCGATAAATATGAAATACGGCTCGCCCGCGGAGCTTTCGTATTTATTTCTCTTCTTCTTTTTTTTTATCTCCAGCGACGTATTAAGATAACTGCCGCGTAGGTAGGAGATGAGAACGGGAGGATTGACACTTTTATAGGGTGGCGCCTCCTACGAGGCGTGTTTGCTTGAATAAAATTGACGACGCACTGAGGTATAGTCTATAACGAATGACTCGTGAGTTATTCATGTGTTTTCGATGTTTTTTTTTTCGAAGCCTTGATATTGTAATAAATTTTTGTGCGCTTACTTACTTTTCTTTTTATACTGATTTAAAACCTTTGAAATTTAGCGTTATTAAAAATACAAAATTATTGTAATGAATAATTGTAATGAAGAAGTAATGTAGGACACGCTTTACAAAATCAATAATTTATGTTTAATATTTGTGTAATTAATATATTGTATAATCAACATATATGTGCAAATTGATTTTGAATACGTAGAGGGAATTCGTAAACATATTTAATCTTAAATAGGTCGAAGTCACCCGAAAATACCTGCTGAATTTGTTTTCTATTTTTTTTTTTTAAATTTTAAATTACATTTAATAATTCGATCGACATTGAAATTGATGCTTATGTTTCGTTGTTCGAATGTGAACCAGCAGGTACGAGCATGCCTGTTTATCAGTAAAGCTTTGTTGAAATTTCAATGAAATGCACAACCTTCTGTATACAATCTAGCATTTGGCAATCGAATCAATGCATCTGAAGCAATTGCGATTCCCTCTGACAAAAGGAAAATCGATTTGGTTTAGCTTGTTTTGGCAGTAGACCTGCAGCGACGCAAAATGTTGCATTTTAAAGTTCCATCTGTGCCCGGATTGAGAGTAGCCAAGGCAAAAAGAAAGTTAAAAAATAAACAAAGTCGGTTCTCTATTTCTTCAGAGATACGTTATCAAGAATTTTTAAACATTTCACTTAATGTTACTCGCGAAATTTAATGCAATGAAAATAAGTCACTGAATGTTAAGGCAGTGCCATACTGTTAACTTTTCCACAGTCAAAGGTATGCCACTATTTTGAAATTCAGTGAAAATATATTTACTATAGCTTAAAACTTAGAGGGTACTTTATTTAAATAATTTAAATAATATAACCTGCTGCAGACCCACGAGTCCAAATCTAATTTAGCCACGTGACTTGTGTTACCTACTTTAAAAAGAAACGAATAAAAAAAAAATATGCATACTTAATTGTAATTTCAAATTGGTCTCTAAATGCACACTTGCGTATTAATGTTACACGCGACTCGTCTTACCTACTTTAAATAGAAGTGAATAAAACAAATAAATAAATAAAAACAAATAAATATAGTTAGAAGTAATTTCAACTGACTTCTAAATGCCCACTTACGTGTGCTCGACATGTGGGTGCAGAGTACTAATTGGAATACTTTATCATTAACTCGGCTAGCAGGGCATGAAGAAGAATGAAAGAGAACAAGCAAGAGGCACATGTGGGGGATGAAGTAACGCGTTTTTGGAGGGCGAGCTCAAGACGAGAGGATGACCAGGGGTGTGCCGGGAAACTGGACTATGCTGCGCGTCAGTCGCTGTGGAAATTAATGTCTACCCTCCGAGGGCTTTGAAATTCGTCGCTGAATGCGGTTGCTAGTCTGTACCCCTTCCCGCTCCTCAGCTTCCCTCTTACACCGTTTCTCCCCTCTCGTGTTGTTGTTACCCGTTAGCATTGTTAGCATTGAATGCTCCCCTTTCAATAGAAAATATTCACTTTGAAGCAGTGCAATAAAGCGCGAAATTACGTGAAATAGGGGCGCTTGTTTCTTAATACGAAACGCAATGGGGGGACGTTTCTTTTGTTTATGGTGTTATGACGCTGGGGAAGATATTTGAATGTTTTTATAGAAAAAAAAATACATGATCCAATTAATTTCTCGAGTGTTTGTATATTTCTTTCTTGATGTAGGTTTTGACGTTTTAAAAGTAGCAGAACGTCGCTATTATGAAAGAATACGTTTTATATGTGAGTTTGTGAAATTACGATTCGTTTATATGTGAGTTTGTGAATGAAATTAGATTTTAATAGTTTGACGTCGTTGCAACTGGGACTTTTTGATAAAAGCTTCATCAAACGAGTAGAGAAACAGCAGTATCTTATACCGTTTATCAAAAATAATATTGACAATTCAGAAAAGTACAGTTTGAAATAATAGTGGATAATTTTGATATTACGTTTGTTTTGATCTCTCTTCGAAAAATGCGTCTGTTTTGAACTTAATGGACGCAAGCTTCTTTTTAAAAAAAATTGTAAAGTAGGTGAAGGTGATTTATGCAAAAATGCCTTATTTCATATAATATTTACAGAAAGCTTACCGCCACTTTTACAAAAAAAAAATCTCTCAGTGTATTTATAATAACTTAATTTTTGCAGCTGTAGTATTTGCGTGAAAACAAAACTCTTATGTTTTGCTTCTTGAGAACGCGCAATTGAATTTAATTAAATAAGATCTCAAACCATTCCTCCATTTTAAAGTAAAATTAAAAATCCACGTTCGAACAAAGTAAGACAACGAACATCTATACGAGCTTGCAAGCTCGCTATATGCGAAATAGCATTCCCCGCTGCGCCGGCAAATTAAAAACTTTTATTCGAAATAAATCTCGCGGCCGTTCCGCGCGCAACTAAGAAAAAGCATAACAAAGTAACCCGCTTTATCAAGTGGAATAAGAAAAAAGAAAAAAGAAAAGAAGGATCGGAATAAAAAAAAGGGTGCCGCCGGCGCGCGCAAACTCGCCCGGTTTTAAATCTTTTTTTGGCTTCGTGTCCCGCTTCGAGGCGATTCTTCTCCCGGGGAATCCCCGCCGGGGGAGGCGCAAGCTCCGCAGGACCCTCCGCGCTGTGAAAATGCGTAAAAATGAGCGGTAATTTTTCAGACAACGCGAGTTCACGCAGATTAA
The DNA here is from genome assembly GCA_018906775.1 of Sycophila sp. Sp_5. NCBI lineage: Eukaryota > Metazoa > Arthropoda > Insecta > Hymenoptera > Eurytomidae > Sycophila > Sycophila sp. Sp_5. The sequence goes on along the minus strand of JACCID010000054.1, from coordinate 990,109 downwards.
GCGCCACGCCGGCTTCTTCTCTCTCTCTCTCTTTCGCGAAATTGATCGCGCGCCACTTCTCGTTCTGCGCTTTTTTCCCTCCACTTCGAGTGTCTAATAGCCCGACGAGCTGATGCTCGGGCTATCGATCCTTTGAAAAATATTTATTACAAAAACTACGCTTTCTTTTAACATACACGGAGAGAAAAGTCTAGTAATAATTACTACACTATTTTGCAACGAAGGGACAGACGCGACAAATAAAAATATTACTAGAAAGTATAGCTAAACTTGCAATAAAATTTACTGTAGGTCTAGTATATTGTACAGTGAAAAGGGATTGGATTATTTTACGATGCATTATTTGTGACAATTGCACGATGTTAGGAAAGGACATTAAAATGACATTTTTAATTACATGATTTGACGTGATCGTTTCATTCCCGGGCTTGTCCTATCATTTTATGCCATTATTTGCGGTTACATCATTTTATGACAAAGCACATTATTGAATTTTCAGAAAAGTTATTTTATAGGCCAGATAATTCACTTTCATGTTTGTTACTACTATTGTCCTATTTTCTAATTTTTGAATTTGAATGTTGTATTTTGAATTCAATCATTTATATTTATTTATTATTTTAACAACGGACGTGATAAAGAGCCCAACGCAAAAATAGTAATATAGAAACTGAAACTAAATCACACAAAATAAGAAACTAAAATTTAGTAGTGATTATTAAAAACTAATCGTTATATTCGCACAAACTATAAGTGGGTTAAACATTAAATAATGTCACAGCAAGTTAGTTTGCGTTATTTATTCATTAAAATTAATCAAACAAAAGAACTAATTTTTTTTTTATTTCTTATGAAAATCTTTGACTGAATATATTAAAACCTCGCAACTTTTCGTATCGACGGCTCTTGTCAAGAAGTTTCAAAGTGGCAACGCACTTGATTTTATTGCGCCTGCCGGCGTTGCAGCCACAATTTTGCTCCGCCTCGAACTTAATTAATCGAAAATTAATGAGCGGCAGCAGCGGCATGAGCGGGCGTCTGTCGCCTCTTCCCTCTTGTGTGCGAAAATGCACCTCTTGCAAAGCGGATAATGCAGGCCCGCTGCACTTGTTTGCGAGTTCGCTCGTATGAGCCTCGCAAAGGTTCAGGCGCAGGCCTCTTCAGTACTTTGTGTCAAGAGGGACGACTCGAACACTGAAGGCAAATATTTAACACCACCAATTAATTGTTAGAGTGTTCGCTGTGTCGTATAGATCTTTAATTGTTAAGCTGAAAATACTCGATGTTTAAGAAAACTTGTACACCCTTCTTTAAAAAAAAAAAAAAAAAGATACGGTATTGTAAGTACACTGATAGAAAAGATCCTTTGATCCGAAGCCAGTGTCTTTAATATAAAGCCGTGCGCATTTAATATAGCCCAAAGGCGTAGGTATTAGATGTAAAGACGATCGCGCATTAACTATTAAGAAATATTTCTTCAATGCTAATGCATACTTCTTTATTTCAAATACCATGACAAAATTATTTTTTAAAGCCGCGAAGACTTTGGGTTAAAGAATCTTTTCTATCAGTGTATTGTTCTCTTAAAAATTCTCAGTGAAAAGTTTCACTATTTGAATAAGTGAACTTAACGGACTAGTGAAAATTTCTAATAATTATAGAACAAGATAAGATTAAATTTTTGTGAGTAAACTCCTTTTTTCCATCCAGAAAGATTCCTTTAGGACGACGCGAACCTACCGATGCGATCGTTCATAATTCTTTTCCGTCTCTTGGGATACGATCGCTGCAAAGCAGCAGTTAAAAGAAACGTCCGCCCGGCAGGGCTTGTTTAAAATAAAAAAAAATAAAAATTTCCAATTAGTCGAGCGAGCCATCAAACACCGAAGCGCAAACGATCGCCGTAAATCCAGATTTTTCCTCGAGCACGCGCATATCGCTCAACCGACGCGATTTATTATTTCCTCCGGGGCTCGCGAAATTAAAACTAATACCGCGCCGCTCCGTCATATATCCGATGTAAAACACGTCCCCCCCTCTCTCCTCAACATCGCGCGCAATATCCACAGGCGCACGTGCCGCGCGTGTACATAAAAGGCCGCGGAGATCAGCGCGGTAATTTATATCGAAGGCGCCGGGCAAAATGATTCCGAAAGGCTGCTGGCACGGCGAATAAAGTGAATTCTCCCCCGAGGAGAGATATACCGGCTGGGCACGCAGTTTAGCCTCTTTAGGAGCGGCCCGTGGATGAGACTCCGGCGAATATCGAGCTCGAGGCGGTTGGCGGATGCACCCCCAGGCGGGGGGAAGGTGCGAGGAGGACACTTACCTGCGAGGGCGTTAATGCACTATTTTGCTTTACGAGAGGATTTTCCGGCGATTCGCCGGTTGCCCGACCTAATTAGTCCTCGCGCCCGAGCTGCTTCGGCCCCTTTAAGCATCTTCGAGGTATATACAGTGCTTTGCCGAAACGGAGCTGAGGGATTTACAGAGTAAATGGCATTCATTGTGATCCGAGCTGCGAGCTTCCCTACGGCTATCTCCAAGTGTCTTGGAATTGACGAAATTTCATTCTGGATTTAGGAGGAATTTAGTGAAAAGATTTTTATGTACTTAAAAGTTATGTAATAGGGGCTGAACGATTTTTTTTTCCATTTTTTATGGTTTGATGTTGTGTGCTTTTATAAAATCTTGTGAATATTTTATTTTATATTTTACCTTGTTTTGTCAGTTACTTCAGAATATTTTTTTTCTTATTTTTCTGTCTGAAATTCAACTTTAAAAATTATTCAGTAAATCTTAAAAGAATAAAACAGTGATAACAATTTTATAGACAAAGCTAATATTACTTTGATATTGATGTAATTTCATTTTGGATTTAGGAGGAATTTAGTGGAAAAGATTTTTATGTACAAGAGTTATGAAACGGTGGCTATAAATCAATTTTTTTAACGTTTAATGCAATGTCCTTTTGCAGAATATTATGAATAATTTTATATTCTTTTTTTTTTATTTTTCTGTCGGAAATTTCACTTATAAAATTATTCAGTAAATCTTAAAAGAATAAAAAAGTCATAACAATTTTATAGAAGAAGCTAAATTACTTTGGTATTGATGAAAACCGTTTTTCTTTATTCTGAATGTATTTTGAAGTAATGTTTTTGTAAATACTCATAATACATTATAAAAGAAATTGATTTTTATATAGACTTCATCCCTAACAGAATGTAGTATGATAAACACAAAGCAGTACACATTTTTAAAAAAGAATCGATTAAATCAATGATCTACAATCATTAGTAGACAGGAAATTAATTTTGACGTTTATTATCGTGGAATCGATCCTTTTATGAAGACACATGCCTTTGGCCAGATTAATAGGTAATAGAGTTTCTAGAGCATACGTCGAATCTCAAGATAAATGAAAAAAATTTCTTCTCCATTTCCGAATTAGAAATAGAAAAGTAGGAAAGAAACTTATAAAATAATATGGTAAAAATTTTTTTTATACAATTCTCTCTAAAAAGACATAAGTGAAATTCACATCGAATAAGTGAATATACATCAATTCCCCGTGATAAGCCATTCGCTTATTCAACATACAAACAACTTATCACAGTTGTAAAGTGTATATTCAATTACGCAATGTGAATTTCATTTATGCATATCTAGAGAGTTCCCTTTTACAAAACTGCCTTTGAAAACACAAATTGCATCAAAGCGCAATTTTTCGCACTCTCCCCCAACGCGTAACTCGTTATCGTCATTAAGCGAATATTTACGGCCTATATACATGTCGAACAGTCGCGCTTCTCGGCAAAATAATAATAACAGACCGACCCGCGACTCACGGCAAATGGCCGTAATAGATTTCCCTTGTCGGCGCGAGCGCGTCGCATCGCTCTGTAATTATGTGTTTCCCCGAATTAAAGCGGAAAACGAGGTGATGAAAATCCGCGAGGCACAAAAATAAAAGGAAGCCGCTGAAATCACGCGAAAATCCAGACATTCTCGAAGTACTCATTTTCAGTGTACGTCGCTCCACTTTTCTCATCGGGGCTATTTTCCCCCTTTTCCTCCGCGGACCAGGAGAGAAATTACCGGCTATATATCTGCTCACCTATCGGCGGGGCATCGGCTGCGCTCGCTCGCCGTGGTATAATTAAAGGAGCGCGATGGATTAGAGGGATTTTCGACGGGCGATGCCGCGGGAGAGATACAGCCGGAGGGGGGGGGGGGAGCTGCGTCGTAACGCGGGGATACGCAGGCGGAGCGAAAAGATAGGGAGGTAAGAGAGGAAATAAACAAAGTTGGACAATGAAAATTTCCATTAGATAAATGAGCTTTTATTTGAATGCGATAAACTTTCTGGAAAAATAATTATGAAAAATTTTTGTAGTACGCTCTTAGAGTTTAATTAACGCTCGCGCGTTAATTACAATTTTATCTCAAATTTTGAGGGTTCAAGAAGCATAAACTAAGATTTTTCTTGTGGGATTTTTTGCAATGAATTATTTGTTCAGTCTTAATATTATTTGGCAAATAGTAATTAAATGTTTGAATGTTTAAGTCATTAAATTTCCTGCTGCTAATTGTAAAAGAATTTTTGCGATAAGGTTTATAATCAAGTATACAGCAAGCGAATCGATGTGTTAGTATTATTTAATTGAATGTGAAATTGTGGAAATTTTAACAATGAAGGTAGCACATTAAACGACTGGATTAAGCTTGCAGTATATTATTTGCCATCTCTTAAATTCCTGACAGAAAATTAAGCAAAAATTAATACCATTAATTTTCTATCAATAACACTATTATGCTAATCTATTTTTTTATTAAATTATACTTATTAAATTATATTTACTATATTAGATCTGATCAGATTTTCATCAGATGGTAAGTGAATTGTTTACTTACGCAGGGTAATTATATCTATGTTTAATCAGTAATTTATGCACTGGTTATAAAATCTTCAACCAAGTCAATTTTCTACCAGGGGTGCACATTTTTTTTCTTTTTTTTTTTTAAATTCATGCATTCTCGTCCAGTTGAAAATACCCATGTGAATTGACATGAATTTTACATAGATCCACATGAATTCCACATGAAGATTTTCTACTGCACATACTGCACATTCTACTCACTTATAAAATGCTTAATAGAAATGTATCATTAACTAATTAAGTAATGACTAAATTTACAACTAAAAGCCAAAAATACAAAAAAAAAGCGCTTTCTAAATCTGAAAATGTGAAATTCACTTGGAAAGTGTGAATAGTGGCAAATTTTATGTGAAACACATTTAGCCACAAATATCACCATTCGCATTTTCCAAGTGAATTTCACATTTTTAGATTTGCACGAGACACTATTCAGTAATTTAAAAGTAATATATATAGATCCATTTTATATTTGGCAATCCTCTCAGATTCATCCGCAGAATTTAGATAGTAATGCACGCCCAAGACACGAATAAATCATCGATATAACTTAATCCGTCACCAGAAATACCGATCATCTCGAGCTGAGGACGCGATTTAAATTGATTGTCCCGGCGTTCGCTCGCTTACCATCGAATTAATCCAATATCGCAATTTCGATCTCCGCGTCGTCGATTGACAGTCGCGCTTCCTGAATCGATACGTTCACCCCGGTATCGCGTGGCGCTAAGGCGAAAACGAGGTTTTCCCCGGTAAGCGCCTCGCGCCAGTCCGAAGCTCCGCTCCAATTCGATCATCCGCCAAGCGGAATCGGCTCTAGCGCAAACATCGTTAGAACTTGCTTATTCCATGAGTCAAAGCCTATTCCGGGACATTAGACCGAATCCATTGAAGTTTTCACAATAAAGTCGTTGATTAGGAAATCGTATGAGAAAGTATAAATTATAAACATTCGGTGCAGATTTTTGAACGTACACGGAGAAGCAAAATTTACTTAAATTAAAACGTTTTTACTTAAATAAAATTTGCTTACTTGACGTTTTAAGCAAGTAAATATTGTTTAAATTTTTAATCAAAATTTATTTGACATTTTAAGTAAGTAAATGTTGCTTGAAGAGTTCGGTATAATTACTTACTGCATGAGTAAATTTTATATAAGTACATTTACTTAAATTTTAAGCAAAATTTATTTATTATGTCAGTAAATTTTACTGATCATTTTTCTTCATTTATATAATTCGGGGAAAAAGTATTGCAAGAATTTTTGCGTGGGAATTACTATCCAGCTTATGATCCCGTTCTTAATTAGATGCTAATTGTTTCAATAATTTTTCTTACTAATGTATTATGTAAATATGCATGAGTGAAACTCGCTCTTTTAACTTTTTCGATAAGTAGACGACCTGCAAGTTGGAATGAGTGAATTTTCACTCATTCACTTTTATAGAGGGTAGTGTAGCTGCACTTTTTCTAATTATCAATCTACAGAGAACAATAAAAAATCGAGACCCTTCGGAATTATAATTATCCAGTTTGGTAAGCAATAACAATCCATGTGAATAGAGCCAAATACGTTTCTTTTCTCTAATTGAATAACGATTATACCCGAACAGATTATTACCTAACTAGAACACATTCCTAACGAATATGCGTTGAAAATGGCGCAGCCTTGAAAAACTGTCCAGTCTATGCATTTTTAAAAGGAAAGCATGATTTTCTTGCCTTCCCATCGGGCGCATTAACTTGTTTACAAACGCATACCATTTAATTTGGGTGCGTGGTAAAATCCCGTTAAGCCAGCTTCTCCTTATAAATGCAAATACGAAAATACACCGAGCAATCGGGCGCGCCAGCAGACGCTGCAGTGAAACTGCGATGGTTCTCGCTTTGCATGAATTAGCTATCGGCTTCGAGTTTGTTTTTGCAAATGAGATTCATCGAAAGTGATGAAGTAAACTCCGTTAATATTCGATGAGAGAGAACTATTTCATAGAGCTGGAACTAACGTTAGAAAATAAATGATAGCATTTGATGGATGCAAAAATTTAGACGTTTTATTCATACTTTATTTAACAAAAAAAGTAGAAAAAGGAGGGATTCATTGGTCTAATGCTCAAAGTTGTTGGAATATGATTGAGGTGATTTTTTTTTTACTTTATTCGTTATATGCAAAACGCGTCAAAGTTGCATTCTCGCAGTGCCTTTTAGTTCCCCGATAAAAAATTCAATTTATCCAAATAAATCCATAGAATGAGTGAACATTTGGATTTTAACGTTTGATAAAATCGGTATATAAATTTAGTTGAAAATATCGAAGCCGAAAAATGTTAATAATGGAAAAACAAGCAGTTTGCACTGATAGAAAAAAAAAGGAAATCACCTTAACAAAATGAGATTCTCTTAAAAACCTATAGGAAATTCTCCTTTTTTATAAAAAGGAGAAACTCCTAATCTCCTAAAAAGGAGATTCTCCTAAGTTTTAAAGAGAATCTCCTTTTTTTCTATCGGTGTATTTGTAGATGCATAAATGTGTAAATAAATTCGAGTTACAGCTTTCCATGTAAGTGTTGTTACAAGGCAATGCAACGTAAAGGTCACTACACTTTTGAAAAAAAAAAAAGTAGTTGTGTAGGAACTACACGGTGTAGGTTTATATGAGCAGAAGGTAGTTCCGCCGGGGCTGAAGACGTTCCTGAGTTACGCGAGCGTGCGTTTTACGAGGAATCTTTCATTGAGATCGGAGAAGCAATAAATTTCTACACCTGCTCTCCGCATATATGTTCACTTTTTTATACGTCGTTTCAGATTTTTATATTACTTTTTTATGTGCTCCTTCGTTTTTTGCTGTTTTAAGATTCTATTTTAAACCCATTGGTCATGAAGAATTCGAATTCAATACAATTACCCACTTGACTTTTACAAATACCGTGTGTACGAGAAGGTTAACGTTTAGGTATCAGTGTCGTTAAAAATGTTATGTAAAAATTGTTTAAGCTTTCCTTACTATAAAATTGAAAAAAAGGAGGAAAACTAGAGTAGAATCATGACATTATTAATTCATCTGTGAAATTTCGATGCAACGAAATAATTCAGTAATTTATGAGAGTGAATATTTAAATAATCAATGTTACAGTTATAAATATTTCTTATATTTTTGTCTCCTGTCTTCATATAATGCTGTCCTGACTCAAATTCAAATTTAAGAAAATAACTGTTATCCTCATTTTTCCCGCAATAAAAATATAAATGTGTTCAATATTTCTAATTCGTCGTGGTCCTTTGATATATCCAAATTTTACGTACTGTCGGGGGTATTGAATAACACTGTCGACGCGGTTTCGCAGTTGAAACTTGGAATCCCACGCTTGCTCGGGGATTCAGGTGCACGGCATCGATCCAATACTCACGAAATGTAACACCTAATAGCCGCAATTGATGTATACATATGCGGTAACTAAGTTGGACACATTACTTACGTGATACTAGCTTTGATACCACGATTAAGCAAACATTATTATATTTATTGGCCATAAATTGTAATATTCTAGAATTTGATATTTTGCGTTATGAATAATTCGATCTAATGCAGCTTGATGTATAATTAATGAAATCAGAATTATTTTAGAGATTATGCATGCTGATAATTACGGCACAAACGTATATTGGTGTCAAAGATAGTATTCAAATACTCAGAAGTTCACTGTCAAAGCTACGATTTAATTTTGAATTTCAATCAGCTTAAATTCTATAAATTAGTGAATTCTCCATTTTAAATTTTAATGAAGGAAAAAAACAATCATTTGGTAGTATCTTGTAAATAAATTTATTGATGCTTCCTTCCTGCTTCCTTCAAAGTAAATTATGAAAAGTTAATTAAGTATTACATTTTAATTGTTTCCTCAGAAACTATTTAATAAAATGACCCGAAATTTCTACTCTCCTGGAAGTTCTCAGTGAAATTTCACTATTTGATTAAGCGAACGGTTTTTCTCTTCTGAAGTAGTGAAAATTTCACTTTTTAAATAGTGAAAACTCAGGTTCACTTTATAAACTTTATGAATAATCACTATATAAGAAGTGAAATTTTCACTATTTCAGAAGTAAAAAGAAGATCGCTTATTCAAATAGTGAAATTTCACTGAGAACTTTTAAGAGAGTAGTGTACATTATTGTCACACTGCAGTATTTGAACTAAACCATACTTTCCCCCAAAAAATTGCTTATGCAGATTTTCTCTGGACAACGGCGTCTATACACCGGACAAATTGGTCGACGATCAGTTTTAACGATAAGAGAAAAAAGAAACTGAAAAATTCGCCACTTAAGTCCATGAAAATCGGAGTTTCAAATTTTCTGTACGTCATTGGGTGCCAGTGGCGGTTGGCGCAATGTGTCTCTAATCCATGCGGTCAGAGTCAATCGACCCTCTTCCCGACACTCGCTGTACCCATCGATTAGACCTGGAGCTCAACCGACGTGTGTAATCAGTGCGGTAATGCAGCGGGTTCGAAGTCGTGCGACACAGCAGGGGCTGTCTCCTTTCTCCGCAGCGCCGACTCGCGTATCTTGATAAATTACTCCGTTCGACCGCCGATGCATCTTCCACATGCAGATTGTACGTGGATCAATATTATCGCTAACTCGATAAAGGAAATTTTGCAAACTCAATGTTTGAATGAAAGAAGATAACAGAGAAACAGAGAGAGAGAGAGAGAGAGAGAGAGAAGAGAGAGCTAGAGAGAAGAGAGAGAGAAGAGAGAAGAGAGAAGAGAGAAGAGAGAAGAGAGAAGAGAGAAGAGAGAGAGAGAGAAGAGAGAAGAGAGAAGAGAGAAGAGAGAAGAGAGAAGAGAGGAGAGAGAAATGTCTGGTAACGATTGCAGTCCCAGTGGAAAGAATCTTATAAAAGTACTATAAAAGTGCGTAAATTTTATAAAATTCGATAAATTGTTTATCGGGTTTCATGCGGTTTTTACACCATTTTATGGAGTTTTATAAGACCCTTTCAATAGGGGTAATATTTAGGAAAGTCATTTTGTAAGAAGGACTTCATTTTATATAGTAAAGTAGTAAACTTTTTAATAAAATTTATCAAATAGATTGAAAATTTTTATATGCGTGAATTTTACTGTAAAATATACAGTAGTTTTTTTTTAGAATGTCAGTCTGCAGCTAATATCGCAGATAAAATTTTTCTGGATAAATTTATTATTTTTTTAATGATGACGATTTTGTTACCTTGCGTAACTAGAACAAAGTTAATAATCTTCTAATAATAAGATTTATACTAATGGTATTAAATTAAACTTACTGATTTTTTGTAGTTTTAATCTTTATTTTACATCTATTAATTTTAAATTTATTTACTGCAATATTATTTTAATGATTTACATTTTAATTCAAAGTGCAATCATTTTATTGTAATTACAATTAAATGACTATAAATTTTAGTGTTTCAAAACAATTTAAACGTTTTCTAACCGCTTTTATTGTTATAAACATTTTTAATTCAAAATCTGTTTTATTTTATTTTACATTTGTATTGCCATGCTATTTCACACAAAAATTTATGATAATTATAAGCTTTTTTAAATACTGGAATTTAAAATAAACAATGATTCTATTCTATTCTAAAAGTATACACATTGGACACTTCAGTTAATTGTCTTTATTGTTTCTCCTTTAAATTACAATTTATATTAATTAATTAATAATTAAATAAACTCTGCACCTAACAGTGCAGTAAAAACAGACGTAGAGAATGCGGGAAACTTTTAATTTTTTTAACCGTCAGTTTATCTTAGAATCATGAACTAAAGAGAGTTCTGGAGCGAATCCAGCGGAAGTTTTCACTTTTTTTTTAAAGCACGTGTCGATTACGCGAACCGCTTTAACGGCGGGGGAATAAATTTTTACACTACTATTTCGACGCTTAATCAAATGGTGAGCGCAAAGCGTTAAATTGCTCATCGGAAAAAGTTATTGAGAAAATCATTTTTGTTGTGTTTTCGAGAGAAGCAGGGCGCCGAGCTGCTGGTAATTTAATTAACCTACGCCTCGAGCCCTCCAAGTTCGCTAAACGGCGACTGCGGGCACAGTCAAATCGTTAAGCAGTATTTTTTTCGACGCACCGTTCATTCTACTCAGAATTTTTTTCTTTTAATTAATTTGAGTGGTGCCTACAGGTTTTATCAAGTGTTTAATTTTCTTCCAGCAAAAAATATAGTAGACAATTTTTATCGGATTATCCGAGAAAAAAGAAGAGGTGCTCTGTGCCTTACGATTTTCGCTGAGGAAACTAAAATTTACTGTTGCTCGGTACAGCGGTGCTCATTTAGCAACGAAAAAAGCAAATAAACAGAAGGTAAAAGGCGCAAAACGGTAAATTGAAGGAAAAACAAAGGTTCCAAGAGAAAGGAGCTTCAATCGTTATTTTTCCTTCGCGCGCGCAGCATATAAGCTACGTTCGCCCCGGCAATTCGCTTTTTTTCATCCCGCTCACTTATTTCGCGGTAATTCTCTCGTCCTGTTGGTCCTTGTGTACGAGCGCTTTATCTTACCCGTACGGGTATCCGGAGTGCCTTTTTTTTCTCGGCGGGCCGTTACGGTCACCCTGGAAATGGTGCGTTAATTGTTTCGGTCTCCCTACCATAACTTTACTACCTCTACTAGAATGGATAGGAAAAAAATAGGAGGAGGGGGCAGGCTGGAAAGTAGTGGCAGCATTAACACGGGATGGATTCGTTCCTTATGGGGCATTATTTCGAAACTTAATTATTTCTATATCGGAAAAATTGGACTACTGCTGAAGCCTGAGGAGGGGGTATACACTGGGGGAAGGCTTTTGGGGAGGAAAATTGAATTTACGAATTTCCGGGGGTGCGATAATCAATATATGAGTTCATAATCTGATGTTTACACGGCTCCAATTTTACATGGCTTTCCTTCTCAATCTCAACATCGCAGTGTATTTTTATTTGCCTCCAAATTGACAGTAAATATTTAAGAACTTATTTATTTTTTCTCAAGTTTCTACAAAAATTTAATGAACGTTTTAAAAAATATCTCTCCTCTTCCTAAATTTTGTAGTAAATATTTGAAAACACTTTAAAAAGTATAGAGAATAATAAAATACCGTGTCTTTCAAAATATACTTTTTCTTTAAAGAATCGCTATAAAAAGTTATCTAAAATTTTAATTGTATATCAACACTATTGAGGATGATCACACCGCTCCGTAAAATTTGCAGTAAATATTTAGAAACACTTTATTTTTTCTTCAAAGAATACAACAACAAAATTATCCAAAATTTTATTCACTCGCGTATCGACAATTACGTATACACAGTTAAAAATTCGTTCAATTACATACATTATTTTTGTGTTTAGAATTGAACTGACACAACATAAACATAATTTTGTGTATAAATTATATCATGTTTTATTTTGACTGCTCCAATAAACTATACACAAATATTTAACAAAAAAGGATAATTTAAACGCAATCTTTGTGTAATTATTTTTCAAATAACACAAAACACAAATTTTTTAACCGTGTAGTAGTACGTATAGTACCTCTCCTTGAAATTCGCATTAGAAGTTTAGAAACTTTTTACTTTTTTACTTTAAAGTTATTAAAAAAAAAATGTTTTCGATACTTGCATATACATATATCAACAAAAGCAGCAGGCGATTATCACCTTTCCCCAGCGTATGACAGTGCGACTTTAAATCCACGGAGTCGGAGAGGCGAAGACGGCGAGGCATCAGGACAGCTTGAAAAATTGCCTCGAAATCGAGCTCATTCAGACGTCTATCCATCCGTGAGATGGGAAATGAGCCTGACTCTCCAAGTAGCGCGCGACGCCGCCAAAGTTGCGCCGTGAGCTAGAAGCGACAAAGAGCTGGAACCACTTTTTTCCCTCTCGATCTCGCGAAAGCGGTTTACCGGCTCTTTATGAAACTCCGAGCTGTGCAAGAGCCCCGACGCTATGTACCGACAGATTTACAGAGAATAATGTTCCTGCATATGTCGTATATCTGATAACGGGAGGGCTGCACAATCGTCGAGCTCTTTTGGCAAAGTGCATATATGTATGTGCAGTTTAACATCCGAGCAAAGTGCCTCTAAAATATGGGTACATTCAAATCGTACGATTAACATTGGCGATTCTTTCTTTTTTTAATTGTCACTTTTTTAAGAGAGGAAAAAGTGAAAAGCATCAATTTTTTGTGTCCTGAGTGACGTAATAATTTTTTTCCTGAAAAGTCAGTAGAGCATTTTCTAATACTATTTCATTAATAGGAAGATTATAAGTAAAATATGGGTACATTCAAAGCGTACGATCAATTTTTTGTGTCGTGAGTGACGTAATAATTTTTTCCTGAAAAGTCAGTAGAGCATTTTCTACTATCTCGCTAATAGGAAGATTATAAATAAAATAAGGGTACATTCAAAGCGTACGATTAACATTGGCAATTCTTTCTTTTTTTAATCGTAACTTTTTTAAGAGAGAAAAAGTTGCAAAGTATCAATTTTTTGTGTCGCGAATGAAATAAACATTTTATTTTCCAAAATGTGATCAATATAGAGCTTTTTCTACTATTTCGCTAATAGGAAGATTATAAGTAAAATTGTGTCTAAATATTGACATGTGTGTTTCTAAATTAATTTCTAACAAAGTATCGTCAGACTATTATTGAATATAAAAACTAATTAAAAGCTTTTTTGTAGTTCTGTGTCCGACGTGAATTAAATTAAAAAAGGTAAAGTCAGTAGATGAACATTTAACAAATTAATACATTACTTCGCTAATGGGTAGAACACAATGGAGTCTAAATTCAGTTCTAATAAAGTATCGTCACTTTCTCAATAACTATTACTACGCACAAAGCATATCAAATTGAAAGCTTTTTTAGTATTTTAATTCCGCCTAGGATTAAACTAAAAAATACCAAAAAATTTCCAACCAAATTTGAATACAAGAAGCAAGAAAATAATTTAGCCTATCGAAAAAAAAAGAAATTCGCAATAAAAGGTACAAAAAATTCTTCGGCATCGTAAGGTACTCGCAAACGACGAGCGTTAAAAGTGACTGTGGAAGCACTGCACGCGACGTGTCCGTCGGAAAAATTGAGGCCGTATGGGGCGAGGCGAAGCGTGTGGCAGTGAGTTAAAAAAAAAAAAAAAAACAACGAGGGGTACCCTGCAGGAAGATGAGAAAGTCGCTCTGTCTCGAGCAGATGCCACCTTGTCATTGTTCTCCGCCGTATAGTCGCGTGTGCACGCCTCTGCGGGGGACAATAATGAAGGTGCGGCATTATTAAAGTCGGGGTAAATATATTTGAATACATTTGTCGGACGATGACGAGTGGGCAAAAAGACGAGGAGGAAGCGAAGCCGCGGTTAGTCCGCCGACGAGGAAATGACGTAGTCCGGCTGGTCGCCGGTTAAAATGCGCGGACTTCTCTCTTCTGCTCCTTTTTTTTTTCATGCACTTTGTCGGGCACGCCTGGCCGCTTCAATTTTTCATTCTCTCGTGGCCGAGTCTGTTATATGATTACTGCTTTCTTTGATATGATATGCTATTTTTTTATATTTGGGTTTATTGAATTGCTCGTAATGTAATTTTTTTAAAAAAACTGAAATATTTATTGTTAATCTGAATTGTAATTGAACTAGTAGCTGAGCTGTCTGTTTCATACAAAGATTAATTATTGAGAAGAAAATTATTTGTACGTTATCAATTAAATTTGTGTTTACTACATTTTGCAACTCTTAAGATTATAATTAATTTCATTAATAATTTTCTATGTAAACGCATATGCAAAAAGTACAAAAATAAAATGAATTCAAGAAAAAATAATTTTATTTTCGAAAATTATAGGTATTGCTCTTTCCTTAAAATAATATTTTATTTAACGGATAAGACCGATAAAAATTATTATACTCATTAGAGCGATGGTTTTAGTTTCTGCTCAATTAAATTGAGATGAATAATACGAATTATAAGAATTGTAAAAAGGAATATTTTATTTCAAAGAGATAAATTAGTGAATTGCTCAATTGAATATTACGCATAAATTTTAATTAAGCGAATTATCGTACTAATTTGCCAACTTTTACGTTAATTAAATAATGAAAATAGTTGGAGGTATTGAATCTGTAATAAAGAGGATAAATGAATGGAAGAATAAATGATGAAATTTCTAAGTAGGTGAAGTGAATTTAACGTTGATGAAGGAAATTCCATTCTATTTGTCAGTAGAGACATAATGGAGTGCAAATCGATAGCCATTGATAAAAACAAAGCATCCTCTTGTAGTCCTCACTTGAAAGGAATAAGTGTACAAGCAAATAATTTTTATTGAGGAAATGAAAAATGCTGTTTCTCATGCAAATCAAAGGATTAACTATTCATTATACTCCTTAAATGGTGCAAAAAATGAATGATTCGACTTTTCTCGATGAGGGAAAATGAATAAAAGGTTCTACACAAAATACACAATGTAAAGAATAAACAATACTTTATTATACATCGATATGAAAGAAATAAGTTCTAAAATATTTTTTAGAGTCAAATCTTGCGCTAAAACATTAGCCAATGCTTTCAACAGCAAGTGTACAAACTCTTTGTAGTTCGTTTTGTTTGTTTTTTATTTATTTTTTTTTTAATTTAATACGTCCTTTCAGTACAACAGAATCGATGTCTATTATTCTAGCTCTTATACTCTTTAAATTTTCTAATAAATGAAATGTACAAAAATGTCTTCTCATTTTTCATCGTCGTTAATATATCATACTATTTATTATATAAACTGAAATTCTTTTTGTAAATTACATGTTACATCGTTAAGAACTTTATCGATAAATACGCTTGAACTTATTTATTATTTTGAATTTATTATTTCATCAATTAAATTTTTCTTTTTTTTTTAATCATACTTATATTTGATTACAGTCATGAAAATTAATGCAGTCTCACGTAGATCATTCAATGATTTGTAATTTAAGACTCGCCATCATTTCGCCCGTCAAACAAGAACTGTACTTTCTTCATTGAATTTGAAAATTACCAATAAATCATTAAATTCACATAAACTGCAATCGTCACTTATTTGAACGAATCACTAGTACACCTAAATCATTGAACGACCTCCCGTAATACTTCACCTCCACGTACACTGAGAAAAATTTCTTCGTTAAAATGAATAAATTTAACGGAAGCTTATTTCAATGGCGTGCACATTAACCGAATTTTAAAAAGAACATTATTAAATTTTGATGATTCAACTTCAATCTGAAATATAACTAAATCTAATCTAAAATGATTAACTATTAAATCAATGTAAAATCGTTTGATCTGATGTAAACAAGGAATACACGCTTTGAAATAAGCCGCGTGAAATTTTTAGCAGTGCAGCTCATCGTTCAGTCGCCTGGACAAGTAGCCAAAGTAGCCATATGATACAAAGCATCACATCCGGATGCAAAAACTCGCCGCGACTACACCCCCGCACGGACTTTCCGCACCTCCAGACGCGATCCCGCTCTTCTCGCCTCTACAAGGCCGCGCCGATACACCGCAAACAAATCGCCATCGCCAAGTCGACGTGATCGCCGTTTGCTCATTAGCCGAGGCCGTCGTCGCTGCAAAATGATAATACCGCTAATGAGTCGGCTGAATACCACCTGCCGTAGCGCCGCGATTCCCCTGCCTCTCTGTCCATCCTCTCTCTCTCTCTTTCTCTAGTGCGCCGGTTCTCGCTCCTCGAAACTAACCGCATTTGCGCCCAGGGCCGCTCCGAGGGGTGAGAGAGTCCGCGCCGGAATTAATATTTACACACGCGGCCGCCGCCCGGGCCTCTCTAACCGACTAACTCGAGGGGAGGAGCTTAATTAATCTCTCGGCTTCCGGGGTCCATCCTCTGCGGCGCGTCTCTTGCTCGCCTCCTCTCGCTCGCTCGTTATGCTTGATTATGGTCGCAGCGTGGGCTACACCTGCCGATGCCGGAATTGAGTTTTATAGCGAGCGCCGACCGTCGAGGGAGGATTTTATTTTTTTTTTTTTTTTTAAGGAGGGTTCGCTTTGATGGATGCGTTCCGAGTAAGCTGGAAGTTATGCCGCGGGGCCTGTGTACCGTTTATCTGCCGTTTATTGTACGTCGGTGGGGGCTTCGTGGAAGAACGCGACGAAAAAATTTATCGTTCGACGTGGGGATTTGTTAAGCTGATGTTAATGGATTAAGAGAGACGAATTGGCGAAGTTTTCGGGGAGAGAGAATTTTCTCGTGAAAATTATGATGAAGCTCTTTGCTAGAAATTCCGGGAAAAACGTTGATCGCGAGATTGTTTGCAAGCTCTCAAAGCTTCTTCGCGAAAATCAATATGATTTTTACATGAATTCTTTTTTCTTTTAGTTAGGCAAGTCTTGTGTTTACAAGAAAGCTCCGTAATTTGGTAGAAAAAGCTCTAGAGAAAAGCTCCGTGATTGTTACAGAAAACCGTCAGTAATTTCTACAATAAAATTCTCAGAGAAATTCTTGTAAAACTTTGGCAAACGCTGAAGATTTAGGTAAACATTTCCAGAGATTATGAAGATAAAAATGAAAGTAGCATTAAAATTATTAAATAAAATTCTTTTCTGGTTTCTTAAATAAACAGAACTTTGCCAATCGCTGAAGATTTAGGTAAACATTTCCAGAGATTATGAAAGCAGCACGAAAATTGTTAAATAAAATTCTTTTCTGGTTTCTTAAATAAATATGATGATAATTGTATTCACTTCCTAAATCAGAGTATTTCGTTTTATTAAACATTAAAACGCCTTGTTCACGATGCACGCGATGAATATTCACGTGCACAGCTTATTCAAATTTAATTAAAATTCAATGACAGAAGTGCATTATCCGCATTTGAAAGAGAGTCGGTCATTCCCCGTTACCACGAATAAAGAACCAACGATGCTCTTCCGGCTCCCTTTTCAATTTTCGTTTCGGCACGAGCAATCACATTACAGCGGACGACGAAGCCTTTTCCTATAACCCATAGTATCGCGAGTGCCGGAAAAAGCTCGTACACTTGGTACGCTAAATATCGCTGGAAAAAATGTTCGCGCTCGTGACGTAAACGCATTCCACTGTTCGCTTTGGCTGCCATTTTTTTCGTCAGCCGACCCTGGCGCTGATTCGCTCTGTCGCGCTTTTGTGCAATTCGCGGGTATTCATCTCGAGAGTTCCGATGACTCACTACGGATATCAATATTTTAATCGAGCTATTTCCCGATGATTGATGAACTTTTCATACCGTTTTTTTTTTTTTTTAAAAAAAAATTGTTTTTTTTTTCTCATTTGAAAAGAAGTTTTAGTGGTTCGTGACTAATTGCTTGTATACCTGAATAGGGATGTTATTTAACTAATTTTATTTTTACTAAATATGATTCACTCTTATGTTCAAATTAAAGCATTGGTTATTTGAAATTTATAATATTTATTAACAAAATTATAGTATCTAAATATTGCAAATAAAATTCTTATTAGTTTACTTCCATTTATTTTTATTATGATTGATAAGTAAAGAAAAGCAATGATTATTTAAAATTTGTAATGTTTAACAAAATTATTGTATCTAAATATTACAGATAAAATTCTTATCAATTCATTCCCATTTATTATTTTAAATTTGTGTTCACCTAGAATGAAGAAGAAAGTAAATTAAACAAAAAATTCGTTTTTAAAATTCTCGAAAAGTATGTATCTCTGCGTGACGGTCCATATACACGTTACATTGTTTTAGCAATCAATCTTTCAGCATTTCAAATTTTTCGCGATATTGTGTACCTCAGAAGGTTGTCCCGCTGCGCGAATTCCCATCCCGCGAAATCTCGTTAGAGGTCACGGCTCCACTGACCACTTTGCGTTTGCCATCCGCGCGCGAAAAAGAAGTCGGCGGACAATCGCGCCGAAAAGTACACTTCCGAGTGCGTTTCACCATTCGCTCCTCGGCACCTATATCGAAAATATTTTTCTCTCTTTTCCCAGTTTTTTTTTCTTTTAATTCGGCGCGTCCGCAAAAAGCCGAGCCTGCTCGATGAAATTTGAACCAAAAATAAAAAAAAGAGGGAAAGCGAGAAAAAAGCGCGTGCGATGAATGAAGAAAAAAAAAATCGGTGAAAATTTTTTCACTTTGCGGTGAGAAGGAGCACGGGAGAGGGGGAAGGTGGCTTTAAAAAAAAAAAACGGCCGGTTCGTTTGGCAGAAACTCGAGTAATTTCGTTTGAGCGTTCGGAGTTTGGTTTGGACGCTCAGCGAGCGATCGAGGAAGAGGGAAGAGCTCTCGTCTCCTCCACCCCCGCTGGTATTTTTCCAGGCCCGGCTCGACGAGGCAGATCACGTACCGCGGAAGCCGCGAAGCCGCGGCGACGTTGTCTCTCTCAGTCCCCTTTTTTCCGCCGTCCAATTTTTCGCCCGGTCGTCTCGCTCGACGTCGCGACGCCGCGTCGCTTCTTCTTCTTCTTCTTTTTTCCTTAGACTCCCGTCCGGCCTTCCAGCGCCGCGGCGCCTCATCACACGTCGCTGTAGGAGCGACAGGGGGGCGGCGGACCGCTCCAGACGCCGTTTTCGCGGCAGATCCTGCGCATAGGCTCCAGGGGTGACACATAGCCCGGCGAGCAGGTCACCTGAATGGAGTCGCCGGACTTGTACCAGAACTTCAGGGGAGCGATGCGGCCGTGCGGCGGGTCGCCTGGGTATGGACACCTCACGTCACCTGCGAAGCAAAACAGGGAAGGTATTACATCGACTAGACATATTTATGATGATTTTTACGCTTACAAAGTTACTTATATTGTTGGACGATTATTGCAGTGACTGGGATTGGATGTAGGACGCCCTGTGGCTTATCGAGATTTTTAATTAATGAAGAAGAGAAAATTAGTAGAAAAAATTAGTGCCTTGTAATGTAGGGACGGAATCGACAAATTTATTTATTTATTTATAAAAAATTCAACGGACGATAAGTTCCTTAACATAAATGAAAATTACAAGTTTCATATCTTAAACCTAAAACTAAATAATAAATTTAAATTTTTTTAGACAACATAAAAATTTATATAAGTAACTTTATCAATTTTTAATCTGTTACGAATAGATTATTTTACTAGAAAGTTTAGTTAATTTGATAGAAAGTTTTGCTCAATTTACAATAAAGTCTAGAAAATTTACTACATTTTGTAGTAAAGGGTTTGATTTCTCTAGTCTGTCTCTACGTTACAAAAAGGTGGAGTAATTTTTACTGGAACTAAATTCTTTACTTCTTTATTTATTCGATATTAAATGGACTGAGATAACATAACAGAAAAATACAAATACAAATAAAAGTATCGCTAACAAAATAATAATAATACAAATTACAAAACTGTAATAGTTTATCTAAAAACTTATTGAGAAATTAAAGTCTCATAGATTTGTAACATACGTAAAACGTGAGTCTTGAAGAAAATATATTTCAATTTTGTGATTTAAAGTAGAAAAAATCCGAGCATTTAATTTAATTTTGTGCACAAATAGCAAAAAAATCTATTACATTTTAAATAGTTACCTATATGTAAATACAAATTTTTTAGTTTTTTTTTTAAATAATTAGATTACTTGTTCCTTTAAACAAATAAATAGACTCAAACTCTTCTGGTCTAGTGCCCTTAGGATTTAACAACTAAACTGCAAAGATATCACGCGCAAAAAAAGAATAAAATAAAATAAATAAACAAAAAATCACGCCCCTAAAGATAATGAAAAGCCAGTTGATATTAATGGCTTGAATTACGACTGACAGTGGTTATCTATTTTATTCCTGCATGATAAGGGATTTACGAGGAACGAGAAGCATTAAACGTGCATCGGCAGTAAGCCTCGATTGTTTGCTTAGGTTTCTACCTAATCGAAACGCACGCAGTCATTTCGCCCTCGTCAAGCCCAAAGCCGTCGGCTCCGTTCGCCGATTAGATTTTCGCGACGACTTCCCACGAATTCCCAACACGCGCCATCCCTCCAACCTTCCCCCCCCCCTCCTCTCTCATCTCGGTCTACTTAAAGCCAACATTTAACGGACTCCGTATCCTCATCAAAGAGTGACTGCGTCGCCGGGGCGTGGGATGTCCCCCCGAAGGCCGATCGAAATTACGTCTGCCTCGGGTAAGTGACTTTTGAAAAGCATTCACGTCGAGGCAATTAGTCGGCGCCGACTGCCGACTACAAAGATAGAGAGGCGGAAGCCCGGGAGAAATGACGTATGCTCGGGCCTCGTCGCTGGCGCTGACTTCACGCCGGGCGAAGCGAGAGGCCGCGATAACGGCGCGACGAAGGGATTCCGGGATTACCGGCGAAGGCATTGAAAAGTAGTGGACAGGGGTGGATCTGGGGTAGGAGGGGGTGGGAGGGAGTTGGACGTTAGGACGGATATTGCCTTCGCGGCCTCTTCCGGTTCGACTGTTATGGCTCGATCGCGATAACCCATTTCGTACGCGGAAAGGTTTGGCGCGAGAACCCGCTCGATGGTTTATTCTCTGCCCAGATTGCACCGACGCCTCGATTCCGCAGCGAGAACTGCCTGGACGAGCGCCCGTCGGATATAATCGAAACAAAGGGGAATTTTTACGGCGGGATTTGAATATTGCGAGCGGATATTTTTATTGCGCATTTAGAACTTTTAGATTTCTTTTTTTAATAATTGATAGCGCGATTGCAAAGTGCTGTAATTTTTTTTTGTTCGCTTCCGAGTGAATGGGGGCAATTGATGGGAGTGAGACTTTAAGTTGGAATTAAAAGTAATTGCATTGGAAAAATCGTCTTTGATTTCAATTATTTATTTAATGCGATGAAGCTCTATTATATGAAGTAGAACAATGACAGATTGGAGCAGACGATAAGATTAATTAGCCGCTTAAGATAGTCTGGAATAATTGTCCTAATCTGATTGCTAGATTTAGATATCATGAGACTGATGCAATAGACTAAGCACAAATGACAATAGCAATTATAAAATTAATTACATGGAACAAGTTGATCAAAACAAGACTAATTGCAGTAAATACAAAGAAAGTGGTATTTAGATACTAAGAAATGTTAAGTTATAAAGTTATAAACAAATGTTGTTATTGTTAATACTTATTTTTATTTAATTGTATTAGTCGTGGTATTTATTTATTTTTATGTGTAACCATCAATGAGAAATCAAATTTACATTTTAATCAGAACTATTCGCTAATGTTTACTGTGCGGTTGACTATAATCATGTTTACAAATTTAGAAAATTAGCCTACTAAAATATTACTGTCGACCACTAACCAATTAACATTATTAATACTTATTTACATATAATACCATCCAATAATTTAGATAAATGTATTTGCTGATGCAAAATTTTAGATTTAAAATTATCCGCATATGTACGGCTGACTATAGCCAGGCTATTCTACTGAAATCGCGTATTCATAAAATTAAAAAGTTGACTTTATAAAATTTGATCTACATTAACTAACAAATTATTGTTATATTCATTTAGATTTGTAGATTTATCATTGTAGTCATCTGTAAAATCATTCCCTGAAGATTGGCTGACTTTAATGTCACTGTACTATTGCATCTCCTTAGTTACAAAATCAAGGAGTTTGTTCCGAAAAAATTTTAATCTTACATTTATAAACCACTAATACTATTTATTTGTACGTATATTTATGTAATTTATTACATTTATTAAAACATTTCTCTAGATTGAAAAAGACCATCCGCACTATGGAGAATGGCTGGACTAAAATCGCACTATACTACTGCACGCAGATAAATTATCCACAAAATCAAGGACTTTACTTAGTAAAAAAGCTTTACGCCTGCATTAACTGCTAACTAAAACAAACCACTCCCATCATCTGCAAATACTTTTTCCAAACGCTTTTTGTATTAGTCAATTTAATTAAATAATCGTACGATGCCGACAACCAAGTATCAACCATTCGTCATCCCCAGCATTTCCCAATAACGTTGCGCATCTAATTCAATTTCAACATAAACATCAGCGGGCAGGAGTCACGCTAATGTCTAATCGCTTACTTCTACCAGGTCCACTGCAACATCGTGTACCAAGTCCAATTAGCTTAGTAGGCTAGAGGGGGAGGGAAAGAGGGTGGCTCGATTCATCATCGTCATCGGGCAGCCAGAATATAGGGAGGGACTTACAGATTGGCGGCTGATGCGACCACGTGCCGTTTTCCGTGCAGATTGAGGACGTCGGGCCGACGAGCTGATGACCTGGCAGGCAGCTGAAGCGCACCAACGCCCCGACCCGGTGCCGTCGTTTCGCCGGCGACTGATGGCGCTGCTGCTCATGCTCCACGATGTGTCCGTTCTTCGGCGTCTGCGGCGGCGGACAACGAATCTCTGGAACGGATTAAACGCACGACATGCTTTAGCGATCGTGGCCTTTGAAATTTACAGAAAATCTTTTCCCTTTTTAAAGGGTCGATGTGTTTTTTTTTTTAATTCGGTGATTCTTTCAGATTTTGGGTATGGTGGTGAAAGTTGCATCGATAGTACACTGAGAGAAAAATTTGTTAATTTTAAGCAAACATTTATTTCAACATTGAATATTTTATCGAGTCAAAAAATTATTTTCTTGAAACTACTAATTTTATTTAGAAACAATTAAAGTCATTTAGTTTTAATGAAATCACTACTTGATTCAAAGAAATATTTAATAAGCACTATTGAAGTAAATAATTTTCTTACAATTAATAAATTATTTTTCAGTAGTAGAGTATCTGCAGAGGTTTTCTTGAAACTGTGGCATATAATTTTTTGTGTGTAAGCCGAAATTGAATACTTGTTTACTCGGTAGTTCTTGGTTTTGAAAGTATGATTGAAAGTTCATTTTTGTGCGTTCTTCAGTTGTTTTGCAAAATTATACGAAAGGTTCAAACGAAAATCTGCAATGTTTTGTAATATACTAAAAATATTAATTTGTTCTGGAGTTTTCTTTTTTCTGAAGTTTAAATTTAATTTATCTTTTGAATAACTAACAATTCCTTGATTATTCAAAATGTAATGTTAAATATTTCTAATAAAATTTGTTGAATTTTGACGCCATTAATTTAATTAAGAAGGTGCACATATTTTGTGATATTAAAGTTGTTAATTTGTTCCGAAGTTCTCAATAATTAAAGATAAAAATTGAGAATACATTTGATTTTGCGTATTTCTTGACAAATACTAGTACATTATCAATCGTCGTCTTTAATTATAGATAACTTAGGAAGAAAGTCACATTTTTTCGCTGTAAAGAATTACAGCTTTTTTTTTCAAACTTTCACAAAAAGTACCAAAAAAAAAAGTTATGAAGATTTGAAACTTTATTTTTAATCGTAAAATTGAACAAAATTAACATAGTATTATAACTTTTAGGTGAAAAACTACTTGGAAAATGGGCTTTAAAATTTTGGTTCCACTTTTTTATATGTAAGAGAACATCTACAGTTTTAAGAAAACCTGTGAACCGAAGTTGTAGTTCTCCTCTAGTGTACATAAACCTTCTCAACGGTAACTTCTTTTTATCATGCACATATATACGATACTCAAACTTTTATTTTAAAAACTCATAAATTATTTGAATCATACTCGTCAAGTCAGTAAAAAAATGCAAAGTACCTACATTAAGTAGTAATATATATATAATCTCTATAAAAGCTCAATGACCCCAGCTCCACTCTACTTTTTTGTGCCCTTCGACCTCCGACTTTCGAGTTTCCCCCAAATCGACTTCTCTCTCCATCTCTCTCTTTCTTTAGACTAAGAGGTCACTGTGGTTCAGCTGTCCCTGTCTCTATTAGCGCGCAAGACGGAAGCGCTTTGCTTCTGTAAAGTGGGCATGCAATTTTCCCCGGGCCGAAGGAAGAGGGAGCGATTCGGACTGCGCTGGATTCATGAGGTGAAACGGAACGTTCCTTCGGCAAAGACAGAGAGCTACCGAGCGGCGCGGTTAGTTTGCAGTTGGAGCAAGTCGGAAAATAGGGAAATACTTCCAAATAAAAGGATAGAATTACTGCGGGACGTAAAAGAGGGCGAAAAGGAGAAATATAGAAGGTAGACTGTAAAAAAAAGCGTAGAGCCGGAAAATGAACGAAAAAAAAGCGGAAAAGCGAGGCAAAAAGTGAAGAAGTTGAGAGAGAGAGAGAGAGAGAGATGAAAGCAGAGTCGGGGAAAGAGAAGCAAACGATGGTGGATTCGCGGAGAAACGGTAAATAAGGAGTCCAACGGCGGAGGCGGCTTAAACTTTTCGAGAAAGCTTCGCGCTAAAGCATTGCTCCAGTTATACCTACTCGCGAATATTCGCCGTGACCCAATGGAGATGTTTCCTTGCATCCAGTTACCGAGAATATTCTCTATTTACTTGGATGTTTTTCAATATGCTGAAAGTATGTAAATTGAGCTACCGGGCGGTTTCAATTTCGATTTTAAAATGAAAAAGAAAGCTTTCTTTTCAGCACTACTAGAAATCAAACGCGCACAAGAGCGCGATTAAATTTCTACCTTAATTGAAGCGTATATATCATAATTTTATTATATTACCTTAAATTAACTTTTCAACTCTTAGATAATTTTCAATAGTTCGCGTGTGACAACTATTAATATTTTTATACTTTTCTCATAAAAATTGTGCGTTTTTTTTTTTTTGAAGTTAGACCATTTTTTAAATCTATTTAACGAACTTCACATTTAATTTATCCTTCGAGTAACCAAAAGTTCCTTAGTTATTCAAATTGTAATGTTAAATATTTCTAATCAAATTAGTTGCCATTAATGTAATTAAGAAGACGCACATCCAAATTTGCAGACGAATCGCATTCGCATATTAAATGCGCCGCGACAAAGGTAATCGCTTTTTTAAGATACAAAAGTATTCCCAGAATGCACCCGACTAAAAAAATAAACTCTAAAATTAATCCATTACTTTAAAGTACTAATTTTTCAGTTTTCACGAGATTCTCCTCTCGAAGCGAGAGACTACCGAGCCCAAAGCAGTCGGGGAGCCGAGTAGCATCCACAAAGGGTTTTAGGCCCGAGAGGGGCAGCGAATAAGAAGGGCCGGGAAGATTGTACTTTTCAGAGGGGGTCGGAGTTTCTCTCGTGGCGTTCGTTAGTTTTCGATGCGGCAACTCTGGCGGACCGCGGATCCCGGCCCCATGTTAGACACGAACCGCAGCCCCTCCTCCGTGGTGTCCCGAGGGGGACGAGCGGCGAAAAGAAAACACGGAGCGAGGGCAAGCGGAAAATCGAGCCGCTGTTATTTGTAATTACCGCGCCTTTTATCGCCCGGCTTTTCTCCCCTTGAGCTCCTCCCCGCCTCGTGAAGAAAAAGCCGCTACAGATCCTCTTATTAAGCCGGTGAAGTCCGTCCTTTATTGAAAGTTTTTCCCGGCCCCTCCCGAGTCATATACCCGGTATTATTATTACACTTCTCATGAATCGTTGATTGCGCGCTCGCCGTCGGTGATTACGCTGGAGGGTAGTGTATTAGGGAGGATTCGATCCTGCCGTCGGGCCGTAAAAGTTGTTAAGAGAGGGAGAGGATCGGAACGAGCAGTAAACATTATTACACTTAATAAAAGCCGCCGCGGAGGATGTTGATGGCCTCAACTTGGGCAATAAACATTCGCGCCTTCATTACCAGCTGAAAATGCTACGCTTTTCATTTGTATAGGATAAGTTTAGTGCTTTAAATACAATGTTGCTATCGTAGCCTTGGGTGATAAAATCTTTTTTTCTAGGGATCGCCAGTGGCAGATTTACAGGAGGGCGAAAGCGAGATACGCGCTTTCTGGCAGAAATCGGAAAACAATTTTAAGGGACTATTCGCGGCGAAAAAAAAAAAGCTTTCGCTTCGTGAAAGCTCACTTTTTTCGAAGGGCTTGAAAATTTTACGACAGCTCTCGGTGCACTCGAAAACTGCAAAACAAAAACCAAAAAGTTACTTTATTCCCTTATTTACATTTATTTACGTATTTTATTTGACGCAGATTCTTATATATATGCATTTATTAATTTTTTTTAATCTCTAAATACGAATAGTGAATTTGCCTAATTTACGTTCCTACGAGGAAAAATTCTCTTCTAAAAATTATAATAGTTTATTGTAGTATCGTCTCAGATTGACATTATTGGAACAATCAGAATAGGTTTATTTTAAAATTGACTGTAAGTTGAACAGATTGTGCTATATACTTTCCACATTTAATGCAGTGAAATAGTCACAGCCTTAAGATTCAGTAACAATTTCGCTACATTAAATTTAAAAAGTACTACCACGACGGCATTAGAATTAATTTTCTTTTCTTTTCGCTTAAAGAGTCTAATTTCTTGAGCATTCCAAAGGAAATTATTTTCACTGTGGCTGCGTGTGGCGAAGTTCAAGGTTCCCAGCGAACAAAAAAATTGCAATTTAAGAGAAAAACCATAGATTATCTCCAGAAATCGCGCTGGTCATCCAACCCTTATTTGAACGAGCCATTCGTCATTGTCACTGCCCCTTTTTAGAGATGCGGAGCCATCCCCGAGCGTCAATGCCGGCGCTAACCATCGGGGCTTTCTTGGGTTGCGTTAAATGAAGTGAAAATTAAGGGAATACGCTCGACGCTAAGAATGCGACAGTCCGGGGTCTGAAGACGCTCACGGTTCGTCGCTGCCACGGCGAAAAAGGATGCAGCACTGGGCGGGGGGCGCAATTAGAGTGGAGCCGGTGAAAGGGAGAGGACGAAATTTCCGCTTTCGTTTTTATTACTTTCGCGCAGCCGACGGAGGAGAGGCAATAAGGAACGAGCGGAGGGCGACTGTACTCGTATGAAAGATTCGCAGAAATAATTACTCCTTTACACGCTGGTAATTTAATACGCTTTTTGTCTGAACATTCTTCGGCAGTGGTGTTGCTTTTCGATGCTTTCATTTACTGGAACTTTTAATTTACTGGGGCCCCGTGGGAAAAGTTGAGAACTGTTCGAAAATTGTAACTAAATGAAAAATATTGCGTCGGCTCTTTGTTTCTTCTGTTGATACACGAAAAAGAGCTTGTGTGCTTGTTTATAATTCGGGAAAAAATTTATTTCCACTGCAAGTGTTTTTATATTTTAGATTTTTGTTGCTTTTACGCATTTTAAAACTGAAATGAATAAACAGGATCTAAGGATTGAAATGTAATTTTAAATGAATTTCACGGTACATTTCAAATGAAATTTAATCTCGAGCACGAAAACGTTCGTTTCTGTAAAAAAAAATATTAGTAACGTACACCGTGGTCCAAAAAACTCTTTGCGCTCTATAGAAACTGTCGACAAAAGCAAATGCGTTTACCAACTAGGCTCAATTGTCAAAAATTCGAAAAAAAAAACACGCTTTTTCATTTTGCATCTCCAGAAAGGGTCTGCAAGGGAGAAAAATATAGAAAGAGAAAGATTGTGTCGAAATAATCGCTCGACAGCCGCAAAAGCCGCGTAATTGGATAACTTTCTCATTGGCGTAGTGGCGGCGATTGATGGGGTGGAAATTCCCGCAGTCTTTTGATTAGTGATTCCGTGCGCGCGCGCTAACCTTCCACGTGTGTGTGTGTGTGTGTGTGTGTCTGTCTGCGTGTCCAGTATGCAGCTCACGAACTGTTTATGCACCGCACGGTAGACTGCATCAAATCGAACGTAGACATACACGAGCGAGCGCCTCTTTTCCGTCCGAAGTGCGAGAGCTCAAGAAATACGTCAGATATTTGAGGTCCGGGTGCGACGACATGAGAGGGTGTCTGTGTATGTGTGCGCGTAAGAGAAGGAGAGAGAGAGTACAAGAACTCGAATTCGTGCGGCGAAGCTCTATTGATCTTGCCGGAGCACATGGCGCACGGGGACCGATTCTGCAGGACTCTGTGCTTTCGGTCTCTCTCTCTGTCGGTGAAATCTCAATTGATAGCGAGAGGACAGTTGGAGCGGAATGGAACATGATTAAATTTAAATCTTACTGATTTACGGGGATATTGCAAATTTGCGACTTTTTTTTAAGTGGAGATCGTTATAACGTTTGATATATTGATAAGGTCCACGGACCAATGAGTTCTTTATGAAAGTGTAGGTAATTTAAATTGATCGTAGAAATATCTGTATTATAAGGAAGACTGTATTGCGACGAAAAAAAGAATATTTTAATATCAATTAAACATTTTGTTCAATCTTTCTTACAAAATTGCACAGGAATTCTCCTCTGCTGGATTACTTTTGTAAGATGATTATGTATCAATTGGTTTAAATAAATAAATAAATTAATTATTTTAATGATTACACTAAATATTTAGTTGAGTTTACAAAAGTTCTTTCACTGTAGAATTAAGTTTTTAAAATAAGAATGAATAGTTTAAACACCGTTGAAAACTTTTTCAATTTTAAACATTTATTTTGTGTTCTAAATTACGAAAAATAACAAAATATAATATTTGTTTAAACAAACCACAGAAAGATTGTATTCTATTTTAATTACATCAGAAAAGTACAGGAATATTCATTAAAAATGTATTCTAGTGCAACAAAATTTATTTCAAACCCGTGCTAAAGAGAACGCAATAATGTTTTTTTTTTTTTGCGTAAATTAAGTAAATGTTTTTTTTTGTTTAATTTCATACGAAAATATCACAAGCACAAAGTTTTTAACCGTGCAAATATGCGTAACATATGCGACTGTATGTTTTATTTGTAGACGTTACTAAGATCTACATTTGTAAAATGTATTTCCGGCTTGCGCACATTTTACACCCAGGATTTGAAAAATGACGATGCAAAATGTGCGCACTACTTAAGCAGATCTACTTGTAGCGCATACATAAGCAATAAAAGCGTGCGGACTAAAAGGTACAGCAGCCGTTAAACAATAAAGCAGGGGAGTCGGCCTTGATTACTTCATCCTCCGAAAATTGCCATGAAAATGCTCGCCGGCGTAAAGGCGAAAATAGTGAAAAGTAAATTCGCAAGTGTCCCCCGGGCCGAACGGAGCCAGGTACCCTGGGCACAAAGCAACGCCCTGTCCCGCCTGCATTTAATTACGCCGAAAAAGGAATTTTATGTTTCTGCACTCGCTGTTCCGCGACTCCTCGCGCTCTCGGCATCTGAAATTGATGCTTCGTTGAACCGACTAAAGCAGTTTTCTCTCCCTCTTTCTCTCGCGCTTTCCCTTCGCTCCGTCCCTCCCCCACCCCCTGCAACCCTTCCTCTTCCTCGCGTGCTCTCTGTCCACCGACCCGAAACCTGCCACGGTTCGTCGCTCGACCGAATCTCGAGATCTCGAGCGCACATATTGCACCTATACGCGTTACGCTCTAAGCTGTGCGCGAGATTTCTGAACTTCGATTCCGACTACCTCCTTCGCTATCCTTTGCTCACTCTCGTCTCTCTTTTCCGCTCCTTTTTTTCCTCATTTTTATCGTGTATTTCCGAGGGCTGCACGTGGCGTTTATATATTTTATATCTTTTCCGAGACATTTTTTTATTAAAGCTGAAAAACGTGGAGTAGATGCTTCTGTCGTTGTTAAAGAGAAGTGATTTTAGTTTTCAAATACAGGGATTTAGTACGACTTTCTTGCGAAATATTCTCTTTCAAAGAAATAATGAGCTTAAAAGTGAAGCCAGTTTAATTTAATTTCGATGTGGTCACGTGGTTGGCTGTCTGTTTCCGACCAGTCTGCTACAGACTGGTATACGATAACGTATCGACCAGATTCAAAACTTTGAAATATTTAAGAGAAATGAAAATAGTTTATTGTAAAGCTAACTGCAGTTATTTCTAGATTATCTGTACTCTGTATTTTTTATTGTAATTCTGCTTGCAGCGATTTTTATCTTGAATATACATCAGTAATAAAGAATGTCACATAATAAACTACTGTGGAAACGTATAAAAAATGAATTCAGAAAATTTTTTAGAATAGTTTTCAAAAAAAAACCAACATTCCATTATAATAATGACTAAGCGAAGCATAGAAAACATTTAATAATTTAATCTTGAATTACCTCCGTTACAAAATTATTCTGCTCTGATCGTAGAATATTTAGTTATTAAAAAAGATTATTACAATTTCGTTAATGCAATTAGAAAGCGTAGAAAATTTAATGACCAGGAGAAAAAAAAATGAATTAAAATTTTATTACTGCAATTGGAAAGTGCCACCAGTACGTAAATGCAATTGTTAATTGAATTTCGCCAGCAGGCTCTCAATATACGCATTATATAGACCAAGTTACTTGGGCGAAGTTTACTGTCCAAGTTGTCACTTTCGGGGCAAGTTTCAAGCTGCGGTAACAGTCGCTTATGCTGTAACGAACCAATTTCCGCTCGAGTTTTAGCTCCAGTTTTAACTTCGCTATATATCTTGCTTGGGGCGCTGCGTCGGGGCTTTTATTCGGGAAAAAAATAAACGCGGATTGTAACCGGACCAGACGACATTAAAAATTTATCGAACGAGGCGAGAGTGAAGCAGGGGTTAATGCTCAAAACTCAACTCGATGAGTATTTGCGCGCTGATCTGCGCTAATTTCATTAATTCTCCGTTTTAAAATTCAATAAATGCTTTGGATCTCTTTGCTGTACCAAATCGAACGTTATTTTTCGAAATTTTAAGCCGCTTGCTGCATTTAATATCATTAATCTCTTTCCAATATTGCATTTCCCCGTAGTTACTACAGAAGGAGGTAGTAAATACTCTTTTGTGTTTAAAAAAAAAAGGAATAAATTTTATTGGGTAAAAATCTTGATTGACGAAATAATAATTCTCATGCTGATGCGCTTGAATATGACATTGCGAACTTTTTCGTGCGAGATTAAACCATTTGTTTTTTAGTTCTGTTAATAAAAAAAAATAGAAAAAACACACTTTTTCTACGGCAGATATTTTCAATCATGCCATTTTCATTTGCTTTGCCATCGCCACGAGAAACATTCTTTCACCTGCAAAATAAAAATAACTTCAAAAACAAATAAATGAAAAAGCGGTTTCAGAAAAAAGGCTTCGACTCCGCGAGTCTTTCGCGCGCTGAAACTCGCGAAAAGTACGTGATTTTATTTAAAAGCGTAGGCTTCGCAGTTGACACATACACGCACAAAAAAAAAAAAAGAACGAGAAATCAGCATCGCGCAATATTTGCACAACTCACCGGTGCATATGGGTATCGATCCATTCCAGACGCCGTTCCTGCCGCATTTGAGGACCTGCGGCCCGTCGAGCATGTGGCCCCACATGCAAGTGAAAACTGCCCTACCACCGTAGCTGTTGTTGTGCTCCAGTAACTGGAGCTTCGGGTTTATCGGCTGTATCGGTGGGCACACGATCTTCTCGCAGCGCGGCATTTCCGATGACCATTTACCTGAAAACGAGGATGAAGAAAGAATTTTTAATAAACACGGATGCACTTTTCGCTTTTCAAGGGAAATGTTTGTCAAACGAATGTGAGCAAATAATATTCGTTCTTCTTTTGACAGTTTTTTTTTTGTTTAAGAGGGTCTAAAAGTCTAGTAAAAATTCAAATTTCGCGCCTTAATATAGCAGATGAAAAAATAATTCATTTGCTTATAAAATAAATATGCAAAGAGTATTAATGAAATTTTGGAAAACCAAGAGATACTCGCCCTCCGTTATTCTCGTCATGGAGCCGTTATACGAAATTGGAACTTTGTAATGCGATTGATCGTTACCTAACAGAGGGCAAGTATCTCTTGTTTTCGATATTTCATTAATACTGTTTGTTATAAGCAAATTAATTGTTGTTTTGTCTGATACATTACGGCGCGACTTTTAGACCCTCTTAAGGGTAGTTTATGGTTGAAAAAAATCTTTACTTCTTATGATACATATTTATAGAGATATGAACCTATTTAAGTATTAGAAGTGGGAAGATACATATAAATTTTCTTCCTATGTCAATCAATTTATGTAAAATTATGCTCTAAAAAATAAAAATAAGATCTTAACAATGATCTAATTCTACATTACATGAAAAATCGAATAACTAGACCCAAGATTTGTAATGTTACATTACAAGTTTAGCTTTCGCATGAGGCATATTTGAATTTTTTAAATTTACTTTAATAAATTATTCAATGCACTGTTGCTACTACTTTAATTCGAAATCGCTTAAAAATTAATATTTTTCTTTATTTATATAATTATAGTATAAATATATTTGCATTTCAATACAATTATGTTAAAAATTCTATAGCCTATAACCTAGGAGTAGGATTATTAATATTAATGTTAAATAGATAAGATTATCAAATCTTTAGTCCAAAAAAAATAGATAATTAAACAATTGCCGTGTTTCTAGGTATATTTATTCTACAAGTACAAATATGTTTTTAAAGCAAAAACTGTAAAGATCGCAATTACTTTGTCTATAATGTACAAAATTCCTTGTTGCACCGTGAAAGCTCCAACTTTACATTCTAGTTGCGAAACGACCACTTTCCGCCCTAAACAGCTATGAATAGTCAATTTCCACGCATTTTCTGGTTAAAAAAAAAAGAAAAAGTGATACACTAGACGACGCACTGAGATTTTTCCTTTTATGACGTCGAAAAACGTACTCCTACGTGATCACTGTTTAATTATCATAATTTAATCACTATCAAATCGATAAAATTAACTTTGATAAAAAAAAGTTTCTTTCCTTCGTAAACTAAAATCAGGGCATCTAATTATTTTTTAGTAAAAAAAAAATCAAAATAAAAACAGAATTAATCGCAAAGAACATTCAAAAGCACCTTATCAACTCACTCACACCTCGCAAAAAATCATTTCGCCGCTCAAAGCGAAAATCCTCGACAATCCCTCCTCGCTCTCTGCCTCGGACAAATACGACACCAAAATAAAAAAAAAAATCATCCTTGTCTTGCTTCGCATTTAACCAACGCTGACCCGGAAATTCTATACGCGCGTCAGCAAATAAAAGATATCATCACGCCGGCAAACAAAATAAGCCGGGGGACGGCGAGGGAGAAAGAAAAAGAGAGAGCGAGAGAGGAGAGACGAAGAGTGGGACTAATGAAAAACGAGGCCGAGCATAAAACGCGACGCGTCCGCGTCAGGTTTACGATCGCGATGTCTCCTCCGTTCCGTTCGTCTACTTATATATACCCCATCCACGCAACGCTGGACTCCAATTACTCCGATCACTTTTCCGTGAGAAGAGAAGTGGGGGGAGTGTAAGGGGGGGGAGGATTCTTCCTTCCCCAATCCCCACCGGCGCGGGGAAGGCACCGACGCTCGTAAGCTGTTCCCGATTGGAAGAGAGAGCGGAGCTTGCACTTATTCTCTTTCCGCACATAGGAAAACAGACGCGAGCCTCGATAGAGTGATTTAAGATAAGTACGCCATTCGTTCTCGTGCCCGGGGGTGACGGAGATAAAAAAAGAAGCAGAGAGCGCGGAAGGAGCGAAGAGAATAAGGCTATCGGGGAGAGAGGAAAAGTGCGAGGAAAAGGAAGACTTTGAGAATAGCAAAGAGAGAGAGGAGAGAGGGATGTCGACGCCAAGCGAAGGGCTTTTTCCTTTAAAGTGGATTAAACTGACCGTTGACATTATTTTTAGTGAAAAATTTTGATAAGCCTCCTTTTTTTTAAAACAGCTACCCTCGCCGTTTATGTGATAGAAAAAGTTTATACGACAATTCTTGATAGATTTTTTAATATCTTAATTTATTATTTAAAAAAAGGAAAAGGTGACCGAGTTTTTCATTTGACGTTTAGCTCATTATTCGCAAAGTGCAGTATCTAAGCGACTATATCAAAGTTATTAATTTATGTCGTCAATTAGTAACACTTTTCAGTCAACACAGTTAAGTTTAGACAATGAATTCCATTTAAACAAGTAAATACCTTTGGAGAACGGCAAAGCGAGGCGCTTCGGAAAATAAATTTAATTTGTCACAATTGCTGTTTGTTTGCTGTTTGTTTTTAATTAAAGAGAAAGTAGCGCATAACACTGGAAGCAATTTACTGTGATTTCAATGCGTTTTGGACGAGACGAACAGCAAATCGGAAAAACAGATTTCAAAATAGATGTACCGCGAAAATATTTTCGTACGGAGAAAAGAAATAACAGATATTGTATATATATAAATATTCAGTCCACGAGACTAAAAAAGGAAGGAAAAGTGTATAAAAAAGTAAGAGAAACGTCGGCAGATAACTAATTGAATTGAATATTGAAAAACAAACAATGCCGGAGAAATAGAGCTCATGGAAATCAGCGAAGAAAAGAAGTAATCGACTCGCGGAGTAGCGTAATGCGACTGAATTGAGCGAACTGCGTCGGTTGATTTAATTAAAAGAAATAGGAATTGCTACAGTTCTATGTAGCGTATATATTTTTATCCCTGGCTATGCAATTTTCATTCACTCTCGCTGTCACTCGAGAGATTGAATTCACGAATCAAGCTAAAGTTTTTTCGTCGACGCGCAGGTTTAGGGGTGCCCCGAGCGAATGGTTTCTTTTAACTAAAAGCTTCGTCACTGTTTTGCCTTTTTTTGCAGACGTTTATGTTCCGTGAATTTATAATTTATAAAGATTTTAACTGCTCGATAGATAGAACTGACTATTGAGTTTCAAATGGTACTGATACTACTTCTACATTCTTTCAGCTTTAAATGATAAAATAATTAATATGTTTTTTTAAACTGTTGTTTAAAAAAAAATAGAAAAAAAAAACACGGAATATGAACTAAATGGAAGTTAGTTATAAAAAAACGGTCAATTATTGTTCAGAATGACAAAACTGACTTACTTTTTTATCAGCTTCTAGGTGATAAAAAGTTCGACGTAATCTAAAAGTGATTGATAGTACACTGGGAGGATTTTCGCGTAAAATTTACGCTGGATACCACCGTAAAATCATGTCAGAAAAAAGATAATCACGGCACTGTTTGTGATACTGAAAAATTTTATGATAAAATCGCTGCAATTACGGAGCTTTCTCCGTAAAAATAACGGAGCTTCCCCTGTAAAAATATCGTATAACTTTTACCTCAAAAATTACGAAGCTTTCGTCCGTAAACCCACGAGGAAGTTTTCAAACGTCATTTCTAAAGTTCTCGCAATAATTACGTTTTTTGAAAAACACCTCTCGGCAAATGTAATTCGCATTAACATAAACTTTTCGCTACAATTTTTCGCACTGAAAATCCCGCCGAAAAATTTGAATTTATAATTTTACCCTTACGCAATACAGAAACTATTCGCATTTACGTTGAAACGGAGAAATCGAGAGTCAAAGCTTCATAATCCGTTGCGTACGTTAGGTCTGGATTTTCCTTCATTAATGCTGCTTTACAAAAGTTACGTAGACCGTGAGTAAATGAGGAACATTCGCCGATGATTACGCGGATGCAAATGTTACGTAGCGAGTCTGCATCGACACTATGGAAAATCATAATTACGGGAGCTTGATTAATTCAAATGCGCGCCGCGCTTTGCGATATATCACGTTTCAATTAACTGATGACGTGTTTAGCGAATAACATGCATCCGCTATTTTTGAGCTGCTCGCGACTCCGGACACGTTTAAACAAAATTCAAAATTAAATGTAATCAGATCGTATTATGACTATTTCATTAAATGCCTAGTAAACGAATAAAACTTTTTGTTGGTTAGTTCAACATTTTCTGTTAAGTGGCTTACGCGAAGTAATTATATTCATTGGTCAAAATTAGAATACTTCCTATTTTACCCAGTATAAAGATGCTTTTAAAATTATTGTTCGAAATTATAATCTATGACTGGATTTCACACTTGTGATAACGCTCGATGATTTCATTCGAGTGAAAGAATTATTTAATTAGTTGTATTAATTTTTTTTATATTTTTGAGCTTTACTATTAATCTGTCAATGATTATTCTAATAATTGAACTGAGAAAAAAGTATTTTAACTATTTATATCTGCGAACGTGACGAAAGATTAAACTCCCAGTTAATACTTACAATAATTTATGTATCAAAATTTAAGAAAAACATAATAAACTATGATGTATGTACAGGATTATTTCCGATACAATCCAGCAAAGTTCAACGAAAAATGATAAGATAAGAGCTCAGTCTGTGGTTAATTTCACAGACAAATAAGTGATTTTTAAAATAATTTTGTCTCAGTGCAATAAGACATATTTAGCCAGGAAGGAACCGATATACACTGATTGAACGTTTAAAAAACCAATTTACTGTTAAATTAAAAGTTTTAATTAACAGCTCATAGAACCGTGCACCGACGCACGCAACGTTGATGTTAACAACAATAAAAATCGAAGCTCGCGAAAATTTTAAACAAACGGGAATTATAAGAGTAGCTTCTCGTCAAGTTGAGTGAGCTTAAGCAAAGCGAAGATTCGAAGTGTACTTCTTACATGTTCGAGTGAGTAGCAAACTTTAATCCATAAGAGGCAGAAAGCCCGCGCGGAAGATCCGCGAGGTCCACTCTCGAATTAACCAGTGCAATTTCACGCTCGCAAAGTGAAAGAGAGCAGGGGGTGGGGGTGGAGTAGTAGGTGAAGCAGGCAGGCCGAGGGGAGGGGGGATAACGGAACCGGAGTAAAGTCCAATCAATTCTCGAGAGAGGAAAGGAGGTCGACCGGTACTACTCACCATTATACTGGCAAGTCATGCTCGAGGCTCCTTCCAGTCGGTATCCGTGCGGGCACTCGAACATCGCGCTCTCGCCGAGCCGCGGTCCCTCGACTTTGGCGATCAATGGCGGCTCCGGCGATCTCAGCGTTGGACAGTGAATGTCTGCAACATACGTTTTCATTTGGATCGATTAACTTGGTATTCTTTCGCCTTCCTTCGCGCGCCTTCCTCCTCCTGCGTGGGAGCCGGCGCATGCACGCGAACGCTAGCGGAACGATTTTTCTCGGGCCCCGGCTTCCGTGTCGAGATACCCCCAATCCCGAGGAAATCCATTTCAATGTCCAGCCGTTCGTTTGGACGAGCGGGGATTAATCACCACTGGCTTTCTTTTTTTTTTTTATTTCTTTCCGCGCGTTTCTATTTTTTAGTCGCGACGGGATTTAACGGGTTATCATGACCTGCGATTAATTGAATGCCGTATTCTCGTAAGTGTTGTAATTTCTCTCCGTTTTATCAGTGGAGTTTTACTTGGATGGGTGCAGTAAAGGATATTTCGGTTGGTTACGTGTCAATTTTTTTTACTGCAGATAACATTTATAATTCAGAATTTTGTGCAGAGCGCAAATAAAATCACTATGTAGATTATTCATCAAATAACAGTTTTTATTTTATGCAGAATATATGATTATTTGAAGTCTTATAATAATATAAAAATGATTTCTAATGCATTTATGAAAATTTCTGAAAATATAATAAAGTATAAGTATAAGTATAAATATAAGTATAAAAGATTAATCGTTTAATTGATATTGTTCAGTAGTAGTAAAACCAAAATTTGATCGGACATATGTATTCATAACTATGTAATTTGGGATTGATTACTTGTTATATTTTCCTTTAAATATTAGATAACATTTACTGCGCAGAATTTTGCATAGAGAGAGAATAAAATTTTTTATATAACACTTCCGTCAAACAAATATTTGTACGTCGTTCCAAACATGTTTTTAGTGTAACTCGTTCAAAACTATGAAAAATACTTTTAAAATATTTGTAAAACACTCTTAAATAGTTATGTTGATTGCAGAGCGAGATAAAAACCTTAAACTGCATTCTTGCACAGTAATAAAATTTCAGTAAAACTAAAATTTAGTCAGACAAAGCATTTATCAACACGCAATTTTCGCATGGCTAGCTACCTTTTTTTCCACATTCAGATAATATTTACTGCGCGGAATTTTGTGCAGAATGAAAATAAGATTTCTTTGTAACTTCTTCATGAAATAAACATTTTATTTGATCCCGAAAATATTTTGATTGCAAATCTAGAAAGAAGCAAATATAAAAAGTTTTCAAATGTTTATAAAAAGACTCGTAAAACAGTATCGCTGATTGAAGTACGAGATAAAAAGCGTAAACTGTATTTGACACGCTGCCGCGCGTTACTCAGTAGTAAAACCAAAATTTGGTCAGCCGAACACATCTATCGATCCCCGCGAATCTTCTCCAATAAAAAGCAGTCGCTGAAAGAATGTAGTTTGCAAAATAAATCAACGGTATCATCAGCTTGAGCTGCGAAAAATAAAGGGAAGGCACGACCCCGGCACATTTCGAGAGCCGCATTGCACCTCCGAGGGCGCCGAGTCGTTCCGCGGCTGCTCGAAAAGCCGCGGTGCATAAAATTCGCGCGAGGGAGAAATTCGCGCAGCGGAATCGAGTGAGGGTCGTGGATGTGACTTTGACAGCGTGCGGCCGTGTAAATTCCACCGGCGCTGGGTCGATCGTCTCTCTCATTCTCTCTCACTCTTTCATATACTCTCTCTCTCTCTCGTCCACAATATTTAGTTTTCACTCTCGTCCGCAATCTTTGTCTCTCTCTCTCTCTCTCTCTTATTCTCATTCACAATCTCTACTTCTCTCACTTTCTCGATCACAATCACAATTTCATTCACAATCTCTAGCTCTCTCACTCTCTTTATTTTTCTCCCACTCTCTTATACTTTATCTCTCTTACTTTTTCTCTCACTTTCTCTCTCTCTCCCCTCTCCTCCCTCTCTCTCTCTCTCTCTCTTTTTCCTTCACTTTTTATTCACTCTCTCACTCTTTCCCTCACTTTTTTATCCACCCTCTCACTTTCTCTCTCTCTGTCTCTGTCTTAGTCTCTCTCATTTTCTTATTCAGTCTCTCACTTTCGTTCTTTTCTTTCGCATTCAATCTATCACTTTCTCTGTCTTCCTCTGTCCCACTCGCGCAGACGAAAGATTCGGGGTATAGCGAAGCTGCACTCAGGTGACAAGCCTCCTCCGGAAGTATAAACGCGCGTAGGTTGAGCGCGGATAAATCCACCGATTCCGTGGCGTTCAATTTGATCGCTACTTTGTTATTGCACGGTTAACGCAGCACTCGCCGACGCGCGTTTAGTATCCGGATTTCGGAGAAAAGTGTGCAACTTGCTAGATATCGGAATGGCGCAGTACGACGTCCGTATCGGCGTTTTTCTATGTATCGGAAATGCAATATTTGATGCTGCGGCGTAAATCCAAATAGTTTCGAATTATTTATTTATTCTCTCTGGTTGGGATTCTGTTTAATTGATCGGAAATATCTCGTGCTTTTTGGGCGAGAAAAAGTTTTTTTCGAAAAATTGTGATCGAATAGTTAGAATCGTTGTAACATTAAATGTTACTGAAGGATTTTGAAATGTATTTTTCAGAAAATTCTAGTATGTCAGAAATGTTTTTGTTAATTTAATTTTAAAGAATATTGATGATTTAAATTATATTTTTTCTTTGTTAGTTTGCATCACGGCGTATGAAACTTCTATTATAGTTAGCACACCGCACTTCTATTTTTCTCAATTTTTATTTTATTTAGTCTCATAATTTAACTTGTTTATAATAAAAACCAAAATAGTTGATTAGAAAAGCAATAAACTCAATAAATGATGCATCTTTTTTGATTTTTTAAATCTTATGTTCATTTACGTTAGTACCGTATTTAAAAATTGAACTGAACGTTAACCAACTACGTATCAATATAAAATAATCGAAGCAATTATTTTTTTTATCTCCAATTAGCTCCATTCACTGCGTTATAAAACCAAATCACGTAATTCGCAGCTTCATTTATAACTTATTTATAATACGCAGTTCCATAAAAGGCGGACCATAAAGAAAGTCCATTAGCTTCTCCACTCTTTTCATAAAAATATACAAAATTACCTTCGAAATTTCATCAGCCAATCTCTCAGCACATAAACACCAACAACCCAAGCGATACTTCCTACAGACCCTCCTTAAAAAAAATTCATAACTTTCACGAAATTTCAGCCCCAACTTACTACCCCGTCGAGATACGAAGCGCGGCTCCTCGTAATAATCCGTCTCGCGCCCAAGTTCATAATTATTTTTGCTCTCGCGTGCAACCCTCCGGCGACGGGAAAAATATTTCGCCGTACATACAACCCCCGTATATACACGTCGGCGTTCGCGGTCGCCCTCCAGGAACTTCCAGGAGTCGCCTAACGGCGCGGGGGGACCAATAGCGGCGCAAACTGCGCACGCCCCCACTATACCGGCGAGAGCTGTTCGACTTAATGTAAGGTGTCCTGCAGGCGCCGCCAACTGCTCGAGACACTTGACCGGGTTTTATCACCTGTTTGCTCGCGCCCCGCGCAACTTCGCTCGCCCCGGCGTAATTACTGGACGAGGGGAGGGGACCCACGGGGATCGCGATCACGGCTAAGAGACCACGACAGATTCTCGGTTTCTTCATATTGCTCGTGGCTAGTTTGCCGGGAGTGCTCAAGTTATGTTTACGTTTATTACTTTATGAGCTTCGAGGGAATCTCCGGAGAAGTTGTGCTCTTTTTTTTTCTTCGCAGAAAGTTGGGAGGGTGTTTGCTTAGTGTTTAACTTAGAGTTTGAAGGTAATTTGAATGTTTTATGTTTTTCTTTTTTTTTTTTATGAAAAGGCAAATGATTATTTTACGTTGATTTACTTTGCAAACGTGTACTTCGTCCTAGCGGTAAATATAATTCAACAGTTATGAAGTTTGTTTTGAGATCTTTTTAGAATATTTAAAACATTTCTGACTGGATGTGGGTACGTACGCCAACTTACTTCAGGATCTACTGAATGTGTTTCATCG
This sequence comes from Sycophila sp. Sp_5, assembly GCA_018906775.1. Classification (NCBI taxonomy): domain Eukaryota; kingdom Metazoa; phylum Arthropoda; class Insecta; order Hymenoptera; family Eurytomidae; genus Sycophila; species Sycophila sp. Sp_5. Next base: position 948,348 of record JACCID010000054.1, on the reverse strand, counting down.
AGCCGTGTCTCTTTTTTTGTTGCATAATAATGCGAAAACACAATTCTTTTTTAAAATGAATGCAGTTTTATAATCACGACTGTTTAATTTTTTGGAAAAAATCGTTTTCAATGAGTACCTATGACAAGTCCTTCGTTATTAATTTCTAAAACTTTGAAATTGTTTTTTTTTCAGAATCAGTATGAGTATTAATGTATCCATCAATTTGAGATTTGTATACTACGTATTTTATATCATGGAGAATATATTGCAAATTTTCGTTAAAATTACAGTTGTATTTTCAGAGAAATTAAATTTCAGAATATTTAAATATTTTAAGTATTAATTTTCAAAATCAGTGTTAAAGTAATTTCCAATAGAAGTTTATGTAAATATTTGTTATTAACAAACGGAAAAAATTAATTTTTAATTCAAGTCTGAGAAAGCTAAAAGCTAATCCATTGGCAGCGCTTTTTAATTCAAAGTTGTACGAGCTTAAAGTAGAGTACTTATACACTGCGTGTGTACTGATTTCAATGAAATTCGCATGTAATTACAGTCCGTGCCGTTGCAAGGCAATCAAACTGATTAAATACAACAGAAAAGCAACTGAAATTTTTACGCCAATTTAATTGAACGCAAAACTTCGGATAACTGTATTCCACCGATAAACAGCCAATCGCACGATACGCATCTGTTTACCAACAAAAAAGATTAAATAAATTGTTCGCTATCAAAACTTCAGCTCCATCAGCGAAAAAAAGTGCGTTGAAAAAAAAGGAAAGTCTCCTTACAAAAAGGAGATTCTCCTAAAAACTTATAGGAAATTCTCCTTTTTCATAAATTAGGAGTTTCTCCTAAGAAAAGAGAAAAAACTCCTACATGAAAAAAGAGAAACTCCTTAACGAAAAAGGATATTCTCCTTTCTTGATAAGGAGTTTCTCCTTTTTCGTTTAGGCGGTTCTCCTTTTTTTCAAGGAGAAACTCCTAATTTATGAAAAAGGAATATTTCCTATAAGTTTTTAGGAGACCCTCCTCTTTTCAAGGAGTTTCTCTTTTTTTTCTATCAGTGTGGAAGCCACTCCAGGCCTCCGACTAAAACGCGACTGAAAAAAAAGGAAAGGCAAATAAAGCTTCCATTAAGGAATCACGAATCTTTCGCGTCACGTACGCTGGTCGGTTAGGAATCACGCATTCGCTCTAGGGATATGGTCGCGGCGTCGGAGGAAGAAGAAGGCCATTAACGCAAGCGTAGCAAAGTACTTGCCCGGGGTATTCCCGGCGCACATTCACACCCACACATACTCACCGACTACGTGGATCCTGATGGAGTTTGTGAGGCCCCGAGGGGTCGTGCACGTATAAACGCCGGAGTCTTGGGTTTTAGCGTAGTATATCGACAGTCGATACTTCCAGTCCCTCTCGAAGGCGGCGATCGCCCAGCCTGCAAAACAGAAATTACACCACGGTGTGAGAATCGCTGCTGGCTGAACTTTCTCTCGTCGGATGTGGAACAAAAAAAAATTCGCCGCGGCTGCAAGTGACAAGTTTGCTACTAGTTTCTTCCGTAGGGGATGGAACTTTTTGTTTTCCGTCGTTGTGGAATTAAAAGTGGAAGTTACTGATGATTACAATGCAGGTTTTGGTATCGACTATGCGGGGATATTATTTATTTTTAATTGGAGAGAAAATCGAATTTGATTTTTAACTGAAAAGGGCGCAGAATTTAGTTACTGCTGTAATATCGGATTTCGAATAGTTTTATTTAAAAAAAAAATGGAAGGTATTCTGTTTGATGCTTTTGTAACTTGAATTTAAGCTGCTTTCATTGTTACTACTAGATAAAATTAACCAGATATTTTAGTGTTTAAGTTTAAATTATCGAACACTTTACTTTTAAAAATATAATACTTTATGTGAGAAAACAAGTACAGCATGGATTACTGAGAGCTTTTGAATAATTGAAACTCAGCCTTCTAAATATTAATAATAATAAACGATTACTTTACTTTATTTATTATTCGACCGATAAGGGCTTCTGGGATGTTTGTATTTTGTACTCAATTTTTTTATTTTTGTTTTGTTATTTTTCTATATAGCACGTACAATGATCGTTCCTAACAAAGAAAATCTCATTTCATTTTTACTTCTCGGAGAGTAGTACGTTTTCGTAATTCACAAGAAAAAAAGTCAAAATTCAAATCTGTCACGAAAAAAGCTCATTTCTCGAATTTCCCGCGAAGAAAAAAGCACGTGTCGCGAATTTTCCGCGAGGGAAATGTTTTCCTCGGCGTTTTTCCTCTTTTTTCGTTATAACCTTGTTTAAAAATAAATCATAGGTATGGTTTTTGTGAAAAATCTAAACAATAAACAATACATTATTTCGTTTTTCAGTAAAAGACAACCAGTCGCATTACTGTCAAAGTTTAAACAACGCCCGTACATCATTTTGCATATTTTATTATTCGTTACAACGCCCAAATGATGTTATACCGACAAAGAAGAGAAAAAAGGGAATCTGTTAAATTCGTAGCAGGGATTTAATGTAACCTATCAATAATCCCAGGCGTCAAGTCGGGGATGAAACGTACACAACGTCGGGCTGCTTATCCGATTTAACCGGCGCACGCGGCTTATTGTATCAATATGCGCTCAGAGTGTTCGCCAGCATCTGCAGCGCGGCGATTCCTCCGGTTAACTGGCAGACGGAAAAATATTATGAATAAAACAACGACGAGGCGGGCTTTAAGCCGCTTGGCATTCGCTACCCACGTAAATGTAAAAAAAGCTCTCCCTTCGCTGGAAAAATCAGATCGGAAATTTTCCGCGGACGAAAATCGCTCTTTCATAACGTTATTTCCGACGTTTTGAAAATTTAAAATCCTGCCCTTCTCTCCCGGGCCGCCGGGCTTTAACGACGTTTCGGCCGGCGCATCGCTATTCCGTTAGGTCGGATATCGGACGAATCGATAATCCGCGTCTGGCGAAATTTTACAATGCGATGCTTCATTTTTCCATTCGATTATTCACTTCGCTTCGTTAATTCTCCTGATTACTCATTCAATTAGCGATTTTTCTTTACGGTCGAAAATTTCATCATGTATACACCTTCAATCGAACGCGGCCAATGTAAATGCTTTTAATTATACTTACAAAATATTCCTTCCTGCCGGCGTTGATAAAATTATCCGAGCGAAATACACCTCGCGAATGTTTACAGTTATTTCCGCAATATGTAACGGGATGTTTGAGAGATAAACGTAAAAAAAGAATCTAACGGCCTGGAAGCCAAAGCGTTAGCTTTGACATACAAATATACGAGCGCGGCGCGCGTCAACGGAAATTTTAGAGGCACCGTGGGGTAGTTTTAACGGCGGCGGGAACGTGAAAAATTTCCGGCTTAATATCGCGAGGTATTTCGCCAATGAAAATTTTTCGGCGCGACAGCAACGGGCGAAGGGCCGCCACGCATTATTGGATCTGTAGATTAATTCGCTTCGCTTTCGCAAACACTGCTTGCGAAACGGCGCTCTTTTACCAAGCAAATCGACCGGCAAAATTTCGGTTTGTTTTACACCTATAAATTCTCCACGGTATTTCGTGCCAACGGCTCTCTTTTTTTTTAAGCGGCAGTGGATAGAGCTTTATACTGTCACATAATTTTACGTGCCATACGTGGAATGAAATTTTGCCTGATTTACAGCTTCCATGCTTTTTTTCTGGCAATTAATAACTTTATGGGTAGAATACTACTCAAGGGACACGGAAAATTTACTTGAACGTCAAAAATGTGGAACTAAAGTGCACGAGGAATATCAACTTGAAGAAGAGTTTAAATTTATGCGATGTCTGATCGTTATTGACTCTTACTACTGCGATTGACTTGTAACAATAAAAAAAAATTGAAGTAGTCAATTATAATTTATCAGATAAGAAGAAAATGAGTTAGTCAGTTTATTAAGCAGCAGTGTGATGTAAATTGCAGTAGAAACAGTCGGTACGTAACAGACTCAATAATTGAAACACTCCCTTCATTGAATCATCCAGACATAATATACTAAATATTTTAAATACTAAATATTTACTAATATACTAAATATTTAAATTCATATTTTTCTCATACTTTGTCGTGCATTTTTCTTTGATTAATAAAACTATGTTATTGATAGAATTTCAAAGGGAATTGCCAATTATTCTATAAATACTTTTTACTTTTGTTTCACGATGCGATTTAAAAAAAAATTATATTTTAAAAATAATTTACTACAAAGGTAAACATTAATTAGTCATTTACTTTACTAGTTCTCTGTAGTTTTCAATTTTACAGTAAATAGGGCAGCATTAATTTCGCCCGCACTTATCTTTGATTGGACTTTTAGTTCTAATTTCATTTTAAGTAGTAGAAGATGAATTTAGTCAGACACTTAAAAGTTAGTATTAGTCTTTTAGTTTATTATGTCAGAGTAAGTAGTGCATCGTGAATTTGATCAGGCACTTTTCAAAATTATTTCAAAACTTTTAGTTTCTAATTTTATACAGTAGTCGTCCAACTTTTGCTGTCGGCGTATAAAAGTTGCAGATACATTTAAGTAAATCAATTATAATTTATCAAGCAAACGGGTTGGTCGATTTTGTTAAATATTAGTCGTTTAATATAAATTGCAATAGTAACAACTGGTACAAAATAAACTCGATAATTAAAGCACTTCTTTCAACGAATTTTCTAATACATTAATTTTCAAGACTTTTCTTATATTTTTCTTTCCTCAATGAAAAGTCGAAATCCTGACAATTTCAAAATTAATTGTAAATTATTCTCTAAATGTGCGCCCATCGTTATAATGAGTCTAAATAACTATTACTTCGTAAACAAATTTTTGAATAAATAAACCTTAAACTTTAGAAACAAATGTTCATTTCACGATTGCACATTGTCACTTCTGTCGAAGAAACATTTAAAAAAAGATGTATTTTAATTTGCAATTTTTTGAAAGACTAAAGAAAAGTAAATTCTCCCAGAATGTTTGTAAGATATCTTATATGTACATCATGTTTTCAAAGAATTCATTTCACTGCTCGAAAAAAGGCAAACTAAAATAGGTTTTTTAAAATGTGCTGTTCTTCGTTGAAAAGGACGCTATAATAATATTTTTCGATGCAAGTGCGTAAAAGGGGGAATTTATCATCCTCACTCCGTTGGGTGATAATCACACACAATCGAAAATTAATTTACACGTGCCTAACAATATTTTTCAATATAGTATAAGTGGTGCGTAAAATGCATAAAAGCGATTTTATGCACACTGTATAAAAAAATACATAAAATAAGTTACATATTGCGTAACTATACATAAAAATTGCACAACTACGCTGACAATCCTTTGATTATCATCAATGCAACAACCACCGTTAGAGTAAGCAATCACGAAAAAAAAAAAAAAAGATAAAACCAAAAAAAAAGAAAAAAGAAAAACTGCACCCTCGTGCTAAAAATTTTGCCACCCCGTCGTAATTGAATTACAAGGCCAAAGCATAAAACATGATCGCCCGGCGCGGCTGACGGCGCGTTTCCATAGGGGGGGAGGGGGGGGGGGGTCGCGGCGCCGCGGCGTATAAATTGCGCGCGCCAAATCGCCGAGAGCGGGGCCAATCATCTTCGTGCGCCAGTGCGATATCGCCGGGGCATTAATCTGTCGGGGTCGCGTCAATGCTTCATCGCGATGAGCCCAGCCGATCGGCCTGACGCGTCGCACCGGGGCAATTCGTTATACCCGCGTAACAGCCGACGAATTATTCTTTGCCCAGGCGAAACCTCGACCCTCCCGTGCCGCGATGAAGGGGTGCGCTTTGATTTTTCGAACGCGAGTGGCGCGCGTTTTACAGTTTTATTTTTGGTACGGGGCTTTACAGCCGGCGGCTCGACTTTTTTTGACGGATGATCGTTCCAGCTTTTTTTTTTTTTTTTTTTTTTAATAGGAAGGTTTTCTTTACGTTTTGTGTTATTCGTTTTCGATTGTTTCGACGTCTCGTATTTAAAAATATGTATCTTTATGAAAAGTTATTTTAAAATTATTTGAATGCGAGGATTAAAGACTTATTTACTATAGTGTACTGAAAAAGTGAACAAATCTACTAAAAAATGTTTAATAAAATTTGATATATTTTATAAAACCTCACTGAAAGAGTTATTCTACGTAGATTGAAGTGGTTTAGTAACCCTAGTCATAAATATCTAAAATTACGTAACAGTAACAATAATTCTAAGACAATTTATACGCATTACTTTTTTGAACAATGAGAAGAAAAAGTAGTTAATTTTTTATAACTATATATTGTGTGTTATTATAATATTTTTCTTATTATATTACTGGATGAAGAAACATTTTAATTTTAATATTGAATTATTTTTAAATTCTTCTTATGTTCATTTAAATAATGAAATAAAAAATCTTCTCTATAGAAGCCTAAACAGTCAAATCTTAAATCGTTCGTTGTATAAAACTTAGTAGGCAGCAGACTTTGTACCGGAAGTAAAGTCTTAAAGCAGTTCCACCAGCTGGAAAAAGTACCAGACAATTTGCTGCATACTATCCGGTTACATCTAGTAACTCTCGAACATCAACCGTAACATAAATCATAGAAATAATAACAACGAAAAAGCAAGTTACAAATTTATCTATAAAGTTATCAAGCGAAAAAGAATGATTCCTTTCAACTTTTTCATACAAAGAGAAATCCCTAATTAATTAATTTAATAACTCCCAACGCTATCCTCCTTTAAAGACGAAATCTTGAGGATACTTGCGATACTATTTAGTTTTCCTCTCAAAGTGAACTTTAAGTGAAAAATCTCAAAAGGAAAGTACCCTCCGAGGGAAAGTACGAGAAGCCAAGCAACAACAGCTTTACTAAAAAAAAAAGAAGAAGAAGAAGAAGAAACTATTTCAAGAACTTGTCCGTACCTCATGCCCGACAATTCTTCGCGCCGGCGTAAAAATCGATTAAAACTTCTCCGCGCGAACGAAGCTCGTCGCGCTCACGCACACACACACACACACTCCTGCGCGTTTTTTCGTGCTCGCCCGTGCAAATCGATGGAAAATCAAAGCCTCGGAGTTTTAATAATCGACGCCGTCGTACCAGCGAAGATTTAGACAAGCGAAGTTTTTCTTCTGTTCTGCGCGCGATTGCTTGTTCTGTCGGCGCGAGGCTGCTGCAAGTTTCTCTTTCAATGAGCGATCGTCTTATTGCCGCGATAAGAAGCTCGCAGAATTTCCACCGCAAACTTGCCCGCGGGGAACAAAAAGGGAGTGCGCGTTGAGGAAATAAGGACGCAGCGAGGGCTTCGCGCCGTGCAAGTGGCTTGCTTGCAACTTTAACGAAATGACTTATATAGGAAATTAAGAGCCCCTATGAATCGGTCTTTTTAAAGGGCTTAATTTATTTTACAGTATAAACTTTAGTTTGTTTCGAAATTATTGTCCTTTTGCATGTCTGAGTAAGGAGCGCTCCGCTTATTCTATTTATCGATCGTTTTACGGGTTTAAAGCCTTCTTATACAATAGAAAACAAAGTAGCAAGAATAATTACGTTATAACGTAAAGATACTTGTTTACAAAAGGAATTAAAACATTCTATTCTCTGATAAACAAAATCTTGCCTTCTGCTATTTAAAAAAGACTTTTATAAAGGCATTTAAAAATGATATACTTCAGGTAAGTCTTTCGATGAAACTTATATCGTGGATATTTTTGTGGTAATCTCTGTATGAGAAAATTTTTTTTACACGATTTTTATAAAGATTTAGGCGATAGAAAATTATTGTTAAGTTTCACCTTGTAAATGAAATGTAATTTCGATCTTACTTATTAATCATTTTGTATATAAATAACAAATAATATCCGTCAGCATCATAAAAAAGCATACAGAAAGCACGAATATGAAGAGAAAATTAAAAAAGCAATTTTAGTATACTTATATTAAAAAAAAAAAGAAAAGAGCGAACGAGGTGCCCGGTACAGCGGAGCGGCCGAAAATTAAAATGGGAAGAGTCGCGTGTGATCGATGCAGATGGATGAGTCGAAGGCCGGGCTCCATCTTACGTGTATAAACAAAACCGACAGACGTCGCGAAAGAATGTTTGATGACGCCGGAAAAGAAACGCGTGTAAATATATTCCGCGGCGGCTGCTCTCGTCCAAGAGGGGGAACCGAATTCTGTCAATATTTTCTTTAATTTACAGAGAAACGCGTGGCGATGGCAAAATTATATTTGGAGAAATAAGACACATAAATACGGCGTTTAACGGTATACGAAAACTGACGTTCATTATTTTTCTGCGTCCATTGGCTGATTCAACTTTGTTTTACACAGAATTGCAACAATTAACAAGTTAGCGAAGAAAAAATAATGTTAAAATAACTATAATGATTTTCAAACAACACTTATTGTAGTAATTTAATACAGTCATTTAATATAATAATTTTTAACAAAGATTATTATATGCTGAACTTTGTTTTACACGGTATTGCATCAATTAACAAGTTATAATAATATTTAATAAAAATTATTGTATCTAACAATTTTATTTAACAAAGATTATTATATGCTGAACTTTGTTTTATACGGTATTGCATCAATTAACAAGTTAGCGAAGAAAAAATGATGTTAAATTAACTGTAATAATTTTTAACAAAGATTATTATATCCTGAACTTTGTTTTACACGGTATTGCATCAATTAACAAGTTAGCGAAGAAATAATGATGTTAAAGTAACTATAATAATTTTTAAGAAAAATTATTCTATCCTGTAATATTCAGAAAAAGCTCGAGTTATTTATTCCAGTTTCTACTGTGCAGTTTATTCCGTGAATCAGAAATTGAAGAGCGCTTGTTTAAAATGTTAATATTGAATAACTTTTTGCGCTGCGTTCGATCGAGCAATAATTTACTTATCACGAAAAAAAAAAACGATAACTCCATCCGATCGATTTTACGTTCACTCTATAATACTATTACTGTTATAAAATGAGAACAACTTGTCGCTATTTCAATAAATTTAATTTATTAAAAAAAAATACACACGCACACACACACAAAATGCAGCATAATACTGAATGTAAAAAGATAACAATTGGGTAAAGTATAACTTATTACACGTATTTAATTAATGAAGTGGAAACTGACGGAGTAACTGCCAGACAACTGGCTCGCCCGTCGCTCGAGGTTGACAGGCCCGAGAGAGATAGCGACGCGCCGAGAGAGAAAGAAAATGCGCGCGAAAGAGAGAGAGGACTAGTGTGCCTCTTCCCACGCGTCCTTTCAAAATTAACATGCAGCCGGGCGTTTCAAAGCCGACCTCTACTTCACGCACACTCGTAAATTCGCGCGGCAGTACGCGCAGGCTCTGGGCAAAGGGAAAACGGACGTCGGATTTATATCCGCGCATTTGTATTCATTTTAAAGCTAATTACCATATAATGGGAACGAAGGGGTCGAGAGAAGGGGGAGGGGTGGAGTTGACGGCCTCGCGTGTCCTCGACCTCGAGCTGTTCGCGCGATATTTCACAAACGAAGGCTCAAAGGGGGGAGGGTGCCTCATTTTTGCGCCAAGGCGCGGGCATATGTGAAGGAATGAAATTTACGAGCGCGCGCTGTTTGAATAAACGACTGGCGTTGATTTTTTTTTTACACCGAGCAGAAGCCCCCTGCATTCTGCGGATTGAATTATTCGACCGCAGAGTAACGAAGTTAGGGGTGCGACAGCTAGCGTATTTTTTTTTCTTTTTCGTTTATTTTTTTTTTTTTTTTTGGTAGCCGCGAGTACAGAGGTGACAAGGGGTTGGGGTTTCAATTAGGCAAGTGAGGATTCGCGTGTCTTTTGCGCTTTGAATGGTGGAATTTCGTTGGGGGTAAGATTTAGTGTAATTGCATTGATTAATTGACAGCTGCGTTTTCCTTTTTTTTTATTACGATTGGATAAATTGGATCCCGATTAAGTGGCTTTAATTGGCTGATTGCGACGTGGACCCTCGTTCTTAATTTAGTTTGATTTCATTGGGCGATCCGTTGATATTGCTACTTCAAGGACTCCTAACTGCGATCAAATAATTTTGTTACTAATTTTTTAATGCAGTTTTAAGTTAATTAATTATTTACTTGCATTACTAGGTTCTGTAGTTCTGAATTTTTTAGTAAACAGTAAAAGCATTACGTGGTTCTTCATATTATGTTCTTATTGGTTTCATAGTTTTTAATAGATATTTTGGCTTCTAGTTGTACAATCAGTAGTATAAGATGAATTAGGTCAGACTCTTAAACATTATTATTAATCTCGTCGTTTTTTATTTTATAGTGAGTAGTGCAGCGAGAATTTCATCAGACAATATCCAGAATGATTTTAATCTTTTACTTTCTACTGTTATTGTAAATAATAATAAGTAGTATATAATCGATTTGATCAGACACAAGTGTAAAATAAAATTAATCAGAAGCTAACAATAATTTTTACTGAACTTTAGAATTTTATCTTTTTATAAAGTAGTGCAGAATTAGTCCATCTTAAAATTCGTTTGTCAATTACAACTTTCATTATTAAAAGCTGACTATTTCAAATAATTATCTGAAAATGTCTCAATAAAATATAACTTATACCCACACTTTCCAGGCTCCAAACCTTTGAACCCGATAAAATCACAAATTTAAATCAATTAATAAACTTACCTACAATCCCCAGAAATAAAAAGAATATTTTTACCCTCTTTCCATACATTTAAATTGCTAAGAAGTAGAGGGGTAGCGCGGCCCAAAAAAAAGGCACGGAGATATAAGAAAGAAGTTGGCATAAGAAAAGGGGAAAATCCAATGCGGGACGAGGTTCGATACTCACCAGTCAGATATTGTCGAAAAGTAGACGTCCAGGTCCACTCGGGATTGCCGAGTCTGCGGGCGAAGAGACACTCGAGGTGGAGGATGCTCCCGGGAAAGACGGCCAGGGCGCCCGAGGGCTCGAACGCCGCCGATCCCGCCGGGAGACCGAAGAGTATCGTCGGCGGCACGTCCTCTGCAACGTAACGGCACCGCAAGGTGCACTTTAGTACCGGGAGGGAAAACCTCGGGACGGATTTTTCCGTGATGAAATTTCGCGGGCGTTAAACTTGCGGAGTTAACTTGCGAGCTTTCTTTTTGTTTCAACTTTGCAATGCTCGTATCGTACAATATTCTTTATTTTGTTAATTAATACTATCAAGGGGCAATGGGCGCTTGTCGGGAATTAATTCTTGCGGAAGACTTTTGAAATTTTTGAAAAGTAGAGTCTATTTTGTCGTTTTATAGATTGTAAATGTGAAGCAGATAAAGTAAAGTTAAAAAAGAGAAAGAGAATATCAAATCTACTTTATGAAAATGTCAAAAATCTTTCGCAAGATTTAATTTTCAGCGAGTGTATATTACAAAGTAGTATTTACCTTCGGATTTTTTTTTAATTTCGCGAAAGCAATTTAGGATAGTTAAAATAATTAAGTAAATAATTTTCTATTTACTTTTCTACTCATTTTATTCAGTGATGTTTTGAGTTTACTTTCAGGTGTATTAAAATAAAATTGTGCAATAAATGTCAATGTACTTGATTTTCAAGCGCATTATACTGGCGATTTATTCACTTTTAAGGTTTCCATAAACGCAACGTATGCACTTTGAAAAGTAATTCAGAACGTTGGATGCGCGATACTTTTTTTTTCTTTCGGTAAAAATTCGAAAGGTAGATATCGAGGCTAAAGAGTTTTACATAAAAACTGAAATCGAGCAGTTGAAAGTATAGATTTTTAACGATTTACCAAGATTATATGCGTTTTTTGAACGATAAAATAAAGTACATCAGAGAAGTAGTAAAATTCGTATACAAATTTCTATCTCTCAAAATTTATGTTAGTTAGACTTGCTTTCATAGGTGCGTAGGTACCTTTTAAATAAACATTTTCAATCCAGGCTGAATGAAAGTTTATTTACATTTTAAGCATTGAACGTGACATTATCCCTTTGGCAGTCACTTCCCAAAAGGGCTCTAAAAAGTTGGCGCGTGCAAAATACTCGCAAAGGGATCGCTCATTTTTCATGCACAGCCGGCAGTCGCGACTTCTAATCACCGCGCCGCGACCCGCATGCAACCCTTATTAATGACCCACGACCGACTTTTTATCTCTGACCAGACCGCGCTGTATCCTCCCGTTTTGAAATGCAAAATACTCGCCGATGCGTTCCTCGCAACGGCGACGACGAGGATAAGGGAAAAAAAGGAACCGATCCGTTGAATATTTATGCCACGGTGAATTATCCCTTTACAACTGCGTCTTGGTCTCACCCCCGATCTCCGAGAAGATGTCTCGTCGGCGTTACTCCCTTCTCTTTTTAGCCCGCGAGCGCTTCCGGGGGGAGCCTCCCGCCCTTCCGCATTTTTTCCCCAGCCTGCCGGGGCTTTTTTTTTTGCCTGAGGACTGCAATTCATGCTTCGCGCCCTTCCATTAGCCCAGCGAAAAGGGGTTGCGGGTGTGAAGCGAGCCATTATTCGCGGTTTGACTACGGCAGCTTAAGTTTCGAGCCTTGAAAAACTTATTCCGGGGGCGGCGTAAAGATTGGCGGTTTACTATATTAAAAAAAAAAACAAGAGTGTCGAAGATTTTTTTACAGCCCTTAATGTACTGTATGTTAAGAGGATTTCTCACGCGAGTAGGAGGAAGTTTATTTTTTTTTATGCAGTCTTCGAAAGGAAGCTTTTTGAAGAAATTTAAATGTTATTAAAGCGAATGAGTTGTATGAATTTTCCCCAGTCGAAAAGTCCGTCGAAACTTCCACTGTCGTTACCGAATAATTCTTTACCGCACAACAAAGAAGCTTAAAGTCCCCGTTTTAAAAATCGATACACCGTTCTGTCAGCGCGAAGCGGCTTCTTCCGTCGGAACCAGTTAAACGGAAAATTTGAGAAATAGATTATCGTCCTACGCCCACACAAAAAAGAAGGGAACAAAGTACATAAAACTTCTTCCAGTTTCAGTATAATTTCTCTTTAAATAAAATGAAGACGCCACTTTGACAGCGTGAAGTGGCCGCGACTCAGCGTTCAAAAGCATCTTCATAAAACACTCCAGACACTTCAAACTGAATAAGGAACGAAAAGAAAAAAGCACCAGCCCGCAATTTTTCGAGTAGAAATTTGAGCAACCTCATTCCAGACCACCCGAGGAATCTCCACTCCGGCGAGCCGTCAGAAGACGGCGGGGCAGGGCAGCGCCACCATAATTCATGCAGCCGCCAAAGAAGAAGACAAAGCCAAGCGGCGCGAGAGTAGCGTAACCGGAGTCAATGAAGCGGCGCATAATACTTCTGGCCGAAAATGTTGAATGCGGCCCGTCGCGGGAGATGAAGTGCCGGAGCCCCGGATACGCTCGCGCAAAGCTCTTTTCATGCGCCGGGGGAGGGTGGGGGGTGGTGCCAGTCCCGCCGCCGCCTTATAATATCCGCGGCATGCGTCTAACGTCAACCGGAGACGCCGCACCGGACTGAAAACATCTCCCTGCGCGGCTTATTAAAATTTCAGGAAAAACTGCAGGGGCGAGGAGGCATGAGAGAAAAGAACCGCGGGGTGAGCTCAAAGCGCCAGGCGCCACGCCCGCCAAAGTGGATGTGCGTGCAGTTCGCGGGGCTTTGAGGCTTCACCGGGATGCCGGAAGTTGCTGCGCGCGCTTGGCAAAAATGTACATGCCGTCGGCGCATAAGGCGAAGTCTTAATCTACTAAGTGCGGGTTTGATGTTTCGCTAAATTACAAACTGCGAGGGGTTGTTATTATTATTCTTATTGTTTGGTCAGTGCAGTTTATGAAATAATTTTTTACGGTACTTTTCTATTTCTTGAAGCTTGTGTGTTTTATTTTGAGTACTGGATTCATTTCAATTGGTATCATTTTGACGCTGATCTTTTAGTTTCTAATTTTATTGTAAGTAGTACGATTTGGATTTAGTCAGACGCTTACAAATTTATACTGGTATTTTAGTTTCGAATTTTATAGTAAGTAGTGTAACCCGAATGTAGTCAGACACTATTAATTGTGGCTACTGTTCTTACTTAATTTTATAGCAAGTATTATGACTTTAAAAAAGTAGTATAACATGATTTTGGTCAGACATTTGAATACTTGAAAATTAGTACTCATTTTATAAAAAGTAGTATAGCGTTAATTCAACTAGACATTATTGAAAATCGGTTTTAACTCTATATCTGTTAATTCTATAAATATTATAATTTAAAGTTAGTACGACTATAAATTTGTTATTTCGTACGAAATATTGTTAGATTAATTCAACCAGACATTATTAAAAATCGATTCTACCTCTATATGTGCTAATCTCGTTGTAAGTATAGTACTATTTAAAATTAGTCAGACAAAAATTAATACAGCTGCTTTTCTCATTTCATAGATAGTAGTGCAGCGTTAATTTCGTTCAGACGTTATTAAACATCACTGCTAGTCATGAATCTTTCAATTTTTTAGTAAGCACTATAACATAAATTCTGCCAGACAAGGACAAAATTGATACGAGTCTCCTAGCTTTCAACTTGCATTTTAGCTTCAAATATTGCATAGCGTAGTAGGACATAAATTTAGCGCGACAATATTAAACTCTAATAAAATAATTTCAAGTAATAAAATATTTTTAAACGGAAATACCGGTGTTTATTAATCCGATAGCATTATTAAATTTCAAACTATTCCCTAATATAAGATCCCTGAATCACGGCGAATGAAAGCGTACCAGCAATTCCAGCATAAATGACTTTATGAGCTCGTTCAAAGACAATCGGAGGGACTAGATTTCAGTGTGAATACCCTTGTAGTTGTGAGTATTTCTTGCCGGTGTGCGAAGTCGCCGGTACGACTAGGTGGTTTGGTCTCATACGTGTCAGGAAAGTAGATTCCAGGGAAGCAACGGCACCGCCAGGCCAATGTCTGTCTACATCATCAAACATTCGCAGCGAGCCTCTGTCTCTTTTATCTCTCGCTGCGGCTCTATTTCTGCTACTCTCCAGACTCTCTGTTTATTTCGCACGTGCTTTTCAATTATTTTACGAATATGCATTGTAATAAACAGGATAAAGGGAATTACTGCTGTCCGACCTTTTTATTTAATAATATTGCTAGCTATTTTAAAGAATTCTCGTATTTGTTTATTTAATGAGAATTTAATATTTATTTTCACTAACTTAGAATTATACAATTTATGAAAATAAATTAAGCAGGATAACGTCGCGATTTATTCGGTCAAATCGTATAAAAGTGATTTGTGCGACTAGAGCGCGATAGTATTACAGTCGTCGTGCAATTTATTGTACCTTATTTCAAACGAAAAAGAAAAAAATAAAAAAAAAACGATTTGAAATAGTGCGTTGTATAAGAGCAGGCTTTTTCTACTATCATAGGACGAATACTAATAAAACTGGAAGAAAGGAAAAACCATTGTAACATTTTTTAGAAAGACCCACAGAAATACCTCGGATCGTACTTTCGCTTTTATCTCGAGTTTCTTTCATTTTTTTCCAGCATTGTTGAAACTTTTTTTTTGTCGTGGAGATACGCAAAGAAAACTCAGGAATTTCTCTGAGCTTTTTGAAATAAAGATCGAAATCATTTCCGTTCTTATAATACTGAACCTGCGATTTATCACGGAAATAGTCATTCACATTGATTCTAAAAGTTCAAGATACTTTCCATGCTACCTAATTTATTTATTTATGTATTCATTTTTTCAAAAAATATATAGAACATAAAAACGCGAATACTCACTCTAATGTATTGAAATAAATTCAAGAGAGAATCCATAATGGACAAAAAAAGTTTTTGCAGAAAAAAGTCCAGTCAAAAGATCAAAGAAGTCGTTTTCGAAACGTGCGAGCAACGTCCGTAACGCGTTTAAAATTAGACACCTCGAACGTGACATTATCTTCAAAAGGAATGACCACAAAGACGAGCGCGGAAGATGAAGTCCTTGGATAATGTACCTAAAGAGTCACGTATGTGCCCCATCCCCCTTTTCTTTTTATCCACCAACCCCGTTCCGCAGAAAAACTTGTACAAAAGTTAATTTTCTCGCTGCTCCTTTTTATTCGCATTATGTATGCAAGGATTGCGAACTAAGTGAAAAAGATCTGTTGGCTCGATACCGCGCGGTCTTCTGAATAATAAAAAAGGGCTTAGTTAAGCTAAGCTATTGCAAATTCGGTTAATAGCGCAAAAAAGTTGCTCTACCCCCTTTTTTCCCCCGGCGAGCTTTGCTTGTATCGGCGAAAAATGTGTTGCTTTTTAAAGAGTGGCTTGCACGCAACATTTTCTCCGTAATACAAAATAAAATCTCCCCCTTTTTAAATAAACTTTAGCACGTCGGGTTAACTATTTCGGCGTTGCTGAGCGGAAACGAGCATTCCACACGCAGTTTATAAACTTTGCACGAAGCCTTTTGAAATAAAGGAGAAATAAAGCTGTTCCAAAGATAAGAATCTTTGTAAAGGGGGGAGGGGGGTGAAACTGGAGTATCCGTGTCCAATGCGCTGCGTTATAAAACAATATGCAGAGTTCAACATATTTACCGGTGTAATTGGAGATAGCGGTGGTGGGAATGCAGGTGGGCACCTGGCCGTTCCACACGCCGTTGCGACAACTCAGTACTGAATCCCCCACGAGCTTGTACTTGCCTAACTCGCGACATCGCACCATCACCTTGTCACTATGCGGCACCGTAATCTTGTCCACCTGCAATGATAATATTTTATTTAAAAGTTAAAATCAAGAATCAATCGAACACGGCGAGCTAATTTTAGCAACTTTCATTTAAATGCTCACATGATCCAACTCATTGGATAATTTACTTGGATTATTTGTGAAAAAACAATTGTAAATTTTTTTGTAAAACTTATTTTATAAAAAAAATGGACATATAAAGTTTTATAAAATGTTTAACGAAAAATATATTTTATTATAAGGAATTTATAAAAGTTTATATGTTACTAATATTACTTGTATGTTACTTCATATTTAACTTTACTGTGATCATCTTATCACGACGTAGTAGTTATACAGTTGTACTGTTCTATATAATATAATATCGCACAATTTCATAATAAACAATTTACTATTTATTGATTAATAAATGCGCTAATAAACATTAAATTAAAAAAAAAAATACTTATCGTTTATATTTTTCGATTTTCTATCAGACAGGTATAATGGAAATTGACAAAGTATTTTATTGTTACACCGAATTAAAAAAAAATTGCATCCTTCGTAGGAAGCTTTGTAATAGTACCTTCTACCTCTAAAAGCAAACGATTTCCTATCGTGACCCGCAAAATATTCGAAACTGTTTTTGCGAGAGCGATTACACGCAGCTTCAACAACTTCGAAGTTCGCGAACGAAGTACACGCTCGTAATACAGATTCAAAGACAGGAAAAACAGTCCGAGCAACAGTTCCGAAAATTCCGTCGCAAGCATACAATGCAAAATAAAAAAAAAGCTCAAGCACTCGAAAACAACACCTCGTCTTCTCTCCAAACACGCCGCTCGAAAAAAAAAACTGGAACAAATGCGACAAAAAAAAACCGAAAAGACACGAGATTCTCGCCAGAAAAATGCAGCCGTCGGCGGAGCATATAAGTTTTCCTGGAGAAAGGAGAGAGAGAGAGGGGCAGAAGGAGCGAAAAGAGAGGGAGAGAGAAAGAGGCGCAGGCAAAGCGATCGGAGAGCGCATTCAGCCGGCCAAAAGCGATTCTCGCCCCCCGAAACTTTTCAGCGGGCGACTTTTCGCGAACGTATGATTTCGCGATTGCGCGCGAATATTCCGCGCGCCGCGCCTTCTTGCGAAAAGACGTCCGAGTCGTGATCGGAATGCATTTTCTACCCCCTTCTTTGCCTCCCGCTGGCACTTCTTGCCGGCGCTGTGTGTACGGACGCGGCAAAATGTGCAGCGCGGAAGTTTTTGCCTTTCGCCTGCCTCGTTTGATATTCCGCTCCCGAATTTTTCGACGCCGCTTAGCGGCTTAAAGGTCCTTTAAAGGAGCGAATTATCGCGGGTCGCTGTGCTCGCGACTCATAATTTCACGAGCTGAGAATTTTTTTTTTTTTTAAGTCTGACAAATCTTAGCGCGTGCTGATGCTTTTTTATACTCGCTTGGATTTGAAATTCTTTATTTATTGCGTCACTTGATTTTGTAAGGAAATAATTGGGTTGGAATGAAAGCGAAGTTTTTCGAGCGCTCGTACTTGTTGCTTTAATGAAAAAGTAATAAATTTTATTATTGTAATTATTGCGTGCAAGTATGAAAGAAGAAAGAACTTAATTGTGTTTTTTTTACCATTTTATTGAAAGTTATAACTTAAAAATTGAAATTAATATTCTAAAATTTAATTAGACTTTTTTCCCGTCGCTTAAAAATTGTTGGTAACATAATTAGAATCAAATTAACTAGGGCAAACGGTTTTAAAAATTGATAGTACTTGTTCATGCTGTAATGTATATTAACTAGTAGCATAAATTTAATTTGCTCTTATTTCGCATAATAATTAAATTATTTATTCGCACTAATATTTCTCACATGATTACTCCAAGGGATCTTCATCTACTCAGCAATTTCACTCGTCAACATTAAAAAAGGCATTAATTTTAAAATTTTTCGAAAAAAAAGTCGTTCATTAATTAACGTAGGACCATAACGTCAAGTCGAAATTAATATTTTACCGTCACCGGCACAAAATTAGATCGCACCCATCGTCATATTACGCCGTGAAGTCTTAATTAAACTTCGCTAACAGCGCAAAACGCGTTTTCTGAATTACAACTCGGTGTAAAGATCCTTCTCGCAGGAAGCCGCGGCACTTAAATATGTAAAATTCTCCGACGCCGTGCAATCCCTCTGCCAGATCCTCACATAAGCGCCGAAAAAAAAAAAAATAAAAGAAGTGCGAGAAAATCTTGCCTTAATTATGCGACGTGCGAGACGCCGGGGGGCGGCAGTAAAGGAGGGAGGGTTGTCGGCTAAGTTTTAACCTTTGAAGAATCGCGCGGGTCTGCCCCGGGGCGGTCCGTACGTCGGCTTCATCCCACGACCGCGGAATTTCGGCTGTCGCTTAATATTCGCGCTGGAACGTGAAATCTCGCGATGAGATAATAATGCGGGCAACTCGAGCAGACAAGCGCTATCCCAGTGTCTTCTAGAAGTTGCATTCTCTGAGCGTCGCCAGCCGACATTATCAAGCTGCTGAAATGAGTTTCTTTGGGGGATGAGGCGAGCTTACTAGCATTAGGTATTACGGAACTGCGACGCTTCGGGGCTGGTTCAACCCGATTTCGCTTAGATCGCTAGCTATATACGATCAGTGTGAATTATCCCATGTTTTCTTTTTGTTTTTCAATGAAATAGTTGGCTGTCTAACATTTTGTAGAATACATTGTTTTACGCCTTTCACAGTCGAGTAGATATTTTAGGGACTTGTTTTACAATTTTTATAATTTTCTAGTTTTATTTATTTGTAATCTTCTAGTTTTTATTTATTTTATAATTTTCTAGTTTTTAGTTCATTTATAAGTGACTAGCTATTTCAGAATTTTTTTTACGATATTTTACAATTAGTTCTATTATTTTAGTTCCTTTATTATCTATTTATTTTGTGGAATAATTACAAATGAATATTGGACCGTAAAATTAGCAGGTACATTTAACAAACTATAATTATAGTATTTCAAATAATTTTCTAATTAAATAATCTCGACTTAATAAATCGAAGTAAAAACCAAGCAACGAATATAGTCGGGATGAGAATTTTCAAATTATTGGAGATTTCTGTCAAGAATCTGTGTCAACTTAATATTTATACTCGTAGAAATGATATTTATACATTTATTATCAGTACACTGCTTTATTTCTATCTTTCCAAGAACTTTTGACGATTGACACGATTTGAAAGGAAGAAAAATCACTTTTTGAACTTTTCAAATTCATTGCAGAATTAATTAATGGATTTTAAAAAAAAAATGCTGCAGCTGGACAAACTTTTAAGTCATAACAAATTTATTTTCGCAAGATAATGTTAGTCTTGCCCTGCAACATGATAAAACGAAAATTCTAAAGTTCGTTGTACTTTTAATTTCAACTTCGGGAAAAAAGTAAAAGAACTTATTTAACATGCATTGACTACAAGTTCCCCCGAGGTCATCGAGAAAGCCGCGTTCCTTATGGCGTAATTTCTCTGGAGTCCCTTACGTAATGCATGTTTACTTACTTCATTCCCTCTTCCTTTCTTCGTTCTTTCAGCATCAAAATTCAAACCAACCGAATGGCAGTGCTTTCATCGAATAAACAAAATTCACCGAACATTTTCTCAATTCACACAAAAGTTTTTTTTACTTCCCATAAAAAAACAATCTATTTTCAAAATTTGAAAGTCTAATTCTAGTATAAAATTCCCCTTAGAGCTCAAGCTACATTGGAGACATAAAAAGGAAAAAAAAAATTATTTATCCAACGCACTTATATTAAGCGCACTATTCCAAGTAAATCGACCTCTCGACCACAAAAAAGCAATTTAATTTCGTCAAAAAAAAAAAAATGAAAAAAAAAAAAAAGAAATCGTTCTCAGCCCATTGCCCGGTTCCACATAGAAATAACTAAAAAGCTTCTGCAGAAAAGAAGAGAGAGCGGGATCGAGCGAATGGTCCATTGCTTTTCGCCAGGGTTTGACGCAAACACACACACACACACACACACACACACTATATATACACACAAAAAAGGAAAGTTTCGAGTGTGCCTCCACCAGGCGTCACGACGCAAAAAGCGAGCTAAGGAACAGTCGGCGTCGGTCCCTCGTGGCACGCTGCAATCGACGACGTCTGCAATTTTCGCGATTGACCGTATCGCAGTTGCCGGCCGAGTGACGTCGTCACGTGTGAATCGAGCCCCAAGCGGGGGTGGGGAGGACACAGGGTCGAGAGAAATTGTTGCCGCGCTGAAAGTGCGAGGAAAGAGGAAAACAGCCCAGCCCCCGAGAAACATCGAAATGAAATTCGCTTTAGAGAACTTTTGCTCTCGGGCGCGCGCGCGAGAGAGAACGCTTGGCCCCCCGTTGGCTGTACGCGAGAGATTTTAAAAATAAGTTCCGGCTGGCTGGGTAATTGTGTCCGTAATGGAGAGCGAGAGTCAAGCAAGAAAATCTCTTTTTTTTTATGTCTTGTTTATTTAGGTCAATTGTTATGAATACGATTTAAATAAATGCTTTTACTTGGCATCTTAAAAATTGAGATTATTGTTGAACTCCGTACAGAAAGTATCAATAATTATTATTCTATTAAATTATGTGTATACCATGTGTTTTAAGAAGAGAAATAGTTCAATTTGATTTTGTAACAAAAAAAAAAATAGTATTTAGTTGTATTTCTTAAGCTTTTCTGATTTTGTCAGGACTTATCCCTTAAACAGTCTTCTGAAATAAAACGTATTGAAATTACGTAATTACAAATGAATTAAATTTTTCGTGACATAATACTTAAATAATTATTTTTCGTTTTATAATAAAATTATTTAATTTTTTAATTAAGAATGTAATTATTTTATTTCGGAATATAAGTCGTTCCAGCATAGTCATTAAAAATAACGAGTTGCGATAGAGTATATACAAAGGGTGAGAATTTCTTTTTTTGAAGGAATTTATAAGTGCAAGTCTTTAGTAGCAGCAATAATGCGATTATATCCACTTTTTCGAGGTATTTTTTTCTAATAAACCTTTAGACACCTTCAGTTTATTTTTTATAGGCGAAATTTACGACTGCGGGGTCACGAATTTAGCGGCTTACGTGCAAGTCACGCTTTTTTGTTGAGGTTTCTGCCGTGCCTTTGTGTATTCCATTTTATTTTTCTCACTTCATTTAGCCCTCTATTTTCTGGCTTCCGCCGTCGCCAATTTGGCGGAGCTCACTTCTGTCGTCGAAGGATTCCGGGTTTAATCTTTTTTTCACTTTTTTTTTTATTAAGGTCTGTTTCTGTTCTCGCTTTCGTTTTCTACCCACCATTCGCTCCTTTCGCACCTTATGAGAAAATGTTTTCACCGAATATGCTGCGCCGCATGTTCGAAACTTCATCTAATTTAGTGGTGGTCTTAAAGTTAACAAATAGTTGCGAGTTTCTGCGGCAATTTCGTACAAAAGCTTGATTAACTAATTGTTTATTATAAATGATTGTAGATAATGTAAATTGCAAATAGAGATTGCGAAAGTTAACTGAAACTTTGTCGATATTTTTATTATAATTAAATTAATTATTTATTTAACAAAATTGTTCGCAGGAAAATTTCCCGCTGAGGGACTTTATGTTCTAATTTTACCGTAAGTAGTATAACATTAATTTTGTCAGGCACTGTATTAAATATTTGTCCCAGTCTGTTATCTTCTGGTTTTATGTTAAGTAGTATAATGTGATTTTAGTCAGACAATATTAATGTGTTGACTCATCGCACCTTAAAATAGATTCAGTAAGTAGTACTATACAAAATAGTTGATATATACATAATAACGAATCCTGTTTTCATTTAATCTGATTATTTATTCTCGTTACAATAAAGCCAATCAGATATTTTAATCTCCAATTTTACAGTAAGCGGTATATCGGCAATTTTATTAGGTACATAGCATTGATTGATCCTGGAATAAGTAGTATAGCATAAATTTGACCCGACCCTTAAATTGATATGGATTTTCTAATTTTTAATCAGATTTTTAGTTTCTAATTTTAAATTTAATATTGAAGCAGTCACTGATTTTACGATGACTACTGTGGCGTGAATTTACACGATCATTGTTCTAACATTAAATACTTAATTGTTTTACATTAAGAAAGTAGAACAATCGTTCTTTACAACGGCAGACTTACTTATTATCATAAAAATGTTTCAAAAGAAAATAGGCCATTCAATTTATAACCGTCTGAAGAAAAAAAAGTGCGGATAGCATTAAAAAAAGTAAACACTGAAAAGCCTTTAAAATCCATAAAACTCTCGATCAAAAAGTTAACGTCCATTACGTGGGGGTTAGCATCATAAAGTAAGCAGACGCGAAAAAAGTAATAAATCCGTCGGCTGCGGTGTGAATCGTTAGCGGCTTCTCTTTGACGCGAAGTGCGGCGAGCCATTCGAATGCAAAGTAAGTCGGGAAATACCCCAACGGCGAGCTCGGAGGTGGATGGGGGGTAGGGAGCCGGGGAGGGGGGAGGAGAGAGGGAAGGTTTAAAGCCGTAAGTGCCTGCGGTGGCTATAATACCGCCCCCGGCTCCTGCCTAATGGATTGAACGGAATAAATGTCGAGACCTTATTTGGTTACAAATTGGCCGGATGGTGGCGAGCGCGACAACGGACCTGGCCACCTTTTTTCGCGCGCTCCTCCATCTAAACGCTGCCTCCTCTCCACTCTCCCTGGATTCGTCGGCAACTGGGAGGCTACGCTGCATTTTTAAAATTCAACGCCCGGCTTCTGTGCGTCGTTGTGGCAGCTTTATTATCAGACTCGTACCTTTTCGGAAATATTTTACTTAGGACCGTTGAATTTTATTTAATAAATCAATTTACTATAAGGAAAAGAAGCTGCAGGCCTACTGGCAAGTACTGTTGATTTTTTTTTGTGAATTTCTGACATATAACTAGTGGAAATGATTTTTTTATTCCGTCGACAGTTTTGCTAGTAGTATAATTAATAGTTTAACCATTTGTATATTTTCGTAAGGGTTATTATATCTGTGGTGATTTTAATAAAAGACGTAAGTTTTTCAAAATCAAGATATGACTATTTTCATTTTCTTTTGATTATTAGATTCTAAAAATTTTGCACATTACTATATACAATTGAACACAAAGTTAAAAATATCAAGAGATTATGAAAATGTGACTATTTTTTTTAAATGCTGTAATTATTGTTTAGTTTTTTTCTACTAATTTTTATTTTATTTTATAAATAAAAAAATGAACTAACTAAAAATTCATTAATTACAAGCTTCATAAAATCATAAATTTCATTCGCTCACATTTATAAAAAAAAAAAGTAGAGTGCATTCAATTCCATCAAAGCAGAACTCAAATTCGTATTATAATTATAACCTGCGAATAGAATATTGTTTAAATCTAAAAAAATTTTGCCTGTCCCCAATTGAAAACTTTCTTTCCTATAATCATCGATCTATTAAATTATTCTACAACTTATAAAATAAGCTGTACGTACCTTTTAAATACTGCAATTGTTTGTTTATTTTTTTACGATTTTTTATAAATAAAATCAACTAATCACAAGTTCCGTAAAATCATAAATCTAATTCGCTCACATTTGAAAAGAAAAGTAGAGCGAATTCAATTCCACCAAAACAACACTTTCAAAATTTAATCATTCCACTTACAATAAGGTTAATTTAGCGCAGCAAAGTTTCAAAATGGCCCACTTCTTCGGATCATTTCTCCCGGCGCGAGCGAACTTGATAAAACTAAATTTCCAAATCAAAGCTGATCGCGCACTTTAAAAATGTATTTCATTCAATTTGATTCCCCCGAGATTTCTCGCGCCGGCGAAATCTTATTTTCATTCCGCACATTTTTTCCGCGCTAATGTCCCGGCAAGATTACGGCCGACCGACCAGGGTCTGGCTGTCCGTTACGACCCCACTTTCTTCCTCAATAATGGGACAAAGCCTGGGATAAAGGGCGGGGAGTCTGGCCGAGTGCGTCTCGCGGCTGCCACGTCGACTGGTCCGCGCCGTCGGGCGACTGACGCGAAAACACCGTCGCGCCGCTTCTCTCCTATTTAAATACGATCGTCCTCGAGGCGGATGATTTAACGTCCGGGGATTACATTTGCATGCGGCCTAGCAAAATGTTAATCTTTCACGGATTAACGTGGTTCTCGGGTCGCGCGACAGTTGCTTGTGCTCTTCGTCCGTCTCTCTCTCTCTCTCTTGTTTCTCTTGAGAGGACTTATTCTTTTTCTCACTCGCTTGCTGCGCTGCGTTAATCTTCTTTAGTCGCTGAAGAATAAGCAATTTCAACTGATTTATACAGCTTCGCGAGTTCCGCTGAAGGCCGGTAATGATGGTAAATTTTCATAATTTGTCGTGAAAACTTTTCTTTCGTTAGTTGGAGATTTTCTTTTTATTTTTCGCGAGTCGCGTAACGCACGCGTTAATTTGATTATTAGAGCGTTCAATTTTCTTGAAGGCATTGTTAGACTTGCAGATTTTAAAACAGCGCTGCAAACTTAAAGCCCGAATCAATTACAAGCTCATTTTATTATTTTTCATTGTCTGCAGGAGAGAAGTGAGGGGGAGAGTGAAATAATATTGTTTTATTTGCCATTGAATATTGAAGAATGATCGACGCGTGTTTTTTATTTTTTCAGTTCAATCTTTATTAGGAAAAATCTGGTCAATTAAAATATTTTGTGATCGCGATATCCTCATAGACTGGTACGCCTGTATCGTTCAAAATCGTGACATGGTATAATACGTAGTTATCACGTGCCAAATCTTCGCAAATAAAAATATAATTGACAAGCGAAAAATACGTATAGAATATTCTGCATTATTCTATCGTATTCTGTAGTTAACGAAATTTAAAGAATTTTTTTTTGTCCCAAATAGAGAATTCTTTCATGTAATCTATTTTACATAGCTACACTGAGAGAAATGTGTAGTAAAATTTATTGAAGAAAGTGGTGACAGATTGACATTATGAAAGAAAGTGCCATACTTTATAGCGAAATTTTTAAAAAATACACTCTACTCTAAATCTGAAAATATGAATAGTCACATTGAAAAAGTGAAAAGCCGTTCACACGCTAAATATGTTAACGATTTTTCACATAAAATATGTCACTATTCACATTTTCCATGTGAATTTCATTCATTCATTCATTCAGATTTAAAGAACAGTAAGTCTTACCAGACTGTGTTTGAAATTTTTACTTTATAAATCGTTTATTTCGGCGTGCTTTCGTATCAACGTGAAATCAAGACGTTCGCAAGTTAGAACGCAAGTAAAAAAAAAACATAATTAAAAAAATTAAAAGCAATATAATAATCACCCGACGAAATTAGATACCGCCATGGAAACCAGAAACATTTGCGCAGGACGCGGCTACTGGAAGTCCAACGTAAATATTCCAGTGCCGACGGCGGAAGCGCTTGCACTTTCGCGAGAAATCCCAAGAATGCCTGCGCCCAGTAAAGCGCGCGCACGCCCGTTACACCCCACCACACCCCCACTGCCGCGCATGTAATACTTCTCTCCGCGCTACTTAAAATATAACCCCGCCGGCGCTTCGGAGCGGAGAAAATGCGTTGCGACCATTATAAGGAGATTCACGGCGGCTCGTTGGATATATCCAAATGCAAAGGTCAGGAGACTCTGGCCATGGGGCGTGGGCGGAGGGATTCTCTCTCTTTCTCTCTTCGCCTTGGTGAGGAGGGAAAAAGTGAGATTTTTTGCCCGCGTCGCGCGAATAGCCGTAATCCGCTGGCACGTGAGTGAAAGTGCGGGCAAGATAAAAGGGATAACGAGGGCTTCGAAGAGGAAGTACGGCAGTAAAGAGCCGTACGCATGCGAGAAAATGAGGTGGAGGAGGACAGAGAGTGCGGGCTGGAATGGGCAGTTTCTGAAGTTTCGTACTGCGGGGGTAGCTTTATTACCATTTACTTAATTGCACTGCTTCTCTTTATTTTATTTTTTTAGTGCTACTAATAATCTTGAATAAATTTCATAAATAATGTTAACAAACGTTCTAATCTTGAACAAATTTCTCAAATAAAGCAAGGGATATCTAACTATATCACGCATAATCTTAAACGAACCCTCTAAAGTTGAGTTAATGAATATCTACTAAATTTAGTGGAAATTGCTTCATTAATCACTACGTAATAGTGGCGCTCTTTCTACTAATTTTTATAGTAAAAGTTCGCTAAATATAGTTTTCTTTTACTAATTCACCTTTAGATTTCTTGTGATCTTGAATAAATACATTAAGTAAAGAAAAGCAAAAATATCTTTTGAAGTGTTGTTTATGTTAATTAATGTTGAAATTTAATTGCATTCGTCGCCAATTAGTATTGGGCTTCACGTTGAACGTGTAGTTTTGGAGATTGTAAATATCGAACTATATTATTGACATTTGCAAATGGAAGTTGCTATTTCAGCTCGTGAATAATCACTATATAGTATCAAACTGTAAATTACTCACCGATATCGTGATGTTTTTGTAAGTAACAATGAGAAGCGGATGCAAACCTTCGAGCTTGCATTCCAATTGCGGCGTTGTTGTCGTATCGCGACCTGTAACAAAACAAATAATTTGACTTTAAAATACTTCCACGTGTAGCGGCTTCCACATTCAATAATAAATATGTCAACAATAAATTATACAAAATATTAATTATTTCGTAGCGATAAATTTAATCGCCCGGCGATAATATATACGTATTAATATAATTTATCGTTAAAAACATTGTGACATTTTAATGAAGTTTTTATCGAAAGCCATTAAAGTCTGCTCCCTAAAATTTTGCTAAATATACCGAAAATCGCTTTAAAAATAATAACTATAATTAAACAGCACGATTAAGCGAAACAAAAAAAAAATAAAAAGACACTCGAGATTACGAGGAACGTCTCCATTTGAAATCGAATCTTCGCCCGTTTAAAAGAAGAAGCTCCGGGCCGCATTAATATTAAACATGCGTCATTCGTAAGCGCATGGCAAAGGAAATATAAATTCTCATCCCGACGGCCCGAGTCCCTCTCCTAGGCCGCGGGATTTCCACGGCATCATACGCGATCGAGAATGCAAAAAGGGTTTCGGCGTGGATGTCCCCCACCCTCTCTTTCCCTCTGCAGGCATCCGCGCGGGATGAGAGGGCCTCCGAAGCCCGAATCAAGCGACGACGCTCCGAATGGATAATGTATGCGCATCGCATTATTACATAAACTGTAATTACGCATACATTACTCCTCGCGCTCAGCCGGAGCGCCGTCGCAATTTGCACCCGCGTCACTTCCCTATCCCACCCCTTCTGCCCTTCCGCGATATCTGGCAGCGCCCTCTGCCAGCCGAGAATTTTCGCGCAGGAATTATTATTATTCTTGCCGTGAGGCACTCTCTAATTCTAATCGCATTGCTGGTTATTACTTCGCTGGATGTATTCGTGCCAGTTCGTTGTTTACACTTTCGATAGGTAAGTGTAAGGTGTAAGAGTAAGGTAAGTGTGCAAGTACTTCGAGATTTGAAAATAAAAAATTATGTGATGTTTAACACTTTAACTATAATACGAAGTAAGCATTTAAAAGTAACATTTATAAAATGTTTGTAAAATTGCATTTATACAACAATTTACACAATTTCAAAATGTGCTTAAATCTAATTTTTTTTAAGACAAATTTGTAACATAGATTTATACATTTGATAATCTTGATTATTAGGCTACGTACATTTATCGTAAAATTCAATATTAAAATATTTATGATAAACGAGATAATAAATAAACTATCATAGATACAAAAAATTGTAAAAAGCAAGTCTTAATTGGCAAAATTTAAGAAGCATGATATTGGTTTTGAAAGATCAAGAGAAATCATTATTAGGGATTCCATGATTAAAGAAATTCCGGATTGATTAGCTAGTAAATCTGAAGATATTTACTGAGTACTGAAATTTCGATGTTCGTATTTGATATTGTGAAAAAAGTGTTCGAAGTAAATTAAGGGAACTTTCGAAATTAACAGCAGCGTTTAGTTCGTGTAAAAAGAGCTTAATTGAAAAATTGGCCCTCCCTCCGGATGTAAAAGTTTCAAACAGGAGCAAATTGATTTTCTTCGTGGTTAATAAATAAAAGTAAAACTGCCGGGAAGTATAGACGGAACAGTTTTTCTAATAAATTTGTTTGGAATTTTGTTTATTTTTTAATGCAAATTCAGCTTCGAATTTACTTTAAATAAAATCTGTTTATTAAATATACAGTAATTAATCAATAAAATCAAACTTATGCATTTTATTATTCAATAGCATTATAATTGCTCAATATTATTACATTAATTGAAATGAAATTTCACAAATTATAGAAACACAAGCTAAAATTTCAAATTTAATAATCCTATATAAAAAAAACTGAAAATCGCAATTCAATTAATAACACCTAACGTAATGCATGAGTCTGTAATTGATACCAGCTACTCGCACAAGCATTAGCAAAACCTAATTAATTCGCACGCAAGATGACCGCTCTCGGCTGAAGCGTTAATTTCATCCCAAAATTGAAAAATCTGCGGTTCGAAAAAAATTTCAAAAATCCGCGCAGCATCCCGGGGCCGGCTAATGTAAAATAATTGCGAGCTGTACACGTAAACGATAATGAACCCGTCGACTGGCTTTAAAATCATCCAAGCCGACGGGGAAAAAAAAAGGAACGAAGAGGGAAAAGTTAATCCAAGCCCTGCCCTCGTCGGTCGCGCGCTCCAAAAATCTCGGGCGTCTGAAACTTTCTCGTTTTAATTATCCTAATGCAATGAGGTCGCCCGAGAAAACTGCACCCGGAAGGATTCGCGCGCTCCCACGGCCGCGTCGCGGGCGTTTATGCAAATGACAGGCGCGTAAGCGCGACGCTCCGGTTGTTTCGTGACCGAAAGGACTTCGTGGTTAAGCAGGAGGGTCGGCCGGAGGGCGGAGTTGATATTATTATACAGTCGTTCAACTGTTCAACCCCTTTTTTCGGTAGATTCCCATCGCGAATCTCAACGAGCTTTTTTTCCTTCTTTTTTTTTGCATTTTTATGCTCTTCGTTTAGATCCAGAGTTGGATAACAATTACGCGTCTTTTTTATCAGCCGGTAACATCTTTCAGTTTTATGATTCATCTAAACAATGTTTATATGTAGAGCATATGGTTATTTCCATGTTATTGATATGCAGCGATTACTTTAAATATTTTGGTACTTGAAATTCTTCAGTATTTTATTTAATCCGTAGGTATGAATTAATTAATAAACAAATCTAAATTAAATATTCATATTTCATTTGAATATTTTTTGTAGAATGAACGGTAACGTATCGGTTATAAAATAGGCTAATACTAAATATACTGCATATATATTTTACTGAAATATATTTTAATACTGAAAATATATTAAAAAAAATAAAAGAAAAAAAACAGGTCGTGTCGCTATTGCAACCCATTTTGGCGTCTAACTAATCAATTAGAACAAAAAGGTTTGTTTTTTCAATCTACCGGCGATATTTACCGTGACCTCAAAAAATATCTATGCAGTCACTTAGTTTGATTAATTAATACACCAGAGTTTCTAAACAAATATTCGTTTTTTTATTTCGCTAGTCCTCCTACACTCACAAAAATGGATTCTTAGTCTCAGTAAATAAATCTACTTAAACATTATCTACTTAATTTTAAAATGAATTTATTAAATTGAAGAGTACGTCTGCTTCAGTATAATTCTCAATAAATTTAGTAGAAGAATGGAATCCGCTGAATTTTATCATAAATACGACAATTGTTAGTATTTTTCTGTTTATTCGAGACTTTATCCATGTATTCAATTCTTTTCGCTTTTTACGATATTAAATCGCAACATAATGATAAATGAATCAATTTAGCATTCATCGTGGAATCCATTTATTCCAAGACGACGATCTATCTATTCGAAAATTAATTCTTTTACATTTTAGCAAATTAATCGTAAATGATGGTCCGCTTATCCACTGCGTGCATACGTTTAAATTGCACTCTATAATAAGTAGATTTTCCAGTGCTATTTAGTGAATTTTTCTACCAGTTAGATCAAATTTTTGCGAATATAGAATAATACGAATCCGCAAGAGCCGCGTATGTGCATTAGCGACCGGCTTATAAAAATGATAAACAACAACATTTCAGTTTTAATGGGATATTTAATTAAGAGTGGCCTTCAGAGGGAACCCTCTTCCATTCCGCAAACTCGGCGAGCAAATTTTCGTATAAATGAATCTTGGAGCTTATTCAACTTTTTAATAAAACAGAAGTGAAATAAAATTTAGAGCAGCGCTCGCCCAGCCCCATTAATATACAGTGTTACTCATTACAGCGGAGGCAAATGCAGCGCCCTACCATACTTTATTCAACTGCACACATTGCGCCGGTCGTAATACCGCTTCAACGTCCCCGAATGTCCTCTTAACTTTTAAACAAGTGCGCTAGCGGAGGTGTTTGTTCGCCTGGCGAAAACTTCGTCTTTCTCTTTCTCTTTCTTTTTCTCTTCCTCGCTCTCTCTCTCTCGCGGCTCTTACTTCGGAGACTGAAAGTTCAGTGTCTCAGGGCTTTTCGCGCCTCGCTTTTTCTTTTTCCGCCTCGATTTCTATGCGTTGCTGAGAAGGCAGCAGCCCATTCCATGACCGATTCGACGCGGATGTCGGTGAGTGAACTGTAAGCAAGACCCTCGATTCGTTAACGAGGGCTGATTGGTGGAAAGAACGCCAGTCAATTAGGGCACTGGATTCGATTCGTTATGTTAAACAACGACAAATTTAATGGTTCAGTGGCAACACTGCTGTCGACGGTGCCTCCGGTAGATCAAGGTACTCGATTCATCGGTCATTGCAGATGCTTTGACTTTGTAATTTTGTGAAAAATAATGTCGGGATTAAAATAGTCAGCGGGGCCGTTAATTGACTTGCTGCGATCGAGATAATTTCTCTTTAAACTGTTTTGTAAAATTGGTTTACTGTGTTAATGTTGATTACTGTTGATTAATTACGATAATAGCCTAACTGATGGCTTTATTTTATTTTTAACTTCAACATCTAACTGTTTAATGAAATATGCAGCTAATTTCTAATTAAGAAAGGATAATGCTTACCAAGTAGTTTGTAATAGAATTTGAATTTAAGCTGATACTAAGTTAAACAAAACTTTTGAACAATTCAAAATAAATTTGACTAGGTGCTATAAAAAAGCAGTATGTTGTTTATTTAATTATTTGCATTAAAATTGTTTCTAATTAAATAAGCAATTAAGGAATTTAGTCTGAAATATTTTAGTAAGAAATATACATTTAAATTTGTCAGTTAAGATTGATAAAAATTTTGATTGATCTATTAGTTACGAATTTTTTTTATAAGTAGTATAACCCGGATTTGGTCAGACACTAAACGTTCGCATCGAGCTGCTAATGTTATATTCAGTAGTATACCCTGAATTTTGTCCGACACTAATAAAAATTGAGTCTGCATGTCTTTTATTTTTTATTGTTATATTAAGTAGTATAACAGCGAATTAGTCAGACATTAAACTTTTAACTTCCAATTATTACATTGAGTAGTGCTTAAATTAATAGAATTATTTACTTACACTAAAAGCTTTTACGGGAGTACAAATAGGAGAAGCCAATTACAATAGACTAAATAGAAAAAGTATAAATGTTCTTAAAAGTAGTAAATGATGAAAAAATTATTTCAATAATTATTGCTACTGAATGTCGCAAGAAAGATCGATTTCTCAAATCAAACTTGATTTTTTCTTTTCAACTTTTCCGCCACTTCTTCGGATTAATTTTTCTTTTTACTCTTATATTCTGGACTCCAAACGATACCCCAAAAATTCTGTAGACTTCTCCATTTACTATTTTGCCATCTACAAATCCTTCGAAATTCTCCTCCAACATCGCAGCATGATACACGATGTTCTTCCATTACCACTAAAATATAATTTGCGCTCGGAGTATATTCTTTCATTTCCAATTTAAAAAAAGAATCGATAACAAGAAAATGATGGCAGCATGGATAAGTAAGCACAAAAATGCATTAAAAATAAACAACGATATCACCACCACACTCAGAAAAATGTACTCTGATAGAAAAATCTATTAAATAGCTCTGGAAAATCTACTTATTACATAATAAATTCATTTTAAAATTAAGTAGATAATGTTTAAGCAGATTTATTTACTAAGACTAAGAATCCATTTTTCTGAGTGTAGGGGGACTAGCGAAATAAAAAAACGAATATTTGTTTAGAAACTCTGGTGTATTAATTAATCAAACTAAGTGACTGCATAGATATTTTTTGAGGTCACGGTAAATATCGCCGATAGATTGAAAAAAAAAACTTTTTTGTTCAAATTGATTAGTTAGACGCAAACATAGGTTGCGACGTATTCTCCAATTTATTCAATTTATTTTAAAATTAAGTAGATAACGTTTAAATAGAGTTATCTACTATGACTACGAATCTATTTTTGCGAGTGCAGCTAAAAAGTAAAGAAAATTCGTCGGCGACATTATACCGAGCGAAAGTGCGTGACTCGTCGAGCGCAAATCCAGATGCATAGACACAACACAAATATTGATCGATGACGTTTAAACGAGGAGGGGGACCAGCGCGCGGCGGAGGCTAGTGGCAGGCCTCGCAGCCCGCGGTCCGCCCTGTGTATACGTGTGTACGCGCCGAAGGGATTGCCGCACGAGCGGTCGGAGATAATGCGGCTTAAAGTCTCGCTCGGCTGGGCGTCTCCCGCGCGCCGCTCACTCTTGACTGAAGCGAGCCAGTCATCGAGGTGTGCGCCCGTTGCCGCGGCGCGCGGAAATTGGATTTAAAGTTTCATCTCTTACGTCTACGGCTATTATAAGTTATAATGAAGACCCGAGAAGGGGCTTGACCGATATTGCGCCGGAAGAATGGTGGTCAGCTTTGCACCCCCTCCGGTGCACTGTTGTGTCCGGTACACTTATTGCAAGACTGTCGTCTTCGATTTCTAAGGCTTTTTTCAAAATTATCGGAGACACAATGGAGGCTTCGGTGAAGTTGAGGACTTCCTTCGTGGAAGTTACAAGTAAGTTTTTGTTTTAATCTTCGATAATACGATTATTGAATTGTACTTATTGGTACGAGTGCGACAAAGTTTATTCTGCACTCACGAAAAATTTACTCTAACTGATAGAAGAATCCACTGGATAGCACTGGAAAATCTACTTATTATAGTGTCAAACTGTCTTTCAAGTGTAAAAATGTTTCATCGATTTGCAAGGCATTTTACGAGAGGCGTCGATAAAATAATTTTGTGCAAGTAGAAACAGACGGATATGGTCAGACGCGTAGAAAAATCGATATTAGTGCTTTTGATACACTCACAAAAATTTATTCTATGCGGTAGAAGAATCCACTAAGGATGGAGAAGCGGACCATCATTTACGATTCATTTATTAAAACGTAAACGCGATTTCTTCTTCAAATAAGTAGATTAGCGTCTTCTAACAAATAGAGTGCATGATAAATTCTAAATTGATTAATTAACTCTTAATTTCTTTTTAATATAAAAAGTAAAAAGAATTGAATAAATGAAAAAGTTTCTAATAAGTAGAAAAATATATTAACTATTAACATATTTATGACAAAATTCTTCATACTTCCAGTAAACTTATAAAGCATTACATTGAAGCCAATTCTTCAATTTACTAAATTGATTTTAAAATTAAGTAGATAATATTTATGTGGATTTATCTACCAAAACTAAGAATCCATTTTTGTGAGTGTAGGAGTGTTACAAATGTATTTCAGCTTGATGTTAAAATAAAAAAAAATCAGAGATGAATATCGTCCAACGTCTTTTAATCTATCAATTTTGAGTTAGTAAGTTTGCGTTTATATCGAGCCAGTCAATCGAAAAGGAACTGAAATTCCTCTGCTGTGTTTCTTATGCAATTTATTGTATATTCTATCTACTGGTTTAATAACAAAAATAAAATTTTAGGCTAATTTTTAATTTTACAAACTTGCGGTCGAAGGTAAGTATGTATTTTAAAAAATATTTTTTTTTTCATTTAAATGTTGTATAATATTATTATGCTGGGTGAATTAAATAAAATCAGTTTTTTTTAATCTTTTAATTACACGTTATTTACAGTAACGATATTATTTTACGACGGCTGACGCGCCTGAAAATTGCAAAATTTACGACGTACCGGAAAATAAAATTCCATCTCGAGTGAAAAATCATTTTTGAATAACATTTCCGTTTTGATATTACCGCATGTGACACCTTCCCCGTGGGATATCAACGAGACGTATGCGAAAGCCTCGCGGGGTTGTTTTATTGAAGTATGACTTGCGCTTGCTTCTTTTTAGCTGTCTCCGTTACATCGACTTCTATCGAAACAAGCACCAGCCTCCTTGAATTTAAAACAGCATGTCGTTGCAGTAAAGCATGCCTTCTTAGCAAAAATATCAAATTCCTTGCACTCGCGGTATTGCATAAACAATGAAACGGCTTTAAAAAACCACGTCCCAGTCGTTCACAATGTCATACAGTACAATTATTATTAACAATTATTGCAATTAAGGTACGTTTTTTTCTCGAAAATTTCTTTATTTTAAAATTAGTTTGGTTTTTACAGAACCGATACTAAAAAATCTTATAGTTAAATTTGCCAGAATTATAGTAAAAATTGCTATAAACTTTAGTAACGAAGGAACGTACTCGTACTCGTTTTTTGTCGTAGAAAAAGTTTAGAAAATATTGTAAAAATTGTATTTCTGTAGTGATCTTTCCTAATATTATTCAAATACAAATTGTATTCTAATTCTTTTGTTTATTATTAAGAAGCTTTATTAACTTAAAAAAAGTTATTTAGCCTTACGAAGTCTAATTCTCATTCTAATTGTGTATAAGTCCCACGGTTCCTAAAAATATTGAAAATTTTATTATATTTGTCAGAGTAAAATAAAGTACAAGCTGAAACTTCTTTATAAACCGTACATTTACTTTTAAAACTCACTCAGGGACTAGCTAATCAAATTAAACAAAACCTTTTTTATTGGCGTTATAAATGATTTTTCGAGAACCTCAGGAAGAAAGGGAAAAAATAAAATATGCCAATTTAAGGCCATTGATTCTACTTGAATGCTCCTTCGTCATTTTTTTTTCCCAAACGCCTGTTGACAGGCGGAAATTGTAGATGGTAAGTTAATCTAAGTAAGGACAAGCAATCAACGTAGCAACTGCTGTTCGTGAAGGTGCAATGGAAACTTCAACTTTAAGCTGCATTTAATTATACAACCACTGGAAACTGTTTGCCAGCGAGACTCTCTGGATAATTTCATGAACTAAGTAAGGAGATATGGCGTTTTAGTTCAACTGGAAAAATTGCCTGATTGCATTGAATCTAGACCTTTTTGTTTATCAATAATTTCCCTTTTACTTCCTAACTTCTCGGCTCTACTCGGGCAGCTTTAACTTCCTAAATTTACTTATACGCCGAAGTTGTAAGTCAAGTTTTTAAGTAGTTACTACCGTGAATAAATAATTATTTGAATAGCCTGATGATCCCTCACTTTGCAAAGCTTCACTTTTACATTAGTGCAAAGTTATCACTCACCTATAAAAGAAACTTTTATATTTTGTAAGGGGAAAAATTGTGCTATATTTCCATTCCTTTGTCCTTTCATCGGCAGTAAAAAGATCTACAATATTTGATGAAAAGATCGTTTATTAAAGGCGCACGTAAAAAAAAACTGTGAAAAGACATTAAATTTACGGACGTTCGGCGAAAGAAAGGAGCCGACTATTTATGATAATTTCCCAGCTTTATCTTCTGACATGTTGAAGGGAAAAAATTGCGGCACTGCTATCGTAGGATTGTATTAGAAACGAGAAAAGGGTATCTTCGCTTTTTACGCGGAATAAAATGAATTTTACTTTGAATCGATTTTTTTTAATACTCCCACTCCCAGCGATAAAAAAAAAACGTCGGTCAACAAATCAATGATTTATTTTTCCGAAAAGTTGCTCATACAAAATTACAAAAATAGAATTGTTCGCGTTAACAAACAATGAAACGGTCTTTTATTTCGACGTCTGGCAAACCACCGAATCAAATTAATCTGTATCCCATCAGCACGAGAATTTACTTTTTCAAACTATGCAGTCGCAAATGGCCGGGCGAGCGAATCACTTTCCTACGCATTCCGCGAGTGCAGTAAAAAGCATTAAAAGCAATTTCGTAATTTACGCGCGCGGAGGGACGGCCGCGCACGCCGCAGCGGCATAATGAAATACAAATAAATGTGCAAAAGTATGCAAATGCGTAAGTGCCGCTCGGTAAAGCCGACGGAAAAAGTAATTTGCTCGATGAATTCGCGGGCCCGGGGATCGGCGCACATTTCGCCGGCGCGAGCATTTATATCCTCGGCGTAAAACCGCAAATTTGATTGGGTCGAGCCGACGGTCCCGATGCCGCGGAGTGTACGCATTAGCTCGCCGCAGCGGCGTAGAGGCTCGCTGCAGACCTTGGCTATTAGCAGCCTGCGAGTTTAACAATTAGTCCGCGCTCGGCCCTTCGCCGGGACGAGATTTATTTTCAAGCGTGTACCTCCCGGGATTGATTGAACGATCGATCGATTGCCTTTTCGCTTTGGCCTCCTTTCGAAATTGGTGCGTGCGGGTGCACGTGTTAAACACTGCACCCCAGTGTAAGGTTGGATCTGGTCAATGTGGATAAAACGTATTGAGAAAAATTTCAATTTCTTCTTTTTTTTTAGAAAAAGAAGACCGCGAGAATGATTTGTGTTGATAGTCATTTTTTTTTACTAAATTTATTAAAATGTTAGAGAAATCTTAATTGTATTCTATTCATTTAATATAGTGCAATAGTCATTGAATTTTAAGGCAGCGTTTTGAAATTCAATGAAAATTTCACTGGTCTAAATTTAGAGAGTAGAACATTAAAAAATGTCACTGAATAGAGATTAAATTACAAAATAATTTGAAACTCTATAAACGTAATTAATTCCGTATATTAGCTCTCTTCGTTTATTTCAATAAAAATATTAAATGCACATGAACAAATTGTAAATTACGATGCCATTTAACCGGAAATGTATGCCTTAACAAATCAAATCAATTTTTAAAATGCGTCACAACATCCCGCCATCGTTTTTTAAGAGAGTATATGTCACAGCGCCAATAACAATTATTATCAAAAACTTTGTTATTTTGTAGCGATACGATGAATATATTTTTTTTTTTTTAAATTACACCAATTTTACGTACGTGATCAATACCACTTCAGTATTTATGTGTTTAGTAAATCATTCATTTTTCAGTACAGTAGTGAATTTATGAAGAATAACACGGCGCATTAAAAAACGTACAAATAAAAAATGTTTACATGGACGTCGTTATAAGTTCAATAAATGAAGCATTAGTTTTGGGGCTACACGTTATGCTGCAAACTGCTGTAGAACCGAATGAGATTTATTTAAAAAATCATAAGTCCGTGAATTAAATTTATATTGTGAATGTAGGGTAGGTGTCGGCACTATACCCCGCAAATTATTAAATAGGATATCCTTGCGGTATAAAGTGTCTATAATAAATGATTCCAGACGAAACTCCTGCAGGAAAAGATAATGACTTGGTCTACGCGCTCCCAATGAATAATGATAAGACATAAATGAATCAAAGTAACGTTTGGAACACGAGTATTTAAAAATAAAATTCTATCAACAATTTCAAGTGAAAAAATAAAATAAAACACATTCGACGCGCACTTTCCTCAAAGCACCGATTCAACACTGCCAACTCCAATATTGTTATTCAATTTCATTCAATATTACACCAGCCCAAACTCGAATCAAACGAGGCTCCCACTGATATCTCTTCCGCTCGGCAGTTTTGATTTTTAATTCGCCACACGTATAAAAGGGAAGAAAAGGGCAGCCACGCGAAAGAGAAAATAGAGGATCGCCCGCGCCATGGAAGATCCTTCATAAAACGAAGCGAATTTATCGATTCCAAGGCAGGAGCTTTCGAGCGTCAGAAATGGAAACAGAGAGAGGATCCCCTTGGATCGCATCCAACGTCGCGTAATCAACTGATCAAAAGATGTGCGTCCGCGCCCGGAAAAACGGAGGTAGGCGTGAAGGAAAAGAAGGAAGGAAGACCGGGCGCGCATGACAAAAGCTCCCACGTCATTATGGATCGCGAGGGTCAAATTGGACGATCGCGGCTGACGCGCAACATCGAGCGTGAAATCGAATTACCGCGGCGAAAATGAGCGAAGAGGGCCGCGAGAAGAAATCTAACCGCTTCGGTGATTCAGGGTTATAGTTGCGCCGAGTGGAACCGCATGGCCGAACTTTCGCACACACACTCGCCGGGACATTAGTTTTCGCGAATGAACGAGCCCGCTGCCTTCGTTCGACGGCGCTGCATTCGTTACCGATCCCCCGTGTGCATGGGGCCTGGATTAATTAATTGCGCTGACTCTTACGTAAATTGAGTAAGCTGTAATTTTCCGCTCCACTTACTGCCGTTAGTTTTTCGTTACGTCGGATCCATTCTTTTTTTTTCTTTCTTTCTAAAAGTAAGGGTGCAGAACGTGACGATGAATGGAGGCGCTCAAAGCTACATTTTATTTTATTTTTTTATTATTCCGTTTTAAGAATTTATGGGTACTGCATCTATTTTACACATTATACGTACAATAAATAAATAGATTTTATGTTAAATCTTACAGCGGGAGTTGCATAATAAAACGAAAATTAGTAAGGCTTTAGTAAGTTTTTGAAAACTGAGGAAGGATAGTACTAATGTTTTTTTAAAACTTTTTTTCTAAATGAGAAAATCACTTGATCAAGGATGCTGCCGTATTTTCGTAGAGCTACGGAGATGGAAATCAGTTACAGAACGTGACGTAAGTTATTTTTTTATTTATTACATTTTACGGATTTACGGGTATTGCATCTATTTTACATGTTATAATTATAATAAATAAATAAACTTTAGTATTATTCGTAATATTAGTATTATTATTTAGTAATATTAGTAATATTAGTAAGACTATAGTAATTATAAGTTTTGAAAACTAAGTTAGCATTGTGAGGAAAGATATTACTAAATTTTTTTTTTAAGTTTTTTTTCTAAATGATAAAATGACTCGATCAAGAATGCCGTCGTATTTTGCTAGAGCTACGGAGATAGTAATAAGTTATTCTTCGGATAATATGCTTGTTATTCCTCTTCCTGTTTTCATTATCCAATATTTCAAATAATGTTTTTGGATGATTTCCAAAGTGTTAAACCAACGGAAAGCTCCTACGCGTCTCATGAATTTAATAGTACCTGAAATGGCTGAAGAAAATTTGGGTCGGATTTAATGCGAGCGTCTCGGAAACAATATGTCTAATTTCAAGAGTTTAATAACGTATACAATAAAATTTAATTACGAATTTCGAATGTTATAATTGAATATCGACTAACGAGCTGCAGAGGACCTCGTGCTGAGTATTGCACGTAGTTGGGAAATATTTTATCTAGCGGTATAGGCAATTGATAAACGTTACAGGCCATAATTAAATAATAACTGTTAATTATTAATATCATGTATTCCTCATAAATTGTTCCTATTACATTCGTCATTCGAAGCAATGAAACATCCACAGTATAGGTACAAACCATCGTAGCGGATAATTTTAACAGCATTCAAAAATTTTGTCCATCCAAAGAAAAAACTTTATCCGCACACCCTGGATTCTCAGAAAACACCAGACGCCGAAATGCACTCTCCGTCAAATTACGAAACTGACAGTGTATCCCCGCGCTCCTTTATTACATAAATTTAACCGTAAACTCGCGTCGCTCTGTTTACCCAACAAGTAGGCAAAGTTCGCCCGAGCAGTCGGTCACAAATGAAAGTTTGAATAATTAACCGCGGCAATAGTACTCAAGCTGATGAAAATTCACACCGGCAATTTTATGATTCGCCGACCTTGATTTTCATAATAAATAACCCCCGAGTCACTCCTCCGCCTCCGAATGTCCCGCAGCAGTCGCGGGGAAGCATCCGATCCCGCGATGACATCCGCCTCCGTTGGCCACTTGGCCTGGAGTCTTCCCCCCTCGCACGGATCAAGTCTCTCTCCGTTACTGCGGCATTCAAGGTCAAGTTTCAATTACCACTCGAAAATTCCTCGAGCGGCCCTCCTCAATTGGCAATGCCTGCGCGCCTCCGGCTAGAAGTGGCCGCTCGAACGTGTCCAGCATCGCGAGGCTCGCGCGCGTCTCTCCTATCGATCATCGTCTCGGGACTACCCTCCTTTCACCTGGCGACAATCGTAATCTTTCCGATTGTAGTCGGCGGAGTTAGCGACCCCTTTGCCGGCGCCGCGAGGGGCTTCCGAGCGACCGCGTTTGCCCGTAAGAGGAACCCCGCGACAACGTGCGTAAGCTGATTTTGTGTGCCGCTGGCATTGTGTGGGGTGCTCTTGTTTTATTTAAGCTTTTGTTTATTTAGGTGCGCGCGGCGAGCTTAAAGTGCTTTTGGGGAAGTCTAATGCTGTCGGCAAAATCGATTTGTTCACTGCCTTTAATAAAAATGTTTTGTTTATTTGATTGTTACGGAAATTTTGGTGGTTGAATTTTTGCGGCTTAGTACACTGAGAAAGATGTATTGCAAAAATTCTTATCTGCGATGGTAATGAGACCACAGACTGGACTCTTAGATAAAAATTACCAAACTTTACTACTGTGAAATTTATTGGATGTATAGGATCACTTCCGCTACTGGCTAAAATATTTACTACATTTATGGCAAAATTTACTGTAAAGTATGTGTAATTTTTAATGAAGAGCTCAGTCTGTGGCTGCGTTCCCATACAGATAGTAATTTTTATAAGATTTTTTCTCGGCGTATTTGTACATTATTAATTTTTCTTTTATCTTCATTAATTGTACGCTGAAAGAAGTATTTGATAATTTTAAGTAAATATTTAGTAAGTATTTGTTTTAAGTATATATTTACTTCCATAGTACATGTTAAATATTTCTTTGAATCAAGTGATATCTTTCTTTTTTTTTTGAAACTACTAAATTTATTTAGCAACAAATAAATTCTTCTAATTCTAAATAAATATTTAAGTATTATTCAGGTAAGTATTTCAGTGATTATTTTGGTGAGTACTGCGAAAACTTGTATTAATAATGTTTACACCAGTATTATACAACGGCAAATTATATTTTTAATCAACAAATTAAATTTCATGGAAAATACAGCGACGGTTATTGCGTAGTAAAATACAAGGAATAAAAAATAAAGTAGTATATTAATCCTCTAATTGTCCGCAAGATACCTTATTGGCCTATAAATTATGTTTGCAGCAAATTTTGCCTGACCACGCGTATACTTTATCTACTTAAAAACGACGTCATTTAAATTCCACTGAATTTTAGTTTACTAATATTATAAAATACACTATTTTCAAACAAAGGATGATGGTGTTACCTAAATAAACATTTTTTCATAAAAAAAAAGTTAGAATGTCTGTAATTAAAAATAAACTTCGCTTAACAACACGTAACTAGCTCTGATCAACTTCGCTAACTGAATTCAACTACTTCCCCGAGGCATCAACAACTAACATTCGTTCGTTAGTAACGAACACCTGGATAAGTCACATCCTTCTTACTTTTTATTATTATTATCGTTCTCATTTATTATAAGACTACTCCAGTTCAACGATGATTAAAAAAATTCGCAAACTAATTTCTTCTCGTAACCACAACTGGTAATTATAACTTCGCTCGTAGAATAGTTCTGTCTAAAGTTTATTTACTTGCCAAATATTAAACGATTTAAAAATATAGAGCATAAAAACTTCCGCGAGCCTTCAAACTTCGTTTCAATCTTCACTGTTTATCACAAACGACTTTGCATTCTCACCGCAGCATCGGACGGTGCTCTCCGACCATCAAAACAAGGAACACCCTCATCTCCGCCCAACAAGAAACAATAAAAAAAGAAAAAATCCACCACGCAGTCGAACAACAAATACACACCTTGTTTGCCATGGCAGAAGCCGGTGTTCGCGAGGGCCAGCGCGAGCACCAGCCACAACGCGTGCGACAGCATCTCGGCCCTCTCTGGCAGCCTCTCGAGCCCGGCGCACTCAAACGAAAGGAAAAAAGGGGGTGAAAACAAACAAACGAGCTTCCGCGCGGCAGGGAGGACGGCGACTCGTCGGGCGAGTCCGTCGGAGCGGGGAACGAGGGGAGGGTCGAGGCTCGCCGCCGAGTACAACAATGGAACGAAAAAAAAAACGTCAACGGGCGCGGGCGACTCGCGTGACCATGACGGGGTCCACTACATGTTGCGTGGGGCGCGTGCGCGGCGCAGACTGCGGAGCGACCGGTCCGTCGCTCGGTCGCGGCGATACTGAGTCGCCCGTGCGCCTGCACATGGCCGACGAGGCCGATTATACAATCCCCCCCGTGTGTTTTCGACGCCGGGGCGCCCAGCGCGCAGATTCATTCCCCTCCGCCGGTGCGCGGCGGCGGAGAAGGGGGAGGGGGCGATGCCTTGGCTGCGCGCACCCTCACCCCCCGACCCTCTCGTTCCGACGGAACCGACGGCGGGCGGAATTTCGAAGCTCGCGACGCAATGCGAGCTTGGGAGCGACTTTCTTCCTTTTTTTTGTGTTTTTCTTTTTTGGCTTTTAGAGCTGACTTTTGAAAGTGAAATTTTTTGGGGGCGCTGCCAAAATTCTTGGCGGCCTGGGTTGTTTACTTGTTTACTTATAAGGGAGCTGGGCTGGAAGGATTTATAAGTCTTGGATAATCTATTTTTGCGGGGAGGATTAAAATTTTTTTTTATTATCAATAGGGATTACAATTTTGCTTTGCGTTTGTTTATGTGGAATGCGATGGTGTAGGTATAGTGTTAATTGTAGCTTTAACTGTCGATAAATTTTGACTTGGTTTAAAAAAAATGCTGTCAGTATTTTGTGAACAATTAAATCGCATATTTGTTTGTTTAATAAATGGTGAAGGAATATGAAATTACTTTTATGTAAACAATTAAATCACGTATTTGTTTGTTTAATAAATGGCGAATCGATGTGAAATTATTTTTATGCGGAGTAAAAAGAGCGTCCTGCTTAAATTATGAGACTTTATTTTTTGATGAATTTTTAAAAATGTTCTTTGAGAACTACGCATTGAAACACTTTGAATAAAAATCATATTAATACAGGTCTATGACAATTTATATACTCAATAAATTTTGGGCCGTATCATCGAATACAATTTGAGAGATAAAAATTAAAAACTAAAGACAATAGTTTTTCTGCGTACTTATGATAATAATAATAGTAAGGAGGCTAAGTACCGAGAATTTTCCAGCGGTTATATAAATTCATTATTTGAATTTGAATAATTACAGAATGCAGATATAGGGAAAGTCGCAAAATACTCGTAAAATCTTCTAAAATCTCCGAACTGAAATTATCCACTGATAACTTCAGAAGAAAAACGTTATTTTATTAAAAATGATTTTTAATATAATTTTATTCACTGCAATCGTTTTTAATTTTTACCTCCAATTGAAAAATTTTTCAATGAATATGTTAATAAAGTAATTACCAAAAATCATCAAAGCGTATAAATAATTTCTTAAGATTGTTCAAGCAAGAAACGTTA
This sequence comes from Sycophila sp. Sp_5, assembly GCA_018906775.1. Lineage (NCBI taxonomy): Eukaryota > Metazoa > Arthropoda > Insecta > Hymenoptera > Eurytomidae > Sycophila > Sycophila sp. Sp_5. Next base: position 903,803 of record JACCID010000054.1, on the reverse strand, counting down.
TTCAGAAGTCAGCTCGGTGCAATGAGAAATATTAATTTAAAATTCAGAACGGCACCATATTTGTCCCTCTTTGTTTTCCATCCGCGGATCCGCTGACGCTCTCTCTGCCCGAGTAATAAGTATGCGCCTGCGCGAGCCGACTCTCTCGGTGTTCCGCTGAAATCCCGAATTCTCGATGTAACTTGCCAGTAGGATGGGAAGAGAAAGAGACAGAGAGGAAGAGAGAAAGAGGGGAATAGAAAGAGACAGAATACATCGGTACTGAGCTCGGAAAGAGAGAGCCGAGGTCCCCTTATTGTTAGCACGGCACGCACACTCGAGGATTTATATCCGGCGCTTATCCCTGGTTCGCATTACCGCGAGGAACGGCCGCGAACGGGTCACGCGCTTGTTGCCATACAAACAGGCAGCAACAACATTGGTCGAAATTCTCGAGGCTCTGGCACACAGGAATGCACGAAATTTTTATTCGTGCATGTTTCATCAGTTTTCCTTTTTCATTCGCCGACGAGCCATTTTCCGCGCGTCTTATTCTCAATGGCGGGAAAAGCGCGGTTTTTAAATTTTGAAGAGCTGACCGCGGAGTCGAGGGACACTGAAGCTTTAAAGAGCAGTGCAGCTGGTCGACAAGACGTACAGCGCAAATTTTCTGAGCAATGACTTGATATTAAAATATTGCGGTGCTTTTTTAAAAAATCTTAGTAACTTTGTGTCTGACAATGTGATTCAAGTACTTTTATAAAATTAAAGTAAAAGCTGACGGGTTCGGCCCTATTAGGATTACTTTTGTCACTGAAAAATTTGTACATCCAACTAAAATTCTCCTTATTATTTAGCCTATTAAACTGAACATTTAGTTTAGTCAATCAAATTTTCAGTTACATTGACAAAATATTTAAGTAGATCGATATTTAAAGAAAAATTGTGTTTATTTCAATTAAATGTTTACTTAAATCAATAATTTTCTAAGGACTACAAAAAACAAATAATTCTATTGGATATGTAAAACTTTATTTTCGCTATGTGCATGTTTACACCATTGTGGTAATTTATAGAAAGGCGTTTGTTTATAAAACTATACAAACAAATAAATACAGACATCGCGACATTCTCATTGAAATTAATTCAAACACTCTGTTTTGCAGTAAATAATCAAATAATTAAACCTGCAAAATTTTGTTTAAAATAAATCTAAAAAAAAACAGGGGATCATACAATTATTATAAATAAAGGAAACGATAGAACCTTTTTTATGTTTAGGGGGAGATATTCTTTTGCAGACATTTTGTATTGAGATTTCACCTCTGCCCCTTCTTGCGCGAAACTTCACGTGCGTTCGACGCATATACAATACAACATGCCATTGTTTTGGCCCAAAGGGGAAAAGAGCCAAGGGCTTCTTTGTGGCAAAGCTATGTGGACGGAAAGAAAGCGCTCGGTAAGTGAGAAGGAGAGAGAGAGAGAGAAATGGAGAGGGAGAGGAAATGCTCCACTTTGCCAAGGTTCGAGGCATGCCACCAAGCTTTCAGAAAAGCTCGGAAATTCTCACGTAATTTCTCTAAGAGCTTTCATATATGGCGACGCACGGAATCACGTAGCCCAATTTAGAGAGCTTGAGGGAGCGATTTTTTCGCTTTAATTACGCTCGTCCTCCGCTGTCCAGTGCCTGCAGATTCAAACACCCTTTTTCATATACCTATATACATATATTTTTAAAAAACTATTCTCGCGCATTTTATTTTCTTAATCTTTGTTTATAACACATTTTATAACCGCAAGATCTATATACATCATCGTTCTTCATTTTCTTCATCTCAATGACAATAATAATCATCAGCTCCATGAAAATTTATTTAATAAAACTTTTGCGCATTAAAACGTCAAGCTTTTTATCTTTTAAAAGATCCTTTTTTTAAGTCAAGGTCGATATATGCCACTCTGATGGATAATCATAATCTTCCTGTACCATTGGTGGATCAATGGTGGAGCTATACTACTGGAAAATCGTAAATTACTGCGATAATGTTGTGTGCGCCGTCGCTGTCTAATTCCGGATAGAATTTACGTGCAGCAACACGCTCGAATGGCGATTCTTTCCCGTCGCCTGTCCATGACGTGCTTCAGAGCCATCCCATGCATAGACGCGTGGGTGTGTACAGCGAGGGCATTCGACATTCATCATATCCATCAACCGGATTTGCGTGACCCCGAGATTCGCGTCCATCATCGATAATGCAATATTTACGGTTACAGAGTCAACGCTTTGCACGTTTGGCCTTTTGAACGACAGGCAAACAATTTTTTTTCTATGTTTCAGCTTTTTTTTCTCATCGTCGTCAATATTTGATGTTGGAACGTTTAATGGACAGATATAATTGGTATGGGAGTGGTACTTCCTTTTTTTTTAATAATTGTATTGTGTAAACTGTCTTTCAAGTGTAAAAATGTTTCATCGATTTGCAAGGCATTTTACGAGAGGCGTCGATAAAATAATTTGATGCAAGTAGAAACAGGCGGATGTGGTCAGACGCGTAGAAAAATCGATATTAGTGCTTTTGATACACTCACAAAAATTTATTCTATGCGGTAGAAGAATCCACTAAATAGCATTAGAAAAGGATGGATAAGCGGACTATTATTTACGATTAATTTGCTAAAACGTAAACGATTTATTCATCAAATAAGTAGACTATAGTCTTTCAATAGATACACTGCATGATAAATTCTAAATCGATTCTTTAACTATTAGTTTCTTTTTAATATAAACAGTAAAAAAATTGAATAAATGAAAAAGTTTCTAATAAGCAGAAAAATATATTAACAATTAACTTATTTGTACTGAAGCAAATGAATTCTTCAATTTAATAAATTCATTTTAAAATTAAGTGATAATCTTTAAGGACATTCGTCTACTAAGACTAAGATCCATTTTTGTGAAAGTAATTAATAAATTTGAGAAACTGAAATAAAGTTTATTAATACTTTTATGTAGTCCGTTTGAAAAAGTCGAATAATTAAATTATTATTAGAAAGAGTGAGAGCGGCGGATTATTGCTAAAATTTAATAAATGTTGCTTTCGCAATAAAAATCTAATTTTCCCCTCATAAATTTACTCGAATCAACCGCAAAATAAGGATTCCGCTCTCCTCCAGAATCTCCAAAGTGCGGATGATTTATGAAGCGTCGGGCGCTATAAGAGAAAAGCCGTCGCTTGGCGCGTATCGGATTGCGGCTGGTACTTATTTTGTGGCGACATCGTGCACGCCTTCCAACAGTTGATGTATTGCCTTTCGGCCTTGAACTTTTCCTCCTGAAGTTCCTCGCAGATACTTACTACAGTACAAGTCACCGTTACATTTTCCACCGTTAAAACGCTCCGATTCGCTATTTTTCAAAATCCCTCGAGAAACTTTCCATTCGTTCGGTACAGTTCGACTATTGGATGATGATAAAATTGTTTTCAGTACTTTTAGAAAGTGAATGTTGAAAAATTTCGAAAAAAAAACTTTTTTTTCGCTTTCACTGACCACTACTCGAATTATTAACGATACTAATTAAATAAAAACTTTTTATAGAAAATTCAAACAAACGATTAAGTATTTTTTTTTACTTTTTTAGGTTTTATTTGCGATTTGTTCATTGTGCACTCTATCAACTTATTGAATTCGGGGAAGATAAAGTTACTCGTGTACGCGTAATTCTGCAAGTGTCCAAAGTGAATTCAATATTTCCGCGAATGGCGCTTGAGTATAGGATTCCCAGAGATATTAAAGCCAGCACCCGTAAATCCACACTGGTTCGTATATACGAGAAGTGCGATGCTGTTTTAATTGTTTCCCGTTTACTATGTAACTTCCGCTTTAAAGTCTATGAAAACAAAGTTTTCTCGGGGCAGAGTAATAGCTGCATTATTAGTAGGTACGTACTGTTACAAATTTCATCCTGATGTTTAGTCAACTATAAAAACCGCCTGTTTTGTTAATTCGCTCTTTATTAATGCGTACACTCACAAAAATTTAATCTATCTGGTAGTCTTTTACAAATATTAGAAGATTTTCAGATCATATGAACATATCAACTTTTTAAATTTTATATATTAAAGATTCTGTGAATTTTTAGAAGGATATACCTATTTTTACATTTTGACAGTATTTGAAAATGCGCTTGTTTGTGTTTTAAAGCATGTAAGCTTTTGAAGTAAACTTTATGAGTGCAAAATCATAAATAACGAGAGACATAAATAAATCCCTTTGATAAAAATTATGAGGGTTTAAAATTTTATGCTCATTAAAATGCAAATGGTGTAAATACTTTTTGTTATTAAAAGTGATGGGGTATATACGTTTTCGCTAAGGTTGAAAGGTCAGTGAACCTTATTCAAATAAACTATAAATTTTCCAAAGTTTAAGTGAATAATTTTTCGAATATTCGTATCGAATACACGTGATTTAAAAAAATGTAAATATCAATGGGTCTTCTTACGGAATAAATGTTATAAATTTTCGAAATTAAATGAAAGGTCAATGAACCTTCTCCTTGATGAGCTGCATCCAAATGCTCATCACAATTAAAAGGTTAATCTACTGTTATTTTTTCAATTGAATTATAAATATTCTTAAAAAGAAAAGAAAGGCCAATGGATTTTATTATGCTCATAAGTTGTACCTAAATATTCACCACAAATAAAAGGTCAATGAACTTTTTTTGTACAATATACAAAATTTCGTAAATTCAAATAGTAATTCTGAATTTCTTGTTATTCGAACCAGCGCATGTACACCTGAATATTCGAAACGCATTAAGTTTGTGTACAGTTTCGTAAGACTCAAAGTTTCAATCATGTACGCTGACGCGTGCCTACGTGATTTATAACACGTACGGCTGCAAAGTTAACAGGCCGGTCGTCAAACTTTGGCGGAGCTGATGCTCCATTGATCACCCCCGGCGATCATAAATCGCATATTTTTCACGGGAGAACTTGGGCAACGTGGCTCTAAAAGTGGCAACCGAAAATAAGAATTTATAAGCTGCATTTCCGAAAAAATGCAATTTTATTTTCAAAAATTCTTTAAAGAAAAATTCCAAAAACTTTCAACTAAGAGTTCGCAACCACGAAACTCGCGTAACGCATTCAAATTGAATTTTGAATATATTTTTATTGGCTTAGAAATAAATTACACAGCCAAATGGCAACATTTAAATTGATTTTATTAAACAACGCCGAGCCTTTAACACTCCAGTCCTTATCGAATGTAATAAAGCGAACGAAAGCCCCATGAGTGCACCCAGAAAATAATTTTTGAGCAAATATCGTTACCCTCCTTATTAACTTTATTGTCGTACCCACGTAATTCGACTTGCGAACCATAAAGTTTTACGTGTCCTCCCAAGGTGCGGTTCCCGCAACGAGACGATTCACTCGTCTGACTACACGCGTCCCTTAACTACTCGCGGGCGCGCAAAACTTTTGGCGTTCCTTTATCCCCTGGGAGGGGGAAAACGGAACTCGCGAGGCTATAACCCTATGAGCGTTTGGACGAAGAGGATCTAAATGACAAATAGGAAATGCCTTGGCGATCTCATTTAGAACAATAAAATAAATTTCCTTAAATTTATAGCTTCGTTGATTAGAGAATTCAGATTTTTAATTTGAAATTTACAATTTAATTTATTACTCTGCCTGTATTCGCGTACAAAGTGAAATTAAAACACAGACTTTTTTTAATAAAAAAAAAATTCTCTGCAGAAGTGAGCCGATTTTTTATTTTAATTTCAAAATCATCTCGATGTGATTTTTTACCTTATTTATGAATTAAAACAGTATTTTTGTACTCTTTTATCAGATCCTTTATTTGAAACAAATTTCGCGTGAATTCGAAAATTTAAAAAATCAATGACTTAATTTATTAATCGATAATTTGCTTCGATTATTTAATTTTAAATATTAAATTAACACCAACACTTTTTGAATTTTGGCGCCATTCGAGCGGGAATTTATTCTTTACAAAACTGAGTTTTTTTTTAAATGCTTCACAACATCGTGCAAGAGTTTATTTAAGAGAGGATTTTATTTATTTTATCACATTTTATAAAATAACAGTTACATATGATCGAAAATTGTAATAATTTGATAAGAAAATTTACGATATTGCATTAATCCACGTAAACATGAACAAGCGAAATTGCGAATATGCAATAATTTTACAAGTTTCAAAATTGTTGAATAAATGAAGGATTTCTGGTAGAGATATTATAAACATTCACTCAGTTTATTTCGAAAAGTATTAATTTAGCATTAAGTAGTCGCAAAGCAAATTATAAATTAAAGAATAAACCAACAAGTGAACGTAATTAGCTGCGTAGCTAATAAATACTGTAGCGTTTATTAACAAACAAAATGTGCAAATAAACTGCATTCGTTACGTGCACTATTCAAACTGAAATTCAATCCTCGCATAAATTATATTCATTACAAAAGCTTGCAACATGCAATCCAAGTGTCTCGCGTTCCGCCGAAAACAAGCTTTAATTGCAAACCAAAACGCACCAGAAACATCCCGAAATTTACCCGTAAATACACGCAAGCACGCAGCACGGTCAATAATTCGCCGCGAATATAACCGACCCATCGCTACTAATCCAATCACCATCGACAGCAAATAAATGTTCAAAGCAATTCGAGGGCCTCCTTCGATAAGTAATTACAGAGCTCACCCCGGGCCGGGGAATGAAGCTCAAAGAAAGAAAAATAAAAAGATCCGAAACGGCCTCGGAGCCACTCTCCCGTTCCGCGATAAACCGAGCCGATCGTACAGGTCCTCGCCGTTTTCCCGGGCGTAAAGGCGAGAGCTACACGCTCGGCTCTCGATAAAGCATTAGAAACGATTGTTCGGCCGGCGATCGCTCTCGGCGATCATTCGCGCTCGTACGCCGGGCGCCAATAACTTTAACGCCCCGGACTTATATATCCTCTCGCCGGGGCCCGACATCTTCATTCTCAGTTAGAAAAAAAAAAGGAAGAAGGAGTACAATTCACACAATACAAATTCACGTAGAATAAGTGAAATTTCACTTGCTTAAATTTAAATTTGGCTACGCTTGGCCGTTGCTTATATAGTTTAACAGCGTTTTTCCATTTTCCTGCGAATTCAGAATGTATTTACTTCAATAATACTTATTAAATATTTTATCGATCTCGCCGGGGCCGCGACATCTTCCTTCTCAGTTAGAAAAAAAAAGGAAGAAGGAGTACAATTCACACAATATACAAATTCACGTAGAAGAAGTGCAATTTCACTTGCTTAAATTTAAATTTTGCTACGCTTGACCGTTGTTTATATAGTTTAACAGCGTTTTTCCATTTTCCTGCGAATTTAGAATGTATTTATACTTCAATAAAACTTATTAAATATTTTATCGAGTCATAAAATTATTTTTTCGAAATTACTCAATTTATTTAGAGTCAAATAAATTCATTTAGTTTTCATAAAATCTTTACCTCATTCAAAGAAATATTCAGTAAGTACTATTAAAGTAATCAATTTTCAAGTAAATATATGCTCGTTAATATGATTGAAAAATTTTGGAGTGTGAATGTCTACAAGATTAAGCTATAACCTACAAACTGCATATAAATAAAATGAAATTTAAAAACTACAATATATTATAGTGTTGATCAAATTATTATTGTTTTCTTATTGTTTAATTGTACTAGTAACTACTACAATTGCAGTTGAATTCAGTGTAGTTTCCTTAAAATAAGTATGTGTTACAAATTTATTTAATAAAAAAAAATCACACGCAGTAATTCCTATATAACCTCTACATAGGCTGTTAAGCAATAAAACAACTTAAGCTTAATACTAAACAATATTTTCAAACTTCTCTTTACTCAAATAACATATTATCTAAAGTTGAACTAATAAAAAACTACTGCAATCAATGAATTCTCACCGAAAATTAATGAAAAAACAGCTCGACGATTTAGGTATTAGCGGAGAATCTTCCACTAATTTTATTATAAACTTCCACTAATTCACTTTTAGAAAGTGCTATTATTAATTATCACCAAGATAATCATTCACAATAAGCGTTTAATGAAGGAGTCAAGCCCGCAAAACTGCACAGAAAAAAAAAGAAACGAGGAATGCCGCGCGATCCGCCGGAGAAACGTATGCGTCCTCGGCACCCCGCGAGCTACACTGAACACCTCCTCGCCGCTCCTAGTCCCCTGATACGGCCGCAGCGCGGAGCGCCGATTTCGCTGGTTCCCCTTCCATCCCCAATTTTCCTTACCGCCGCCGCGAGCTTCGCTGCACACCTCCTCGCCGCTCCTAGTCCCTTGATAGTGGCTGAACCGCGGAGCTCCGATTTTGCTCGTTCCCCTTCCATCCCCAATTTTCCTTATACCGCCGCGAGCTTCGCTGCACACCTCCTCGCCGCTCCTAGTCCCTTGATAGTGGCTGAACCGCGGAGCTCCGATTTTGCTCGTTCCCCTTCCATCCCTAATTTTCCTTATACCGCCGCGAGCTTCGCTGCACACCTCCTCGCCGCTCCTAGTCCCTTGATAGTGGCTGAACCGCGGAGCTCCGACTTCGCTCGTTCCCCTTACATTCCTTATTTGGCTTAAGTGTACCTCCTCCCCCGCGCTACCGGGAGCTCGAACGTTTATAATTTCGGCTCGCTTGGGCTGGCCGGCGGAGCTGGTATCAGGCGAGCAGGAGCGCCGAGGCGGTCGGTGACATAACCTCCCTCGGCGCGACACCTCCACCGCGCACATGATCCCTTGATACAATGCGTAGCGCTCGGAGCTTCGACGACGTGCAGTCGCCGGGCCGCGCACGCGTTTCGCGTAGGTTAGGAGATTTTTACGCGGAGAAAAATGTTATTAAAGTACGATACATTAGAAATATTAGATGTTTCCAATACGTACACACACGTATTCAATGATTAATCTTTTTTTAGTATTAAAGTGCAAGAAATTTCAGTTTCAAAAGACAGTTAGAACACTTAATTCTTGAAATAAAATTGACTGCGATATTGCATAAATACGCATTTTTTTTGTGAATTATAAATGGCTGTGATTACAACGACTGAAATTATGCTTAATTGAAGAACTGTTTTGCACTAAAATTTATTTTCTTTTTACACTATTTGTCAATATTGTATTTTACAATGTATCAAGAGACGCGGTAGTACCTCGAGGCAAGTTTGAGTAAAATTGACTGCGACATTGCATAAATACGCATTTTTTTTGTGAATTATAAATTGCTGTGATTACAACGACTGAAATTATGCTTAATTGAAGAACTGTTTTGCACTAAAATTTATTTTCTTTTTACACTATTTGTCAATATTGTATTTTACAATGTATCAAGAGGCGCGGTAGCGCCTAGAGGCAAGTCTGAGTAAAATTGACTGCGACATTGCATAAATACGCATTTTTTTTGTGAATTATAAATTGCTGTGATTACAGCGACTGAAATTATGCTTAATTGAAGAACTGTTTTGCACTAAAATTTATTTTCTTTTTACACTATTTGTCAATATTGTATTTTACAATGTACATTTAGTCTGCTCTATTTTTATTGTATTCTATTTTTTTTAAGATTTTAAGATTTAAAGAACTAAGAAAAAATTTCTCCATACACAAGCGATTGTTTCAGCAGATTTTTTACGAAGAAACTACAACACACTTAAATGGTAATGAAGTCCGCTACATAAAAGTAGAGTCCCATACAAAATCCAGCCCCCAAATAAAAAGGAAAAAAATCGAGTAGAAAATCCTCGCCGACGTCGATTGAGCCTACCGTGAAATCGGATCCCTCCTCCCAAGCTGCGTAAATAACCCGCCGCGTGTCGATGTTTGTTTACGAGTTCGGATAAGCATTCGCGCTGGTGGTTTATACTGCACGCAAATGGAGAGGTGCTCTCGGCGCGAAATGAGCGGGAATTTCATTGTATCGACGTTGCAGTTTACTCGCACTCAAAATTCAGCGCTGCGCGACCGGCGGCGCCTCGCGGGGGAGGATTTTTACGTCTTTCACGGGGAAACGAGCGTTCGCCTTTTTCCTGGGGGTGAAAGTGCCGCTTACCCCCGCCGAGCGGGATTTTTATTTTTCGTGCGCGGGAGGAGACGCGCGAGGACCGACTGAAAATGTTATACTGTTATCTCGGTTTTTACGCCGTCGCGCTTTGCCACTGGCCGTGCGTTCGCTTCTCCGCAAAGCTGGAAGAATTAGATAATCGATTTTTATTGAAATGTGATCGGATATTTTTCTTTTCTTTTTTTTTAAGTAGATTAGATTTGATGGAATTTTAAGTATGCGTTTACTTGAAAAGATAGGGTTCCTTGTGGTTTTGGGTATAAATTTTTACAGTACCAAATAAAGATTTTCGACCGTTTTGATACAATGATAAGCTGATGTATGATTCAATATAAAAAAAATCTTTATAATATTTGATAAAATTAGTATTTTAAGATGAAATTAATTATATCTGCTCAGGGTATTACTTATTTACTAACAATATAAAATATATAATTGCAAAAATAATACAAAAGTGTTTAGATACTAAACTAGTAAGTATAAGAAAATTTATTTCTCATTGTTACACGTAATAAATTGGAGTTATGATGAAAAAGCCAAAGAAATTGAGGTGGGAAGTACATTTCCTACCGCCCCTGAATGGGTTACCGGTGGAATATTTTTTATGAAAATGTAATCCAAACATAATTATAGTTCCTATCACTTTGTTTGTAGATTATATTTACAGGTCATAAAAAGAAATTAGAATCGATTAAATTTTAATCTCAAAGATTTGTCTAATCCTAAGTCATTTAACACTAATATAAGCCAGAATTTATTACTTTTATTTCACTTTATTTTTACACTGCGGTTTATAAAATTAACATATGAAACAGTGATTTGCATTAAAAAATATAATAAATAATGTTTAATTATGTTTAATTTATTTATTATATTTTAGAAATATCGTATATATTTTTTAACAAACACGAAATTTTAAAATTACGCGATACAAATTCTTGACAAGTACGCTTTTTCTTAGTAAATATTACAAATTTTCCTGTTAAGAGGTCGAAATCTTCGCGTCGCTATTGTATAAGATAAGATTCTTTTAGAAATATCTATTATATTTTTTTACTAAACACGAAAATTTTAAAATTATGCGATACAAATTATTGACAAATGCGCTTTTTCTTAGTAAATATTACAAATTTTTCTGTTAAGAGGTCGGAATCTTCGCGACGCTATTGTATAAGATAAGATTCGAGGCGATGTTGCTAAGGCGATCTTTATAGCGCAGCGTCGTTGGAAGTCGTGTCGGAGGAAACTACCGACTACATAAACAAAAATCTTTACAGTAAACTGAGATTGCTGCTTGTCGAAAGTGTTCAATGACTAACGATTACGATTATTGGGGTTAGCAACGCCGAGGTTGCGATATTATCGCGCAGTCCTTTATCGATTTCATCGTCGCTTCTAGGATGACGCTGTAAAGATATCTTATCTTAAAAGGAAAGCGACGTTAACGTTTAAGATAATCGATTTTAGAATTAGAAATTTCCGGTCTGCAGAGATTTTACCTTGAAACTGTAGTCAATCGTATTATACACTCTTTCGTTGTATTATAATTTCTATCCTTCTCTTTTTTAATCGTCAAATCTCCTTTAATTGCACACTTGCTGTCGACTCGAAGATTCTTATTATAATTATACTATTACATGCATTATTCATGAATTTCACTGAAGTTCACATCGCGACTTAATTAAAACTTTACGCATCGAAAAATAAATTAAATGACCTCCATCCACAAACGAATCGTTCGAGGAATTAAAATCACAACAATGCCAGTTTATTAATTAGTAGAAAGACTTTTTCCAGTTCAGCAAATTGAAATCAAAATAATAAATTCTAGTTTATTAATTCAGAGGAATGATCTTTTCCCATTCGACGAATCAACCCTTTGATTTTTTTGTTAATTTTGCAAAACTACTTCGCGATGGGTAAAATTAAACGCATGGATCAGATTAAGCGAATAATTTTTCATCTCGTATAGTGGGCCTTTTAATTCTTCTAAACGCAATACAGCTTGAATAAATTAGCACTGAACAAAAAAAAAGATGATTAAAAAATTGTCTAAAAAATAATCATTGATAACATATTTTTTTTCACAATTTTTTCATGAAGGAAAGATGTAGACCTAGAAGGGTTAACATCAAAATAATTTCAATTCATTAATTAGGGGAAAAGCTTGCTCTTCGTTAGACGAATTAAAATCAGAACAATTCGAGTTTATTAATTGAGCGGAAGATTTTTTCCCGCCGAACTCGCTGCTCGATTCCACTCGCCGAGGAATCACGAGACTCCCCCCCCCCTTTCCGAAAAATTTATGGAGCGTGCCTAGTGCAAAAAATATCACGCGCCCACGAGCGGGAACATTTATCCGGCAGTGAGTCGTCGACACCGCGCGTCAAAGGCTCGCGCTCCCGTCTCTAAAACTCGGGCGATCAAAGTGAATTCCTCGAACGAGTTTAGCGCCGGCGTGCATGGCACACGCGGCCTCCCCGGCGAAAAGTCTGTTAGTGCTTTAACCGCGCGCTCGTGAACTTTCCTCCGCGCGCCTCTTTTTTTCTCCAGGAAATGAAAAACTCGAGACGAGAGCGAACCAACGAGAGAGAGAGAGAGAGAGACAGAGAGAGAGAGAGACATAGAGAGAGAGACAGAGAGAGGGAGAGAGAGAGATAAGGGGAGGGAGCGTGGCTCTTTAAGGTAGCGAAGGGTGAAACTTTGGAGATTTCCGCGGGCTTAAGCGTTGCGATCGGCGCGCGCAAAAAGGAGAATATGAAAAATCGCGCGGCGAAAGTTTTGCAATTAACTTGACGAACTTGCAGCTGCAACGAAGCCTAGACGCCGCGCGCTATTCTTATGATGTATTTTAAGTACGGCCGCATGATCCGACGGGTTTTAGCTTCACGGGCCGACGTGCTTCCATTATAAAGATTGCACTGCGGGCGAAGTTGCTTATATACGCGTGGGAAAAGGTACGTGGAATTTGGCTGCAGCTCCTGATTTATTCGGTGGTATATGACTCGAAGGAATTTTGCTACGAACATGAGGAATGTGTTTCTAAAACCTCGAGAAATAAAATATTGCAGTCGATTATATAATAAAAAAAATGTTGTTATATTAGAGTTAAAAAGGAGTTGTTCTATAAAATTGCTATTTTGCTTTATCAATGCCATGGTGTTTATTTTACAAAGTTTAATAGCTGTATCGATTAAAGGGTTGAAATAAGAATACTATTTATATTTTTTGTAAATGAATTATTGAAGGAGTGATGAAAATAAGTAATGTATAATTATTAAAAAAAATCCACAGATATAAGACAATTAATTAACTAATTTGATGCTCCTTTTAATTCTCTTCACATCTTTTCAACATCATTGTTTTTTAAGAAAGAATTTCGATAATTTCTAAAAGTATACAAGGACCATAGGTCCGTCGAAATTATTAAATAAATAAATAAATATAAATCACACTATGCAGGAGGTTAATACGTCTGATCGGTCACTGACTGTTACTACTTAAGAACTGCATGGTCTCAGTATTTAACTTTTCTAAAATAAAAGCGTGCGTATCTCTTGCGCTTATTTATTGTATTTATAAAAATTAAAAATGAATAAAAAAGAACTTCGATTATAGACCATATTACAATTGCATTTTTAATTACACGAAATGTAAATTAGTAAATCAAACACAAACATTACACCACTTGTTAAAAATCTCGTAAAAATAAACGGAATTTTTTCTAACTATACAATTCACTCTATTATTACCGAAATTCCATGCAATTAAAGCAATTAGCTTTTAAACTTAGCGAATGTAAATCTGATGTATCTGCCCCCCTCCTCCGAAATCCCCTACAATAGCTTTACTTTCAATTCTTTAAGGGGACCGTCTTAAACGAACGGCGGGCACCAGTGATTAAAGTGCCGACTAAAATTACACGAGCCCCGATTTAATTACTTATCGGCAGGGAATAATTAGCATACTCGGCGCTCCAATTGTTCGGTCAAGATTCCTCCAAATGCAAGTTCGGCCGCGCGCGCGCCCGACTACGTAGGCAAAGCTCACGGACGGGGAACGGATGTTCCGCCGGAATATTATTGACTACTCCGGCATTGGTCGTGGCCGCTTAGCCGACCAAACATACCCCGCGCACGACGTTTACCCGTTCACCGATTCGTGCTTCCACTATCGCCACCTTATCATGTTTCCCCGTCGCTTGTATCGGCGCAGCTTTTTGTTTGGCATGCGAAAAAGCTCGGAATAAGGAACACGGCCGATGCTTCGCGCAGATATTTCTGGAAGTTGAATTTCGTCCTTGTTGGCTTTTTCTTCTTTATTTATTTTTTTTTTAATATTTATTTGTGACCGCGCAGATAGGCTTCGTTTACTTTATTAATATCCGGGATGGCGGGCAGCTTTCGTATATTCTCGAGGAAAGAAAAGCTACGTGCTTTAGCGAGATTACATTCGCGATGGAAAAATAAAAATTGTTTGTTCCTTTAAATTAGTACTGCATAAAATGCGCACGTTCGAGAGAAACATTGCGATGTGTTTCTTGATTATAATTTATTTGACGTAGTAGAACACCAGTTTTTATTCTTACGATAAGATTTTTTTAATTCTTACGATGGAGAAGAATTTTTTTTTAAATTCTTACGATGGAGAAGAATTTTTTTTAAATTCTTACGATGAAGAAGAATTTTCTTTAAATTCTTACGATGAAGAAGAAAAAATGTAGATCTATTTATATTAGACTTAATATTCGCTATAATATTCATACCTCGAGAGGATGAATATTATACGTTTTCTTACTAAATTAACCTTGTAGATGTGTTTGATGCTTTTAAAAGTAGGAAAAGGAAATTACTCTTTCATTCAAGAAATTTTGAGGATTCTTAACTGAATGTATTGTTTGTGATCAATTTGAAATGGCAGTGTCTTCTTCAAATATTACATTTCGAGGTACATGACTGGTGGGGATAATTCGTGCTTGTGAAAACAGGCCAGAGTGAGAGACACGTGACTAATTAGCCTGCATACGACAACGTGACAAGCATTATTTCGAAAATTAAGTTATTTGTTTGGCGTCCGTCGAGCATCTCCGTCTGAAGGTATTTCCAAAAGGCAAATTCAGCAGCAAATTAGCATATTAAGCCCATTCTCCTTTCCACTTCAACATTCATTAAATTTCACGGAAATTCGCCTACCAGCCTGGCGACACACTTACATCCCCTAGCGTCCCATCCGAACTTGTGCATCGGGCACTCAACAAAAAAAGGGAGAGAAGAGATTGATAAAAAATAAAAACCCTCGGAAACAAATTCGCCAATCGCCAGTTCCATAAAAGCCCTTATCTACATTATCGAGTCTCCCGAAAGTACTTCGACAGTCGCCAGCTTTACAACCCTTCCGGCGACACCCTCAATCAAATCGCGAGCGATAAACACAACGGCAAGGGGTTTATCGGAGCCCATAAACACTCCTCCCAGATGAGCGGCTCCTTCGCCTCCGAGGAATCGAAAAAGTCGATGTAGCATTCCTTCCGCGAGCGAAGCCCTTGTCCCTCCTCCTTTATATGATAGCTCGTTAATAGAATATCGATCTGCGGGCGGGGGAGGGGGGAATCGACGAGACACACGCTAACCTCGTCGGGCTCAAAAGACAAAGCGCCAATTGCGGTCGGGACGACGGAGACGTCGTGGAGTCCTAAACAAATTTCATTTCCTTCCTCGCGAGGGACGCAATTCCGCGCGGCTCGCCGAGACCGCGGGGCTCTACCCCCTGCTCCGATCGCCTGGCGAGGTGCTGTATACCCACGGCTTGGAAAGATTCTTTTGTGTTGCGCTCCGAAGGCCGTGCTCAAACGGATTCTGCGTGAGCGGACTGCGGAGAGCTTCTTGCTGCGCGGAAAATTTAATTAAAAAATTTTTTAATTCTTTCTCAAAAGTACAGGGAAAAGGGTTTAGCTACTTTTCTACGGGATTGTTTTAGCTATTTTTTTTTTCAAGAAAGTGCGTAATATGATGCGTTAACTTTTACACTGTAAGTATAAACAGGAGATATCATTGTAAGAATAATATTGATAATAGTTAACTTCTTAATTAAAAATTTTTTTAATTCCTTCTCATAATTTTAGGAAAAAGGGTTTAGCTACTTTTCTTGGGGGTAATATGATGCGTTTACATTTACACTGTAAGTATAAACAGGAGATATCATTGTAAGAATAATATTGATAATAGTTATAACTTCTTAATTAAAAATTTTTTTAATTCCTTCTCATAATTTTAGGCAAAAGAGTTTAGCTACTTTTCTTCGGGGTAATATGATACGTTTACATCTACACTGTAAGTATAAATAGGAGATATCATTGTATGAATAATTTTGAAAATAGTTATTAACATTTATTGGAAAAAGACAAAAACAGCGGAATAGAAACTGTAGTATACACGCGATTTACGAACTTGTTTCGCATTTTTTGTAAACAAGAAAGAAAATGTAATAAAGTAATTATTAATTAAAGCTTTCGAGTTTTTCTTTTCGATTTTCTTAGAACTGAGTTTTATTAAGCAAGGATAATTCTAAATACAATTAATTTTTTTTAATAGCTTTTTTATAGAAGACTGCATTGTTAGAATGAAAATTCTGTAGAGATTCGCAAGATGTTTTTTATGCAGAATACAATTTTTTTAAATAATTTATATAATTAAAAAAATTTATTTTAAACATTTTATTTCAATCACATATTTCAATTTCCTCTTTATCTTATCATTTGACTTCTTCATTTTAGATATTTCCTCATTTAAGTTTTGCATATTTTTCTGAAATATATGGATTATAAATTAATAAATCAAACTTACTTAATAAAAAATACACTGTACTATCTTCGCCTAATCTTCGCTGCAATCACGATTCTCAGTCGAGCAATTCCCAGTATTTCGCAGTCGCCAAAAAAAAGAAAAAAAACAGGAAAGCACTTTAAAGCATATTAAGATCAAGCAATTCACATTTATTTCTCATCAGCGAAGTTAACTCGGGGAAAATGCTCGCTCGACAAATGCCCGACAAATCTTCATTAAGCGCGCGGGCGGACTCTACTCTCCTTCTCGCTCGACCTATAACGCGAAAAGTTTTTCGTGCAAAACGACGATTCCGCCGGAAGATCTGTCGTCGTCCATCATTACGCACAATGGTCGGCTGCGAAGGACGCGGTGAGGAGTAAACCGATTGGTCGAAAAGTTGAGCTCCCGCCGCACAAAGGAAGCGGTTATAGAGGCGCGCCGTATTATTCTTTTTAAAATTGTCTCAGAAGATTTAGACCTTAGAAAGAGAGAGAGAGAGAGAAAAAAGAACGATAGGACGCCATGGAAAAACTATTTTTCATGCTACTCGATACTCGAATGCCCCTTCACTTTTTGTTCGATCTTTTCGGCTCAAACGCAAAGTTTTTGTTTCGACTGCAAGAAGTTCCAAGAGGCTGCTAATTCGTGATTTATATCTACCTATATTTAATATTTATTGGCTTGTTTACGAAGAGACATTTGCTTAGTCTAAAATGCCATTTTTTAAGATTCGGTAAATACTTCTTAAAAGTTTAAATTATTTATTGATTGCAAAAATTGCCCTTCAAATTACAAAGTAAAACGCAAACAATAAAATTTGTAGCAAGTTAAACTGAATAAAAGAAAACTAATTTTCCGAGCTTCGAGGCACACAAACTGCCTCGAAAATCAATCAGGGAATTGATAAAAAAATCAGCCTGGGCACAAATTACACCAAGAACCCTCGTTTGCCTTTAACCACCCACATCAATCGCACCGCTAATCCGTCGCTTCCTCAAAATTTGAAATTAAGATATCGCTTATCGGCCCAGCCACCCACGAACTTTCGACACTTTCATCCGTCGTATTTTTTTTTCTTCTTAAAAGCCGAAGGGAAGCGGGGAGAAGACGAAGCGACGAGACGAAGAGAAAAGGATAGAAAAAGAGCGGCGTATCGCTGGAAGGAGCTTACAAGTGCCGGAAGGCAACGGCTCGTTCGATTGCGATAAAGTTCGCTTTTGTGCCGCGATACTGACAAACGCTGAAGGACCGATGACAGCGGCATAAAGTAAAGATTGATCGGGGCTTCCTCCCCGCGAGCGAGCGAGACGACAAATGTTCTGCTCCCTTTGCTCCCGGGCTCACTTATCATTCTTCTTTTTCCTTTCATTTTTCACGCCGCGTTGTGCCCGATAACATCGTTAAAAAAACTGGATTTAAACAAAAAGGCAGTTTGGAAAAAGTTGTTGATGCATCCGCCGGAACGAATAAAATGTGCCAAGTTGAATCGTTGAACTTTAATCGCTCGCGAAGAGCTTTCGTGAATTCTGTGTTTTAGCTTAATGGCTTCATTCATTGTAGACACGTTTCACTTTTTATATAATGGGTTTTAAACTCTTTTTTTTTTATTAAATTAAGTAAATTTATAAAAATAAGTAAACAAATAAAAAATAGCAATTAAATCGGTATTTCTGGATAAGTAAAATAACATACAGCGAATAAACCGCAGAAGAAAATTATCTCTTCTTTGCGATAGCGAATGTTACGGCCAAAATAAAAATTATCTGTCGTTCTATCAAGAGATTTGTCTGTTACGTGAGTAGCGTTGCTATGCAATTATCGTGTAGAAATGTAAATATAAAATATTTTAAATTTTAGGGGTTAATTATTTTAGCGATTTAATTGGTACTATTACTTTCGAGCATTCAAATCGCAATAAAAAAATTCATTAAGCAGTAAAAGTAAATAAAAATATTCTATTTTGATTCAAATTCAAAAGTTATTTATTGTATATATTAAAAAAAAAACATTCAAAACTATATTACTATATAAAAAAATTTGCAAGTATATAAAAATGGATAGCAATTCTATTCTTTGCTTAACAGATTTATCATGAAGATTCTGTACCTAATTTTTGTGCTCTCAGGCGTTCAAGCTGCTTCTGTTTTTTTATTTTTCTACGGAGGAATGGGTTTCATTCAAAGTAGCTTTTCATTAATAATTAAAATTTTAATAATTAAAAATTAAAATACATCTATTTGACGGTTATAAAAAATGATCTTTCTACAATTAATTCAACAAAAACAATTCAATAAATTCTACACTTCACTTGAAGAAGAATTTCGCATGAAATTGTTCATAGAAAGCAAAAAGAAAATAGTCGAAGGCAACAATAACTATGAGAAAGTGAACCTAGTTCACTTTAAAATGGAAATCAATGAATTATTCTGACTTGGTAACGAATACTCTTCTTTCCTTTTCTATGCAATCATAATTTTAAATAAACTATTACGTAACTACATATTAATTGGTCTACAATTCTAGTTACATCACGAAGTTATTCATTCGCGAAATGGATTCAACAGAAGCGTACATACTCAATCTCATTCGAGTTTTCCCAACTTCATCTCACCTGCACATATAGAATTACCTGCATCCGTAGACTGGAGAAATAGCGGTACAGTGACTCCAGCAAAGGATCAAGGAAACTGCGGCTCCTGCTGGGCCTTTTCAGCTGTAAGCTTCAAAATAAAATCAAAGCACTCCTTTTGATCAAATGCGTACAGAATATTTCCGTGTATTCTCATGCCAACGTTTTATCGGCAGACGGGAGCTCTGGAAGGTCAGCTATTTCGGCGCACTGGTAACCTCGTATCTCTGAGCGAAGAAAATCTAATCGATTGCTCCACTAGCTAGGGCAACGGGGGCTGTTTCGGCGGTCTGATGGACAATGCTTTCCGCTACGTCCAAGAGAATGGCGGTATTGATACGGAGGAAGCGCACCCGTACGAGGGAAAAAAGGATTTGGAATGCCGTTACAAGGAGAAATATCGGGCAGGTACCGATAAAGGTTCAATTCGTATTTCAAGTGGCGATGAGGAAAAATTGGCAACCATCGGGCCCATTGCAGTGCGTATGGATGCAACCCACGAATCCTTTTCGTATTGTTCAGAAGGTGCAGTATTTAGTCGTTTTTATCGATTGGATAATTAATTAACGAACCTTGGTTATTCGTTTGGTGGCTTTGCACTTGATCTCATTGATTTTGCAGGAGTTTACCATGAACTCAGTTGCTCGTCCAGCGATTTGGATCACGCAGTGCTGCTCGTTGGATATGGCAACGAAAATGGAACTGATTATTGGCTAATAAAAAATAGTAATAATTACAAATTTTATATATTTACGTATAATTTATAATCAGTGCACTTCTTTTCTCGGATTATTATTCTTGTTCGACTTAGTAAGCGCAAGGATCTTTTAAAATGTTTCTTTTCATTAAAAAAAAGAAAAAAAAAGGAACGGCCGTCATGCAAAAACCATAAACTAGCCGCAGTGCACAACAAACGAAAGAGTCAACTCTAAATAAAAATATGTTAAACTCTTAAACGACAACCTAATTATCCAAAACTAATGTCACTAGTTTTCTCGTTCGTTCACGCGTATGAACTGCAATTGGAATTTCGTTAGATTTGTCGCCCGAACGAATTTCGGTGCTCGCTCGCGGGGGCAGAAGCTACTTCCGGCCTCCCGGAAGCGGAACTGCTCGCTGAACTCTTGCACAACGGAGCAACTTTGCCGCTTGGGACATCCTGCGGTTGTTTAACTTAGCGCGTCCCGAGCTCTCGCACCCATTTTACTCCCCGTCTCTACCCAACCCTTACCTCATTGCCTCTACTTTAAAAATAATTATTGGACAATTACTTCTTAATTTTTATTTTTCACTTACTAAATTCATTTTCTTCGAAGATGCTGTACGTATTTTTGTCAGTCGGTGGATGCTTTTCGAGGGTAGAGTATGGTCGAAACAAAAAAGAAAAGAAACTATTATAATTTATGGAAATGTAAGTTTATTTATTACAAAATAAAGACAATATAATAAGTGTTCAGCAGTTACTTCTTATTTCTTCTTTTTCACTTACTATATTCCTTTTCTCGAGTAGAGTATGGTCGTAACAAAAAAGAAAAGAAACTATTATAATTTATGGAAATGTAAGTTTATTTATTATAAAAATAAAGACCATATAATAAATGTTCAGCAGTTACTTCTTATTTCTTCTTTCTCACTTACTATATTCCTTTTCTTCAAAGATTCTGTAGGTAAAGGCAAGGCATTCCCTCTACTTTTGAATTTTAAAGAAATGATTTACTTCAATAGCATTTATTAAATATTTTTTTTAATCAAGTAATGATTTCATTAAAACTAAATGGATTTACTTGTTTCTAAATAAATTTTCTGTCTCAATAAGATATTTGATAAGTACTACTCTCTAAATCTGAAAATGTGAATAGTAACATTTAATAAGTGAAAAGCCGTTCACGTAAAATATGTCACTATTCAAATTTCCATGTGAATTTCACATTTTTAGATTTACAGAGTATAGAGAAATAAATGTTTGCTTAAAATTAAGAAATGTTTCTCTCAGTGTACCTTTCGTTCTATTTAAGAGTCAAAAAATCATTCTATTTCGCTTCATCAAGGGAGTTCATTTCACTATGTGTACTTGACACGTCGACCGAGTGTTTTACAATGCTAAATCGGCTGGAGTGAAATAGAGCCAAATTTTCACTCTATTTCACTCCAGCCGATTTAGCATGTAAAGCACTCGGCCGACATTCAAAATTACGCAGCTCTTTTGTGCCAAGCGAAACTACCTTAAGACAATTTTCACCTACACAATTGAAGACGACGGCTCCTCGACTCACGAGAGCTGCGACATCCGGCAGCGACGTTAATTGCATGCATTGTCACACGATGTTTACATTGGAAGACGAGTATCTCGCCCCTCTCGAAATGAGAGGGTCAGAGAGACGGCGGACACCGAGACGCTGGAGCAGAGCAGCTCCGCCGGACGACGGCAGCAACAGCGGCATATCTGCTGACGCTTAACGTCGCTGCGTTAACGAAGAGATATCGCGATTATCCCTCGGCGTCCTTGGCGGGTGAGACGCGTGCGGAGCAACTGCGGGGGAGTTTAATGCCACTCGCTGATTACGCTCGCACGTGCCGAGCCCCGATCTCAGCTGAATTGTTTCCTCCCACGGCCGCGGGTGTCCGGCTTTTATGCGAGCTTTAAAAGAGATTCGCTTAAAACTCCCTTTGTGCCGCTGCCTCGAAAGAGGACGATCTCGTTTCAGATTCGGAATTTGCTGCCTCTCTCTCTTTTTTTCCCCTCTTCTTTTTCTTCGTCTTCTGAATCTCTGCAGTGCTTTCTTTTGGATTTTTTTTAGATTCAGGATGGTATGTAAACGATGACACACTTTTTTTCAAGCGAGAATTTCTTCAAGAGCGCTCAAGGTAATTTAATGGAAGATTACAGTCTCAATTTGAGAATGGCGTTTTATGTTAAATATACACGGAGAGATTACTATATTCCATAGGAACAATGGGACATACTCGACCTATGACGATTTTTACTATAAAACTTACTAAAAACTCCTATGTACATATCAAAAATTACTGTCCAGTCTGGGAGCCTTTTAAAAAAGACGATTAAAATACACTTGATACTTTTTCATATCATACTGAATTTATTTTCGTTTTGTTTATTTTTGGTTAATTTTCTCCGCGACGATACGTGACGATTGCTTAACGACAACTGAACTTTTCTTTTTCCAAACAACTACATGGTTAACTTCATTTTTTAGCGAACAATTGATTCGCATTTTCGTCAAATTCGTTCTTTAAAAATATTCAATGGTAAATAACAGTAATCCTATCCGTAACATTACCATTCTGTATTACAAATTTTACTAGAATTCTAATATAATTATCGGAATAATTACAAGTATAATTATTAGAATAATTACTAGTATAATTATTAGAATTCTAGTAAAATTTTTAATACAAAATGTAGACTATTGTTCCACTCCCAGACTGGATAGTAATTTTTCCAAAACATTTCTCTCAGTACAATAAACGTGAATCGAGCACCTGGATTTATCTCTTGATTTTGGAATTAAATTGACATTTTAATTTAAGGCTTGAAGCTTGAATATTGATGCGCACCTTAAACTTAAAATTGAGCTTTGATTTACGTCTTGATTTAGAATGAAGTTTCAATTCGTCTCTTGCCTTAGGATTCATCTGAGTCTTATTATTGACTTAGAATAAAGATTTCACTTGTGTATTAACTTAGAATTAAGTGCTATTCAAAATTTTCTATAATAAATAATTGAGGTATAACTTATTCTTGACTTAGTACTGAACTTTGACTTGCTCTTGCCTTTGGATTAAACCTTACAATTTGTTCTTGACTCTAAATTAAACCTTTACTTCTTACGTAGAATAGAGTCGTAATTTCTTTTTGATGTATAGCATTAAAGTTTAACTATTGACACTTGACAAAGGAGTGAATCTTATCTAAAGACGTAAGTCTTCAATGTTTTATTAAATATAGGCAGCTCGTTTTTACATAATCGTAAAGAACATATTGCGAGCGATAATAGTTTTTATGTTAATTAAGATTTCATTATTTCATTAGAATAATAATAAGGCCTTTAGTTAAAGAATTTTTACGAAATTAATAATGTTGATGGCGTGGGGTCCGGAAATGAATCATTAACGGAGATCGTTGACGAGCCTCGGATGAACCGAGGAAGAAAGTTACGGGGTACATTCTCCGACGACTTAATTAAGCTCCCTCTTTTGCTCGGTATCTTCCAGTAGCGTCGCTTTCTTATTACCAGCCAGCAATATTCATGGAATATTGTGCGTATTTAGAACGAGCTTCAAGACAATTATTACGTAACCGTCTGACGAGCGTTCTCGAGCGTTCCCTCAATTTTTGCTATAATTGCATAATTCCTTCGTTTCTTCGCATCTGCTCCAACTTGCGCTGATGTAGAAAGACATAAACGACTGAATTCTGAACAAACTGGTACTATTACGTGCCAGCGGTGAATGCGTACTAATGCTATGTAAATTGTATTTATGTAATTTTTTTTGTGTTCTAGCTTTTTTTCTTTTGTAAGTCTCGTCAGTGAGTCATTTCAAGTGTCAGTTGGAAATAAAATTCAAACAAAAATCTATCGGATGTACAAACACGTGAAAAAGACGGTAACAGCCTTCAAATTTAAATTTATGAAGAAATTTACTTTAATGCTTAGATATATAAGCAAGCTGTAATAACATTGAAACTTTATGAATAGTTGATGAAGCTTTTATAAAATTAATACTCCTTAGATGGTTGTAAAACGATAAAACTTCTGTACTTGTGGTGATTAGAGCGACTGTATTACATCGAGAGAAAAAAACTTAATAAAAATTGCCATTGTGATTAGGAAAGGAGTGACAGTCTTCACAATCGAGAAATTTTAGTATGAAAAATAGTAATTTGTAATGCACAAAATAACAATTTTTATTATTAAAATAGTAATTTTTAAGTACGGAAATTGTAAAAATTACTATTTTTGGTACAAAAAATTCTCGCTTTGTAAGACTATCACTCCTTTCTTAACTACAATAGCTAATTTTTATCACGTTTTTTCTCTCAGTGTACAGGCAATAGTAAATAATCTATCGAGAATAAAAACTTTTACAAACCCTGCCCCCAATTTTCAAAGACGATGTTATCCAATTAAATTTGACGTTAACACTTCTTAAAACAATGCAATCTCAGCGCAACATTGCCAACGGAGTGTTTTTATCGTGCCCAATCTCCTTGATCTCCGAGAAAAAGGTTTGATTCTTCCAAGAACCCAGCGTCGACTTGGATGAATACTGAGGCATAAAGGTCCAGTCCTAAGCGCCTATGCTTCGGGACAAAAAAAAAATTACCTCCGTGTACAGAGCGAGCGTGAAATCCTCTCGACGGTAGACTGCTTATCCCAGCAGTCGTTCCGAGGGAGAACCTCAAAAATGAATGGAAGCTTCTGTCGAAGGGTGGGGCCGGGGGGCGATCGAGATAAGGGACTATCTGCGATCCGCGACTCCGCGTAATCCTACACAGACTCGCCGAAGAAAGAGACCCGTGGAATTTTCTGCAGCCACCGAGGAGTTTTCTGATAGGCGAGAGGAAATGTTCTGAACTTCTGGAGCGAACCCTCCTCTGGCCCGATAGGGACAGTAGATAAAACTTGGCGTGGATCAGCCGAAACTTGCTGCCTGCGTGATTGCTGGGTTTTCTTTAAATACTGCTTAATTGAGATATTTATTATGTTTTTTTTTCATTATGTACATTTATTTATTTCTATGTATAATTTTAGTGCTATTAATTTTAATATTGGATACGAAGGCTTATATCGGCATTCTTTTTTAAGACATTTCTTAGGATTCTTTTTCTAATTACTTTTTTTTTCTATGTATAATTTTAGTGCTATTAATTTTAATATTGGATACGAAGGCTTATATCTGCATTCTTTTCTAAGATATTTCTTAGGATTCTTTTTCTAATTACTTATATTTATTTTTTTCTGTGTATAATTTTAGAGATATTATAATTAATATTCTGTATAAAGGTTTATCGCTGTTCTATGTTGAAATATAAAACAGTTCGATTTTTTATTAAAATTGTGAATTTTTCGCGCAATTCCAATTGCCGTAAAAAACGAAATATCCTGGATAAAAGGATATTAGGCTTTAGAAGCGCGTAGAAATTGAGCTCTCACTTTATTCGTATCCTATACGAGGCGTGCCATACTTAATTGTCGACAGTAAAAGAGGCTTCAGTTTCAGCTCTTTTACTTTTCTCTTATTTCCTTCTCTTTTTAACACTCATTCCGAAACACACTTCTACCTCTCGCCGAGATTTTCAGCACTTAATTGTTTCGACCTATTTCGAACTCGAGCGAAATTGCAGACCGACCAGAGGAGTTTTAAACCTCCGACTAGTACTCTTTTCCCGGCACTTGAGATTTGTCGCAATTTTCAAACGTTTTTTTTTTTCCTTTTTTTTTTTCAAGCCCGATGTTCAACATTTTTTTTTTTCGTTCCTAAAGTTTACTCCTATTCAACTATGGAGGAAAAAGTAGGACGAACGAGGGAACACATGTAAATGTTCTGCATACAAGGAACATTTGCATATTGCATTTATTTTATACCACTGATTATTGTACATGGGTCAAAAAGTATTTTAAAAAGTGAAAAATACAAATTGTACATATGTTTTACAAAGTAGCGACAACAAAAAATGAGAATACAGAATCATCGATGCAATAAATTGCGATTAATATTTATAAAAGAAAATTCGGTATCCTATGAGAGGAGTACACTCCAGCGTAACGAACTGCAATACTCGCAAGACACCTCGCGGATATTAAATTTCCCAGCGAGCCATCCAGTCGATTTATTTCGATCGAAAAAAAAATCGCTCGATGAATCACTCCGCGTGGGGGAAAAATCACAAATCTTCCCTTTGCTTTTCAAGCGACGACTGGCAACACCGAGAGAGATGGGCGGCAACAAAACCGCACCGCGGCCGCTCATAAAGGCCGCTCCCCGTAAATTTTTTCGCGCCGAAGAACCTCCTTTTTTTTTTTTTTCACGCGCGTGATTTATGCGCGCGAAATCATCGCCGGCGAATTTCGCGCGGAGCTTAATAAACGCGCGGCGCGCATCCGCTGACAAAAATTCCGCCTAACAAATGGTCACCGCGCCTCGGACGGCCATCGATACAAGCGGCGATGATGAGTCGACGCTTTCGGATCGCGAGTACCGATCGCGCAGCGCCGGCACCTCTCCTACCCTCCTTCCGTTATTTACGAGCTCTTGACCATTGATGTGGAATTTATGGTTCGCTTCGCGGTCGCGCGCGCGCGATTCTGCCGATTTTTTTTTTTTTTTCGACGGAAGCTCGCTCTCGTTTTTTTACTCGACGGGCGTCGTTTATGACGCGGTTCGATATTTAACGCGACACTGTTTGTCTTCGGAGCCGCGCATTGAGATATAGTACGATGTGACTTTTATTCAGGAAGCTTGCAATTGATATGATAAGCGTCGAAGGTTTCGCTCTGTTATTGTGCAAGCTGCAGTTTTTTTTTTTTGTAATCGTAGAGCTTCGTAGAGAATCGCATTTGCATTTAGGCGTATATAGTATAAGGTACGATTGTCTTTATTATTATAAATTGTTAAATTTTTTTCAGTATAATTAAATGTCAAAAATTTTCGATTTTAAAGTACATATCATTTTGTGCAATTGATCTTTCACTGACATTTTTTTTTTGCTATTTTTTAAGTTAATTCCAGAATAAACTTATACCAATTTTTAAAACCATTTGTATAGTTCGTTTTCTTTTATTTCAAACTCTGCAAGAACAGATGGTTTAGATTAGATTATACAAAAAAAAAGGAAACAATATTCATTCACACTAATTTTACATTTACAGATTTAGATTTAGTATAATAGTCTATCAATTTATTTATGATTGAGTGCGTCATAAAAGATTCGTAAAAATATGCATAACTTAATTATAGAAGATAAAATTTACAATTTCTGAATAATATACTAGGAGTGTCTGCTACAAATGTTAAGTATGCAAAAACAACTTATTGTAGTGTCTAGATAATTTTCATCGAAATTAAATATTAAATAAAGCGATAAAAGAGCGGCGCTGATTAAATGCTAATGATCAAATTAATTTAATTTATCATCTGATGGAATTACGTTATTTCCATCAGCTGCGAAAGCAATATGTTCTAAGAACATTCTTTTTGATCGTTTTTTTTTTATATTCACGACTGCGATTAATCAAGCAATATTTATTTAACCGCCTGGGTGTTGGCAACCTTTAAAAAGCCTATTAAAAAATTACTATCTCCTCAGTTACTTCTTTTGAAAAATTAAAGACGGATATAAGAGTGGTGTCGGTGCAGTTGCTATTTATTTAATTTTAAGTTACTTTAATTGATCACAATGAAATTATTAATATTCGCCATTTGGTCAGTTGTGCTGTTCCAACAAGCTGTGAGTGCGGAAGAATTCCAAAACTGCGAAGAAGCGCAGGATTCATTATTGTTAGCGTTTTTCTATAAAATGTCGTCTAAACAAGAAACGAAGGATGTCCATTTTTATCTTGGAGTTAAAAATAATAACGCCAGTTTGAAAATTGGCGATGGTGACTGGTCAGCTTTGAAGAGTGAACATTTCAACCCTGCGCTAAAGACGGTCTTTATTGTTTATGGATTTAAGTCAAATTACCAGAGGAAATGGATCTTAGATCTTAAAGATACACTTCTCGAATATGTTAGTATTTTTTACTTAATTCCGAAAATACGTACATTTTTAAAGCGAAAAATAAAAAGTTATTAATTCGCTAAAGTATTAATCTGACATATTGCTGTTTCTTAAATTCCAGCAAAAAGTTAATATCCTTCTGATTGACTGGAAGAAAGGTAGTAATTATTGGAACTACGTAAATTCGTTTTATTTCTCTAAGGGACTCAAATTCGATATAATGAAGTAAGGACATTTCCATAATTTGTTTATGTTTTTATCAAAATGTTGCATATTCAGTAAGTAACGTAATTTTATTTACAGATTCTTAAATAAGATGAAGATAGAGGTGAAAAAAGCTTACGGAACTGACGATGGAGAGTGGAAAAATTTGTATTTCATTGGTCATAGTCTTGGAGCTCACATAAGCGGTCAAACGGCAAATCTGATTAAATCGACCAACAATCCTTTTTATAAAGTAGAAAGGATCACAGGATTGGACCCGGCTCAACCATGTTTCACAAAGGCTGATGACACCCTCAGGCTTGACAAAACTGACGCAGATTTTGTGGATGTTATTCACACCGAAATAGGCATGGGTGATGGCATCAATGGTTTTGGTATAAAGGATGCTATTGGTGAGTTTCATTCCAAGAACTTGGGATTGGAATGCTGCTTGAAATATAAAATCGATTTTCTTTAATTACATTAAAGAATTACGTTAAAATTTTAATTATTTTAACCACTACTATAGTAAATTTTAGTTTAGATTAAATAAAGTTTGCAGAAAAATATAGTAAACGTTACAGCGTGGGCATAATTGCAACATACTTTGTTTAAAATATTCAGAATATATAAAAATATTTTTTGAAAAAATATACATACAGAAAGACGTCACCTTTTTCATTAATTTTAATTAGCTATATCTTTGTTAACAAGTGTACCGTTGAAAAAAATAAGTACCGATTATTTTTCAACGTTTTATCTTTGGAATTTGGTGCAGTTTTTCGTGCAAATTGCTAATTGATTAAAATGCAAATCATTTACAAACAAATTAATAATAATTAAATTTTAAGAGCGATATTTTTCATTTACTAAAACGATCAAATTTTATTATTCTTTAGGTCACATTGATTTTTATGTTGATGGCGGTGTGCAACAAGCAGACTGTCTGCAATCGAGTAAATATCCATTTAAAAATTTACCTTCACAAATTTAATTAATCAATAATCCTCACGAGAAAATGTAAAGTAATGTGATTTTATTTCAGGCTGGTCTCCAGAAATAAATAAAATGATTTGCAGTCACACAATAGTTTGTAAATATTTCATCAAATCGATCGAAAGTACAGAATCCACCTGTAAATTCGTAGGTCACAAGTGGGATCGAACGTACGATGAAGCTTTGCAAATTCTTAAAAAAGTTGAAAATGGAGATTCTTGCACAGATTGTCCAAAAATGGGTATTGAAGCAGAAAAAAATAGCGGCTCTGGCAGTTATTTAGTTTTAACGCCTGACAAAGAGCCACATTGCGATAGTAAGTACTAATCCTGCTATAATTACTACTGTTTTCTACAAGTAATCAATTATTTACTTATTTTTTAATTTGTGCAGAGTATGAAAAGACTGAATTGGAAATATTACAAAAATCTTTAGACGTGAGTATTATTAAATATTACATAAAAATAATAAATTCCACAAAAAATAATATAATTATCATTTTTCTGTTGCAGAGATTGAATGTTAAAAAATCCGAAATTGATTTCTCAGCCAATACGTTTGATACGTTTAATCATTTCGAGTAAGAAAAGGATATGAATAACTCTTACAGCCAATCGGAGATTGCTCATTAAACAATTGTTAACTATTTATCCTATGCAATTAATCACTACATACACATATGAAATAAATGAAAAATAATATTGATTATTGACACAATTAAATAACTTAATTATTTGACTTATTTTCTTATTTTTTGGCATTTATTTTTAATCATTCATTTTTCACCTTTAATTATTGAATAAAAGTGTCGGTTATCAATTTTTCATTAAAACATAAATTAACATGTTGAATAAATTGGAAATGGACTTTTTTTAAAGAAAATTGTTTTATAAAAAATATAAAGCAAAGATGTAGACGTATTCAAAGTTAAAATTAAGATATGGTATATTAATAGAGCAATGAGAATTTGAAAGTAATTTATTCGTACTACTCGGTTACGTTCACGGCGTTGTTATTCAAACACTATATAAACAATAATAAACTGTAGATCCATGTGAATTACGAGGAAGCTAAAGTAAGCTATGTGATTTACCTGCGCTGATACGCTGCATGTAAATCACAAACTGTATCGTTGCAACTGCAGTTTGAGGTCCATGATAAACAAGCTCAGCTATTTTGTATATCACAGATATTTAGCTTTGTTATTCACATTGTTTTGCAAGTCTACTATATACACTTGAAACACAAAAAAATACGTTTTTTTTCGAATAAATAACTATTTTATTATATTTATTCGTAATTGCTATTTTCCTATAAATGTTATCATCACCATTTTTACCATATATAACAGTTAATTTACATTTTCATTACAAAAATATAGTTATAAAACAATTAAGTTGTTCACATTAAAAGTTAAAATAAGTAATTAAATTAGCTTTGCAGACAGTAGCAGTGGTTTCCACACTTTCAAAACTTTCTCATCCGGGTTTTCACGACAATTTAAATTGTTGTCGATTTCCAAATAATGTTTATTATTTTTATCTATGGGCAACCACTCAGTGGTTATCAGATCATCAGTAGATGGTGTTGGATTACTATAAAGCCAGAATAAAATGCAATTTAAATTATTAAATAACAGTTTCTATTTATAAATATTTTTTTAATATATCTAAATTTACCCATATTTAGCAAAGTTGGTCCACATAGTTGTCATACGTTCCATAGTCTTGCGATCCCTAGTTCCTTCTTTTAATTTTTTTTGGCGTAATTCCGAAAAAAATAAAGATCCTAATTCATCAGCATGGCAAGTTCCTTTAAATAAAATGGTTATTTTTAAACTGTTCTCATCCGATCATTATATATACTCTCACACGTGCACTCAATGCTCATCAGAATTTTCCGAATATTCCGAAAAAAATTACAAATGACCTCTACATTATATAATAATATTGTCAAATAGAAGAACGACATCATCATATTTTAAAATATTCGGGAAAATATTGTAGCCATCGAGTGTATACCCACGACACATATAGACACACATTTTATTAATTTATCTAAAATTTTAATTTTACCTTTAATTGTGACGTTGTATCTATCTTTCATTCCTGGCATATTAGCCTGATAAGAGTATTTGTACAAAAAAGTAGGTGTAATTTTTTGTTGCTGAATCTCTGCCACGGCTAATATATTATTCACAAATATCATATCGCCATAAAATTGTACTAATTCATCAATCTTTTCTTCGGTAATTTCACCCTTTCCGAAATAAAAATCTCGTATAATAGTACAGAAATTAGAAATACTATTTTTATCATTTATTTTCAGATTTTCAGCAACAACTTTAGCAAAATCGCTATTAATACTTTTGATAATGCTCTTAGAACCCCTTAGGAGCATGACAATACCTTCATGACTATTGTAACCAAATAAAAATGGTACGTCGACTCCTTTTTTTTCGAATGTGTTAATTGGTTCAGGTATTATTGGATCTGTAATTTTAGAATCAATTGTTGGAACTAATGGAAGCAGAAGTTTAGAAGTTTCCTGAAAATAAATATCATTCTTATTTTAGGATTCCTTAAAAATAATCAAATATTAATTAAAAAATATTATTACTTCAATATTCATTTTTTCATGTTGTTCAACTAATTTTAGAGCAGGAATAGTTCTTAAATGCCGTATAACTTCTTCAGAAGTATTACACTTTTTACCTAATGCTTCGGCTAGAGAGTATCCATATTCCTTATTCGAAGAAATGTGAGCCCATGGATTTGATAATACTCCACTTTGGGAAATTGCTTTATGGAACAAACCTGGAAGTAAACTTTTTTCTTAATATTTTTGTACTTGACAAATAACGTGGATAAACGCAAGTTTTTCACTAACCTTTCGCTTGGGAAGAAAGACAAAGCGCATGAACGGAAGCTCCACCAGCACTTTCACCGAATATTGTAATGTTTTCTGGATCACCTCCAAAATTTTCTATATTTTCCTTGATCCATTTTAGTGCTGCTATTTGATCTTTGAGTCCTTGATTTCCAGGACATTCTTCATGCTCCAGATTCAGAAAACCTTTTCAAAAGCCAATTTATTATTTAATTGGGATTTTGCATGAAAAATTCTTTTGGATTTTATTAAATCCGCTTAATACAACAAAAAAAATAATCTGCACATATTTTTTCTGTTTTCAATTGAATGGTCATAGTGACGTCACTGTTGCTATAATTTTTAAAATATGCTATATCTCTGTTAAATAGCGTTAAAATAAACAAAGAAAAAAATACGATACTATTATTTTTTAATATTCTATTTTTTAATATCAACTATCTGATGGTCTAGATGGAATTTTTCATACAAAATCCCAATTGCACGCAATTAAAAAATCAAAATTATCGATTAATGTTCTTAACAACCTGTTGCTACGAAAATTTACATTTCTATAATAAGTTTACCTAATACTCCAAGTCTATAATTTATGCCAACGTACACGATTTCTTTTTTTATTAAATAATCTGGACTGTATTTTTTGTAAGTGTTTGAGCTTTTTTTAAAGGCACCGCCGTGAATCCACACCATAACAGGCCTTTTTCCCACTGTAGAATTAGTCGCAATATCCAAATAAAGGCAATCGTCTCCACCTTCGCTCACGTTCGACGACAAATCAAACTGTGCAGACATTTTGCTTTCGTCTAAAGCATCTTTTATTTCCGACCATGATTTCGGTGGTTGGGGATCCTGATTTAAATTATTTATTTTGTGATTACGATTATTTTTTAATTGCAGGGTTAATTTTTAAATAGCCATATTATTAAATATTTTATGGAAATCATTTTTAAATACTTAACAGCTGTATCTTACTTTAAATCTTAATTCGCCAATTGGCGGTTCGGCATACGGAATTCCTCGAAATGAACAATACTCTCCTCCATCTATGTTCTTTCTAAGTACTCCCCTCAATTTTCCTTGCTTAACAGAAACTTCGACCTCTGACATTGTCAAATGGCTTGCTGTTCTAATATGAACAACTTCGTTAGATAAATATTTTTTTACGCTATAACTAACGTATTTAAAAAATACACAGCGACCGGCATTATTGATCATTGCGGATCGTTGAGCAGTGATATAGTAATTTCACTGTTATTATTATATAGTTGTTAATTGTCTAACAATTGTACAAGTTTTTAATTTTGTATTATTGATCAAAAGTTCGTTCTGCGAAAAAAAATCTGGCTATTGTTTATTTTGAACAACTTCAAAGGCTTAAAAAAAAGTGCATAAATAATCCAATGACCGCGCAAAAAATAACATAAACAATACTCACACAATTGTTTTGTTAGAAAGTAGATTTAATGTAGTTGATAGTGAATTTGCAAATTTGTATCATTTGTAAGCACTTTATAAGACGATCGTTTAGTTCTGGTTACATTAACTCGTGCGGCACAGATCACAAGCAAATTACAATAGACAAATTTATTCTTATCACGGAAAATATATAAATGGTTAGTACTTATATCCTCCAATGTATTTTAGTTAAAAAATATGGACTGAATATATGATTCTAACCTATTTTGTCATGTGAGAGATAAGACTGAGCGGCGTTTTTTATCTAACCCTGTATTTAACCATCTATAGATAATTCATTTGACCAGATTCATTTTTTCAGCGTGTGACATCGAACCCTGTCAGATGACGCGTTATATGAACACAAAATTATTCATTATAGTAAATGTTTTTTAAAAATTGTTCTAATGCTTCATATCAAGAACCTAATTTTAACTAACAGACTAAACTCAGAGACAGCAATAACAAACAATGAATAAAATAATTATACCTCATGAAGATTTTACTGAAATTGACGGTAAATTGACTCAAATACAGTCAGATTAGTCATGGACCAGTTGGATGTTCCCTCCTGATGTTTGCTTAAAGATGACTCTAGAGTTGGAGTAAATTTCAAATCTAAAATAAGTGTGGCATATTGTATATCGATTATTAAAGAGGCTATATCCTAACGATGACGTGAATTTAAGGAGGTATGTATAAATTATAATAAAAATATCAAGGCAAAATTCTGGTCACTCAATTAAATTCAAAAGAGACACGGCAATTCAGAAGCCTTCCTTAGAGATAGTCGGTAAGGTAACTTGTGTTGCTCTCTGAGTAAAATTTTGATTGTAGGAAACAGCGGTATTCACTATTTAATCTTTAGAAACATATACGTTAATATAAATCAATTTATAGATCAAACAATAATATTGCTTAGATAATAAATTATATAACCAAATGTCATTAAAATTCGAAATTAGTTAAATGTTTACAAATGTGAAATTTTTTTGCATTGTAGATATGCAGTGCCGGTCTAATTATATAATATTTATTTGCACAATTTTTAATGTATTCATATGAATTATGGACGTATTATGAAAGATTGGCATAAATATAACATAGCTCAAAATAAAAACTTATGTGTATCGGATCAAATTGTAGGTAATTCAGAGTTCTAGAACAACATCAGAAACATACCTTTCATAAAGTAACTTGTCCCTTATCCGTTAAATGGCAGTGTATGTACTTTATCAAAGGTTTAACTTTCCTGGTAGATACATCATCAATTTGGCGAAATCTTATGCAAAAACCGAATAAATTTACCATTAATGATGATCACTTAATTTTACATTAACTCTTAGAGGGCCGACAGTTTGGAATTTTGAAATTTCAGTTTTTCTATAAAAAATAAGTTTTTGACCCTCGCGTAAAATCAAACCAAGGATTTATGCTGGCTTATCACCCCCTCCCCCCGTTGCACATATGCATTCTTCGGCTCTCGGAGAGTTAAACATTTTAAAAAGTAAACATTAACTGCTCTAAAGTAAGACCTAAAAATTTTCATCTAAAAATCGTACTAATTTTTTTTTAAAAAGCACGGATCAATTTATAGTAAGTAGATTCTAAATGAACAATTTTCTAACTGTTTTATGCCTTATAGACTTCTTCCATTTAGGAATTAACGAATGAAATAAATTGTTACAGTTCATAAAATATTTCTGTAATTTTACATTCCAATGTTTTAATGATACAAAAAAATTATTTTAAGTCATACTCATTCTTACAATTGTTAAACAAATTTATAGATAAAGAAGAATAAAAAAGTGAGATTTTTTGAATGGTCGTAACTGCTAAATGTGTCGCCTACAGGAACCAGCAATTTCGCAGCTCTTGAATCACGCTTTCGCCGTCGTTAATCGTTTTCGCAAAAATTGCCACATTGCATAGCCCGAGGACGATCCTTCAGTCGTTCTGGAGTCAACTGTCTCTTCTCCGGAACGTTTTAAAGCCCTGCGCAGAAATAAAAGGGTGGACGAAAAAGCTTGCGGGGACTCGGTCGAAATTCTCCGCTATTATAGGTAAAAGTAGTTCTGGACGGCCGTCGTCTCGCCATTAGAATTACAAATACCCAATTCTAGTGGACGGCACGTGCCCTGGGCGAAAAACTTGAACGTTTAAGTGGCAGACGCATCCAGCAAAGAAAGAGGATAAGAACTTTGTTCGAAGGTAAAAAACATATAGGCATCGAGAGAAGGTCAACTTTTTACTACATTTTTTCTTACGACTTATTTTTCTGCATTATTTACTCGCACCACTATTATGATTATTACAAAAAGTTAGTCCTGATGACATATTGCGTAAGTATTACTGCAAATCTTACAAAATTACGTTAATATTTTTACTACGAAGTTCGAGAAAAGTCTGACAAAAATAAGTCCCTCCAAAATGCTGGAAAAAACTTGCTAGAGTTGTCTTTCACTAGACTACTTTTGTTGGATCTCAGACTTTGTTAAGGAAAAAAAAAATTAATGTAAAAATATTATCTTTATGAATTTAATCTATATCTGATAAACTGATTTTTGTCCGACAAACTCCCACATTTTTGTGTTCCCACTTGCCGTAATCTGTATACCAATCAATATCACAAGAGCACTCATATCTCAAGTCGGAATTGCTTATCAGACTAACTGGACTTATAGATATAAAGAAATACCCACATGATGTTTTTTTTTTCAGCCCATATTATCAGCAGTATACCAAAGTCCGAAGGAAGACATCGCAGAGCAGACGCTATAAACAGGCGTTTGCTAGTCCCCGATCCCTGGCTTCCATATATCAATCCATCTCATCTCCGGCGTCTCATTCAGCCGCATGCTTGCAATCCTAATGCGATCTCTCATCCCGATTATCCATCGACAGGGCACCGCGATCCCTTCAAGGACGCGTGGTCGTCCTCGCGCCCGATTAACCCTGCTAATTAATTAAGCGATCAATTAATTAGGCGAGCGATTAATTAGACCGCGGCGTACAACTCCAAGCACCGTATAATTAAATCGTCGCGTCTCAGCCGCCAGGACGGGAGGGACTCACCAACGAGCTTCTTCTTCCTTGTCCATGTGTGCTAGGTATGCCTGGAAAGAAAAGTCCGTACGTAGGTGCAGGGTGGCCGATCTCCGTGGCCCCTCACATCCGTCTATCCTCATCGATTGGCTAATTAAGTGCAAGATCCACGACGGTATACGACTTACGTCTTAGTTGGGCCCTGTAATTACTCTTTTTCCGTGGAAAGCTTTTTTGCATTGGCTTCCGTGTAATGGCGACGACAACGACCGACGCTGATCGTTCCTTTTCTTTTATTTCCAAGGACCCAACTATTCCGAGCCATTGTTTTACATCGGTTGTCGCACTTGATGCTCCGTGTGTGCCTGGAGATTTCAATTATTTATGTGTGCTGATTGAGCGGCTGGAGGCTCTCACGATCAAGCCTATCCAGTGCCGATGTGCGCTTCTCGTTTAATCACATGATTGAGTATTGTTTACTCGCGACCAGCGTAAAAATAATTCAGACTAAAATAAGACGATAAAAAGATTCGTCTCTATTATGTCCGAATTTAAGATTTTTTAAGATTCAAAAAGACTACTTTAAACTAAACTAATATTTAAACTAAACTAATAGCAATTTTTACTAAATTTCTTATAATATTTCATAGTTGCATAACAATATTTCTATTAAGAAGAGCAAAAAGACTCGGATGTTCGCAATGATGAAGTATTTAGAATGCATAAGGGCTAAGATGTTATCATCGAACCAGTTTTTAAATTAATTATTTTGGCACTATAGAAAGTGCCTCCTTCTCGACTTTGTAAAATAATTGTCTCACCTACTTTACAAAGTCCTAAAGAACGCACTTTCCCCAGTACTCAAATGTCAGCAATAAAATAATTAATCTCACATTCTGAATAATAATATTTATTTTAAAATATACTAATTTTTGCGAGAAGTTATACTTTAGTTACTCTTTGTAATTTTCAAATGTAACTATAAGGACTTAAGTCCGTTGAATTTTATTAAATAAATATATAAATAAATAAATACAGGTGTATGATTAAGTAGGGCACTCAATTACCAAAAAACTATTCGTTTTTCCTTATTCATTTTTCTCAGTGCAAAAGAGTCTTATACAAAGTTTCTCCAAGCGTCCAAGTTTTAGGTAAAAATCACAAGAATTTCCCGCACCTGCAAACCATCCCTCGTTATAATTTTTATTGACAACTGTACAATAAGTTTTACAAGAAAATTCTCTCGCTGTACAGTTTTAAGTACAGAAAAAAAGGGTAGTTCTTCGAACTTTCAATTCATTCCTCCACATCATCGCAGTATATACACAATCCAGAAATAAAATCAAAATCCTTATTTAGAAGTTACACAAGTTGGCGCATCAAAAGAGCCGTAACCATCAGCCGGAGTAGTCCATCCCGCGCAGCGTAAAAAAAAACTGGTCCCCGCGTTCATTTAAAGTAATAATTACACAATTCCCATCAGCGGTAGTTCGCAGCAGGTGCGCCCGGTAGCGGACCGCTGTAAATGTAACCGCGCGCCTCGTGAGTTAGATTGCTCGGAGGCTGCTGCGGACGGCGGCCGGGGCCATCTCCTACACGTTGCTATCGCCGCGGCGGTACGCGCGGGAGTCCGGAATCGTAGTTTCGGAATTGTTTCCCCAACTAATTTGCGTGCGGCGACGCCGCGCTGTCAGTCCGTCCGCGGAGGCGCCACGGAGCGGTTACAGCGCTGCCCGTCCGCGCCAGAGGGCCGCGGTCCTCTTATATACCCGGAATGAGATTAGTTCTCGTTATCTCCCCGGACGTTCCCCGATTGATCCCTCGAGTCAATCTGACACTCTGCGCTCGGCTCCTTTTAATTTTTTAACGAAGCGCCGGAAGGACTGGGGGTGGAGGAAAAAGGCTGAAAAAAAGTTTCAGCTAGAAAATTGGAGGGGGAGTGCGTTTTGCATGGGCGATCGTTAATTTCCCCTGTGTGATTGAGGGAGCAATTTCAAGTTTGTTGCGCTGCGGTGTAACGCTAAGTCGATTGGACAGTGGAATTCGGATTTGCAGAATTTGCGAGGATACAATTTGGAAATCGTGCAAGGAGAGAAAAGTCTATACGGT
Source organism: Sycophila sp. Sp_5 (assembly GCA_018906775.1). Classification (NCBI taxonomy): domain Eukaryota; kingdom Metazoa; phylum Arthropoda; class Insecta; order Hymenoptera; family Eurytomidae; genus Sycophila; species Sycophila sp. Sp_5. The sequence continues at coordinate 864,805 of JACCID010000054.1, read as the reverse complement.
GAGAGACATTTTTCGGAAAAATTACTATCCAGTCTGGGAGGGAAGCCACAGACTGCATTTGGTGAATAAATTACCATTAATTTATATTTATATACACCAATAAATTACCAATAATTTCAAGGAAATGATTTATTTGAATCAACAATTTGATTAAAACTAAATGAATGTATTTGTTTCTAAATAAATTTAATAGATTCAAAAAAATAACTTTTTGACTGGATAAAATATTTAATAAGTACTATTGGAATAAATGTTTGCTTAAAATTAACAAATATTTCTCTCAGTGTAGTAAAAATTAACCAAAAACTTTACTAAAAAATATAGTAAAATTTTTTAATTGGTGAGAATAGTATAGTAATTTTTACTATAGACTTTTCTCTTCGTCTGTAATAATTCATTGTGTATGGTACTTGTAGTTTTATTGGAAATTTTCATTCAATTTAAAACGGTTTGTTCTTTTCATATTGATAATAAATTATGAATAAAGGAAAGCAGAAACTCCATAAGGAGTGGTAAAGTGTATTCGAGGAGTTGCATCCGTTTATATAACATCGATTGCATCTAGTCATTTCTATAGCCTTATCATTTAGACTTGATAATATTTGAGAGCAGGAGAGTTCCCGTGGGACACACATTCTCGCCACTTTTCCTTGATACTGTACTCCTAAAAAAATAAATAGATTTTTGTTCAATCAAAATTTTTATTTAGCTGAACATACTCAATACGCACTTGCTTTGATTTCTAAACAATCGATGTTCGTTAAACGTGTAAAGTCCAGATTTGAAGCTGTAAATGCAGCAAACAAAATTTATAGAATTTTGTTCAATTCATAGAATGTAGTTTTATATCTCACCATTAGACACTGACGCGTTGTAAATAATTGACCGAAGTGAAGGCTCTGAATCTAATTCTCTGGCATATGAATTTTTCGTATTAGAACAATATTTTACGGTTTCTGAAGTTGGACTGAAGTTGTCACATGAACCGTGTTCAAATGATTCACATTCATAGCAAAGCATAGGGAATACTGAAATATTTTAGAAAATATCAGTCCAAATCACTTTTAAGTATATACGTTCACTCTGAAAGATTGCTCTAAAATTTTTGTAATTATAATTTCAATGTTCTTACCTCCATTTATTGAGTATGAAAAAAGAAAAATTAATTGAAATGTTATAAAAAAGGTATAATTGTTCTTGTACATCATTGTTACTCGGTTAAAATGAAAAGTGCAACTGTCAAAGAATACGCACTACGGATAGCTAAACATTTAATCAGAAACCTGTACAGCAAGATAGTAACATTTTTTTCAACGTGCTTTATCAGCAACGTTAAATTTGAAGTGCAATTACGATTTACTTCGCTTTCAATTAAAAAAAGTGAAGTGATTCAAAGAGTTTTCCGTTTCCCTTTGGAATAAATAAATACATTTTTGTAAAAAAATAAAATCTGCTTTCGCTTCCTCGAAAAATCAGATTTTTTTCTAATTTTTTTATTTTGCACAATTACGAAAAGAAAATATTACGAAAAATTTCGGAATCGTATTCACTTCTCCCAATGTACCTACGCCAAGCACCTTTCGGGAAATAATTTGCGAATTCAACAGCCGGCAAAGCGAAGGCAACATCTCTGACCGGTAAGGTACAGTCAGCGTGCGTTCGCGCCGTTACCACCGCGATTTTATGTTCCAATTTGCAAAGGGGGACATTGAAGGGGGTGCGCTAGATGCCGCCGCCGATCCCCAATTTAAAGATTCCGCCGACGCCGCGCAAAGGCGAGTTGCGCGCGGCGACGGTGCGCTCGCAGGACGCGGCAGGAAGGGGAATACGAGTGGGACCTTGAAATTGAATGGCTGGTTTCTCTGTTTCCTCTGCCAGCGGTGCATCCGCGGCAGAGCAGCGCTGCAAAATTATGCGATCATTGTGCTTCGGCGCGGGCGGCTCTACCGCCACCCTCCCCCTCTTTCCTTTTTTTTTACGTCTTTTTATCTAACTCTGCTCCACTCGTTTATTCTCCTTTCTATCGGACGAAACATTTTAAGTAGAGTACTGATTTATTTACTCTGACTTTATTTTTATTCAAAACTATAAAAACACTGATAGGAAAAAAGGAGAATCTCCCTACAACTTATAGGAAATTCTCCTTTTTCATAAAAAAGAGAATCTCCCTACAACTTATAGGAAATTCTCCTTTTTCATAAAAACGGGAATCTCCCTACAACTTATAGGAAATTCTCCCTTTTCATAAAAACGAGAATCTCCTTAAAAGTTATAGGAAATTTTCCTATTTCTAGAAGATTCTCCTTTTTCGTTTAGGAGTTTCTCCTTTTTTTCAAGAAAAAACTCCTAATTTATGCAAAAGGAGAATTTCCTATAAGTTTTTAGGAGAATCTCCTTTCTTTTTTAAAAGATTCTCCTTTTTTCTCTATCAGTGTATTAGTTTGTAGATTCCGAGTAAAAAAATTGTATCCGACTGTAAAATTTGAAGAAAGTTATCACGCAAAGTTTCTCTATAGCTTTTTGAAACTGAAGTTAAATATAATTTTGTGTTAACGAAATGTTTATAATTTGGAAAGTTTTCCATTAGTCGAGATTTTCCAAATCTTTGCAAAATCTTCGAGAATAAATTTTGTAAAGTTTACATTTTTACACGGAGTATCTTGGAGAAAACGACTTATACTGAATTATGAAAAGTTCTCCCACAGTTTCAATTGAATCCGTGATCTGAAGTTTCTTTACATTACTCTCAAGAAGTTACGCGTCATTTAAAGTTTTTTTGAATTTATTTTCAGAAATCTTCGAGTGAAACATTAAAGGCCCCAGTTAAATTATCAATGGTTAGAGCAATTTTCATTCAAAAAACCGGTAATTCATGCACATTTTTAGAAAAGTAGCTACAAGAGAAAGCTACAGACAACATAATACATATTTTATAGGTCATGTGAACGGTGTTACCTTCAAAACAATCAGCACATCTTTTTAAAATCCTCAACATGTAAGTATATGCATGAATGTTCGTGAATGTAGTTTTAAATTGGATGTTCGGTAATGAGTGTTACACACGATAATGGAGTTTGCAAAGTGTACATTCTTTAGCTAAGGTATAAGCGTCAAAATGGTAAATTCGCGATAGGCATCTTTAGGATGATTTAAGCGCGCCCCCGCGGAGAACTACATTAACCAGAATAATTTATTTTAATCAGTAACAGTAGGCGTTGCAGTATCCCTATTAACATAATCATTTAAGCTGCATGCAACAATTGCGTAACTGTAACGATATTGATTGAAACTACTTGTTTAAATAATTTCAACTCATGGAGTGTAAAAATAGTTCTGTGCAAATTTTCCTATTAGCTTTTAACGATTTGGGCGTTGTGATTTAACGTCGCAGTTACAAAACAAAATTTACAATAACTACGCAAGTTTATCGATAAATCTCAGGGAATTGCATATGAGAGTGCACAGCTTAATGCACACTTAACAATTTTATGCTAGATTTCAGATAACTGTATAATCGGGCACGACTGGTAATTTGCGGTTATAACACTACTTTTACAATCCAATGGTGCGACAAGCGGTTAATCTGTCTCATTGATTTCCACTTTATTGTATGAATTTTTGATTGAGAAGTAATATTTTTAGCAAACCGTAATTCCACTGCATGAATGGAGGCTGAAATATTCGAGTTCCTGCAACAACCTTGCGTTTATTCCGAGCAGCGCAGAAACAAGAGTATCGAGGCGAAAATATGCAGTCACAGCAATGTCGAACCTGATTACACATGTGCCTATGCGGAAAAGGGCGTTGTCGCAAAAATTGCCCGACCAAAGTGGGTTATAAATATTTTCGCCGTACATTCCTGTTCTCCGAGCTTAAGAATTTCGCTGAAGTTTTTTCAATTTTTATTTTATTAACGCGTTAAAATAATTGATATCTTAGAAGCAAACGAACTATTGAATAATTCAATATTAATCGCTCAAAACTTGCGGCTTTGTGTGAGAAACTTCCTGGGAAAAAGGCTACGTTCAATCGGAAAGCCATTAATCGGAATTAAATCATTGAACGTCGCTTTAAACGACTTTCACCTCTATACTTGAACTTCTGCGCAGCCAGGACTCCAGTCTAGGATAAAAAAAGGAAAATCTCCTTCAGACAAATTGCCTTTCTATTTGTCGCATTGTATCCCTCTTAATTCTATTAAGTGCTTCCTTCTTACTTTCTCTCGATGCTCTCGCGACTCATTTTTATGCAAACAAACAAAAAATTAATCCCACTTATTTAGAATTTCAAATAAACTAACATTAACGAAGCCACATAAAAGCTACATCAAAGCGCTCCAGATGAAGGTACTGGTAGAAACGTAGAAAATACTCTGGTAGATTAGTAGGGAATCCTAGTCTGAATTCTGGAAGATTTTTTTGTCGAATGTCTACATGGGATCTCATCAAAACGGTGAGAAAAATTCCATCACAATAAAGCGGTGCTTTCCAGATGGAACCTTCCTCACTTCTTTCATGAGATGGAACCTTTCTCGTCGTTTTCATCAGATGAAACCTCTTTCGTCTCTTTCTTGAGATGGAACCTTTTTCATCCCTTTTTTGAGACGGAACCTTTCTCACCGATTTCATGAGATGGAACCTTCTTCATCCCTTTTTTGAGATGGAACCTTTTTCATCCCTTTTTTAAGGTGGAATCTTTCTCATCGCTTTTTTAAAATGGAACCTTTCTCACCGTTTTTATGAGATGGAACCTTTTTCATCCCTTTTTTGAGACTGGAACCTTTCTCATCCCATTTTTGAAACTGGAACCTTTGTCATCACAAATAGGAACCTTTGTCACCGTTTTCATAAGATGGAACCTTCTTTCGCTAAACCGAGGATATAATAAATGAAATGTTACTGAATACATCGACAATAATATTTGCACGATATTTATCATCCTGCCGTGTATAGCTTTAAGAATTTCTTTTCTTCATCTCTCAATATTTACCATAACTCGAAGCGAATCCTCAACGTTAATCCCTGCAGATTTATCATCATTAGCGAATAATAAAAATGTAACACCGACCGCGTATTTATCAGCTCCTCGTACACCAAGCCCATAACTCCTCGGAATATTCTAAATTGAAGTTTCAGCGCTCACGATAGAGCCTCGAAAAAAGCCGACTGTGTAGCGCGCTCTCGCCGAGTGCTAATAAATGCGATGCTTTCGTAAAAGAAAGAACACAACGAGGCTCGCGTACACTCGTCCTCGAAACTACCTTCGCCGAGACCCGCGCGCGCCTTATAACTCGGCGAGCAGTCGATATCGCGGCGCAGTGTGTATATACGCGCGGTCAGACACCGCCGGGGCAAACTTTTCCGGCGCTAGTCTCATAACTTGTCCGTCGATAATATAACGTACACACACGAGTTACGCCCTCCCCCGGTGCGATTATTGCCCGGCGACTACCGTAACTCACGAGGGCATCCTCCGCGACTGCGCAGCTCTTCGCCGACTCATTGGGAAAATTTTCTCCCTTTCGATGGAATAGACGGGCCGGGCTCAATTAACGATCGGAGCTTCGTAGGAAATGACCCTGAGAGATGGATATTGAATTCGCGTAATTGGAGAGTAAATTAGTGTAATCGAGATCGATTAGTGCGGCTTTTTCAGCCGCTGCGCGCAAAAATTTGCCTTGATGTATTGTAAGTGCAAGTGCAAGTGTTAATTTTCGAATTAAGAAGCTGTAATTCATTTGCCGTTTCTTCATAATTTTGCAATCGGATCTAGTTTTCCGGTTTGAAATAGCGATGATAGGAGGCGAGCCCCTAAGGGTATCTTATAATTTACAACAATCTTGAAAGCGTCTTCGATAAATTTGAAATGCTTTCGTGGTAGTACGTACGCAAATAAATAAGAAAACTTGCATATTTATAAATAGAATTGTGTCTGTTACAAAATAAACGTTTTCTTTTTTGTATACATTTTTAATTTTTCCACGCATTATAAGGATTTATCGCAAAGTTTGAAAGCTTCTTAAAATTTTGAAAAAATAATGCTTTTTCGACATTTTCTCGAACAAAAAGTTTTTACTAAAATCTGCAATACACAATTATATATTATATATTATATTACGTATACATTATATTTGTTATAAAATTTACTATACAGGTTCTATATAAATAAATAGTTTTTACAAATTTGACAAGAAACTGTATCGTTATTATTCAAATTATTAGTCTGCGAAGATGTTTGAAATTGTTCATTACAATGTTTAGTAAAGAATTTTTTCCCTACTGCGATCGATCTTGTTATTGCAATTTTCACCCGTTGAATAACAATAATAATACTTTGGAAGCAACTTATCTGAAAACGTATAACGTAGATCCCTTATATCGCATCCTCCACAGAATTACACACAAATTGCATGTTGCAATAGGAAAAAAGTCGCATTAACCGCGTCGTAAAATCTGAGAAAATCACCAAAATGTATATTAAAAACACATTTAAAATGCAGCCGCAAAAACTACCTCGGCTGGCAAAATAAAGTGGCAACATAAAGCAAACACCGCCTATAATCCGAAAATATTCGAGTCCACAATCAGCTGCACTCCCAAAGCTTCAATTGCCTCAGATTACTTTGCATCCGATAAATGGCCGCGTAATCCCCGTAAGCACGGCGAGGCCGCGAAATCGCAACACTAAATAAGCGCGCACCCCTGCGCCACGCTCGCCAGGCCCATATTTCATGCGCAAGCCCCGGCACGCGCGCTCGCGCCGCGGGACGACGAGAAAAGTCCGGAGGAGGCGAGGCGAGAGGGCGAGTGCAAAAAAATAAAAGCGAAGGAGGAAACGAGGCGCTCCGCTACGAAATATCGTCGCTCTCGCACTTCCTAGACTGCGGCCCGAGAATCCTTATCAGGCGCCTCGATGCGCTATCACGGCCGCGAGCGCGCGGCTATTACCGATCCCCCTTTCTGCCACCCTTCTTCCCCTTCGCCACCGCGTGGGGGATTTTTTTTTCTTCTTTTTTTTTTTTTAACTCTCTGCGCGTGCGCGCGAGGAGCAGTGGCACCAGCAGCTCTTTATACACATCCTCGCCGGGGCCGTTAATACCCGCGTATAGGCAGGCCGCGTAGTAGTTCACCTGCCAGGGAAAATAATGAACCGCATTCCCGCGGGCGGCTGCTGCCGCTGGACGTGTTACACGAACGTACCATTACGCACCTACACTCGATATCGTGCGAGTAACTCTCTCTCTCTCTGTCTCTCTTTCTTTATCTTTATCTCCTTTTTTTTCGTACTCTTATACTCTCTCCTTTATGATCTCTCTCTCTCTCTCTTTTTCTCACTCTTTCTCACTTATATTACTTATACATTACTTATATACTCTCTCCTTCATGATCTTTCTCTCTGTCTCTGTCTCTCTCTGTGAATTTAATGAACAATTTAGTGAACATGTAAATTTTTGCCAACTGAGGCGAATAAAAGAATATCTATTATCTCTCTCTTTCGCTCGCTCTCTTATACTCTCCTTCATGATCTTTCTGTCTCTGTCTCTCTCATCTTCTCTCCTACGCTCTCTTATACTCTCCTTCATGATCTTTCTCTCTGTCTCTGTCCTCTCTCTATCTCTCTCATTTCTTCTCTCTCTCATCTCTCTCTCTCTCTCTCTCTTAGGACGGAAGGGGCGACGCGCTCGCTCGCTCGCGTGCGCCTGCTCCCGAGTTCCTTGGGATATATAAAGTCGAGCGTTGGAAATATTTATTGGCCGGCTTCAAGTATGGCCAGCCGCGAGTGAGATCGTCGGGGAAGAGGATGGGCGAGAGAGCGAGAAGTTAAAAAATCGCGGAGATTAGAGGTTAATGGAGGCACTCTTGGAGTAAATGAAGCGCGGAACTCGATAAGAAAGTGCAGTAGTCTTTTCTTTTTGAAGGAAGTAAAATTTTGTCACATTTCATCGGATTTTTTATTTTTTAGCATCGACGATACGGTAAAAGCAGTAGAGCGTTAAAAAAATGTGCGCCGTACGCGTTTCGTTTGGGACGTTTATTCTTATATGTAAAGCAGTAACTTAATTATTCTGATGCAATGGAAATTGTCGTTGTAAACTATTGAATTATAAAATCGGTGGATGGAATAATCGAAGGATGGTTATTTAAAACCAAAAAAAAAAAGTAGAATTCATTCTAAAAACTCAAAAAAAAAGTAAAGGAATTAGTTTACCTACAAGCCCAACGGCTTATCGGGAGGCTGATAAGGAAAAAGCAAAAGCACAAGTATGCACTCGCAGCGAAAATGAGAGGACACGCTGAAAAAGGAGAAAATTACTGACATTAAGTTTACAGGTTGACATGGACAACAGTAGCCGAGGTAAATCGATCCTGCAAGTAGATAAGATAAAGGAGATGTATGAAAACGATAACGAGCCTGGTATTCCCGTTCTATGTACGAATCTAATCGGGACTCTGTTGCCTTTCTCGTTATATTATTTTAGCCCCCAAAAAAAAACATTTTATTCCTCGTTCGTTTGAATTATGCAGGAATCCGAGTGTAAAATAGAGAAAATGTCTTGAAACAATTTTAAACAAATTCATCCTTTCCGCTGACCTTGCGAATACTCGCGTGATGCACAATGCGGCAGTAATAATTTTATTAATAAAACGTTTTTTACTGATACAAAAAAAAATAACCGTACAAAAAAGACGCTCAACTTTTCCAATACTCATCTTTGATAATGGACCATCTTTTTGCACCTTTTCCCAGCAACAATTCTCCGCTTTTCTCTCCGCTCTATCCCCGCGGATCTTTATCTCGGGTTCGCGAAGAACCCTCGGTTATTGGCATGAATGCGGGGGGAATGTCAGTCTCGCTCCGATTCTCTCCTTTCCTTGTTCCTCCTTCTATTATATGCCGTTGCCGTTGAATGTCGTCCACTGTCCTGCCAATCCGACCGGCAAAAGGCTGCGGTAGCAACGCCCGCTACGGAACGTATAGGCACGCGAGCATTTGAGGAGTAGAAACTGCCCCGCGCTTATGCTACCCCGTGGGAGTGTCTTACAATGGAGGCGTACGTTATCTTAAAGGTACGTAATAGCTCGAGACTGTACGTTGCTTTGCTCGAAAAGCTTGGATCGAGTCGATACTTAGATGATAAACATTGACCCTGTACCTTTGCAACGCGATCGTGATTTAGCTTTTTTTTTATTGCTGATGAGGATTCGTTCCGATACTATTGCAAGTACTGTCCTTATGGATACTTTATGGATCCCGTTTGAATTTTATACTATCTAAAGTCGTATTGGTGAAAAACGATTATAATTAATCAGTTTTCACTAAAAATTAGTGAAAAGAGCTTCACGATTTAGATATTAGTGGAGTATCTTCTACTAATTTTAGAAAAGTTTCACTAATTCAAATTTTTGAAGGTGTGAAGGGACCTATTGGATCCAACGTAGATATCACAAGCTATGAAATTATGTGAATAAGTGAAAATCACTTCGAATAAGCGTATTATACATTTATTCGAAGTGACAAATCTGCTACATATCGAATAAGTGAAAGATTTTTTTCTTCAAATGAGTGCTTATTTACTTATTTTTGACGTAAATTTCACGTATTCATAGTTAGAGGGAGGATTCCATATTGATTCCGTATGAATTCTTGATGGATTCGATGTAGATGATGCAGGGAGTCTATATTGATTAAGCATGAATTTCGTATTGATTTTATATAGATTTTTTATGGATTCGATTTAGATCATACGTAAGGATTCTATAAGGATACCACGACGATTTTTGACTGATGATTTAAAATCATCAACTGGGATTTGAAACATTTAAAATCTCACAACGATTTTAAATGTATACATAATGATTTTCGTAGGAATTCCTTAAAATCCTACTAAATCTTCACGTGGAGCATATCACGGATTTCATATCAATCCCACAAAGATTCTAAGTCGATTCTGCGGGCCCCACAAGGATTTCATATGAACCTTAAATGAATTTCGATATGGATCATCATCACATTTAAATAAATTTCTTTTGCATTATAAAAGGATTGAATATATGAATCTCACAAGGATTTCATACAGATACTACATAAATTCCACATAAATATATTCTATGACTTCATTGACAATAACAATTATAATGCCTATGGAACGTACATAGAAGTTCTCGCCAATAATTCAGATAAAAATCATTCCTGTAGTTCTTGTTCCATCCTGCGAATATTCAATAAGAGAATTGAAGAGAATCTACTCGCAAGCAATCTTATTAAATCTCATTTCTCATTTACGTATCTGTTTAATTACACAAAAAAAAAATTTTTAAATTGAGCGAATGAAAACAGGAACGCAAAAAAATAGACCCGTTGAAAAGATATTTCTCGTTACACATATAGGTGAACTGTATAGCACACCTGTTCAAAGAAGAGGATGACAAGTAGCGGAAAAGAAAGAAATGCAGAGTGTCATTATAATTGAATATGAAAAAGAGTAGAGCTTTAAATGAAGCGTGCCCCTTAAGAGCGGCGAGGAATGAGGAAGAGGCAGGAGACTCTTCACTGCGGGCAATTTTCTTGATTTAATTAAACAATTAGAAACTCGCTGCAAGGGCTTGTTACCGCCTTAATAAGAACGGCATTTTTGGCTGGATTCTTTCGCCTTCGACGTGAGTGTACTTTAGAATCGCGAGATTGATCTCCTAGCTACTGCCGACGCGTCATTAGAATGGCGCTGATGATAAATGGTTCTGACATCGATTGTGGCCAGGCCATTTGTGCAAATCTGTAATAAAGTCATTATATCGATTTCACAAGGCTGCAATTATACATTTACTGTAATTAGAACGACATATTTCATCTGAAAGTATAATTAAAATTTTTATCTATATAGGCATGGCGATATCAGTGCCATTACCAGGCAAATCAATTTTAACGATCACCCGGTTCTTTATTAAAACAATTTTTTTTTGCTGTAGTAGAGTAGGAACCTGCAAATTACTACGATTATAATATATTTTTTATGAATTTTTTCACGACAACTTATCTATATCGATTACTCAACTTCAAGCTGCACAATTGAGTAAGTTTTAAGATTTAAAATGTTTTATATACACTGAGAAAAAAGATTCCTTACTGTTAAGAATAATTCTTAACTGTTAAGAAATGGGACTTTAATTTTTTGTAATTGCATATTTCTTAATAATTAAGAAATAAGCAGTTGAAGTAGGTTAAAGCGAAGTCATGAACGATACGTAAAATAAACAAATGAAATCTAGTTTCCTAATAGTTAAGAAATATGCATTAAGATTTAATACTATGTATTAACTATAACTGAATTGATTACTTTACAATAAGGAATCTTTTTTCTCAGTGTACTTTATAAAATTAAATTAGTGATACTTTACTAAAATTAGCGAAAGATGTTCAACTAATACATAAATTGTAAAGCACTTTCCAGTGAAAATTCACGAATTATAGTAGTTTTTCATTAATTCAACTTTAGATAGTATACAAAACATTCTGAACTTCAGTTTGACTCTATAGTTTTTAAGTTTTTTTTTAAGTATTAGCTCAAGCCACACCAGCAAACAGGAATTTTGATTCCTCTGTAAAATAAATAAATAAATAAATAAAATAAATTTTCAGTGATCTTTTTTTTTTTTTAATTTCATCGAGCGAATAAATCGAATGCTAGATGCACGGGAAATCGCGTTAAAATAAGCGGTAAAACTAAACGATTTTCTCTTGCTTCGATCGGATGAAATGCGAGCATGTAATTTTCTTAGGACGCAGTACTCCGAGCACCTGAATTACACGTTGAGATGGACGACTGTAGTCGCGAGCGAGATAAAGGATCGACACGTGAAGGAAGTCGAAGAAAGTCTTACACGTTGATAGCATCGCGCGCCTTGCGCAGGGGGGAGGGGGAGCGCGTAGTCGTTAAGTAGGCCGAATTACAATAAATGACTATTCATAGGTGAGCCGGGAGTAACCGGCTCGTAAGTCACTTAACGACGTGTTAAACAGCGAGCGCGACGAATGTACCCGCGTGGGTGTCGTCCAATTCGGGTACCGTTGTGCGCGCGAGATGCCAGGCGCTTTGAATATGTATGCGTGCCAGCCTCTGGCATTCCAAAAAGAATTTCTCCCAAGGGTTAAGCATCTTTTTGCAGTTTAGCAAAATAATACGAGAGCTGCTGAGTGCCGTGCATTTAAAAGAGATCTTTAAATCTTTCCATTTCATTTGCGTGCGCTAAGTGCTTGAATAGTTTATCATAAAACAGCTGTTAGTAATGAATTGCCGGGTATACGTTTTACTTTAAAAGGATTTAAAAGGATTAATTTGTCAGTTGACTCCGGTAGTTGCAATTTATTTATGTCCGGCGTTAAGAACTCGTCCAGAATCAATTTACTAATTCTTCTCTCGAATAGATGCGATGTAGGTTGAAGAATCGTTGATTGACGGTGGAATAAAGTTGGACATGCAGGTGCGTTTGTATGCAGCAGTCGACATAATTTTTTTTTTTAATAGAAGGAAGTGTTTTATAGCTCAAAAATTTTATTGGCAAAAATTTTTTTAATAAGAAATGCTCGATGTATTCGTTACATGTACCCGTCTGAAACCTAATCTTTGAAGACATCAATTTCTGGTCTACCCTCAAAATGCTGTCATGTTGCTGCAGTCTGGATATCTTCAGTCTGATTGACCCTAATTTTAATTCTTCTAAATATTCAACTATTGCAATTACTAGGTACCAGTATTATTCTTTTTTAAAAAATGTTATATATATATAAAATTTTACTCATATGTCCTACATGTCTGCCATTCAATAGATTTTTGTATCTATATCATTTTCTATAGAAGATAAAATTATACTATATTATGGAGTATGAATAACCTTATTCAGATTTCTACTTTCTGGCATTCTTCTACTTTATTTCTGTGTTAATTTTGAAAAAGGACATAAGTAACAAATTTTTTGAAATCAAGATAAATCTATTTTCATACTCTTTAAATGATAATCTAGCATATTTCAAAACGTTTCGCGTGTTATTGCATATTATTATTAAAAAAATAGCAATATGATTGCCCGTTTCTATTAAACACGAAATTGCAAATATCGCCAAATCATAAAAATGTAACCTATGCCCTTTTTAAAAATTACCACAGATTCACTTGTATCCAGACAAACTGGACTACAAATACAATTCTATTCATATACTTAATTATGGTCTATACCTAATTATGATCTAACTACTGTTACATAATAAGTAAGATACACAAAGGGTTTTTACAAAAGTATAGAAAATATTTAAAGAAAATCGACGTCATTTTAACAGGGGAATAAATGATGGAGTGAGTTAGCGAAGCATCGCAAAAATTTCAATTCCAATTTTTTCCCCGACGTACGCTTATTTCTCTTCAATCTTTAAAGACCGATGGCTTTGCTACATAATAAACTTCGGCCTTTTTCTAACCGCTCCTTTTTTCTCTCGTTGTCCCTTTACCGGACTCTCCGTTCATCATTCTTGTTTCTTCTCTATTTTCTCATTCTCCGCCGTTCGTCTCGACGCGCGCGGCTCTCCTCTTTTCATTTCTCTCTACGCGGGCCTCGGCCTCGCAGAGGCGCGCATCGCGCGAAGTCTTTGCCCCGCTAACTTTGTGGTCGGTCAAAGGTCAAGCGTACGACCCATCGCTCCATCTCTATTGTTTCTGTCATAAAAGAGCGCATCAAGCGCGAAAATAGACTTTGAGTATCGCATCGTCATAGCGATTCTTTTGTGCTGCCCCTGGTACCGTCAACGTGGAACTAATCCTAGTAACTAAACGTTACGTACTAAAAAGATTGTTAGAAGAAATAGAATGCTGTAGCTTATAGCATTCAAGAAAGGTATAAACAATTTGAGCTCTTGAGGTATTTGAAGTATTTGAGTCCCAGTAATCCAATAGGCCAATAAGCCAATAAGCCAATAAACCAATAGGTCACTGACCCAATAACCCTATCAAGTTGGGAACTCGCTATTGGTGAGCTCTGTAAATCGAAAAATGTGAAACTCATTTGAAAAATCCGAACAGTTACTACTTGTTTTAGGTAAAAAGTCGATATGTGGACGAGTTTTGACCAACAAAATGTCACTAATTACGATTTCTAAGTGAATTTTCGCATTTTCCAAGTTGCAAGAGGTACGAGTTGAGGCCTTTTCGGCCAAAGATCCATTCGGCGAAAAGGCCTAGACTCGGGGTGCTTTAAGTTTTGGTAGAAGTATCAATCCAACATTCATGTGAATGTTATTTTAAAGCATTGGTTTAAGGTATTGGAACTAAAAAATATCCGCCTGTTAAGTAAAAACGATAATTTTATCTAAACTACCCTTGATGAGTAAAAAAGAACCACCATTTTTCACACGTCAAATCTCTTTATTATCTGTTCGATGATTAGTATCAATAACAAAATTCTTTGTAACAAATTTTTTCTTTCATCAAAGACATTTTGAAATCTATAATTCTTCAATTAGGTGCGAAGGGACAATCTGTTATACAGTTTTCATAAGATTAAGTACTTTAAAATACAAAACGGTTAACAGTGATTTTTTTCATACAAGTAATATCATCAACCATCATATTTTTGTCTTTGCCAAAAAAAAATGGCGTAGTTTATTCGCACACTGAGATAAAAAAATTTGTCAATTTTAAGTAAACATTTATTTCAATAGTACTTATTAAACTACTAAATTTCTTTAGACACAAATCAATTCATTTAGTTTTAATGAAATCATTACTTGATTCAAAGAAATATTTAATAAATACTATCGAAGTATCATGTATTAAAGTATAATTAATCATTTCCTTAAAATTAACAAATTCTTTTCAGTACATTATTACTAAATATTCCAGTGTTTCATAATTTTATTAAGAAAAAAAAACACTAAATCATGATCATTAATTTGATTATTGTATATCAACTTATACCAGCGGCTGGACTTTCACAACACGACGACAGCAGCTTAAAAATTCATTGGCTCATTAATAATACATTTCGCACAAAGAGCTACAACTACACGTCCTCCGTTTTCTAAAAGTTTATCAATATAATTCCCTGTTGGAGCAATTTTCTTTTTCAGTATTCAACTTCGCATCCGACGGATTCACTGAATCCCTAATTAATTAGCCTTTCATCTCCGCCTCGGCAACAATAGCAAAAGACGCGGCGTGTCTCTTAAAACCGCAGCGACATTTTCCCTGCTACCGTATAAGCGGAGTTCTCACAGTGCAGCAACGCCGGACGCGCAGTTACGCAACTCGTTTTCACCGCGAGCGCGCACTCGCACCCACCGGCCGCATTCAAAGCGTCGCCAGGGCTACCGGAGTACTTGCGCCTGGTGTACGACTGTATAATATTCTCT
Organism: Sycophila sp. Sp_5; assembly: GCA_018906775.1. Lineage (NCBI taxonomy): Eukaryota > Metazoa > Arthropoda > Insecta > Hymenoptera > Eurytomidae > Sycophila > Sycophila sp. Sp_5. Next base: position 849,409 of record JACCID010000054.1, on the reverse strand, counting down.
CGGGTCACTCGTCCCCCCTTCCCTTCGAAACTCGACCAGCAGTCCATTCAATGCTGATTCCGCCGACGATGCCCACGAGCGTTTTGCGCTATTCGCGCGGGAGAGTAATTGTTGCGTGGTCCCGGTGGATCGTCGGGTGATCGATCGGCCCGCGTCTATCCAGCGGCCGGCAGCATGCCGACGAATTCATTCCGACGCGCGAATGAGTCCCCCGGCGGTAATTTATCTAAATTTATTGGGACGCGGGCGCAAAAAAAAAAAAAAAAAATGGACGGGGAGCACGTGCGAGCCGGCGCAACCGCTTCATTTCGCATTCCGGGAGGATTCCGTAGATGGAGGCGAAATTGCCGCGTCTTGAGAAAGCGCGGGGTGCCTCCGCGTGCGGCTGTGCTCTCTGCGTCGCTCGTTTTGTCGCGACGAGAGGCACAGGTGGCGTTTCGACGATTCTGGCGAAACTTCGCGGCCGATTGCGTTGAGACCCGCAGCATTGTTGCACTTCATTGGGCATTGCGGTATGCACTGTAGCAGATTTTTTTTGTTGTTGTTTTATAGTTGGTGTTTTACGGCGGTGATTAAAAAAACGAATGATTTGTGAGATAATAGCAGTTGCTATGATGCAAAATTCGACTTACGATATTCCAGTTTAGTGTGAGTGATGACAACTCCAGTTTTTTTGTATGAATTAATCCTATATTATGGGTGTAATCTTTGTGTGTATCAATTGTATCATCACTTTCTATGCGAACTCTATTTTTTTTTCTGAAAAAAACTCTATTTTTTAAGTATTTGAAAAAAATTTGCTATTTTTTAAGTAGTAGACATGGAAGACATTATTATACAGAACTTGATGAATTCGTTAAACTATATGATAAGTCTGTCTGTTTCTAGAGGAATTTATTTTAGTCTACTAATTTAAAAATGTTTTGATAGATGAAATAAATAGTCACTGTGCTCTAGAATTTAATTATTTTTTAACAAAAACCTCACTTTTCTCGAGTTTATAATTTTAGAGTGGAATACAAATCACTACGTAATTTACTTTTTATTAACAAACTTTTTTTTTTAAATAAATTACCAAACAATTAGAAAAATTTTTTAATTTCATAATTACCTTATTAATATTACGGATATTAATTACAAACTTTTGTTATGTACATCAAAGTGTAAAATTTTTACAGCATTTAAACAAAAACGTTTATTTTAGACAAACGAATTGTGTTTTAAAATACTTCAAAATATTTTATCTAATAAGTTTTTTAATTATCTCAAACATTAGTAGACGATATCGAAATTGTGACTTATAAAACACATCAGTTTAAATTTTTTTACAGCATTTAAATAAACAAATCGTGTTTTAAAACATTCTGCTATAGCTCTTTTTTTTTTCAAGCGGGAATTTTATTTAAAATAATTTTTTAAGTCAACTCAAATATTATCAGATGATATCAAAGCTACGACTTTTAAAACAATTAAAACAAATTTACGTTTGTCTTGAAATTTTAATATAGTTGGACACGATGATTGCATTTTAAAGGCTAAGGCCCAATCACCTCGGCACTATCACCCATCATTAGTCTATGAATACTCAAGTGGGGTTCGTGCAAATTCACCGATGTGACAGCTCTATTATACGCGGTGCGGATGTGCACACACGCCAATTATGCATGATGCACAATGTCGTCTTGTCACACGCTTCACTTAAAGTGATTTCGGAGAAAAGAGCTTATGAATTAAGTATCATTCATTTTAACGACTAGCGAAAAGATTTTCGTTCACGAATATATAAATCTACCCATATTTATTCCGATTACACTGTTATACAGATAATGCAGCCTAAATAAATGTACTGATATGATTTTTATTATCTAATTCTCATATTTTTCAAAATAACAATATTATGTGCTCTCTAAGAATGAATATGTGAAATTAACATCGAATAAGTGAATATACACATATTCTATATGATAAGTTGTTTACGCGAAGGACTAATGAATTTTGTTTTTAGAGGGTACACTGACTTAGAAAAAAGGAGATTTTCCTAAAAACTTATAGGAGATTCTCTTTTTTTTTCATTTAGGAGTTTCTCCTTTTTCGTTTAGGAATTTCCTATAAGTTTTTAGGAGAATCTCCTTTTTTTCTATCAGTACAGGTATACTTACAATGAATGATAAACAGAATTACATTAATTGAATAATTATGATTACTTAACAGACTGTACGAAAGATTAATTTTAATTTCTTTGATAAATCTTTGATAGGAAATAAATCACTCGATAATTGACGAAATGAACAATGAAAAAGATATAAATCGATAAACAATTTAACCACAGTATACTTTGACTGCTTAAAAAAAGAAACCTACGAGAGGATCAAACTGTCTGGGCCATTGTTTGAATCCTCATTGACATTCATGAATTGCGTGGCTCCCTTCATACTCTCATCGATAGTATAATAACACTGGGCGAAGCTATTATGAATTATTGCACTATTGTCTCCTCCACGTACTGATCTTTTAAATATAAACTCCACCAATCATGTAACTCCGTTTAATGCACTTTTCGTGAATAGTGCGCAATGTCCATGCGGGTGCACTATTACATTTTATCGTACTTTACTGTTCTTCTTAAGGATATAAAGTTAACAGAGTCGTAGTTCAATGAACTTGTAAATTTGAAATTAAAGATTGGTGATATTTTTTTTAATGTAAAAAGGTTGTGATAAAATAAAAGTTTTTCATCGATGTTTGCTGAAGATTTTTCGATGTTTCTCATGGCGTAACAAATGCATATCTTTTATTCAACCCAATTTACCTTAATGACAAAATTGAATTTCAGTTAAAAAATGTTCTGAAAGTCATGATTACTTTTCACTAGAGTTTAATACTGACGTAGAATAAAAATTAGAAACGCAATAAATATACTTGGAATCGAGTCTAAGGGAATTTAAGAAAAAGATACATATATAAATTCTACAATTCTATTCAATTTTGGATTGAAATGAATCATTTATTTTCGATAGTTGATTAAGATTTATTTTATATTTCCTTTTATTTGATTTACTTTGTATAGCCCGTTTAATGCTGAAACTAAATGAATAAATAAATAAACGAAATGTTCGGTTTTACAAGACTTCATAAATTTTTCAACACTGAATGATTATTCATTGTTCTTTTTAAGAGCAGAGTTGAGTTTCAAACTCTTTTTTTCAACATTAAATAGGGTTAAGAACACTTTTAACTCTTTACTTCGAAAAATCAAATTGGATCATTTTATTTATGAATCTTTTACGTTACTCACAATTAATTTTAATCAAATTTTATAAAATCTGACTGCTTTATTGTAATTAAATTTATAATTATTCCTCAGTTGAACACACCCATGGACGTGGATTCACATGGATTCTACGTGAATCCACATGGACTCCACGTGGATCCACATAGATTCCACGTGGATACATATGGATCCATATTTTCTACTGAGTAGTACATACTTCAAATTTTGCAAAGGAATTACTTAGTTCGTATAATTAATAAACAGATAAAATAACTGTAATATAAAATAATCTAACACTTCCTAAAAAGTATGTAAAAGCTTACACTCACTTACATCTATCACTATAAAAGCTCAAAAGCTCAAAAGCTTTGGAAAAAAGAAGTTTCATTGAAGAGGAATAGCGGAAAGAGCGGCACTCTCAAGAGGTGCCGCTAGAAAATGGCCACTATATATAATGCAGGTAGGCGTGTGCGCTTGGTCACCAGAGCAAAACAAAATAAGAGCACCGGGCGAATAACCGACTCTCCGCAACTTTTCGCGCGTGACTCGCCGCCTCGCTTGTTTATATTTAGTTAGTCGATCTTTCGATCCACGGCGCGAGCGAGAGGAAAATAGAGCGTCCAGAAAAGAGATCGAGCGAGAGAAAGAGATAGAGATAGAAAGAGAGAGAGAGAGAGAGAGAGAGAGGTAACGACTCGGATGCGAGGGGGTAAATGGAGCGGAGAAAGAGATGCGTGCCTGTTATTTTCGCCCTCGCCCGCGCCCGTTGGAGGTGTATCGGGTCGGCGTCGCAGGGAATGCGAAAAAGAGGATGCAGAAAGTGGAGCGCGAGAGAGAAGCGACTGCGAGCAACGAGACGCGGGCTTCTCTCGAGACTCGCGCTATTGTGCGTCATCCTCCTTTTATCCCGGCTCCTTTTTTCGGCGCGCCTAAAGGTTGCATTTAGCCCGAGGCACTTCTCCTTCTTCCTTTCGCTGCGACGATCGATGCCGACGGGGGAGAGGAAGCCAAATGGAAGAAGAGACGCGGAACGACGGAAGCGATGTCTCACCACCGGCCGCGCTCGACTTCATTATTTTTTTAAGCGGTCAGAGTTCAGCCTCGCTGGAATGAAAATTCCTCTGGGACCGCGAGGCTTTATTCGCTTTGGTTCTTTTGCTTTCTTTCGAGAATTATTTTAGAAGCTGCATTTTCAGAATTTTAACTCTTTTATTATAGTGGTGGCAAATGTTTTCCGCTGGACTATTGATAGGTACTTATAGATCGATGAAAAAGGTCAGTAACCCGTGTAGACCTTTGGATAAAAAAATCTTCCAGGATTCGGACTAAGATTCCCTACTTACCCAACATTTCCCTGGTTTGTTCCATAAGGCACATATATAAGAAGCGGATGAAATCTGACCTGGATCCAGCAACTTATCCCTAATTAAAGATCGAAAAGTGATTTATCAAAATTGTGGCACTTTTTAGTATAATTTAAGATGAAAAGTCTTTCACAAATGTTAGAAAAGTTCGAGATCATTTTAAGACGTCAACATTTTCAATTTTATTATAAATGATGATCAGCTTTTAACAACGCATTTAAAAATCAAACAAATTTATATATAATAGTAAATATTCTATGCTTTTTTACTTTTCTTGTAATTTCTGCTATAATAAAAAGCTGACAAAGTAAATATTTAACTGATGAACTTACGAAGAATCGTTGCACTGAATTACGTATAGGAATTAAATTGATAAACGAAACATGTGCACTATTTTTCCTTGACATATTTCAGGTGTTTTCTTGCCTTTCCTTATTAAATTTTTTCCCTTCTTATACAGTTTTGAAAAATATTCCTTCGAAATTAAAACCATAATAAGTGTAAAATATTGCACTAAACTAAACTGTGCAATTCTAAAGTGCCAGTGCAATCAGACCTTTCGTAAACTACTGTCTACCGCACTTTGTTACTGGAGCCCCTTCCGACTGTCATGTCTTCTGAACGAAAGCACGTCAACAGCATGGAGATCGAAGTCGAACGTCACTTACTCTTCGTTTTCCAAGAGCGTAAACATGTAAAACGTTACATAACTTATAAAAGACGAATTGCTTTTGCAGAGGTTTTCTCGCTTTGAATTTCTAAATTAAATCGTTTAACCATTATTTTACGACAAATAATGTTTATTAAGAAATCCCGTTTATCGCCTGCCTTTATCTTAATTCATTGTTCAGCATCCGCCGCATGAAATGCCGAATCACTGTGTACACTCTGCGGAAAATAAAGCAATAAAGGTAAATGGAGAAACGAAGCTTAACTGTAATTTTAACGCTGTTAAGAAAACTCCGTGCTGAGGGAAACACATTATTTACCCTTCTAAGAAGCTTGCTGCTGCTGCTATCTGATGGGGATCGGTATAATACCGGATACAGATAGTTAGACAGTTAGTACTATGTTAAACCTACGGTTAAGGTGATATCCAAGTATTGAACTCCTGTAACACTTTTGAATCTCGCTAAATGGGTAATTTGGAAAATAATCAAGGGTCGTTATCACCGCTACTTACTACCATCTGTTTTCTGCAGGTGCATCCTTCGCTGAATCGCTTCTTCCAAAGCCAATAATTTGTTTGACTATAGCCACTGAATTAGAAATGTATTTTTCACGAAAGCTTCCTATTTATGTATACATGTCGAACAGTAACTAACTAAATAGTATAAATTCAGGAATATATTGAGAATTAGTAGATTAAGAGCTACAATGTTTCAGCAATAATTCTAAGAATAAGCCACAGAGCAGAAAAGAAAAGTTGTTTATTGTAAATCGCAGTATTTATAAATATTAAATAACAATCTTTGTATAAATATTATAAAACAATTTTTAAATCAAAACAGTTTGGCACAAGTACAAGGAACTAACTTCGTAGATATTTTAAAATTACAGTAGTTATGTCACAAGGGAGGAAAATGCAGTATTATTCCCCGAGGGAAGAGTTTTCAGCTCAAGCGAATCTTTATATTCCACGGGAATAAAGATTGCTTTATTCTCTATCTTGTCGGGAATAATAACACCCTTTATTCCCTACTATGAGGAAAAGAAAGTGGTTTTTATAAGGGGTTTAGGAATAAAATAAATCACTTTTGAGTGACACCACAGTCAATCAATGAAAAAATAAGAGTAAAAAGTAAGTCATAACTCTAAAACAATATAAATTACATACTATATTCTCGTCAAATTTGATAAAAGTTAAAAAATAACAAAAAACATCACGCTATTCACCCTAACAAATTACATTCACTCCTGTATAATTGAAAATGGATATACAAAGTAAATTTTTAACTTTAAAATACATTTTTTTACTCAATCATTAAGAAGCAGCACGCTAACAAATTACATTCACTCCTGTATAAGTAAAAATAGATATACAAAGTGAGTTTTTAACTTTAGAATAAAATTTTGTGCTCAATCGATGCAGCATACTATACACGCCAAAAAATTACACTCACTCCTGTGTAAGTATAAAAAATGCGTACATACAAAGTAAATTTTAAACTTTAAAACAATTTTTTTTCTCAATCATTAAATAGCAACAAAAAAATCTGCGTTAGCGCAAGTATACATGCATTTACTCAGCTTTTAAATCTTGCCTTTTTCAAGCTGGAAAGGAGAACATAACGAAAAAAGAATTAGCAAGAAAAGAAGAAGCCAGAATAGGCTAAAAGCAGGAGAGATGGCATCTATCAACGATGGGGTGCTTTACATGCGGAGTAAGCGACGCGACAAGTCGACGGCTAAGTGCACGCGTTTAGCTCGATCGTCACGCGATTTACTCTCCCCGCAGCCAAGCGCGCGAGCTGCCCACGCGACTCGAGCCACCTAGGAACGCGGGTTTCTTCCATCGCCTCGTAGACTTCCGCTCCTTCGTCGGACGGGTTCTCTTTTCTCTCCTCTCCTCTCTCCCTTTCTCTCCGTCTCTCCCTCGCATGCCTCGCGCATGCGCTTATTTATGCAGAAATGCCGATTGCACTTAGCACCGAGAACAGTAGTTGAGGCGGGAGATTTTTTTTATCCTCCGGATTCGCAGATAATGATTGAAATGCTACGGGTGGCTCGTAAATTATTTTACGCGTCGACACGTGCCGCTTGTTTATCACGTGTGGGTTGTTACCCGATGAATCGTTATCTCGTACGGATTTTTCGCCCCTTTTTTTTTCTCTTTCGTGTGCCATAAAATTTTGACGAACTTGTCTAAGTTCAAACGGTTGTCAATCATGAACTGTGCTTTCGATCTTCAAATATAAAAAAATTTTTTTAAAGGGTTACGTAAGTACAGTAAGAAGAGGTCAGTAAATAGGTTTACAGTTAACGATGAATTATTTTAATGCGTTCAGGGCTAAAGTAAGAATTTACTATTTCTACTACGGTGCAAAACCTTTTACAATTAACAATTACGTCAAAAGTAGTTTTTTAGTCAATTGTAGGCTTAATTATTACTTATATTAATGAAATATGCTAATTTTTAGATTCGTACGGCATACCGGAGCCGAATTTTAAGAGTCATATTTAACTCGCATAGCCCTGAACGTATATTTATTTATTTATTTAATAAAATTAACTTAAAATTAGGTATAAGAAACAAAAGTGTAATATAATTAGAAAACTGACATGCATACTATATATTACTGTATATTAACTGATCTTCAATGATTTCAACTAATATTTGGTTTAATCCAGCAATGGTTAGTTCTGATTACTTCTCTTTTTTCTGTGTAAAAAAAAGAGTAAAAATACTATTTAAAAGATGAGAAGAATATTTATATAATTATAAAAAAAGTGCAAAACCGCAGTTGCAAGGACATCCCGCGCGTCTGCGATATAACCACGGTGCCCCCGCTCACCTGAGGACGCTGAACATCTCAATTCGTCGATTCTTATTATTTGATTAATGCAACGGCGCGTTGATTTACGATCGGCAGTGGCAACGACCGGGCGCCCTTCTCGTCTCGTTTCGTGAATCGAGCGGCCATCTATCGCCATCGATCATTCTTTTCTTGTTCTCTCTTGCCTCTCCGGTAGGAGAGAAAGAGAGAGAGAGAGAAGGAATCTCCTTCCTCGATCGCCACCATAAATCCTTGGTGGCGCGAACGCGAACCCGAGCAAGTCGCATCTCGGAGGACGCATCGTCCGGGATGCACTCTCGCGGATTTTCTTAATTGCGTGTAATTAAAAAGGCGCCGACTCCTTATTTACATGGGGATACGGACGTAACGGTGTAATGAGCTGTAAGTTGTTCATTTTTGCCTTCGGGGCGAAACACGCCTACATGCTGCCAAGAGTCCGGTAAAACGCTGTCATTGTATTTAAAAAGAAATTTACTACGTTAATTGACTTTTATATTACAATATTCTTTCTTTATTCAAGATGTTTTTTTTTATATAATAAATCTTCGTTTTTTGTTCCTAAAGGATGCAATAAAATTTATTTTCTACGTTGAGTAATTGACAAGACGAATGACGCAATTATTCACTGCATTGTTAAATTCATAATGAGCGGAGAAAAAGGCAGCTTTAAATAATTATTCAGAGAGAGCATTTTTATTCAGTCCGAAGAGCCAGATAATCAACAGCGGATGTCAAGAATAGAATGCCACTCGGTGCCTGCCAGGAAAAAGTCGCAGACACCTACGCGATCAATTTGTTTGCCACTGACTGGCGGCAGGCTACCGTAAGAGCAAAACTCCAACGACCGCTGATACATTAAAATTCAATCAGGTTTAGTATGCGGAATACCTGTCATTTGATGCAATTAGAAATCTTATTTATAGTTATATATGCTAATTGCGTTAAGTTTATTAATTGCAGACATAGAGCATCAATTAGGGAGTCAAATTAATTATAAAAGTCTTTTTTAGTGCCAATAAACTTTTACTGAATGCTCACACGAAATCGCAATTTTTACAACGAGACGTAATTATCGAATTAAGAAATTAGTTAATCATTTGATAATTTTACTTGTGACGGTTAATTTTTTTCTTCAAAGGGGAGCTGCTCAAAGTGAATGGGAAAAAATGTGCAAATAGTTGCGCGACTAAGATTAACTCGACACTATTTCCTCGCTCACGAGGTACGCGGCTTATTCGTGAAAAGAACGGAAGTCGGTCGAATTGCCGAATCGACAAACAAGAAAAGAAGCTTGAACTGGCGCCAATTCCACGAAAGAATCCGTAGACCGAAAGATCGTGTCCGGTTGCACACCCACCCTTGGAATAGCTCCGACTTTTCAGCCTTTTAACTCTTGAAAAACGAACATCATTAACTAGTTTCGCTTTTTTTTTTAAATTGTGCGATGTATCTTAAAAGAACAAGAACCTTCCTATAATTTATGAACGTTCGATACTTATAAAATATTGTTGGAATAATGTTTCAATCTTTTATAAATACTGTTGGCATCAAAACATAGCTACTAGCGCGATAAAATAATTATATAATAAATGTACTAGCAGTTAAGATATAAGTATCGAGGTCAAACGTCAAAATAGAAAAGAATAGGATACCGATGAAAGATCGTGAAAAAGAGTAAATAAGGAGCACGCAGAAAGACAAACCGAGGAAGATAAGGGATCGCAAAGCAAAGGCCGGGGAGCGGGTAGATGTTATCGTTCTGGCAGGCGGTACGTATGACACTGGTAGCATGCGGTAAGGAACGCACGGTGAACTGGTCATCCTGTCTCTGGGATTCATATATAACTTATAAACTCGACTTGCCGTCTTTACTCGGAGGAATACAAGCCGTTGAAGTTCAGAAGCGACGAATCGATGTGTATTTTCCCACCGTCAAATCATCGGATAAGGGACTATGAGACCGTTAAGTCACCCGTCGCCCGAAGCTCCTAACTTTCATTGAAGCTAAGCCAGTATACCTCCTACCTCTGGGGAGGTGTTTCAGATTGCAGTTTTTTTCTGATTTTGCTGCTATAGTGGGAACCGCGGTGTTTCAATGAAACCACGTTGCTGAGTCTGTTTCAAATGAGTTCATTCATGTGAAAAAAAAAACGCGTCTCATTTACTTTCATCGATAAATCTTCATTATTTGCATCAGCTATTAATGTATCTGTAGCTTGACTTTAGCCTTTATGTATATTTAATATCAGCTGTAAAAATTCGCATGCTGTCGCTGTCAAACTACATTTTTCACTATCGCAAAGTTCTTCCCGTAAGATTTTGTATTAAACTTCATCCCTCTATTGTCACCAGTTTTTTCTGAATTGCAAACTTGTTCCTGCGTGACCTAAACATTAGCACACATCCCTCCGCTGTCACCAATTTTTTTTTTTTTCAATTTCAAAAGACTGCCCCTACGTGACCTTAAGATTAGCACACATCCCTCTGCTGTCACCAATTTTTTTTCAATCGTAAAATTGCCCTTGCGTGACTTTAAAGTTATTATACTACATTCCACTGCTGTCACCAATTTCTTTATAAATGGCAAAGCTGCGCCTGCACTCTTAGTATTAACTACACTGCTCTGCTGTTACGTATTATTATTTTTTTATTTATTCAATATTATCAAAAATCAATCAGGAATCTACGATCTACAAAAGAATTTCGCGCTTCCCACGCTAGGCCAATATGATCTGAACTAAAATAACTCAATCTATTTCGCACACAATTCACAGATATAGGTACGCGTTCCGCCGTTACGGACTACCGGCCGATCTCGGATGCAATAATTCATCGGAGCATCGGCAGGGCAGAAGCGAGCGTCGAACGAGCTTCCCGGCGGAGGAGGCGAGGCTCACAGTCGAAACTTCCGGCACTCGGGTGTCGCACTGGCGACAGAGACGGAGGGTGCGAACATCTCTCGAGGCGTGGATGTGGTCCTATCTTCACGGCCCATCTGCACGAAGGTCCCGACGAGGTCGGACGCCCGCGCGGGTGTGCTCCGACGGCTTCCAGGATTAATCGCTGTCCGGGTCGACGACGACGGACTCGGCTCCTGTTTAGGTTGGCGGTGCGGAACGGTCTAGTGGTCAGCGCGTTACTAGCACTGGCAGAAGATCTACCAACGTCAGGTTTGTAATTCAAATTGGAAATTTATGGTGTTTTACAAATTTCCGGTTGAAGAGGTAGCGGAAGCAGGATCTTCTTTGTTGTAAAGTCGCCTTTGATTCAACGTTTTATTTTTATTATTAAACTAATGCTGTTGTTTTAAATTAAAGCAAGTCATTAATTCTATTATAATTATAACTGTTCGAATAAATTGCTTCGGGCGAAGACTCACGAAATCAAGTCAGTGATAATTGAAGCATTAAATTGAATCTTTAATCAGCACGATCTCCGACTTGTAATGCTTGAAGTACAGTTCTGCCGTGAAGTGCAGCGCAGGCTACTTATAAAATTAAAAAAGGTTTTAACTTCCATTCGCATGAATGATGCCGGAACGATAGTCGAGCAGCGTCGAATTCGAAAGTCATTCGACACTTTTGCGTTCGCACTTTATAATACAGCAATCTGCCTCCTCTGGCGCTTCACCGTAACTCCGTGCGCCTCGCTAAGTTGCGCTCTGGAAATTATAATAAATTGCCTAGTGAGATGCTACCGCCGGTGCCTTGCGCTACTCTCCTCTCTCCCTCGCGCGCTGCTGGAATTTCATGTCGGAGGCGTAATAAATATTATTAAGCGTGCCTGCGTATGCTGGAACTTGCCGCAGCTAAAAAATCTTAAAGTGTATTAATCGATATGTGGATGCGAGATACACATTGTGATTATGACTTTTGAGAAGGCAATACGCGCGCCCTGCCCTTCTTTTTTCTTCCCTTTTTCAGGTGGTTGCTGCTGCATACCGGCTTTGAGAGATTAATGTTCAATACTGCGCGGAAAAATACGTGCAGTATTAATCGGCTACCACGTAGTGTTCATAGAAAAATCCAAAAAAAAATTATTTAAAAAATCAACGTTTTTATTGAATTCGAATTCATTATTGGTGGAAGATGGTATCTGAATTAGTTTACATTGGAATCACGCAGTTGGCGTTACCAATAGTAATTCCTGCTAGAACCATAGGATTTTAAAAATTTTCTGTTAAATCTACCTAACATATTTAAGCTGAAAAGTACTGTACTGAATCAATTTAATCTTGAGATATTTATTAACAACAATTTATAATTTATTGTACCTACATAATATAAAGGCTTTTAGTTCTGCAGTAATAAAGATGTCATTTAAGTTACACGAATTAAACAAAAAATTTCATTGAATGTTGAATGCGAATTATTGATAGAAGATGGTACCGGAAGTTTGCATTGCATAATTATGCGATTCGCAGTGCCGATATAGTAATTTCTAGAACTGTATACTCTTTTTTAAAATCTTCCGCTCAATCTGATTGAAAGGATCAAACCGAAGAATCAACTAATCACAAAACATCGATAAAATTCTACAATTTGTTGTACTCCCTCAGTATACACAGGCTTTTAGTCCCGCGACAACAAAGACGTCACTCAAGTCACGCTGAAAAAAAAATCAAAAGAAAAGTTTAAAAAAGAAAAAAGCGAGATATTTCAAGGGAAAATTACAGTTAGCAGCGACAGGCGGCCTTTCGAAGCTTAATCCTCTAAAATCCATCATTAATGATAATGCCCCGTATGGCGGGAGCGCCAAGGCAGAGAATCAGCGAGGCTGTGTCCGTACTTTGTAATAATCCGTAATGCTCACCCGCGGCAAGCCACACGGCGGACAACGGCGGCGGCCTCCTAACAAGTTGATACGATCGTCCCGATGGCTCGGGCGCGCATATAATAGTCTCGTGGCTCCTCCGGGGCCCCTATTGAGGCATTGTATAAATTGCCGGCGCTCCTCTAATGGACGCGCGGAGGAAGAGAGGAGACACGAGGAAGCGTCGGTAGCCGCATTCGTCAGCGGCGAATCCGTCCATAAGTTACTCATCGGCGCAGATGGCTAAGCGCGGATTTATCGTCCCGGGGCGAATGCTCCGATGCGCGCATAACTTATGCCTTCAACGGCGAGCTGCGAATCTTCGTTACGACTAATTATTCATTAGGGAGGTAATGCGAAGTCAAGGCATTTATTGCGAGTGCCGGTTTTAAGTGATCGAGTGGATACTTTGAACGCGAGCCTGATTATCGAATGGCGTTCATTGTTTTGCTGCTCCTTTTATTCTTCGGCAAGATGCAGTCGGAATATTCGTGATTCAAAGTGCAGACAATTTTTTTATGAAACGGAAAAGAGTGGAGCAACAATAATTTGGTAAAAAATTGGAAGAACGGCCGAACTTTTTAGTATAGGGACTCTAAAATGAGCATGGGAAATTCACATCGAATAAGATATACACGTAACGTAAGTGATTATACACTTATTCAATATGAATTTCGGATATTCGTTTTTATTTACGTAAATTCGTGTATTTTCACTTACTCGATGTGAATGTCGCATTTATTCATTTTTATTCGCGTAAATTCATGTTTTTTCACTTATTCGATGTGAACTTCGCATATTCATTTTTAGAGTGTACAAAAAGTGGTTTGTTTGTAGGTATACGTTCGAACCATCGTTTCTGCCATTTTCATGCTGCTTAAGAGCAGAAAAAAAAAATAATTTTGACGACTGTAAGCTTATATCACTTTGAAGGTGTTGAAGTTTTTTATACGTGCTTATAATAGTTGGTGAATTCTAAACTGATTATTATTTTTTTTCGTGTGAATAACATCAAAATTAATTAATCTTTGTCTATTAAAAATGATTTCCAATTGATCATATAAGTAGCTAGTTATAAAATGTTCCAATAAAGTTTCATTTACAGGCAGAAATAAGCTACAGTTTCAAAATTTTAGTATTCATATCTAGAGGGAGGATTCTACATTGATTCCATATGAATTCTTGATGGATTCGACGTAGATGATGCAGGGAGTCTATATTGATTAAGCATGAATTTCGTATTGATTTTATGTAGATTTTTGATGGATTCGATTTAGATCATACGTAAGGATTCTACAATAATATCACGACAACTTTTGACTGATGATTTAAAATCATCAACTGGGATTTAAAACATTTAAAATCTAACACCGATTTCTCAAGGTTCCTGCATTGATTCTGTACAGATAACGATTTCCGTCTGATTATACAACGAATAATCTCTCCTTCTTCTCAAAGACGCAATCAGAAAACAAAGCGAAGCGAAGTTCCTTCCAAGCGACTGAAGTCCAAGAAAGAAAAGCAAACTATCGCCCGGAGCTAAGCACAACTCAAGAGCCAACGCAGCTTCGTTTCTCCTCTGGACTTAGCAACAGGTGCGTCTCGCCTCGGACTCTGGTAGCCTCCTCGCTCCTCCTCCTCCGCCTGCGAGGCAGCTTCCTCCTTCCCCATCTCCATCGGCATCCGCGAAAAATATTCGGCTTAATTACCGCGGGCGGTGCCCCGATTGCTATCACCACGCGGCTCGCGAGGCCCGGAGAGAGCGATCGGCCATAAAACATCACTCGCGGGGCAAAATCGCGCGCGAATGCAGCGGAAACGAGATCCCCGCCGAAGAGGCTCTCGCGTTATCTGGCCGAGGCGATTTACAGCTCAATAGCCGCGCACGCGATATTGTGAATTCGCGGCGCGTAGGTACCCCAAGTCTCGTTGAGGGATCGGCGCGGCCCTGTCACGCGGACTACGCCGAGAGGGGCGGGGGTATACCAGCTTTTATCGCCATTCTTGATCTAACCGACGCCCCGAGATTCCTTTAATTTAGCTCTTGTTTCTTAAAACACTTACAACGCCATTTAACTTTGATATACGAGCAAATTCACGGAAAATCTCGAGGTGTGCGTCGAATGCACTTTTTGGATATGCTGCGAATAACTTTGATTGCGGTCTACTTTGTTCCCCAAAGTTTAATTGGCGAATGAGTGGAAAGATTAGTGGAATCTGCTCTACAAATCACTAAAACATTGTTCACGTGAAATCAGGGTATGCCCACTTTTTTTTGTGACAAATCTTCGATATGTAAAAGACATCACTTATAATGCGTGTGTATTCACTTATTTCTCGTGAATCTCACTTATTCATATTTCGAGAGGTATTAGTATAATTATATTATAATTTTTACTAATTCCAGTTTACATGCAGTTTTCGGATAGAGAATTTTTTTTTAACGATGATAGTAATTAAAGAAGTACGTTTTAAAGCATTTCATATGTTCTAGAATCTACACTGATAAAACGAAAGAAGAGTCTCCTTAAAAATAAAAAAGGTGTTTCTCCTAAAAACTTATAGGAAATTATCCTTTTTCATAAATTACTACTTTTCGTAAATAAATTCATACATAACTTGAGATAAAGGAGAACCTCCTAATTTATGAAAAAGAAAAATTTTCTATAAACTTTTAGGAGAATCTCTTTTTATTTCAAAAAATTTTGAAAGCAGTGCGTTATTCTGGTTAGTAATCGCTTCTAAAAGTGAACTTCAGGCTCTACAAACAAAGAAAATCACTTCATTCTTTTTACACGAAGCTTTATACATTGAAATAAAAGAAGAATCTCCTTTTATTTCAGCGTATAAGTGTTTTTAAAAAAATTTGACAGCGGTTGCGCGTTATTCTGGTTAGTAATCGCTCCTAAAAGTGAACTTCAGGCTCTACAAACAAAGAAAATCACTTCATTTTTTTAACGCGAAGCTTTATACACTGGAATAAAAAGAGAATCTCATTTTATTTAAGTTCAGGAGAATCTCCTTTTATTTCAGTGTATAAGTGTTTTTAAAAAATATTGACAGCAGTTGTGCGTTATTCTGGTTACTAATCGCTCCTAAAAGTGAACTTCAGGCTTTACAAACAAATAAAATCACTTCATTAATAAAACAGAGTCCCTCCTTAATGAGAGATTACACTTATTTCGCGTTGATCATTCTCATCCCCCTTAATTAAGCCTACTTCATTGGCTCTCGTATCCCTCTTATCGCGAGCAAACCGCATTCCCAGGGGAATCATCAAAAAGCCTGAACGAACGGACGACCGAGAGAAAGAGGGAGGCTCCCGGCCGCAAAAATAAATTCGGCCATAATGAACGGAAAAGGCGAGTCCCGCTCAAAAGCTCGTACGACATTCGTCGTTTTTCGCGAAGGCGCGCATAATGCAACGACATAACGAAGCGGAGGCGAGAAAAAGATCACGAGAAGGGGGGAGGCCGCTTCCAAGAATACCCCCGGCGGCAAGTAGCCTGGCGCATTACACGGGTCCAGTCGCCCCCCCCCCCCCTCCTCACCATTACTCCAGGCGCGCTACCTTGGTCGTTGCCGATATTACCGCAAATTGCCACCCTCGAAAGAAGAAGAAGAGAGAAGGAGGGGGCGGAGGAGGGAAAGGGAGAGGAGAGGAGCACGCGCGCTCTCAATTGCTCGTTGCGCAGCCCCTGCCACTTTCCTCCGCGCGCGAGCCTCTCCTATCCACGGTCCCGCAGCGCGACGGTTAATGCTGTAATCGGGCAATTTCGGGTGTCTTTCTCCCCGCTCGCCGAATAAATTCATGGTTAATGCCGCGGCGTAAGTGCAGGGGATCCTTTTTTGGCCTTGCACACACCACCCCGGGTTTTTCTTCCTCCTCCTTCGTCTCCCCCCCGTACCCCCCCCCCCCTCTCCCTTCGCCTCGTCCGCGGCAATGATGCACCGAGGAGAGGCTCGCGTGCAGTTAAGTGGTTGGGCTCCGAAAGGACGAGGGAGACGAGGAGAGGGAAGGAGGCTCACCCACCTGTCTACCGGGCAATCTTCTAGTAGCCTTGGGCTACCAGCTTCGTAGCTACCAGAGGCTACTCTTTCGCGCTGCTCGCGCGTGCTCGGGGGGAGGCGGAGGACTGAATGGCCGAGAGGCCAGAGTGACGTTTTGGGCGGAACGCTTTCGTTTTTTCGACAATCTCTCGCGGGCATCGCCGCTGGACGATGATGGGGAGCTTTCGTTTTATTTAGCGGCGACGCAACGGGCTTTTAGCGGGGCTTTAAGTATAGATTGGTAAACGGATATCAAGTGATTGTTTTCAGGGAAAGTATACGGAGCTCGAAAAATCGAGCGGCCGATTTCTTCCGATGTTCTTTCGTAGGATCCCCTTTATGCGCGAGTGTTTTTATTTTTGCGGTAGCCGCGCGCTGGTGGTTAACGAAAATTTTGCTGTTGTTTTGTTTTTTTTTTTTTTTCAAATCCGCTAAATTTAATGCGGTGAAGTAATCGCTGAATTTTAAAACGCCGTCAAATTAACTGAATAGTCACTGTTTTACCGTGGAAAGTGCAATACTGTATTAAATTTAGCGAGAACACAGTTAAAAATTTTGTGTTTTATATTATTTAAAAATTAATTGTAAGTAAACAGTATTTTGAAGTAGCAAAATATTTGTGTACTTTCTGGCGATATAGTACACAATTTAGTGTTAAAATGCGCTTTTATTGCTAAACATTCTTTGTGGAGTAGACAAAATAAGATATAATGTTTCCGCGATTTCATATAATAATTCATACAGAAAAATGATGTTCATATTGTGTCACTTCAATTCTAAACACAAAAATAATCATTAGAATTACAGAAAAGGCAGCGATTGTGCATACAAAACATTCGTACGTGTGAAAAAAAATTTCTTTTTTTTCGTAAAAAAGGAAGGACTAAAAACTGTGAAACGTAATTTCAATAATTTACAGATGCAAAGTAACGTAATTTGATTCGTGGGTTTCGACATGATTTATAAGTACACTTTTGTGTCTATAAATCATTGTGAAAGCTGCGAATCAAAGGCTTATCACCCTGATTAAAAAAAAAAAAAAAATTCTTACTCGGTACTCAAAAATTCCCTACATTTAAGATAAGCACACTGTTTGGAATTTAAAGAGATAAGAACATAAATTTTTTTTAATATTATATACTTAACATAACACTTACCGTTTCCTGGAAGCGACTTCAATATAGAGAATTTCGAGAAGGTCTTAAAAGTGCAGTTCATTTCGATAGTCGTGCCGTAAAAGGATCTACACCTGAAAGCGAAACGGAGGCTTTGCCCATAAAACATAATGTTTTCTCGATGCAGAAGGTCTCCCCCGCAGGCGAGGTACCCGCGCGCGCACTTTCCAGTAGTGGACTCCGCGGAGTGGGTTATCGGCACGACTCATCTCGCGGTGCCTTTTGTGCGGCCCTATGCAAATTATGAAGGGCGACCGGCTATAAATTACGTTATTGACTGTGCTGAGTACAATCCGCTACAAAATTTTAAAATGATATAAAAGAATTAAAAGCCAATTTTTTTTCCTTTCGTTGTAACCCTTTTTTTTTTTTGTTGATGTTGTCTTGTTTTCATATCTACCGTGAGAGAGTTTTAATTGTAACGATGCAACGACGACTTTGCTTTGAAATATGAGTTATAAAGGTATTAGAAAATAATTGGTATAATTACAGTAGCAATTAATACTGCATTCGTTTGCATTTATCAGCGCAAGCTATTTTATTAGTATCTTAATGTCTCGAGATTTTTTTTGTCGAGGAGATAGCAATTATCAAATTTACATGCAATTTAAATTATTAACAAATCCGTGATTTAAAGACTTTTCTAATGCGACAATTTCAAGTTCTATAATTCACGCATACGTTATACCGCGCTTGATTTATCCTGACTATTTGCATGAGTCGACGCCCACGCCCGCGCGCTAAACACACCGTATCTTTAAATAATTTAACTTTTTATTTAGCCTTTTTTTTTTTGCCTCTGATTTATTATCTACAAATAAGTGTCAGTTAAAAATTACGCATTTCAAATAGTTTATTTGCTTTATGACTTTCAATTTATTGCTACTGTTTTCTCGCACAAGAGGCGTGTTGAAACCAGGCGGTACCACATATTATCATAAATAAACTTGGAAATTATACCACCAGTGCTTAGAGCGAAAATGTGCGTACTTACAATTTCACTTTTGCATCTTCGTCTGTTATGTCCCCGTAATTAGTAACGAGGCAGAATTTAAAACGAAATTTACGACCATTTTTCCACTCGTAATGCGCCGCTTCATGGCCGCAAACTACTATCTATTCATTAAAAAAAAAGATTGGAAATACTTGGAAAAGGCAAAACGACCAAAGCCCCCGTGAGCTTTGATTGTATTTCCCGTAAATTAGTCAAGTTAAAACAAAATTACTCAATTATTCAAAAGCTAAACGGTATATTGTTGCATCTAATCACGCATGCGGGACCCCGGAGTAGCTTTTCCCGGTACCCCGAGGTTCGTTACCTCGCGTTTGCATGAAAAACTCAATACGCGGATTCGCAGCGTCGCTCGGCGTTTTAACGTCCCTCCCTCTCGCACTAAGGAAAAAAAGAAAAAAGAAAGGAAAGAAAATTCCTCCCGTACGAAATTTAGCCGTTTCTCCGGGAGGGCACGAAAATCAACGCGCAGAAACAATCCCCGGCGCTCGGCAGAGGCCTCGGTTTTTCCATGCATGCAAATCTCTCCGGGACTCCGCTGATCCTTTTTGTATACAAAAGGCCCGGCCGCGTATAGCTTCCGTCTGTCGTGCGCGTCGGCGTCGACGAATCGGCCGACGCGCACGGCCATTTGCCGGGATTTACGGCCGAAAGTGACCAGTAAATCAATTTGGATTAGCATACGGCGCATTAGCCATAACTTACGTGAGTAGCTGCCGCCGTTGCGCGCATTCATAGATGGAAAGAGAGTTTCTCTCCCTCTCTCTCTCGCTCCCTTCTCTCCTTTGGCGTCTTGCGTCTCTCTCTTTCTCTGCTGTGGGCCCAGAGCGCGAGAGCGAGGAGGTACAGGGGGGAGAAACGTTTTGCAGTAGCATGTGTTTAAGCAGTCCAGGCGAGAATTATGCCGATGATTCACGATCGAGTAATTAGCGATGGGTGGATTTTTTTAATGGTACGCATCCAAGAAGGATTAAAGAAACCTTTGAGATAAAGTTTTTACCGTTTATCTTTTTTTTTAGTTTTTATGATAAGAGTGAACAATTTGTTTGTTTTTTTTTCGCAAAAATTGCTTGTTGCTTTGTAAACTGTTTTTTCAATTTTTTCAAATTTCTTTCTTTTTTTTTAGTATTTATGATAAGAGTGAACAATTTGTTTTTTCGCAAAGATTTTGTGTTTCTTTGTAAACTGTTTTTTTTTTTCAAATGCGGTGATCATTTTCTGCTATACGATAAAAGAACGTGAAATATCAAGGTCTAACTTTCAAAATTCTCGAGGCAGTAGATATAATTATTCTTCATATTTAAATTTTGTTATATTTTTTGATGATAAATCATTCCCTTAGAACCTGCAGATTTTATTAGAAACGTAGAAAAAGTGATCTGGAAGACTTTATGTTAAAAAATCATCTATTGATATAAAAGTTATTTATGCACAAGTAAATATGCTTTCATGGTATTGAGTATGAACTTATATTTATATTCTCTTTTGTTTTATAGCCTTTTATACTCATTAATCATCTTAATTGTACATACCTTTTCATATTAATCCATGGAGATTAATTATCGATCATTTTCTCCGCTATTGTACGCTTTTCTGATGTAATCACTGTATGTCACATGAGCCGAATCTTAATTGTCAAATTAAGAAAAACAATTAAAAAACAAAAGTAGATAACTTATTGACATATCTTATTGAAATACAGCATTAGAAAAATGTATTCTAAATCATCCTACAAAACTCGTAATCCGAATACCAAAAACTTTCCCCGTGAATCCAACAATTAATCGAATTAATTTTCACCAAAGCCTAAAATTTAATAGAAACATCATCTTCAGCCTTAAATCCATTAAAACAAGATAAGACAAATCAGAAGCAACAAGTGAACTCGTCCGATTCAAAAGGCGTCCGTCGAGAAATAAAAAGAGTCTCATCCCGGCCGTCTGACCATGCACGTCTCTTTCTACTGCAAGCTAACGAACAGCCTAGACTAGATTGGACTCCACTCGCGGCTACGCGTCGCCAATGACAATTGCCGCTTCGATCCCCCGTCCACCCAACAACACCCCATCGCCTCGCACATCCTTTCCCCGTCTCCTCTCACCCGCGCGCGTGTGTGTGTGCTCACACACTCGCGGAGCCGAACTCAGATTCTCCCTTTTTATGCGGCGCGTATCGAGATTCCGCTCACGCAAGCACCGAGCCGAGCAAGAAGAGCAGGAGGCGAGGCCGGAATCGGCGAGAACGCGTCATCGGGTTTATAGCGTGCGCGGAAAGATGTACGAGTCGCGCGTACGCCCGACGCCTCGCGTCCTCCATACGAGATGAAGCCCGAGGCCAAGGGGAGAGTGGGAGGGGGCCTCCTAATTGGCTGGGATGCTTTCGCGTCTCATTAGACATGCGACTAATTATTAATTACATCGACGCGAGCGCACAAATTAATCGAGCTCTGCCTCGTCCACCCGCCGGCCCGACAACCGGCTCTCCGGGGGCGAGTCGCGCTGCGGGGGGGCGAGATTTTAATGCTCGCGCGTCTCGGATTTTC
Source organism: Sycophila sp. Sp_5 (assembly GCA_018906775.1). NCBI lineage: Eukaryota > Metazoa > Arthropoda > Insecta > Hymenoptera > Eurytomidae > Sycophila > Sycophila sp. Sp_5. The sequence goes on along the minus strand of JACCID010000054.1, from coordinate 827,665 downwards.
AGCGGAGGTGTGCGGGGGGACAAGGCTGAAAGTGCACTTGTCACGGGCGCGGGGACGTTTCGCTTATTTTAAGAGTGGCGTCGGGTTTAAACATTTTGACGGCCTTGTCGAAGAAAACGTTACATTCGCAAAAATGGATTCTTCGATATTATCGATACTTAATTTTACAATGAATTTATTAAATCGAAGAATCACGTCTGTTTCAGTGTAATTCCCAATAAGTTTACGCAAGTACAGAGTCTTCTGAACAGTTTTCATTTTATTTATTTATTTATTCATTTATTTTACACTCGCTAAAATGGATTCTTAGTCTTAGTAGATAACTCCACTTAAACATTATCGATACTTAATTTTACAATGAATTTATTAAATTGAAGAATCACGTCTGTTTCAGTGTAATTCCCAATAAGTTTACGCAAGTACAGAGTCTTCTGAACAGTTTTCATTTTATTTATTTATTTATTCATTTATTTTACACTCGCTAAAATGGATTCTTAGTCTTAGTAGATAACTCCACTTAAACATTATCTATACTTAATTTTACAATGAATTTATTAAATTGAAGAATCACGTCTGTTTCAGTGTAATTCTCAATAAGTTTTCTAGAGAAATAAAATCCGCTGAATTTTAGTATAAATATGTTAATTGTTAGTATTTTTCTGCTTATTATCGACCTTTTCATTTGTTCAAGCTTTTTTATTTTTTATAATAATAAATAGAAGCTAACAGTTAATGAATTAATGTAGAAATTAGTATGTCGTCCATTTATTCGAAGACGATAATCTACTTATTCATAAAGGCACTGACTTTGGATCGCAGGATCTTGTCTGTCAGTGTACTAAGAAAACTTTATTGAGAATGTAGAAATTTTTTTAGAATGTGTTATAAAGTTTGTTTGCTGAGGATGTTTTTAAATGAAACGAAAGTGTCGTACAATTTAATTAAATTTTGTATGCCTTATCCACGACTTGCCGGTCGTGTGCAAGTGATTACAAGGTAAACGCTTAAAATTTTCAGGAACTGGTCATTTATGTACGTAAAACGTACGGTTTTTTGTTTATTATAAATAATAGCCATTTTTCAGACATAGCGGGAACCAATCCTGAATGAATATCTTATGAACATCGAGCTTTACATTGAGCGACACGCATTAAGAGATAATGATATTTATTCGCTAAAAATATTGATGTTTATAAAAATGTTAAATTTTAAATCGGAGAACTTGTTGACTATTAAATTAATAATTAATACCTTTTACACTTATAAGGGACAAGTAAAAAGTATAAGATAACTTTTTGAAGGAAAAAGAAGGTAATGACATAGTCGTCAGAAGGTCGACTTTGTGGTGGCGTATGATTATCAATCAGTAATAACTTTTCATGTTTATGTACCAGCGTTTAAGTATTTTTTACAACGTCGAAAATTTTCAAACCGATTCATTTTGTCATACAGGCTACTGCGTTTTCACTTTCACTCGTGCAAATCAACTCACCTGCTAAAAATATTTTCTAATATCAGCTAAATTAATTTTAACACTATGCTGCTAGAGATTATCTACTTTTGTCCCATGATAAAGAAACGATTTTTTAATGTTTTGGAACGATTTAAAGGTCATTTTTTCAATTAATTACTAAATGTTAGCTGAAAATATTTTCTAAGATCATCTAAATTCATTTTAACCTTATCCTGATAGAAATTATGTACTTTTGTCCTATGATCATGAAACGATTTTTTAGTGTTTTGGAACTATTTACTGGCCATTTTTTCAATTAAATATTAAATGTTGGCTGAAAATATTTTCTAAGATCATCTAAATTCATTTTAACCTTATCCTGATAGAAATTATGTACTTTTGTCCTATGATCATGAAACGATTTTTTTAGTGTTTTGGAACGATTTAAAGGCCATTTTTCCAACTACCTATTAAATGCTAGAAAAATCGAACAAAACTATACGGACAAATTCTATAATTTCTTCGCATAAATCCAACGAACAGTGACACACAATAAGGCAGCGTAAACTTATGAAATTAGATTAAACGCCTAAATAGCACTTATGCCAATCGAATCGACTGTAATTAGCCACTTTTCGAGTCGGCAAATCACCAGCTACCACAAGCACGGAGGCAAAAATAAGATCGCGTTCGGTGTTTTCGGCCTCGTCGTCTTGTTTCCTCTCGAAGCAAAAAAACGAAGTATCCCCGCTTTTATTTCATCCCAGTGCTCGTCTCCCTCGACTAGAAATTTCGCTACACGCGATTCAGCAAATCACACGCACACACATACAGACAACGGCGTGGCTCGCGCGCGGCACGTCATCCTCGCCTTTTCCCCCTTCTCGCGGACGCGTGCAGCGCGCGGAAGTGAGCAAAAGGAAGGAGAGGAGGAAGTGGAGGAGCGGATAAAAAGGCGCGCCAAAACAGAGAATCGAGGAGTGCAGGGTGAAATAGAGCGGCGGAGGGATGTGCGTGCATGCTGCTCACGTAGCGTGAGTCAGCATTGCCCGGAGTGGACAACTTCTCCCCAGGCTCTATCTTCGACTTTTCTTTCTTTCTTAAGCGAGCTCTGTCTCTCTTTGCGCGCTCGCTTCCTTCAGCCTCTTTTTTTTAGAATAATCATTCTGGGAGGACTTTTTTCGACGAGTTGCATAATTAGAGGACGGGGGAGCTAGAGAAATTGGCTTGGTGTTCAAATTCAGTAAGAAATTTATTGAAGTCGTTAATGTATATTAAATATTTAGAGGTTTTTTTTTATAATCGGATCGGTAGTTCGTAATAAAGTGAATTAAAGGTAAACTATTTTTTGTACGCGGCTGTTCTTTCTAACTTAGGTATAATTTGATACGGGTATCAATACTGTTTTTCTTTCGGCTCACTGCGTTAAAACTTCTTTTTTAGCAATGTATTGATTAGGTGTACTTTTTTGGAAGAATTAAATATTTAAAAGACGGAGATGATTGAGAAATTAATTTATTTCTAATTTTGTTTGTTTGTAATTATTGTATTATTTTATAGATCAGGTTAAATTGAGCAGGGAAGTTATTAAATTTATGAGTATGTTGAAAATTAGAAGACTTTTATAAAGACAATAATGGATTTACTATTTCTTGCAAAAGATTATCCCTCAAAACTTAAATATACAATACTTATCAAATTTTGAATCCCCTGTATCCTGAAATTTTATCAGAAGAGCAGATATTTTTTAAAACTTATTATATTGTATTATAAGATAAATTATAAAAACTATATGATCTTTTATCCTTTTTGCGAACTTCAGAATTGCACTTTACAATCGGATAATTATTTCTAGGATAATATATGCGAAAAAATACTACATTTCGCCCGTTAACAATAAATTAATAAATTAATAAATAAATCAATAACTAGTGTACCTCGCCGATATTCCTTTGATGTTTTCTCTAAAAAGGGGCTCTGTGTGGTCGGCAAAGCAGTCGTACTGCTGATTACGAAAGGAAAAAGCCTCCTTGTACACTTTTTTCGCCTCCCGCAAAAAAAGAGTGACTTCCTCCTCCACTGCAAGTTATCCAGTGTACCATATACCATTGACGACCCCCAATAATTACAATTGAAATAATCCATTAAACGATAATTGATTCTTGAATTTATCATTCTATGAATTATTTATACAAATCCCCAGCAGCGAGCACCCTTTACACGGTTTTTATAAATTGCACCGGCGGACGCTAAAAGAAGAGTATATCTCCATTATGAAAGATAAACTTTTTTGCGAAGTCGATCCGAAGGAGATCGGGAGCGAGAGACAAAGAGAACAGGAGAGCACACGCCGGCTCCCACGCACGGCATCGCAGCCACCTGTGGTCAGCCAGAAAGAGAGCGAGAGGAGTACCACTGGCCTCGCAACAGGTGAGAGGAAAGGAGCTTACATCTTGCCCGAGATATAACTCGAACTCGCGCGCGCACCTCCCCATCCTCCTCCTCCTCCTCCTCCTCTTCTTACTCTCGTTGCGTGAGAGACGCCGCGGATGCGTGCTCGCGTGTACGCGCGTGCGTGAGCGAAATATCGAAAAGCAGCGGCGGGACAGAGAAAGAATCGTTTCCTCCTGACCGCCGCCGTCCTCCTCGTCTTCTTATTACGCTCGCGAGCGTACGTGTGCGGCCGCAACAGATACATTCATTCTTGACCAGGAACCAGAGCGGACCCTCATTCAGCCTCCCTCTTGCTTTAATACGCCCGCGCTTTGTGAGGATTGGAGTTATTTTTTCCGATGGCATTGTGCGGATACCTCGTTCGTTTCGCTGTTTGCTGAACGAATGTTGTTGGTGATAAAGCGATAAACAATTTCTTGTAAATTAATGTTTTTGAGTTCTCTCTCCCCCGTGTAAAAAGATATGAGATCGATTAAAGACCGAAAAGTCATTTATCAAAATTAAGGCACTTTTTATAGTATAATTCAAGTTGAAACGTTTTTTTTAGAAATATTAGAAGATACGCGGAGAGAAAAGTCTAGTAAATATTACTATACTACTTAGTAGTGCAGGGACAGACTCGAAAAATAAAAAAATTTACTAGAAAGTATAGTAAAATATGCTAGACTTGTAGCAAAATTTACTATAAGTCTAGCAAATTTTACGATACATTTTAGTAAAATTTTTTATCAATCGTTTCTGTCCCTCCATTAATACATAGTGTAGGAATTTTTACTAAACTTTTCTCTCCGTGTATCGAGATCATTTTAAGATGTCAACATTTTAAATTTTGTTATAAATAAAGATCAGTTTTTAATAACGCATTTAACAATCAATCAAATTTATAATAGTAAATATTCTATTATTTATTTTGCTTGTAATTTCTGCTATAATAACATTTAAAATGTTGACACCTTAAAATGATCTCAAAATCTTCTAATATTTGCAAAAGACTTTTCACCTTCAGTTATACTAAAAAGTGCCATAATTTTGATAAATCACTTTTCGGTCTTTAGTTGATCTCATATTTTTTTACGCGGGTCACTACTCGCACTGAATAAAGTGACGAATAGTGAATTAGTGAAATTAGAACAAACTAGACTCTCGTAAAAATTATCATATTTTAGAGTAAAATTTGCTGTAAGTATAAGGATTATTTCCAAAACTGTTCAGTAAAATTTACGGTATTTACGGCAATATTTACTACAGAATATGATAATTTTTATCAGAGGCTTTAGTCTGTGGCTGCGATCTCATTCAGATAGTAATTTTTGTAAATTTTTTTCTCGTAGTAGCTTTATAATTTTATTTTGCAAAGTTTCGTTGAAACTTTTGGTCTATAAGAGGCTAATGAGTTGCGGTCGTCGAAGATATGCTTTGAAAGCTATTTGGTCTTTCTTTAGGAAAGGATAGTAAAAAAGTTCGTGTTATTTTTCTTCTCTTTAGTTTGTCTTTTTTAGATGTCATCGGCATGCGCGTGAAGTGGCTTTACGTCAATGTCATCCTTTAGTTTGAAATGATTCATGCAACGAGTTTTATTATACTTTCAGCTCATTTTGATTTGAAAATCTTCGTTTCGGCATCATGAGCAATTGATCTTTTGTCAATACGAACTTATACAAGTCGGAACAGATTTCTCAAAGTTTATGACATGCTGTGGGGGTGTAGCTTGCGAAACCGGTTTTCTCAGTACGACGTTCATACATTTCATCAGATTTTTTTTCTTAAACTTTGCTTTTACATTCGATCGATCTATAAACTTATCATTGAACGTTATAATTAAAATTTTAACTAAAAATTAAAATTTAGAAAGGTATGTTTTTTTGTAAATCATGCGATTATGATTAATCACATTAAATGCGAATGAATACGTTATACAAGATTCACCAAGAGGTCGGTGAAGATCTTGTTTCAGACGATATTCGATCGTTTCTTGGTATTATCCGATTGAAAATATAATTCAGTATAATTTAATCGAATCGCTGGTCTGACATTATATGAATTATTTCAAAGTACACTTTACAAAGGCGTTCTACCCGATTATTTAAGCAGTTCAATTTAAAGATTGATTCGCATCCCTGTCAATTTTAAAGATCAGATATCCAAATCTGTTTTGAAAAACAAACCGAAATAAATGAAATCTTGCTTGTTGACTAGTCGTTTTTAAAGCTGGATAATTCAATCAAGCTTTGAGCACAGACTCTGTAAATCTGAAAATGTGTAATTCAGTTAAACAATGTGAATAGTAACAAAATTTGTAACAAAAGTCATTTGTAATGTGCAAACCAAATGTCATTATTTTGTATATTCTATTTTCTTCCTTTCTTTTTGTATACTTTAAATTCTAAAAAGTAGAATTTTGGAAAGTTAAGATTGAAAAGTTTAACGATTTTATTTTACAAAAAGAGTAATATTTTGAAAGCTTTAAAAGTATCTTTTACTCTGTATAAAATAGAATAAGTACATTTTACTCTTCTCGAAGAATAAAACTAACTTTTTAATATTTATTTCTCAAGATTTTTACTCTTTACTTTTACTCTTTTACTCTTTAGTCTTTAGAGTATATATCAACATCTTCTAAATGAATTTTCAGTTTTTCAGATGTACAAAATAAGACATGACAGCTTGTAACTTAAAATCAATAAAAAAACGTAGTAATATAGATATACCTATAACAATGTGTACTTTTCCGAAGGATTGTTTCGTGGTAGAATCTGGAAACAAAAGTAAACGGACAAAAACATTAAATTCTGTTAGCACTTACTGGTTCTTCCTCGGCGCATTAGTTTTTCAGTGCGCGCCTCTCCCCGTCGTTTCTCCATTTCCTCCTCCGTCTCGCTCCCTCGGCCGCATCATTGACTTTTAGAGTCGACCGGCCGCAGCCTAATAAAAACATTCCCTCCGCGATTTAATGGGCGGCTCTCCTCTCCTTCTCGCCCGCGCGGGCAGAAAAGTCGCCTGGGGGCCAGAAAAGAGCCGCCGCGCTCTCTCGCACGAGAAAGAGAGAAAAGTGGCGATTTCCGGCTACCGAAAAGTAAAACGAGCAAACGAGCCTGAGCGCCAGACCATTGGCCATTCGGTAGCTCGTTAAAGTAATTAAGTGTAATGCCGATTCTTGCGGCGAGCGAGAGGCGACGAAACGCGATCGGAACTTTGTCCTCTCGCATGCGCTCTTATACGTGGGAATTCTTCTTATCCCAGGACTGGCAAACTTTTGTACGGACAATTTCGTGTTTTCGAAATTAGTCCTTCATTTAATTTTAGTTTCTCGAATCCCTGCGGTCAGTTAAATCTACGTACTGGCGGTGCACGAAATGAGATTTAGTAATTACAGTGACGAAAAGAGCTTTTACTAAAAACGCATCAACAGTAGTTTCAGAAGTCAAAATTTCCAGCGTTAAGTACGAAATTAGGAATTAGGGTAATGAAGAAATAAGTAGGAGTTAGATCACATCCAGAAAAATAAACATAAGTTCTACATTCAGAAGGATAGAATTCAGGATATAATTCAGATGTACGTAGTTCAGAAAAAACACAAGTTAGTCTACGTTCAAACTCACATAATACAGAAAAATAATCGTGTGGTAGCCTACATTCAGACTATAAATGTAATCCAGAAAAATAATCATTAGTCGGTTTGCAGTCGGACTAATATAATCCTGAAAAATAATTCTGAGTTAGTCTCCATTCAGACTAATAAAATTCAGAAAAATAATCATGGGTTGGTCTATATTCAGTCTAATGTAATCCAGAAAAATAATCATAAGTTTACATCCACATTTTGAGTAATGCTTACAATTTAGTTTACATTCTACGAAATGATCATAATATGAGTTAGTCTACGATAAAAAAAAAATATCATAAACGAGTACTTCATTCTGAGTAATATATATGATTAATCAATAGTCAAAGAAGTTATCATCAGATACTTTTAGTGCAAGAACGAGTGTTAAAAGTAAATAAGAAATTAACAATGAACTGGAAATCTTTTTCAGTACGATTATCAATGATGAAACTATCTCCACAGTTTCGAGTAAATCAAATAGAAAGAACTATAATTTCTCGATATGAAATGTGCAACGAGACTCTCAACAATACCACCAAAGTAACGACGTTTCCTCGGTTCGAATCCTCCGTAGAATAATATAGAAATTGAAATTGATACCGTAGCTGCAAAGTGTACTCCAGCAGGCAAGAAATCGCAAATAAAAGGACGACGGGTAACTAAAAGCGAAACCGAAAGAGGTGGAAAAAAGGCCGGGGAGTAAGAAAGAATTAGCCAAGATCAACGGAAGATCAGCGGTAAGATAGCGTGATTGGGTAATCTGATCGGGCAACATTCCCCTATGTGAGAAAGGGCTGAAGGAAGGCTGGAGCAGCGGCTCGTTGAGCGAGTCGGACTGACGTAATGCGAGGTCGAAAGAGGATCGTCCTCCTCCTCCGCAAAGAAGATCGAATTCTCGATGTCTCCGAAGGCGAAAGAGCGAGAGCGTCGAGGAGAAAGAGAGAGAAAGAGGTTGGGAAGAGGGAAAGGGGAGGGGGGGACACGGAGCCCAGTGCACCGGTCTTGCTTACTCTCGGATTACCATCTGGGGTACTTGAGCGCCTGCCTACCTTCTCCCTTCGTGAGCGAACGAGTAATAACATCTTGTACATCGAAATGCCGGGACGGAGGCGCAGCGCAACGATCAATTATTAGAAGCGAGATGATGGAAAATGACTTTTGTCGAGAATTATTGTTTGTCCGAGCGTGTGGGAGCAATAGGAGTTGGACTTTTTGCTCCGAGCCACACGGACGATGAGGAGGAGGAGGAGGAGGTGGAGGGTAAGCCGAGCGCGCGGTCGATCTAATGAAATTGAGGGAATGAGTATGCCGGTCACGCGGGGAGTTTTATTTTTGCCAGGAGGTGCAATTTCGTTGATGTATCGGGTTATATTATTACACAAGAAGCAACGCGAACCGACGGGGAGTATAAAAATATAGGCATTGTGGAATTATTGAAGTTTTATGATTAAATTTCACATCCCGTCGTATTTTTTATCACGCCGACATAAACAACGAGCGAGTTATCCTTGACGATTTTCAAGGCCATTTCGTCATCAAGGGTTCCTTTTTTCTCACATGTGTAAGTATTACTGCTGATTCCACAAGATCGAGAAATTTTGCGATCAGATATCATTCACGGAAAGAAATAATTTAGTGAAAAACATTATTTTGTATGAGAACTCTCTGAATCTGAAAATGCGAATAATGACAAATTTTTTGTGAAAAATCGTTCACACATTTAGCATGTGAACGGCTTTTCACGTATTAAACGTCGCTATTCATATTTTCCAAGTGAATTTTACATTTTCAGATTTACATGGAAAGTAGTGTACAAAATACTAGAAACGAGTGTGGTAATTTTTTTCATAATGTCAACCATTTTCCATATAGTATACTAATTTTAAAGACATTCGCGGCAAATTTTACTGTACATTTCAAAGTGTATAAGGGAGTAAATATGAAACGAAGGTATAAATCAAAATTTAAAGCATTTTGTAATAACTGTTAATGTTAACAAAATAAAAGATATCTACATCTCCTAATAAAATTAAATGATCGTGAACTACTATGATTTTTTTATAGGAGGTTGCAAAAATACTCGAAATCTGTTTAAGGTAATTAACTCGAGAATTTTTTAAAATGAATTACGAGAAACTCAAATAACATTTCTTGGACAAAAAAAGAATCGAATCGAATCTAATCTAATCTAATTCTAAATAATAAAGATTTCCATTAACATCGTAGATGCAGAATTTCACAGCACACTGTGGAGTACCCGCTATATCTTCAAAATAAAAATAAGGAAAGAAAAATCCTCGAATGAAATTTGCCTAATCAGCCAAGCGAAGAGCAAAAACGACGCGCGGGCGTTTCAGCAGATGTAAATAAAAAAATCCTCCCGTCGTCCCGTGCGAATGGGCGATCGCACATGCAAAAAGGCATCAGCGTGGCTAATCGGCGACTCTGATCTCGGTGGCCGAGCGACTCTCGATCTCCTCGGGAGTGCGCTCAACTAATCGATCTTATTCGGCTACTAGGCGCGGCGATCCATCACGCGCGCCTCGTGACCGGTAGTCCTGGGGGCCGGTCTGGGACGACCAATCGCATATTTCAATCGGCGAGCGCGTCCGCCGAGTGTCGTAAACAAACGATCCTCTCCCGGGAACGGGAGAACAATCAGTCGCGCGTTATCAAATACAAATTGTCTTGCGGTCGTTGGAGGCTGCGCGGAGGGGGACGCTGAAGGGTTACCGACGATGTGACCGATCGGTTTATCTGGACGACAGGCTTTTCTACTGGTGTATGGACATGGCTTTGGACTCTCTCGCTTTGTTGAAGGGTATGTTCGCTTGTTTCGTGGAAAATCGGCGTTGCAATTTAATTGAGAACCACGTAAATCTGAAAATGTAAAAATCGCTTGAATAATGTGATATTTGTGGTGTGTAAAAAGTCATTCTCGCGTTTAATGTACACGCTAAATCAGCTGGATGTAAAATAGAGTGAAAATTTGTCTCCAATGGAGTTAATTTTCACTCCGATTTCTAGTGAAATTAACTTCCTTGATGCAGTAAAATAGAGTGATTTTTTGACGCTTATACAGAACGAAAGTTAGAAACTTAACCCGTAATATATGCTATTCTACCTTGAGTGAATTTTATTCTGCTTTAAAGTTAATTTAAATTACTCTGTTCAGGTAGAGTCAAATTAGACTCCAATAAGGTTAAATTTACTTAGACTTCAATAGAGTCAAATTTTAATCTACGAGTATTTCGCTATAAACTAAGTGCGGAATTTGACTCCAACCGTTTTAGCGTATACAAACGATTTTTCTACATAAAACTTGTCATTATTCGCAATATTTGAATGAATTTCAGATTTATATAGAGTACATTAAAAACCTTCTTTTCTTTTAATTTTGCTTGATTATGCACTTTCGATCTTTCGTATCTTAATTGAATTTTATTTATACTTTATCAAATTTCTGACTTGATTTGAAATCTGCGGTGTGAAATGCCTTGAAAACGCGCAGATTTTGAGTAAAAAATTTGCACAGTTTTTTATGCTAAAAATAGTGCAGTGCTTTCAAATAATACAGTGCAAGGAAAATTATTCGCGAAGTTTGTATCGCAATATTTACGGAAAAGAAGTTAAACGCCGATCAAGATATTGAGGAGTTTCGCTACGATCGATCAAAACTTCGCGCTGGCTTCTATACTTCTAGCCATCGTAGAGTGACACTCCAGGTCAAAACATGACGTTCAGCAAATTTGAAATGAAATTACTCTTGGCAGCGGAAAATTTGCTGACGCAATTATTTTTGTGAATCTGTCACCTCAGTGATGTAATTCGCTCGTCAGATTTTATAAAAAATTAAAATTGTTCACTGGCCTTACTGAAAGTACCTTTTTCCTTGTAAATAATTATCCATCTTTTCTGGACAGTTCATTAATTTTAGATCACTATTGGCCAGATATTTCTGTCCAGTATGAAAGGTTATAATAAATGTTTCTCACTAAATCTGCAGCATATTGAAATATTCTCTCTCTCCTATTCCAACCAGGATTCTGGTCAATCAGAAATGGTATAAGAATGTGAAATTGTCTAGTCATAATTTGAATTACTCTGATTTACGTCCAAATTTGTTCACCGATGTATAATACACGGTCACATTAACATTTTCTAAGTGAATTATTTTCAAATTTTCAGATTTAAAAATCTGAAATGAATCATACATCCTCCTAATTTATTTACAATTAATTTACTGTCAGGGTCCACTTCGTTCGATCCTCTATTCAGCAATTGAAGCTTATTCAAGATGTATACAAGAAACTTTTGCAAATATTTTTAAAATATTTTAAAAACAAGAACAGACATCCTGCCCCATCTAAACTAATAATCTGAATGACTCACAATTAGGCGAAGAAGAAGACAAGCGGTGAATACGTGGAATCGGCAGGAATTTTCATTGACTGCTCTCGCGACTCGCAGATTCCCCGATCCTCCGTTAGCCGCGTTGTCGCCCTGGTCGAGGGCGATCGATCAGCGAGGTGACACTAATTGCGGGAACACACACGGATAAACACGCGTGTTCGCCGGGTCCCCGGCAAGAACGAAGCCGCGCGAGATTTATCGCTTATCGGGGCCGCCGATGCCTCGTCGAGCTTGATCGCCCTCAACGTCCGTTTCTCATTTCATCGGCCTGTGACTTTTCGTGCCCCGCTGCGGATCGACGGTTTTAACATCATTTTTAGAAAACCGGCGAGATTGCTTGTTCCCTTAATGGATCGTAAATTGATCTTCATTGGTGACTTTATGATAAAGGATGAAGCTATCGCTTGGTTTCATCGTTATTCGGTTCTTTCCTACATGGAAGGGTGAATCGATTAATGACTAGTGTAGAGAATAGATCGATAAGAATTACTAATTAATTTGTAGCGTAAAATACTATGTAAGGTGAGCCAAGTAAACAAAAAACAAAATATGTTAAGGTAAAGTTTATACGATGATGTTAGATCAGCAGAGATAGCAATTATAACTATCATTTTTAGAAGTTTGGCGAAATATCGTATAAAAATTAATACAAATTAGTTACTGGATTGTTATTTCATTTTGTTTCAATATCCCATACTTAGAAATGTTAATGTGTAAAGTATAATTCATAAAATTTTATTCGATTTCTGTAAAACAAAAAACGTTTTTCTAAAAATTCGTAAACAGTTAAAAAAGTTTTGTAAATTGTGTATGAACTTTTGGTCAACTTTATACATAAATTGAATAACTTACTTAGAAGACAGTTTGTACTTACATTTTAAAGTACTTAAATGGCGAATAGTAAACTTTAGATAATTGGTATATTGGTTCGAAAAAGTCTTACCGATCTGCATTTTCCCGCAACCGTTATTGCAATTTTATTTTTCTAACTCAACAAAATTTTTTTTACTAGACTTTACACAATTTCTTATATACTAATCTCGGTCCAAAATCGAAAAAAAAAATTCAAAAAGATAAGACGTCTGAAGATTATCGCAACAGTTCGGATAATCCTCCTCCAATCACTCTCCACTACCGATTGCTTTTAAAATTGAGTATTATCCCACGCTAGTCGATTTTAAAACCAAATGCCAAATACGTCATTCGTCGATGGAGCATCAGGATTCCATGCGCGGCTGTTTCCCGCACCCCTGCCGCCACCGCAGCGTTTCTTCTGCTCCTGAAGGAGAAAAATTCCGCCAACGCTTCCCGGAAGGCCGGAGTTCGCGCCGTATTTAGCTGCGCCGGCGGAAAAGTTGCGCCGCGATTCGCGGACTTCTGTTCCGGGAACAGCGCCGATCTCTCGCAAATCCCATCGACGTGGACGCTCGAGTGCAGTGGGAGAGGCGAGCGAGAGTAGCCGGTTTCTCGTCGAGGTTTGAGGAAAAACGCCGCAGTTGAAAGTTCAAAGGAGAAACGCACGGCTTGGTTCTTCCCGGAGGAGAATTAGCGTCGTTGGAAGTTGCGAGCCAACGATTTGTCGACTGGAACGATTTGCTCGTTGATTGAGTCTTCGTTAAATCGTTACTTGTTCTCGCCAACGTCGTAATTCCTTCATTTATATTAAAATATTCGACTGCGAAAAATGCAGCTGTTGAGTTATCAAGTCGTTAAGAGACGCGTCAACTGGAGCGGCTTCTGTTTGCATTTTAAATTGCTAAAGACATTCGTCGGGGCGAACAGGAATGGGATTTATGCGGCAGGGATTCAAGCGACTTAAGAGCATCAATTTATATGCTTATTCAATAAAATGATTTATAGAGAAATTTAAAGCTCGATAACGATTTTCAAGCAACTATTGTCGTTTTATTCAATTTTTTTAATACCGCAGTAGCCTACACTGAGAGAAATGATTTAGGAAAAATTATTACACTGTATGGGAAACTGGTCTGGGAAAAATTATTACACTCTATGGTTACATACTGGTATAGTAAAAAATTATTTTACGGTATAGTAAAATTTGCCGTACATGGTGAGAAAAGTTCAGGTAAAAATTACTATATTATTTTGAACTGTAGAGATAGATCTCGAAAAATAACAAAAATTATATAAGTGTAATAACATCTGCTGAAATTGTAGTAAAATTTATACGATATGGTTAATAAATTTTACTATAATTTCTATAGTAACATTTTATATCTGTCGATTCTGTCTTTGCGTTACAAAATGGTATATTAATTTTACTTGAAAGTTTTCTCTTGGTGTAAATACAGTAAAAATTACAATACACTATCTGGTAAAATTTACTGTATTTTTTAAAAAAAAATTCTATAAATTATGGTAATTTCTTTCTTCATATCAGTCAATCGGTGACCGCACTTTCCCGCACAGTGTATTAATTTTGAGTGTATTTAGAGCAAATTTTACTACACAATTCTCTTATCGCGCCGATACACGAGGTGTAGAATTCCAGATAAAATTACATGCAGCTACATTTTCAGCTCGCGTAAAAAGCTTAATATTTTATTTAATAACGCTTTATTACGATTATTCGCTCAGCATCGTAACGGTTATTGAATCCCAAGCCTTACAAAGCGCGCGACGCGCCTGCGGTCAGGCGAAATTCTTCGGCAGTGCAGATTGAACATTCGCAGCCAATTCGTTCGCCGTCAACACTCGTTAATAAGGCTTCCTCGGCGCCTACTTTTCCGTATATTTAAGCGCTGATGTAAGCGTGAGATCCAGGGCATTTCTACAAGGATCGCCTGAATATCTCTTCCACCCACAGGCCTACTTCTTTAAAAATCCTTTCCCTCAATCCCGCGCGCAGCCTTCTCCGAGGTGTCGCTTATTTTTCTCACTTTTTCGGCCGCGTGTGAGTGCGCCGGGCACCGCCTTCACCCGCGAATTCGCGAGGAGAGAGATCAAGGACCCAATTACCGCGTACCGTTACCGCAGGTGCCTTTCATATTCGGCCCACCCCGAGCGTCGCGGACTTTTGTTGTGCTCCGAGCCGATACGCTCACTTAACGATTAGTCTTCCGAAGTAATTTTCCCTGGGTGGTGCGCTTCTGACTCTTATTTTTTTTTTGTTATCGCCCGCCGTCCCTTTGATGGGTTTATATAACGGATACGTGATTACGAGTAGTTAAGAATTAAACGCAATTTAATTGTTTTCGTGCGTTATTGTTAAAAACCCCATCAACAGGCAAAGAGAAATTTTGTAAAGATAATACCGATGTAGTCGCTTAATATACGGAATTAAATTTTTTTACTATTTTGAGCACACTTTAATAAAAATTTAAAAGCTATAATTAGTTTTTTATAAGTGCTAGATCAGCTGCGCGCGGGTATGCGGGTTAGCTATTTATAAAGCTAGCCCCGTGGAAACTATCTTATAAAATACTATAAAAATGTACAAATTTTATAAAATCCGATAAATTGTTTATCAGGCTTTATGCGATTTTTGCACCATTTTATGGAGTTTTATAAGACCCTTTCAATAGGGTAGGATTGCAACGAACAATTGGAAAAACAAAATAACATCTACAGCTCGAGCAATCATATCACGGGAAATACTGGCTGCAATGAAACCTCCATGGATTTTTTATTTATTGATTGTTTTTTTGATTATTGATTGACTCTCTAAAAATGAATACATAAAATTCACATCGAATAAGTGAATACACACTTCATATATATATATATATATTCATTTTAGAGGGTAGTTTGCTTTAAATAGTCATGATTCGTGTTAAAATTTTTTTGTTAAAAATTTCGAAAAACGACACTATTATATTTAATGCGATATATTATGACTGCCAGTCTTACCTCACATATATTTCTTTTTAAAGGTCCATCAGACGGATAATCCTCGAGTAACAGTGGAAAAAGGAGGATCAATCTAGAACAGGATTTTTAAGAATCGATCGCCTTATACTTTTCGCACGTACGCAGCGTATAGGAAGAGAAAGAGAAGGAGGAGTAGGAGGAGGAAGCTCGAGACTGACCGAAATACATTTAAGCTGCCGCGGGGAGTGTCCGCGATATGTGATGCCCAGCCGCGATCTTTCTTCTGCCGCGTAGCGGGAGAGAAATCGCGATATATCACACTTCCGGGCTGACCTCCAGCCTGACCTCTCTCTAACTTCTCTTGCAGGCGTATATGTATCATACCGGTATTTTCAACCCCACCCTTAGGGTATCCCTTTACAGTACTCGCGATTCTATTCCTATCATTTTCTAATTATTTTTAAAAAATTGCATCGTTCGGTTTTTTTTTAAGTATTATGAAAGCAGATCTCGTCCTCTCTGATTCGCGGAATAATTACTCTTGTCATTCGTAGAATGTTAGAATTTTAGTATTTAAATTTGTTTTTTTACACTTTAACATAAAAATATATTAAAATAGTTTCATTAAATGCGCACGGCTTTATATTAAAGACACTGATTTTTATATCAGTGTAGTTCGGATTAGAGAAGTAGAATAATAGTTGTAGTAATTCAAAATTTTGAAGGCATTGAACAAATTAACTGGATGGGGTGGATTGTTAAATAATAATCGGCATGTGTCAATAAAGTATTAAATTATCTTTGTGAATTGTGCTAAAAATGGAAAAAATTAGATTAGAGTAGACCACAGTTTATGATCACATAATTGCTTTTATCATACTGTAACTTTCAATCCATAAATTATTTTTTAATGAACTGACGATTAGGTGTTGTTGCTCTTGGAAATGCTCTCAGAATTCAGCATTCTAACAATTAAATTATTTATCCACCAATAAAAAATAAAAATTATATGAATAAATCTCACTTCGTATCCGCAGTCTCAAATCATAAACTCAGATAAATATCCAGCGTAAAATAACACATACACTTTGGGAAAGTAGTTACAAACTGGTATTCTTAAAAAAATTATCAAATTTTATAGTAAAATTTACTGCACAATTTACAATATCATTTACAAATTTTATGCTACTTAATTGTTTTTGAAATAATCCTCTGTAACCACTAATATCGTAACTTTAACTAATAAACATTTCTCTCGCTGTACAGTTATCACAAACTCGTCAAGCGTGAAATATCCTTTTTACCACCAAGTGACAAAATTCCTTGGCCATCATTCTCAAAGTAACCAAGTTTATAAAAAAAAAAGGGACGAGAACACCGCACCGCTCGAAATTGCGCTTTCCATAATTATTTTTCGGAGCAACTGACGCCTACGTGTCTGTGTACACAAGGGCGTGCGCTCGGCGGCCTCCTTCCTCGGCCCCGGCAAAACTCGCGATGGCCCGCAAAAAAATTGCCGGGGGAAAAAAAAGGTACGAGGCGGCCGGGGAGAAATTGCTTTTCGATCGGTCGGTCGCGCGATCGACACGTGTCCGCCGCGCGAATACCAAAGTACGCGCCCGCGGCGATTACGCCGAGGCGCGGCTGCCTTTTTGCGCGCGCCGATCCCTTCGCGACGACCGAGACCAGGCCTTTTTCCCCGACTTCGCGAGAAACTCATATGACACGATGGATCGGCGATGTATTGAAAAAAAAAAGTGAAGAAATATCCGTCTCCAGATGCGGCGTTTAATGATTCCGGGAAGAGGAATTTATGATGGAGTCGCGACAAGCGGCGATTTATTTATGACGAGCTCGTTAAAAATTATGTAAACGTTGCCCTGAGTGCCTCCTTTTTCGGGGTTGAACGCGCCGGGATCGACGTTCAGCTTTGATCGATAAGTGTCACTTTATCATAATTATTTACGATATAGTCACTCGCATCGCTTCGCGTGATTTTGGGAGGCTTTTTTATAAGCAGGTTTTTTACATCTTCTTTTACATAAAAATCTGATGTAATAGAATTTTCCTCAAATTGACGTTAGGGAATAAATATTAGTATGGTTTAAATCATTAGTTACGTGGATGCGTTTCTATACTCAAAGAATTAGAAATTAATCGAAGAATGACTTAATTGTTGTTAAGATGACGAGAATTTTTTTTTTTTAAATTGTTTGTCACGATTACTCCAGTGAAGAAGATGTTAAATCATTCGTGTGCACCGTAAAATTGGTTTACACATTCACTTTGATAAATACATTAAGTAATTATACACGAATTGGATCGACTGCCGAAAAGTGGCGATTCGATAATTCTGTCACGTATACACGGAACAGTAATTGATCCATTAAAAGAGGAGCGGATCGCGTTATGGCGGAATCGTAAAAAGCGGTTGCGATTATAAAGCTCTTCTCTTGGTATTGAACAATTTATGTATGAGCAAAAACCATGTAAAGTTATTGACTTTTTCGCTTGGGTAGTTAAATTATCGAAAAAAAAGTGCGCTGTCCCCCAATTCACTGTCGAATAAAAATTTATCGCTTTCTTTCGTCGATAAATTGAACCGAGAGAAAGCGGGGAAAAACCTGGGGATTTATTTAACACGCGTGACTTGCGCGAAGGGCTCCTTGCTTCTTGGGAATATTTTTTGCATGTTGCAACAACGTTATTGTCCTTATCTTGCGTTATAAAGGTCAAAGACGAATTGAATTTGTTGCATTACACTGAGAAAGAGATAGTAACTATTACCGCAAAGTTACTAGGTTTTCTAGTAGCTTGTGAAATAGTCCGAAATTATGGTAAAAATTATTTTTATAATTTTAGTACTGTTAACAAGTATTACAGTAAGTGTGACTTTAAATTTTAGTCAAATTTATAAAAAAAAGTATAGTAAATATTACTACTTAAGGTTATTCGTATCATATAGTATTATTAAAATCGTAATATAGCTGTATAGTGTCAATCTGACACTAGACATTTTAACCGTATTTTTTACTATAATTTCCTACCATTTTGCTCTATTTTATACAAAAGATTTTCACTATAAAAAATTACTTATAGAATTTTCTAGTAGTTTACTTAAAAAATAGCAATAGGTGATAATTACTACATTCAAGTTACGACGGGAATAGAATCCACATTTGACTGTTTTACTTTAGCAGAAAGAGAAAGATTCTCTTTAATAAATTCCTACCAGTTACCGTCATCGTAATTGAAGAAACCCAGTTAACTATTTTTTTTTTTCACACGTCTTTTTTCTTCAAAGAAAATTACATATCAAAAAGCGATAGTCCAAAAAAAATTGACACTTTTTTCGAAAGCTTGACACGAGGCATTACAATGTATCCGAGCTACCAAATTACTGGTTGGACTAAACACAAAATTGGAGGCTATTACCACAGTAGTAAGTACTTCTTTGAACTATCATTAAGGTTTACCAAAATTCAATTCAAGGAAGCCTCTGCTTAATCCCAGTAAAAATGTCAAAAACCAACCCAAAATCACACACATTGAGAATTACTATTGAATCGTAGGTTTTCGCACGGAGTAGGTCGCCAAGAGCCACTGACTGCCGAAACTTCTCACGCTCGCCGGTAAATGCCTAGACCCATGCGAATCCATCGAAAAAGATATACCGCTCGATCCACGTGAAATGTGCGCTCGCTAGTCTCCCGTGGTTTACTTGGGGAAGAAGGACGTCGAATTAGCAGATGTAATTTCAGCTCGCGGAAACCGATCAGCCCACAATCCACTTAAATCTTTGCGAAAAAATCTCAAGGAGTAAATCAAAAGTAATTGCACTGATGAGTTTTGTGATAAGCTGTCTTTAATAAAAATTGTCGGACATCATGTACGTTTTAAAATGAATAATGAAGTAATTATCGTTATTTACTTAAAGAGAATATTGCGTTTCAAGTCATTAGGTATCTCCAGGTCAAGAGCGGCTAAACCATTAAATGTGTCTGATTAAAAGTACTAAGTATTGTAAAGATCAAAAAGTACGGCAGAAAAACTGCGGCTACACTATTAAGTACAACTTGTACTTGTGGACATTAAAGGTATACCTGTAAATATCCTATTAGTTACACCATTAGGTATAGTACATCAACATTATGAACTGTGCTTATTGTTAATTAATTTTTCTATTATTAATTTTTAATTAATTTTTCTGTTTAATTAAATTTTCTATTAATTGTTAATTAATTTTACTATATTAATTACAATAATTTTAACTCCTATGTTCTAAAGGTTGTTAAAATACCTATATACAATCAAATTATTATCATCACACGGTGGATTAAAATTAAACAATGGAATTGAATTCATGATGATGTCAATTTGAAAATTTGTCTAAAAATCAATCGATAAATAAATCACACAATTTTATGAAACTTGAAGTATGGGCGTCACAAGTTGATGCAACGAAATATACCTGAAATGGCAGTGTAGCACAATGTGCGTAGGTACTCCATTCTTGCAACAATTAAAAAAAAAGAACATTAATAAAAGAAAAACATGTTTCTTGTCTACATTTTCTAGATCCTACCGTTCTTACACCCAAACGTGTGCAATAAATTCACGAACCCTCATAAATCCACCGGCACATCGCCGCCTTTACTACTGTAGAAGCTGCAGCGCCACTCATTTCAGGCGGATGCTTTTTTCAGCTAAAAATAATCAATCTGGTTTACGCTTTCCTGGGGTAAAAAATTTGAAGAATTTTAAAATTAACGTTAATTAACTCTCACGTTCATATTATCGCATCTAGCAAAGTAGAAAAGTTCTTGTAAAAATTAGTAAATTACTTTACAACGAAGGTACAGACTCGACGAATAAACAATTTTACTACATACTTTTAGTGAAATATTTTATTGTTCGAGGTCATCATTGCGTTAAACAAAAAGTATAGTAATTTTTACTTTAGAACTTTTCTCCCCGTGTTCATAAAATTTTATGTGAACGGCTTTTCACGTATTAAATGTCACTATTCACATTTTCCAAGTGAATTTCACATTTCTCAAATCAATGTCATATTTCCAAGTAAATTTTACATTTTTCAAGGGAATTTTACATTTTTCAAGTGAATTTCACATTTCTCGAATCAACGTCATATTTCCCAAGTAAATTTCACATTTTCAAATGAATTTCACATTTCTCAAATCAACGTCATATTTCCCAAGTAAATTTTACATTTTTCAAGTGAATTTCACATTTTCCAAGTAAATTTTACCTTTTTCAAGTGAATTTCACATTTTCGAAGTAAATTTTACATTTCTAAGTGAATTTCACATTTTCAGATTTACACGTTTTAATAAAAGATATATTGACACGCGTGAGAAAAAAATATTCGAAGGCAAAGACTGAGAGCCGCAACCTTAGCGCAGTAAAACTTTCACGAAGGAACTTGTCGAGTAATTCGCGAGGGAAGGAGCGCCGAAGAAACGAGGATAAAACAGCGCCGAAGAAAGTGAAGAAGGATGACGCGGCGGCGGCGGCTCCGCCGCCAATATACCGCGGTGGAAGGACGCGCAATCGCCCGGAGGCGAGGCGTATGGCAAAAAAGTTAATGAAATAATATCAATGCGGAGCGCGTATCACGACCAGGGGGTACGCACCACACGATCTCAGACCGGCGAGTTTGCGCCTGCCTCTTTTCAACCTCTCGTACCACGCCGCGTACATACACTTAGGATCGCTTTTTCGAGGCGGCCCATGTAAATTTGGATTACCGGCGGATTGCGTTACTTTGTATTTAGCTTCGAGGGTTTAAAGATCTTTTTAAGAGGCTTATGTAGTTTCCACGTAGCGGTATTTCGTTATCTAACGCTGGTTCTTTAATTCTCGGCGTAATAATTGAATCGTTGGTGTAAGATATTTACGTCAAAATCGCGTACTTATACCGCGTAAAAAAATATGAGATCAATTAAAGATCGAAAAGTGATTTATCAAAATTATGGGACTTCTTAGTATAATTTAAGATAAAAGTCTTTTTCAAATACTAGAAGATTTCAGATCATTTTAAAATGTCAACATTTTATATTTTATTATGGCAGAAATTGCAAGAAAAATAAATAATAAAATATTTACTATTATAAATTTGTTTGATGGTTAAATGCGTTGTTCAAAACTAATCTTTATTTATAACAAATTGAAAGTGTTGACACGTTAATATGATTACAAAATCATTTAATATTTATAAAAGACTTTTCAACTTAAATTATACTAAAATGTGCCATAATTAATTTAATTTGATCTTTAAAGATCTCTTATTTTATACTCTCTAAATTTGAAAACGTGAAATTCACATGGAAAATATGAATAGTGATATATTTTACATGAGAATTTGGCTTTTCACTTAATAAATGTGAGTATTCACATTGTCTGATTTCGAGAGTAGCAGTGGGTGCGTTTAATTAATTTTTTTAGCCCCACGGTTTTGGAGGCAATTAAAGTTTCTTGTAAAAGACAATTAATTTAAAATTCTGCACTTCTTTAGTGACGATGCTGCATTTGTCGATTAACATAGAAGAAAGCCTTGGAGAATTTCTCACCGTGGCAGCCGCTGAACGTTGCGTGCATAAAATCCGTGGATCAAGCAAGAAGCCCGGCCAGTTGACGTGTTTAGCAATTGAATTAATAAACCAGACCGGTGCTAATCGATGCTTGTAATGACGAACATGGCGCGAATCGTCCTACTCGCTGCCGAAGTCGGCATTTCAATCGCGGCTTCTTTTTGCGGCTCTACTTCTCCGCGACCGAACGTTTATTTTGCATTGATTTCTACTACTAAACGTGTAAAACATTTTTCTTTGGCGTAGGTGATTAAGCTTTTTTCAACGAAATCGTTGTGAACTGTAGTATTTTCACTTTTTTGTGTACACTTAAACTTATTTTTAGAGGGACAATTAATCGAAAAAAAAAATGGAGTATATAATTGATGGAAATTGATTGGAATGAATCGTGATTTTTGATTCGAGAATTCAAACAAATTTTCAAGATTCAACTATAAATTTTTCCTTACGAACTAACGTAGTTTTAGTCAAATTGGAAAAATATTTAACTGGATCGATTTTTAATTAAAAATTTTGTTAACTCAACTAAATATTTAACTAAATCTTTAGTTAGACCGATAAACAAAAATTGTAAAGAGAATTCAAACTAATTTTTTACTAATTTTTCTTTTCATTGTAACGAACATTAATTGGAACCAGTTAAAATTAATTAATTAAGCATATTTTATTTTACTTTTTACGAATGTATCCAATTTTGTTAAAATTTTTTGAATAAAATAGCCATTCAGGAAATAATGATAT
The DNA here is from genome assembly GCA_018906775.1 of Sycophila sp. Sp_5. Lineage (NCBI taxonomy): Eukaryota > Metazoa > Arthropoda > Insecta > Hymenoptera > Eurytomidae > Sycophila > Sycophila sp. Sp_5. The sequence continues at coordinate 804,558 of JACCID010000054.1, read as the reverse complement.
AACTGATATAATTATCTTTATGGATTAAAATTAAACGAAAGATCAATCTTTTATTAAATCAGTTAATTTAATCAATTTAAAAAAAAACTACTATCAGAATTACCTTTTTGTAACCAATTAAATTTTATCAATAATAGTAGATCACGTAGCCCTATTGAATGAAATTTAAATTAAAGATTAAAGTAAAATAGATCATCACAATTGCTTTCGTATTGTAACCAATTGATGTTATCTGTGTAATCAAGATGCATCCAATTCATTGAATTGCTTCATTGAATTAAACTTCAATAATTATTCGAAAAAAAAACAAAAAAAACTTTTTTAAAGTTTCACATTAAAAACGATCATTCTTTCGTTAATATTCACTTAATCTCGCGAGCTTCAGAAGCCATATTCACTTGGCTGTTGTACCGGTCGATTCCGCTATGCGATGAACGGTTCCACGCAATTCGACCGATCCGCCTGTTATAGCGAGCTCCTCCCGCGAAAGGGTTACGGGAAACTAGACTGCGCGAGTTTCCTCGGCCGAGCGAAAATAGAAAACGCGCGTCCGTGCGTTAACAGCGGCGGCTTAGCGGGGCCTTGATTTAGGGACTCTAAAAGCTTGTTTATGGAGGTATGTGAGGCGCGAGCGATTTTTTTTTGCCGCTCTCACCGCGAGCGCGAGCTTTAATGCGAGTGCCATAAAGGCGCGGGGGGATCGGCGCCCGTCCGACTCCTAACTTTCGTTGCGGGAATTAATTTGCGCAAATCTCCTTCTCGCCGGCGGAGAGATCGCTATGGAATACGCGCGGCAGTTTAAGTGGCGAGATTAAGTAATCTGCGTTGGGGAGTGAACTATTTCGACTATTTCTCCGGCCGCATAGGTGCGAGGCGATGGAATGCAAATTCTTTCGATCGGTCCGCGGCATAACTCAATTGCCCGGCTCATTGCTTTTCGATGCGGAGTTTTTAATCATACGCCGGTGATCATTAATTACTGGCTGAGTGATTCGAGCGTCGAGCTTCTTCTTTCGATTATTTTTGCAGGCTCCGGAATCTCTGGGGGAAAAGATTTTCGTGTAAAAATTATATTGGATGATGCAAACTTTGTTTCGTACGGAGATCGTAAACTATCATTTGGAGGCCTATAAATAGTTTATTTCTCGTAAATCTGCTAAGTTGTCCAACTTAGTTGAAATTTACAATATTTGAGTGGTCATAAAAATTCATCAATTTTTGATTAATGCTATTTCACGTCTGCATAAAGAAACACGTTCACTATTTAAATTCGCAAATTAATTCTTTTTATATTTCTTAGCGCGATTTCACCGATCGTCCGAGATCTATGAAATCAATTTTTTATATACAGCCGTGCCCAAGCTCGGTCTGCGAGAAATGTTTGCGGTAAAAATTGCTATATTGCTTGGGAAAGAGGGCAGCACTGACATTAGTTTTAAAGAATATTATTAAACAATACTGCAGTAAAATTGCTATACAAAATTTACTAAATAATATTGTAAATGATCACATATACACTGAGAAAAAAACTTAATAATAATTACTATTGTGATTAGGAAAGGGGTGACAGCCTTGACAATCGAGAAATTTTAGTATGGAGAATAGCAATTATTAGTACTCAAAATGGTAAAAAATGGTTAGTAAATTGTACTGAAATAGTAAATAATCTTTGCTTAAAAGTTAAGTTAAAGTTTACTCACATTGTAAGTAAATTATACTTAATTTTTAAGCAATACTTACTTAATTGATTAAGCAAAACAGAAGTACCTAAATTAAAGCGTCAAGTAAATTTTTCCTAAATAATTAAGTCAATCTTATTTAACTAAAAATCAGTACTTTTTGCTGCAATTGCCTTCAAGTAAATTTTACGACCAATTTTTTTCCGTACAGTATAGTAATTAGGCCATACATTTACAATATAATAAATAGACTGCACCTACAGTAAATTTTGCGCGAACATTTCTCTGAGTGCACGCGTTTTCGAAAAAGTTTTTAACCGATTTTTGAAGCATCTTATTGAATCTCGAACTGCCGTGTAAGGGTACGATCCCCCCGCGAAATCGTTACCAAGCAGACCAGTGAAAAATCCGGCAATCTACGTGGAAACGTCGCATAAACCTGCCGGTTTCCATTCACCGGCACTCGGCGCGGCGGCACTCAAAAGCGGGGGGAGGGGGGGGGGAGTACCCGCACTACCCTCGACCGTAGCGCGCTGCTCCCCTTTAATCAGCGTCTCGCCAAAGCGCTTCGGCAAAAGAATGGCGCCGGGAGTCATTTAATAAGCGCGCGCTGCAGCCGGGCCTCCTCGGCCGTCGCGCGCACCATTAAAACGCCGCGGATGCGTGGAAACAATCGGATTTGCAAGCGCGAAGGGAAGTCCGAGCGCATAAATCGCTCCTGTGCCCCCTCCCGCGGGCCGCCCGCTCAGGAGGAAGCGACGGCCGATCTATCTCTCATTAGGTTTTTTTTTTTTTTTTTTAAGTAAAGAAGAGAGAAAAAAAAGGGAAAAACTCGTCGAGATCGCCATAAATATCGCCGGGGACGCTAATTCGTGCACCTGACCGCGCCTTTTACAGGTGCCCCTGGTCTTTCTCTATTCGTAATTCTCGTTCTCGCTTGCGAGTAGAAAGAGAGAAGGAACGAGTGGAGAAGGTGAGAATGGAGGAAGAGTTGGTTAAGGATGAAGAGGAGAGTAAGGCATTAATAAGAATGTTGGAAGTACGACTGAGGTCGATCGATTTTTATTTGCACTTGCCTGGTGTTCAGATAAAATCGGTTTCACGTTTTTGCCGGTTTCATTCGCAATCCTTCGTCTACAAGGTAAATAAATTAAGGCTTTAGATTTTTGCTATTCTTTTTAATCGATTATTTATCGTTTATTACACGCTTAAATGGTTGGAGTGACATTTCACTCTTAGTTTATATCGAAACTACTCATAGAGTCAAAATTTACTCCATTGGAGTTACGCTAAATTTGACTCTATGTGAATAGAATGATTTAATTTCACTCTAAAGTAGAGTAACATTCACTCTAAAGTAGAGTAAAATTCACTTTAAATTAGAGTAAAATTCACTCTAAATTAGAGTATAATTCACTAAAGTAGAGTAAATTCACTCTAAAGTAGAAGAAAAATCACTCTAAATTAAAGTAAAATTCACTACAGTAGAGTAAAATATTCCGTACCTTTCGCTCTACTTAAGAAATGCCTGAAAAAATCACCCTATTTCACTCTATCAAGGGTGTTAAATTCACGATAGATTAAAGTGAAATTTTGACCTCGATAGAGTTATTTTTACTACATTTCACCCCAGCTGCTTTAGCGTGCAGAATCGTAAATAAAAAAAATAATCCTTATTAATCGAGCATCGAAGAAAACACCCGCGAAGCGTTAAATCGAATCAATTTGAAGCACCACCGTTTAATTGACGAACGAGAAAAAAAATGGAAAATTAATACAATTAAGCTGGAAGGACTTCGCCCTTTAACACCAGCAAAAAGTGACGATGCACGCCGATCGGCGCTCGTCTTCGATCCTCCTACTTTCTCTTGTTTCGCGGAATGTAACGGTTCCGTCCTGGAGCCGAGAGATCGCGCACCGATACCCGGGGAATATCTCGCGCGATCTCCGTCTCCAATTGAGCCCCGCTGGAAGGTCGAGCGAGGGAGAAGGAGCGAGAGAGATGGATAGATAGAAAGAGGCAGAGAGACAGATCGGCCGCACGTCCTTCGATCGGCGCGCAAAATGAATTTCTACGGATGCGGGCAGGCTGCGACGAATAAAAATCCTTACCTCCGCAACGTAAGTATAGGTGTGCGGGGAGGCAAGTGAGAGAGCAAATATTAAGATGATTATCGGGATTATCGGGGCTTATACCTCCGCTCGATGAAGAGGGTCTCTCGAAACAATTTGCACGATTCTCGCGTGTAGATATTGAGGTTTTGTACATATGCTCGCGGGTTCCCGCAGATTACGGTCTTTATTAGACGCTGGATTATAGAAATTTCATCATAATTGCCGAAATGTCACTAATTATTTTTTCAGCGCAGATATGAATTCCTCCCGCAGCTCTAAGTCTCTCTGTGAAGTTAAGTAGAAGGTAAGTAAATCTAGTCAGACTTGGATTTAGACCTACTCCGTAATAAAATTTCTATGCATACGCTTATTTATCATATTTATCTACTTATCTATTAAAAAAAATCCACATTTAATGTAAAGCAATCCATTTTCTTATCGATAAGCTTATAAATGTTTTACGACTCGCATAATTAAACCGTATCTGTACTTTATTCACAGATTTATAAATTCCCTATATTTTAATTCGCACGCTGCTGTTTCTCAGAGAAAAAAAAGGAAAGCTCTACGTGCAGCCGCGTATCTCGGAGATCAATAATTTATCCCTGACAAAAAGTTATATCCTCGAAATAAAGTTTTAAGCTTAACGAGAAGCTCGTAAAAGGCTAAACATCGCACATTGGCAACATTGATTTTCAAAGGGTTAATCAATGGTCATTAACTTTAACTAGATAATCTCGCGCTGCCCGGCGAGCTTTAAAATTCATAATTTCAAATTCGCCATTTAATGTCCGGGCAATAAAATCCTCCGCGCAGTGAACCCATTCATCTATCCCCCGGCGAAACGCAAAAAAGTCGCGCTCACTTATAAATGGTGCGCTCACTCGATACCCACCTACAAGTTGCCGCGCGATCGTAATGCGCCTCGGCGCGCAGATAAACTCCTGGGAGCTCTCGTTTTACAGCCTCCCGCGGGAATGTCGAAAAATCGCCGCGCAACCGCTTCCTATTAGCCGTAAACGGAGGCGCGGCTCCGGGAGTAGGGGGAGGAGAAACGCGCGTTTCCGGGGTAAAAAAAATATTGGAAAGGTGTACGGGCGATGTGTCGCCAAGTGCGAATCGCAGCGAAAATACTTTTATTAACCGGTCTAGGTATCGCCCGTGACCGGGGCTTGAATTACGCGTAATTATAATGCGCGGAGGCCGAGCGATAATACCGTAAACGCCGGTTAAAGCGCGGACCATCGATAGGGAATTACACCGCCGTTGTGGTGCGTACTTGAATTTTTTTGTTCTCCACTTTGGAGATTCATCGATTCATGCGTGCGTGCAATGCGTAAATTTTAAATATTTAAATATTTTTTAAAGGAACCTACTCTCTAAATTCCACTCAGTGAAGTGTTCGCTAATTTACTCTGTAAAGCTGAAAATGTGAAATTCACGTGGAAAATGTGAATAGTGACATATTTTATGTGAAAAATCCTTCGCATAATTAACGACTTTTAATTTATTAAATGTCACTATTCACATTTTCAGATTTAGAGAGTAAACAGTGATTATCGTGTTCACTGATTAAATGGCAAAATTTTACGGATTCAAGTGGAGAATTTTGTTTTTTGGCTGAACGAAAAATCAAATTGTCACTTATTTAAAAATTGATTGTTGATTTCACTGATGAATTAGTGATGTTTCACTCGTCCATTCAATGAATGCACACTTTAAATTCAGTTTAAATCGGTTTAAGTTCAATTTAAAACAGTGACCTGATCCTCATTAATAAAAATAGTGAATATTCACTGAAAAAACGGTGAGCGTTCACTGAATGGAATTTAAAGAGTATGTTAAACAAATATACCTATATTAAATAAAGATATTTTATCTACAACGTTGATTAGCACTTGGAAGAAGAAAAATTTCTTCTTCACACCAGAGAGGAATTTAAAGCAAGGTGCATAAAGTATCTGTAAATAATTATAATAAAAAACTAATTTAGCTAATTAAATTAAGATGGAAATCTCACCTCGAGTTATAATTTAAACCGGCGATAATGATCGTTGATGTTCTCGCTATCAGATCGATAATTAACAAATGGCAGCGGGTTAACTCTTAAATTTCCGTAATTCAAAACGACCTTTTTTTTAATTGTCGAAACATCAACAGCGTCCCGGTGCGCCGCTCGGCAGGAAAAAAGCTCGTAAAACGCGGCGCGGGGCATAATTCACCGCTGAAATGAGAATAAATTACGCAAAACGTGCGGGGCGATCGCTATCGGAGGAAATACGCGACGTTAGCGCGAAATCGAGCGTAATACCGAAAAACACGCGCGGGTGTCCTGTGTGTGTGTGCGTTCATTCGTGCAGTCCGAGCACTGCCTCCGAGGTCCCGCATTCAGCAAAGCTCCGGGGCACTTTGTCTTGCCGGATTCGCGCGAACTTACACGAGTCTAACTAATGGTACTTTTTTAATTACTCAGTATGGTCCGAGTAACCGCAGTAAACGCAAGATACTGATTTTAGATTTAAATAAATATTATTTCGGTAGGTTCGCCGAGCTGCTGCACGAGTATTCCAAAAGTGCATTCCGAATTAGACCTTCACCTTCATTTTCAAGGTCATTTCGAAAAGATCGCTTTAGTTATCGGCTTCCTAAAGCCTGTTTTTCACTCGTAATTTCGAAATGGAAAACATTTTTTTGTTCAGAAGGCATTGATATTAATTCTACTATACTGAAATGATATTAATTCTGCTACTTAAATGAGTGAAATGACCTGCTAAAATTGTTAGAGATAATTGTGGGTATCACTGTCGTGTCTGTAGTGAACGCAATTGGAATTAAAGATTTTAATTTTAGTATTGGCAATTTTGTACTGTATACTTAAAAGAAAAAATGCAAGTTGGCTTTCGTATCACTCTGAAAATGATAGTCTAGACTAAATGCAGGTCAAATATTGGAACTATTAAAACGTCAAATACTTCTTGAGATACATGAAAAATTCCAGTTACCCTGTATTGCTAAGGCTTTTTGAATACTCTGAATATAAATAATAATTATGAACGAACATTTTATAATAATGAAAGATATTCCAGAATGTTCATTTTATTTATATTCGTATATAACGGTATTGATAGAATTATTTCATTCCGTTTGAACTTTACAAACAATTCTAATGTAACTGTTCCTTAAAGTATACCCATCGGAAAAGTACTTTAAACCGACTTCCTCGACGCTTCTATGCGTCCTTTTTGTTAAAAATAGCAAAATACGTATTTAATAATTGGCTACACCGTCCAGGTGTTAAAAGTCCAATGAAAATGCAACGCGCTCGTGGTATCAAAATATTATTGGTGGTCCCGCTCAAATGGTCAGACGAGAAATTTGCTACCAATAACATGGAGTATTTCACTTCCTGGTACTCCGATCCCGTGTATCTATACGTGCATAAATAGACATCACGAGTGATTCACAGGCAACTTTGATCGACGAGTCATCTACTTTGATTCCTCAGACTGTTTATGACTCACGAGCATTAGAAGATTATCTCACGTAAAAAATAATTGATTAGACAAAAAATGTTACGAAGATATTAAGGTAATGTATAAACAAGAGGTAAAAAATTGTAATTACTAGTTTTTAAGTATACGGGCATTTATCAAAGCTCTGTTCTAACTCCGCAGACTTTTTTTCAGACTAATTTCAGCCAAGTAATCGATTATCGCTCAAATTTTTTTCGTCTATTGCGTCAGTGTAAAATTAAGCGAACATCAGACTTTTTATTTTAAAAGGGAATAAAATTTCGTTTGTTATGGATTAGCCGTTCATTATAAAGTTTACGAGGTTGCAATTTCAGAATTAGGTTAATCTAAAGGTTTACAATATACAGTTAAAATGAATTAAAAGATCTGAAATTTGAATTTCATATATAAATTACTGACAAAAAATAGTTTCGTCATTAGCGAAGAAGGCTACCGCAGAAACAAACGATAATTTCACTTTGTAATGCATTTTTTGTGCAATCAAAAGTAATAAAAGTGCCTTCTAAAAGTTTTGATTGCCAGTCGTAAAAATACCGAGAACGAAGGAAAAAAGGCATTCAAAATTTTATACAACGATCGTAAAAGCCGCAACACAAATTCTACGGGGTGACAGCTGCTGTTGACGGTTTTTTCGAAATGGGCTACAAGCTTCCGTAATTAAACCAGATCAATCGAATTGTCATTGTTTATTTCATTTTACGCATTAAATGGCAGTAAAATCTCTTAACAATACAAGGAAACATCACGAATAAAAAATAAAATATAGAAATCATAAGAGAAACCATAGGATCTTTAAAAATTTTATAAATACCTGCGAAAAAATAATTCAGACTACAATAACACGATAAAAAGATTCATTTTTATTATGTCCGGATTTAAGATTTCTTAAGATTTAAAAAGATTCTCTATTAACAAACACCTAAAAATCAATTTAAGATACTTTTGAGATCATTGGTTTAATACAATGTTAATATTAGTTAAATCGACATAAAACTTTCCATAATAAGTACTTAAATTTAGTTCGAAACCTTCGTTTGGAGTATTATGTCACAGATTTCTACATGGGATGGTGTACCAAGCGCAAAAACAATGGCATGTGTAACATCTTCCGCATTAATGGCCGGATAGTTTAGCACGTCTGGATTTCTTGAGACTAAATTTCCAACCATTTCGGATTTTACGAGGCCAGAGCTAACGCACTTTAAAAAACAGAATAGAACAACGACCAATTTAAAAATTTTGCATGTATTAAATATGATTAAAATTGTAGTATTATGTAAGGAGAAATATTCATTTTTTTACAATTAGTGAGAAACTACACTACACTGATAGAAAAGATCCTTTGATCCGAAGCCAGTGTCTTTAATATAAGCCGTGCGCATTTAATATAGTCCAAGGCGTAGGTATTAGATGTAAAGAAACGGTGCATTAACTATTAAGCTCAACCACATGATTTTTGTCAGTAAAGACGATCGCGCATTAACTATTAAGAAATATTTCTTAATGCTAATGCATACTTCTTTATTTCAAATACCATGACAAAATTATTTTTTAAAACCGCGAAGACTTTGGCTTAAAGAATCTTTTCTATCAGTGTATAATTAGTGAATTTTCACTGAAAATTAGTAAAAAGAGCTTAACGATTTCTTTCACTCATTCAATTTTAGAAGGTAAGAGTGGAATTTAACTCCAACCGTTTAGCGTGTACGTAAATTTAACTCTACCAGTGTTTCGCTAGTAACTACTATCTAATGTCGAATTAATAAAAAACTACTATCTAAAGTTGAATTAGTGAGAAACTACTAAAATTAGAGAATTTTCACTGAAAATTAGTGGGAAGGGCTTCACGATTTCTTTCACTGATTCAATTTTAGAAGGTAAGAGTGAAATTTAACTCCATCCATTTTAGCGTTTTTAGCGTGTACCAAATTTGAGCTTATTCTCGCTGCCGTTCGAATGTCACCTTAAGAGCCAGTAAAAAGACAACGAATAACGTCATAAGTAATGATCGATGTATAATGCAAGCCGCAGCAAGAAAGGATAATGGAATTCTCTTTACTTTATAAGTTTCCTTAGAAGAACAAACACCGCGGGGCAAGAACGGGGCAAAAAGCGCGCTCACTTTCGAAACAAAGACAGGCGAAGATTTCTATTTGATCCGACGCATCAGCCAATCACTCCACTAGTCGTAGTCCCCCCGATCCCTGGGCTCCATCATCGTAACGTCGAAGAATTAATTCTGCAATGCCATAACAGGAGAATAGCCGGGGCCGCGCGCCCGCGCATCCGGAGCGACGAGGAGGATAAAAAAGAAACGCGCCGGAGCCGAACAACGGCCGAAGGAGGCTGCGCCGGGCAATAAAGACGTGCGCCGAGTGTGGGATTTACGGATAACGAGTGGAAATATGGCCGGGGACGCACCGAAGATGGATAGACACGAGGTATATGCTGCTGCTACCGTAATACGAGGGAGTAAACACGAGCGGAATATCAAAGTGCCCCGGTGCTTATTGGTCCTTGGGTGCATCTTCGTTGGGTGCGTCGAAGAGCAAAGGTTAAAGTTAAGGATGAGGATGATGTGACTTTTAGGGACGACTCGTAGGAATTCAACGGTACCAGGTTCCCTAAAGGAACATTTTGGCATTAAAATTATTTGAGGAAGTTCTAATGGGGCGCCTACATCGGACAAAATGTGTACTTGCAAATAAAAATGTAAAGCTAAATTTTTTTCTCTTTTCTGAGCTACTGAAGCTCATCAAAAATTTAAATGTCGCTTTATCAAGCTTATAATTACAAATCTGTAGTTTTTCATAAAATTTTCAATTTTAGGATGGATCAATAACGGTAGAACCTCCTTAATGCAAAGAAAAATCCTATTAGAAATGCAGTATTAAAAAGGAGTAATAAGTGTAATCAATGTGATTGAAGTATCTTCAGATTCAGGATTGGAGATTGCATTTTATTTTTATTAACCCTTTTTAATACTATATATTTTTAGCAGGGAAATCAGGAAATTACAGACGAAAGAAAAATACAGAATTTTTTATTCCATTTTATTTTTCCTCTCCGTGACAACCGCTAAATGATTGACAAATGATTTTTTTCAACTGCGCAATTGAATGACCAACTTGACTCCATAAAACACGAATGTATATTTGTTGAATATAGAATAATTGATTGGCGTTTCCCGTCCAATTCTTAATTTAAAACATTCGAATCTACAATAAGTCATATATTCTCATCGACACCACATTGGATATTAGTACATCGTAATAATAAATTTTACATTCAAACTTAAAAGTACAATATCCTTATTCCTTTATAGATTGTACAACTTCTCCAATTACGAAGTACTTTCTATTCCTTTTTTAGGCAACTTTGGTCATATTACCTCTTCTACCTCTTATTGCTCAACTTTTTCCTTTCTTTAAGCAATTAATGGTTTTTAAATCCACTAGGAAAAAAAAATACATTTTTTTTAAGGCACGGTATAATATTCATAAATTACCAAGTCGAAAAATTAAACTTGCAATAATTTATAGGACTACAATGCAAAAAATTAATTGAGTTATAACACACTCTACAAGACAAATACACTTAATAACACCTTTCCCGCGTAATTATAATCCATTGATAATCACAGTTTTCAATTTCATTTCCCAGTTTAATACCGTGGCTATACATAAACGAATGAGAAGTTAACGCGATAAACGTCGAGGGAGAAAAAAAAATTAACAAAATAAATAATGAAACAAAAGATAAACTCAGCGATCTTTCCTAAAGCTGAACCCATCGCTTCTCGCACAAAGAAAACGAGAGTCGAAGGAAGAAGGTGAAAGAGAAAGAAAGAGCAGGCGGTAGCCATCGCTCGGGGGCCCGGAGCTCAGGCTCGCGCTCGCAATAATATAAACATTGATTAATTAAGCGTTTGATACATTCGCTCGGGGCTCGAGCCTGGATTAATAAAACGAGCCACCGATATAAGATTCCGACTGCGAGGCATTATTCGCGCTTCTGGTTTTCCAATTTAGCCGAGCGCACGGTAATTAGAGGCGCGTAATTCACGCGGCGCGCGAACGAATTATCGGGGAATTACGATAAATCTCGAGAGTCACGAAGGAGTCCGGCTGAATTGGCCGTTGCATTAGGGACTGATAATTCATCGGAATTATTGAAAATTTCGCTATTTACGAGATTGGAATTCGTCCTTTTATACAGGAAATTGGTGATTTGCGGTGTTAGAAATAGGAGCGGAGTTATAGTCGTTTTTTTTTTATTTCGTTGATGGGGATAATTACAGCGATACAAATTAGATCGGGCGTAGTATCGAAAAATCTTGATTGTAATCTAATATTGTAATTTGATAGGAAATTACTGTTATAAGTGCGTTTTATAAGTACACCAGGTATTTGAAGATCGAGTGCAGCTCTGCACAAAATTATTCAACGTACCATCTTCTCGTGATTTAAAACAAAATTTATTTATCAAAGATAGTACTTGTGAATGAATAATAATTATAAATTTCATTAATATGATAATGTCAATAAAGGATACTTTTTCTCTAACTGTAAATGATTTCCCATATATGCGTCTGCGCATACCTTTGTAATAAATTACAAGCTAGTTGGTAAAAACTACAAGTACACCTGTTACACAATACAATTAATTTCATAATTATTGAAAGAAAATATATTTAAGTTTACAATTTTCAATTATTACCAAACTGGTTGGCATTTTTATCGAAGTTTAGTTTGTATTAATTACTACGAAAATACTAAATATTATTAACTAAAATGATAATTAGTTTTCTTTTGGCAGTCTGTGATCAGTTTGCCCGGGAAGTTGTTAATTTTTACAAGCCATTTCTTAAATTTTACCTAGGTGGGTCTCTCAGTGTAATAATGTAAATATGGCCTTGTTTGACAATAAAATCTGAACTTGGGGGATTTAAATGTTACTTCAATGATCATCAGCGTTAAAATTTTGATCTATTAATCATACTTTCTAAACATAATATGATATTGTTTGAAACTGTCAGTGCATTATGTGAAATAGTCAATGCACAAAGTATCATTAATAAAGTATAATTTCTCTGGCTCACAATCATCAAAGGTATTGTGCAATATTTTAAAAATGTTCCTTAACAATTTGGCAACTTTTTATTTAATCTTAACAATTGGGCAACTTTTATTCCTTAAAAATTTCCTTAACAAGTGTGCTTGTAAAATGTGGAGCCTAAAAAGTAAAAAGGGGAACCCAATCCTGGTTCTTTTTGTCCTTTCCAATCTCTTAGTAGTCAATAAGCAATCTGTATTCCCTCCCAGTAAATAGTGAAGTACATTCCGACCCACACCTATACAAATCACTAGGAAAGTATGTATATATGCAGACATTTTTTGTTATCAAGCTAGACTATCTGTGATTAAACCAAACTTGGCATCCGCTTATTCAATAAAGTCTAGGTTTCATCATCTTATCTTAACCAGGAACCAAGATCTCATTCAAACTATCAGAATACAGATTAAGAAACGAACGCAGTCACTCTGACCGACTAGTCTTTATTTTCTTACAATTTTTCTTAATTTTTTTTTTTTTTTTTGAAAACTTGTGGTTTGAAATACTCTTCCATACGCAAGTGCACGAATACAAACTTATTTATCTCGCGGGAATGACTTTGCGCGAAAAATTCCCGCATGAAATAGTAATAATCCGCTTCCGCACCAGTGTCGGAAAGTGCTTAATCTACAAATCCTCTCACCCACAAACTCAACTCTTACGAAAGCCAAGCGCACAAGCAGCGGCAAGCCCGTTCTTTATATCGCGCGATTATACAGCACGAAAACAAAAGTATAACGAAAAGGCAGCCTCGCGGAGTGCGATCCATCGGAGCGCGACGCGTCGCGCTATTAGCGGCTTTTCGCGCCCCGCGAGATCGTTATCCCGTAAAAGGATCGCATTATTCAAAGTGACCGCGTCGGCGATGCGCCACGCACGACTGAACTCGTCGTCGGGTCGCGCGCGACTTTTTCCCGATGTAATTTAATGCCGAGGAACAATGGGCCGTGCCAGCGACGTGTCCGAGCGGCCTTCCTTTGTATAATGATCTACCTGCGCGAGCCGCCGCGATTTCAATGGACGGCGGGAAAGGATTTGCGCTCGCGGAAGATCGAGCCTAATGCGGATTCTTCGATTAGCGGCGTTTCATAAGGGAAAGGCGCTAAGAAAATTTTCCCGAGTAAAAATAATTCGGACTAAAATAAGACGATAAAAAGATTCATCTCTATTACATTCTGATTTAAGATTTTTTAAGATTCAAAAAGATTCTCTTTTAGTAATTATCTACACTGAGAGAAAAAACTTTGTAAAAATTGCTACTGTGGTTGGAAAAGGAATAACAATCTTATCAAGTGAGAATTTTTTATATGAAAAGTAGTAATGTTTAGTATCTGAAATTTTAAAAATTACTATTTTAATACTAAAAGTTGCTATTTTGAGTACTAATAATTGTTACGTTCCGTACTAAAATTTCTCACTTGTCGAGACTGACACTCTTTTCCTAATCATAATAGTAATTTTTATTAAGTTTTTTCTCTCGGTGTAAATATTAATTTAAGATCTTTTCAAGATTATTATTTTAATACAATATTAATATTAGTTTAATCTATTCAATTTTTTCACTTTTCTATACACAAGATCTCATAAAGATCGTTTTAATATTAATAAGGCTTTGTATTTAATTTTTTTTTAAATTTATATGTATTAAACTAATGTTCACTTTTTTCAACCAAATATCAGTTGAAATAATTATTAATCGTTAATTAGTTTTAATTAATTAGTTGTAAAGGATAAAAAAATGAACATTAAACAAATATATCTTTTTTTTAAATTTCATATCGAAATACATAAAAAACAATACAGAAGAATTAAAAAATACATAAAAAATAATAAAAACGTAAATATTGGTTTTACTGTAGTTGCAGTGTTGTGATAAAAAATAAAGAAAATCTATTCACTGACTTTACGTTATCAATTTTCCTCTAATATTCTTTTAATGTTGCTGCGCAATAAAAACGTACAGTAATAAAAAAAGCTCTGTTTTGTTGCCGGGCCTCCTAGCCTCGGACTTTTTTATTTACTCTTAGTTATTTTTTTAAAATTAAATCTAACGTATTCCCATCCATATAACGGTGGGAAAGCTTTTAAGTGAAAACAGCCGAGCACGGTAAGCCGGCGAGTTTTCTTTCAGACCATTACCGATTACACCGAGTGTATGCCTATAAAGCTCTGCCACGAAATCCAGATTTGCGCCAGTTGGAGGCAATTTTAGGCTGACTAGGTAAGCGAAGTGAAAGAAGGTAGAAGTGAAAAACGGTAGCGGCCACCTGAAAGTGGCGCATTCCCGGCGAGACTTCCTCCTTCCTCGTCGAAGCGGCGAGAACCGAGAAAAGCCGTCCGAAGGCACGAAATGGTAATGATAATAAGCCCGGCCGTAGGCGCGCGCGATAAACTTCCCGGAAAGCGCGTCGGGCGCTCCGCCGAGAGAAAGAGGATGAAAAAAAGGAGAAGAAGAAGAAGGCAGGGAGGGAGGGAGGAAAAGAGAGGAGACGCCGGCGAAAAAGTGCATCGCCGTGTCCTCGTCCACCTCCTTCTCGGGAAAGCGAAGCAGAGGCGGCGGGCCGCTTTTACTCGCGCGTGCTGCATTACGTCCGTATTACGCGTAATGATAGGCCCGCAACGCCTCTATTATAGCCGGCGGCGGCAGCGCACCCGCGCGCGCGCGCTCGATCTTTCCCTGCGCCGCTCAACGACTCTACCTAATTATAGAACAATGGCGAGAGAGAGAAAGAGAGAGAGAGAACCTTTAAAGGGCCTCTTACTTTTCTGACCTCGCCTTGATGGGCAGTAAGCCCCCGGGGGAAGACGAAGAAGCACCGCTTCGAGAGCGTAATACCCGGCCGCAGAAAGCGCTAAAGATATGCGCGGGAGAGAAGAGAAATGTTACGCCGCCGCGGGTAATGACTGCACAGATTGTTCTTACACTTGGAACGTATCGCAACTGAATGCTACCGGCAACCTGGGATTTTTCACTTTTTCAAAGACGCTTTCAGTTTGGCATTCGGGTTATGCGAATTTTTATAGTGCACATTGTTCGTCAGAGGATAAAGCCTTAGGTTTAGTAATCGCTGCTGTATGTTGCTCCTCTGTACCACCCGCTACTCTCTTTTCACAAGTAGATAGTCGAATGATCATTCCTGATATCATTCGGTTGATACGATTGATCGATTACCTGTCTCTGACAAAAAATCTTATGTTGAAACATTTTATTCATAACACCTAATAGGTAAACAAACTGTAAGTGTTAGCTAACGGATACATTTAAAGTAAAACACATAAAACTTTATTACAAGATTGTAATTCCTTTTTCTGAGAACCTTGAAAAACCGAAAAAGAAATATTTTTACGAAATTAATGCTGTAATTAAGGGTCAGATGCGTTATCTGATCGCCAGAATGTGAATTATCAGCACAGATTATCAAAATGTGGATCATCCGATCAGATCACAAAAAAGCGAATCATCAAATGAGATTATTAGGTCATGAATCACCAGACCAGATTATTAGGTCAGGGATCACGAGGTCAGATTACCAGGTCGTGGATCAACAAATTAGCTTACCAGGTCATGGATTACCAGAGCTGATTATCAGTTTATGAGTCATCGGATCAGACTGTCAGGTCATGGATCATCAGATCAAATCATCTACACAGATGATGATCTGCGTTTTGTGTAGATGATTTAATGTGATGAAATTAATTCATAAACAAATCACCAGATCAAATCTTCTACACACATCATCAGATCAAATCTTCTACATAGATCATCAGATCAAATCTTGTACACAGATCATCAGATCAAATCTTCTACACAGAGCATCGGTTCAAATCTTGTACACAGATGATCCGATCAAATCGTCTACACAGATCATCAGATCACAGACACTTAAATCGTGAATCATCCGTTCATGCATCATTGAATCATATCATCAGATCCGACGATAAACTGATCGCAATATCAAATCATACACACCTACAATAAAAAAGCTCTGAAAAATGAAGTATAATCAGAAATTAAAAAGAAAAGAAAGTAGGAATCAGCGTTTTCTAAATAAACATTAAAAGCAAACCTTTAGACCTTTGTACACTTTTACTTTTTCAGAAGCCGGACATTTGTTGCGTACAAAGTAGCAAAAGGTTCAAGTTTTAATAGTATAACCCTAATAGCACCCTCGTAGCGCGCAGAAAATTGCCGGTGTATCTCTCAAGAGGTGTGCATTTCTCATTCAAAAAGAAGAACAAATCCGCGCGATAGTTGAGCGGGACAAAAAGAGTGAAGGACGGAAACGGCGGCGGGCCGCGCGAGCGTTGCGAAGCACCGTAATTGGCATTATACAGCCGTGGCCCATCAGGGGCAGTTTGTTCGCGCTCGCGCACTCTACGGCCACACTTTCCGCCTCGCTCTTACCTACCGCGACGCCGCCGCGCATTACGCGCCGTCCAGAGCACAGGCGGGAATATGGAGGATCGGAGGGGCGCTTGACCGGCCGGAAAAATCGCACAGGCGGCGGGCATCTCGCACACGTCGACGATCGGTGTCGCCTCTTATGAGCTTTCGCTTTGCCCCGGCGAGCCGCCTGTCGCCCGAGCCCCTTGATTAAACGCGCAATTTTGCTTTTTGTCCACGCGCTGGATGCTTCAGCTTTTTTTTTCTCTCTCTCCTCGCCGAGCTCAAAGGTGGCAAGTGTCCGCGCTTCTGGAGGATCGAGCGCGCTTAATGAGGGAGGCGCAAGTTGCCTGATTTTCTCATTTTTATTGGGAATGGAGCATTAACGCTTGAGTTTCCTGTCGGAATTGTAATTTCATGATTTTCTGTATTATTTTTCTGTAATCTGGCTTCGAGTACTTTAGTTTGGCATTATATAGCTTCTTGCCATTTTGTACTTTTGTTCAATTATATTTCAATAAATTGTAGATATATATATTGAAATTATACGTATTATTATTATTATTATCATTAATAAATGGTGTATGCTCATTTGAATGGTTATGACGAGAAATATTTTTATCTTGAGTATCTAATCTTGTACGAAAAATCAAAGATAAGATAAAATATCAGGTTATTGAAAACATCGTATTAAGTAGTTGTGCTTTAAAGAAAAAAGTCTGTATTAGATATGGAAATCGGTAAAACTGATAAAGATGTCTAAGATAAATAATCCTAATATAAAATCTTAAAATTCAGCTTAAGTAATGACTGTAACAGTGTTACTTGAGTTATAATCTGAAAAAAAATGACCCCAGTCGATCCAAGATTTAGAAATTCATTAAACATACTCATTCAGTTATTAAGGGGATTATTACATTTTTTTATTGAAAAACAAGTATAATTCGAATTTCTTACAAGGAAAAAATTAAAGAGTTAAAGAGGCAGTACCGTTCCGAAGGATACTTAAAGAAGATATTATAAAAAAAAGGAACACGGTGCCATGGCGTTTTTTTTTTCTTTTTTAAATTTCGTTCCACGGCTACCATCCACAACATTTGCGACGTACGCCCTTTTAATGCAGTCGCCCAATCGCTCGGGGCGTTCGAAGGGTCACTCGCGGTCTCGACGTTCCTCTGCGAACGTCATACCCGATGGTTTCCTCTTCTTACCATCGTGCCGAAACAAAAAATTCTGCCACCTCTTTAAGTATAATTATTAGATTTATATTTCGCTGCGGAACGCTATCTTCTACAAAAAAGTGAGAGTAATTTTTATTTAAAAAAGGAAAAGAACACCAAACTCGTTACTCGATCTCGTTACTCCTAATCTGCCCGCGTTACTTATTCAGCATCCACTGAAAATAAAGGCAAAAGAAAAAGTTAGAAAGCCCATTAAAATCGGTCATTTAAAAGGGACCGTTGGAGCGATAATTAAAGCAGAGGAAGAGTGGCATCGTAAAATTCCCCGCCCACGCTAATCCTCGCCTCTGGACGGTCGTATTGGCAGGTGGTCTAACAGGGGATCTCGCCGAGCGATAGGAGAACTCGTCTGGGCGTCTCTCATTCACGGCGACGGGGACGACTTCCATCCGCGCGGCCTTGAACGTCCTCCTACTCCTCCCCGCGCGGGCTCCGCAGGCGCTTCTTCCTCTCGCGTGCGAGCCGCAATCACGCGCGCACGTATATATGCACCCGAGCTATCCTCTCTTTTGGCGCGAGGCGCCCCTTCCGTTTTATTTCCCTCGCCGAGGCGATTATACGCGCCGGGAAATTGTTTACGTCATGCGGCGCTCGGGACTCATTCTGAGATATGGATCTTAGAAAAGTGCTCGCGTAGTTTTGCAGCTTCTGCCATTTGCTTCCTTTTCTTTCTTTTTTTTTTTTTTGAGTCGAGATACTTGAGAAGGAGCTCCGATTGCGGGAGTAGCCGATTGAAAGTACTTATCTTATGTGAAAATATTTGATACAACTTTATGTATATAAATTGTACACAGTCAATGTATACACTGATAGAAAAGATCCTTTGATCCGAAGCCAGTGTCTTTAATATAAAGCCGTGCGCATTTAGGTATTAGATGTAAAGAAACGGTGCATTAACTATTAAGAAATATTTCTTGAATGCTAATGCGTACTTCTTTATTTCAAATACCATGACAAAATTATTTTTTAAAGCCGCGAAGACTTTGGGTTAAAGAATCTTTTCTATCAGTGTACAGTTTGTATCAAAAAGTGATACTATACAATGTGCATACAATTGTGTACAACTATATAAGCAATTATACAGATTTTGTATATAAAATTATCCGTGCAACGATTAAATTGAGCAATTGCATACGCTGTATATAATAATTTTATATAAATATTTTTTATACAAAATAATTTTGTTTAAGAAATCTATAATATTGTTTTATATATAAATAGAAATATATATAAGTATGAAAATATTTTATACAATTTACATACAAAAAAATGATTCTATACAATGTACATACAATTGTTTACAACTGTATAGAATCATTTTTTTATGCAAACTGGTATACAGTGACTGTATACAATATGTATGTAAATTGTATAAAATATTTTCACATATAGTGGAAATGAAATTTAGCCTATTGATGAGGTTTCAGTTTTAATTTTTCAGTTTACTGGGGTTCTTTAATTTTTATTTTTGTTCGGGTTAATTGACTTCTGAAATATCAATTTTCTTAGAATCTAGTTATCGGTACAACGCGTTTTTCTGAATACTTTGTTAGATGTGAAGATGCGGGGTATTGGCTTTGCTTGATTTTTTTTACATAATAAATTCAAATTGGCAGAGTAGTTTGTGCATAATGCAATGTATTAAGTTTGTTCACAAATAATTACTAAATTACATTGTAGTTTCCATCGCATTTCCAGATTATTAATTTTTTTGGTCTAAAGTTTTTGAAATGTACTGTATATCATCGTTAGAATAATTGCAGTGAATTTTTAGCATTGAGAAAATTACTATCAGGAAACTACATCGAGCAATTTATTCATAAATAGCAGTGGTATTGATTGAAGTTCACGATCAGATTATATACTATTCCAGATTTCAGTTTAGATCGAAGTGAAGCTTATTAAAAATATTTTAATTAACTTTCACAGCAAATCTGGTAGGACAGATCTTCTCGTCAGAATTCATCATTCGATCGAAAAAAAGAAAGATTTACTCTTTCCAGCGGTTCAAAACCACACATGCGTAAAATTTGCTTTTTTCTCGAATGGTATTTCTCTCGAAATAATTCCAAGTGGTCACTTTTAAGACTTTCTAATCAAAGTAAAATCAGTCAGTACAAAGTGTAAGCTCATTATCTGCCGCGTAAAAGAGCTTTCTTCGGGCTGATGAGTTCTTGATAAATTTACTGCCTTCTTCTCGGTAAACATTAAACGACGTGACGTGGCCACCGCCGCAACCGTCATCGCTAAATTTGATGAGATTTTCGCGGTTTTTCTTTCATTTCTCTTTCCACCGGCATAATTACCGAAGCTACCAGCGTGTATAATATCTCTCACAGATTGACGTTTTCAAACGGAAGCATCAACTGCAAAGCTTCACGTGAGCACTATTATCCCTTATTCTGTAATTAATTCTGAATTTTTTTATTAACGAAATGAGAGATTACGAAAAATAAAATTCCACGTCTCTTAATAATAAATCGAGTGCGCAAAATTAACATATTTCTTCTGTCTTAAAAAATAGAATAAATAATACGCAGTTTATTTCATTTATCGTTCACGCATTTAGCGTGTGAACGGCTTTTCACTTACTAAATGACATTATTCACCTTTTCCAAGTGAATTTCACATTTTCAGATTTACATATCGATCTCTACACTGGGAGAAAAAACTTAAAAAAATATTAGGAAAGGAGTGACAGTCTTGACAAGCAAGAAATTTTAGTATGGAAAATAACAACTATTAGCACTGAAAATAGTAATTTTTTGTATTAAAATAGTAATTTTTAAAATTTCTGATACTAAAAATTCCTATTTTGCATGTATAAAATTCTCACTTGATAAGACTGTCACACTTTTCCTAACTACAATAGCAAATTTTATAAAGTTTTTTCTCTCGGTGTAATAACTGTACTTTTTATCGTGCAATTATTTTCTTTCCAAACTCATTGAAACTGAAAATCCTCAATTAGAAAATAACCAAACATAAAGATGCAAAACCTTGATTCCAATATATCATAATCATAGTGGATTCAGTGCGTCGTTCAATGCATCCCGACCGCAGACCTTCAATCACGCATTTTTCAGTATCGGCGCATATAAGCAGCGGGGCGAGGCACTGCATGGGGGAAAGAAGTGGACGAATAAAAAAAAAAGGAAAAAATAGAGAAGCATACGCGCGCACCCTCCTGGCAGTAGGTCCGAGAGTGTACACGCGTAATGCCGGGGCCGTGCAGCTCCTCGCGTGCACTCGGCCCGCCAGCAGCGAGAGAAAAAGACGAGAGGAAACCGGGCTGCAGTGGTTGCGGGTGTGTTACACCCATTTCCGGTAGCCCAGAGGCCATCGGATGCCGCGCCACGCCTCCGCTACCTCCTAGCCTTCGTTTTAGCGTATGCGGGGGTTGAGGGGAGGGGGAGGGGGCGAGGGGGTGCGCGGCGAGATCGCGTGACCATTTTTCATTCATGACTTCGAGGAGGCGGCAATAAAGGAGCTCATTTTTCGACGTTTCGCGCGCCGAATTTACGAGAAGACCTTCGCCGTGGTTTCTTGCCTTCCTCGGACGTGACTTGCATTGTTGTGCGGGGGCTCATTCAGTGGATATTTTTTTTTTTTTTTTGCTACGAGCTTAGATCTCCTTTTACGCACTGAGGACTTAAGTGCCGGTTCGGTAATAGCCGAGCCCCGGCAATACTTATACCGGGATGAAATGCTATTGGAATTTTTATTATAAGATTTTAAAAGAAGTGCCTACCATTTTCTTTAGTATGTACATTGGCCACATTGCGGAGGGCGAGGAGATGTTGACAGAAGAGTTGTACATTGAATATTTTGTTTGACGTAAGAGAGAAATTATGCCCACAGAAAAAAAGGAAATGTTTATTTGATATATATTAAACTAGGTATATTTTCAAAAGTGAATCTTACAAGATGTAAACGCAGTTTACTTGCCTTACCTGTACCATCTAAAGTTGAATTAGTGAAAAACTACTATAATTAGTGAATTTTCACTGAAAATGAGTGAAAAGAGCTTCACGATTTAGGTATTAGTAGAGCATCTTCCACTAATTTTAGTAAATATTCACTAATTCAATTTGAGAAGGTAGATAGGAGACACATAAAAATATCTTAAATAACTAAACCTTAAAACTACAATAAACATCATAATTTAAACTCTTTTTATATAAAATTGTTCGACTTAAGTTTTATAAAGTCCGATAAATTATTCATCAGGTTTTATGGGATTTTCGCTACCATTTTGTGGAGTTTTATAAGACCCTTTCAATAGGATGTACATAGACGTCAAAAATAACACCTGTTGGTGTTTTTAAAGCTTGCAGAACCAGAGCTTTGATACCACATTCATAATTCTCCTCCCGTGGCTTCAAAGATCGGTATACAAGCCGATCGCACTGACGTTTTAATTAAAGCCTTTTACGCCCGTGTCGATGAGTCGCGGCACGCGTGGGCGTGTTGCTGGCAGAATTCCGCTTCGATCCGCCAGGGGTGCCGAAGAAAAAGCAATTTTTGTTTATGTTTATAAATAGCAATTTTTGCTATGTACACAGGAATTTTTAGTATGTTTTATAATAAAAATCGTCATAGATCGAATATATCCCATTGTTCCTACGGAACATACTAATTTTTACTATTTTTACTATTTAGCAGTTTTAATATTAATAGTAATTTTTTAAATTTCAGGTACTAAAAATTACTTATCCTTCATATAGAAAATTTTCATTTGTTAAGACTGTCACTTCTTTCCTAACTATAATAGCAATTTTTATAAAGTTTTTTCTTTCAAAGAACAAGCGTCGATCCGGTCGGTTAATGCACTTCAAAAGAAAGAGAGTGGATGGACGGGAGATCGTTATGGGGATCGACGAAAAATTGTCGGGAAAAAAATGCATGCCGGCAGGAAGTATAGTTGACGGGAGAATGTGTGGGCGATCAATTGGAGGCGGGGACAGTATTTTTCTTCTTTTTTTTTTGGGTCGAGGAGATTAACGATTTTTTGGATGTTGGATCGACCGATTTGTGGGCTATTTTAATTCAATGGAATTTTAATATTACTATAAATGAAAGACTATTAAAATAATCTTTTTAATGGTAGTGATAGTTTTTAGTAAAGTGTGTTTAGAGTAGGGTATTATATACCTGCATGGCAGTAAAACCGGTAGCTCTATAAGAAAAATTCTAATAAAAAGGATTTAATACGATTAGCTCGCAACCGTCTGATAAGTTGGGAAGATTTACGTTATTCAAGAACTTATACGATCGCTGGTTTTTAAAAATGTTTATGTATAATATTTATATATTTTTCTTCATTTGTTAAAATGATACATTAATCACGTTTATTAATTCATATAGAAAAAAAAACATTTTATACGAGGATAGATAAAATACGTAGTGCAAGTATTGACTACATTTTACAGGTAAACTTGTGCTATATTTTCTCGCAAAAATTTGTAAAATTCAAATACACCTTTTTGTTTTGCTTAGCTCGTTGCAT
Organism: Sycophila sp. Sp_5; assembly: GCA_018906775.1. Taxonomy (NCBI): domain Eukaryota; kingdom Metazoa; phylum Arthropoda; class Insecta; order Hymenoptera; family Eurytomidae; genus Sycophila; species Sycophila sp. Sp_5. The sequence goes on along the minus strand of JACCID010000054.1, from coordinate 780,982 downwards.
CAATTATCCCTTTAAGTTGAAAATATATTGTTTGACACGAAGAATAAGTACATACGAAATAGTGCATAATAATATCTTGTCCAGGAACTATAAAATTTCATGGATCGCGTTAAATACATACTTTCTATGCTTCAATGCTCTACCCATAACTCACTATAATGCTACACCGTGATGATTTTTCAATTCTCCTTATCTGTGCCGCATACCTCCGCCCGTCCTTACTGACCCAATAACATTCACTTCAAATCGCTCAAAAAGAAAAAGAAACTCCCCCTCCTTCCGAAAAAAAAACATCGATGCATTCTCTAAACGCGAATAATTGAAATTCACACGATAAGTCGTTCACATATCGAATAAACGAAGAACCTATCACGTAGACTGAACAACAAATTTGGTAGTTTTAAGTAAATATGTATTTCAATAGGTACTTGGTAAATATTTTTTTTAATCAATTAATTGTTATTTCCAAACTACAAAATTCATTTAATTTTAAAGAAATATTTCATGCAACTATTATTGAAACAAATATTTACTTAAGTTTACCATTTTTTTTAATTCAGGATTGTTGTACATTCAATTATTATAGATGCGCCATTCACTTATTTATTTACTTTTAGTGAGTGAAGTATACAAAAAAAAATCAGTGAATACACACAGCAGTACTCGAAGATCACAAAAGTCTGATATACAAATTTGGTAGTTTTGAAATATATTTCAGTAGTATTTGTTAAATATTTCTCTGATTAATCGAGTACATATTTTCTCCAAACTTTACAAAATTGATTTGATTTTAATGTTTTTTCAATTCAGGATTTCTGCGTGTTCAATTATTATAAACGTGAATTTGACTTAATAATTTTTACAGAGTGAAGTACGCCAAAAAAAAAGAAGAAAATCAGCGAATACACACAGCAGTCCTCGAAGATCACAAAAGCCTCATACTCAGAAGAAGAAGAAGAAGACAAGCGGAGCTCGCGATAAAAGTCTGAGAAAATGAAGAGAGGAGTACGCGATGGCCCTCGAGGCGATGCGTCGGTCCACCATCCGAGCTACCGTCCAGAGGCTCCCTCGATCCCTTTCCCCTCCACTCGTGGGGACCGCGTCTGAAAAAAAAGGAAGCCATCGAGATTCGAGTGCGGCGATTAGCGCGAGGAAACTCCCGCGTCCGTGCTCTCACGCGTCGGACGCTCGTCACGCTTTCACGGAGCGACTCCGTGTGTTTGACTTTGAGCCCGGCCCCGAAGGGGGTTACAGGTTACACGTTCGAGGGACTTTTTGCGCCGGATTATATACGTATATCATCAATCAGAGAATAGAAATATTCTCACAGCGCCGCGCCGAAAGGCTGTAATCAAGGAGCATTAGAGGTACCGCGTGTGCAACTATTACTGTAATTTTCTCGCTATTGTTACCGTTAGGTGCCGTGGACGACTGTCCGCCGGGTGGACCGCGTGAGATCGAACGCGCAAGGTGTTTATCGATTAAGGCCGACTTTATCGGCCGGCGATCAATTTAATTAATGTAATTCCGTAAGCGATATGTGTAGACCCGCGAAGGGGGAGTTTAACAGCTCCGCTCCGCCTGGCTCGCTTTGTATTGTTGCCGAGTTTTTCACTTAATCAATTAGTGGGGGTATATAGATTGCTTAATTTGTAACTATTAGCCAAATGGATTACCGAAATTACACGATGAATAATTTAGCTGCGAGGCTATTGAAAAAGTCCGCGCTAATGTCCCTTTGTTGGCTTATTAAAACGCTGCGCTCCGATGGAAAGGAGAAAACCGCCGTTATACTTGCGAAGTGTGGTATTCTGGATAAATATTGTATTTTAAAATTTCGTGTAAATAGCAAATTAGTTATGCATTCTTCGATTGATCAGAAATATTACAGACTTGCGGTAATATTTTTCTATATTTGAAAGTACTAAAATTCTTGATAAATGGTGAAAATTGTTGTTACTCTTTAAATGTAAAACTGATGGGAATAGTAACTTGTTTTACGTCAAACGTCGACCGCTGTGATACCTAATGTGAACGAATTTTTGCAAACACGTCAATACTCGCATTTTCAGGTTTACAGGTAAAATAAAGTTTCATCGGTTAAAAGGAATTCAATATCTTAAATATCAGCCAAAAAATGACAAGTGACAAAGTACTTGATCCTTGAAAGAATTCGAAATACAACAAAATCTCATCATCACAGAAGCAAAAGGATTAAAAAACTACTCTACTACTAGTCACTACTTGCATTTTCAGGTTTACAGGGTAAAATAAAGATTCAATCGATTACAAAGGAATTCAATACCTCACGCAGTCGTGATAATTAAATATCATGCAACAAATGACAAGTGACAAAGTACTTAATCGTCGAAAGAATTTCAAATACAACAAAATTACATCATCACAGAAACAAAAGGATTAAAAAAGACTATAGTATGTAACAAGTAACAATTGAAAGTCATAAAAACGTAGATTTATCGCAAATTCGAATAAAGCGTGTTCGTCAAAGCGAGCGCAGCAACACCCCGGATTTTGCAAAGAAAACAAAACAAAATGAAAATATATCAGACGGAATGAAAGAATCAGTCTCGATTCCCGCCGGCAAGTACTCTCACGTCCGGCGCAAGGCAATCGCGAAAGACATACCAATTTCGCCCATCATCGCGTCGACTCTTTTCATTTCTCCTCCGGTCGCGTGTGCGGGGCATACACTTCATCCGCGCGGGTAAAATCGGTTGGTGCACCGGCTTCGCCTCCGCTTCTCCGAATAATCTCCTCGCGGCCTCGCTCGTGCCTCTCACGTACACACCTACGTACTCTACAAGCACCCACACGCACACGCACACACCTCTAAGTACTCCACGAGTAGTTATGGACACGCACACATACACACGCACATCCCTACGTAATCCACAAGTAGTCATACATACACACGCATGCACACACACACACACCTGCGTAGTCTACCAGGATGCACACACACATGGACATACCCCTGCGTAATGCACGAGTAGTTATAGACACACACAGACACGCAGAAACGTAGCTGCGTACTCTGCCAATGACGACGCACACGCACACACAGGCTGACACACACACCTACTTACTCCACGAGTAATCATACCCTCTAAAACTAAAAATTCATAAATGAAATAAAAATCAAATAATGAAATGAATGAAATAAAAATGTGAAAGTTCACATCGATTAAGTAAATATACACGAATCACGACATCACGCGAACGACTTATCACGTAGAATGAGTGTATATTCATTTATTCCATGTGAATTTCGCATATTCATTTTTAGAAGGTACACAATCACACTTGTGTATTCTACCAATATGCACGTACACGTACAAGCACATGATTACATACATATAGATAGTACGCACACGGAGAGAAATTTTATAGTAAAAATTACTATGTTCCGTAGAAACAGTGGGGTATACTCGACTTATTATGATGATTTTTACTATAAAATATACTAAAAATTTCTATGTACACAGCAAAAATTGCTATTTATATAGGAATTTTTAGTATTTTTTATAGTAAAAATTTTCATAAGTTGAGTATATCCCACTGTTCCTACGGAACGTAGTAATTTTTACTACAACATTTCTCTCCGTGCGGGTATCCCCTACACACATACACATAAACGCACACACACGTGCGTAGTACGCAAATATCCCATACACACATGCACACACGGAGAGAAAAGTCTAGTAAAAATTACTATACTAATTAGTACTACTACTGTGCAGGGACAAACTCGACAAATAAAATATTTTACTAGAAAGTATGGTAAAATGTGCTAGACTTGTAGCAAAATTTACTGTAAATCTAGCAAATTTTACGATACTTTTTAGTAAATTTTTTTATTAGTATAGTCTGTCCCTCCATTACTAAATAATATAGTAATTTTTACTAAACTTTTCTCTCCGTGCATAAACGCACGCACACTCACACATGATTGCACACACGTTCGTAGTACGCAGGTATCCCATACACTCATACACATAAAGGCACGCACACACACACATTCATACACGCATACACGGACACAGCCTCGCGGTCTCACCTTGCGGGACGCGCTCGAGGCTCTCCGCCTGGTCAGCGGCCCCCGCGAGCGATAATATTCCCACGCCCGCGCAGCGCGGCCGGCAGCAGCACACGTCGCTCTCTTCCCTCTCGCCTCCGCCTCCTCGAGCGCGCGCGCGATCCTCCGGAGGAGAGAGAGGAAGATGAGCGGACGGCGGAGATAAGGACAGAATGCGCCTCCCTCCCGAGGAAGATGAGACGTGGCGAGAGAAGCCAAATGAGACTTTGGGAATGGAGACCTGTTGCTTCGCTCCGTCAATGTATTCTACCTCCTCTCTCTCTTGCTTTCTCGCTCTTTCGGAGCACGAGCCATTATAAAAAAGTAGGATCAAAGTGATCGCGCCGCGGGGCTTCTCTCTTGCCTCCCGGCTCGATTTTATATATTTGTGTCTTTGCCTCTTCTTTTTTTCTTTTTTTTTTTAACGCGGGTATTAGATTTAATTTAATGGAGTTTTTCGGTTTGTTGCCTTCTGAGATATAAAAACCTTTCGGACGTGTTATTTGTGTTCTTTTCTTTTTTTTTTTAGCATTTTGCAAAAGTTTAGAATTATTTTTATCGATTCTGTCGTCTGTGTTGTTGCTTTACTTCTTTTGTCTATGTGTGCGTTGCATAATGATGTATTATTACTGGAATTTGAGAGAGAGACGTATGTATATCTTGACGTGCAAATTACGCAATTTTCTCTCAACCGTGTAGGAAATAAACTTACTTTGTATAATCGTGTAATACCTCGTACGCAGTTTGTATATACTAATGAGAAAAAGAAACAGCCAAAATTCCAAAACATGGAGATTTCAATTTTATTCAGCGAATTTTCAGACTTAACTAAGATCTTCTTTTGACCGCAGACGCGCACATACACTGTAAGTTTATAATATACAAAAGAAAATTATTTATTTACTTAATAATCGCGCGATTTTAAATAAAAACTTAAGTATCGCATAAATCACCACCTCAATCAGCGCACGCAAACTATAAAAAATAAATACTTCTCCTACGTGCAACGACCTAATCCACCTCAGGCCTCCACAACCATCAATCCCACTTTCACAACTCCATCTCCAGAAAATGATCCCTAATAAACTCTTTTCACCTCGACGACCACTCGAAAGCTCACCTACACGCTCCTCCTCGACGAGAAGCTCTCCGCTCTATTGTTTAGAAAAGAAAGCGATCACCCACGGCGCGCCGACGATTTTTCAATCGCTCGCTTTCGGCGCCCGGGAAAACTCGTAAAAAGAGCCCCGCCGACGGATATAAATATTTCGTGCGGGCCCGCGGGGTCAAGGATGCGCGCCCGCGGGTTCCCACGCCCGGCGGCGGCCGACACGAAATCCCGCGGGGTCCGCGGCGCTCGCAATTATCCTCCGGCGCACGAACTTATCGGCGGCGAATTGAGATTGCAAGCCGCTGCCGTGAGTGCGTTGCATTACGCGGCAGAAATCGCGCCGAGCCGAACAATGCAGGCCTGCATGCGTGCCGCTGGCCGATTATCGGGCCCTCTCTTGCTTCGCTTTTTTTTTCACGTTTTTAAATCGCCCGCTCGTTTTGAGAAGCTCCCGACCGAGCTTTGGGAACTTCACGGGGGAGAGAGATTTTTTTTTTTTTTAGCTGGAAAGCGGTGGCTTATTCCGATTATCGATTATTGCATGGCGTGGCTTTCGACGTTTATTTTCTGAGTTTAAACGGTTTCCGAAGTTTTTCAGCGTTTGTGCGATCTTGTGAAATTAGTATAATGGCGTCAAAGGATACATTGAATAATCATCGTAAAAATGTATTCAGATTTGTTACTGTAAAAATAAATAGATAGATATTATCGAAGTGCATGACTGAAAGTGGAAGATCAAACTATCAACACCTGCATGAATTTGCATTAGAATGCGAAGTCAAACGTAGACGTCGAATTGTATCTAAGCGCATCATCAAATAGCATCAATTGGCGTCAATGCGCGTGAAAATGCATTGAATGTGTAATCAAAATGCATGATTAAACTATTTTAATAAATCGATCAATTTGCCTGCAAGTGAATGGAATATAAGTAATCAACGCGTGTATGATTAAACTATTTCAACGTGTATATCAAGTTACATCTAAGTGCATTGAGTGCACGATCAAAATGAATGATCAAACTGCATCAAATTGCGTCAAAGTTGTCAATGTACAGCAAAGTGCAGAAACTTCAGTATAATCAAAGTGCACGAAGTATAACGCAATTAAAGTGCATAATCAAAGTGCATCGAGTATAATGCAATCAAAGTGCATCGAGTATATAATGCAATCAAAGTGCATAATCAAAGTGCACGAAGTATAATGCAATCACAGTGCACCGAGTATAATGCTATCAAAGTGCACGAAGTATAATGCAATCAAGGTGCACATCGAGTATAATGCAATCAAAGTGCATGATAAAAGTGCATGAAGCATACAAATGACCTGAGAGCAGTATAAAGCTACATCAACATGCACCACTTTAGATTAAAGTGCATGACCAACCTTTATCGAACGAAGTATCATCCCTTCACAAAAAAAAAAGTTTAATTATCAACAATTAGCAATAAGTGACCTTTTTACAAATTCTCAATTAGAAAGATCGTCGCATCGACTGCAGATTGCCATCGTGAAAAATACTTTGTAGATCGATGATCAAAGAAACGAAAGCCCCAGCTCTGCGCATGTAACATAAAGATGAACTAAACGAAGTGCATAAATCACAGAAATAAAACCTCCGAACTATAAACGCTCGCCGATGATGAAAGAAAAAATAAATGAATAAGTAAAACTAGAAAAGAGGGAAGAAGAAGAAGAAGGAGGCGCACAGCGAGCGCAATAAAATCGGAGCTCCTCATCCAATTACATAAATTCCGCCTTTAAATTAATTCCGAGCACTCGGCGAGCTACAAGGGAAACGCTTTAGACACGCGCTCTAGCGCACAATAATCCACTTCCTCCATTAATCCGAATTGAATTCTCGACGCACTTCACAAACGGCCGACGTTTCGAGCAAATACTCTCCGCGCGCGCATTATAAGCGTCCCCTCGCGAATTGGAATAGGGATCGAGCGCGAGCGAGAGAGAGAGAGAGAGGGAGAGTCCAGGGCGTCGACTAATAGTAATTGCCGCTCATATTTCTCGAAAAAGCGCCTCGGTAGTCGCGTTTCTCTCACTTACGTTTTCATTCGACGGTGCCTAAGCCACCGGCCGCGGCCGCGGGATTGATAAACGGCCGACATAAATCGAGCGCGCGAGCCCGAGCCCTGTTCTCGTTAAGATGCAGCGCTACTCGCTCCCAGGAGTGTCTGCCCGCTACGAGATGCACGCCTCCTCTTCTTTATCGTTTGGCGCTCGCCCGCACACCCACACACACACGGACGCGCCGCGGTGCAGCGCACCCAGCGATTTAATCTCGGCGGCGCACCGACCATCTCTCCCGTTCGGCCGAGGAATTTGCATCGTTGCTCCCCCTCCCGAAAAAAAAGGAAGTGTAAAAAAGTTTGTCGTCCTTGGTTTATGAAAAAAATATTAATAAAATAGGTGGAGTCGTTATTGAAGCGGTGAAAGCAAAACGAAATTTTGATTGTCCTGAAAAGAAATTGTGAAAGTTTATTCGAGTAGTTCTGATGGCTGGAATCGTCTAGTTTTTTTTTTTTTTATTATTGATCATTGATTTATGATCGTTTGTTGGCGGAATGAATGTCGTTTCGCTTGGGAAAAGTAGACACTACGGGGATAAAATGATTTGGGTAAAAAATTGCCGGTTTGAAAATAGTCTCGTTTTTTATTATCCGGGGTAAACAAGTTTCTTGATCTTTTTCACTTGTTTCTCATCAAGTAATGAATGAATTAATAAAAATCTAGACCGTGGGATTTTGTGTAAATTTAAAATCTTTAATTGTTTTAATAATTAGATACTCTATTATGTATAATGCGTACATTTTTTGTAGATTAGTTCTACATAAAATTGACCGAAACTCTAATGATAAATTTTCTAAAGATTTTCTACATAATTTCTTCAGAATTTAGATCGAAAATTTCACTACTAAAATTATAATAGTCTATTTTCTCGATTTTTCATACTAACACTCGAAGAATGACTGCAATTACTTGTAAATAATTATTATTGTAAATCTTACGAATTTTACTCATATTCGTATTCGCGTTATCCATTATTTAAAATAAGATAAGGAATTTAAAACTCGATTTTTTTTATAAGACGTCATATAGATATGAAAAACTCAAGACAAAAAGTACATTGTATACTAATTGAGCGTAAATTCACTAAACGGCGAGAAATGTTTTTATAAAAATTATTGTACAGTTACTATACTGTTTTGTAACGCAGGGATAGACTCAACAAATAAAAAATTTTCTCTACTTTTTAGCGAATAAATTTTCTCTACTTTTTAGCAAATAAAAAAATTTCTATACCTTTTAGCAAATAAATTTTCGCTACTGTTTAGCGAAATTTTTTATTTGTCGAGTCTGTCGTTGCATTACAAAGCGGTATAGTAATTTGCACGAGAACTTTTCTCTCCGTGTAGTAACATTAAAAAGCTCCCCAGAATCATTAATTCTACCCGTAGAAACGAGCTGGAGGTCCTCCGTTAGACGTTCTCCTAAATAAATCCAGCGCCGCTCATGCTTTCGTCGATACACGAGGCGCGACTCCTAAGAACAAGCTCACATACCAACGACCTCAGGAAAAATATCCGTCTGTCTTCGAATCGTGCGAGAACGGGGGTGTGAGGGAGCCGGAGGGGGGATAAGGATCGGAAAGCTCGCGCACGGCGCGAAGATACCGACGGACGCGTGGGCGCATCAACACGTCCTCTCGTTATTGGCCCGTTCGGCTCGTTATTCTCATGCAGATCCCGGCATCTTTTCCCTTGCAAATTCGCGGCTCGCGCTCATCGATCGCACAGGGGGGCACCCTTTCTAATTGCCCGCGGCACGCGCGCTCCCCTTTGCGCGTTCTATGCTAATCCCCGCGACGGGCATTGTTATACACGCGGATTTCTGCGGATCCGAATCGGGGTTACGCGAATAATTGGCCGCGACACCGCGACGGATTTTCGTCAAATAGGTGCGGAGTAACGGGACACGCTTGACTGCGTTTTATCGAGATGTGCACATAGTCGCGCGGGGAAACACTGAGGCAGACGCGGTGGCCTGATTTTCCCGCACTGAGAAAAAAAAATTGCAGTTAATAAAATACCTAAGATTCGTTTAATTATCATCAAGATTCACACTTTTGCACGCCTCAATCACATTCTCAAACTGTCACAAACAATAAAAAAAATCAACTTATATCCTACCCTCTAAAAATGAATATGTGGAATTCGGATAGAATAAGTGTATATTCACATCAAGTAAATGTATATTCACTTATTAATTGTGAATTTCACACTGAGAGAAAAAAGTTAATTAAAATTACTATTATGATTACTCTTTGAGTATGTGAATAAGGAACCTTTGATTAAAGTAGTAGACTTACGTAATTCTGTTGGATATCAAAGAAATTCTAAAAATTATGTATGACACGTTTAAAAGATGTTAGCGACTAAAGTGTAAAAAAAATTTGCATACTGACTTTCGAGCTTCTATTTAAGTTGAACCGAATGTATTCAGGGCGTAAATAGAGCTACAAATATTTAACATAGAATGTGCCGTTATTCCATTAGTCGCAGCGATGTTTGAAGTCACCTTCTTGTTAGTCGTTCACAATTTGCAATTAATTATTGACCAAACACGAATTGTGGTTTAAGAAACTCGACTGATTTCAATAAACAGTAAATTGTATTCAATACATATTGAACTAAAATCTAATGTAACGAAATTATACTCGAAGCTTTGAAAATAAATGAAATTTTACTATTTTACATTATTTATTTATTAATTTCTTTTAAGGATATGCAAGTATAATGAAGTCATTATACTGAAAAGTATTTCCATTTTAGAAAAAATAGAACTACTCTTCAAATTAATTGTGCTCAATTTTTATTTTAATCTGTCGGGTTTCCACTTACGTAATAAAATCATTTGCACTACTTAAAAAAAAAACATAAAATTCTTATGTACTGATGCTTTATTATTCTTCCTCTCTACACACATTGAAAGAACAAGTCGAAATTTTGCAATATATAAGCGAACAAAATTGGCTGATAAATAACGAAAATTTAGTGCACCACACATCCGCGCGCACATTTCGACTGCAAAAGACACGAAAAAAGTTGCTACAGTATTTTCTCAAAAAAAAAACTGCTTCCATCGTTGCAAAGTTTCCTCAACGAGGAAGCAAAAAAAACTGTCGAATAATTAACGTTAAAGCAAAAAAAAAACGAAGAAATTATCGTTCACGTCGAAACGTCAGACTATCGAAAAATTCAATCTGGTGCTTTGCGTAGGCTCCATATACCTCGGCGATCGTCCTCGATATCGACGGCATTGTTTCAATTCGGGGCGGCCCGCCTTTGTCGCGGCGCGGCCGCCTCGGGAATCGGCCAGATAACGAGCGAATGCAGGCGCACGTGGGAAGAATGGAAAAAAGCGGGGGATTCGCGCGGCAAGTGGTACGAGACCGAGTCGCTCCTCGGGCCCCGGAGATAATGCCGAGAAGCAAAGGAGGATTCATTGTTATTGCTTTGCGCAATCTTCCTCGTGGACACTGAAGCCCCGGCTTCGACGCGCCTCCGAATGATTTTGCATGACTCGATGGAAAAGCCGCCGATTGGCTTCGCGGATAAGGCTACCCGCGGAACGGTCATCTCCATCATTTTTCCGGAAACCTCGCGAGGCTCGTTACACTCCGAAGAAATTTCCATTCAGTTTGGCTAATGAAAAAGTTAACGTTTGGCTGATTGCACGGCGAACGTCTCATTTTCAAGCGTTTCGAGCAGTGAGTGCTGTTTTTTTTTCTTTAATCGCTTGGAACAGCGAGCACGTGGGCTTTGATTCTTATCTTTTATTGTTTTGCGGTGAATTTGCAGAATCACTAATTGAAAAAGTGACTTTACACTATTTTTACGGCGAGGCTGCACTCTTATTGCCGTTTAGAGCCGTGTACGTTATAAAACAATGAATTGTCAGCGTTTCGAATTTATTGGAATAAAAAAAAAAATAGCTCTCTTCTTTAATTTTTAGCTTTAGAAAGTGTTCGGATAAATTTCACAGGTAAGAGGGAAAGAAAGAACTTTGTGCGAAGAATTTGGCGTAAACCAAAGAAGCAGCCTACTTTTTTCATTTGGTACTTTTGAAAATGTCGAAATGTGAATTTCGTGCAAAAAATAAAAGGAAGAGGAGAGAGAGAAGAAAAAAAAGAAATATCGTGTCTGCTGCCGCGGTGTTTCGCCTTCGAGACAACAAACGCATAACACGCGTCTGTCCTTTTTAGCCGAGCCTCTTTAAACTTTTAAAACACATACACAGAGGCCTAACGGACCGCAAAAAGTCGACGATCGCTCGGGGCCGGGTCTTTTGGTCATATTACGGATGTATACAAAAATTTAACGATACACCTCGTGTTTTCGCCGAAAAAGATATACACCGGGGGTCGAGCGAATAATTCGATTTCGTTCGGAGCGCCACGACTACTCGAGAGGAAAGAAAAAAAAAACATTTTTGAACGACCCGCACTTTTCGAATGGCGAACGCCTTGCCTCGAAGCGGTTTATTTGATGCCGACGTAATGAGGCCTTATTGAAACATAATCTAAAATGGAAATCTCATTAAACGTAATGGAGGGGCAACTGATTGTCAATTTTTCGGGAATCAATCAAATTTTCAACGGCAGCTTAACGGTAGTGCCCTAATACACGGCCGTTAAATTAATATCGCTTTACTTATTGAGCCGTTGATGGAGCGAGTAGACACCGGAGTTTCGGACTAATTGAGGATCGAGAACTTTCAGATCGTAAATTAAACATTTTAGATAAATGTCGATTTCTCCGGAGTAATCGCGAATTAATATTTTTAACTTTAATTATCAATTTAATGGGGCGCGCTCGATTATTTAACAAATTGCGTTACATCGATCAAAATGCATTTTAAGCGTAGCGCTTAAAATTACAAATTCATTATGTTTGATATTATAATAAATTTTTTATATAAATTAAAAGTTTGCCGAACAAATGACGTTCATCACCGCGAGATATCGGGAAAACCTTGGAACTGCTCTGTTTTTATCGTAATTGAATTCTACGGAAGACGAACCTCGGCACCGTCCGACAGTTTATTTTACAAATTAAAATACCCAAAGTAACGCGCGCGCAATAACTCACGAGAAACTTAATTTCAGGCTATTTTCACAGCCTCAAAATTAAGCCATAACCGTAAGGAAGCGAGCGAAATTAAGAAAAGTTATGCTTATACTATACCAGCGATAATATCCGAGCGTAATATTTTATGAACTACCGAAATTCATACACCGGAGACCCATCCGTGCCGGAACCATCAGGATCGATAATTAAAGGCGCGATCGATTATAAAAACGAATGAATTTAAACCCGCCGCGCTCGCATCCTCCGAGATAAAAAAAATATATATATAAATGTCCCCCCCGTAAAAAAAAAAAAAATCTCCGAACTCGCGCAAAAATTCGCCAAGAAAACTGGTTTCCTTATGACTCTATACCTCGCGCCGGAGCGTAAATTGATTTTAAAAATACAGCTCCCGGGCGCTGCTTTACGACGCCCGGCTCGTAAAAGCGCCCGGCGGGGTGGGGGGGAAATCGGCCGGTAATTAGCCGGACGTATCGAAGCCGTGCGTTTCGCCCCGCGAGAATCCCGCGCTGCCCCATCGGTAATGAATCGACTTTAAGACGCGGACTCGCCCCGGACTGACGATCCGGTGGTAGCGCGGCCCGTTTATGCCCCCTCCGGGCGGACGGTAATGAATTACGGTATCCCGTAAATTAAGCCGCGCTTTTCCGTAAATCTCTTCATACCGGAGCGAAAAGTCCCGACGGTCGTTTGCGCCGAGGGGGAGGCTCTCTCCGATCGTGCTGCTCGTGTTGAGAGACGCTCGGGCGATTTTATTGATGTCCGCAAGCTTAAGCTTCGAGGGAGAATTGCTGCTGGAGGTTCAGCCGACGGGGGGAGGCTTGGAGCTTGTGGGGATATATTTAGAGGGTCGTTATTGAGAAATGCGTTTTTAGGAATAAATTTAATTGAGCGTTTTAAGAGATTCGATTAAATTTCAACTTGGGATCGATTTAATGCAATGCTTTCTTTTTACAATCGTCTACGCTGAAAAAAGGGAGAGTCTTCTAAAAATTTATAGGAAACGCTGCTTTTTCATAAATTACGTGTTTCTCCTTTTTTTTTTAACGAATCTCCTAGAAAAAGGACAATTTATTATATTCATTTAAATTTATGTTAAAAAGGAAATCATAATTATTAGGAATTATTATTAGGAATTTATTATATTACTTTATATTTATTTTAAAAAGAAAATTCTCCTTTTTCGTTAAGGAGTTTTTGATTTTTCGTTTAGGAATTTCTCCTATATTTTTTCAAGGAAAAACTCCTATTTATGAAAAAAAAAGAATTTCCTTTTTAAAGAGTTTAGGATTATAAGAGGTTATAGGAATTTTTAGCATGTTTTATAGTAAAAATCGTCATAATAGGTCGAGTATATCCCATTGTTCCTGCGAAACATAGTAATTTTTACTATAAAATTTCTCTCCGTATATCAATGCAGAAAGGGTGTAAGAAGGTACGGTGGTGTAATTGAGCTTTACCGATTGGGCGCGAAATTTAAAAGAAAATAAAAAGTATTTCTTCCAGCAATAAAAAAAGACGATGGAAAAGAAGAGACTGAATTTTTTTTTCGAATATTGAGTAGTATGTCATCAAGACAAGCAGCGTGAAGTGAATATAACCGTAGGTATCATTTTTAATCAAGGATATAAATGACTCGTAAAATACAAGTTTTCAGAAATGATACTTAGACGTGAGAGACACTCTTACCTTCATTTTAATGACACTAAATATCCAAATATGCCGAGTATGTGTACCTTTTTTACACCCGGCCTAATTCGACGTGAAATAAAACTCGCCTACCGAACCTGTCATTAAACCCTGATGAAACAGGTGCACCAATCAGTCGACGCGGTCAATCTTGAGCAACGAATTTTAACGAAGCAGCGACGTTAGCTTTATTGCCCCGGCATTCACATGCAAATGAATCATCGTTGAGATGCATTAATGTCTAGTTATACGCTTGCGAAAAAGTCGCCGAGGAAAATCGTTGTTGATAGGACGCGCGCGTAATAAATCACAACATCGTTCATTCAAGTACATCATTTTTAGAACACAATAATGTCCCTTAAAGTTATTGCGTATCACAACTTTTTTTTCAATTAGCCCGACTACAAAAGGCCTGCTTTTATTTTTACATTTTCACGGGGCTGTAACTGTCAAAATATCACTTGCTGAATTCACTGATTTATAGGTCAGGTTCGAACATTTTTTTTAACCAGATGTACTATAGTCATTTAGTCTATTTATAATTATGTAGACTAGTCGTTAATGCTTAGTGCCGTTATTATGGTTTCTTCTTTCTTAAAGAATAAAGAAATACTGCAATTATTGATAGAAGATGATTTTACTTTAAAAAATACTATGAAAGATTGTTATAAATTCTTATATATTTTCAAGATTTCTTATGTGTCTTCTAGAAATAATCTATAAAATAAATTTAATTTTGATTGAAAATTAAAATCGCTACATTAAATAATTTTTCGAGAATAATGAAATAATTTTTTTCAATCGATCCAGTGATTCTTCGGATACATTTTCATCGTCCAACGGCATGTTTAAATTGAAAAATATTCAGAAAAATCTAAAACAACACTGAAAAGAAGGAAAGGAGGAAGGATAAAGGAGATTCTTCTAAAAACTTATAGGAAATTATCCTGTTTCATAAATTAGGAGTTTCTCCTTGAAAAAAAAGGAAAAGCTCCTACACGAAAAAGGAGAAACTCCTTAATGAAATAGCAAATTCTCCTTTAGAAAATCATGGTTTAGGAAATTCACCTTTAGAAAATCATCGTTTAGGAAATTCTCCTTTATTAAATCATCGTTTAGGAAATTGTCCTTTTTCGTTAACGACTTAGGGTCATAAATTAGGGGTTTCTCCTTTTCTGAAAAAGAAGAATGTCCTGTAAGTTTTTAGGAGAATCTCTATTTTCTATCAGTGAAAGCTACAACTGATTTAAAACCTGCTCATCACTAAAAAAAAAAGAAAAATCCCTAAACCTCCGCACAATTAAAACTCCCAATCAAAGCAGCATCGCGGAAGGCCCTAATGTATTTATTACCCACACTCGATGGAGCCGCAGCGCGGCCATATTTCACGCGCGACGCAGCCATTTACAGAAAAGCCGTATAAACACAGAAGCGCTCGGCGAATCCTTTTCCCCAGATAATCGATCGTCCCACGATGCGAGAGAGCACGCGGCATTCCCTCGGATATCAGTCCCCGGCGTGTTCCCGTCGTCTCGCGGTCACCCTGAGGGAGGGAAGCGGGAGGGGGAGGCAAAAGGATGCCGCCGTCGACTTCTCGGTATAAGCCAGCGGCGGCAAAGTAGCTGCGCCTTTATATACGGCCAATGCTAATCGATGAAGATGTACTGCGCGAGCCTCCCGCTTTTTCGTAATTTGTCCGCGGCGCGACGGGCGCGAGATCGCCGCCGCGGAGGAGCATAGGAGAGCGGCGCGCGATCTCGCCTTTGCGGGCGATAGGCGAGCAGCGTGTCGAAGGGCCTTTTTTGCCCGGGTGATTGTCGCCTAAATGGGAAGGGCCGCTGGCGATCCGCGGAGTATAAGGAGCGCGCGCCTGCAGCTGAGGCCTCGCGGACTTTTTCTGCGTCGCGCGAGAGACGCGCCGAAAAGGGGATTTCGGCGACTCTTTCCGTGAATCGGGAAAGGATGCGGTGGGCCTCTTTTCTTTTTCGGCTGGCTGATTAATGTGACGCGTCGATGAGAATTCATTTGTTTTATAAGGAGTGACGGCTGATTTTTGGCCTCGGTGTAATTTGATTGTCAAGTAAAATCAACGGTGCTTGGCAAAAAAATCTTCCAGCGTAAAAAAATTTAAGTCAGGATAAAGTTTACCCAAAGTTCAGGTTTGGCGGTCGCAGACATGAACATGGGCAATGGGACTTTACCGAACTTGCTTCTTATATAATATTGTATAATTTATAGAAGTTTGTAGATGTGAGATATAAATGGATAAATTACATAGTTTTTACATTTATTTGTTTTTAATGTTCGTCATGTGAACGGCTTTTAAAATGAAGATAAACTTCATCTGAAATTTGTATAAAGTATTGCAAAATTAAATAAGTTTTTTTTATTTATTTTTCCAGAATAAACTGCGTTACATTTAAACAATAACCCTACAGAGGTAAATCAAATTTGTTGTTTGTAAGTCTTGAGTATATACAGAAAATATCTTAAGAAGTAATTTTATTACATTTAAATAAAATATCGATAATTTTAATAACGTACAGAAATATAGAAATGAATTACGAGCGATCGTCTCAACAATAAAATAACAATTTTTTTTTCTATCAATATGTATACATTCAGATTGTTTGAATAATTCATTCTTCGAATTTATCACTACTAGTTGTTTTACATATACATATAAAATCTTTAGTGTGTAAAACCATTAATTGACCATTATGCATTGCTTTAATATAATTATTTTCATTACATAGATAATTTTGATGAATTTTAATACAATGATGGACTTGTTTTTTGTTTTACTACCCAAGATTTAATTCCTATTTTCACTACTACTTTACAGTATCAATTTAACTTTCCCAAGGCAAAACATTGTTGTAAATTCATTGATTTTCTTCAAGTAAAAGAATTTTCAAAAAGTAGTCTAAACAGCCGGCTCCGAATATTTCGAAGCATTTGTAGCAATTTTTTATAATTCCATTATTAATTATACCGTTAAATAATTTATATTACAGCGTCTTTAAACTTTTACTGAATAACAATTAATTACTTTACAGATATCCAATAAAATTTGTATTTATCAATGTCCAATTGTCGCAGCCATTAAAAGAAAAGCCAAAAAGCACTTAAGTAGATAAAGTCCGGGACCGGCAAGACCGCGCATACGTCGAAAAATAATTCACGTTTTTTATTTCATTAGCCTCCTCGCTAAAAATAAAATCGGTATCACTGTGCAACGAATTATACAAAAAAAATATACGATTGCGTAAAAGCACTCATAAAAGCTTACCGACGCGGAGAGTCCTCTACCCGCGCACCGAGCAGCAGCTCGCGTCATCCGCTCGACTAAAAAGAAAAAAAAAGTGCGCCATAATCAGAACGTAAAAGAGTCCCGGAGCCTCGCGATAAAAAGCGATAATCGCGCGTCATCGTTCCCCTTTCGCGCAACCGCGAAAATCACTCTCGGCCGCACACGCGCTCTTCGACACACATACACGCGCGCACACCCACAAACGCAGCCCCGTACTGAAATATATACATATATACACTCGCTGGATGCGCGCGCGCGACGAAAATTGCTCCCGGAGCGCACAAGTCGGCCCTAATTAAAAGAGCCGCGCGGATGATTAATGCGCTGTAAATAATAACTAAATATCCCGGACTAAACGAGCGCGTTGTCGAGGCCTTTTCGCCTCCCCCCGGCGCGTCGCGGCCTAAGCGAAAACCATCTGGCTCTCGCGCGCAGCTCGCGGGGTTCCACATAGCGCGCGCGCGCGATGCGATTATCTTAATAGCGCGAGCGGCTCTAATGAACAGCGAGATTCCTGCGCCTCTTCGCGCCGCTTAGCCCGGCTTTTGTTGAGCGCCGAGGCCTCCGCACCTCCGGGACCCCTGAGCTGCCTGCCTGCCTGCCTGCAACGCTGATGGCGGAACCTCGCGTACGCTTTTTCGCAGCTTGCAAAGTTATATGGTCGGGCAGTAAAATTTTAATATGAATGAACGAAGATGAGCTCGGATGAATTTTATCTGCGAGCTTGAGGTACAAAATGTCTAAGTAATATTTTTTATTTACAGGCGGGGTGTATTATACGCATAAAGGGGCGCAAGCGCGTCGTTCATTGTTTTGCGGAAATCACGTGGTCTTTTGATTTTCCTTTATTGGCAATGTATTCTTTTATTTATTTATTTATTTATTTAAGCTTTATTTATTCTTTCATTTATTTATTTATTTTTTATACTTTATGTGTCAAGGATTGTTTTAGGATATAAAAATGTGAAAAGTCACTCTATTTGATGTCAAGATCCCATAATTAATTATACCGTTAAATAATTTATGTTACATCGTCTTTAAACATTTACTGAATAACGATTAATTACTTTACAGATATCCGATAAAATTTATATTTATCAATGTCCAATTGTCGCAGCCATTAAAAGAAAATCCAAAAAGCACTTAAGTAGATAAAGTCCGGGACCGGCAAGACAGCGCATACGTTGAGAAATAATTCACGTTTTTTATTAATTAATTCACTCTATTTGATGTAAAAAGTATTGAGGGACCTTATTCCTTGATCATTTTAGTTTTCAAGCGAATTCTTCGAACTGAGAAAAGAAAGATTAATTATTATCAGAAGGTTACTAGGTTTTCCAGTGATTAATAAAAGACACTAGAAATAACAAGTAAACATTACCGTTAAAATTTTAGTATTCATAGTTATACTTAGTTGTTATACTTTAGTTGTTATATACTTATTTCTTTTTATTTTTAAGAAGTGCAGTAAAAATTAGACTAGAAACACTAGAAATAACAAGTAAACATTACCTTTAAAATATTACTATTTATAGTTATACTTACTTCTTATATTTTAACTACTATTATAGCAATTTTTTTTCAGATTTAGTAAAGTTTAGAAAAGAAGTACAGTAAACATTACAATAATTATTAAAAATGTCTATACAATTTAGTATACTTTCTATAAGAAAAATGACTACAGTTCCTTAGTGCTTTGCTCTATCGACTGTAAAAACTGTTACTAAAAAAATAATAACGATCACTACATTCAGGTTTACTACGATTCGCAATAAAATCAACATTTGACTTTTTTCTCAATGCAGCTTTTAACTCTTTCCTCTTCCAAGAGTATAAATGGTACGAGATTTTAAGAAACTTTCGAGCCAGGGGCATTACTTATACTCTCTAAAATGTTCTCGTATAAAATGTCATAGTTACGCTCTATTGTTTAGGAAACCGCGGACTAGTGGTATACGATGCATCGATCACTTTTTAAAGGCAGCCCACAAACTCGTGGAAAAATTTCGAAATAAAAAAAATTACTTTCGTTTCCATGAGTACTTCCATTTTTGCGCGGCAGCGGATCGTGAATAGCTCAGGCGTCGCTCGCAGAAACAATAAAGTGCAAGATAAAAAAGGCAAGGAGGAAAGACGGAGTGTTGAAAAGTCGGGAGTGAGTGAAAGGAAGAGGAAACGCCTCCGTTTCTATTATGTGACTTTACGTTCTGGCCTCCCCCTGCCTCCGTCCTTCTGCAGCGTTGGGTACCGTTCCTCTCGAGGCGCACGTCCAAGCGGATCCGAGAAAGAGGCGCGAGCAGCTGGTTACCGCGAACCGGAAGAAATCTCGCGGAATCGCCAGGCAAGAAGGAGGACGAGCGTCATTAGCTCGTTCTAAGGTGTTTACGAGGCTGCGGGGATATATCAGGCGGAATTAATTTTCCATCCTTTTTAAAGTTGCGCAAAAATCGAGGTTTTTGCCATCTTCCAACATGCAATTCATCGCGGGAGAAGGCAAAAAATTATTTGAGCGGGTATATGTAAACTTTATACGGTGACAAAGTTCCTCGTGTGGGTGCGAGTGCGTGTGTTCGATTAATTTACGGCGTACGTAAAAGTTATGCGTAATGAACATATTTCATAAATTGAAATAGTTTAATCGTAAGGGGGACGTTTCCACAGATTTATGAGAAGATTAACGTAATACTTTGATAAGATTTTAATTAACATAAATAATAAAGAAAGAATATTTTATATTTTACTCAAACTTATATTTATTTTATTACATACTACTATACATATACTACATGTACTTTCACGAAAGAATATTTTTGTGTTGTTCAATAAATTCTACTTCAATCGTTTAATATCTTAAATATTTGGTTTATACATAGAAATAAAATTATTCTTCAGTAATACAATAATCAAATAATTCAAACCCTTAATGAAATTCATTAAATATACTATTATTTATTACTATAAAGTCATCGTTTGATTTAATAATCAAACAAATCCTGTTAAACATTTTTTTTTCAATTCGCATAAGGACTTAGTCCTTTAAAATATTAAATAAAGATTTTTTTTTTAAAGTTATATAAGAACTAATCCGTTAAAATGTTAAATAAATAAATAAATTTTATTCTATATTAAATTATTATTATTATTATAAGTATACGTGTCTATTACGCTGAATTACTTAATTAATTCTTCACCTTGAAAAATGAAAATCCCGCTGTCGCCGGAGCACTGCAGCATTTTTTCAAAGTCACCAACCGATAGGCAACGATTAATCTCCAGATAATTGTTCGCGTCGGAAAAAAAGCTTTTTCGAGGAATAGATAAGCAGCGCGCCAAGATCAATTCCATTCAGCGCAACTACAGTTACAGTCATCTCGCAGCGATAGGAAGTCGCGCGGACCCATCATTAATTTTCGAAGAATCCCCGAAAAAAAAAAATCCTCGACTCACCTGTTGCCTGATGTACGGCCGTCGAAGGGTGGGCAACTCAATCGAGCGTTAGCCTCGAGTGTGTACGGCGTGTCGCCGTCATTATCGCTGTTGTCGTAGTCTCCATTATTTTCCTTCCGGGTGACGCTTTTCCATCGACGATGGATAAAAACGTCGCGGCCCATAAGCCTCCCGACGCCCGGGGATCGTCTTTTAATATTCGCAGGACGATAGATCCTTTCATGAATAATGTGAATGGCGCATCGAAAGGTGATAGATTTCATATTGGACAGGGGCGCCAATCAGTGATAAAACACACGGCGACATTTTTGCGACTGCGTATTATTTTTCCTCGCGCTTCTTCACTGCCGCTGGATAAATTAATTCGCGTAAAAAATTTCAGTGTAATATAATTTTTTTTTTTAAATCGATCGATGCGTGTATACCCGTGAATTTAATAAACATTTTTGTTTACAGTGAATATTTTTTTCAAGATGAAAAAATTGATTTATGACGTAGAAGCGTGATATTGGTTTAATTAATTTTAATGTTACGCTTGTTTGTTTATAAAGGTCAGTTAATACTCGAAGACTGTAATTAGTAAAGATTATTTTTGTATTTTTGTTACGTTTAGTTTTAAATTTATTTTTAAGATTTTTTATACGTAGAATTTATATATGTAAATCTGTCTGGTTTAATAAATAATTAAATAAATTCTAAAGCTTACATAAAATTTTAAATGCAATATGAAATACTCGTAGCGATTTTACGTAAAATATTGAATTGTTTTCAAAATTTAATTAAAAGCGTAACAAATTTTTTTTACCGCGATTGTATAAATATAGCCCTTGGAACTAATTAAATTAACATTTCTCAACATTACGCATTTTCTCCATGCAAAAAAGAAATACTTAATAATTAGCTAAAATAAATAATATTTTATCCGACGATATTTAATGAAGCAATAATAAAGCGAATGCTTGTAAAAATCGAAACTGCAAGTTCGAAGCCTCTGCCACTGACGGCAGAACGAAAATAATAAATACGTCTCAATTAATTAAAATCTTGAGCCTCCTCTCAGCGGGAGTATTATTTTATCAATTTCTCGGTATCTTACCCTCGCCGAGTTATATCGCTCCCTAATCAATGCCCCCTCCGTGCGAG
Source organism: Sycophila sp. Sp_5 (assembly GCA_018906775.1). Taxonomy (NCBI): domain Eukaryota; kingdom Metazoa; phylum Arthropoda; class Insecta; order Hymenoptera; family Eurytomidae; genus Sycophila; species Sycophila sp. Sp_5. The sequence goes on along the minus strand of JACCID010000054.1, from coordinate 759,017 downwards.
GTACACAATCCCGCGGCGTTTACACGACACCCAGCGATAAATCAGCCTCCCCGTTATTATGCAAAAAAAAAAGTAAAACAAAGGAAAAAAAGGGATAGAGTGCCTAATTTTACGGTGTCTTTCGCTTAAACTCCTCCCCGATCGCGCCGTTGCGGAAAAGGCAATCGGCGCACGCGCGGGAATTTCACCGAAGCGGAAAAAGTGGGAGTGTACGAGCGTCGCAGTGCAGTTTTTTTTTTCATTCGAGGCGGAATAGCACCGGCCGGTGCTCTGCCCACCTGTAGGCGCGCTTTTTACCCCCGTCGACGGGTTTCCATGGAAATCTTGGCGAGCGATAAGCTCCGCTCTTTAGAATGTAAATCGCGCGTGCGCTTCTTTCAATCGCGCGCGACCGACGCCCGATTTGGCGCACGGCGAAATCGGATGCGCCTTACTTACCCTTTTTCTTTTGCGGGTGATGGTTTCCTATGGGAAAGCTCACTCGTCGTCGGTCGCTGGGTCTATATGGGGATGGGAATCCGCGGGGAAAAAGCGCGGCGTTGAGGAGTACTGGGACTCAGTGTGAGATTCTCTAATGATTCTCTAATTTAATTTTGCTGGAATGTGCGTGCTTACGTGTGTTTTATTTGGTTCGGCGTTTGTTAGAACTTTTTTTTGCACTTAATTGCGGAAGGATACGAGGGCTGAATAAAGACTGTCGTTGAGGCCTTGTACCGCTAAAACGACTGCAATCAAAAGCGTGAAATGTCTTTTAGATTTATTTTATTTTATTTTATTTTTAATTTAAAATACTGTGGTAGAAAGTAACGTCAACTGGCGAATAAAATTGATATTTTATAAAGAATCCTGAGAGTAATAATTTTATTTATTATTATTCGAAATATTAGGCAAGTAGATTTTGTACACTTCAATACTAGTTTCTAAAAATAAGGCATTGTTTGAATCCAAATTAAAAATAGATTTATTATAAATTTTAGTTTATTGTACAAAATATTCATCTGTGAGAAAATAAATGATAAATTTATTATTTTAAAGCACAAGAGGACAAGTTTATTAATTTAAAGTCAAAGTACAAAAGTTTATTTTTATTATATCTATATACTTAACATTTCAATTTAATTAATGAAAGAATATTATGAAGAGTGTCATCAAGGTTCTTCCCGTCTAAATCAGGAATTTGCGAGCGGAAAAGATAATGAAAATACTTCAAACACCATTTTACTTTCTATTTTTATTTTATTCACTTTCTGGTGTCGATCGCTTTTTGATAACTGAAATTTCAATTGCCGAACAATTGATTGGCGTTTTTCATAAATTCATCTTTAAGAAACGTTCTATCGTAAATAAAAGTGATTCTATCCGGAACAAAGGTGCTATAATTACAGACTGCAAAGTAGTAACATTTGTTTACAAAATTATTCCATTACTATACAGATAGTATACAATTATTTTTTTAAATATTACTGAGAAAGAAGATTTTGCAAACTTTTACTCTCTAAATCTGAAAATGTGAATAGTGACATATTCGATGTGAAAAGTCGTTCACGTACTAAATATGTGAACGATTTTTCACATCGAATATGTCACTATTCAAATTTCTATCTGAAATTCACATTTTTAGATTTAGAGAGTATAGACCGACTTTTTCAGTTTTTTAAACTAATTTATTGCAGCTGAGACAGATCGACCAATAAATTTCGTGCTATCACCAATCCTGACTTTGTTTTTGAGTGAAAAATTAATGAAATATCAACAATTATTTTTATTTAATTTAATGTCAAACATTTCAATATACATATACGAGAATCCAGTACAATCTCCAGTATTTTAAGAAGCCGCTTTCGTTTTAACTTTTACGTTTTACCTTGTTCGCGATAAAAAAAAAGAACGAAATTGTCCTCATATGCATCGACAGCGGCAGCTGCGTGTAAACAACCGAAGGCACTTTTCACACGAGATACGCGTGTAGCAATTAAAAAGCTCTCGCGAGATTAGTGCCCGCAATTGCGGCTCGCGCGGCGCAATGGGAAACTCGATATCGGACCCCGGGCGAAATTGGGAGGACAGGAATTTTAACTTCGGGAATAATGGCGCTTTAATTGCCGGACTACGCCTCGGCGTCCGATTAAGCAGTAAATTCGCGTGAGGCCGCATTAAATTCGGGGGAGCCGCGAGCGCGCCAAAAACCCGCCCACGAGTCCCGCGCGAGGATCCCCCTCAAAACGTATAAACTTTTCCGCCGTAAATAAGGCCGTACGACTCGGCGGTTAAATTAAAAGTGCCAGGGAGGGCGGGAGGGAGCCGCGAGGGGATATATCGTTAAAAAGCGCGCGTTTTAATTCGGCGATATCGCGAGGTGACGGCGGCCTTTTTACGGACGCTCAGTTTGACTTTTTTTTTTTTTTTAAAGCAGACGGATTACAGTTTTTTGCGATTTAATAAATCCTTTGGCATTTTATTGACGCCTTTTTATTTTCATATACGCGAGTAATTAAGTTTATCTTGGGATTAACAGTTGATCTTAATTAATGACACTTTTATTTTTGATCGTATTCTTAATTTAATAAATAATCCGCTGCGATAAAACATTTACGATTTCGAAGATGAATCGTAAAAGTTTTTCTTTCGTGGCCGAAACAACAGTAGTGTGTCCGCGATAAGGTTTTTATGCGTTCAACTTATTTTGTCGCAGAAACGTAATACAGTCATTTTTTAAATGTCTAATTAATAAACACTGCCTGATTAAATAGACGCATCAATTTTAATCAAAATTACGTTTCTTATAAATAAAAAAAAAAAAAAACAAATCGATCGTTTAACGGTTTTCAAGTAATCCTTGTTATATGTATATATACTTTTACACTATAAAATACTGCATTTACAAATGAAATGCTGTAACAGTATCCATTACAAAGCAAAAAAAAAAGAACTAAAAGAAAAAGTAATTGCGCTCAATACATAATTGCGCGTAACTAAAAACATTGGGCCTCGTCGACGAAAGTCAAATAAAAGAAGGCGCCAGTGGGGCATGAAAAATCGATCGAAATGTTATACGCAGCCTTTTTACACCCGTGGAAATGGCTGCTCCTCGGGATTTTAAGATGTCGTTCACAATTGAAATGATCGCTCGGTCGCGGGGCTTAAAAACGCAGAGTGACGTCAGCCGCGCAATATTCGGCCGGCGATTTATCGGGGGGCTCTATAGTCTTAGCCGCGCGCATGCGCACCGCCGCCTCCTTTTACGACTTCTGAATTATAGACGGGTTTTTAATGAGCTTGTTACCCCTGACGCACCGCAGTTCCACCTATATGTTTACAAGATCGTTGCCGTGCTCTCCGAGCCGATATTTTTTTCCTCTCCTTTTTTTTTTCTTTTTTATTTTAAACTCCGACCGTTACCGACGTCTAAGAGCGTTTAATTTTCCAATCTCTGGCGGGATTCGCACGCGGAATTTAAAGGCCTTGATTTTGGAACGATGATACCTTCTCGTTGCGGCATCTTGTTTTTTTTTTTATTTTTTTAATTAGTCGTTTGGCGGAATTAAATGCACTTTCTTTCGCGGTGCTCGATTCTATCTTGATCTTAATGTATTAATAAGAAAGGGAGGCACGGGGAAATTTGGTTACTTTATATTCTAAGCTGATCAAGCTCGCAAGTATTACGTTACTAATTAGCTGCTTTAAAAACGTCACTCTGCGCTGATTGAAGCGAAGGGCGTCAATATTTTTTATTTTATCATTTTACGTGAAAAGTTTATCAAAGTGCAAAAATATCTAATTAAATGTTCCTTCTTTTTTTTTGTTTATCGTAAATTTAATGACAATTTTATTCCGTTTATTAAATAAATTAATAAATAAATGGAGTTGTCATTATAGAGAAATCTGATTATTACACGATCTTAGGACGTTCTGTGATGAAAATGTGCCTCAAAGACGATTGATGAAAACTAAGTTTTATATTTATAGATGTACGAACAAATTTTTTAATTAATATCACAACTCTCTTGCATAATACACGGACAGAAATATTGAAGTAAAAATTACTATGTTCCGTAGGAACAGTGGGATATACTCGACTTATGTCGATTTTTACTATAAAACATATTAAAAATTCCTACGTACGTATATTAGTAAAAATCATCGTAATACTACGAACATAGAAATTTTTACTATAACATTTCTCTCCGTGTATAAACGCTAAATACAGAAAATAAAATAAAAGCGCGCATCGCTCGGCCAAATCGAAACATTTTTTTATCTCAAGAGTAAACCGTAATAGAAGACGAGATTGTAACGCGCTTAATTTAAGCCTCCCCCGATTAATTTATACAATATTCCCGTGGCGCGCTCATTAAAACGTTTCGCCGCAGAAATGCCTTTTCGAGTTAACGCTGAAAGCACGAATTAAAGGGGAACGCAGTAAAGTACGCAAAATAGCTACCGGGGAGCAGGACGAGGGTGTGTCGGAGTCGAGGCCGCCCGGAGGCCTCTTCTCTCCCTTTGCCCCTCTCCCACGCCCGGCGTGATTTAAAATCGAAGGTAAAGCCGCGCCGAGGCAAATCTCAACGCCACGTCCAAGTCCCCTCTTTCCCTTTTCTTTTGGTGCGTCGTTTCGCGTTCGCGCGTTGAAGTCACTCTTCGCGATGGCGAGGCGCACGCGTTATAACGTGCGGTCCGCGAGCGCTTCACGCTCGATTGAGCCCGCCCGGCGCTAATGGAACTGACGATGAACGCGAGTCGAATGAAGACGTTCTCGAAGAATTTTCATAAATTTGCGGCTGGAGCGAAATTTTTCAAACGTACATTTTTTTTATTCATATATTTTTTGTGTAAACTGATGGAACTAACGATGAAGGCGAGCCAAATGAAGATGCTATTGAAGAATTTTCATAAATTTACGGCTAGAGCGAAATTTTTTTTTATTTATATATACTTTTTTTGTAAACTAATGGAACTGACGATGAACGCGAGTAAAATAAAGACGTTGTTGAAGAATTTTCATAAATTTGCGGCTGGAGCGAAATTTTTCAAACGTACATTGTTTTTATTTATATATTTTTTTTGTAAAGTTTATGAACTATTTTTCTCGTTTTTAAAGAGAATGAAAGCGTAGGAAAATATGACAATTTTTTCAGACCTTAATTACTGCAAAATATATAATAAAATCTTTTTTTTTCATAAAGCCAATCTGTGACCACTTTCCTATACAGCCTACTAACTTGTACTAAATAATATCTGAAAGTGTAAAAATAAAAATAAAAAGTACCTACTAAATTATATACGATTACAGACCAGTAATTGCACGTACGATTTCTGACACCTACAACTACCAGCAGAATTCAGAATTCGAGGAAATGATCATCAACGCCGATGGATTTTCATATAAATGCACTTTAATTACTTCATAAAAACACACACTCGCGTCAGCGAAAATTCACAAGAAAAACAGTAGACGATCCGCTTTAAAGTCTCGCAAGAACGGGGCAAGCCTCAAATCCGAAAGATGAAGTTTTCTCAGAAATCATTAGCTCCTCCCGTCCGTGCGGAATGAGAAAAAAAAATCCAGAGTCAGCATCCCCCGCAATCAAGATCCCGCCGCGAAAAAGTCCTCGCGCCAAAGCAAGCAGGACGTGTGCACAAATAGCGCTACCACGTAATTACGGCTCGCGCGCTCGTCCACTCGGCGAAAAATCGCCGTCACCACGCCCCCACTCGCGGACGCTTCTAGGTAACGACCGCGCGAGTGGGAGCCGAGCTATCGCGAAAAAATCCCTTCTGCAATCACGAGTCAGGCACGCGGGGAGTAATTGTTGAGGATTCATCGTAATTAAGCGTCCCCCCGATCCACCCCACCCCACCAGGTGTACACCGGGACGGAGCGCGTACACCGGAGCCATGTGATAGCGTGCATGACTCGTTACATCGAGTAGCCTGGATAGAATCCGCTATGCTCGACTTGTTGCGCTTCTTCGGCTGGGGACGAGGCGGTCGGGCTGAGGGTGAACGATTTCATTGCTTTGCATCGCTTTAGGATCCAATGTGCACCGCTAAGAAAAGCTTTAAATTTAATGCAAATAGTGCAAGCAAATTTTATCGACGTACACGGAGAGAAAAGTTTAGTAAAAATTACTATACTATTTAGTAATGGAGAGACAGACTGGACTAATAAAAAAATTACTAAAAAGTATCGTAAAATTTGCTAAACTTGTAGAAAAATTTACTGTAAGTCTAGCAAATTTTACGATACTTTTTAGTAAATTTTTTTATTAGTTAATAGTATAGTAATTTTTACGAAACTTTTCTCTCCGTGTACATGAATTTTATTGAATTTACATTACCTACACGTGAAAATATTTTATACACTTTATATATACGAATTGTATTATATTGTTTTATATACTGTAAATTTGTGTATACATTGTATACAGTTAATGTATACAGTCTGTATCAAAAAATGGTTCTATTCAACTTGTATACAACTGTAACTAATTGTACAAATTTTGTGTATAAAATTATTCGTGCAACGATTAAATTGAGTAACTGTATACAACTGTATATAATAATTGTATATAACTATTTTTTATGCAAAATAATTTTCTAGAAAATTTATATTTTTGTTTACAGTTAAGTACATACATTAGCATATATGATTATACAAAGTTTTTTCCCCCAAAATGTCTAGTTGTATATAAGTTGTATATAATTACTCAACTTAATCATATTGCTAAATAATTTTATCTAGAAAATCTGTATAATTGTTTACAGTGAAATTCACAATTAATAAGTGAATATACATTTATTCGATATGAATTATATCCACTTATTCGATGTGAATTATATACACTTATTCTATCTGAATTTCACATATTCATTTTTAAAGGGTAGGATATAGTTGATTTTTTTTATTGTTTGTAACAGTTTGATAATGTGATTGAGGGGAGCAAAAGTGTCAATCTTATATCACTTAAATTGTGACGATAATTGACGTTAAACATGAAATATCAAGAAAAATCCATCTAAATTTTATAAAAATTATCTACTAAAATTGTTCCATCAAAAAAGCAGCCTAAACAATAAAACTGATTGTCAAGTACGATCGAAAGCTCGCACTATCAGTTCCAGGCATTCATAGCTCAGGTTAACTATAGGACATTTGAAGCGCGCCTACACAAAAGTAAAATTTTAACAAAAATCCAAAGAGCTAAATTGAAATGAACTCGCAATTTGCAAGTTTAGAGGCTGTAAGAGAGAAAGGTAGTATTATACGCAGGCACGGCGCCAGAATATTTTTTCCTCGTCGCTTCACCCTCATTTAGTGCTCGTTGTCGACGCTCGTTCGAGAGTCGCCAATTCATTAAGCTGTAATTGAGTTTTCAGCTCTCGCGATACAAGCCTCGAGATACACACCTTGCTTTTTCTTTCTCTCTCGCTCTCTCCCTTCCTCTCCTCCCCTCCTTCTCATTCTCTTTGTAGAGAAGACGGAGCGAGATACAGAAGCGCGCGTAAGCCACTGAAAAAGTGCGAATGCGCCAAAAGGAGCACTCGGAGGAGCCGTCGAACACGATACAAAGGCCCTGGAGACAAGAAGCGCACGAAGAAAAAAAGAGAAGTGTGTATATATACGAACGAGCGAGGAGAGATAAAAAAACTTCCAAGAGTGAGAGAGAGAGAGATGGATCGCATGGGAGATAGGGTAAGCTTGGAGGGGGGGGGCGCAGGGGGAAGAAAGAAAGACGGGAATTAAGCGAAGGAGAAAATCGGTGTGATCGATGTCCTGCCGCCTGATTAACTAAAGTTTTAACAAGCAGAGGGAGAAGATAAAGGTCGGTGCGCCGCCTACGTCGTGTACCACTCTCAGGGTATCTGGGTTTCCTGGTCAATCAGCATAAATGCGATATGCTGATTTTTTTATAGAGAGAAAGAGAGAGAAAGATAGAAAGAGATAGAAAGAGAGAGAAAGAGAAAGAGATAAAGAGAGAGAGAGAGACAGTCTGTCCAAGTCGTTCGGTCAGAACGTCGGACAAAGAGATCGAGTGCCAGAGAGCCGAGAGAAAGTCTTTCTGAGCTTTACAAGTCAATTGGACGACTTTTTTTTTTATGGTGAATGCGAGCTTTTCCCGTACTCTGGAATTTTGTATCCCGATGTTTACATCAGCTGCGGGATAATAATTCTGTGTATAAAACAATATGCAGTAAATACTTTTTTCTTTTTGAAATGTCTGTAAAATTATATATTTTGTATAGATAAGCTCATTTGAAGTTTTCGATACACCAGTTTTACTATACATGTAATTCAGAAAATTCGTAAAAGCTCGACAGTATTGAAATCGATCGTACATACATGACATCAACTACGGGAATAACAATTCCATAATATAAAAAATAGACAATGAAAATTCTCTTTCTTTTTAAATATGTTTATAAAATATATTTAAATTCGCATAAAAATCGTAATCCTGCGTAAAAAAAATTATCCAAAGTTCATCTTTGGCGGTCGTTGATATGAACATGGACAATGAGACTTTACCGAATTTGTTTTTATATTTTATAGAAGTTTGTTTAAATGCATGATATAAACGGATAAATTAACTTTGGGTAAACTTTATCCAAACTTAAATTTTTTTACGCGGCAATAATTAAAAGCGAAATTTAAAAAGTTTTTCTTCGCAGATCACATAAAATTATTTTCTAAAAATGCATTATGCAATACCTACATTAAAAAATATAAAGTAAAAATCGGAAAATGTCGCAAACAATAATCCAAACCGATAGCGATACCGTCGCAATCGATCAAAATATCGGTGCGGACGGTATATACAAAGCCAGAAATTCGCGACTCGATAAATCAGACGAGATTCACAAAAGAACGCCGCCTGTGCATTGGAGCGGTGCAGCTCGACTTATCCTACTTTACGTATATATATATATATATAAACGAGATGCACGCGCTCGGAGAGGGAGTAACGGTCGATCGCGTGTCTCAGTCAGGCGCTCGAATGAATCATCAAGGCTTCGTCCTTTTAATTAATGGCGCTCAACTTTGAATTTCGTGGCGCGGGGATACGTAACGAATGATTGGCCGGGTCGCGATTTACATCGGGCGCGATCTTGATCTACGGGTTCGCGCGGCCTGAGAAAAGTTAATAAACGTCTCCCTGACGGTCGCTGTATATACTTACAGCTTGACGGGACTTTCGGGATTTTTCGGAGTTTATGAATGAATTGCTCTCGTGAATCTTAATTAAGTACTTTCTTATTTTCGTGAATACTTGTTATTTTTTTTATTATTATTTCACTGCTAATAAAATTATTTGTTTGTTTAATGCAGACCTTACAATTAAATTAATGTATCTTTTTAATTGCAACTGTATGCATGTATGTTATGAGTATATATAAATGTACATTTACATTTGTAATTATATATCCTCTTTTATGAAAAGAAACGATGGAAGTATTTACATATGTGCACTCATGCATTTGAAGGAACAATTGATGTGATCAATTGTTACAGGTTAAATGACGCTGTGCGTTTAAATCATCAAACATTTTTTGATTGTTTAATTTCATTAAAAAATTGCTAAAGAATAAATAAAAATAGATATAAATTAGCTCATTCATTTATTTGCAGATTAATTTAAATTTTGTAAAAGGGCACACATTTCGAGATATTTGCAATTTTGTGTTCAATTGTATAGTAGGAAAGTAACTGGGATATTTTTTGCTAATTTGCTTTTTCTTGTCGTCATTATTGTATTTAAAGAGTATGAAAATAGTTTTATCTCGATTTAAAAATTGTTGTGACTTATGTCCTTTTTTCGAAATTACCTCAAATATAATATAAATTCTAACATTCTGAGGAGAATACATTATAGTCATTTCCATCGATTTCTGATAAAGAATATTTAAAATTAAAGAAAATTATTTCAGAACGGTTAAAAAAATCGAAAGAAATTTATAAAAATCATTTAAAACATTGTCCATTTATGTACTATAATGACTTTACAGGTTCGAGATCTTTGTAAAGCAACGAGTCCAAATGAGCACAAAATTTGAGCTGCACATAATCAGCAGTGCACAAGCTTTACAATCCTGTTTTGTTCAACTTACATTTGCTGCTTGAATAAATACATTTAAATTGTGCGGCGGAAATAGACGGTACTTATAATTTAGTAAATAAAGATAATGAGCAGCTTCATAATTTTATGCTAATAAGACACTTTAAAGAAACATGCTCGTAATAAAAAAAAAACTGCGGGAAACAAGAAAGTCACGTTAGCAGGCCGATTAAAATCGAGTCTCGCTATCCTCGCGATTATCGCCGTGAATATTTCGTAATTAAGTTACCGCCGAGTCAATAGTTACGATTATCTATTTAGCCGCCTTATCTGCGCAGATTAAAAACCGCTCGTATCGTAGGTCCCTCTCACCTCCCTAATAAACGTGAGAACGCGGAAGGAGCCGCGTCAACCCGTCCGGTCCCTCCGACCAAAAAAAAAACAAAAAAAAATGAACCAACCCATTGATAAAAGATCCAGTTCGCGCGTTGTTCAAAAGAGCACCTCGACGATCGGCCTCAAGGCGAAACAAAAGCCGCTGGAAACTGTTTTCCCCTCCCGGCGCGCCGCCTCCGGTCGTAAACGAAAAGTTCGCCCCCTTTTTTCCGGCCTCGAAAAATCATAAAAGTGTAATGCGCGCCGATTCGGGGCCCGGCGAAATATCGCGCGCGCGAATTTCGTTTTTTTCGGCGGCTTTTTGCGCGGGAGCCCGCCGAATGTAATTATTTCGCCGGTGGATGCTGTTTTTTGCGTACATAGCGCCGGAGGGGCAGCGCTCGCGGGGCCCGATGCCCGTCGGTGGAGCCCCGATCGTTACATGTCCGACAGGCATAAAATTTAATTTCACTTCGTCGAAGGATAATGCGATCTGCCTCTGCTCTCTTTTCTCCGATGATTCTTCAAGTGAATCTTCGACGGGATTGTGGATGCTGGAAACAATTGGTGTACCTTCGGTAATTGTACATCATTTGCGGGGCGATAAAATTTAATGAATTTTATTTTGTTAAGTGCAGTACCGACTAATGTGAGATTTTATTTAGTTATCTTTTTACTTCATTTTGAAAAGTTTCATTTCTATTTTCTCTTTGTGCGTGTGCGCGCGTACGCTTCGTGCGTATGAACTTTAAATGTGAAAACAAAATTATTTAAATTCTTCAAAATAATTTTCACTTAATTGATACGTACGCAGTTTACGATACAAGTTTCTCAACGGATGTCGTTAAAAACACACAAAATAATTAATATAACGTACCGGAATATTTTTGGAGCAAATTGGAACTTCACGATCGATCAATTTTTTTCCCATGCCTGACAAAATGAAGTCCCCGTAATGAAGCGACTTCATCGCTGGCGAATGCAAAATTTAAAATCACTTAATATACACACTGGAGGCGTTCGAGGCCCGCACCTCTCCGGTCCGAGACATAAACTTCGGTCCACTTCTTCGCCTTCCTTCTTTTATTTTTTTTTTTCTTTTCTTTATCCCATATCACGCTTCGCCTTCGAAATCGCCATACCGTTAGGCGAAGTTTAAAAGGATCCGGTACAAAGAGAAGTTTCGCACCCGCGCCGTTTCTCCTTCGCCTCGCGGCCGGTGAAGGCAAAACTCGCTTGGTGGACGAAAAAAGAAAATATTGCCAGGGTGCAAGGAGCAACAGAAGTAATCGCTCGAAACGAAAAAAAAATTAACCAGTGAAACGGTGCGAGGGAACTTTTGTTTTATGACCCCCGGGCGCATTTAACTACATCGAATTCGGCTCAATTTCCGATGATTCGAGCGTTTAAGTTTTTCAGCTGCATATTCAACAAGTTGCGCGAGCATTCTACAAGCCGTAATTTACTGTAATTGTATCGTTTATTTATATTTTTATAAACTTTTAAGGGCGACGAAAACTAAAAGATTTTAAGTACTTGAAAATGAATGCTGCTCGTTATTTGCATGATTTCAACAATATACGCCGGGAAGAAAGGTTAAACGTTTTGTAGTGTTTCTTACCAATGTACGAATAACTATTAAAAATTTTCGATATTTCGTAGTAATATAAAAAAAATGGACGGTCAAGTAGGTCTCATTAATAGAAAAAAAAAATTTTTTCTCAGAGAAGATGCTTCATTTTATTAATTTTTTGAAGAATTTATAACCAAAATTTTCATCCGTAAAGGAGTTTAAATTAAAATAATTTTGAATATTCGCGCTCGAATCACTTGAAGCTTTAAATACCTATTAAATTTTTATCGCTACTATAATAAGTTATTTTATAAGCAAATTAATTTCGCGTTTAGCTACAAACTGCTCTGTTTATACTCTGTATGCTCTGTATAACGAGTAATCGATAATCAAGTGCGATTAAATCTAAATCGAAAATGTTAATCCCGCAAGTAGGCCCATTATAAATTGAAAGCAATCATTGTCAAAGTAATAAATTTTAATTGAAATTCAAATAGCCATCGCTGCGGCGCCTCTTAAAATGCAAAGCCGCATAAAATTCCAAGTCGAAAAATTCAAATTCTAGGAGTAAAATGACCAAGACAATCGGCACGGCTTAACGGTGAACGGCCGGACGGTGCGCGCGCGGAACTTTTAAAACGGCTATTCAAAAGCCCGCGCGCACTAAAAACCACGCATTCATATGCGCGCTGAAAGTGGACGCATATATATTTGTTAAAAGCGCTTCCCCGAAAGGTCAAATCCTCCTACACCTACTATGTCGCTAAGTGGAGCATCGTGTACATATTATGAATATGCAATGGGCCCGCGTATACGTGACGATTGCGCGGCGCGCATGCGCGCGAAAGTCGCGCATTTTAATGTTATGCCGAGCGCGTGTACCGCGCCGACCCAGCGCTATGAGTGTATATATATATATATGTATATAAATATACATATATATATGTATGTACATACATGTATATATACTGCGGGGCAAAATGTGGCTTAGAATATTTTCTACGGTGCGATTTGAATGAACCTTCGCGGGCATTTCTGAAAAGACGCGGGGGAAGGGAGGGTCGCGGGTGTATACGTGAGCCACGCGTTGGTGCCTTTTGTGTGCGAGTATCTGTATAAGCGACGACTTATTGTAATTTATAATTTTCTCGAGGACTTTGAAAGTTATTTACTTATGCAAATTGTTGCAGTTGAATTTCACGCGGGCCATGAATATTCTCCAGGTGCTTATTGGCTGATTATGCGCCTGCCATTGTTAGCGGGGGTTCCTATCGCACATGGACGGTTGTTATAAAAATCACGAAAAACACTTATTTAAGTAAATTTTTCATTTGCAAATCGTTAGAATCCCACAGACTTGTAACTGCTATACCATCTAAATTTGAATTAGTGAAGAATTACTACAATTAGTGAATTTTCACTGAAATTTAGTGGAAAGAGCTTCACGATTAGGTATTAGAGGAGCATCTTGCACTAATTTTGGAAGGTAGAAATCTTGTAAACTGATTATGCGCCTGCCTTTATTAGCACACGGGCAGTGATTATACTAAGATTAAGAATCCATTTTTGTGAGTGTACAATGAGTAAATCCGAAAGAACGTAAAGTTCTGCGAATTATATAAAGAAAAAGATGATAATACTTGAAAAATAAAAGAGCCCGTAGACTCCCACTTGAGAATGTCACTGGGAACGCGCAGGCGCACGCCAAAGTCCCGTTCGTACAAAATAGAAAGTGTTTTCGCCTAATAAACGATGCAAATATCGAGCGCAAATCACGTGTCGGCATGTAGCCCGAGCGCACTTTTACAGCCGTGGGGAGAATAAAGCATAACCGCGCGCGGCGTCGCTCGAAGGTGGAGCTCGGCCGTACGTGGGTGACAATTTGATCCACCCACGCGCATGATTATTGCCTGTGCGCCGATGTTGCAATTGTCGCGTCGCGAAAAAATCCCTGACATTGTTTGTGTCTCCGGCGAAAACGCTCCTCTAATTGAACGTGAGCAAAGCTCGCAGGCCTAATATTGCGTCGCGATGGAGGCTCGACTAACAGGAGATGAAGCGTGAAGAATTATAATATAAAGTAGTTGTTACTTCAATGTATTCTTGCAAACAGAATAACAATAGTTCGCGTTTCGAAAATTCTTTACGAAAAGTTACACTGAGCGAAAAAACATAATAAAAATTACTATTATGATTAGGAAAGGAGTGACAGTCTTGACAAGCAAGAAATTTTAGTATGTAAAATAAAAACTATTGGCACTGAAAATAGTAATTCTTAGTATTAAAATAGTAATTTTTTAAATTTCTGATACTAAAAATGACTATTTTGCATATATAAAATTCTCACTTGATAAGACTGCCACTCTTTTCCTAAGCATATTAGTAATTTTTATTAAGTTTTTTCTCTCAGTGTACGCTTACGAACACCAGATAAAATATTATTAAAAGAAATATTTTCATACTATTTATATTAATTGTAATTAAAAACTATAAACCGCGCGACGTAATGCGGAAAACATTAATGTATAATTAATATTGATTTGCAGACATTACAGCGATGAGTCTACACATCAGTAGGAAATATTTTTTTATTATGTATAGATACTTTTCTAAACAAGAAATTTGCTTAAAAAGCTGGAAACTTTTCATTTTGTTTGGTAAGGCAAGACTTCGAATACTCCGAATACGATTGACCAAAAATAATTTTGTGCACATCGTAGTATTAATAATTATGACTTAAATAAGAGCTTAGGGGATAAATACAAAAATAATTTAAATAAAATACTAAATAATTAAGAAATAAAATAAAATTATGAAAAATCATAAACAAATATACTTTTGCTAACATCGACATATTGACCGACAATCCTTTTTGTCCTTGTTATTGTATCACTATGAAAAACTTAGAAATACATTCGTAAAAAGAACATCAAAGATTAAAAAAAGAAGAGAAAAAAAATGTAAGTGATAAAACAATAATACAGTATTAAAATCATATAAATCCCTATTTGAAGAATTGAAGAATTTTAATATAAATAAAGTTACGGAATTTATCGTTAACTTTATAAATAATGTCAAATTTTTTAGTACATCATGAGTTATAACTTTTGCTTTTAATTTTGAGTTAAGTTTTTAATTTTTTTTTAAATTATTAGCCTGTGCGCTGTTAAAACGTTCACAATTTGCTTTATAAATTATAGGTTTTAACAAATAAATAAATACGCAGTAAAATAAAAAGGATAACCTTATATCAGATTAGACTAATAAATTTTTATGGAAAATTGTGTTATTTTCTTCGTGAAATTTTTACGAGTCATAGTAAACTTGAAAGGTGAAAAGAATTTTATAACGACTTATAAATTATTATTAAGTATTCTATTATTTATTGCTTAAGGCAGCTTTGCCAATAAAAAGATCTAGTATAAGCCTTTTATATTACACTTAAATAAATAATCGCACTGTTGTACGGCGATTTTCATCGATATTAGCGTAAATCTTCTTCAAAAGCAATCGAATTTATGTCGATACCACGCACCGTATCGAAGGAACAACACTGTAGCGTCCAAGGCTGCTTTCCTTTTTGCGAGATCCCACGATTTCGCGTTGGCGTGCCCCTTGTTTCGTATAAAGCCCGATAAGCGGCATTGGGCGAACCTTCGATTACAAAATTGACGATCGTGCTTACCCTCGGCATATCTGAATAATACGTCAGTGCACTTTTTTTATTGCCAGTCCCCTCGGTTTATTGAATGTCACACTTTTACTTAACGCGATTTTATACCTGAAAATAAAATATATAAAGGCACACTAAGAACAAAACGGAGAATTAATTACAAAGATGATGATCGTTAAAAATTAAAAGTAAATCGTTCGGGCCGTTCCAGTAGGAAGCGAACGCATTAAACGCAAAAAGTTTATTAAATATTTCAATACAATTAATTTGATTAATCTGCTACAAGAACTTATCGGAAGTGTAATCAGTGCAGGCGTGGGACTAAATCCTGCTTTAGCCATTCGATCTTCGATTATTAAAAAATTAAGTCATATTTTCACGTTTTTATGTGATACAGATAAATCGAGTCTATAATATACCCGCTTAATAAAGGATACTTGTAGCGCATTAATCTTCTCTGAAATGAACTTTAATTCGTCTAAAAATAATAATAATAATAATAAAAAAAAGAAACAATATTCTCACAGGCTATAAACTTGGAAAGCTCAATCGTATATACCTAGTCATTTTTAAAATTTATGATACCGATAACTGCGAACCTTTGCTCTTCAAAACGCACTCGCCGGTTTTATCCAGTCCTTTTTCCACTGCCTCCGAGACCGAAAAGAAGAGGAAAAAAAAGAACAGTATCTAAAACACCGCCTTTTACGATTTTCCCGGTATACCCAGGAGCCATCGACATCACATAATAACTCAACTTCTTGCCGCGCTTCCCCCATATACAGGGCCGTTTCTCAATTATAAAGCGATTCGCCTGTCATTAGACGAGAAAATCGCATCGGAAATCGAGGCGCGCGCGCGCTCACCGGTACAGCGGTAGCAACGAGCGAATCCCGTCTCTCCTCCGCGGGCCGAGGCAAAAAAGGCCGCTTATATACTGCGGCCATTAAGTGTCTACACGCATCGGAAAGTCGAGCTTCCAGCCGAGCTCTAGCCTCTACTCCTTCTTCCTCCGGGTTTCATTAAGTTTTCGTGTACGTATTACTCCGGACCCGCGCGTTTGTACTCTATATGTGTGTATGTGTGTGTATGCGTGTGCGCGCGTGTGTGTGTGTATGTATATAGCGGAGCTGCGATATTTACTGCCACTTGCGGGGGGAGCGAAGGCGAGGAAAGATTGTCGAATCGCTTTCGGTTATCTAAATTGCATCGGAATCGATGTCGGTGCACGCGCCCGAGCCCACGTTTCCGCGCGCCGTCATAAACCAACACCTGTTGATATCCGCGCCTGGCCGGGCGCGATGCGATTGCGAAAGATTTTTTTATTATTTTTTTTTATTCGTTGCTTGGGGATTGCGATGGCGACTATAGTTTTTTTTTTTTTTTTTTGAAGAGATGAGTTTAAGATTCTTTTTAGCGTGGTGACGTTTTTGCTGTGTGTTTTATGTTCTTTAAAGTTTGTTATGGCGGCTTCTAGGTTGCAGCATATGGTGCACAAACGATTTCTAAACGAGGTTGATTAAGTGTACGGGGATTAAATTTCACATTTTTTTTTTAAATTTATGTTTTAAATGATGCGATCGATGATTTGGGTCTTGATTTAATTCGGGGCAGGCACATCTTGAACTATCCATGTTTGGATTTAATTTGCATTATTAATTATTTAAGCCACAATGTATTGGAAAACATAGTTATTAAAGCAAATTTTAAAGTGTGCAAATTCGTACATAACTTTTTTGAAAGATTTATCGAAATTTGAGAAACTTAAATTAAATAAAAAAAGATTGCAGGATGAATGTTTCGTGTAATGCGATGATGAATGCGTAAATAAACAAACAAAAATACCTTTCCAAAAAAAGTATTATTCTCTGTAAATCTAAAAGTGTGAAATTCACTTGGAAATTGTGCATAGTGACAAATTTTATGTAGAAAAATCGTTCGCACATTTAGAATGTGAACGGCTTTTCACGTCTTAAATATCACTATTCACATTTTCAGATTTATACAACTCCCATTGATCGATACGTGGTTTTCATTAAAAAAAAAATCATTAACGAAAATACAAATCCAATTTTACCAATTACAGCAAGCAGAGAGAATAATTATAAAAAAAAAGCAGGCGCGCGTATCCTGAGCAGCGCGTGCGTCTCACCTCTCTTCCGCGAATCTCATGAATTCGCAAATTACATAATAAGAATAAATTACGTCTCGTCCTTTAAATTGCGCGCGTCCGCGGCACATCTGTTTGCCAATTTGTCAATTCCTTCCTTTCGCGCGCCGGGCACGGGGTAGGACAGCGCGGAGGCAGAGAAGAGAGAAGGAAAGGGGCACGAGTCCTAGAGAGTGTCTCCCGGCGTTTAAACAAGAAATTCCGCGAAAGCGCACGCGCACACATCGCTCAATGGCGCGAATATTGCAAAGCAAACGCGTCGGCGGAGAGAGACGCCCAGGCCCGCGGAATATTTCAGCATCTCATTAGCGACGTGGCTCTAATTACTCGGCTCGTGGGTATTTGTCCTCCCCCCCCCCTTCCCCCTTTCTCTCTCTCATTTGCTCTGGCCCATTCAAGTCGGGTCCTCGGCTCCTTGCATCGATCGCCGTACTCCTCGCTTCATTCACGCGAAATCGCTTGAATAGACAGTTACCGTTTTTTTTTCTCGCCAGAAGACTGCGAGGTGTACGCCCTTGTGTTCAGGCGGTTTAGCACTTCGGCGAGTATTGTTGGTGACTGAAGCGTGCATTTTTCTCGATTTATTGGCGACCGATAAGTGGGCAGATATTGTTGCTGGAGAATTAAGAGGCAAAATTAGTCAGTCTGACCGGGTGATCTCTGGAATGTAAAATCCTCTGCGAAACTATTCAAAATAATTGAATGATTATTTTATTAGTAGAATTAAGTTCCTACGGATAATAGAAATAATTATAATAATTAAAAATAAAGAAGATAAGTAACACGTTAAACTTTATATTAGTCTTTATAAGTTAGTTTTTAAGTCTGACAGCCTCAGACTTTATGTTAATGGAAATTACGTGTTCAATTTTTTTATTAGTATAGAATCGAGTTCCTATGGATAATAGAAATAATTATAATAATTAAAAAATGATAAATAGCAAGCTAACTTGGGACTATAGTCTCTAAGTAATTTCTTAAATCTACCAGCCTCTGAATTTATATCAATGCAAATTGCTTACATACTTTTTTTCTGATTGTAATAAATTAAAAAAAAATACTTTATAAATTTTTTAATTCTCTCCTTAATTGCTCCTTTGCTAACCTTTAAATTATTTAAGCGTTCAAGTCTCTGTTATCCTGACGAAAAATTTAGGTAGTAATTCACTAGAATATGTTAAATTAGCATTAGGGAAAATTAGCGAGAATTGTCGAATATGTTAATTAGCATAACTTGACCTTTTTCGGATAATTTCCGATATGTTTTCGGTCGGGCTAAGAATCTCGTTAAATTGTATTAACAACTCGGCAAAAACCCACTGATCTTCACTAAAAACAACCCACTGTACACAATGTCTTTAACACAAAAAAAAATCAAACGAGCCAAACACATACCGAGAAGATAAGGGGAGATTTTCCGACATGTGCAACGCGGCAGGGTGTGCTTCTTAAGCGGCATAAAATAGCTGCGGGAAAACGATTATTTTTAGATTTTGATAGTCCATTTGAGTGACAGTGGGCTTTTTGCTGATTCAACGCGGTGAGCGCACCTAGCGCGGCGACCGGGGCAGATCAAAAGGCGCCGTCGCTCATCACGTGTCAGACATCAAGCGCGTGGCAGCCTGGGAGCGCGGCTCGTAAATCAACGATATATTTTCGTTGTTTTGCTCGTTAGGAGATATATGAACTATACCGCGCAGGACCGTGATCCCTTGATTCGCCTCATATACCCTCGGAACTGTCTTCCCCCCCCCCTTCCCCCTATTTTTTTTTCAACAACGTTACACTACCGCGCGCCGCTCCTCTATGCGCTTTTTGCGGTTTCCCCGCATTTTTTCAACACTGACTCCACGGAAATATTGTTTTATAGTTCTTGCCCCTGCGCGAGTAGAGAATTATAGCCGCCTAATGGGCAGTAATTGTTTTCATTGTTTGGTGCTTTCCCTTTGTTTTTCAATAATTGATTGTCAAAGTGCTGGGCTGGAAATATGTTTATTGCCGAGAAGATTTAGAACTTGCTTGGATCGTTTGCGGTGATCAGTGATCGAGAGTAAATAATTTGAATATTTTTATTCATTTGTTGATTTTATTATTTTGGTGTGCAAAAATTGTCTTGACTGTAGAAGGAACTATTTGCAATAAAAATATTCTAATGATCCTTTGCTAATTCTTAAGGTAATATTAAATTTTTTTTTAGGTTTTAAGAAAAAATCTACACTGAAACTAAATTGATCTTTTAACGATCAATCAAGGAGATATTAATCCGTGCATTAAAAAGCTTAAAAACATTCTTTTCATAAGAGCATGTTTTGCAAATTTAATTTTTAATTGATTCTATTTTTACTATCGTTATTATGCAAGTCATCTATTCCTAGAACATTTTGCAATCCACAATCTGCACACTCTTCAGTCACATAAAACCTACAATTAAACACTAACATACAAAAATGAAAGAATCGCACTATTATTATACAAAAAAAAAATACAATTTTTCTGCAGGCATTATTGCGAATTATATAGCACAAATGCACTTTAAAATTTTTTATTTTTCGTAGAAAATTTTAATTAAATTTCAATAAAAATTAAAACAAACGTATACCAAACCATTAAACTAAAAATGTAACGATTTTTTACACAGAAGTAGTGATTGAGACCTCCCACCGCAAGAGTAAACGTTTGCCGAACCATTTCTCTCCGCGAAAAAAAAAAATAAATTAAAGCTTCACACAGTCATATCTCCCAGCTAATAGAACAAACTAATACATATTCCTGGCTTATCAGGCCTGGACCATCTTCCACTCTCTCCCCGCATTTAAATAAAAGGGAATCACTGGCTTTAACTCTTTCGATGCGAGATGCCGACGCGGCGCGGGAACTATTTAAATGAATCGACGCGCGCACCCCGCATTTGAATTTCAATGCCCCCTACTCCCCTCCTTAAAAAAAAGCACAAAAAAGCAAGAAATAATACGCGAGTGTTTAATTTAAATAACGCGTCGCTCCCTCTCCGTCGCACCTGTACGCGCGGCTCTCGCTCTTTAAAAGCGACAGAGAAAGCTTCGCCGCGAGGATTGCCCTCCCCCTATCGTTATTTTCGCTTTGGCCACTCAGCTGTTGCGCCCCGCGCGTTCCCACAGTGCCGATGGGGTGGTTTGCAGGGTGCGCAACCGAGTCCGGGGGAGGGTTGCGCGATTCTCTTCCGACCTTTGCCGCCGGAGATTTTACGATCGGAGAGAGGCGCGCGCAATGGGGTGGCCCTAACGTCGGGTCACTTCGCTAAGTTCAAAGCGAGAGGGTCACCGCGAGAGGCCCTTTGTTGCCGCGGAGAAATTGATGCCTCCTTAACTGCGGGGTGCGCACCGCACTGTGCGAATTTTTTTAATCTTAATGATCGGCCGCTGCTGCGCGGGCTTACGTGGGTTGCTCCACTGCAACCGTTTTCTTCGGCGAGTTACTTTAGATCCTTTGCCTCTCGCGCTTACGCTCATTCGATTAGAGAAAATCACGCGCGGGTTATTGGTGTACGCTAAAACGGCTGGAGTGAAATTTCGCTCTTGGTTTATAGTAGCGCCGCTCATACGAGATTCGAATCAAATTTTACTCTATTCGTGTCAAATTTTATTCTATATGAATAGAGTGATTCAAATTCATTATGAAATAACGTAAAATTCACGCTAACACTAATAAAAAAAGGAGAATCTCTTTAAAAAAGTACATTCTTCTAAAAACCTATAGGAAATTCACCTTTTTCAAAGAAATTTATGAAATTCCCTTTACGTTATTTTTTTTTTAAAGAGATTTTCCTTTTTTTTATGAATGAAGGTAGAGTAGCTTTTTTCAGGATATGTGCCTACCTTTCTCTCTACTTAAGAGTCAAAAAATCTATTTCTCTCCATTAAGGGAGTTAATTTCGTTATAAGATTAGAGCGAACATTTTTCGTTTTACTTTTTTTTTATATGATTATTAATAGCGTAATTTCATATTTATTTCAATATTTTTTGTTTAATTGTTAGAGCAGCATAATTGCAGATTTAGTTTAATGTTTTTTTTATGAGTTAGTAGCTTAATTGCAAATTTATTTTAATTTTCTTATCGTAATTCATCCTTGGTATTATTGTATTGTTGGTAAAATATTTCATCAGCGTTTCAATAAATTACAAAATGATTATCAAACTTATCTTTAATTAAGTATATACCAATAAGTATACTGACATGAACCTTCACAAAGTGTTTTATAAATTGCTTTTTATTGAACAACAAATTCAATATCTTCAACTATTTTTTCAAGTGCACTTAATTAGAATAAAAAACTACCTACTTTCTGCTTAAAAAAACATGTATTGTAAATTTTTAAAAAATTCTAAACGCTTTGATAAAAACTGTGAAGTCCATATGCTAAACAGGAGACACCTGCTTAAATATTGAAGGAACTATAACGTGCTACAAATATTTTTCGGAACTATTGTTGGTAAAATATTTCCTCAGCAGTATCAATAAATAACAAAATGATTATCAAACTTATCTTTAATTTAATTGTACATTTATAAATTGGATTACGTGAAATGTTCTTTTATAATTCGAGAGCAATTGTATGGGGATAGAATAAGATTGCGAAATACAAAATTAAGTAAAACAGAAAAACAGCACAATTTTACAACTGAAGAAACATGAATACTGTAATGAACGCATTAAGCATAAAGCAGCTTAGTAACAATTGCAATGTCCTTCTGACGTCACGAGTAGTTGTTACAATCGCTTTTACGTGAATATTTAAAGAGCCGTAACGATTCACTTTTCGCTCATTCAGTCAATTTTGTTCAAACGCTTAGGATCGAGTTAACCTCTATCTCAAAATGAAATTGCTCCTAGTAATCCTCAGTATGACAATCGCAGTCAATGGTGCTCCTGTAAGTATAATTGAAATTTTTTTTCAATTAATTGTAAATAAAAAAACGGAATAAAAAGAAAAATTATTATTTTTTATTTGTTATTTTTCCAAGGTGGAATCGAATAGTAACTCATCCGAGGCAAACTTGAGAAGAATCGCCAATGAATTGTTAAATCAAGTAAAAAGTCTCAAAGAAGGAGTACAAAAACTTAAGGACGACGCCAGGCACATTGTCAATTTAAAACTGAAAGAAATTCCAGAAATTAAAGCAGTTCAGGTAAATTAAAATTTTATTTTTATTTTCGTCCCCAAAGGAATTAATAAAAAACATAAATAAACTGATATTTCATCGATCAATTTTGCAGGATAAATACATTAAAGGTTTGACCGATAAAAGCCTCGGCGTAGTATGTGCTGTTAGCGTAGACATGCATTACTTTGAGACTCTAGAGATCATCACCGAAGACATTCTAAAAAAGAGTTGGAAGAATGTTATGGAAGGTTCAGAAAGCTTGGAGAAATTTCAACAGGTAATTTTTTTCGTTTCGCAATAGCGTCTTTATTTTTTAAACGTGAATTGAAAAATTGATAGCATTTTGCGCTTTCAAAACTATTGGATAATATAACGCGTTAAGAAATTAATAAAAAAGTACATCGAATTTGCGTTTCCAGGCACTGGCTTCGATGCAAAAAACCCTTGAAGAGAATTTGGACAAGCAAGTGGAAAGATGCGTTAAAGACAGTAAATCTTGCATGATTACGGAATATATGATTGACAAAAGTGACGATCTGTTTAAATTCGTTGATTTGACCCAGCACAAAATCTTGAGCCATGCCGAGAACGAAGTTTCATCTAAAGACGTTCAAGACAAAGTAAAAACGTACCTCGCTAATGTTCCAAAATGTTTACTAGATTTGAAAAACTAAAATCTGTAAAATTGCTATCGTTATGAATCATCAGTACATGTATGCTGATGGTTTATGGTTAAATTCTCATACGAATTAAAATTTTAAATACAAATGTCAATTTAATGGTGAAGTCAATTATTTTGTATCCAAAATTTAACACTAATTCGTGAAAATATGAAAGTAAAGCCACCATGAGAAAGTGAGTTTTCGGAAGTGCCTCGCGTGTTGAAAATTGTTAGGTGCAGATTTCTTGCGGTTAACAAGGAGCTTGGTTTGAAATTTCCCCAGAGAAATATGACCGGTTTTTAACAAATCATTATTCGATATAACAAATAAAATAGCAATCTATTAGAATAAAAATTATGCTACATTTGTATTGTAAATTAAAAATGTTAAATGATATACACCAATAAAATAATTTTTGTAACACTTTATTAAATGTAAATAATTTTCTTTACAACTATGCGAATATCTCTTATAATTACTATCAATAAATCGCTGATCAAATATTATCTAATTCTCTATTAACAAACGTTATGAGTACAACATTATGATATGCCAACTTTAAAAAAATATAATTTCATTAAAAAGTTGCTGAGTACACGTAAAATATTTCAAAAACAATTGTAACAGTTAATTAAGTATATACCAAATTCAGTGCCTATAAGTATACTGACATGAACATTCACAAAGTGTTTTATAAATTGCTTTTTATTGAACAACAAATTCAATATCTTCAACTATTTTTTCAAGTGTACAGGAAATTATATTTAATAATTTGATTTAGAATGAAAGAGTACCTACTATCTGCTTAAAAAAAACATGTATTGTAAATTTTTTAAAAATTCTAAACGCTTTGATAAAAACTATGAAGTCCATGTGCTAAACAGGAGACACCTGCTTAAATATTGAAAGAACTATAGCATGCTACAATTATCATTCGGAACTATTGTTACCTCTTTTAGAGTAATAACATGTTTATAAAAAAAAAAAAAAAACAAGAAAATATAAGAAACTTAATTTAATAATTCAATGATCTACTTCGTTCTAAATAAAAAATCTTTATAAAACAACTCAAAAAATTTGCATTTCCACATTGAAACCCTTATACGATCCCTGTTCATCTCGTCGCCGCGGGAATAATAACAAAGACCGTTCCACTACACATCAATCAAGAATAGTTCGTTGCAAAAACGTCATTCCCCGATCGAAGAAATACCAAGAGCCACCCCACTTTAAAATTTCCTCGCCCGACGTGTCACGCGGAAGATCCCGCTTCGCGCGACGGCGCACACTCAAGCGTGAGTCCCTCGACGCTCTCGGGGGCCCGGAGCAACCCTCCTCCTCCCATGGCATGTCCGGCTATCCCTCGGGACGACCGGAACGCAATATCCCATTGAGGAAGGAAGGGCTGGGCTGGAAACCTTTTCCCAACGTACTTTCTGCCGAAA
Organism: Sycophila sp. Sp_5; assembly: GCA_018906775.1. Lineage (NCBI taxonomy): Eukaryota > Metazoa > Arthropoda > Insecta > Hymenoptera > Eurytomidae > Sycophila > Sycophila sp. Sp_5. The sequence goes on along the minus strand of JACCID010000054.1, from coordinate 733,922 downwards.
GCCGCCGTCTCTTATAGAAGTGGAATGAGGCGCGCACGTACGCCTCAACTGTCCACGGTGCGGGTCGATGCGGACGGTTACGGGTGGGAAGGAGGCAGGAATTTATGTTCAACATTAAACAGGGAGGACAATGGCTGGTCTGCGGATCGCTAACTTCCTTTTACTTGCGTTCGGCGTGAAATGAACACTTTTCGCCTGATTAATCGCTGCTTCGGGTTCTGCAGTTTCGGAGGATTGGAGTATCGTTGAACAGTGCCAAATTTAATGACGGGTGTATAATGTGGAGATTTGGATGCACTGGGTAGTTTTACCAAAGAAATTGAATAAATAAATTGTACAGAATAATAATATAAGAGTACTGATAATTGCACAATGAAAAAGAATTGTTTAATTTTAAGGAAATGATTTACTTCAATAATAAACTTTAATAGTAAACTTATTAAGTATTTCTTTGAATCAAGTAACGATTTCATTAAAACTAATTGAATTTTTTTTTGGTTCTAAATAATTAAATAACATTTAAAAATTTGTATTTAACATTTAAATAAATAAACAACTAAACATGTACGATATTGATTGCAATGAGACTTTAGAACAGAGGAACTTTAATTAGTCGCAAAATGAATGGCATAAGTAAGAGTACCATAGAATGAACTCCACGTAAACAGCATAAACTCACCAATTGATCAAATTTCGCATAACATCAAAATCCCGCCGAACAATTATACACTCGTGCGAATCTTCTCCCTCGGATGACGTAATGAGCATCGCGGTAACGAAATCCCGGAGCACGTTGTCAGCGTGTCCCAAGCGGTGGGGGTAAGATGGGCCAGGTGTCCTTTTTTTTCTCTCCTCGTCGCCCGAACCTCGTTCTCCTTTCCCTTTCCTTCGTCGCCGTTTCTCCCACCCTCGGCCCAAGGATCCGCCGTAAAGTCTGCGTATTTATAAACAAACCGATGGGGAGTCAAACCCCCTCGTATGGAGGAGCCATTGTTCCTGCCGAGACTCGGAACTCCCGGAGTGGCTCTCCCCGCGCCGCGACGTACTTCCAAAGCACTTTGTACTCTACTTTGTGCATTGCTCGCTTCCACATCTTTCTCCGGCGTTTTGTCGCCCTCCTCCTCTCCACACGATTCTTTTGAGCCGCACGCCGCTGTTTTCGGCAGAAATTGCACTGAAATTATTACGAACACATGTTCAAGTAAAGCGATTATTTTATTTTATGAATTTATGGGTTTATATTCATTATAAACATTGTAATTCTCTTGTTATAAAAAAAAAACTATCGCTAAAATCGCCAGGATTCATACATATATTAGAAGAGACAGTAAGTTTCTTTTTAATAGCTGCTTTTGAATCCCCTGTTCACAGTTTGTGAGTGACTAGAAGCTTTCCAATTTCTACGTAATCTGTAGAATACCGTTGTAGCATACAGCTACTTGAGCATTTTGATCTTTTAGCTATTTTTTTTATTCTATGTTCACATTCTGTAGAAGCCTCGAGGCTTTCCAATTTCTACATAATCTGTAGAATACCGTTGTAGCATATAGCTACTTGAGCATTTTGATCTTTTAGCTATTTTTTTTATTCTATGTTCACATTCTGTAGAAGCCTCGAGGCTTTCCAATTTCTACATAATCTGTAGAATACCGTTGTAGCATATAGCTACTTGAGCATTTTGATCTTTTAGCTATTTTTTTTAATCCTATGTTCACATTCTGTAGAAGCCTCGAGGCTTTCTAATTTCTACATAATCTGTAGAATACCGTTGTAGCATACAGCTACTTGAGCATTTTGACCTTTTAGCTATTTTTTATCCTATAATCACATTCTGAAGACTTGAAGCATTGCAATTTCTATACAATCTGTAGAATAGGTTGCATTACATGTGTATAGCTATGTGAGCCTTTTGATCCTTTACTTACATTTAGAATCCTATGTTCTCATCCTGAGAAAGGTTCAAAGCTAGTTCATTTTTAAATGTACTATTTAAATGTACTATATTACTAATACTTAAAAGAAGAGAACTGTTTCCACCAAAAGGAAGGAAAAGGTTTTTTAAAAAAGAAAGGGACCACAGGTGGTGCGGACAGAATGTCGCAAATCTGCTTGCCGTAAGTCGGGAGCAAAGGCAACTGAGTATTTTTATTCGCAAAGTCAAATTTAGCCTATTCACAAGTCACTCTCCCACGCACGGCTCCCTCCCTTTCTCCTTTTCTTCTTAATACCCACTCGAAAAAAAAAGTCCCTTGTCGCTCATTCTTTTGCCCTCTTTGTTTTCTCCTCCTCGCGGCCTTTTTTTCATTCGATTTCTATATGCACATGTCCTTGCACTTAACTTTCACTCCCGCTCTCGGGGCTCTCTGATTGTGCCTTTCATTTGTGCGTGTGCGTTAAGTCGTCTCGCCCTTGCCGCGCTTAAGTCTCTTGGAAAAATTAAAAGAAACAAAAAAAAAAAAAAGAAGAAGGACAGACGCACGCTGGGAACCGAAATGCACGGCTATGCGCGGGAGAAACGAATCGCGTGAGAGGCTGCAGATTTTTTTTTTGCGATTGCGAGAATTCACGCACAATTTTAGGAGTTGCGATGAAAAAAAGTGATTTTACGATGCGTGCGCCTTTGTTTACTGACCCTTAAAGTAAAAAGTATGTGTAACAATCATTTACGGCCGTTTACAAAAAATGTAAGAAGAATAGATATAATTGATAACTTTGTAATTAGAGCTACACTGCATATATTTTTATTGTTGTTTCGCGTATTGATTACACAATTCTTTTAAAAATACTTAATAAAATCGTTATTCGATTATATTTTATTAAAAATATGTATTTTTATATTTATCTTATAAAAATTTAATATTATCTAAATAAAAATACATTAGAAAATATTAGTTTTTCTTTTCTAAGCTACACGTCTGAGTCACACTTTTACGTACTTTATTTATTAAAAAATCAGTTTATTTAATCCCATTAATTAATAAAAACAATTATTTATTTATTCTCCTCAAATATTTAATCTGTACTTAAATATGTTGAAAAATCAGTCAGTCGATTAAAGTCCCTTAGTAAAAACAGTTACTTATTTATCCTCCTCACGATGAACCTAATTAAAAATTAACTTTTATTCTTTAATTCAAATATCAAAGTAAAAATTTACTACAATTGATAAATTTCACAAGATTTCTAAGTACAACGTACACGTGTGTCATTTGGACGCCAAGTACACCTATGTAAATAACAAAGCATCAAATTATATAAATTAAAAAGAAAAGAGAGTGAAAATAAACAATAACGCAAGCATTGAAAGTATATAAATTCGATAGCCGACAAATTAGCGTCTCGCGCAAATAAGACAAGAGCCAAGCCGGCGGATCGCATGAGTGATTTAGTGTGGGTGAGGATGCGCCGGCGCGTCGAGCGCGTGAATCACGCACTATCCCCCCCCCCTTCCCCCTTCATTCTCTCGTTCGCGTGGGCGTCCACCCGCGCGGAGCTTTACGAGCTTGCGGAGCGTCCCGGCGGCTTGTCGTCGCCTCGGCAAACGGCTATTAGCGAGCGCGATGGGCGCATTAGGTTCCACGTGGACGCGCATTAACGAGCGAGGCGCACGTCGCTTTGTTCGCCGGCCGCGGGATTAGGCGACCCTCACAACCGCCTGACGCTGCTAAAAAGGAAGAATTTGTGCACGCGTGCTTTTTTTTCTCGCCTCCTGACGAGTCTCAAGGGCGCATCGAGGAATCGCTTTGTCGATTCGAGCATTACCGCTCGACGCCTCCTTTGTCATGCAGAGCGAAACGCTTTTTTTCCGCGTGCTGCTGGACTCTTGGAATGCGCGGATCTTCATGTTTTTGCGTCTCGTCGAGGTTGACGAGCTTTTGCGGCTGAAGTGGGTGCTTTTTGGTCGAACAACGAGTCATTTGATAAAATTGTGATTGCTGAGAACGAAGTGATTTTGATGATGTTTCAAGAAGAATCGATTCCTGGGTAGAAATCAGGATTCTTATTAGTTCTCCATCAGAAAACTGTACACTGAAAGAAACGTTTTGGAAAAATTACTATCCAGACTAGGAGCGGAGCCACAGACTGCATTTACTGAAAATATTATCATTCTATATTATCAAATTTACGAGACTTTTAGTCTAGTTTTTCAAAAACATTTCCTTTAGTGTATTTTTCTTAAGGGTCCGTGTATGTGACCAAAATTTATAATTAGAATACTAGTAAAATTTGCTTAATCTCCATCTGAATTCTACTCGTATTTAAAACACAATTGAAATATACAAACATTATAGCTTACTCATCAAGCCGATTTTTTATTTGAAACGTAGGAAGAATGTTAAATATTTACATTAAATATTTTATTGAGTCTAAAATTATTTTTTTTTTTTAAACTACTAAACTTATTTAGAAACAAATAAATTCATTTAGCTTTAATGAAATCATTACTTCATTCAAAGAAATATTTAATAACTTTACTATTAAAGTTTATTATTGAAGTAAATCGTTTCCTTAAAATTAACAATAGTTTTTTCAGTGTTTCAACAATTTCACAATACATAAATGCGCAATAATAATTTTATAATAATAATGAGAGTAAATAAAACGTAGTGAGAGAAAAAAATGAGCAAACGTAAAAATAGTCTCTTAATCCACGTCACAGTTTAAACACTCGCGACGAGAATGAAGATCACCAGCGCGAGTCTGTACGTCGCGGCGTCGCGAAATATTGTGGAGTCGGCTTACGTCGGGTAGTGGCTCGCTCGGCTATAACGCGTCCAAAGCGCCGTCGTCGTAAACGCCCGCGCACTTTGGCGCGAGCATTCACTTTGTCTACTCTCTTTTTCGCCTGTTTTCTCCCCTCGCGCTTCTCGCTCCTCAATTACTCCCTCGTTCGCTTTCCCGTCGTCTCCGCTTTCATGCCCGTTAAACTTAGGTGGCGCGCATAAATTATAGTCAAAATATGAAACGCTCGTATTTTCGTTCGCGCGCTTTCATGCGCCGTTTATATTACGCCGGGACCCTGTTATACAAGCGAGCGCCGGCCTCCCGAGGCACCGGCGATATAAATGTGTAACGCGCGTTTATTGCGCGCGTTACATTGAGGCCTTTTTGCGCAGGGACTGCAGGGGGGAAGTTCGGGTTTCTGTCGCTTTCATCGCTTTATCGAGCGCTACTTGTTCTGAGATAATCAAAATTTGTTTGCTTTTATTATTTTATTATTTTTTTTTTACAACTGCCAATCTGTTTTTTGGTGCTACATTTTCGAAATTGGTGTATTTTTAGTGTACCGATCAACATGAACTTTACTGAATTTACATTAAATTTAATTTAATTCACATGAAAAATAATGTAAAAATGTAAATTCAGTAATGTTCATGCACACCCATAAAATTTGCTACCAGTATCAAAATTCATGTAATTTTTTTTTCAATGTACCTACACTGATAGAAAAGATTCTTTAACCCAAAGTCTTCGCGGCTTTAAAAAATAATTTTGTCCTGTTATTTGAAATAAAGAAGTATGCATTAGCATTGCAAAAAAATTTCTTAATAGTTAATGCACCGTTTCTTTACATCTAATACCTACGCCTTTGGACTATATTAAATGCGCACGGCTTTATATTAAAGACACTGGCTTCGGATCAAAGGATCTTTTCTATCAGTGTACATTTTAGTAAAAATTTTTATCCGTCGAGTTTGCCCCCGCGTTAAAAAATTGTATGATAATTATTACTAAACTTTTCTCTCCATGTACGATGTAATATACGCGTTTTCAGAGTTTAAAGATCGCCTCTGCTATCTGCGCCAATATACCGAAGCGCGCAGACCTCCCAAGATATTCGGTCGTTCGTCTCGGCATCCCGCACGGGGGACTCATCCTCCTGCGCGCGAGAACTGGATCGACCTGTCGCGCGGGCGTCTCGGATCGCTCGAGCGAGCACGTGTGGGCGACTCGTCCGATATCACCGCCGTGACGAGATTTCGAGGGACGCAAAAATCGACCAGTGACTCTCACTACCGACTCGCTCGAGCTCCACCGGCTTATCGGATGAGTTGCGCGCTTCTTGCAATTAGGACGACTTTTCTGAGAAGCGAAAGTGCCAGTATCCATCGCTCGCGTGGACGCTTATATGTTAATGACACCTACGGATGCTTATCGGACATGAGAGGCGCATTGGATGAGGCAACTTTATTTTAGATAGATGTTGCACCTAGAGAAATGTTTTGCAAAAATTACTATAATTCTGATAAAAATTACCAGCCAGTATAAGAGCGGAACAACACGTTGCATTTAGTGAAAAAAATACAAATCTCTATTATATATTCTAGTACGATTTACTAGAATTCTAGTAAGATTTACTAGAATCGTAGAAATAATTACTAGAATTCTCACAAGCTCAGATACTTCAAAACATTGAAAAATTATTTCGTTTTCTTTTAGAGACAATTAAATTAATTAGACACACTTTAGCAAATATTCCTACAACACCAAAAACTTTGTAAGATTCTATCACTATTTTACCATCCGAGCCTATAGCGAATTAAGTTCCGCAGAGTGTACACGAACGACCCGCAAATTAAAAAAACCTTTACCTCATTCAGCATCAGAAAGAAAGTTCTTCTTTTCCAAAACTGAAAGTACACGATCATGAAAAAAAAAAAGAAAAAAATCGCGACTCCTCAAAAACTAATTGCAGCAATCACAAGAGAATAAACAAAAATTCAAGCAAGTCAACGGAAACCATCACCCGCACAATCCTCCAAGCACAAGTACACTCCCCCCAGAAACCCTCGGAAAAAAAGAACCGCATCGCGTGCGAGTGGGAGAGCACGCGATAAAATAAAAAGAAGGTCGCAGCACCGGGCGATCTCTTTCCGGGGTATAATACGCGCGAAGGAGCGTTTCCATAGTCGAGGCTTCGCCACAAAGCGCGTCTTTCGCAATGCCACGGTCCCCCCGAGCCTATAAAACGGCGGTCGGCCGGAGGACGCATGTGGGCACGGCCATTTTTCCGAAGACGCATATTATGCGGTGCGGTCGCGCGGAGACACCCACGATGTGGGGATCATTAGTGCCGTCCCCGGAGAAAACTATCTGCGGTTCCGAGACGTTGCGACACTGCCTGCAGTCTCGGAACCTTCAAAATGAGATGTGCGCGCGCGCGCGCGTTTTTTTCGCGCTCGCGGAGAGAGAAGCCGGGGAATCCCCACCCGCAGCGCGACCGACGAGGCGGTTTTATGGGTACGCGAGGACCTTAATTTTCGTTAGATATTGTGTTAGATGGAAATGGCCCATTGTCTGACTGCCAGGCTTACTTGGAGTTAGCACCTGCGCGAACATCGTTTTTCTGCGTGATGGTACTTTTTGACTGTCTTTTTTAATTGTTTTTAATTTGGATCCGCGTAAAACAAATTTATGTTGAGGATAAAGTTTACTCAAAGCTTATATTTGGCGATCATTTATATGAACATGGGCAATGAGACTAAATAATAAATAATTTTGCAATACTTTATACAAACTTCAGATGAAGTTTTTCTTAAATTTAAAAGACGTTCACATGACGAACGTTAACAACAAATAAATGTTAAGAATTATTTTCTATAACTTCAGTTCTTACATCGTTAATTTTGAATAATAGAGTCTAAATATTTTTTATAAACATATTTAAAAAGAAAGAAAGAAAATGTTCATTGTCTATTTTTTATATTATGGAATTATTATTGCCGCATTTGATGTCATGTATATACTGTCGATCGTTATTTTGATCGATTTCAATATTGTTTTTTTTATTTTAATACTGCATTCTTCAAAAATATACCTTTTGAATTGTCGAGCTTTTACGAACTTAAATTTTTTTACGCAGGGAATTTAACAATTTTATTTTATTTATTTTATTTATTTATTGTTTACATAAGTAAATCCTATAGGTTTCGCAGTTACCTATCATAAGATGAATACTTATAATCAAGATTTCCTGAGCTTTTTATAAACTAATTATTTTACATCAAGCCAAAAATCTTATTCTATCATTTAAGAAACTATTCACTATACTTTTCATGATTCAACTTACTTTGTTGATATTAATGGTTAAAACATTGCTTTAATCGAAAATATTAATTTTTAAATTTTCCTCTTAAAAGGATATGAGGCCCCCAATTATTAAATTTCAAAAATAAATTTTAAAATAAATCATAATATTTTATTATAGGTATATTCAAAATCTGTACAATGTTTTTTTTTTTTAAATAATTATCCATGCGAAGTAATAATTCAATTTGCACTCTAAAGTATAAATTGTTGACTTCTTCCTTGCACGTAACAAGCTGAAATTAAAAAATTGTTCTCCTTTTTTTGTTGTACCTGAGCTTAAAACGTTTAATTTACATGTCATTTTTTATTGAAGCTATTTTTATTTCAACTTTTCTTTGTTATCTTTGAGAAATCCAGATTATAATAATTATAATAAATTAACACGTCAGTCATAGCTAGTAATATTTTTAAATACGCAAGCCTTCGTTCAGGTAATTGACTTACCCATGCAGAAACTACTTTTCGCGTTATTCTCTCATTTACTAAGCAAATTAAATTAAGTAGTTCTTCGTGAAAAAAAAAATTGCAACAAAAAATATACAATATTCTCTAAAATTATACATCTTGGCAAAATTGGATTCAATGAAGATGCCTATGAAAGGAATCATCGGCGCGAGCGTCAAAACATTACTTTAAACAGTAACTGCTCATCTAAATAAGCAATGCCCGATACATTATGTATGAATTACAGCACTCGAGTCGTTAGTTTTAAAAACGTTAGAGAGAAAGAGAGAGAGAGAGAAGGCAAGTGTACACGGTAACGACGGTGCGCAATGAAAACGTACGGCTAACTTCAATTCCATTGTGACGAAAGGCGAAAAGCTCGTAGCAAAGGAGAAAGAGAGAGAGAATCCTCCCCGGCGCACTTCGCTTCCCTTGCGGTTACGTCAAGTTTTACGAGCGCGCACCGGCATTGCCTTCGAAAAATTTTGTATTCACACTTTGCTACTTTATATGTATAGAAGGATGTCAACGACCCTAGACTCGCGTATCAAAAGGACAAAGAGCCGAGAATGCAGATGGCTACCGCAGGCAGTAGCTACTCGTCTACCGAGTCATGAAATCTCTCTGCTTCGCCTTTGTAGTCGAACTTCGAGTGAAGTCCCGTTTCGCCTGTCCGCTCTTTTTTTTTTTTTTTTTTTTAATTGAATTTTAACTAGTTTAATATGTTGAATTACGAAGGCAACTGAGTTTTAAGGGAAGTTCAATGTACACTGCACCGAGGGAGAAAACAATAAAATTACTATTGCGATCAGGCCAGGAGTGACAGTCTTGACAGGCGAGAAATTTTAGTATGGAAAGTAACAATTATTAGAATTAGAATTCTAGTAAGATTTACTAGATTGTAGAAATATTTACTATAGGATTATAGTAAAATTTATAATTTAATTTATAGTACTTGTCAGTGTGCGTATTCTGTAATGAATATTTCTTTTCTCTACCGCGTGTAAATCTGAAAATGTGTGAATCACTTTCGTTTCGCCTGTCCACTCTTTTTTTTTTTTTAATTGAATTTTAACTAGTTTAATATGTAGAATTACGAAGGCAACGAGTTTTAAGGGAAGTTCAATGTACGCTGCACCGAGGGAGAAAACTTAATAAAATTACTATTGCGATTAGGAAAGGAGTGAGAGTCTTGACAAGCGAGAAATTTTAGTATGGAGAATAACAATGATTAGTACTCAATATAGCAATTTTTAGTATTGAAATAATAATTTTTTAAATTTTAGATACTAAAAACTACCATTTTTTATATAAAAAATTCTCTCACTCCTTTCCTAACTTTTATAAAGTTTTTTCCCTCAGTGTGCATAAAAAATTATTTAGTATTGAGTAGATAAGTTACATTCTGTCGAATAAAAAAAAAGTATGTCTTGATATACTCAATTGCGAAAGGGTGGGAAACTATAAAAGGGTACAATGGAAACTATGGTTAATTCTATTAATTAAAATCGCGAAATTAATGTGCAGGCAGCCAAGTAGGGAAAATGTATGAAAGTGAAATTTCAAATTCATTTCGCGTTTGTCATTTTTAAGCACCATTTTCTAGTCAGCCTTTAAACAGAAGCTTAACTTAGCCAACGCTAAAATATTTTTGTTTTCCAATTTGGATTTAAACACTGCAACCACTGATTACTAAGTACTCGTTAAATTTTTGCAATACAAACGTCAATGCGCATATTTTTCCTAAATTTTAGTCCCGGTGAAAGCACACAGCGTACATTACACTCAACGCTTCCTCCTAAGCTATACAAGACCCATTTAAATTCCTTTGAACTAAAATCACAAAAAAAAACTCAATTTAATTCCATATACAAAATCCGATCTCTTCACAAACTCAATCCACGATTACATATATATATATAAAAAAAAGCAAAAGCATCGCCTTTCAAACGCGTCAAGAAAGAAAATATTAAGACACGAGATTAAAAATTTCGCCTCACTTAAAATTCCCCGCAAACCTCCAGCCGACATACCAGAACCACCCCGCGACCTTCTCTCTCCCGTTTAGCAATTTTTTTTTTTGCCACCGCGAACCCTTCTCACCGCGCCCCAACAAAGCCCGGAAGATCCTCTCTTCCGACGCGACATCCCTTGTCTCTCGTCGCGCTCGCCAAGCAAAGTGCCCTGCCGAGATTTTCGGCGGGAAGGACGCGCCTGCGCGCGGATTCCCATACTCGGCCGGCACCCCTTGCTAATGACGCGACACAATGGGAGAGCCCTTCGGGCGGCCGCGAGATAAAGAGGAGGAGGAGGGGGGGAGTGGGCACCTGGTGCCTTGCCTAATCGTGGGAGCTGCACGCCTATGCCACCCCTCGAGGTGCGCCCGCTCCCTTCCTTCCTTCCTCCGTCCCGTTGTTGGACAGGTTAACGGAAGTGCACCGATAGCCGAGGGGTGGCGGCGGGAGCGGAGCGGAGCTTGGAGGGGGAGGCTGGCGAGTCCGAGGGATGCTGCTGCGTGAGCAACACGTGGATCGCCTGGTACTGGGTCTTTGGGCCGAGGGGTGGCCTGTTGCGCGCCGCGCGAGGGGAGGCTGGAACGCCTGGGGCGAGGGTCGAGAGCTCAGTGGGAGATGCGGAGGAATGCGATTTTCTGTGAGATCACCGCGGTCGCCTGCTTTTTCAGACTCGAGTGTTGTATACACTTCGTTTTCGTTTAGCCAATTAATCTTTTTAAAAATTCTTCGCCCAAATGCGGGGCTACTGTTCAATGATAATTTAGAAGCTCCTCGCGCGGAAATGTGCTTTAGCTTTATAAATAGCATAACAACGATCAATTGGTAAACGGAATAACATTTGCAGCTGGACCAATCACATCGCAAGAAATACTGACTACAATGAGATGCTAAATTTTTATTAATTTTTTTCGTCATACTTGTGACAAATAAAAAAAAACGATTTTAAAAATTATTTTTTAGAACGCGAAAATACATTTTATTTTTTTACAAAAAAGAAACTAAGGCAATTGTGATTATTTAATTTATATTTGCTAAACCGGCTAACGATTCCGCAATATTTTCTTTTCATAATTGTGCAAAATAAAAAAAAAAGATTTATTTTTTAGGACGCTAACATACATTTTATTTTTTTACAAAAAAAAAAACTAAGGCAACTGCGATTATTAAATTTATATCAGATCAGGCTATGCCTGTGGAAATACGAGTTAGAAAAACAGAATAACATGTACAGCTCGATCAATCACATCACGAGAAATACTGACTGCAATGAAACCTCCATGGATTTTTTACTTATTGATTCGTTCAACGGACTAAAATATTGTTGAATTTTTTTTAATATGTCAATTGTATGTTCGATTTTCTTATTTTATCACTCTATTATAGGTGGAATAAAAGCCAAAATTGGAATAACAACTTTTGCTCGACTATTATGATATGGATTCTCATATTATAAATAGAGAGGATTCTTTTTAAAATTGAATAGTCAAGCAACGCAACGAGTTTTTTAATATAACAATTGCTACAATATTGGTAATAAACGTATAACGAAAGTATTCTACTTCGACTTCGCCCTTTAAATACCAGCATTAAAATTTGATATACAACAATTTAGTTAATCATTCTATAAACAGATAATTAATGTTTCAAAATAAATAATCTTTCCGTAAGCAGATAATTAATGATTCGAAATAAATAATTAATTATGCAAAAACTATGAATGCAAATTCATAAAAAAAGTACTAAATCAATATAGTGCATAAAATCTAGCATATCCGTAAGTTACGTGATGTACATTCATTGGCGCACCATCGAATAATACATGTATATATTTAGGAATGCAGAATTATTCAAATATTGCTCTAAACGCACAAGCGAGAATAATGAATGAAATGTTTTTTGAATGCAGTTTCGGTGCAATTTTATAAGCCGGCGTCAAGTTTTTTAGCCGCAGGCAGTACCGTGGCAATGTGCTCTTTGAGGAGCGAAAAAAAAACGTGGTCAAACATTATCGATTGCGAGCGCGCTCTTTAGAAAATATCAAGGCTCGTCAACCACTGTGACATTTTAAATTCTCAACTTGCAGAGTGCCGGTTTCTTTCTTCGGGCCGGCACGCCGCGCAGTACTCGAAGACCAAAGAATTTTAATTTGCATATGCAAAAGTAATGTGCCTTTCTTTTTCTCTCCCTCACGCATGAACACACTTACAGCGTGGTGTGCGTTACGAGAAATGAAAAAAAAAGGACTAGAACTAGATTTACCATAACAAAAATGGTTAAATAAATTTCCCACCGGAGAAAATAGATTTTTTTTTCATTCCATGCACTTTTTGCAGTTCTAATCCATTATTGTTTTTTGCGCGTCTGTTTTTTTTTTTACGTAAACACGCGGTGCTTTTTGAGACAATACGTGCCACTTCCTTTCTCCCGTTTCTCTCACACTCCAACTTAGTGTGATTCCATCTGCGTCACCTCCGGTATCTGCCTTCCTAAATGACGATCCTTCCCCTGTATATTTGCATTCACGCACACACGCGAGCATCTGCAAGATCACACACACGCGCGCTCCTGAATATACATAAATTTGTAAGTAGCCATCATCATAGTCTTTATGTCTTAAACTTTTCACATTGAGAATATCAAATAATCATTACCAAAAAGTTACTAGATTTTCTAGTGGTAAATGGCTCACACTGGAAATAGAAAAAGTTATAAAATTTTAGTTATTTTAATCCCTATTATTCCAAATTTGACTTTAGATGTAGTAAATATAAGTCATATTTAGTAAAGATTCAGTAAACTTTACAAAAGATGTACATTAAAACATTACTAAGTATTGATCTAATTGAAGTCCTTAAGAGATCTTTAAAAATAATTAAAAGAGGGGTTTTTAAATATTTTTATTTAGTTCGTAAAATTTATTAAATGAATAAATAAAACTAAAATAAAATATAGATACAGTTACAAAAAGGAATAGCAATACTGGTTATATTGAAATAGTAAAGTTGCATGATAAAATTTATCTATACATTTTACTATAAAAAAAAATTACTATAACTTCCTAGTATCTTGTTCCATCGAATGTAGAAAGTTAGTAAAAAAAAAGTAGTAGCAGATACCATAAATCTAATACTAATTACTATAAGTTTATTAAGGCTTACATAGTAAACATCAAAATTTGACTTTTTTCTCAGTGCATAAAACTTCTCTCCTCAACTTGCAAAATCTGTATACCCAAGACACACGTTACGTCAGATGCACGTGCATACACACACTTACACATACTCGACACGCACACAGCGACGAGAAAGTTCGCGCAAACACACGGCGATCGGATCATAGATTTAAAAAGAGGCGGCCACAGCTGCTTGAGCAGAGATTTTCTCACGCGTTCAAAAGCCAGGCCTTAGGACAATTGAACTTGATTCCGAAAACGGGTGGCAGGGGAGGGGAGGAGGGCGAGACGCAAAGGTGCGTGCCGCGCTCAGGGGGTGATCGCTGCGGCTCGGAGCGCCGCCGCCTCGACATCGCGGCGCGGTCCAGGACTCATGAATCTCATTAAGCATCGACCAAATTGAAATATTATTATTAAGTCGAACGGCCCCGACAATGCCCTCATAATACGCGCTCGCTCGTACCTGCGCGTACATATACGCTTTACGGTTTTTTTTTTGCGCGCCCTTGTCGCGGGTCGCGCGCATGCGCATTGTGCGGAAAGGCGGGCGTTCTCGAGTCGCGTTTGTTTGCACTGTGCGCGGACTTCTTTGTGCCCGCACTTGGGCATTGTCGCGCACGACAAAATATCGCGATTGTCGCCCTATGGGAATGCGCCGAATGTCCGATCGTCCATGCCGGTCGCGTTTCAGGACGCGCGATCGCGCGGATAAGAGAGCGCTGCGGCGATGTTGACTCGAGTGTTGCACTTGAAAGTCTTCATTAAGGGACAATCCAAGCGCTTGTTCTTTTACTTCGAGTGCATTCGCTCGATGGTTGAAGTCTAACGAAGTGAGAATTAACAAATTGATTGAGTGCCGTTTTCTTGTGTAAAGGCTGAGTGGTTACGTTTGCGTTAACTTGACTAAACGAGAGATGTAGAATCGTTAGATTTAAGAGGGGCTGGGGGTCTCTCTAGTCAGTCGAGGATTTGTTAAATTATGTCATTCGTAAAATACCGTGTAAATCTAAAAATATGAAATTCACCTTGGAAAGTGTGAATAGTGACGTTTAATATGAGAAATTAAAACACATAAAATTTGTCACTATTCACAATTTTAGATTTAGAGAGTAGGATTCGTTAATAAAGTTGATGGTTTCGTTGATTTGTTAAATAATATTATTTGAAAAAAAAAGGATTCGTTAATGAAGATGATGATTTGGTTGATTTGTTGAATAACATTATTTGTAAAAAAGGATTCGTTAGAAGATGATATTAATTCAATCACTCGAGTGAATAAATATCTATTTTAGATAATAGATTGTACACTGAGTAAAGTAAAATATTTTAGTAAATTTTATCAGAACTTCAATAAATTTTTACTATACGCACGCTACTTTGATTGCAGACTGATATTTAGAGGTTTATTTATAGACCTACTTGATGGATTATAGAATTAATAAATTAATTATAATTGATACAAAAAATATTGCCTAATATTCTTTTAAATAATTTAGTAACATTTCTTAGACTTAAAAACAGTGACTACTTTATTACACTCTTAATAAAACTATAAAAATTACTAAATGTATTTCTCTCAGTATAGTTGAGAAACTTTAAAAATAATAAACCTTGTTATGATTTTAACATCGAAGAGTTTGTAATTTTATAAAGAAATATCATTTTTCAGATGCTATTCGAAAAAGGTATAGATATATTTTCGAAATTATTAAAATCAACACGATTTTTTCATTTTTTACCTGCAGCTGTTGGCTTACACATACCATTTTAGAATTAAAAATCTAATAACTACCGCTCAATAACTGCTCCGTTCAATTTATAAATATAACGTATCTTTCAACTCTTTTTCTTTTCGTAAAAATCCTACAAAAATAATTTACGCCTCTTTCTTCAAATATTAAAGTTTTAATAAACTCTCCAATTGTATTCGAATGGTGGTACAAAGCATCCTAGAATTTACAAAAGTCTATAAAAAAAGAGTCACAACATAAATTGCACAAACAAAAAGATGAATAGCACCGATAGCGCAAATCTCGTTTGCGTCTCTTAAACTAAAGCGTAGAGCGTCGGAAAAAGTCCGCCAGATATGCGGATAAGACCGCAGTCTCGAGTCATCCGTCTGCAAAAAAGCCCAGGCCAATGCATACAGGCGGAATCGCAAGTGGCCGCGCGCTATCGGGTCATTCAAAAAGTAAAAAGTCGTAAACACTCCTCTCGCCGAAGGATCCGAGAAACACACGCAAAAAAAGAACAAAAAAAAATCAAGAGGAACCTCGCTGAATTCCGAAATCCAGGTAAAAGCGCCGGCGGAGATTCACGGCGCGTTGCGCGAAGGGAAAGTTCGCCGCGGTCCTTTTCACTCATAGCGCGGGGTATGTGCGATCGCGCGCGAGTCGCCTACGAATTCTGGGTCAGCGGAAGTCGTCGTCTCCGATCGGGGCTGCATTTCAAAGATCGATCCCGGCGTATACCTGCATAATTCATGCTCGCCGCACCAATGCATATACTGACCCCCCCCCCCTGAGGGGGGCGAGGAGGTGGATGCGGCGTACACACGCGCGACTAGGCGCGGATCTCGATGCAAGGCTGAGGTTACAGCGACTCTCGCCTTTCGCATTTTCGCTAGGAACTGTAAATGCCTGCGCTCGGTGAATCGCATTTTAGCGCGCCGACGCCGTTTGGAAATCGAATTTGTCCGGATTTATTGCTTCAGTTGAAGCTCCCGTGGATCTTTGTGTGTTCATTGCTTTCTTTAGGTGGCTTAATTGAAAGATACGTCCATTATTCTTGCCTTTATTTTTTTATTTATTTATTCGATGGATTTATTAAATCTGGTGTACTTGAATTGATTTGCAATAAACGTTATTTTAATTACCTGCGTGTGTTTAATTAAGAAAAAATGAAGTCTCGTTAAGTTCTTAATTTATTTGTGCAATTATTGCGGAATACATTCACAGCACAACTTTGCGTAATAATTATCTTAATCAACATCATGTATGTAGAAAAATTCTGCTGAAAATTATAACAATCAATTTTAATATTCTATTAGACTGATATAATTAAAAAAAAAACTATTATACACTAATTTTTTATAAATCTTTTGGCAATTTTGAAAATATATGATCAAAATAAAGTTAAACCTTTTTTTCCTGGTATATAATTATTGTCTAAGTCATAATATAGGATTCATAGCATAATAAAACATCATTTATGCATCTGAATATAGATTAGAAAGGGAATACCGATTAAGAAAGAATTCTATAAAAATTTAATTTAAAAAATATATGATAAAAAAGTAATTAATTGATAAAAAAGAATCCTAACGATTATAGCTACACTTCAGGGTCAAGAAAAAGTCCATGAATGACGCAGCGACGACCTTCTTCAGACAGCCGGGTATAACGTACGTGAAACGTATTCCTTCGGTGCATCGAACATTAACAAATTCAATCAAATTCATTTCTACCTATTTTTCTTTCTCCCTCGTCCGGCAGCGGGAATACGTTACCCGACGATTTCCGGCGAACGTCTGGAGATCGGCACGAGCCGATAAAAGCCGCGCGCTCCGCGCTCATATCGTCGCTTAAGGATCCCTGATCCTTGGACTTTATGCCGGCTGTATTTAACAGTACTTTATAAAGTAGCCTTAAACAAGAAAATTCTCGATCTAATTGATTCCTCGAGACTGTCCTCGCTCTCTCCTTTCTCTCGCGCATGCGCGACGCGAAGCTTGCACAATTTTTTTTTTACTTCGACGCAAAAATAAAGAAAAAAGGAGAAAACGATCGAGACGTCGCCGACGCCGTGGTTCACGAGGATACGGGAGACGAGTGTAAATTTCGATTAATGAAAGTTAATTAAAAGTGCCAGGCCTGCGAGCGTCAATGGCGGCTTGAATTACTCGCGGTGCGGGTGATTTTTTGCCCAAGTTCGAGAGACGCTTAAGGGTTATTGCTATTTCGAGCGATTAAACTGTTGGTAAACGCGCAGTTTGCGAAGATTTAATGCAGGCGACGACCGTTTCTTAATACTTGTGCGCTTATTTAATACGCCGTACAAAGTATCACCTGATATGCGGTTACTTTCGATTTATTTATATCGAGTAAATAACTCTTTTTTATTTAAATATTCGAGAAAAGAAAAAAATTCTGATCCTCTTTGGAAAACACGCAGACGAGATATTTGGAGAAATGACTTTTTGTTGATCAATGGATATCGCACCAAAATTGCAAATACTTTTCTGCGAGCTTAATGTTATGATTTGAATCATCAGGGGAAATTACTTGCAGGAATTCTGTTAAAGTACACTTCTTTTACGACAATAAAATTAATAAAGGGTTTAAAAGTGAAGAAATTAATTAAGGTAATCTTCATGGAGATTTCATTTATTTAAGAAAAAATTAATTGACAGATTTTAGTATTGCAGAAAGAATTTTGTTGAAAAGTTTTTTAGAAGTCTGTAAAAGATTATTTTCACGACACGACAAAAATTAGTTCTTGTGTGTAACCTTAGGTATTTGTGTATACATTTACTATATAGTCCCTATTTTGACTTCCTCTATATATAAGGAAAGAACACCCTTAAATGGATTTATGCAAGTATAAAAAAAATATACTAAAAAATTAATACAGTAATAATTTTATTACCGCACATATTACAAATAAATATAATACAAATAATATAAAATACAACAACTCTGAGGAATCACAATGGACTTTACTGGACTCATTAAATAAAATAGTCTCTATTAAAAAATTTACAATATTCTTATTATGTAAATGATTTAAAATATTAACTACGCCGCTAATTCCAGCAAGAAATTAATTCAGTTATGATTTTATTACTGTACATATCGCAAAAAAAAGTATAAATACAGGAACATCCGACATGAGAAAACACAATGGATTTCACTGGACTCTTTAAAGAAAATAGTCTCTGTTAAAAAAAATCTACATAACAGTTCTTACGAAAATGATTTAAAAAATTAACAACGCCTCTAATTCCAGAAAATATTATAGTGATTTTATTACTGCACACATTACAAATAAACCAAGTAAAATCACACTCTATTTAACTTTATTATTTTACCGATTAAACAAAATAGTCTCTATTAACAAAACCTATATAACATTTTTGCCGAAATTGATTTAAAAAATTAACAACGCCGCTAATTCCAGCATAATTCCAGTGACATTCCTGTAAGCTCAGCACGAGACTCGCCGAGGCCGCAATCGGGCGGGGAGGACGGCAATTGCAAAGTGCGCGAGTCACCAATTTGCATTGAGCAAACGTCGGGCGCGGAGCGCGAAAAGTCGGCGCGTCGAATAAATGAATGCCGATCGCGCTTCCGGGCGGTACATACACCGGACGCCTATTCCGCGGGGAGTGCATCTAAAGGTCGGGCCTAGTTTCGCCCGGCAACAAAGAGGAAAGTACGTAAGTCTCTTTTCAAAGTCGGCGGCGATATCTATCTCGCGCTGCGTTTCGCGCATTCGAAATTTTTAGAGAAACGAGGTAAAACCGAAGCGTCTCGGACCGATTTTGCCTTTAGATCTGTTACGCTAGCCGTTGCGCCAGATATCGGCGGTGCGAAATGTATATCCCCGAGTTTGGTGAACAAAGGAATGTACGATATTTTTTTTTCCCGCGTAAAAAAATTTAAGTTCGAAAACCTTGTATAGTATAATAATGTAGTTTGATTATAGTTGGAATAAAAAATTTCTAGTTTATAATAACGCGGTTTGGCCTCTTTTTGTTCAGCTTTCGGTGGTTTGCGATTATTGTATTATCGAGTATATATGTATGCATTGGTGACGTCAACAAAGTGATGCTAATTATCGGTAAAGCTCGTGGCGGTTGTAACTTAAGCTCGTAACGAGATGCTTGGATTAAAGGAGGTTAAAATTCTATCTTTGTTTTTTTATATGTTCGAATAAATTTTGCTTTGTTTTATTCCAGTCATACGACAGATGTAACTTGTTTAAATTTAATTTAATTTGCTTAATTGAAGGTGATCGCCGAACGAAAACGAACTCGTTCGCGAATTTTCACGTCGAGTTATTTTAATAAATTATAAAGCTAATTTTATAATGTTTTCATTCGTAAATTACACGCCGTTTGCGCGACCGATAAAACGGTCCTGTGCAATGTGACGCAGAGTAATAAAGATCTCTGTTTTTAACGCGGAATCTTTTGCGAGGAAAAAGTCTTAAGGATCCTTTATCGAATCGAGATTAAATTTCCAATTAGTACTTTACAGTTCGACCAGGCTTTAACAGCCTTAAAAATCATTTCCTTTTTACCTCATTAATAATTTAATCGTAGCTCTTACAAATCATTAATACTTCATTAGCGCGTGCAGCCACTTTATCTCAAATTTCGCAAATTGGTATTCAAAAATCGCCGAATTTGGAGGGTGAATTGCAAAACTGAGTAGAAGTAAATGTAATAAGGTCACACTAAAATTTTCGATCGGCTTTTTTATTCTGCATCAGCGACAACGCTCAATTAAATCGTTCCGCTTTCGACTGAATATGATCAAATTTAAATGCAATTTAAGTTTAATTGTAAAATACGCAAAATTTAAAAAAATAAAATTTCTGTATCGATCTCTCTTATCATTGCGATTGACAATCATCCCAACGAAAATTCTGGTGAAAACCTTGTTACGCCGCCATAAACAATACCAATAATAAGACCGCAGTTTTAAATATTTTTTTATATGACTTGGTTTTAATGTCACGTAAAATCCTCTTCAAACTAAAGAAATGTATTCAATAAAGAATACAAAATATTTGAAATACGTTTTCAACGACACAGGAAACTTTATTTAATTGTTTAAATTTAAAATGACATAGTATTAAAGCTGCGCTCTAATAAATTAAAAGTCTGCGGTGTACATAATGAGCAAGAATCAGCTGATTAAATATTTAAATGACCCTTACCTTGCCACCTTTGTTCTTGTAATTTAAAAGAATGGAAGCATATAAATGCGTAAACATTCGTTCGATTCAATACTCCACAATAAACGACGAATTAAACTCTGCTCTAAAAAAGAGTCTACTACTCGTAATAAGAAAAAACATTAATAATTTTTTTTTCATTTTTATCAAAGTTTTTGCATTATTTTGTAAACAACTTTGATGAAAAATGACATATAGAATCAATAAGTAATAAAGAAGCCTACGAATTATACAAATTCATTAATAAAATTAATAAATCCTCCGATGATCTTCGTCTGCCAAACTGCACAATTATCATACTTCAAGGTAATATTACACTATAATGTATTTAATAAAATTTGGCATAAATGCAGTTAAAATTACTATACAGCATGGAAAAGGGATTGCAGACTAAAATTATGAAAAATATTACCTTTATTTATACCTAAGTATAAAAACACTACACTTCCCATAAATTTACAGTAAAATTTATCAAAAATACTTACAAAAATAAAAGTATTTCTCTCACTCTAGAAATACCTTTAAAACATAAATACCTATTAAGCATTTAGTTCCAAAAGAAACCATCAAATTCCATTAAAAAAAAAAAAAAAAAAAAACAATCGGCCCTGGCCCAAAAATCACCTAAATCGCGAAGATTCAATTAAAATCCGCAAACCGTAAGCAGTACCAATTCCAGCGATCTGGAGCAATCGAATTCACGACCTCCGCGCGGGTACATAAGACCACTGGCCGGGCATCAAAAGAGAAGCCGAAATAACGGCCCCGCGAGGAGGAAGGAAGCGACGGCGAAAGGATGATCTACAATACGCGCGCGTGCAGCAGGCGGCAAATTAATATTCCGGGAGCGTTGCGCGTATACAACGTGTAAGGCTGGATGTTTCTATGGGGCGCCCGGGCGTGCTTTACGGCTCCGTCCCCTGCGCTCGAACTTTACGAGTGAACGGCGCTACGCGTCGCTATTTTTCAGCTTGAGGTGTAAATTTATTCAATTATAAATATTTTCTTTTATTTATTTAACTTCTATTAAAGGGATTGATTTTTTCCTTTTATTACACGCTAAATCAGCAAATGAGGTTTCATTGAATTTATTAATGATTTCTTATTTGTTTGTATCGTTATAGATGGTGTCGGTAGGTCGTTCGACGATTTAATAATATTTGCATAGATATTGCGATAAAAATTTGAAGATATATGCGATAAACCAGCTCGAGCGAAATAGAGCGAAAATTAACTCTATTGGAGTCAAATTTTCACTCTAATGTTTTAGTGAAATTAACTCCCTTCATGGGATGAAATACTTTCTAAAATTGAATTAGATAAATTTTTCTACAATGAGTCGTGAAGCTCTTTTAATTTTCAGTGAAAATTCACTAATTACAGTAGTTTTTGAATAATTCAACCTTAAATAGTAGAGTGATTTTCTGACTCTCAACTCAACCTGTAATATGCTACTCTAACTTAGAATGAGTTTTACTCTATTTTATAAAGTAAATTTAAATCGCTCTGTTCATGTAGAATCAAATTTGACTCAACGAGTATTGCACTATAAACTAATAGTGTATTTTTACTCCAACGTATTTAGCTTGTATAATTAGAAATTTTTTTAGATTCTTGTTCGGAAAATATCTGAGGAAGGTCGGTGTATATGTGCCGCCGTTAAATATATCGGCGTATCGTTTGTTTGAAAATTTTTAATTGGCGGCAAGTGTATTTTTTAGATTTTTGTGACTATACGCCTATAATTTTTTTTTCTGAATACATGAATGAGTCTAACTTTCGTTCGACTGGCTAAATCGAATAAATTTATACGTGGAGGTCACGTAGACTCGTAAAACACCGAAAGGGGGTTTCATAGCCATCAAATATTGAGAAGCGACCAATCAACATAATCAAATTTTTATTGGTCTTAAAAGTGAGACTTTATGGATGCGTACCGTTAGGCAGGCGCAAAATTATAAACTTCATAAATATTAAAAAACGCTCTTAATGGTAAGGGGACAGTCGCTATAATCGATCACAATTGCACCTATGCGTAATTCTCAAACAGAAATGCAAAATAAAAAAAATAACTTAAAATAAAATAAAAAATAGTTTAAAATCTGTTTTCGAAGCAAACAGACTCGCTAAAGGTGAGTTGTATACTGAAATGAGAATACGCCTGCAGCTGCACGTCCCACGGGCTCAGTCATCTCCAAGTTCGTCGCAGTCCCCAGCTGCGATGGTTTGCGTTTCGGTGTTGCCTCGCGCGATTCTGTACTTCTGTACTTCGTTTCGCAAGTGAAATCAAGAAAATTATTGTTGTAAAGTAAAATTTTATTATTTAGGTAATCATTGAAAGAAGTGGTCTACACTCAGAGAAAAAACTTTGTAAATTTTCCATACTAAAATTTCTCACTAGTCAACACTGCCACTTCTTTTCTAATTACAATTGTAATTTTTATTAATTTGTTTCTGTCAGTGTAGTAAAAACTACTGTATACACGAGACTTTGCTTAGAGACTGGAATTATAAAAATAATTACAAAACTTTGTAATAGAACTTGCCATAAATAGCATAAAAATGACTTTACATCGACTACACATTGTGTAAAAATCTTATATATAAAATTTACTAATTTTTTTTCTCAATGTCAGTCTGCGATGTAAATCTCCCTGCTACATTTTTTTCCAAAGAAAAGTATGTACTTCTTCTGGCACACTTTCGGTCAACATTCGAGCCAACAATTTAATTAATTATTTTCACAAACCGCGCGCAATTTTCGACGCACCGCATTATTTCTTCCTCATTCTAAAAAAAAAAAACCTCCGAAACCCGATAAAAAAGTACCCTCGCACTATTACCGAAAAACAGTCGAAATATTCTCGGCGAGGCGAACTTTCACACACGCATTCCGCAAAAGATCCGCAACAATGCGAAGCGCGCGCGGGCGCAATGATTTCGCCGGCAGCGCCACGAGCGAAATATATATATATAACGGCGATTGCGGAGCGCGCCGAAATTCCGGTGTATAATCAACGGGGCGCGGGCGTCTTTCTGCGAAGCCAACGCCGATCGTTAGATCCCATGTTATTTTCGAGGCCCCGCGCGCGGACCCCTGATCACGATTATTATCAAATTCGTGAAAGCGCATCGCTTTTGTTTCGACGTTTCCACCGCCGGGGCTCCGGCGCGGCAGGGACATAAACGCGCGTGGGCCTCGCGGAGCCCAATTAGTATCGAGACGGCCGGGGGATTCCGATTGGCCCCGCAGGGGGAGGAGAGGAAAAAATGTCGACTTACGCCCTATCGCGGCGCGCTGACGCTCAAGGCGCAAGGTGCATAATTGCCCCTGTCGGAGCGAACTTCTCGGCTCGAATATATCCATTCCCAGTCGCAAATCTTCTTCTTCTGCTGCTTCTGCTTCGGCTGTTGTTATTTGCCGCTTTTTTTATTCTTTTTTTTTTATCTTTGGGAATTTTATTTGATTTTTAGATTTTCTTTTCTGTATTTATTTATTTTCACTGGTAAACGAAGAATTGTTAAGCGAGTAAAAGTTTAAATTGATTACACGACAAGGAGAGAAAGTTTAAGGAATAATGAGATATAATCGACTTATGTCGATTTTTACTGTAAAACTTAGTCAATTTACTATGTACATTTGAAATAACGATTACATTGGAAATAATGATTTTTACTACAAAAAGTAGTTTTTGCTATGTACATTCGAAATTACAATTACATTGGAAATGGTGATTTTTACTATAAAGCATAGTAAATTTTACGATCTACATAGTAATTTTTACTATTTTTATAGTAAAAATCATAAGACGAGTATGTGCCACTGTTTCTTCCTACGGAACATAGTAATTTTGACTATAACATTTTTCTCCGCATCGTCTATATAGTATTTATATGTATTCCAATGGTAAAATAAAAAAAAATATATTGATAGACTTTAACTTTAGATTGGTTAATTAGTCTAAACAGAAAATAAAAATCCTAATCGACTATGGAATATTATTTTCTTCACATTATTGCGAAATGCGTATGCCTGAAAATTCGGCTAATGATCGCTGAGAATAGCGAGAGTGCGAGGGTCCTTTTTGCTTAATTAGACCATATAGTATCTATTTCACAATTATTTGATCATTTTTTAAATTTAGCTAAAGAAATGAAATTAAAAATGAAAATATTTTTAATTAAAATAAAAAAAAAAGCGAGCTCATAGTTATGCCGTAATTTTACGGAATGCGCGATGAAATTTAAATTGCGCATTTGCAATGTAATTCGATTTGATAAAGACGGCTATTTGAAATGCTTTGATATAGAAATTTTAAAATAAATATTTCATTCAAGCGCTTTCAATGTGTCAGCCAGTATGTACGAGTCTGCGCTTAATCTTGGGTTCAACTCAGCTTGCGTGGGATCTTTCTTATCTGTTTGACTTTCGTTACGCCCACACATGATAATCCTTGAATCGACGATTTCGAAGAATCAGTCTTGTAATTCACCGCTTAAGTACTGCTTGTTTCGATCCAGATTCAAGCCAATCGCATAGGTTTGCATTAATAAAACTATTTTTTTCAATATAACAATTTTACTTTCCAGTATTTATTACACTCCACGTATCGCCTTTATTTACTTAATAAATAACTTATTAGATAAATCGATATAATAAAGCTTTCTGTGTATTATTTTTATTCATTTACGTAAACTAGAGATTTTTATATACCTATCAAAATTATCAATATTTGAATTATTAATAAAAATTTATTCATATTTTAATTAAATAGTTTTTTTATAAGTAGAAAAAAACTATTTTTATTAGATACTTGAATAAAGCTTGTTATTGGACTGAATGAATTTTAAATTTTGCTTTCGTTCTTTAATTGATAAGAAAAGAGTAGATTTTAATGTAAAAAGTAAATATATTAATTCATGCGATACTTTTTACAAAGGAGAGTAAAGCTCGAAGTAGGATTGAAAAGATAGTTTAATAAGAAGCAAAAGGGTTATATGCATTCATTGAAAAAGGTTAAGGAGCCGATTACATTTTTTTTTTCATTCTCGTTTTTGTGACCGCAATTCGACATTGGCATCTTGAACGGACTGAGCAATATGACGTCGCGGCATGGGAAGAATTGACCATGACGCGCTTGATCAATTGCGGCCAATCAGAGTAGATAAAAACGTGCTGTGGGTGGCACTCAGTGAGAATGAAAAGCTGATTTTGAAGATCATTAAATAAATACTCGAAATAATATGCTTTTTTCTTTTCTTTTTAATTGAAATTTTACACACTTTTACATGCAGACTTACCTCTCAAAATAGATATTCTATATTAATTTGTAATATACATTTAAAAAAATTATCCAAGAAAAAATCTCAGCTTAATCTATATACACACATATTCACCATCAAAAAGTTCAACGACTGTAATGACCACGAAATTTCCTCAAAATTTCAATTACAACAATAATCGTATTTCTTAATATTTATACAAAAAAAAATTAATAAAAGAAAAGATTTATCGGATCATTCTAACAATAAGCAGACCAAGTAGGGTAGCTTGAAAAAATTGCACAAATCAATACTCGAAGAATATAGTTTTTTTTTTTAATTGAAATTTTACACACAAAGTATATTCTACATTAATTTATAACATACTTTTAAATTTAAATAAATAAATTTAAAAATATTATCCAAGAAAAAATCTCACTTTAATCTATACTATACGCACATATTCTCCATCAAAAAGTTCAACGACTGTAATGACAACAAAATTTCTTCAAAAATTCAATTGCAGCAAAAATCGCATCTCGTAATAGTTATGCAAAAAAAAAATTAATAAAAGAAAAGATTTATCGGATCATCCTAATTAAGACCGTAAAAATCAGCGGACCAAGTAGCGTATCTTGAAAAACTTGGACGAAGTCTCGTCTAGAAGAATTAATTCGTCGGCCGAACTCTCGCTCGGCTGATAAGCCTCCTCTCCGTTTAAAAAGTGCTGGCGCTCGACTTAACACTTCACAGGTCATCGGTGGGGCGCGATTATCGGCGCTACTCGCAATAAAAATAGTGGCGCAAGACGCCGGCGAAGAGAGGGGGAGGCTGAGTTCAAGGCCGGGGATTTTTGCGCGCCCCAAGGAAGTTGCTGACTGCACTTTTCGCCGATCACCCATCGATCGCCGATGACGCGCGACGCCCACACTGTATAGGCGCTCGTCGTTGCGCAAACGCATCGGCCGATAATAAGCCCCTCTCGTTGCTCGCGCTCCACTTGGCAGAGGAACGAGATTTTCTCGCGACAGCAAGTGACTTCTTTTTTCTTTTTTTTTTATTTAGGGGGAATCGATATGATTTAGGCTCGATGGGGAAAAGATTCGAAGTGACTATACGGTCGGGCTGCGGGGCATGTCGCGGCGACGAGGCGAGTAAACTCGGTGCGAGCTTGGGGATTAATCTTTTGCTTATGCCGTGCTTAATTGAGTGGATAATTGCTCGATGGATGAAAATACACTTGCATTATTTTTAATGAATTAATTGGATCGGAATCGCCTCTTTTTTTCTTAACTCAAGGTTACGCGGCAATTATACTTTCCTTTTTAGATTTTTATTGTCACCGAGATTAGACGGCCGATGTGTTATTAGAAGAGGATAAGGCTTAATTGATAATAATGTTTTAGACTTGTAATTGTCGTGGTGGACAAGATTGTTATAAAAACTACCAAAAAAAACAGTTGATTTATTGAAATAATCAATGTTAATTACTGAAATAATAATATCTTATACATAATTAATTTTTCTTCTAATTATATTTTATACAAATTTCTAGCTGATATTATATTTATTTCTACTTTTAGTCATGTAGTAATCAGATATGAAATAGAAACAGAAAAATCGAAGAGACCATGCAGATCGTGATCTTAATTCATGACTATAAGAACCTTAAATCGATGACAAGTAGATAATACTACATTGTATCGAGGAAAATACTATCATAAATCTATTATTCAGCATGTATACTAATACTTTTAAAACAGTAAACATTTTTTATTCACAACCTTTGAATAAATCGACAATAAAAAATAATTACTTAATACGATTAAAATATTCTAAACTATATAAATTCGTATTAAAAAAAAACGAAAAAAGGATCACAAGAGCACCTGCAAAATGCGTAGATTTAAAAAATCAATTTATCCACAAAAATAATATATAACATAAACAATAAAAACTGGTCTCCCTTCTCGAGGCCTAATTATCGTCGCGCCGATCCCACGTGCAGGGCACGGGCTGCTCACGGCTCCTCTTAACGGTCCGATAAGTCGGCGCGGGGCCACTATCGATACATTAATTAAAATATCGCAAGCCAGTTTTCGCGGCTGACAGCGCGCTCACGCCCAGAATTGATCGGCCGAAATGCGATTTCTCTCCTTTCCTTCCTTTTGCCGGCGCGTCGCAACTCTCGCCTCTCCTTCAAAACGCGCACTTTTTATTCTCGCCCTCGATCCTCGATATTTTCTTCTCTTTTTTCCCCCCCCTCTCTCTCTCTCTCTCTCTCTCTCTCTCTGGTATCTCCCCTCTTTGTCTTTCCGCCAGTGAAAAAGGCTGCCGAGACGGAGGAGAGATTTAATTTGGGGCCGGACGTCGCCACGCGGCGGACACCCACGGTCCGCGGGAATTAAATTCCGTGACGGTTCATCGCGAAAGTGTACACACACATACGCACACACGGGTGCATTCGGCGCTTTGAGATTGATGAGCATGAATTTTTTATACAATGTACGAAAATTGGCAGGGTTGCGCGCGAAATTTCGCGGGAGACCGATTGGATGTGCGTAACGATCGGTGACAGCGACAGGTAATGGAGTTGCGCGAATCGCATGAAAAATGTGTGCTTTTTTTTAATTAAATTTGGCAATTTGATTCGTTAAAAATTAGAAGAGTAATTATCGTAAATTTAATCAATTTATTTTTCAATTTTTAGTTTCAGTATAGTCGTTAAAATTTTTCTTATTTCTACACTACAGCCTTATACGTGCACTGGTTTTATACTTTGTTTTGATGTACGCTTATCTGCGATTTTAAGAAATAAAAAAAATACTTTACAAAATGCAATAATTAAAGGACCTTTAAAGAAATAATAACACACTCATCATTTTTTTTATTGTATTCATTTAACATCAATCAAACTTAATAATAGCCATTTACTGTAACTAACTATAATATTTCCTTTCGTAGATAAACATGAAATAAATAATATAAATTTTAATACAGATTTAGTACAAAGTAAACAAAAAATCTTCCATCAGAGTACAATACCCTCCCCCCCTCGATTGATCGGAGCACACATACCTCACCGCCAGCATCCCCATTTCCGAGCTCGCACTTCCGACAATTTTCCCATCGACTCGCTGTGGCGGAATCCGAAAGGACCATTAAGACCGTTTGTCTCCGTGGAATAAAAATCTCTCGCCGTCGGGTGTTTCGCTCGCCCCTCACGGATTTCCCCGATTTTATTGATTGCGAGTCCTCGGCGCGCGCCCGTCAGGTACGAATTTTCAGCACCTGGTCGCGGGGTGGGAAAATGCGTCCCCCCCTCCTTGAGGCGGCGCGCAATGTGTCGCAATTCTCCGAGGGGTGGAAAGATACAAGGGTGACGCTGATGAGAAAATGCCGGAGACAACGCGACGAGTCCGCACGGAGTTTTGCGTGGGAAACCGCGTAAACGATGTCCCCTCTCTTTCACTCGAGTATTTCGCTTCCAAACTAAATGGCATTTGCAGTGGAATTGTGTCGCTATTTTGCGCTCGGAATTTTATGGGCGACTACCCCCCATGAAAATTCCAGCGGATTCTTTGTAGTTCTGCGGCAGGGACTTTTCGAGTATCTTTTCAAGATTTTTAATGACTTTTTAAATGTTACTGTTTACTATTTTTACTATTTTTTTTATTTCCTGGATTTTACTGCTGAAGTACATAAGTTTAGGAGCATTTTACGCGATCTCTATTTAAACCGTTTATTTTATAAAAAAAAAGTACACTGATATGAAAATTCTTTGACCCAAAATCCGTGTCTTTAATATAAAGCCGTGCGTATTTAATTAAATGCCGTCGGATTTATAGTAAAGACATTGATTTTGGATCAAAGGATCTTTTCTATCACTGTAGGATATTTTATTTATTATTTACAGATTAATTTTTTAAATGAAAGTGTTAAAACTAACTGAATTATGACGTCAATATTTATACCAGTTATTCGTTAATAAAAAAACTCACATTAAAATAGTACTATTAAGAGGTTCATGTTTTAAAAAAGGAATTTAATTCCAAAGGCGTTTAATAAAAATTCCTCCAAAGGAAGAAATTCATCTTACCCCCGAATAAGGAAATTTGAATTATTCAAAGTTTCAAGAAGTAATTTTGCAAGAACTACAACTTTCAAAATAATCACGACGTCTCCACTTAATAGACATTTTAACATATTTATCATTAAAAAAATCCGGCAAATCGCTTTTTAATTCAGAAATTATTTGATTGAGATAATTCCTGAAATTTATTTACTGATAAAATTGGACAGCTTAACGCCGCAAAGATAAACTATAGCTTATTAATTTACAATTCGGATACAAAGTTTTTTTTTTTTACGAAACCTTAGATAAACGAATACATTAAATCGTAATATATACAAATAAGGATAAGCACACCGCATGCAACTTTATTTCAATCTCTGGTCCATATCTCGCGCGAATAGGTACGTATATACATATACATATCCACACGTACGCACGCAGACACAGAATTTAAAAAAAACAGTAGAAAAAGGTCTAAAATCCCCGCATTACTTTAATTAAACGTATTATAATAAGACACGCGATAAGTTCTACCGCACATAATCTCCGGGCACTTTTTCGAGCGGCGCACATTGACGGCGCCGATTAGAGAGCGCGGACTAGGTATACGACGCGAGAGAGGGGAGAGGTGGAAGAGAAGTGTCACTCAACCCGCGATTATCCTCGGGGTGTTCGCCTGTCCGTCCGGCCAAAAGGAAGGAAAAGTCCGGGGGCCGGGGGAGAGCAAACTGGTCCAGCGTCGCGCGTCGGAGGCGAAGGCGATGTTTACGTCAAGGGGAAAGAAGGAGCGCACGGCAGAAAAAAAAGGAAGTAATACGCGCGAGAGGAGCGAGCGAGCGATCGGCCGCTGCGAGAGGAACAACACGACGTCGCACGCAGGTTCATTCAGCTTCTCGCGTGGAGCCTCCCTTTTTCTCCCGTACATATTCGCCGCGCGGCTAAGATACAATTACCCGCGAAAGTAGCGGACGATTTACGTGTTTGCCTTTGCGATCTGCTACGGAGCGGAACGGCTGCGATCGGTAGTCCGTCGTGTGCTTTTTTGCGATTTTCTTTCTTTTTTTTTTTTTAATTAAACGACGTAAATAGATTTGAGAATGGGTATTAGATATAGACAGGCGTTTTGTTCACTTTGCCGTCAAGATTTACGTTGTTGCAATAATTGTGTATTAAAAATTTTAAATCTACCTATTTCTTGTTATCTTTTTTTATTGTTTACTCGTACACTTAGAGAAAAATTTGTTAATTTTAAGCAAACATTTATTTCAATAGTAATTATTATAAATATTTTATTGAATCAAAAAATGATTTACTTACAACTACTAAATTTATTTAGAAACAAATAAATTCATTTAGGTTTAATAAAATCATTACTTGATTAAAAGGAAATATTTAATGAGTACTATTGAAGTAAATCATTTTCTTAATATTAACAATTTCTTTCAGTGTACAATCGATTTAAGCCAGGTGAATGATTAGAAAATTCTTAGGTTTAGAAACACTGTATAGATGATCAATATTTTTAGCTTTTGATCTACATTCTATACGATTAACATTTTATATACTTTTTTAAATTATTTAAATTATTGTATTATTGTTGTTATTTCAAACTTCAGCTTAAAATTTTCATTTATTCATTTATTCAAGAATGTATTCCAATAAAAAATTAATTTCAAATTTCCTTCTTATGATCCTTTATTGAAAATACATTTAAATAAGGCACTCTGTGTACCGGTTGTGCGTATAAAAATATTATAAATCACTAGGTATCATAAGTACATATTATACATCAATATATTATAGCCGATTAATTATTGTACTTTAACTGTAATGTAACTTTTTGGACAATAAAAAGAATTACATTATTCCTATTAACATACGAGGTGCATTATATATATATATACAATATTTATCTGTACATGCAAAGCGTCCAATTCGAATTAAGATTGATTATAATCGAAAATATAATTTGATAAAAAGAATTATTACGATATTTACGTACAAAATCAAAGATACGCTAAAAATGAAGTATTGGAAAAATTAAGAAACGAATAGAGGAAAAATAATGCTTAATTATAACATAATTTATCGTTTTTAAAATTGTACCATACAATCTAACGTACAGATCAGATAAAGAGAAGAAATTTGTCGAGCAATATTTCAATCCGTAACAAAGAGCTTACAAAGCTCGCAACCCGTTCAGTGACACATGAACCCCTTCCTAGGCAACTTGCCGCAGCGAATCCTGCATCGCATCGAATTTAAGCGCTACCGGCGTGAAAAAAAAGGGCAAACAAAAGCCAAAAAGCACAAAAGCGCGCACGTAGCCTCGATGATCATCGACTAACTCAAAAAAAAAAAAAGCCGACCAGATGCACCATCCATCCATCGGTAAGGTGCGCGCCGACTCGATCGCACAAAGCCCCGCGAGACGCGAAATTAACAAAGAGATAAACAAAGCCCCCCCCCCCCCAAAAAAAAGTGCCTCATACGTGTGCACCACCACAACCCCTCGCGTTCCTACCCCCGTAAGAAAAGGAAAAAAGGGAAGCAAAAGCGGGAGCAGTACCGCCCCAGGTGAAAAAAAAAATTGTAAAATATATTTATACAATTGTTATAAACAAGTTTTATAAAAAATGGACATATAAATTCTTTATCAAATATTTTTTTTGCTAAATTTTTAAATTGTAAAACTCGTTATTACTTTCTTAAAATCTTGATACATTTTAATATAAAGTTTTATAAAATTGATAGCAAAAGAATAAAATAAAAAAATAAAGAATTTATAAAACTTTATATGTCCACTCTTTTTATAAAACAAGTTTTACAAGAATTGTATAAATATTTTCCAAATTTTTTCCACGTGGGGCGGGAATCCCAAGGTGTGCGTATGCGTATACTCGCGAGGGGAGGAGGGAGGTTACCCCCTCCAGGCAGCTCGAATCTCAGCTCTCCCCACCGAAATCCCGCGTGTCGCGTGTCCCACCTCCCACTCCACCTACCGGTTCGCTTCGCTCGCGCGCTCACGCACACTTACCTGTGCGGCGCTCACCTGAGGAGAGAGAGAGAGAGAGATAGAGAGAAAGAGAGAGAGAGAGACAGAGAGAAGTCGCCGCGGCCTTTGCGTTAGTACGCCGGTGGACTCACACATAGAGAGGCATGCGAGGGGGTTTCGCGCCGCCGACGACGACGAGGGACGCCTCCTCACCTGTTGCTGGAGCAACAGCCCCGCGGCCCCGACAGCAGCCAGTTTCGCGACGTTTTCGCTGCCGCGAGCGCTGCTGCACTTCCGCGCCGCGCCCCGTACTTCCAGCGTGAACTGTACTCACCTCGGGAATTTTTTTTTTTTATTAAGAGCACCAGCGAGAGAGTTGAAACACTTTTTAGGATTTTTATTTGGGATAAACGAAGATATTTCGATGACTGTCGTGCGAAAGTTTTATGCGCGTTGGTGCGAAGGTACGCTTGAAGAAACGAAGTGTGCTTGGTGTTGAAGTGACGATTTTTTTTTATTTTTTGATGCGATTGATTCTCATTGATGCTGGAAAATTCGTTGACGAAGATTCAGTGTCGAAACTCGAGGGAAGAAAAAATTGAGTCACGATTAAGCTCCATCGGTCCCTTGGTCATTTCAAGCTGCCGTCCGTAATCAAGGTATGGTTTCGAATGAATCCATTTTCTATTCTTGAGAAACTCTTTTCAGCAAAAAGTTTTTAGATTTAGAGAACGGATGCATTTACTCTTAATGATCGTTAAAAATCAGTTTTCCAAATAAGCCTGATTATCCTTAATTTACATTTTAATCCTTAAATTTTAAATAAAACACGTTTATTTAAAATTTCGATGATGTATCTTCTTCATATTACATATACGGAAAACTCCTACATTAAAATGTCATTTTCAGTCGTGATTTCTTCCCAGTATTAAAAATTAAGACGAAAGTGAAAGTAAAATCAGCTGACTGAAAACGATTCCGTCTGTCCTCCTACCTCGAATTATCAACAAAAAAAAATCAAGTAATCGTAAGAATTAATCATTAAAAAAAAAAAAAAGAAATTTATATGTGTAAGCAAATCCGAGTGTTATGCAGAACGTACTCCGTAAAATCAAAGTAAATTGGAGAAATCAAGCAGAAAATGATTCACGAAGTTCAGCGACTTCATACGTACGAATACGCTAACAAAGTACGAACACGTTAATTTTCCAATGACAGAGGAGTCGCGCGCGCGCGCCAACGCATCTGCGGAAAATGAGAAAGTAACGACTCCGCAGTTTGCCTAATTGCTCGAGAGCTCGCGCTTTATCCACTCGCGCATCTCGTCCGCTAAGTAGCCCATTAACTGCGAGGCCCATTGCTATAAGCCCGACATTTTCAAAACTGCTTATGGATAATTTGTGGAGTCGGTTTTTCGACCAAAAAAAAAAGTCAAATTGAGAAAGAGGACACCTGGTTTTAAGTACATTTCCGAGGCCCCTGTAATTGTCTACTTCTCTCGACATGTTTTCGCGCAGGTCATTGTGCATCCGCGTTAAAGAAATCAATTAATCAACCAAAGCGCACCTCCTCGATGTTATACTTATTCTTATAAATTTTATACTATACTAAAATTTTATACTGAGAAAGATTGTTTACTATATTTTTTAGCGATTGCAGAACATACTTGTGATGCATAAAATATTACTATATTTTATTCTAAAATTTAATCCAATTTAACTACATTAATTTTTACAACGCGTATCGTAAATTTTAGATTGAAATGTAGTATTTTTTCTCGCGTTACAAAAATATCGCCTGCTATTACTAAAAAATATGATAATTTTTAGTGGAAAATTTTTCTCCGTGTGCAATTGTCATAAAATTATTTAAGCAACACGTGCGCAATTAATTTTTTATTTGATAAGTTCAAAACCTCGCAGCGCAAACTGAACAATGAGCAGCTTGATTCTAGTTCTATCGTGTATGAGGAGATTTTAATTCGACGGATATTTAAACAAAGAAGCGCAGAAAAGATTTGCTTTGTTCCGCGCAAAAACAATGAATATTTTTAAATCGGTCGTTCTCTCGGCAGCCATTATAATTAAGACACGCGCAAGGCGATTGCTCTGAACCGGAGGATCGACGTATTGTTGCGTCGAACGCCCACAACGTCGACATTCGTCGTCTCTGCCTCGACGTCAACAAAGCACTTCTCGCCTGGCATCGGACATTCCGCCCGCATATCTGAGCTAACAAATAAACACAAACTCGTCGAGTAGCCACGAGCCTCGACGAGCTGGTACATGGTATGGTTTTGAACGCGATTTTTGAAAAAAAAAAAATTTTTCCTCGAGTATATAAATTCATCTCTCGAGTTTCGACGCTCGCGCGTGTGCGCCTCCGTTTTATTACTCCCGCGCTGACGCTACGAAACTTATACGAATTGCCTTAGTGCTCGCATTGTGAGGAACTGGTTTTGCGTTAGATAAGGTTAAAATAAAGAGAAAAAAGGAAGGCCAATAAATAATGAGCGCGTTGCTTCATGCTTTACTTTTAATGTCGCAATCTGCCTGTAATAATGGCGGAATTCTATTTATCCACACCTGGAAATAATTTTTATAATTAAACGTATAATTTTAGTGCATTAATTGCAGATAACTCGGAACGATGAATTATTAGTCGAGACTTCCATTTCCTGCATTCGAGGAAAAATATTTTCTCATTACATATAAAAATCAACGATGTCCACAGTAAATAAAGAATTTGCATTACGACAAAAAAAAAAAAAAAACAGAACCCTTCTATAATGAAAATTAATACACCGTGTCTAATTAATCTACAAGTATAATGAACGCGCCTTTCTAACGATAATAAGAAACAAAAATTTTTACACAAAAATTGCGCTATAATTGCTACTAGGACAAGTCTTTCAATTTGAAAAATATAAACGGTATTACAACCAGCAATCATGCATCTCTTTAATCAAAAAATTTACATCGATTATTTCTAATCGCAACTCGATATAACGATGAAGTAAAAATCCACTCCTTTCAGCGATTAAACAAAAAAACAAAAAATTTTGCTAAAAAATTTCGCTACAACTGCTATTAAAAGTTTTTCAAATCAGTAAATCCAAAAGGTATGTCAATCAGAAATCATGCATGTCTCTAATAAAAAGCAAAATTTATATAAATTATTTCTAATCGCAACTAGATATAACGCTCGAGTAAATATGACTTCTTTCAGCTATCAAAAAAAACGAAAATTTTTGCGCATAAATTTCGCTGCAACTGCGATTAAAACTTTTTCAAATCAGCAAATACAAAAAGTTATTTCAATTTAATAAAAAAAAATATTTACATCAATTATTTCTAATCGCAATTAGATATAACACTCTCGCAGACGCAACTCCTTTCAGCGATTAAAAAAAGAATGAAAATTTTTGCAAAAGTAAAATCTCGCAAATCACCGCCGTCAAAAAGTCAGCAGCGACGAAATAAAAAAAAGTGCACTTTGAAAGTCGCGTAGCTGACGGATCGACGACAGTAGGTGTCCCCCGGGCGATCGAAAGCTCGCGATCGAAGCGGGAGGCTCGCGAGTCTCACGCACAATGCGCCGCGTGGCGCGGGGACCGCTTTCGCGCGGAGGCCGAGCGAGTGGAGGCCGAGCGAGAGAAACGTGAAGAGCGAGCGACGCGAATGAATTGCAAATTCACGACTCCTTCGCGACTAGCAGCTGCTGCCGCGCGCGCGCTCCCCCGGCGTCGAGCGGCTCCTTTTGGACTCCCGGGCGCGCGAGCGCACGCGTCTATACAGCAGGCCTAGTTTCTTAGCCGGCCGAGATGCCTCCGGAATAAAAAGAACGAAGCGAGATTTTTATTTTTTTTCCCTCGCGCGCGAGCGTAGGCGCCGTGGCTCGACAATCGCGCAATTTCTAGACTGACGTATAGTTGTATTATTTTTTTTTTAGTTCCCATGTGAAATGAATGTATAACGGATTTATAAAATGTTTATATTCAAGGGATTATATTTTATAAAGTCTTTATAATGAATTGAATAAACACTTATTATAAACATTTTATAACATTTTTATAAAGTGTGTACAATGAAATGTATCTTGTACATTGTTTTCAACGTTGTGTCATTATGCACTGAGAGAAAAACTTGTGAATTTTAAGCAAACATTTATTTCAATAGTACTTATTAATATTGAGTCAAAAAATTATTTATTTAAAACTACTAAATTTATTTTTTTTGTGAAGTTATCATGAGATTCTTTTTTTTTTTTCACGTTAAAGTAGCAAAATAGAAGATTTCCCAATTTACTCTTTTTAAATAAGAAAAAATATTTTTGTCGATTCTACGAGATTTTGTGGTAGTTGAAAATCCACTGCGAATAAACTAGATGGTCATTCCAAGATTTCTATAGTCCTCCGAAAAGATAAACGGCAAAAGTCTAGACAGAAATAAAGGATTTAC
Organism: Sycophila sp. Sp_5; assembly: GCA_018906775.1. Taxonomy (NCBI): domain Eukaryota; kingdom Metazoa; phylum Arthropoda; class Insecta; order Hymenoptera; family Eurytomidae; genus Sycophila; species Sycophila sp. Sp_5. The sequence continues at coordinate 696,445 of JACCID010000054.1, read as the reverse complement.
CGATCAAATGTAAAAAGATGAGATAAGACGTTCGGGAACGACCACCAGAAAGGATATACTGCAAGGCTAGAAAAGCAAACTGTACAAAGGATTTGACTCTGAAATAAAAGGCGAAAGAGGAAAAAAAAACAAAAGTTTATTAGACCTACAAATACAAAAATTTAAAAAAAAAATCTCAAGATATATATTGTTGTCTGTACATAAGTGCTCTCTAACAATGAATATATGAAATTCATATCGAGTAAGTGAATATACACATATTGTAGTCGTTCGCGTGACTTATCATATAGAATAGGTGCATGTTCACTTATTCGACGTGAATTTTACTATAAATTCATTTTTATAGAGTGTAAAAACCACATTAAAATTTCCTAAATAAATAATTTAATCAGATTTTTATTTTTGCTTAAAAAAAGCGCAATATTCTACTATAAACACATAATTGTTAATTTTCATTACATTAAAATTTCCTAAATAAATAACTTAATCAGATTTTTATTGTTGCTTAAAAACAAAAAAAAAACTCAAAATTCTACTGTGAACACATAATAGTAAACCAATTGAATATACCATCGCGGTAAAATAAGACGATCCCCCTCACCTTGCCGTACGTATAAAAGTGGAGGGAGAAGTCCAACTGCAAGGCAGAAGTCGAAAGGCGCCGAGGGATAGCATCGGGCCCCGCGAATGAAAGGGACTCGGCGTCAGCCTCCTAGACAAGAAGGAAACATTATACGCGGCCGGGGCCTACAAAAAAAAAAAAAAAAAGAAAGGAAGAAAGCGAAGGAGAGAGACGATGATGATCCCGGCGGCAGTATAGCGGGAGGCAGGAGGCGCGTGCCTCGATTCATCCTCATCGGGCCACCCTCTTAAAACTATTGCCCGAGTTGCCCTCAATGCAGCCCCCGGAATCCTTGCCGAAGCCCACATTGAAGAAGCCGAGGGACACCCAAAGACATTCTCCTTCTCCCTTTCCTTTTTTCTCCCTGTCTGCTTGCCGAAGACGCGCGCGCGACCAAGAGAGACGGGGAGAAGCCCGCCACCGGTGATTTGATCTCTGAATCGTGTTGGACGCGTGCGCGCCGCATAATAAGCCGCTGAATGGCCTTTTTCAGCGCTCTTGGGTGTAATGGGTTGTATCCAGCTTATTTCGAGATTTCTTGGAAATTCATTTTCACGTAATGGAGATTTTTGTTTTAATTTTACGTAAGATTTAATCTCTAGCCTTTTTTTTGATAATTCTTTATTTATATTATACCGAGAGGAAAAACTTAATAAAAATTGCTATTGTGATTAGGAAGCGAGTGACAGTCTTGACAAGCGAGAAATTTTAGTATGGAAAATTCAAAATAATAATTTTTAGTATTAAAATATAGTAAGTTTTAATATTTCAGATACTAAAAGCTACTATTTTTCATATAAAAAATTCTCGCTTGATAAGACTGTCACTCCTTTACTAACCATAATAGCAATTTTTATCAAGTTTTTTCTCTCGGTGTACTGATTACGAAGTAGGATAACGATGCCTTACGTAAAAATTGACTGGGCGAATTTTCTTTAATAAGGCATTATGTATTAAAAAAAACTTGCAATACATTGAAAAAAAAATGTTTAATGTTAAGGAAATGATTTACTTCAATAGTACTTATTAAATATTTCTTTGAATCAAGTACAGATTTAATTAAAACTAAATGAATTTATTCGTTTCTAAATAAATAAAAAAATTATTTTTTAACTCAATAAAATATTTAACAATTACTATTGAAATAGTAAATGTTTGCTTAAAATTAACAAGTTTTTCTCTCAATGTACATAAAATAAGTTAATGATGGTAGATCCTGAAGGTACTGAAATTTGAGCGATAAAAGGTAGCATATGATTTTATGCCGGAAGTAGGGGGGGGGGGTACGTGTAGGGGGTGGGTAAAAAGTCGATATCCGATTTTCGTCGAAGGAAAATCAAAGCGGGCCAATTTGTCAGCGGGACGCAGATGTACGACAAGCGCAGCCGACAATACCGCCCACGATACATAAATTCTTGGACGCGCTTGCACAAGAGGGCTAGTTTACACGCCTTGTCGAGGGGGGGCCTGGAGAAAACCAGCTTTGAAAAAGTGACTGCGAAAAAGCGCCCTTTTCGTCTCGACCGTTGAAAAATCGATTTTCGACTTTAACGCGAGTAACTTTTGCGAATTCAAAACTGTCATGGTTCATTAAATTTGCTTTATTGCGGCGCACTAATTTATTAGTGTTTCTTTATAGCAGATATATTGAGAATTTTTATTTTTAGCTGATGTTATATGTATAGTGGAGAGACATTATTTATTATAATAATAATCTATTTATTATAAATATCAGTGTATTAACAACAACAACAAAAGTAACAATAAAAAGGTAATATTCTTTAAAAGTGAATATACATACATATAAGATAATTTGTACAAATATTCGTAGTAGTTACTAAAGGTATTTTTCTTAAAAATTATACTTCCACATTCTTACGCAAATTATTACGTGCTATAAGTAACAGAGAACGTGAAATTAAATAATTTAGTAAATATTATTTAAAAAATTGTACTACCTTTCATAAAGCTATTTGTTTTATCAAGATTAGTAATCATTATTCTATAGTAATCATTAGTAACCATCTACTGATTTTCACCGAAAATACTTTCTTCTATTTCTACTATACGAAAGCGAAGAAAAAAACCATACCTAATCTAATCTAATCTTTTCTTCCTACAAGAATCTCAGATACAGTTGACATTTTTTAAATTAAAGAATCTAAAATTATTGCAGTACAAAAAACACCCTCTTAAAATTTTTCAGTGAAAATTTCACTATTTGAGTAAGCGATCGATTTTTCACTTCTGAAATAGTGAAAATTTACCCTTTTTTTATGTAATGAAAACGGAGGCTCACTTTACACTCAGTTAATAATGACTATTTAAAAAGTTGAAATTTTCACTATTTAATTTATTCAAATAGTGAAAATTTCCCCGAGAACTTTTAAACGAATAAATATTAAAAAAAGATAAAAATCTCGACGAAAGCACCTCGAAATTAATGACGCCAGCACCCCATCATCAAAGATCCCTAATCTGAGCGTATTTACACACGGCAGCCGGAAGCCCGGTGACCCCAGTGCGTCGACCCGCGCTCCACCCTCGCCCGTCGTTGACTGTACCTCCTTAAAGACCGTCCCGCTCGCGCCGTCGGTCGTCCCATATTATACGCATAAAAGAAAGCACATAATACGTAGGTGTCGCGTCGTCCCCCCTGCGTGCGCTCTGGAGTGCGACACGCGCGGGGGACGAGAAGAAAAGTCCAAGGAGGAGGGGGAGGGGGTGAGCGCGTGCCAGCCAAGACGACCACCCGTCGGCGCTGTTTGCCCCGTTTAGCGGGGGTAGACGTCGACAATGGGCCAAGTGGGCGCGCGGCTGCACGAGGCCCCCGCTACATTACTGTAAGACGCGTCGTAAATTTTCGCCAAGAAGACCACGGCTCCCGCTGCCTCCTGTGTAGCCAAACTCTCGGGGCGTAATCGTTTAATTGCCGTTGTAAGCTGTCGATGCTGGTAGGCAGCCTGTGACACGCTCGCTTAGTTCCTCTCATTCATGCTGCGAGCCGTGTAAATCTCAAAATGTGAAATTCGCTTGGAAAATGTGAATAGCGACGAGTTTTGCGTGAAAAATCCGTCACGCGTAGAGCGTGCGAAAGGCTTAAATGTCACTACACGGAGAGAAAAGTCTAGTAAAAATTACTATACTATTTAGTAGTGCAGGGACAGAGTCGACAAATAAAAAATTTGACTAGAAAGTATGGTAAAATTTACTAGACTTGTAGCAAAATTTACTGTAAGTCTAGTAAATTTTACGATACTTTTTAGTAAAAATTTTTATTAATCGAGTCTGTCCCTCCATTAGTAAATAGTATAGTAATTTTTAATAAACTTTTATCTCCGTGTACGTATTAAGTGTCACTGTTCACATTTTCCAAGCGAATTTCACATTTTCAGATTTAGAGAGAGATTTCGTGTTTTCTGCACTGAGAGAAATGTTTTGAACAAATTATTGTTATTCTAGTAAAAATTACTAGTCATTCTGCGAGCGGAGCTACAGACTACATTTAGTGAAAAAATTAACATTCTGCATGTGTTATAAATTGTACTAGAATTGTAGAAACATATTACTAGAATTCTAGTAATTTTTTTAATAATGTATTTTTACGAAGTATTTTTTTAATTTAATTTTTTTAAAATGCTAAATTCAATTAGAAAATGTGAATGGTGACATATAGAACGTGAAAAAATTGTCACTAATCACATTTTCCAAGTGAACTTCAGATTTTCAGATTTAGAGAGTTGAAGAAGTAGAAACTGTTAGTGCTGTTGGGTGGTTTCTCAAGGCGAATTATTGTGTAGGAGGTAGTGGAGATACATTGATAATTGGAATAAATTTGAATTAGTTTTATTGCGAAAAGTAATGCGGCAGTTTTTTCTTTCTTATCAAAGGCTACGTAAATTTGAATACACGATTTGATTGAGTAAGGTTGTGATAGCAGCTAGAATTTTTTTTTTACTTTATTTTAAGTATTAAACAAAATGCAAAATAATTACAAAAGAAAGAATACGAGTAAAAAAAACTTAACTATAAATGTGTCTAAAACATTATATTAATGAAGGAAAGGAAAGAAAGTATATTCCAGTTAATAAAAAAATTAGTCGATAAATTTTATTTCTTAGAGACTACATTTACTTATTTCAATATCTAATATCTCATAATCTGTAATTAATTTTAATAATTTATTATTATGCTACATATTTACATTAGAATAAGGAATCACGTTTTTTTTTCTAATTATAAGTTATTTTTTTATATAAATACTTTACAATTAAATGACACTTCTATCGAATAAATAATCATCGACTTAATTCTCCACACTTACAAGTCACGAAAAAATGCCTGAAAAAGTGCAAAATTCACATGAATACATCGAAGAATTCTAAAATCAATCTGAAAATCCCAGTAGCCCTCGCGAAAGCTACGTATATATATACACTCGATCGCTATTTCTGCTACTGATATCCATCCATAAATTCCCGCACTGCTCGTCCGGGCAATAAAAGGTCCGAATAGTGGAGCGGTCATCGTTCGGCCTATAAATAAGAAAAACCGATTTCGTCCCGCGGAATTAAATTCGGCAGGTCATTGTCGAGTCCCGCGGGCCATCGAAGCGTGAGAAGCCCGGGGCCCTGCGCACCTGGACGCATTAACATGGGAATCGCGATTTTGCGCTCCCAAGTAATCAGGGGTGCACTTTTTACGAGGGACGCGTAAGCAGCCAGTCGGGGAGGGGTTGGCCCTCGCCGCTGAGAAAGGAGACTTATTTTTCCACCCCTCGGCGTGATACGGAGGCGCCCCCAGGGAAAATCCATAACTTGTTGCTGCTCGCAGGCGGCACTTTTTGTGCGCGGGTATTTCGCCCGTATTTTTCTTTGTTCGAGCGGTCATGTAAGTTACTTAGATCGGATTGACCTATTTTTATAGCCGACGTGATATACGTCCGGCGCACGTCGGATTTTTTGATCGGTTTAATTTTGTTCTCGTCTTAAATTTTCGTCCTACATGTAAGTTCACTCGATTTGCACTCAGCGCGCCGAATTATAGTCTTCTTTAATAAAAATTTTATTTTAAAACTGGTTCGTTAAAATCGTCTAATTATCCAACGCGTTGATTAATTTTACGAACGTGCGAATTTATACGTATTGATATTAAATTGCATCAGTTTTTATTGTAATGTGCTTGCAGAGGTAGTAAATTATTATTATTATCCTTCGTATAAAAAATGAAATTTCCTTTCCACTTCCTCAAAATAATATCGCTATATAATCTGTATATAATTCACTAGACTCCAGTAGTATATACTCTATTTCTACGTTTCATTGCAAATCTAAGAATAACATTTTACGATGTTATTAAAAACTGAAAGCACGATCATTATAAGATCATATTTTACAAATTCACCTCTATAAAATGCATTTTATCTGCAAAATATAAATAACGAAAAAAAAAACATTCTAGAAGTAGCCCTCGTTGATCGCGCTGCTGCACGCTTATAAAATCCGCGCTTTACCAACTGATCAAAAATCGTTAATCATCGCAAGCCGCAAACTCCGAGCGTCGTTTATTCCCATCATCCGATGCGCAAAAATATGCCAGCTCACAGTACGAAAAAGGCTATCAATAACAACAGTGCCTCGCGCGACCGCCCATGAAACGCGTCGGCCTCCTGAAAAAGGAAAAAGGCGGCTATAAAATAACAAAAAAAAAAAAAAAAAACGAAGAAAAAAAAAAGCCTCGTAAAGCTCCATTATGCAGTGTCGCGTGTCATTTCTCATCGCGAGACTTTTCATGCGCTCCTCTCGGCGCTATCAAAGGAAAACGGTAGCCCCGCGCGCCGCGTCGGCAATTACAATGTACCCATCGAAGTCCTTAAAAATTACGACCTTCCCTTCCGCGCTTACACGCGCAGCGCAGCCTCCGCGCGTATATACGTACGCGCAGTTTGCGCGGAGAAAGGGGAAGAAAGAGGGAAGGATCGGTCGGCGGAGAGAAGGAGAGAGACGGGAAATTTCTGCCTTTCTGCCGTCGAGGGGAGAAGGAACGCGAGAGCAGTCGGACGAATCTATATTTGGATATGGTTTTATACGGTTTTTCAAACGATTTCTCGTGAACGCCACGTAATGCGGGCATTTAGTTTAAATATTACGAATAATTTAGTTATTTCGACCGATATGTTTAAATGTTTGAATTGTAATATTTTTTTCTACACGTCGTGCGCAAAGATTCGACTTTCGCACGCTTGTGTAAAATCGCATCTTGCACACGTTGCGAAGAAAAAAACGGTTGGATACTTGTGCGAGGGAGGGATTTTAACCTCGAGGTTTAAAATCACTTTCCCGCACATGTATAGAAATGCACTATTTCTACACGCTGTGCGCAAAGATTCGACTTTCCACACGCTCACTCAAATTTGCCTACGTAAAACTGTATACTCAAAATTTTACTGATAAAAGCACAAATTCTAGAAATAAATTAAAACTTTATTAATTACATCTATTAGTTACTAATCTACAAACTATAAAATAGTATTTTCTCCCAAACTTTTTAAAAAAAAAATTACGTGCACCAATATCGACAAAAGAAAAATTCAAACGGCGATAAATCAAACCCGCATCCCGAGCGTAATCACAAAAGCAGCCTCATTTTCCGGCGCCTATCATCCCCATATAACGCGAGGCAAAGAAAGCCACCCGTCAAAAAGCGAAAGAAAGTCGTTCCGATGAAAAAAAAAAGAAGGAAGAAAAAAAATTGAACCACGCGCGTGATAACCTCGTGCCCCGCAGGCGCATGAAAAATTCACTCGTCATAACGGTCGTCGTCGCCGACGTCTCGGGGTCGTTAGGGCCCCGGAGGAGGGGGGGGGGGGTGCGCTCGGAGCGCATTGTGCGCGCGCGCCGATCTTTACGCAAGATCTTACCTGGGGTCCTGTACTTCGGGGAGTCTTTCTTTGGCGCGCGCAGGACCCCTGGAAGGCGCGCGCGCACGCCCAGGAGGGTGACCGCGGTTAATACTTCTTCCCTCGACCCTCGGTGTCCCTTTCTCTCGCTTTCCTTTTATCTTCCGATATTTCGCTCCCTATTGCATATGCCCGACGTCTTTTACTTTATAGCTGCAGCGAACTCGTCTATGTGCGCGTGCGGTACGTTCAGATATGCTTGTGTATGTATGTGCGTGTGTGTTGCGTGTTTATACATGTCAGCATGTGTGGTACATGTATGGGTATGTCTGGTAGATGTATATGTAAAGTGCGCTATATGTGTACGTGTGCGTAAACTTTACAAAAATCTTTGCATTAAATTTAATGCAAATAGTGGAAGCAAATTTTGTGGACGTGCATGAACTTTAACGAATTTACATTAATTTATTATTTAAATGTATTTAAATTCATATTAATTTTAATGTAAATTCAGTAACGTTCATGTACGTCCACAAAATTTGCTTCCAGCTTTTGCATTAAATTTAATGCTTTTTTTAACAGTGTATATAGCTTACGCGTACGTATCTACGAATTTGTATCTATGCATGTGTGTAAGCTTGAATACGAGCACGTGCGGACTCGTCGAATCTTTGCAGTTTTTTCCGATCGATTTCTATACGACCTTTACTTTATCGAGGGGTGGCTTCTTTTTTTTTTTTTCTTCATCCGGTTCGTTTTTTTTTTTTTTTATTTTCATGGGGTGACTCGAGCATAGCGTCTTTATCAATCATTCGTATAATCGACGTGAAAACGCAGAGAAAGTTCTTTGTTGAAGCTTGCAGCTTGAAGCTTATTCTTATATAAGAATATACAATTTTGAATAATTAATTGAGGGCTATAATGTAAATAACTGACTAATATATGTATTAAAAAAAAAAACAGATTTAATATTATATAAAATTCTACGACGAATATTTCTTACCAAGAAAAAAGAGCAATTTCACTAATCTAAGTAAACTGTTTTTATGCCTGCGTGAGTCTGTGTATGTATTTTTTTTTTTTAAATAAAATATCGACTGATAGATATGTGTCGACAGACTTACATGGTACTTTCTTTTAAACAATAAAATTCTATTGCAACATTTTTTCTCAGAATATTAAATAGAAAATATTGTATAAAATCCACGATAAAATAGAAAAGTCTACCATTAAAACGCTATACATTTAAAAAAAAAAAGTCGCGTAACAATAAAAAAAAAAAGAAAACTGCAAAATAAATCGAAGACACCACAAAGCCTCCAGCATCCAGGCATAAAGGAATGTAGCTTTGGAATTTATTGAAAAAAATTATGACCACTAGGAGGCAGAGTTTTTCGAGTAAAACTTCACTTCGGCACCTTTCAATTTCCCAGCCTCTTGAAAATTCATTTAAACTCCCATAAGGCCGCGTGCGCTTACCACCGGCGAGTGAAACTTCAGTCGGTTACGATGGCCGATTCGCTCGGCCCTTCCGCGCGCGCCGCGCAATACACCTGCCCACAACTTTTCTCCCGGGGCCCCGTCATGTCTCGTAAATCAGCGCGCATAGGTGTTGAGGCGCGCATTGTCGAGGTTGCAACAGCAGCCTCGGCGTAACCAACGAAGCTCCTATGCAAAATTGGGCCCGAGCGGTTTTTTACGCCCGCCTAATAAGCTCGTTACCGGACCCGCGCGAATAAATTCCTCCCGGGGGCAATTTGCGAGCTTGACGCGCCCATTACGCTAAGTAAGTGGCGAGCTCCGGTCGACCCTTTTCTTTTCTTTTTATTTTCTTCTTTTTTTCTCTCTCAACTCGCACTCTTCAAAGACGCCTCGCTGCTGTTGCACCTCGAATTAATTCGTATCCGAAGTGCGAGCGCGAAGGCTTAATTCGAACGCGAAGAAATTAAGTTAGGGGTTACTGCGCAGTTAAGTAGGATTCAGAGAAGCTTTCGTGCTTCTGCTTATTCAGATTCTCAAGTTCTAAAGTGAAATTGTCGATTTGGGCTTATTATGAATAAGTGTAATTGTATACCGTCTAAAAATGAATATTTGAAATTCACGTTAAACAAGTACAAATAAGTATTTGACGTGAATTTCACGTATTCATTTTTAGAGAGTATAATAAGCGTTATTTTTCGATCACAAAAAAAAAGAAAATCAAAAGAGAGGACGAAATTTGAAACCTGCGTATTTTGAGTACGTACTGTCGTTATATGCACAGACGCTGATGATTTCATAAAAAAAATTTATACTTTTTTAATAATTAAGGACAGTTGATATCCAAGAATTGGAATAAATTTAAAATAAGGCACTCTGTACAGCGGTCGTGTCTAAAAAAAAAAAACAAAAAGAAAACACAATTTTAAATGTGACGCGCTAAAAAATATACTGCAATCGCGAAATTACATCTTTAAGAGATCGTCTCGATGCGAAGACTCAAAGTAAAGCCTTCTTGTCCTTTTATAAACTTAAAACAGTCATTTACGTATTTTGACTCGAAGAAGCTCGAGGGATATTCAGCGTAGAAGCGAGAAGCTGAAGTACGAGCCTGAGAGACTGAGAAATCGCGCGCACTCCGGCTGCTCACGTATCGAAACTAAGTGCATGAGCACATACAGAGTTTTTGCATTCGACGCTGTAATACACACAGTCTCCTACGTGATTTTCCAGGGGACACGAGAGAAGAAGTCAACGCTCGCTGAAACTCGTTTTTTTTTTTTTTTTTTTCATTTTTTTTTTAAACCCTCCCTTCTCGCCGTACTCCTTTCTGCCTCTCGACGGCGAAAAAGGAAATCTAAATTCACGGAATACCCACGCGACAATCGCAGTCGTCGCGGCAGTAAATTAAAAGTGAAATTAGACACCGGAGCCGCGCGAAAAATCCGATTAATTCGAGAATCTCGTTGCGCAACGATCGAGAGATCGGCAATATTGCCGCGATCGTCCGAAAACAATCCGAAGCGCTCAAAAGCGCGACTTTCTCACACGCCAAACAATCGCGGCGACTCGTTAACTTCCACCTCGTCACCGGCGCGAATTAGTCGGGCTATCGCCTCTCGGTAATCTGCAACGAACACGCATATATATATATATACACATATGCGCGTAAAAGAGTAAAAGTCGCGTTGAAATCGGCGGAGTTTCTCGCCCCCCCCCCTCTTCCCCCCGTCGCGCCGATAGATAGACATCGACCTTAGGAGCGCGTGCTCGCGGAAGACATCGGACTATAAATACGCTCGCGAGATATATTGGAGAGATTCGCCGGTCATTACGACGAGTGCGGGACCCTCGCGTGCGCGAGTTTTCTCTTCTGCGCACGTGCGATCGGGCCGCGCTGATAATCGCGCAAATTGACTGTAACAAAACGTCTCTCGTATGTCAATGCGTATCGTAATGAGATGTGCGACTTTTTTTTCTAAAGTCTCGCTCGCACCTTCTAATTTCGCTCGTTTCGCGCGCGCGATTCAATTTATCCGACGTATATGCACTCCGCGGCCGGATCGGGCTAATTTATGGGGTTCGCGGTTCTTAACAGTGGGTATGTTCGAGAAAGAGGCGTTTTATTTATTTTGGAGTGATTGATTCGTGTGCTAATAACGCCACGGAGGGTTTTTAGAAAGTTCGAGTCGGGGGTATGGGATCGATCGGATCTCGGAGGTTCCTCAGTAAAGTGTACTGGTTTAATTGAATTTATTAATGATTTGTTATTTGCTCGGTATATGGTGTCGATAGGTCGTTCGACGATTTAATAATATTTGCACAGATGTTGCGGTGAAAATGTTAAAATATACACGCTAAATCAGCTGGAGTGAAATGGATTGAAAATTAACTCTATTGGAGACAAATTTTCATTCTAATTATTTTGTAGTAAAATTAGCTTCGTTGACGGAATGAAATGGAGTGATTTTTTCTACTCTACATTGTTACTCTTTTAGTTTAGTTTTTAGTAATTTTACTATACTTTCGAGTGAATTTAAATCACTCATTCATTAGAATCTATCGGAGTCAAATTTAACTCCATGAGTGGTTTCACTGTAATCTAAAGGTGAAAATTGAGTCCAATCGTTTTAGCGTGTACAAAATTCTATATAATTCTTTTATGAACATATGTATCGGGCGCATTTGAGGTAAATTGCTCAAGATATATAAAACGGTATAGTTGCGAGGAAATAACGACTAAAATAAGCATATCTGCGTGCACATTCCTGAAACTCCTACTATCTCGCGTGCATATAAACTATTAGCTTCGGACGGTATTTTTCACATTAACCTGGGCAATTAGATACAAACTGAGTCATTGGAAAGACTCGCACGTGGATGAAAGCCTCTGTGTAGGCGGGAACGACCTGGCATACAGATATGTGCCAAGCGCGATCGGTAAATAGAAAAATATTTTTCTAGAAAATGATTCTTTAAAAAAAAAAATAAGTCTTCAAAGATTACTTGGATCGTTAAATTTTTACATCCTCATCTTCGTAAAAAAAAAATGCGACGGCATTTTTGCGCGAAACGGCACATGTTTTTTTTTTTTCTCCACAAATAGCCAATTTATGGGACTCGTAAGGATTCCCCTTTGGCCTGCACACGTGATCCTATGATTTTCTATGCAAAGTGCGCTCCGCGTGTAAACAATGAGGATTTACCGAAAAATAAAAGTCGAAGACAGATTGACCCATTAAACAAATTGAACGATCGGCATTAAAGAAGAAACGGCGTCGAAGAAAGGCCACAGGCTCCCCACAATGGGCAAGACCCCAATCGCCTTTAGAATTCCTCTATTACCAATCAATTTCACAAGATTCCCATGGGCGCGGGAGTCTCTTTCTCCTCGTCCAAGGCGCCGTTCGGCAAGTCCTAATGAAATTATGCAAAGCTCTATAATCAAGCAGCGTCTCGCCTATAAGCCCAAGCAAAATAGAGGGTGTGTCCTTTGTGGCGAGCCATTGTTACTGTACCCACAGCTCCTCTCTTCAGGCGCGCGAGCGAAATAAAAAATAATAAAAAAAATAAAAAAGGAGGCTCGCGAGTCAACGGATTCTTCGCACCGCCGCCTCATTGTTAAAAGCGGGACGACGATGAAATATCCTCCTCCTCCTCCTCACCCGGACCCGCGCACTCTCCCAGTGACTGACCATTTTCAATTACCGATAGCCAGGCGAAGGGAAGCGCAGTCGCCTGCGAATCCATAATCGCCGGCCCCGAGTCTGCGGCTGACGCGCAGCATTGTCACCGGGGACGTCCCCGACAATGGGGCTCATACCCGCCAGGAACGTCCGGAAAATTCACAAAGACGCCTGCACCGTTTCTCGGAAGCGTCCGACGCAAACCCGCTGATTATGATTAGCCCCTTCGCCGCGAGGCGACCATTCAATTTTTCAACTCGCCTGGCTATGTCGATTCAGCGAGTTACGCAATGACCCGAAGTTTTGTATATAATTATGTGCGTGCGTATGTTTGTAGGTGTGTGAGCGCGCGCCCGCGCGCGCGCGTGTGTGTGTGCGAGCGCGCAGGTGTGTATATGTCTGTGCTTGTGCATGCGTGTAAGTGTACGAACACCCGCGTGCACGTGTGTATGCAGATATGTGTGTGCGCGTGTATGTGTGTATGAGTGTGTGTACGTAGGGAATCAGTGCTTGCAGTGCGTATAATGCAACGGCGAGGCTCACCCGCTAGATGGAGAAAAAAAAAGTTACGGGCTCTTCAAACTCTCGTTACAAAGCAAACGAGCTGTCCCTTTAAAAGGATCGCGTTCTCCGAAGCTCTCGCCTTCCATTCAGCGGGAGGAGAAAATGCACATGCACCAGAGTCGAAGGTCATCGAAGGTCCATCCGGAGGTTGACGATCTCGCGAAAGACCTTCTCAAGGTGAGCTTAAGCTCTTTCTCTCCTTTTCTCCGTCTCTCTCTCTCTCTCTTTCTCTTTCTCTCTTCGTCTGTCGCTGTCTCGGCGTGTATATACCCTCTTTCGTTTCTCGCTCTCTGAGACGCGGCATCCACCTACGTGCTGTTTGCTCAAAATCTCGAGGCGAGCGGCGCGCATTAAATGATTTCCCGACGTCTGTTTGCTCGGCGAGTTATTGAAATTGATTTTGCGCCGATGCGCATTAGCTGCTCGCCCGAGCTAAGATTCGACGCGGAAGTGAAAATGTGATTTTCTATTTAAATTTGCTTGTGCGGCGAAGTGTATCCTTTTTTTTTACTTACGTCGAAGTGCGCACTTCATGCAATTTTCGATAATAAAAACGTCCGAGTAATTGTTAAATTGAAAGAAATTCTACTTAGTTTATCATTTTCATTTTGCTTTATTGTATTTTTATTCTATTAATTAACAGGAATAAATCCCTTGGACACGAAAGTGTAATTTATATAAGTGAATTAACGAATTAAGCTTAATTTATATGAAAATATTTCCATGAACAAATAGAGTGTGATATTGAAAATGGAACATTAAAGAATATTCCAGAAGTGCCTAATTTTAAGTACTGGAGAATAAAATTATATCGATTTCTACATAGAATATAGTTTGGATATCTATAGATGCGGAATTAAAAATGTCGACCGTACTGCATTACTATAGAAAAAAAATTTTTTTCTTGAATCATATTTTAAAAATTAATTTCCAAGCAGTCATCGTACATATATAAATAACACGTGAACACTTTCTCCGTAAGAGTAAAAAAATCACTCTATTTTTCTCCATCAAGGGAGTTAATTTCGCTCTAACATTTTCTCTCCAATAGACCTAATTTTCCCTCTATTTCCCTCCAGCAGATTCAGCGTGCAGTCGGATACAAAAAAAAAAACTTTGATGCAAACAGAAAAATTAGCCTAAAGTATCATCAATCTCCATCGACGCGAGGCCGCTTGGTTCCGGTCTCCTCTCCAGCGCGTCGAAAAATTGCGGCACACGCGGCCACCCCTAAAGAAAAAGTCACCGGCGCGTCTTCCACCGGATCCCCCTCTCCTCCTTCAAGTCCGCGTGTGCTCAGTCGCCGGGGAAATCTTGCGGACCGATGCCGAGGGGAATCGATCGATCTCCATAGAAAAAAAAAAGTAGAAAGAGAAAGGGAGAGTGCAGCTTAATCCCCGCCGTCGAGGAGGCTGGGACAGATGCCCGGGGAGAGTCTTGCGCACCTTCTTCTGGCGCGCGCGCGCGCGCGCGACGAATGCCCCGATCAAACAGCTGGATCATCTCGCGCGTGCCGCCCCAAAATCCCGGCGCGTAGGTAGCGCCGCGACGCAAGACGCGTCGGACCTCCAGGTGCTTCTTCTCTCGACTTTTTCGTCGGGGGGACCCCGCCGTCTTCCCCCTGGACCCGAGCAAAGTGCCGTACGAGCGGCGCGTGCGGGGATGAAGGACGCACGGATTCCCCTGCCCGGTGCGCCTCGTTTTACCGGGGGGAGGTACGCCCGGCGAGTTATTTAAATTTTTGGCGGATGCGATGGGTGAGGTAACCACTCGAGGAAGTCGCCTTCCTTTTTTTCCGTTTTATGCAGAGCGAGGGTATTTAATCGGGGAATATCATTATGATTTTTCTTTGCCTCGATTTGGAGGTGTGTCTTGTTTCCTTTTAAACATTTTAAATCTGCTGCTGTCGGTTTAATGTTTCTTGGGACACGTTTGTATAAATTTTTATACTCGAAGGAGTTTTAAAGTGTACGAGGGGTGAAAAGAAATGAGTATTACACGTAGGATGTAGTAAATGGTATCTTAGAAATGTTCAGAAGCCAACAATTAATTAATGAATTCGATCTATAATATCTATTGTTCCTATTAGACAGTTTAAAGCTTCCCTTCGTTCATTTATAATCAGTAATTTTTAGTTTTCTTATTTTATATTCAATTATAATTATTAAGTTTTCTATATTATATATTAATTCATTTAATAACTTAATTTACAATTAAGGGATATTTATAGTCCATTGATTTGAAATAAATAAATAGATGAATTAAGTTTTTATAAAGATTAGAAATAACATTTATATTCTTTACGCCAGTATGCGATTGAAATCACGAACAACCCTTAAGGGGGACTTGCTCAAAATAAGTATAGTGTAAACAATTTTCAGGTTGAATTCAAAATTTACAACTCTAACGCAGATCTAATGTACACTATTCTTTTTTTTTTAATTATTACTTTTCTATAGTTATAAATGCACAATGTATAAACCAAAAACTAAGTAAATAAAAAAATAATTCTAATGTTTATAAAAAGAATCTCGAATCGAAAGTCTTGATAAAAAACAGCAAAAATTATGTTGAATTTTATTGCTCAAATGCCTTCATTGTGTCTGCGTATCCGACTTACATGTTAATCAAGACATATGCATCTTATAAATGACATTTTTTTACGAAATTTCTATAAATTCACAAACCCCCACAAATACAATTTCCACATTTGAAAAAATTGTCGCACTTGAGAGCCTCATTTTTCGACCTAATAGTAATGCAGTAAAACTTTACGATCTAAAGGAAAAGTATAGTATCTCGTTAAATCTTCAATAAAAGTGTATCAAAGAAAAGAGAGACAACGAGGATGACCAAAAAGGTACACTCGCATTAAGGAGAGGAGATCAAGTAAAAGCAGCAAAGCCATAGGAGGGGGGCCTGTACGCTCCCGTTCCTTCAGCAACCCCTGGCATTTTTGGCCAACAATGAGTGTTTTCTTTCCGGATTTCACGTGCCGGCCGCTTCCTTATTCCGGTGCGCTTTCTCCCTTCATCCGTCTTCGGTAAAATTAAGTCGACGCGGGTAGGACGGGGCGGCGCGCGTCGCCGTTAAAAAATTAAGCGCGTCTCGCCGTAAAAAGTCCATTATCGTTGTTTAAAAAGGAGGACGACGTGCACCGAGGATATACGGCCAGCTGTAAATTTAACGAGAGAATGACAAAGGGGATCGCGTTACGCGCGGTCAAGACTGTCATTTCCCCTGGCCCGTGACACTTTTGACGCGGCTCATTGATTATAATATCGGGGGACCTCGCGCTATAATCAACTGCTCATCTTTCTTTTTTTTTATTTCTGCGTAGCAAAACTGCACTTTTGGCTTTAGAAAATCATTTGCAACGGCATTTACATTTTATTTACACCGACGAAAAAATTTAGTCGTTCTAAATATAAATGTTTGCTTCGATTGTATTGGTTAAATACATTTTTTTAATAAACTACAATATTTCTGTTTGAATAAATATTATATTAAATATCTTTAAATAAATGTTAAATATCTTTAAACAGAAATATTTAATAGATACTATTGAAGTAAATATTTACTTAAAATTGCCAAATCTTTCTCTCAGGGTTGTACTACTTGAAGTAAATTTGAGGGTAATTAACTAATTAAAAAACTTTACTATTATTACTTTTATTAATTTGTTCGTAAAATTAGAGTATCGAGAATTTTTATATCAAATCAGTGTACTATATTAAATACGGTTAAAATTTTGAATTTTGGCGCTATTTCAGCGGAAAATCATCTTTAATCAATCAGATTCCTTCTTAAACTACTTTACGCTATCATGACATTTTTTTTTTTTTTGAAGTAAGGATTTGTAGTCTTTGAGTGCAAAATGATACTTAATTTTTTTATTTTGAATAATATCGTGTTATTGGTATACTATTAAATGCCTAATTAAGTTAAATTTGCTGTCATATACCTTATAGTCTCGCTTTAATAATAATATACCGATCATAAATGATCTTCGACTTCACGTATTCCCAAGCTCTGCACTTAATTTTTTTTTCAAGGCGATGTTTGAAGACAATTTAAATGATAAATTATTATTTAATTATACGAGCTTACTAGGTAATACACTATGATTCGCTTCCGGAGAATTTAATATTTGAGCTAACGTGTACTTTCAGCTAGAGCGAAAAAAATAAAATAAACTAAGGCAAGCTTTTTAATTGTTTTAAAAGAAAATTTTAAGAATCATCGGGGAAAAAGTTTTAAGTACTAAGTGCGCGGATGAGCATCCGATGATCGTTCACTTTTTGCTCCAAGTAAAAGAAACATTACGAACGTCTTGGAGGAGTAATCGAGGTATCAACGAGTTTTACGCTCATCGCTAATCACACGTTTGTTTTTGACTCGTATTTCCTCATTCGATCTCCATGCGCCGAGCCGGTTAAAAATAGTTCGGCGAAACGTGCAATAAAAATTAATGAGATTTCTAAACGCGTAAAGCGAGAGAGCCAAGACAATAGGAGCCTGTGGTAACGGCCGTGTGAATATCGCTCGGAGCTTATATGAGCGACCCCTCCCCCTTTGGTGCCCGATGCCTCTGTATAATTACGGTGGATTTTTTTTTTAACGGGTCGCTCAACCAAATGCCTGCGCGCGCCGCGCGCATCTTTCTTCTTGTCAAGAGCATCTCATCGGTTATGCGGGTGACATTTTTAAAAGTCAGAAATAAGATTCCGTAAGTCGTATGTGGTATCTTCAATTTTTTTTTCATTTTTTATCTTTTTGATGCCCTGTAGCAGTGACATTGTACCAACGTACTTTAAAATTTTTAAGATACTAGGCTATAAGTATAAGACAGTTTGTTTACATTTTACAATTTCTCTTTTTTTTTTTAACAATAATTTAATAATTAGTATAGAAAACGACATTGGCGTAAACAAAAATAATCTAAAAAATCATTATAACTTTTTGGCTTGTGTGTCTTGTAAAAGTGTAATCCACAAGTCTATATATTACGTAATTTTACTTTTGATTATATTGATACACAGTTGAAATAAAAATCACTACATTGAACATTGAATAGTGAATTTAAAAGCACAAATCATAAATCATTTTCTAGTCTTCTACGTACCTCTAAATTTTTGATATTTGCACTACCACGTGATTGCCCAAAAATAAATCAAATTAAAAAAGCTTCAGTCTTAAAAAAAAAAACAGTATATTAAAATTTGTATTATATTATCAGTACAAAGTTTCTTTACGTAAATAAAATAATACATTATCAACTGCATTTATTTTAGGTACATGGTAAAAAAAGAACGTTGCATTCAATTAAAATGTTTAGACTTAAATATAATATAAACCAGTGACACAGACTTAAAATACCTAAACTTTTTAAAACAATAAATATGACAATCTAATTGCTAAAATCCACATTAATTAGAGCGGGAGTCCGTTCAGCCTGCACGAAGAATCAATGAAAGAACAACGTGCACACTGGAACAATCGACCAGACTCAATGAATGGGCGTTAATTCGCCAACTCGCGCAATCACTTGTCAAATGATCTCAATGGCCGAAAGGAGACCACGAGGAGAAAAAAAAAGCTGTGAGAAAGAAGTCGAAGGAAAAACTCCGAGAAAGAAATCTCCGAGTCCCGAGAAACCTCGAAAAACGGGAGAAGCCCTCTTTCGAAAGTCCGAAAGATACAATCCTGCAACTCTATAACGGGCGCGCGCGCATCTACGCGTCCGCGGCCCTCATTAAGGCTAATGACGCGGATCGTGCAATTATTCCAATAAGCGACGCGCGCGAGACTAACGCATCAATTTGTTGTAATTGCCGACCATTGCCCATTGTCCCCGCAAATTATAGGCCTATCGGAGGTGCTGAAGTGTCTCGCGAGTCGCGCTGTTTGTTCGGCGCTCTCTTGACCCGGGGGAAAAAATTCTACGGCCTATCATCCTTGTTCGCATTCTGCCGAACGTCTAGTTAAATAAGATGCATCGATTTTTCTCGCGCCTCTTGTTAGCCGCTTCAAAATGGTCTTTTACGTCGATGTTAAATAATCGACTGATTGCCATTGTAATGCACGATGAAAAGCGAATTCTATGTGCACGCTGTTAAAAGTCAAGCTTATTTTAGAGGAATGTTTTGAAAAATTGCTATTACTCTACATTGGTAAAAAAAAAACATTAAATTCAATGCAAATAGTGGAAGCAAATTTTATCGACGTACCATGAACTGAATTCACATTAAATTTAATTTAATTTCTATTATACATTTAATGTAAATTCCGGAAAGTTTATATACGCCTATAAAATCTGCTTCCAGCATATGCATTAAAATTCATGCAGTTTTTTTACAGTATACTCTCTAAATGTAAAAATTATTATTCAACTTGGGAGTGGAACCGTAGATTACATTTAGTGAAAAAATTACCATTCTGTATTATAAATTGTACTAGAATTCTAGTAAAATTTGTGATAAAGAATAGTAATTTTTTCACTAAATGCAGTCCGTGGCTCCACTCCTAGACTGGATATAGTAATTTTTCCAAAACATTTCTCTCGATACACGTATATTGAAAATTAATGAGTTGACATCATATATATATATTTATTCGTATTAATTTTTTTATTAAAATTTAATGATTTTCATAAAGAATTATACTATGGCTTTTTTTTTAAATAGATTTTATATAATTTCATACAGGGAAGGAAATTTTCTGAGTATATCGAAGTGATAATACTCCACTACAGTCTACTTTGATGTGCATACATAGGTATATATAGTTATATCACAGATTACTAAATATCGACGGGAAGTTAGTTAATAGTTTCTTTTAAAATTTATGTGAGAGTCCGAGAAAATTTACAGTATACTTTACGAGATACTTAAGCATTTTAATATTCAATAAGACATTTTTCCGCGCGTGTACTACATGTGTTAAAGTGAGGAATGCGTGTCAAACGCTGTACCCGCAGTTTATTTAGTTATTTATGAATAAAGTAAAGGCAATCAATAATTTGATTGAATTTCCAAACGAGTAAAAAATATCGAATATTCTGTGAAAACTTTTTTCGTCGATTTTTCATCGGTGTACCGAATAACTCACCAGCATCGACGACTTTATCGAATTAATCAGCGAGATGGGCACCGGAGATTTCTATATATTAGCATCTCTAATAAATTTCCAGCGAATCCTCGGCGAAATAACTTTTACCATTTATATCCTTTTGAGGATCTCAGCCGCGGCGTCGGCTAATCGCGCGCGTGCTTACGCATCCGCGCCTTTCGTATCGCGCGCGAAAAAATAATCTTCCATTTCTTCGGCGATCGCCGCGAGATATCGCGAAGCGCATAGTCGAGAAAAAAAAATTTTACGTGGGAGTTGAAATAGCTTAATAACGCAACGGTTACAAGTATGCGCATGAAAGTCCATTCCTTTGCATGTAGGCAAGCTATTTGCCTGTAATAAAACTATATTTACCGGAGAAAATAAAAGAGGGACTTACTTTGAATATCAATAATTTACGGAAACTGTTTATTGTATGCCTGCTTAAAATTTATGGATACAATAAATAATGGTAAAATTACCGATCGATTTTTTTAATACAAACAAAATTTGTTCAATAATTAGATATCTTCATTTTCTGAGTAGTTTTTCTTAATATTTTTTACTGTAAATGCTTGTAATACTTAATGGAATGGCTCATACGCCCTCGTGAAAGCCTAAGTGTCAATAATAGCTTAGGTATGCTTTAAAAAGAAAATTACTTCTATGTACGCAGTCGCGCCGAGAAAAAAATTTAGAAAAACGAATGACGAAAAAATCTAAGTCAGAAACAAGTAGGCGTAAAAAGGGATAACGTATAATGAAAAGAATAATGCGCCTCCACTGTCGTTGATTTTTTTATTCTTCTCTTGGACAATCAAATTAAAAAAAGGTTCTTTTGTACCTGCTTTGAATAAAAAATGTCTATAAAACTTGTAATAGCGATGGTCAGAGAATTTTATCGCTTACAAAAATAAACTATACGACAAGAACAATTGTGAGGACTATTGCAATTATTATAAAACTGCGAATTTCGAATTTAATTATAAGCAGACAAATGTTGCATTACAAACTGCTGTATAAACTTTACCAAAGCAAGGACATACATACTGAATAAATTACATAGCTAATTTTAAAATAAATGTAATAAAATTTAATTTGAATATTCCATGATTTGCTATACAGACACTACAGTATTTTTTTTTTTGTATTTCTCAAGTCCGTCCTTGCTTTAATAAAGACCCCAGTAATTTTTAATGAAACATTTTGCACCGCACGTACAGATTTACAATTCCATTTCAGAAGGAAATTGGCACTGACTACTCTTGAAAGTATAAGTAGTTTTCCTGTAGTTCCTCCTCAGTAGTTCGTCAGTAACTACCAATTTGCTATTGAAATGATGCAATTACTCAGGCAGTAGTTAACCAGTAGTCGATCAATAGTCGATTTAGTCGCGTTTTAAACCGTTTTTTTTTTTGCTTATACATTTAAAAAAATCACTTTTGACGCATTCACCCTCGTTATATTCCATTTTTATCCAGATACCACGAGTATAATATATCCACAAGTATAAAATAATAATCATAATCCCGAGTATTTATTTATTTATTTAGTTATTTATTTATTACAAATTTCAATGGACAAATAGTTCTTAAGTACAAAAATAAAGTATAAATGTAATTAAAATACTATAAAATGTATCATAAATATTATTACATAAGTATAACTAAAAACTAGAGGTAAATGATCGCAGAGAAGCTTTAAGTTGTCCAATAGTAAAAATAATAAAAAAAACCCCAGCAACAGGCGAAAAGTGCCTTATTAGAACAAGACTTAAGTGGCCATTCCAAAGAACAATAAAGAAGACACAAAATCACGCAAAGCGCGCAGCTTTAAAAAAGCAGTTACAGAAACCGTAAACTACATTTTTCCCTGAAAATGAAGAAGGACCGAAGCAAATCCACGCGCGCGTGTGAGAACTCGCCCGTCCGTACACCAAAACGCTATTTGCCGTGTCACCAGTGCGCGCCTAGAAAATATAGCACTGCATACATTTGTGAAAGGTTCCGGGAACTCCGGGACGTGCGTACACCTTTTTTTTTTCCTCCGTCGTCTTGGTCGCCGAGACGTAACCGCGGCCGATTAGTGGCCGTCGCCGGGAAAAAATGAATTTTTGTTTACACTCGGCCTAAGCGGCCACCTATCATTACAGCCGGCGACGCTCGCGAGGCGCTGACTCGCGTGGGCAGGAATGACAGTCCGCTGGCGCTCGTAGTCGGGCTATTATCTGCTCGTAAAATGCTGAATGCAGAATGTAATTAAGCCTATTAGCCGAGTGAAAATGTCTTTATCGCTGCGAGCAGTTCGTCGCGCTCGTTTTTATAACGACGGCCGCGGACCTAATGGTTGGGATCGCTTGCGACACTCGACGCACGCAAATGGTTCAATGTGATTCATGCACGTAATTGGTACGTTTTATTTTCGGAGGGATGCTTAGCGAATGGGACTTTCTTGTGCGATTGTTTTGCGAAGCTGCTTTTCTCCATGCTGTGACTAAGCTCGTTCAGCTTTTTTTTTCAGAAACTGCATCCGAAGAACTTCCTGGGTTAATAAATTTCTGATTTAATTGTATAGAATACGCTGGAAATAGAATGCGTATACGGTACGAAGAAAATTGTAGTTCCGACTGAAATTTTTTGTTGAATTGTCCTTACGAAATTATTTTATTTAGTTAAATGAACAAAACTATTAGGTAAAAAGTCGATCGACTTAAGAGTTTTATTCAGTTTCGTTGAATAACAAATTTCATTTAGTTGAGTTGAATAGACTAAACAGTTTTTTAAAAGAATTTCAATTGGAAGTACAAAATTTTTTGTTCAGTGTATCATAGTTCATCATTAATTCTAATGCAGTGATATTTCACTGTATTAAATTCTTTTATTGCTTTATAAAAAAAAATTATTTTAGAAAGGCTTACTTAAGTAGCTTATAATTATCAATTTAAGTCGCATTGATGAGCTTTTAAAGCTAAAGTTAAACTTTTATCAAACTACTTTTAATTTTTACTCTATTGATAAACCTGATCAAATGACCTGAATATATGTAGTGATATTACAAAAACCACGATCATCACCCAGTTAATTAAAAAAAAAATTCTTTCCACATACAAGTTGATTTAAACAAGAAAGTAGTAGGTTTGTTGTTGTAAAAGAAAATCTGTAAATAACAAGAAAACGCAGGAAGTCTTAAACAAAAAAGTGAGAGTATAAAAAAAACTGAAACTATAAAGAAGCGTATAACGCGTGCAAGATTCTTCTTCGTCAATCAGGGAATCGAAGACAGGCAACTACTACGCTTATTACAATTTGTTCCATCCGGTGGCGAGGAAAGAAGTAGGAAGGACGACTCGATGGAAACATTATTCCAGAATTCAAGATCATCAATTTCTCCGTCGCGATTAACATTTTTCTTTTCCCCGAGCAAACTGTTCTGTGGCCTAGGCTCCGTTTATCCCTGCATGCCCCCCTCTCCTCGCCGTCCTCACTTTCTCGCTCTTCATCATTTCCCTCCCTGTTCTCCCGTTTAAACTCGGGCCAACCTTTTTTTCCCCCCACTCACTTAATTAAACATTAAAGTTTATTTATAAGTATTAGCTGAGGAAAATTGCGAACATTAAAGAAATATCCCAGGAAGATTGGAAAAATGAATTTCCAACGCAGCAATTTGTGTTGTCGCAGATACATCTCGAGATATAAGCGCGGCGTTATAGTGGGAGCCTCCCGTTGCCCCGCGCCCCTTTTTTACAAAATAAATTAAAGCACACTTTTACAAATCATTTAAAAAGATAAAGAATCTCTGGGGCCGCGGTGATCGCCGCTACAGGCAAATCTAATTAGACGAAGTAAGAAAACTGACAAACAAGTTAATGACGCGGCCCGATCGAGCGGCCGCGCCGACCGCATCAAAGGGGAATCCGAGAAAGCGGGTCCAGCCCTTAAACGTCAATTTTTCAAATCCATTATCATATCGGTTTAATTGCCCGACATAACCATCCGTGCGGGCATAAAATTTCAAGCATCCCGCGCGCGCCGTATCATTACGTATAGGGGGCATCCCCCCCACCCCTCCTCCTGTATACTCCCGCGAGCTTTTCCGCTCCTTTAAATCCGCCTCTCTTTTTAAAACCACCGCGGCGACCACACCGCACGCCATTATTTTTCCCTCGCGGGGAACTCGTTCCGCGTCTGGTGGCACTTTGGCGTTTTTCTCCGGCGCAATTCCCGAGCCGTCGGAAAAGGCCGCGCCGGCCAGAAACCGGCTCCCGCGCCGGCGATGAGCTTTTACGCGAGCAACCCCCTTTGACGCGTGGGCAGCCTCGAGACTCGATCTTCTCGGAAGGATGAGAGCGCCTTTTGCCGTTCGCTTATCTCCACGGGCGTGTGCGCGCGCCTTCCTCCTTTTCGCTCTCCTTTTGTTCGCCTCTTCGTCGCACGCCTCGGACACGCAACTTCTGGTGTTCTCCCCCCTCCCCCCGCCGCCTCGGTTTTAATAGACGCCGGCAAGGCTTCGTGGGCCTCGTTTTGCGCGAGTGGGATGATCCTGACCTTAATGAATTCAGGAGTGGCTCCGCGATGCTCTTATTTCGACGGCGCGGGGAATGGCTTGAGAGCTCGCAGGTGCAACGCACAAGCTCCGCGAAAATTACAAAGCTCAAAGCGTCGGGCTCTCTTTTAGAGGCCGCGCATTTTTCTCCGAGTGCGCCAGTTTTACGCGACGAGCGAACAAAATAGTTCGCTTCAATGGAATGCGTGCACGGAGAGAAGTGTTATAGTAAAAATTACTATATTCCATAGGGGCATACTCGACCTATGACAATTTTTACTATAAAACATACTAAAAATTTAGTAATTTCTACTATATAAGTAACAATTTTTGCTATGTACATAAGAATTTTTAGTAATTTTTACTACAACATTTCTCACCGTGTGTATATTTTAAAAAGTTGTTGCAATAGTATTTCGGAGAGTAAAGTTCGATTTAATATGGAATATATATAGCGATGAGAAAAATATTCGCCGTTGGGTGTGCTTTTCGCGAGGAATTGCGAAATCGGTTTTAGCATTCTCGATCTGCGATGAGCGTGTTTCGAAAAACTCGCTTGCAGGTGTATAATTTTTTCACATTGCGTTGGGAATAAAAGTACGTTGCGGTAAAAATTGTATGTGTCTAACTCAACTATATGATTTTTGCGTTCTGACTAAATTACGCACTTTGAGTCAATAAAAATTACAGGGAGAGATATAAGTTCTATAGTGAAAATTGCTGTACTCATTTGTAACGCAGTGACAGATTCGACAAATCAAAAATTTTATACTAGAAAGTATAAATATAAAATTTGAATTACAATAAGTTTTACTACAAGTCTAGTACATTTCATTACACTTTTTAGTAAATTTTTTTATTTATTGATTCTGTCCCTACGTTACAAAGCAGCACAGTAATTTTTACAAGAACTTTTCTTTTTTATTTTTTTATTATACATGTACAACGTCTTTCTGTACAAGTACGTAATTGAACAGCAATTATGACTTTTTGTATTCGTATTTTCTTCTCTCAGTCTTCAAATTTTTTGTCGACCAGCTCAGGCTTCTTCTCTTCTTTCATAAACTGAAAGTCTCTGCGTACTGTTAATTGAAAATATCTTGTACCAGCTACAATGTGCTGAGTAAAAGTATAATATACGGTTTGTAGTTATAGAACAGATGACTGTCTTCTTCGCTGGTCGTTTCGAGATTCGCTAGATGGTTGTTTTGAACCAGGGCAAAGAGTGAAAGTGTCTTTTGCAAACTTCCGGTATATTATTAATTTATATATTGTTTATTTTTTCGTTTATTTACACGTAAGGACTTTTAGTCCGTTGAAATTATATTAAATAAATAAATAAATAACTATAGCGATGCGTCACCGCACACTTATATACTTACTTGGCTATACGTTTCGTTCACGACGACTGTATCTATACTGAAACTCATTTACCTTTTCCTTGATAACAAACCCTGTAAATTTATATATATATATATATATATATATATATATACGAATTTTCTTTATATATTATAACTTATTATAAAAAAACTTAATAATTAAAATTATTTGATGTATTTAATTTTTATATTAAATAAAATTATATTAATAAAATCAAATTCTTTATGTTTCAGGTGAGTTAACTGATACTCATTTAATGTCACTTCCAGCTTCGTAAGTATCAAATCATATTTTTAAAATTACAACACAAAATACTTTCATTAATTAACATACACGGAGAGAAATGTTAATAGGAACAGTGGGACATACTCGACCTATGGCGATTTTTATCATAAAACATACTAAAAATTCCTATGCATATAGTAATTTCTACTATATATAAATAGCAATTTGTTCTATGTACATTTTATAAAAATGTTTCTATGGAATTTTTAGTATTTTTTATCGTAAAAATCGTCATAGGTAAAGTATATCCCATTGTTCCTATAATAGTAATTTTTACTATATAACATTTCTCTCCGTGTAATAATAACTAAATTTTCCTATACATCACTACAATATATACGTTTACTATAAACCGCAATTTATACCGTAAATCTCTAAGAGAATAAAAGCCATAAATTGCAACGCGTAAGAATGCATCGGAAAAGCCGCAACGCACACAATGCAGGATTCGACGCTTGCCGGTGGAAGCAATTGGGGAAAATCTGCTCGTAAAGAATCAACAAGTCTATATAGGCGTTACGCGCCGAGATAAGTCGGCGGTGCAAAAGCAACAGAGATCGACGGCACCTACACTTTTCTCTCTCGCTCGCTCTCCTTCCGTCTCTCTCACTCTGTCTACCTCCGTCTGCTCGCCGTCGATCCGAAAGTATAAAGTCCGTCTCTGTCGTTCGTTTTCCCCCGGAGACGGAAAAAGAGAGAAGGAGAGAAGGGGGACTCGGTAGGCGTGGTTCGGCCTCCTCGGCTCGCGCGCGCGCACGCGTACGCGGGTATATATAGGTAGGCGCGCGTGGTTCCCCTGTGCGCTGGCGTGTATCGCTGTACCTCGGCAAGGAGTAGGAAACTTGCCGACCGGTGCTGCTGCCTTGCAGCGCACGCACACACCGCTTCTCCTCCGTCCGAGCGCCCACGGGGTGACTCCAGCCCGACGGTTTATCGTCAAAATGGCGATTTTCCGTTTGCTCGGCTTATCACGCTACTGCTTTTTTTTGCTTGCTTTCTTCTTTTGCGCGTGTTTTTTTAAGGATCACTTATTTTTGTAAGAGCGACGGGCTGTGTTCAAATTCGAGCATTTTTAGCTGTGGGATAATTGAATAGTTAAAACATAAATAAGTGATAAAGAGAAAAGGAAAATAACACTTAAATAAGAGAAAAAAATAAGTGATAATGATAAACTTGACTTAAATAAGAGAAAAAAGTCTAGTAAAAAGTATCTATTACACAATTTTTTAACGCAAGGACAGACTAGACAAATAAAAAAATTTACTTAAATGCGCTGCTAGACTTACAGTAAATTTTACTATACTTTCTAGTAATGTTTTTCTTTGTTTTATTTAATGTTTGTTTTTATGTTAATGTTTTTCTTTTTTTTATTTGTCGAGACTGTCTCTGCGGTACAAAATAGTATAGTAATTTTTAGACTTTTTTTCTCCGTCGATATTAAATTTTAGTACAATAAAAACAGCCGGTATCTGTTTAAAAAACGCTGGCGTTTTTTTTTTTTAAGATTTTGTTTAGATTCGAGGATTTCTAGTTGTGAGATAATTGAATAGTTAAAACGTGGTGGATATACATATACGAGAAAGTATTATAATTTAGTACAATCAAAACAGCCGTTATCTGTTTGAAAAACGATGACAGGCATTTAAAATTTATTTTATACGATGGATAATAGAGTTTTACGTTTATTTAAGTAGATTAAAAAATTTCAAAATAATTTATTTTGTATTTAGTAGGAAATAAGGTTCTTGATAAAGAAATTTATACAAAAGTATAGTGTAAAGCGCAAATATGCAATATGTAAAATCAAATTCCTATATACTTAAAAATAGCCATCGCACGTTTAAATTCATCGAAAGCTGCAGTAGCAACAAATTAGAAATTTCCTAATTAATTTAAAGTTCATTTTTTAAATAAAGGTGTTAAACACTGAAGTCATTCTGAGGGTTACTATATGGATCAAAATCAAGTGTACCTGCTCTTGAGATCGCGAAGCGCAATGCACATGACTGCACGAATGGTAAAAATGAAAATAACTTCTTGTACGTTGCAAAAGCTATTTTTATTGCAATAAAATTCCAAATTGATAAAATCAAAATTTCCACAGACATTATAGATTTCAGAAATCATTGATGAAATGAAAATCCGTTATAAAGAGTGCAGCGTGCACGCAGAAAAAGAAAGAAAGATAGCCTGAAATTATTAAGCGAGAAACAATTTATTTCATTCTTTCCTCGATATATAATTCAACCACAAATTTACGATTCAGCCGTGCGTAAAAGAATTCGCATAACTCATTCATTCACAATTTTGCATCACCCGTATTTATTTTACAAGTCACTCTCAATGGCGCCCGCGTTCACGACCGCCTATCAATAAACTTTTTCAATCTCCCCGCAGCTCGAGATAAAAAAAAAAAAAAAAAAACAGCAACCCGACGCGCCAATCGCCAAGATCCAATTTAAACAAATAATTGCGCAACTCGCGACCACACCGCCTCGCTCGCGTGCGCAAGAAGCACCGACTGCGCATAAAAAAAAGTATAAAAAAAAAAATAAAAAAAAAGCAGTCAAATCGGAAAAAGCATTCTCCTCGGCTGCAGCAGCCGCGTTTCACCGGAGAGCGCGATATACAAAAACAAATCGGCACAGTAGCGCTCGGCGGCTGCTGCCGCTGCACTTCCCCCCTCCTGCCCCCGCTCGGTGTAGCGAAAAGCGAGAAAAAAGGCGTGTATATCTCTCCTTGCACCGACGTGCACACTCTCGCCGACCTCCTCCGTCTCTCTCGCTCGGCGGCTGCATCTCCTCCCCAAAAAAAAAAAGGTGCCCCGAGAGCGAGGTGCTCTCCCCCCACCCCGCGGCGCTCCGGCCGCAGGGAGGGGGTGTACGAGGGCGGACGAGCGAGCGCCTACCTCTGAAAAAGCGCGCCGCGTAGGGGGAGGGAGTCGCTCCCGCACACACGTGCGGCGGGCGGGGAGGGGGGCGAGCGCTCTCGCCGCCGGAGCGAGAGAGCGGCCGACGGAGAGAGAGAGAGAGGCGCAACCCGCCCGCAGCCGCCGACGGACGACACTCGCGCGCACACTGCAGTCGGCGCGAGACCGCGCTACCGTGAACCTCGTGAGGGAGACGACGAGTTGCGCTCACCCGCACACACGCACACACTGCAAATCACCTCCTCCCACACGGGCCAGTTTGTGCTTTAGAGTTTGACTTTCTCGCTGCCGCCGAGAGGACTGTGCTTTTTTTTTCTCACGGCCGGCCGAGATTCCCGGCTTCTGTGATAAAACGCCGGTGTGAGATCGAGATAGATACAAAAAAATAAAAATTTTTGTTGATCGTTTCGCTGCGAGTGGCATAAGTAAAGTGCGCGATCGGCGTGACTCTTGGATTTATTTTTTTTGTTGTTTGCGATCGCTGGATCGCGAGGCGCTGGCGCTCGCTCTATGAGCAGCGGCTGAGATAAGAGAGATAGAAGGAAGCTGGAGAGACGGCCGCGAGCCGAGACGATAAGCTACGCTGGGTCTCGCGGTGGAAGGATTCGAGCCCCGAGCGCCGGACGGATGCGACTTCTGCGCCGGAGACTTTAAAGAGCACTGGGTAAGTGTTGCCGAGGCTCCGACTCTCGCGAGTTTGATAAGAGAGTCGAGCAAGCGCGCCGACGGAAAGCACAGCTTGCGCGCCGGTGCGAGAGCCGCCGGTGCTTTTCGTCGGTTTCCACTGCGTTGGTGCGGTCTCACATTTTTTTTCCATTCAGAGGGAATTCGAGTAAAATTTTTCCGCTGCTAACTTTTCCGGGAGGATCGTTAGTGGTTTTACGGGATTCGAGGTTCGATAGTTGCATTGGATTTGAACTTGAGAGACGTAGAAAGAAAATTTAGTACAATTTAAAAAAAAAAAAAAAAAACAAATTGATAAGAAGCTGCGTAATTTTTAGAAGTTTAATAAGCAGTGATTTGATAATTATTGATAAAATCTACATTTTGCGGAGATTAAGAGTGAAACATAAAAATAATATAAAATAAAATTTTAAGTTAAAGTGAGTAAAGCGAGTTGTGTAAGTATGAGTGATACTTGAACATCGTTCAATTTACATACTCACTTTGCAAATAAATCTCTCATCGTCTTTTAGAATAGTTCTGTATTAATATATTTTTAATATGACAAGACTCTTAACATTTCTTCGCGGTAAAGTATTTATTTTTTCACAAAAATATATTTTACATCGTACAATAAAGTATTTAAGATTTTAATATTACTCTTTTTATAAAAAAAATTATTCAACTTAGCAAATCATCTTCGTATCGCATCGAACATTCAATATATCACACAAAAAAAAATTAAAACAAATCAATTTATCGAATAGCAAGTGAAATCAATGTTCATCACATTTTCCCCGAGTATTAAAAATCTCTGCTAGATTTACGATATGGGGACTCGATTTGACTAAGTGCAAATAAAAATACAATGCTAACTTCAACAACAATCGAGCGAAACGACAAGAAACCCACAATGCATAAAAAAAAGCTCAAACGCAGAAAATAAATAAATTTACGCGCAAGCAACAAATTAGCGTAACGACCCATTACACTTCATAAATAAGAATCCTTACCTAACTCGT
Organism: Sycophila sp. Sp_5; assembly: GCA_018906775.1. Lineage (NCBI taxonomy): Eukaryota > Metazoa > Arthropoda > Insecta > Hymenoptera > Eurytomidae > Sycophila > Sycophila sp. Sp_5. Next base: position 665,262 of record JACCID010000054.1, on the reverse strand, counting down.
ACCAACGCAGAGAAATACACGACGGATTCACAGTAGCCGGTTAGGCCATAAATCAGGCGGATGATTTTTTAAAATCCCCGTAACTCACGCGCCACCGCCGAACGAGCCGCCTCGTAAAAGGCGACAATCATCGCGAAATGCAAGCCTCCATCCACCCGGGGCACGAAAGCTCGACCCCGTCGCTTTGACATCTAATAATATTCCGTTTATTTTTATTATCGAAAAGATGCGCGCGCGCTTGCGTCATCGCGAATTATCTCGCTCTTTCGATCAATCAGCTCGATTAAATCTCGCCGGCGCGGGGAGCCCCTGCGCACACCACCCTCTTACAAAAAAGCAATAAAATGTAAAAAAAAAAGTAAAATAAATAAAATGTTTAACAAAAGAAAGTAAAATAAATAAGAAGGTACGTGCGGAAGAAGAAAAAAAGAAGGGAAGGTGGCGAATGTGCCTTAAAAGGAAAAAGAACTGTGTGTATATAGCTAAAGCGAGAAAAATTATATTAAGTTCGCGGGTGAAAATTAGAACGCTTTGTTGCTGGATAAATGGAGTTATTAGTAGACGGCTTCTTACGTCATACAGATGGAGATTGAATTTTTTCATTGTGCCGATGCAGCGCGAGTTTTTTTTTTTTTTTTTTTTAAATAGAACTTTTAAGTCCACCACCGCTGGCATAGTTTATCCGATCATCACTTCGCGCTATTGTTTAAAAATTTGTCACAGTTTTCATTGATTTTTATCAACACAAATTTTTAAGAACCGTGGTGTATAAAAATTCAAAACTGAACTATAAAAATTTAAATTAAAATAATTTAGAATCCTTATTGATATATGTCACATTAAATATGAGCGTTCATGCCTAATAATGTAAATTTCTTTAGTAAAATAAATGTAACTTACAGAATTCGATCTCAAAAAAAAAAGAGTGAAAGATCGACGCGTAAAAGTCCATGACCCGATAAAATCTAATCCCCTGGGAGGGTACAAGGTATCCTCCTTTTTTTTCACCCGCGCGAAAAAAAAGGGGCAAAGGGGGATGACGCGATTGTGGAGCAAGGCTACGGCTCGCTCGTCGCGGGGGCGGCCCGGTGTGCCTAGCGGAGCGTCGCGGCGCTAAGCGTCGGAAGTGGAGCGGACGCGACGCGTATGCCGCGACGCGCCGAGCCACGTGGAAGTCGCCGCGCACCCTCGTCCCGTGTATTTATAATGTGTCAGCGCGAAACTTTTTTACAGCGTCGCTCTCCTTTTTCCCCCCGTCGACCGACTCTCCCGCAACCCTCGAGGCGTTATAACACTGCCCGGGGATAAAAAGCAGAAGGTAGAGGTCAACAGTTGAGAAGGATCTTATACGTACACTGAGAGAAATGTTTTGAAAAAATCAGTGTTAATCCATAGTAAAAATTAGTATTCAGCATGAGATGAGAGCCGCAGACTGTATTTAGTGAAAGAACGTACCATTCTGTATTATAAAATTTACTAGAATTCTAGTAATATGCGCTAGAATATTTAATGAATTTTTTTGTAATCTGTGCTAGAAATTTATTAGAATTCTAGTAGTATGTGCTAGAAATTCTAGTAAGTATTATCAGAATTCTAGTAAATTTTATAATGCACAATCTTAATTTTTCAGACTGATCTCTAAATTTCATGCAATGAAATTTTCACTAATTTAAACACTGATTGTTATCGTGCTCACTGATTAAATAGAAAAATGTTACCTTCTAAAATTGAATAAGTGAAACTTTACTAAAATTAGTGGTACTAAATCGTAAAACTCTTTCCACTAATTTTCAGTGAAAATTCACTAATTATAGTAGTTTTTCACTGATTCAACTTTAGATAGTACTGATTTAAGTTTCGAATTTTGTTTTTCTCCAAATTTTTCGCTTTTTTAAACAGAGATTGTCGTTTTCACCGATTAAATAGTGACATTTCACTGAAATTTTACTTCATTCAGTGAATACTCACTTTAAAACTGTGACCTGATCCTCACTATCTGAAATAGCGAATACTCACTGAACGGAATTTAGAGAGTGATAGTAGTAGTAGTAATTCTTCCAAAATGTTTCACTCTTAAAGTTGGAGTTCTTAAAATTCTGATAAGCTCTCTATATACGCAAAAAATAAACGAAGAAAATTAAAAAGTTTTACGTTGGGCGCGCTTGCAACGCGCCCAGAAAAAAAGCGACGCAAAAAATGAAAAATTGTTCAACGATGCGTAGAGTTGCGCGCGCGCGGCGGTCGTCTTACGAAAGCTGAAGCTCGAGTGTAACGATTAAAAAAGTCCGCTCGCGGCTCTCTCTCGGTGCGCATGAATATTACATTTGCCGCGCAGGAGAGCGAGGTGCGGAAAAAAAATAAATTGAAAAAGATAAAAAGTATAATGCGATATCGCGAAATAATTCGCCTCTTATGAATTTCCATATCTCGCGGTGCGATCGCGAGGACTCGCGGCGGGCGCGCGTCTCTTCACGCTTCGCTGACCCTGCGACGCGTGCTCGAAGGTGACGCGCGCCAGCGACTCCTCCTCGAGCGTTACGCGCGTTTCCTCCCCCTTTTTTCGAGGCGAGTAAAACTTACCCACGGTAAACGACTGTTTAACACCTTATTTACTTTTATTGGCTTTACCGCACTCTGCGTAAATTTGAAAAAGTAAAATTCACTTAAAATAAGCGATTATTCACTCGTTATGTTTTCGCGCATGAAGTTATCGATTCGAATGAAAGTATAATTTTCGTGCATCCAAGTTGAATGCCATTCATTCAAATTTCAAGGATAAAGAGATTTTGGGTGTTTTTCGTCAATTTGTTCTAAAATAAAAACCGAATTATTTTGATTTAGCGTGAGTTCATTATTTAGCTTACTTTTGCTTGTGATCGATGGTGAATTTTTGAAGGATTAAGCGCGCGAGAAGTGGCTCTTCTACCCGCGCGTAAAGATAAAGTACTGAGCTGAAAAGTGATACTTTTACTCCGAATCTTCAGAATGCGACTCGAGGCCTACAATTTTACGCATTTTATTTTCACATTCTCGGCTTATGTTACCGTCGGCGTGGAGGGTAAGGTAATTTTTGCGGTTAGCGAAAGTTTCATTTTCGAATATCCCGAAGTTCGCTCAATCTCTCGCTGGCCATCGCTCGAAAAGAAATTCCATTTTCCCCAATTCCGCGCGTGGAATTTTAAGTTAAATTACAAAAAATAAAGTTCATCTCCCGCTCGTATTAATCCCTCGCGAATGCCTGATGCGTGGCATCATCGGTGTTTTGCCACTACATAGCGCCATCGTAGAGCCATGGGCGCGGATAAAAATAAAATTCCGAAATCGGCAGTAATTTTTCGATCGGCTTTTATCGTCGCGACGCGGCCGCCCGACAACAGCGCGAGTATGATAATTAGCCCGACCTCGCGTAGGCGTGAGGTTAAATCGGGATTGCGGAATCAAAGTTTCTGGGAACGCTCGCAAGCGCCGGCGGTGATAGGTCATGCGAGCAGCCCGCCGCTTTAAAAAAACTCGCGTCGAGGCCTTCGCACGCGCGCCCATAGTGTTACATACCTGTTTCTTTATCTTTTTCTTCCAACTCTTCTTTTTTTTTTCTCGCTGGATTACCATAACATTATGTGCGAGGCGCGACTCTGTCTGGTGATTTTTGGTCGGAATTTTTTCCTCGTATTTTCGGCCATCTACATATATTTACGCGCTCCGAAAATGTGACGAGTCGGTCCTGTATATAACGTCGCGCCGCGGCTTTTTTTCACCTTCTCCGGGAAGATTGATTGGGATGTCTGGCCGCTGCGCGGAGATTCCGTTCTATCGCGTAGTTTATTATTTTTTTTTTTTTAATGAAACAATTTCGTTTTTTATTTATAACCAGAGTACACGGAGAGAAAAGCTCTTGTAAAAATTACTGTACTGTTGTGTAACGTAGGGACAGATTTAACAAATAAAGTTTTACTAAAAAGTATAATAAAATTTACCATTATTTCAGAAGGATTTACTGTAGAGAATTTTACTATGCTTTCTAGTAAATTTTTTTATTTGTCGAGTCTGTCCCAGCGTTACAAATTTTTACTAGAACTTTTCTCTCTGCGTAAAGTACAGTACACTGAGAGAAATATTTTGGAAAAATTACTATCCAGTCTGGGAGTGGAGCCACAGACTGTATTTAGTGAAAAAGTTACCAATCTGTATTATAAAATTTACTAGAATTCTAGTAAATATTACTACAAAGGTAATTTTTTCACTAAATGCATTCTGTGATTCCGCTCCCACGCTGAATAGTAATTTTTATTAGAATAGCAGTAATTTTTTTAAAACATTTCTCTGAGTGTATTAATTTAGTATATAGAAAAAAAAATGTGTTTTTAGTAGGACAGGTATATACAAAACCTTAATTGACTAATTTAAAAAAAATTTATGGAACTAGGAACAATTAATCCATTGGCACAAGGGGCTCCAACCTTTTCGGGCCAGGAGTTAAAGCTTGCGAGTAAAGGAAATTTATTATAGAAAAGACTTTGATTTGCCAACCGCAATGGTATAAACTGTCTCTCGTAATCGCTGCTCGGGCACTAAAAGCGCCGTCAAATAAGAATTAACCAGCGTTTAATTTAGCAAAGTGCAAACCTCAACGCACCGTTTTTCCCCGAACCCATAAATTCTTTGACATTATTCCCCAACGCACCCACGAGCGCCGGCGAAATTCCGCGCGACGCGGTATAACAAAAAAAAAAAACAAGACAGAAGGGAAGGTGCGAGAGAGTCCCTTTCGCGAGCGAAATCCCATAATCGCTCCCCATAAAGCAGCGATACGCATTGTTCGCTTGAGCAATCGCCTTAATCGCGCGTCGCGTCGGCGCTCGCGCGCGGAGAGCTGTCAGAAAGACTCGCGAAGTTTATTGACGCTCTATCTCCGTCTTTCTCGCTCACTCGCGCGCATATAATCTATACGCGCGCTCCTTCGCTATCGTTCTCTTTTTATTATCGTTATTTATTTCTCTACTTTTTTTTTCTTTCAAAAGCGCTACTTACTTCGCCTTTAAAGAATCGATCCTCCTGAAAAAGAATTTCAAAAGCTTATACACGCACGTATTTATTCACACCTTAACATCGCAGGCGCGCGATAAACTGTTAAGTTATAGCGACAGCTTATAACGTTATAAGTGTACAGTATTATAGTTAAAGCGGCGATTAGTAAACAGGGACCGCGAGCGATTCTACCCGAGAGGAAAAAATTCGGTGAATACGTGTAATAAAAATAACACCTGATCGTCGAATTTCCACGCGGCGATAATCGTTGAAAGCTCGCTTTCACCGTGTACCGCAGCGGTAATCGTTATCCGGCTAATCCCCGGGCGCTTATAGCGGCGCGGCGTGCGAAACGCCACGCGGGACCCATTGTCTCTCGGTCGGCTGAGAAACAAACGCGGCGCCGGGGTCGAGTGTCGAATTATTAAGAGGTCGGCAAGTTGCGGGAGGAGGAAAAACAAACAAGCGACGAGCGCACGTGCAGTATCGCATGTACCTACGTCGTATAGGCCGCTCGCGAGTGTCTCTGTATGCGAGCTTGCCTAATACACATTTTTGCGACGAGTCGATGTATATCGACGGTATAGAAGCTTTTCGGACTGCCGCGCTGTCTGGTCCCGAGGCTCAACCGTTATCTCCTTTATTTCTTCATTCATCGAATATTTGAGCCTGTTGAACCTGCGGCTTTACGCATTTTATATGAGCCGACGGGCTCGTGTCTATCGGAGTTGAGGAAATTGATGACTCAACTTCTTCTTTTTTTTTTTTTAACTTTGCTATCTACACGGAGAGAAAAGTTTAGTAAAAATTACTATACTATTTACTAATGGAGGGACAAACTCGATTAATAAAAAATTTTACTAAAAAGTATCGTAATATTTGCTAGACTTACAGTAAATTTTGCTACAAGTCTAGCACATTTTACCATACTTTCTAGTAAAATCGTGTAAATCGTGTAAAGATGAATTAGTTAAAAACTATACTTCAATTAGTGAAGTTTCACTGAAAATTAGTGGAAAGAGCTTCACGATTTGAGTTTTAGTGGAGCATATTCCGCTAATTTTAGTATATAGTTTCACTAATTCAATTTTAAAAGGTACGTTGAGGAAATTCTGGATCGATACTTTGTGCTGTTGAATGAATTTTTTCTTTTTTCTTTTACGATTAGATGATCATTATTTTATACGCACAGGTGCACTTTGAATTTCGCGCCTTGCGGGATTGAGCTTTGTTTTTCGACGAGTGATTTTGAAAAGCTCGCGATAAATTTACTGATTGTACGGAAGGTGATGGGGTTTGGCTATGAGGAACGAAACGGCGAATTAAATACAAATTTTGTTATTACAGAGAGGTTTCGGAGTATTAGGAAATATAGTTAGGCGCATATGCGAGAGTCAGATGCTTCGCTTGTTGGCACTAGTCCAGTGACGCAAAAATCGCCGGGAATGAATGTATATGCGATGAGAGGTGCTATAGTTTCGCGACCGAAAGATCAAATCTCAATAGACCAGTTCAATTTTTTTTTACTTGAACAAAATATACTCGGCGAAATTTTCGCGTAAAAATGAATAGATAATTTTATATTTTAACTTAATTATTTTTTACTTGAACAAAATATACTCGGTGAATTATTTCTGTAAAAATTAATAACGTAAAATTTACTGCAGGTATTTACTTAATAATTCCACAGACGGAGTAGTTTTTAATTAAGTACAAGCCTCAATCTTAAAACTAATCTTGAAAACTAAAGATAAAAATTACATCTCTCAGCATATTTTAAAAACTTAAAAAGTGCTTTAATTCAACTTTCCACGATCTTTTCTATTGATATCACGACAATTATCGAAAGCTTGCTGCTCCTCAAGAAACTACCGAAAGAATCGCCAACAATAAAATAATTTAATGGTTAACTTAACGAGTCCGTCGGAGAAGAAGCGGCAGAAATTATCATCGATTCCGGGCAATCCAGTCTAACAACGAAATCCCTCGGAGGCGTAAAATTGCCACGTACTTACGCACGCCATCCTGCGTCCGATATAATTTCCTCCTCGCGAAAAGGACGGAAAAGAAGAGAAGCAGGGGGAAGAGCACAGCCATCACGGCGGAGGCATCCCGAGAGTCAAAAGAAAAGTATAAAGACGCGTCCCGGGGATCGATATATATATAGGCGTCCAATAGGAGGGAAAATTGCGCCGCGCGGGCCGCAGAAGCTGCGTCGCGATTTTTTAGCGGGGGATAGTCGAGGGGCGCTCGCGTGTGTGCACCGATGATCGAACGTGAGCAATCTCTCGGTGGCCGCCGGCGTAATTAGGAAATCCATTTGACGTAATTGCGCGAATGGACGCGCAACCGGCTACCGCGGCACTAATCAAACGACGCCCCTACTGTCGCGATCGCTCGCTTAGAAAAAAAAAACATTTTACACGCGGATTATTACACGCTTAGATACGTCTTGTACACGAGTTCTTTTTTTACTTTTTCCTCTTGTTTTTTTAGTCTAAATTGAGAAATCAATTAATAAATTACGGTGGTAGGGAATGATACAGGGTAGTTTGGGTGAAAAATTTCTTTGGGATTTCCTGTGTTGATTTATTTATTTATCAAGCTTTCTTACAAAAAAAAATAGAAAAAAAGTATGCGGAATAATTAAATATAAGATAAAACTATAATATAATGTGTATAGTAATCAGAGAGCACAGCTCGTCCTTGCGCTCCAATTTATACTATATTTATTGTTTAATTAAACTTATAGGAAGATTATTCTGCAATCTCTTGCATCTTTAGAAATTTTCATAAATTCGCCGTTACATTAAATACACATCGATAAAAATACTATTTTATAAACTAAAATAGTCCTCGTTATACTAATGCAGATCAGATATAAAATAATATATATATTTTTTTTTTAATTTTTGATGCAACCATTATTTTCTACACGTGGAACTTCGAAATAGCAGGTGAATTACTTATTACCGGCTTAACTAATTAACCGAAAATTTCTGAACTCCCGCCAGATACTGACGCCTGAAACAATGGATCCCCGAGTTTATTATTGCATCCTACGGTTTCTCCCGGACGCTCAGCCACCCAATCGTGATTTACAATAAATGGATTCTGATTTACGTCGCGCGCTCGAAAAACCTCGATTTCCCTTTAAATCACCCGCATTATGCAAATAAAGCTTACAAATGCGTCCTTAATAACCAGCGGTCGATGTGCGGGAAAAAAAAAAGCTTGAATGAACCAGAGAGAGAGAGAGACACGGACACTTAGACAGACAGAGAAAAAACAATAATTAACGGACCTTACAGAAATCCGGAAAAAAAAGGTCGGTAAAGCGCGCGATATCAGCGGTATATTTCATGCGTCAAGGCATCTCTCGGCGGCAGCGTACACGTCCGTCTCCGTCGTCCCTCTCTCCCGGGACTTTCGAATTCTCGAGAGAGACTGGACCCTGCGATGGTGTATCAGCGTGAGAAAAAAAGGCAGCCGCCGGACCGGGTACTTTGTTTTAGATACGGCCTATTACACCTGTAACGGTGATGAATATTTATAGATACGACGGGGAGATCCACCTTCGGACCCACTTTACAGGCTCCCGCGCAGTTGTTGTCTCCTTCCTTCTCTCTCGCTTTTATTACCCCCGGAGTGCACGCTCCTATTTTTCCGTCGCGCACGTTTTAAACGCGCGAAAAATATCAATCGCATAAATCTCGCGGCTAACGCGCTGACTTTAATCAATCGAAAATTTGTGCGCCGCAGCTTTAATGGAGGCGCTATGAATATTTATGTCGCCAAATAAAAAGTGTATGTATATATGTGGATTTATACATATACATTCGGCTTGCGGGCTTCCTGGAAAAAAAAGGGTTTAGAAAGAAGGAGAAAAAAGTATCGCGATAAGTAGGCATCGCGACGGGGTTCCCCGTTTATTTATTATATTGAGTCGGCGATAATATTAATATGGCCGATAGGCGCGGATCGTACGCCGCTTGATTAATCGGCGAATTAAAGCGAAAAACTTTCGAGCGCGCGCATACGATCTGTAATGATTACAAAACAAATTTTTAAAGCTTTTTTGAGTTATCGATTGTAACGTCGAATTACTCAACGATTATTATCCGCGCGGCGAAGCCTCGTTTGCATAACTGGCCAAGCCGCGGATCGCAGTTGTAAAAAAGCGTCTTCTTTTTTTTTTAATTCCAGACGATTTCAGTGTTAGAGGCGTAAATATGGCTTTTTAATTGATCCTCGTTTGGATCAATGGGACTAATCGATCAAAAAAAAAAATCTTGGCGAAACGATACACATGCGAAGCAATGGAAGCACCGAGGGCAGGTGGAAAAGTAACGTTCTAAAGTCATTATCCCGGTGGAGGCATCCCGAGACAAGTTGAACTTTGAATGTATAAACATTGTGAAATAGTGTCCATTAAAGAGTCGCCGCTGGTACTTTCTACATCGATGCTTCTTGAATGGATTATGTGCTTCGGACACACAGAGTCGTAATACGAATCCATCATAAAGATTTTTTTATTGATACTTATACCATCGAATGAGCACCATAAAAAATTTTACGCCTTATTTAAATCGAGCAATAAAGATTATTAGTGAAACATTCGACAATGTACTCTCAGCGTATTTTTTTCTTTTTTTTTTTTTTGTCTATCTATTCGAAAAGGTCAAGGTGCCAGCGTCTAAAGTACACTTTACATAAACGATAAAAAAAGTGTAATCCCTTCAACGTAGTTGTTCCCGACTGAATCTGGAATTTGCCAGTGAAAGATATAATTAAAATACTTAAACACATTTTACTTTTTATTTATATTTATTTACGTTTTGGTTAGTTTTTCCGCGACCATTCGCGTAGTAAAACGTAATAAAACGCGCACACTGCATGGAGAGAAAAGTTCTAATAAAAATTACTATACTGTTTTGTAACGCAGGGACATTTCGACAAATAAAAATTTTTACTATAGAAAGTTTAGTTAAATTTGTTATCTATCGAGTCTTTCTTTGTATCTCCGCGTTACAAAGGAGTATAGTACACTATTAAAAAAAATTAAATTTATTGCAAATACTGGAAGCAAGTTTAATTTAAGTTACAATAAAATTAATGTAAAAATGTATATTTAACGTAAATTCTGTAAAGTTCACGTACGCCATAAATTGTTTCTAGCATTTCATCAAAATTCATCCAAAGTTTTTTTTGCCGTGTAATTTTTGCAAGAACTTTTCTCTCCGCGTGCATATTATTAAATTATTAAAAAAAATTCATTTTCTCAGTAGTCATTGAGAATCGCATTAAAAAAGGAGACCAATCTCCCAGCGCAACGACAAAAAAAAAAGAAAAAGTACGTCTTAAAATTCCTTCGCTGGAAAACTACATTACACCGCCGAGTCCGTAAGACACACACGTAATCATCTCGCGCGATGCTCACTCATAGAATCGCCGGTTGTAAAGCAAGCGTCCACCTTCGTCATCGTCGCTCGCTTATCGTGACGTCCTCCGCTCGCATGCGCTCGATGAATGAATATAAAAAAGAGAGATAAAATTCAAAAGAGAGAGAGAGAGAGAGAGACGAAGGAAACCAGCGGGACGACCTTATGTCATCGATAAAATTCACAGCCTCCGTGTGCGCCTCTAAGCCTCGTCGATGCTACTTACGAACGCGATTCCGATATGAAATATTGGCCGGCGCGCCGAGGCCGTTAATTACCCATACACCTGCGCCGGGGGATTCTTCCACCGGACAGCCGCCTACGCGAGCGACCCGTCCGACTGGCTCCATTACGCGCCCGGTCCTGCTATCTATACATCTATACGCGCGCTCGCGCGAGAAAACGAGATTCACACGCGGGTTTGTCCGAGGAAAACGACTCCTTTCGTTTTTTCGTCTTATGTATGAACGTATGCATTGACATTTACATGTGTGCATGCGCGTCTACATATAGCTGCTAGTATATTTCAGTTTATGTAGTTGTGTATATATGAGTATACATGCGTATTCGTGTAGCTGTGTAGTATATATGTGCGAATATGTACGTGGATGTGTGTATATATGAGTGTAAATGTATACGTGTAGCTGTGAAGTATATATGTGTATATATGAGTGTACATGTATACGTGTAGCTGCGCAGTGTATATACGTGAATATATACGTGGATGTGTATATATATGAGTGTACATATATACGTGTAGCTGCGTAATGTATATGTATGATTATACACGGGGATGTGTATGTATGGGTAGAGAAGAGTGTTCGTTCCGATATGTTAAACGCGAGCCGCTAATGCGTCGTCGTCGCGACGAGATGGACTTTCCAAGAGAAAGAGCGCCGCGGGCCCCTGATAATGAAGAAATTGATCCCTCCGCAGGCGAGAAATTAGGGTCAATTTATTACGAGTCTCGGTTCGATTAGTTATTGCAATTAGCGACGAGGATCAGTCGTGATTCCTTTATTTATTTTTTTTTATTTTTTTAGTATCGACCTTTTTTAACGAGTGAAATTAAGAATGACGCGTTCTAAATACAGTTTTCAGGTCTCCGAGCCGAGGCGAATGCGATTACACACTTTTTAGGTCAGCGGGACTATTTCTTTTTTCGTTAATTTTGGTATGATTATCTCTTCATTCTGAAATTGAGATTAAGATTTTCGAAGCGTTCTTAGCTGATTATACGGTGTATATGTGAATGTAAATGTTTCGATTTTAATGTAAATATTTATTTAATTGTTGTCTTTTTGTATGTTACAGGTGAGTAAACATTTGAGGTTGTTCAACTCTAAGAATAACTCGGTGCTGAACGTGAGTTTTTATTACTTTAAAAACACCAGCGGTCGTTGCTTTAATGTTCCAAAAATTTTTCACACCTTAATTAAACTTTCCTTTTTTTAACTAATGTATTATAGATATTGTACACGGAGAAAAATGTTATACTAAAAATTACTATATATTTTTTAGCAATGGAAGGATATATTTGTAGTATTGGCAAAATACTGTATATTTCATTCTAAAATTTACAAGACCAATGGCTAAAAATTATCGCAATTTTTAGTATAACATTTTTCTCCGTGTATTAAGCATTTTGTCATGCTTACTTACCCACCCTCAACATCACGAATCACTTTCCTTCTAAAATTGAATTAGTGAAACTTTACTAAAATTAGTGAAAGATGCTCCACTAGTACCCAAATCGCGAAATTCTTTCCACTAATTTTCAGCGAAAGTTCACTAACTACAGTACTTTTTCCCTAATTCAACTTTAATTAGTTCTCTTACGATTTTTCATTAAAAATAAAAAAAAAGCTTAACGCAATATCCGGGCGCTTTAAAGCTCAAGTTCCCACCCAACGGAGAATTAAAAAAAAAGAACGAAGAAGAATTAAATTACAATGCACCCCAGCCGCATCCAGAAAATTCCGATCTCCAAAAAGAATCCGTTTAATTGCAAATCGAGCTAATTCGCGGGTACCCTGAAAGGAAGGGACGGAAGGGTCGTTAGTACTACGCAGCGCACGATAAATCCGGGGCGAGGGTGGGGTTGGGAGGCTCGCGCGCGCGTGTCGACCTTGACCGTGAATTTCCATCCCTCGGCGGCGGGTCTTTTTGCCCGCGCAGAGTCGCGCGGGTGCAGCAGCCACCCCGTGAGGGGGAGGCTGCTGGCCGCGCAGCTTCCCGGCCGCCGGCTCGAATCAATATCGGGGGGCGCGCGCAAAAACTCCCCAGTCCCGGGGTCTCTCCCCTCGCGAGAGCCCAGCTGATTTCGCCACCTCCGACCTTGACGCGCGGCCGGGCAGTAGTCGTGCGGGCGCGGCTACGTCGAACGATGCACCCGGCTCCCGGCGCACTGGTCGACGCGGAGGGCAGCTCCTGCACCCTCTGGTACGGGCGGCAGGCTCGAGCTTGCAAGGGCTCCTCGCTGCTGGACGGCGAGGACGAATTGAGCCGGAGAAGTAGCTTGAGCATCCTGCTGATCTCTTGGGAGTTAGGATGCAAAGCGGTACGTGCACTCTTTAATTTTTCAGCATTTTCTTGAACGGAGGAGGAATAAACATTTTTTTTTTTACGGTAATTTTGTGAAAAAAAATGCTTGTTCTCTGCAATAGTGTTGTCGTAGATTTTTTACGAAAATAAAATGTAGCGCTGTGAGATTATTCTCATCATTTTTCATTTTCTTGAACGGGGGAGGAATAAACAATTTTTTTACGGTAATTTTGTGAAAAATAATTCTTGTTCTCTGTAATAGTGTTGTTATAGATTTTTTATGAAAATTAAATACAGTGCTGTGAGATAATTTTGATTATTTTCAGTTTTGAAAATACGTGTACATTTGAATCATTAAATTAAATCATCAAAAAACTAATTACAATCAAAACCAAACATATCTTGAATTTTTTGCTATATTTATTAAAAATACACGGGTGTCATCTTAATGAATAATTTTCATAAGAACATATACGTTAAATGACGAATGAATTTTTGTAATACATACGCGCACTGTTAATCTCTTTGTTCGTATTTGTAAATACTGTATAATTTACAATAAATTGTCATTATTATCATGATATAAAGTAACAACAATTTTACAGTATCTCTTTCATTTTAAAATCTCTTCATGTATTTTTAATATGTATTTTTAAAAGTGAAGTTGATTTTACGTAGACAATTTTTTTAATACTTAATGTCATTTTTATTTGCACACAATTCACACTTGAGAGCACAATTTTAAATTGATGCGCGTCGAATAATACGCTATAAATACGAAAGCTTCAATAACCCCATCGCAAGCTCTAAATAAATTCAATTTGTTTAATGCCGCAAAGTTCAAAATAAATATTTGACTAGAAAGTAGGCAAACTCAATATTTCAATAATCGTAATTTATCATCAAAAGTTTGTCCAAGATAAACAATACTTCACCATCAAGCTTGAAACGTTTAAATTATTCTGTTTAACGAAAACCGCATTTCCCGATCGCCGCGTATTTACTTTTTTCGTGCACGTGTCTGCTGCTTTACCTCTCGATATAATACACACTCACACGCACACACAAATTTTATATATTTAAACGTTCGGCACGTGTCGCTGTTTGCTCATCTCTGGCCTTACGAAAGCTCATATCTTCTAATCTACTTCACACACTCGTACATCCAAATACCTAATCGCTCGTCTCGCTTACAAAATAAAGCCACTTGCGTCTGGCACCTCATAAAATTACGCGAACTACCTATTAAAAGTCCACCGAGGCTTTCTCCATCCTCCAACGAATTACGTGCGCTCCCGGTAAAGAGATTTACCCACTCAACAAGCTTCAATGACCGCCGGCGAGCGAGGCATTGATACGAATGAAGCGAAGAAAAAAAATATAAATCACACTATTAAATAATCCATATAAAGATAGAGAGAGATGCAAGCTCCGCGCGCACGTGCGCGCAGCTTTAAAAGTTGCAGCGACTCCTGCCCGGCGCGAGCTTTAAAGCTCCGGTGACCCCCTTTGACGCGCGCGCTTTCCCCCTCGTTCGCGCACGAGCGAGATGCGCCGCGCGTGGCGGCTCCTATCGATCGCCCGCCGCCGATCCAAGTTCGAGGCTGGACGTTCGCGTTTTCCCCGAGAGCGCGACCCGAGTTCGAGGTCGAGCCGAGCGCGTTCTGTATGCCATTCCCTCTTGCGAGCTTTTTTTTTACCTCGCGATTTTCCACGATGGAATGATTTTTTATATTGGATTTCCGTTGATACGCAGGCGGAAAAAGTTCCTCTCTATTAAATTGTGTTTTTAAAGCGATTCTTTTCCTTTGTGTTAATTTGCATATAGCGTGTATGCAGCATAATTAAAATGCAAAATTTTTCCTGTGTGAAAATTTGATCACGGGAGGCTTCTTTAAAAACGCAATTGGTTACGAGAAAATTCTATACTTCCCGCGTAAAAAATATTAGATGGATTAAAGATCGAAAAGCGATTTATCCAAATTATGGCGCTTTTGTAGTATGATTAAAATGAAAAGTCTTTTTCAAGTATTAGAAGATTTTCAGATCATTTTAAGATGTCAACATTTTAAATTTTACTATAAACAAAGATCAGTTTTTAACAACGCAGTTATCAAAGAAATTTATAATAGTAAATAATTTACAATAGTAAATATTTTATTGTTCTTTATTTTTCTTGTAATTTCAGCTATAATAAAATTAAAAATGTTACATCTTAAAATGATCTCGAAATCTTCTAATATATTTGTAAAAGATTTTTCATCTTAAATTATACTAAAAAGTGCCAGAATTTTGACGAATCACTTTTCGATCTTTAATTGATATCATATTTTTATCGCGGGTTATAAAGTTTACTGTACAATGTATACGCATACCTGATACATCACCTTTAATTAATCCACTTCGGCGGAACGATTTTCTTAAACGAAAAGAGAAGGGAGTTACAATTACATTTTCTCGAGAACATGCATTTTAACGATAACACCTCGATTGCAATGTACACATGTACCGTTGTTCCGATAACCCGAGGCGGCTGGAAAAATAAAGTCGATCCAAGATCGGCTGGTGTCTTGCAGTCATCATCTGCCGCGCGGCGCACTGCGAACGACCGCCAAGAATCATTGCAATAAAGGCGAAGAAGGCGTCCCCCGGCAGAACTCGTTTTTATTCATCTCACGGCGCCACGGCATCTTTTTATTCCTCCCCACCCGCGCACCCGACGGACCCGAGATCGACCCGAGGCAGCAAGATTCGCGCGCTATCAATCACCTTCGTATTACTATATGTACACATACTGCATATCATCTTTATTTATTCTTGCACATAATGAATATTTTATATGCACCATTACTCTTCGACTAGTAAAACTTGGCTACTATTTTTCACTGTTTGACATGAAAATTACGCGTTGCATTGTCTGACCATATAAATATACAGTATACCTATGTCGTACTTTGATAAGCATTAGTAGGCTACTATTTGACAACAAAAATTATGCATTGCATTGCCCGAGTATCTAAATATATAGTGAATTTATATCATAACTTGACTAAGCAATAGTAGGCTACTTTTTTTCACTATTTGTAACAAATATTTCGTGTTCAGCGTTAAAGTATAGTACACCTTAATGCATCGACTAGTAAATTAGGCTACTATTTTTTACCATTTTTATGCGGGTAATTACACATCGATTGTAAAAGTATATATAATGTATAGTACCATAACTAGATTAGTAAATAACACTAGACTACTTTTTTCACTATTTTCTACGGAAATTACGCGTTAAGCGTAAAAGTAGTGTACCATACCTCTACTGGTAAATAACACAAGACAACTATATTTCTTTTCACAATTTGCCTCGAAAATTACGCGTCAAGCGGAAAAGTACGTTATATACCATACCTCAACTGGCACATAACACTAGATTACTATTTTTTTTTTTACAATTTGCGAAAATTTTGCGTCACCGGGCCGAGTGTATAAAAGTATGAGGTGGATGCGCGCACCGAGCCAAGTAAAGCGGCGATAAACAAGAGGCGCAAAAATAACGTCTTAGTTAGGCCGCGAGGGGGGAAGCCGTTAAGCTCGCGTCTTCGATCGAGGCTCTCTATCTCGCTTCGTTTATCCCGCGCGCGGCCGCGGCGATAAGAAAATGTAGTAACGATACCGCGAGCTGTTTCTCGCGTATGCGCGCCACTGCCACGGGGACTGTTCATTACGGAGGCAGCTCTCGCGCGCTTTTATTTTGCAAGCGCAAAAATAGAATGGCCGCGCGCGCGCGCGCGACTCCTCCATTCGCCGTGTCGCGATGCTTATCTTTTTATTTTCATAATTATGTTGTGTGATGTCACTCTTATCTGCCTCTGTGTTTACCGATTGTGCCGTTTATTTTTAATGCCGAGTCAAAGCTCGCCTGCGTAATGGCCAGATCTTCTGCGGCGAGTGTGTGTGTGTGTGTGCTGCGATGATCGTGCCTCTCTGACTTGACTGACTGCGGAGGGAAGATCGAGCGACGCGCCGATTGTGCAATCGCGTACGTTTCGATTGGCTCGGCGCTTTCAGTGCCCCGAGGATTTTCTATTATTCACGCTGAATTTTTGACACTATAACGCGCTTAGACGAACAACCGGCTTATTTATTTTGCTCCGACCACTTCTATCGTTTTTTCCTTTTAAACTAGTAATTCTTTAATTTTCGTAATAGTAATGGTTACTTCTTTTAATTACTATTTCCATACTATTTAATTAAACCATTATTATTTACTTAAAATTACTCTATTTTATTAAATTACTCTTTATAATTAAAGGAATTCTATTTGTATTCATTTAATTAAAGAATTACTATTTTTTTTATTAAATTTCAATTTGTCAGATAGTCAGCAACTTGTTGTTTAAGAAAAAAAATTGGCTGCTTAATAGAGCCCTGATGCGCTAAAATTTCAAACGATTTCATGTTATTGCTTATCATAACAAAAAATGTAAATCAGAAATATACAGGGGCCCGTTACTTCGTTTACCTTCAGTAAAACTCTTTCTTTTTTATTTTGAAATCATGAAGGCTTGTAAAAGCAAAAAAAGGAACACTCGCATTTCGCTATGTATATTAAACATTCCCGCTTAAACAACTATACTTAAAAGCAATTAATTCTGGACCGACAGACTGGCGTCTCGATGAACCTTTTAATTCGCGACGCGGCGAGGTAAGAAAGGCGAAATTTTTCGGCGATAAATCAAAGGCTGCGCCGGGCTGATAAAAAAAAAAAAAAAAAAGAGAGAGAGAAAAGAGAGGAGCTCGCGCATCGTCGGGTGTAAACACGCGCGGCAGCTTCCCAAAAAACGCCGGGCGCAGTGTCCGGTCAATTTGTAAGGATTTGTCCGCGCTATTATATGAACAAAAGAAGGCAGGAGGGCGCGCTGAGAGAGAGAAAAAAATGAAGAAAAAAAAGGGGAAAAAAAAGGAACGAAGCCGCGCTTTTCGTGCGCCCACGAGGAGGAAGAGCGGAGTCGATGCCGAAGATAGTCGGAGGCGGCGGCGCCATTAGCGCGTATTCGCGGCTTGTAAGTCCCCGGCTTATCGGGGCCCGATCGCGTCGTCCTCTCTCTCTCTCTCTCTGCGTCCCTCTCCTGCCTCCTGTCCTTCGTGGCCTCCACCTCCGAGCCCCAAGGTTCACCGTACACCTGTTGCGCCGTGGTGGCTGCTTGCGAGTGTGTCCCTTTTTCTCTCTCCTCTCTCGCTTTCTCCTTTTTTCTAAGAGCGCAAGGTGCCTCCTCTCGCTTCGGGTTCCCGTCCACCCACGCCTTGGGATTTCTCGGCCGCCTCGCCGCGGCTGGAATTTCGAGATTTTAATCCGGGCATACTCGGCTCCCATTGACGGCTGCTCCTCAAGGCGAGCGTTGAAAATCGCCGATACGCGCGGGAATGGCGTATAGTAAAAAGTTATTCACGCGCCCGATGCCGCGGTTATTTATCGGCGGATTAACGTCCACCGGTAATTTGATGAATAATGTAATCCCACATCGACTACTTCGCCGCCCTGGATTATGCGGTTGTGATATTCGAACGGCATTGTGTCGTGCGAGGTGTCCTCGAGTGCATATATAAACTGTTAAAAAAAAAAACATTAAATTTAATGCAAATACTGGAAGCAAATTTTACCGACGTGCATGAAGTTTACTGAATTTACATTAAATTTAATTTCATTTGCATTAAAATTCACGCAAAAATGTAAATTCGATAAAATTTGCATTAAAATTCATGCATGGTTGTTTTTCAGTGCGTATATATAAAAATATATGAACTCCTATTTCTATATGTATACACTAAAAAAGAAAATTTATTAATCTTAAGGAAATGAATTACTTCAGTAGTACTTATTAAATATTTCTTTGAATCAAGCAATGATTTCATTAAAACTAAATAAATTAATTTGTTTCTAAATAAATTTAGTAGTTTAAAAAAAAATGTTTGACTCAATTTAAATATTTATAATAAGTACTGTTGATATATATATGTTTGCTTGAGATTAACAAATTTTTCTCTCAGTGTAGCAGGATGTTTCCCGAAAGCTTTTTTTATATATTTATATAATATTGGGAGATATATATATATATATATATATATACATATATGTAGAACAGGGTATAAAGATACTATACTATAAAGATAAAGAAAGATACTGTAAAGATACATATATATATAGTACGGGCGGTGCGCGTAATGACCCCCGCCGCGAAAGTTCCTCCGCGCGTCTCTTTTCCCGTCAAAGAGATTCCAGGTCGAGCGCGACGACAATTTTCGATAGACTCTCCTTCCTCCCCATGGGCAAAAAAGCCGGCGAGCCTCTTCTCTCATCAAACTCGAATTAAGTTTCGCGCACGCGCCTTCGCCGAATTCCTCTCGTCTCTTTCTTTCTTCCTCGCACCGGCAACTTTTCTCGCCGCGATAAAAAGCGCGAGAGAACGAGGGGGCGGGGGGGAGGGGGGCGGGAAGGAGAGATACGCCGAGCGCATGCCGACGCGTTCGTTTGATCGCGTCCGACGTTATACGCGTTATACCCGGGAGCAGGTGTGCGTGGAGCCGAGCACCTTCGGAGTGCCGCCGCCGCTGAAAATGGGTGTTGGACGCTCACGACGTTGCGCAAGACTGTCCCTTCGATTTTCCCGCGGCGGGGAATTCGAAAAATCTTTTTAGCTCGATTTATGGGTGACCTTATCGGAGGCCGGCGCTTTGCCTTGATAACCAAATTTAATAACGTGTCCGCTGCCGGACGGAACGCCGTAAGCCTTCCCTCTTTTTTTTTTTCTTATTATACAGTTATACGCGGGCCAATTTGTCCCCAGGAGTTGATTAATAGGCCTAACGCTGTTTCTTTTTTTTTTTTTTTGACAACGCGCATAAATATTTTTCCTTCTTTCAACGATACATCATGCAGGGACTTTTAAATTTTCGCTTCGTATTTTATTTTAGTGTCAAATGCGCAGTTCCTGGAGACAAGAGAAGAGTTTTTTTTTTTCAGAAACGGGGGAATCCCCCGTTTGCTCTTTTGATACACCGCGAGAGGTGCACTTGCGCCACGCGCAGGTTTACTTTATATATATATACGCATGATGCACCGGGCGGTCGGCCGCGAATGCCGCATTCCCGGCAACATTTCGGTTTGCGCCATTTTGTCGCGCGCGAAATGCCCGCGTGTACCTACATAAAACTTCCCGCAGGTGAGACGCTTTTTACGAGCTCCTCCGCGCGCGAAAATTTACAGCGGCGCGCGTGCGCACTTGCGCGCCGCCTTTTTGTCCGATGGATTCGCGTATGGGTGCCGTGGACTTTATTGGCAGGGAATCGAGCTCTTCTCGACTGGCAATTTGACAGAGCCTTTTTCTTGCAACTGGAACACAGCGACGCTGTAGATTCGGTTTTTACCCGCGGGGATGGGGAGGGAATGCGTAAAGACGCGCGCGAGTATGTATACCTTTCTTTTTTCGGATCCGCGGCGGAGGAAATTTTTAGTCACTTTAAAGGTGGATTGAGTTTTATTGCGACACTTTTGGAACTCACGACTGCGCTACTTTAGCTTGTGAGAAAATTTTTTTTTTTTAAAGTGCTCTAATAAAATTCGTAGCTTGTAAGGAGGCTAATAAGAAGGACAAATTTTTGAGATTGTAAGAAGATTCTACGTGTTTTTTGTCATTCTCATAGTTTAATGAAATTTTGAGTGCATCTAGAGCAGTTTTATTTATATCAAAGGTAAATGCACAGTTTGTTTATAATCAGGTAGCTTATAGTCATAAAATATTCCAACTTTTAATTTTTAAAATATTCCAACAATCGCTTTATTGTAAATTTTCAAATGACTATACCCCGATGCCTTCGCAATTTCAAAGATTGTACATCTGTTTATATTTATTAAAATGTATTTTACTTAACAATTCACTAGATTACGTTATTTTACACGGAGAAAAATGTTATAGAATGAAACATTCTAACAAAAAATATGCCCCTGACTCCACCGTACTAAAAAAAAAAACTAAAAAAAAAATTAATTATACACAGAAAAATAAATTCTTCTCACGACTGTCAGGCTGGCATCAATCGTAAGCTCTCTATCGGCAATCGATGTAAACGAAATTTTTTGAGATCCCCGGGCAACATCGCAGATAGGTCGTCCGTTTAATCGGCGCACCTCGTCGATCGGCGATAAAACCTCCGCGGGTGCAAGGGCGCGTCTGATTTTTCTCGCGAGGCTGCTCTCGGTCACGTCGCGGGTATATCGGCGAATCCCCGTGGCGGCCGGAATGCCCGACGTGTCCACATTCCCGCACGCGTTCGTAGCCTCACGTCTGGCGATCTGTCTCGGGCTCGTCAGCGCATATTTTCTTGCGCCGCGTCCCCGCCCCGGTAAAAACGGAAGCAACAGCCACAGGGAGAAAGAGAGAGACGTACAGGTGTGTGTATATATATATATATATATATATATATATATAGATATATATATACAGCGTGTAGAAAGAGAGAGAGAGAGAGATGCGGCAGCGGCGAGGACGATCATCACCCTCGCCGCCCTCGGCGTGCCTTTTCTAGCTATCGCCTGTCTAGGATCGCGTGCCGCTCCGACCGCCTTTAACGGTTCTCAATCCGCCGTGCTTTTAGTCCGCTGCGTGCGCGGGACTCTTGTTTCGTTACTTTGTTCACTTCGCGTACACTAAGTTTCTTCCGCGGGTAATCACTCTGTCCGTGCGCGATTTGAAAAAAAAGTTTATATTTACGATTTAATTGTTATAATCGTGTGTTTTTACCATTTAACTGCGCCGATAATGGGTGGAGCGTTCCTTCGAGATCACCGCGAAAAAAAAATTTGTGATCGATTTAAGATAGAAAAGTGATTTATCAAAATTATGCGGCACTTTTTAATATAATTCAAAGATGTAAAGTCAGCTTTTACAAATATTAGAAGATTTTCAGATCATTTTAAGATGTCAACATTTTAAATTGTGTTATAAACGAAGATCAGTTTTTAACAACGCATTTAATAATCAGACAAATTTCTAATAGCAAATATTTTATTATTATTCGTTTTTCTTCTAATTTCTGCTATAATAAAATTTAAAATATTGACATCTAAAAATGATCTCAAAATCTTCTAATATATTTGTAAAAGACTTTTCATCTTAAATTATACTAAAAAGTGCCATAATTTTGACAAATCACTTTTCGATCTTTAATTGATCTCATATTTTTTTCACTCGGACGACTCTATGGTATTTGGATGATGAACAATGGTGATGCTGCCATTTTCTTCCGTACAGCGGCAATGCTACGGGTGGTTTCTTAATTAAGCGTGACCTAAACATTTTTTGCGTCAGTTAAGGTTCTTCATTTTTTTCTCCTCGTCGAACGTAATGAGCAAAAAATTTCTTAAAGACCTCCGAGCCGAACTCGACTAATCAATTGGCTTCTTTTTTTTTCTTGGCTCTCTTACTCTTTTTGTGGATCAACGGCTGTCTGTGCATATAACGACGCTACGGTCTAATGGAAAAATGAAAAACCAGCATGAAAGTGTATGTATACGGGCTGCGGCGCGAGTTTCTTCGTCTGCACGGTTTTTCGTGTTGCGTCTTTCTTAACCACGTCCTTCCGCGATAATAAAAAAAGAATTTATAATTCTCGGTTGCGTGGACCGCGGTCTCGTCAATCTCACTAGAGGATGCGGCTAACCAGTTCCGGAAGTCTGTACGAGTTTCAGTGCACCTCCTCTGCCTGCCGGATATCGTGTGTTTAGAACTGTTCGATTTAAAAGGCTGAATTATTTCTCTTTCTTTTTTTTTTCATTCTTACTGCACTGGCCTAAAATTTTCTTCCTTATGCTTTTCTACTGTTTTTTTTAATACGATAGTAAATACATGAGTCCGATTTAGATGAAATTTTTGTATTAAATTTTAAGTAACTTTTCAAGGGTTGTGTATATAGATTTGTATTTATTATAAAATAGTGTAGTTTCTACATTTTTGAAAATATTTAATTGATGATAAAAATACGAAGTGACCTTCATATTTATTAAATCTGAAAAACTTATACGAATAAATCCTGCAAAAGGTAAACGCAGTTACCTTCGTACTGACCGACTTAAAACTAAAAACTGAATTAAAAAAAAAAGTGTAAACAAAGTTTTACATTTTATAAATGTAATATTCCTAGAAACGTAAAAATACGATTAGCTTAATCAACTCTGTAATGATTTCACTGCGCATAATGAATTCGCCGATCGAGTCTTGCTTATTGTATAAAAAATCGACGGACTACGTCCACCAATTAAAAGAACAAAACTGAAATAAGGTAGAAAATTTTTTGAAGAAACAAAGTGTCAGATGAGAGTCACTGTCGACGGAAGGACGTAAGACGGCTGGGCCCGTCACCTGCTCCTCCGGGGTGAACGGTGGCCCCCGTTAATTACGCTACGAGCACAAGGCGCAGCCCAGCGCCACCCCCGACTCTCGTCCTCCTCTTCAATATCGCTTTTTCGTGTCACGCACAGATTATACCCGGGGCCGAGCAGCCCTGGCATTCCGGAGCCGCGCGAAAAAAAAAAAAACGAAGGGACTCACCTCTTGCGGGAGATAAAGAGCCTCGGCCGATCTTAGAAATTCGGTTACTCAATCGCCACTTTTATATAACGCCCGTAGATGTGGCACGCTAATGACCCACCGCGAGAGGTCGAGACTCTCGTTTTGCATACGGCCATTTTTCGAGGATAGCTCGTTTTTTTTTTTCTTTTTTTCTTTTTCGTATACAAGCGGGTGAAGAAACTCCGTTGCTCAACCTTTTTTTTTTCCTTCAACTCTCCCACTCCGCCGCGCCGTTTTATAAGCAATGCGTTTGTTTATGAGCGCTCGGGTGTAATACAGCGTCTGCGGGATGCGAGCGGCCGTTGATTGTCAATTGTTGGATGGATAAAATGAGCTGGAAACTCGTTAAAATTAACTGCGCGCGGTAAATCCCGACTATCGCTGATTAACGCTTAAGACAAGAAATTTTAAGAGCTTCCACAATTAATTTCTCCTGCCCCGCCCGGCGCTGCGCATCCAATCGAATTTTATCGTCAAATCCTTGCCTACCGGCGCATTCCACCGGCGAGGCACTCCGAATTTTCCTCAAAATGCTGGCGATGTTGTGGGGACCAATAAATTAGAGAAACGCCGCTTGGAAAACGTTTGAAGGGGGCAAGAGCCTATACGGATGGGACAATAAAATCTCGGAGAAATCGTAATAACTTGAACGAGGTGTCGCGGCCACTTTGGAGGAGCCCAGACGCCGGTCGGTCAGCCCGTTAGTCGTTGCTCGTAAAACTGACTCGATAATGAAAACGACTGCCGCTGAGTAGACTTATCCCGGATCGACCTTGTCGCGTTTCTTCTTTACCCGCCTTTGAAGAATTGTTTCCTTACACTATTAGTTTGAAAAGTCTTCGAATTGCTTTGAGACCCTATCTGCATTATTTTCTCGTAAGCTTCCGCCTTTTTTTCTATCAAATAGGCTATTTACATTTTACTACACGAGTATATTTAAAATTAAAAAAAAATTATGGGGATTAGACTTTTTTTTTAATTTGGAAACTGAGATGCTACATGGACTGAAGATATCCGCTAGTAAAATTTACAAGGTACCATTGTATAGGCTCTTTAAGTGCCATTCGAGAAAATACAATTTTACTAGAGAATTTCTCTCCACGTGTATAAAATATTATGATTCGATTAATTATTAGAATTACTGGGAGTTACAAAATTTTTAATTTCATTTTGTTAAAGACAGTTTTCATGGTAATTATTTCACATTTCATTTTATTATGTTATTACGCGTTGATAACTGTTAAGAAATTTATAAATTCTATTTTGGAGGGTTTATGCTCGTTTAATATCGACAAATAAACAATGCTGCTGGTGAACTAATAAATCTACTGTCACCTCCAACAGTTCGCAAAAAAAAAAGAAAACTTGAAACTACAACTCAACAAATAAAAAGTAAGAAAAAAAAAACGAAAAAGGGACCTCTCATTACCTTAAACCCTCAATTTTCACGCCTCCGAAAAAGCAAAGGTCAAGAAGGAAGAAGAATAAAGGGGGTTGGGTGAAGAGAAGCAAAGTAGAATGGGGGGGATGGGGCTCTTCCATGGGTGATTTAGAAAGCCCGCTGTCCACCACCTCCACAGGCTCAGGGTGCATATATATAAATATATATATATATATATATATATATATATATATATATATATAACACGCGTGCGCGATCCCGAGATAAAGCTCCACTTGTCCCGTCGTCGGCGGCCCTCTGATGTTGCGCTTGCGCGCGCCGAAATAAAGGACGAGGCGACGACGAGGGGCACCTTTTATTTCCCCGACACGACTCCCACGAGCTGCGCGCCGGCCTTCCTCTCGGATTATCGCGGATTCCACTCTCTCCCCCCTGGCCGTTCAAAGAAAACCGCGGCTTGTTCCGTGCCACACGGCCTTCCCCCGCGGCCTCTCCTCCCTCGCGTCGTTTTTTCTCTCCTTTTTTTTTCTTTCTTTTTTTGTTTTTTTTTTTGGTCGGGGAGAAAAGTTGCGTCCGCGCGAAAGGTCCCTTTCGACTTCGCTCGAGTGTTATAATCGCCGGCCTGATAAGACGCGAGAGTCTTATTGCGCCTTTCGCTCGGTTTTTTTCTGCAGCCGGGTGCTGACGGTTCCTCTCCTTCTCTTCTTTTTTTTTTTAACATCGCGGACTCGGTTGACCGCGCGGAGAAAGTTTTTTCGACGTCCAGGAGTACTGTATACTTATCTTCTCATTCGCGGTTTCTTTTGGTTTCTTTCGGTTTGTTCGATGTGATCTTTATTAGCGATACGAGGCTAAGTGACAATAAAAGTTAAAAGAAAAAATGAGAAAATCTAGTTTCATTCAAGAATTTAAACGACGGCGCCATGTCGTCGGGTGAAAGTTCATTAGTTGCAATGGAGCGTGAAATTAAAAAAAAAGTGCTATTGATTTAGTTTAAAAAAATTGTCGCTTAAATAAAGCAGTCCGCTAAAATTAAGCAGTTCAAGTTATATATCCCGTATGAAAATATTTTATACAATTTATATACAAATTATATACCGTTGCATAAAAAAATGATTCTATATACAATAATGTGTATACAATTGTATAAAATAGTTTTAAATAAATATTTTTTTTATAAACAAAATCTAAGTACACTATTGTTTAAAATTGCATACTTTAGTATACGTTCAAACAAAGTTATGTTTTTATACAAATTGTTTAGTTGTATACAATTACTGCTAAACAATTTTATATAGAAAATCTTTACGATCGTATATAAAATGCATCAAATATTTTCACAAGGGATAAAACGCAATGTAAATTTAAGAAAAAAAAAGTTGCCAATTAACTTCGAAAAAGAAAGTGGGCATAATGGTAATTGAAGCAATGCACACCGGGTGTACATATACACTCTGCAATGAATTCGCGTAACAAGGCGGCGAGGGTTGAAGCAGGGAAGGGATATCTGGAATAATGAAAATACCCAGCGAAATGGAGTCTTTAAAAGATAGCGCGGCGTCCTTTAAAATACAAAAGGATCCGGCGAAGTGCGCGCGCTAATGTCCTTTGTACGGAGACACTCGTGGAATCCGGTGGGGAACGCGTGCGGCACTACGGGCCCCTTTAAGGGACACTTCGGTATGGAACGCCACGGCATATCTCGCGAGGACGAGATACAAATTGAAGATCGGAGAAAGCTCGGGAGGGGGCGAGGCGCGGGTAGGGGGAGGAAATTGAAAAATTGCGTTCGCCCACGGGGGGAGTGGGTAAAAATGCTGCTTCATTAAAAGTAATTAAGAATGATGTTCGGGTGAAGTGCTTCTTTCTTTCTTTTAATTTTATTTAATTTTTTTTATACCGTTCGACTTTACCCTTTGTATTCGTCTCTGTTCTTCTCTCTCTTTTTGGTCGAAGTGATCTTACGGCGGCACATCGTCACCGCGCGGCATGATAAACGCGATATTTATTTTTCGAAAGTGAAGCGCTCATCGACGTTTAGCGAGTATATTTTATTTCCGTCGGCGGTGAGAAGCCTCCTCTACGAGTTCGGGTTAAAGCGTGAGGCAGTTTTACGCGGCAGTATTTTACGCGCGAGTTTCCTTTTATCAACAATGAAGCCGCGAATGGTAAATCGCCGGGTTATGCTTCCGGCTTCTCGGCCGTTTTTAATTTATTGAACGATAACCCAATTATTTTGAGCGGCAGGCCATCGCGCTTTTAGTGCTCCGATGATTTTACGCGAGGCGGTTATTAGATATGAAAATCCCCGAGGAATTTACGGAAGATTCTCAAAGCCGACGTTATAACAGAGAAGCAAATTAATTCGAAAATAGGCTCCGATTCTTAGCGTATCCCTCGCGCGCGAGCCTTTAAAGGAAAAACCGACGAGCCGCGCGAGTTACGGTTACTTCATTCTCAACTTCAACAATAAATTACCGCATTTACCGTATCAAAGCCTCGAGCAACCGGCGTAATCTAATTATTTTCCAATTCGCGAATCGTAACTCACGCTCGTATTCCAACAGTAAAAAAAAAAGAATCCCCCCACGCCCCGCGGGGGAAGTATCCTATCCTTTTTTTTTTCTTAAAAAACAAAATAACTGCAAAAAATTAAAAATCTCTAGGAAAAACGCATAAAACGCCGGGTGGAGTTGCACTGCGTGCGCGATGCTCGTCGCGTGGGGTCGACGCCTTCGGGCGCTTGGTCCGACTCCTACCCTCTCCCGAGGCGCGCTTTTGAATCGCCCGCCATAATGCGCCGACTTTATGCGACGATTACGCAGCGGCGGCGAATGACGCGCCGTTAAAGGCGATGCGCGCACGTCGGGGAGAAGCGATCTCGACTTCTTAGGAGGCGAACGCCCGGCCGCACCTGTTGGCCGGCCCCCCCTGTATAACCTCGCGCCGCGCGCCAGGTAGTCGCGCCTTTTTTTTTTTTTTTTTATTCCCTCCTCTCTTCCTGCGGCTGCCTCTTCGGCCGATCGTTTTCTGGGTGGAAAGCGAGCTCGATCGCGGAGAGAGAGAGAGAGAGAGAGAAAAAAAAACGGCCGATAATGTTTTGCGAGCGCTCGGCGTAAGAGGGAATGAGCGAGCGCGCATTCAGCCGGGAATCTATTATCAACAAATTGCGAAATTTTATTTCGTATCGGGGCTCATCGGCCCGCGCTTCAGCACACGGGGAATCATCAAAGAAAATAGATTTCAAGAAAAGATATAAATGTTTAATGCGCCGATCTTCCCCGCTGCATGCGCATACACGCGGACGAGCTGCGCGGGCATTTAAATAATTCGAGAGAGAGAGAAACTTTTTTATTTGCGAATATTTCCTTATATCCACGAAATTTAAAGTGCAACGCGGTAAAATAGTCTTATTAAACGAGGATTTGATTTGTTCTTCAAATCGCCGCTGCGGAAACCGCGTATGCGCGAGCTGCTGACAAGGGAGATGACGTCACGAGTTTATTGACAGAGGCGCATATAAGAAGTAGCTAAAATGCGGACTTTAGTGCGCTTCTTCGTCAACCTTGATCCCAAAAGGGGTCGGTCCCGTATGCAATTGCAATTGTTCCAATGTACGAACGCCGGCGCTCGTAATAACCATGTCACTTGTCGCATCCCGAGGACGCCGCTCGTCGGGCGAATTAAAAGTCCCTCGGCTGGATATTTACACGAGGGCGAGGAACCTCCTTATAAAAAGCGAGGTGGAATTCAATTTGCGGCCCGTCGAGGCGACTGGTTTGGCCCCCACCCTTCTCCTCTCGCTCTCCCTTCTTCGCAGCCTCTTCACGGATTAATAAACATTTCGCGGACAATGGCGCGTTGACAGTACGAAAATATCGGCAAGAAATTCAATATGGGAGCAGCGTATTGTTCGCGCTTTTAAAATCGTTCGCGCGCACGCGTCTCCTCTTGCCGCATTATATATATATATATAAATACACATAAAGGCCCGGCGCGCCGTCCGATTACCAGGACTGTGGATATGAAAACTGGCGCTGGGAAATCGCGAATATTTTATTGCCGCATTGTTTTATCGAGGAGGCTTTAACGGTATATAACTTTCTTTAAAATCGCTTTGAAAAATGAATATGTAAAAATGCTACTGTGCATTAGCATTTCTTCTATTCCATGGTGTAATAAAAATGTTGAATATTAAAGAGATTGTTTCTGTTTTTTTTTTCAATTTATTATTTATATTTATATTTTATGTACTATAACACTTAAGGTCTGTTCAGTCCGTGCAATTATCAAACAAATAAATGTAAATAAATAGTTGCAGTAATTTATATTTCGAGACGTAATGGCAAGGCGATAAAAATTATTCACTGTCAATTCGAGTATTGCGCGGGCTAAACAATAGACCTATAAAATGGTTAATTGATTGTTGCACTACTTATCGCGAGGAAATATCATTATAAACGTACAGCAATTTATCGAGAAAACATCGATCACGCAAGCGCAATCGAGCCTGCACGGGCGAGACTGTCGTCGCAGGGGTTCAAGCCTCCTTCTTTTCTTATCCTCCAGCGCCTGCAACGAACAACGATCAAATCGATCGATAGGAGTTAATTGTCCCGCCAATCGCTAATCAGATTGGCGCGAGCCAGTCGATGAGCCTCCTTTTTCTATCCGAACGATCAATTAAGCATCGATTTTTTTTATCGGCGATTCGATAAAAAACTGCAGCGCGCGACCTTTATCACCTTTGAAAATCAATATATTTATGTATTTACCTTATTATAAAAATGGGGAAAAAATTGTTTTTATTACATTTTGCAATGTTGCATCGGAGTTTCATGCGAGCGATCGGTAAAAAATAAATATTATCGCATTAAGTACTTCGAAAAGTTCACAGGGGGATTTTGAGGCTATTGTAGATTTTTAATCTGTCGACAAGGCGTACACGCTGATTCAACAAGCGTCATGTTTGTTTTCCTTACATATGCAACAGGTTGACTCTCGATCCCTTTCTTTCCTCAGCGCGCGATGATCAAAAGGCCCGTGCGCATTTTCGCTCGGTCAGCATCTTACGATCGGGCCCGATCAAATCTTATGATAATTAATAAGACTTTTTGTGTTCTTACATGTATAAGTTGCGAAATCGTCGGGAGAGAAAGAAAGAGAAGATCGTGTACGACGCTTAATAAAATAGGGTCCATGTTTTTTCGGTATTATACAATTAAGTATGTTCATTTATATATTTTTTTAAAGCGAAAATTAAAGAGATGCCATTTAGATTTGTTGATTAATCAAATTGTTTAAAAGCGATAGCTAATTGTATTTAAAAATGTAAATGTAGTGCGTTTAAAATTGATAGAATTGAAATTTTATTTAAAGATTCGTTTTTGTTGTTCAACGTTATAACGTTACTAGATATTTATCTCGAGCTTTTTACGTCGTTTTGTAAAGCTTTCTGTTAAAAATGTACAGTCAGTTGCAATTAAGTTTTTAATGGCCGAAGATACTCCAATTATAAATGTAATTAAAGAAAAATTGAAAAATCACATAGCGTTATGATCAACGCAGAAAATTAACTGGATCTATTAAATTTTTCAATAATTGCCGCTAAACTGCTACTTTAGAGTTCATTAATGTGAACAATGTAGATCGTTCGTATGGAGAGCAGACGGCAAAAAGTGGGCGATAATAATAACGCCATTAAATAGATAGTTTCATTAAACTGATAAATTGCATTCGACTCCTAAATAAATAAGAAAATTAATCCACCCTATGATGCAATTAGCCGAGAATTTCGAAAAGCACAAGCCATTTACGGTCAATATTAGACTCCGTGTATAAGTAAAACAAGAAAAGAAACAAAGAGGGAAGCTCTCTCGTGGTTGATGCACGTGTTACTGGCGAGCAATAAGAGTCGTTTCCGGTACGGGTAATCACGATTTTCCACAGGAAAGGATATGGGCCACAAGATGAGGCAAAAGGATTGCGGTGATGCGCGCGGCGCGGCATGCATTAATCAATTTCCGTTATTCCGGCGATATTTATTATTATCTCGTAAGATTTCCTCGCGGGAGTGCACATCGGATGCTATCTGGTGTCATTATGCCCGCTCCTTTTTTTTTTTACCTCAACTATTTGGAAGATCCAGGAGGAAAATCCGAGAAATAGATATTCCCGCTAAGCGTAAAAACGCCTAAAGATATTCGGAAAAAGTTTATTCTCCAATCAATTCCTCGTTACTCAAAACTCCGCGCAAAAAGTCATTATATTCGTTAATTACCTGCTCGTCAACTCGCGGATCGAGTTTCCCTCCAGGTGAAAAAAAAAATTGAAAATTCATACCCTCTATATTGAAGGACGAGTGAAAGAAGAAGCGAAACTGCCGTCCACGTTTGCACGCATGAAAATTGCAGAAGTGCTCCCGCTTGAATTCGGAAAGACTTGCCCCCAGAGTCCTCGACCGGTGGATTATTTAGCACGGTAATGACGATCGGCTGGGAAGATGTCGGTGCCGATAAAAACTTGCCTTAGGAGTCCGCGAGCCATATAATACCTGCTGCCCTCGCGAGCTCTCCTCCACCGCCTGCTTTTTCCGCTATCTCTGTCTCTCCGCCCGAGAGAAGATCTATAACGTCTCGTTTCCCTCCTCGTCTTCGTCGTCGTGTGTCTTCTTTTTCTTTTTTAGCTCCCTTCGTCTTTCAAGCGACGATGATTTTTCACGGGCATCTTTCTTGCGCGAAAATTGAGAGATTACTAGGTGTTAATCGTTTTACTGTTATGAATTGAAACTTGTTGCGCGTAACGCTGCGTTAATGCTCAATAATTACTAAATTTAATTAGGATATTAAAGTGATTCTCTATTTGCAATATCCACCTTATCTCGCAAGACTGAAAGCTCTCGTTGGCTAATTCCTTGTGATTAATTCACTTACAGACGGTTTCTCTTAGAGCCTTTAACAGAAAGTTATATTACAGATTTCAGCAATCAACATAATCAGAATGCACTCTAATGGGCATGGCAAGCACATTAGTCTTTAAAAGTTTTGATAAAAAAAAAACGGTTCAATCTTTTTTTTCACCAGAAAGTTTGTGCAACCGGCGAGATTGTAATTTTTCAATCTCAATATGTATACGCGCTCAAGAGTCAGTCGGTATATCGATCGCGCCGCTTCGACAAAAGTTCGTGCGTATACGCGTATAAATCAGTTGACGACTGCGCGTACGTAGACGCCATATCCAGCTAATTAAAACTGGATCTCATTAGGGGAACTTTCTACGCGGTTACCCCCCTCGCCTTTTCCCCGCTTTGCAGAAATCGCCGGCAAAAGTATGCCCTGCGTGTCATTAGCGAAACGAAAGCCGTAACCTTGTACGTCCATCATGATTGTTATTTTATCATAATTGCTTGCTTCGGTAATGAATCTGACGACTGACTCGATGCCTCGAAGAAGCCAAGATTCGACCTCAAAAGTCATTTAAATCGCGTTGAACTCCACTTACTCCACGGCAGTTTAAATCAACTCGAAACGACACTACATTAGACTCTCGACTGTTTTATTTTCCCTCGCGAGCTGCTAATCTTTTTTCCATCGAGCCCACATCAGTCCTGTATACAATATCAGTCGCAGGCGCTGCAAGGCAAATGGAAAAACGGCGAAAGTAGCCCGTATACGCGCGAAGAAACGATCCCCGTGGGCGTATAGCTAGACGCAGGGGCTACCGCAGCCGCGGTAGATCATTTAATACGGCCTGACGTAAGAATCGATCTCGCGCGCACTGCGGCTGCTCCGTGGATCCCCCCTCCGCCCCTCGAGATCGCCTAGGGCGGGGTGGGGGTACCGCGCGCGCGGCGCTCGCGCACCGGCAGCCGAAGCATATTTACGTCGAGTGTATCGGATGTCAAACGCTCGCGCGGATTGATTTACCGGACATTCGCTCGCTCGCGCTCTTATACCCTGCACTCTCTGTGTTAGCGCGTTTACATGCTCGTTTAATCGCACTTGTCGGCTGTACTACGCGATTTGCGTAATGCGCCTTTCCTCGCGTCCAGATGCACGCGCTGCTTCACTCCTATAACGCGTTCATTTGCCTCCGTTTAACGACAATCGAACTGTACATTCTTTACGGTTTACCTGCTCTTTTTGCTTCCCTTTAAGCGTTGCTAATTAATGCCGCTCAGTTTTAGCGCTCAGATGATTCTTATTCGCGAGTGATAAAGTTTTATGGCAAACAAACGTTTAATTCCCTCCGCCTTACGTATCTATAGACCACTCGAATGCCTCGGTAATTAAAACTGTTAACGGAAATAATGTGTATCTCTGCGGATGATTCCGATGGTACTTAGCTCTCGGCAAATATAAGCGTAGCATCGGGGATAAAAAGTGGCTTAATAATACACCCGGAAAAGCAAATAAATAAAAAATAAAGTAGCAGGGGGGAGAAGTGCACGAGAAGGGGCGACACGTTTTCCGAAGCAGGAGCCACGCACGCAGCGCACCACCTTAATGATATTATGTACAATGCTATCCCTCATCTTGATTGTATGCCATTATGCGCGCCGCCGCCGCCGCGGGCTCTTTTTCAGATATTCCAGAGCGTGGGCTGCTCTTTCTCTTATTCATTGTCTCATTTGCCTTTTTCGTGCGCGGCAGAAGCGGCTATCGCTAATACGATTGTCCCGTAATTATTTTCACCACGGACCGTTAGACGCACGTGGATGACCAAGATAATGTTGGATTTTCGTTGCACAATGAGCAACGACGATTACTTTTCCGGAGTGAGCATTGATCGGTCGCCGTATGCAAAAGCTCTCTGTGGAATTCACATTTTTTACTGGTCATCGCTTTGTGATTTTCTATGAGCGAGTAGCATATTTTTTTTTATAATTATTTTGTCCACTGCAGTCCAAGAAATAGAGGAGAAAATTTATGTATAAGGGAATGATGTTAGAGATAGAACTGTTGGATAAACATTACCATACCCTACACCACAGTAAATTTGAGCATATAGTAAAATTACCTTCATACATTTTGTCATTAGAAATATAGTAAATTTTACTGTGCAGTTTTGTAAATAATTCTATATGCGTAAAGCAAATTTCACTATAAAGTACAGAAATATTTATCTGAGAATCGGTATTCAGTTTTTCTCAGTGCCCAAAAAGGATAGTAGTAGCAGGCAAGGTTTTTTATTTTAAATTATTTAACAAAAAAGCTTCTTTACAATAGATTCGAAAGAGAAATCAGAACGACACGTTGCCGCGCATCAACGATTCCCTGATTTTTTAAATTGTGAAATCTCCATTGTCGAGCGTCGACAGTTTTAGCACAGTGGGATCAACCGACCCGCATTACTAATAAAATTGTGCGCACCCTCTGCAGAATCACCGCTGGAGCTGGAAATTTTTCATTTTTAATCGGTGCCTTATATCTGTCTAATTTGCAATTGAAATCCACTCCCAGACTTCTCAGTGAAACTAAAATAAAACGCATCATAATTGAATAATTGAATAATTGAATAAATTTGAATTGAATAATAACAATCTTTTTCTATTTTTGTTGCAGGTAAGTTTTCTGGGTCATTCGACTATACCGCCGACACAGTCGAGCAGCAGTGAGTCAATAACAATATTTCCAACTGAAAACTCAATTATTTTCTATATCAATCAAAATAAAAAAAAATAAATAAATAAAAAGCAAGAGGAAAAGCAAAACGGATCTGTCGCAAGTTACACAGTCAGCGGTCGACAAAGAGAATCACCGAGCGGAGTCCCGGTCGCGTTTTGAATTGCAAAGACTCATTCACGTGGCGCGTCATCGTGTCTGAACGAAACGCGCCGCGGGTTCATGCGTCAATGAACGCTTTACAAACGAGCCGCGCGCTTCATTGCGTAGGCGGACACGGCCACGTGCACCGGTCCACGTGAATCCCAACTTTATTCCAGAATCGCTCGTGGTTCCGCGAACGCGACGCTAATTTTATTCACTTTTCTTTTTTTTTCGGAATTTTGCGAAGCTCGTTAAAGTCGCTGCGGAAAAACTTTGTGCACAGGTGGAATTCCGAAAATTGTCGTACCGCTTATTACCGCTAATTCGCGTGTAAAGATCTCGAAAGATGGACTGTGCTTATAATAAAGTGTACGTACAGGTTGTACGCGCGTCTCATGCTCCGGGCGCACGCGAAAGCTTATATTCAGATTCGCAGTTTCTCGGTATATAAGTCTTGGAATTCCGAAATAACAGCGTATGCTTTTTTTTATAAGCCGAGCGTGATTGCTGCAAATGTCAGTTATTAGACCTTTAATTACCCACACTTGGTCGATCGAACGAAAAAACCCATACTAAACTATTCTCGTTCTTCAAATTGCCTCCTTTTTTTTTTTCATCGTACAACCCGGTCTTCCGGAAATGCGAAATTATTCCTTTTATCGGAGCGCGCGTGTGTTTGTACAACAATATTTTTTGTTTGTTTGTTTTGTTTATCCCCAAATAATTGGGCGTTTCCTTCAAAATTTAATTTATCGCCTCGGCGGCGTGCTCGCGAAGTATACGAGCTGTAAAATAGTCATCATAACGTACGACGGTGTGTATACGCGAGTCCCTTGAAAATTATCCCGCGTTTATTTCTGCACCGACGGCAATAATTTCGAACGCGCCGGCGATGACGAGTGGACTCGTGGCGCTCATTAATTTTCCAGCCTGGCGTAAATCAGCCGCCCCCGAGAGTCGGCGAGTTACAAAAAAAAAAAAAAAAAAAACGGGAGGAAGAGGAGCAACAGATAGGCCGGCTAATTTGCGTCGCGTGCCACGAGATCGTTTTCGCGCGCATGTTTGAAATCCAGGGACGCGCGCGGCCTTGACGGATTCGCATCGTACACGCGGTCTTAGGCGCGCTATTTTCGCATTTTTTATACGTACCCCTGAAATACTTTGCTCGCTTATAAAATGAGCACCAAAGTGTCTTGTAATGGACGTAGCGGCCAGATTACGTGGATACTTTTCTTTTTTATGCAGAAACGTCCTTCGGCTTAAATTCACCTAAAGCAATCCACATAATGATTGGAGAATGTAATTAAGCAATTACTCGTTAATGCTGCTTTAATTTTCGCGCTTACGGGCAGCTTGCGTAGTTTTATCGATAAAGAGCTACTCGTGTAAGAGCTACTCTAATCGCTCGTGCTTGAGGGTAAACGTTAGAAGCTCGTTATAAAGCTACTACATAAGCAATGAATTGTGAGCTGAGTTATAATTTGCACAATAAATAAACTGTGAACGGATTTTATAACAATTTTTAAATTAAAGTTTTATTTTAAAGACCCATGCATACCTGTATTTTCACTAGATCCAATTTTCTTTTTTTTTTTTAAATATTTAAAATCGAATGGCTTATAATTATTATCGATCTCGAAAGGGTTATAAATTATTATTGAAATTATTATTACTGAAAGTAGTTTTTGATTAGTTTTTAATCGATGGATTTAAAATCTGGAATATTACAGCAGCGTTTCACTGAGCGTCGATGCGTAAGTATAGCGGAGGAACGAGAAAACTCGCTCGTCGGAGTTCGCGTGCGAAAGCGACGAACTTAAAGGGAGCCGCCCGTGCACCGCTCCATCGAGTTGACCCGCAATTACCCGATAAAGTCGTCGGCCGTAAAGTGTCTCCGTCTCCTTCGGTGCTTTGATCGGAAATTTCGCAGAAGGACGCTCGTCGTCGCGGATAAATGTCTTTTGCCTTGCAGCGGGTTCATGGATCGCTCGATTGAAAAGCCATTGAAAAGCCTACCGATTTGTTACTCGATCTGATCTACTCGATTTTTTCGTTTCATTTTTATTCAATCAAATATCTTTGCAATTTATGTTTAATTGAAAGAAAAACATTCATTGTTATTAAATCCGCACTGTAGAAGAATAATGAAAAAGATACCGATCTCTCATTCGATTTTTACCAGATTTTTTAAAACATTTATTACTATCGATACAATAAAATTGTAATTTCTGTTTAAAAAAAAAAGTTGAATTAGATTTTAAGTACATCGCGTAAGAAAGCAATGAAACATCGGTGTTAAGTACCGATTTTTCCCGGTCGACTGGCGGCGCATCCACTTAACCGTTAGACACGCGATCGCACGGACTCCAAAAAATGCGGGGTAATTTGAAAAGTACGCTTCCGATTTCAATGGGCACCTCGCAATTTTTAAAGCGAATTAATTTGCGAGCCGAGCCTCGGCACTGGCCATAAATTCGCCCGGGATCGGCTTCGATTCCTTCTTGTCCGGTGCGGACGATTGAAACTGCTTAGTCGGGCAATGAGAAAGAGAGAGAGAGAGAAACGGGAGCTGTAAGCTCGCCGCGCGAAATTCAATGCCAAAGGCATTAATCGCGCGCGTCTACTTTGCATAGGAAGCGCCTGGTGTTTTCATCCGCTCGCGCACTGCGGATGCCGCGAGTCTTCCGGCGAATTGCCGCGCGTCTTATAGTTTCGCCAATCGCCGCTTCCGTAATTTTCCTCTCGCCTACATGTGCGCTACTTTGCGCCTATTTGTGCGCATTAGCCGCTCGTTCGTTCGAATTTTCGGGTGGACGTCGGATTAAATCTACGACAAACAAGCGACGCTGAAAAATTTACATAATACTGATTTATTTAAAAAAAAAATGCCGTAATTACTGCAATTTTTACCATAAAAAATGTATGCTAATTTTTTTGTCTTGCATAAGCGCTATTTTCACACCTCAAATTTATGGTATATTTTCGTAGATATTTTTCCACTATAAGTACTTATGCAAGTATTACAGTACATTTTTATTTTATTCATAATATTTAATAAAATAACGCGGTTACTTTTAATATTTCAAATTTATCATTGAATTTTCCTATACATCGACACATTTTTTTACTAAAAAGTTGTGCACTTAAGACATTTGTAAATTTTATTTTCTACACACTTTTATTTTATAGATAACATTTGATAAAATAACGCGGTTACTTTTAATATTATTATACTGGAACTCATAATATTCGAATTTATCATTGAATTTCCCAATGCATCGACAGATATTTTTACTAAAAAATCGTGCACTTAAGAAATTTATGAATTTTATTTTCTATAAAACGCTTTATGCTTATTCACTATTAATAAATAAATAAATGTAATTAAAAAAAAACAAGATCCTTTATTTTTATAAGTATAAAAGCACTGTATTTTAAGAAACTATTTCAGACCCCATAATTCAGCGCAGCTCGCCCCGAATTTCCTCTCCTCCAGTCAGTCTATGAGTTTTCGCGTGAAACAGGAATCGCCCCACGCCATCCTCTTATGTCACTTCGGGTGCCTTACGGAAAATGATAATTATAAATCGCGCGTGCGCATGCGCCCGGGAGGGGAGCCTGGTCGTCGGCGGCGGTGGCGGCGCATGGCTAAGTACAATGAAATTTATGGCGACGCAGGGGACCATTAAGGGGGCTTGCCAAGTCGCGCCCCGCGCGCACCGAAACTTGGATCCGGGCCACGCATTAATTGTCTGAAATTAATTTTTCCGCGGATAAATCGCGAAATGACTCGTCCCGAAATAATCGGCCCGGCCGAGCGCACCGGTCGAACCAATAAAACTTTCGGCCGCTCCACTTATCACTTGTTCAGGAGGGCGCAGGCTCACACTGAGGAGGGAGCGCCGCCGCCGCGGCGAAACACGCCCACTTAAGTGCATTATGTCGCGAATTTTGGGGGGGGGGGGCGCTTCGGCCTTTTCCGTTTTCATATATCACGCGGCAGCGCCGCAAGCAAGTGAGAAAATTATCGCGCGACACCCGGCGATTTGTTATTTTAAGGCCCTCGCGGTTTCGTACTGCGAGGATTGAAATAATGATCTTCGATGTCTCTATGTCGAGAAGCTTAATTAAGATCCTTTTTTTCT
This sequence comes from Sycophila sp. Sp_5, assembly GCA_018906775.1. Taxonomy (NCBI): domain Eukaryota; kingdom Metazoa; phylum Arthropoda; class Insecta; order Hymenoptera; family Eurytomidae; genus Sycophila; species Sycophila sp. Sp_5. The sequence continues at coordinate 626,319 of JACCID010000054.1, read as the reverse complement.
TCTCCTTTTAAAGCCTCCTATATTAGTAAATTTAAGTTATTTATTTACGAAAGTACTGAAATTTAAGGGGTTTGAAAGTCAACTAAAAATTCAAATTTCGCGCCATAATGCAACACATGAAAAAACAATTAATTTACTTGTAACAAAGAGTATTAATGAAACATCGAAAAATCACGAGATACTTGCCCTCCGTTAGGTGACGATCTACCATTTTATAAAGTTTCAAATTGGTATAACAATATCTTGATGAGAAAAGCTTGAATAAGGTAAAAAAATCATATTATTTAAGCTTTTCTCGATGACATATTGTTTTACGAATTTGAAACTTTATATGACAGATCGTTACTTATAACAGAGGGCAAGTATCTTTTGATTTTTCGATATATAATTTAAACTTGTTATAAACAAAGAAATAGTTTTTTCGTCTGATATATTATGGCGCGAAATTTGAATTTTTAATTGACATTTGGACCTACTTAATGCAGCTTAATACTATGTAAAATGTTCACTCGGATGCTTGATTATATTTTTACGTAAATAAACATTTACAAAGCAAACGAGTTGTTCGTCGGTAATTCTTTTTGAAACTCGGGCGCAAGAAAAAATGCATTAACCAGCAGCCAAGCGATTATTGTGGCTCGGCTTGCGCGTATAGCGGAAATCACTCGTCTTCTCTCGTGGCTTGAAAATGCCGTTCTACGGAGAAATCGGCATCCCGATCGGCGCGATTCATCGAGGCAGCGCCGACGCCTCTGGGCCCATTCGACATCTTTTTAAGCGATAACTCGTTTAAGGAAGCTTGAAATGATTTGGGCTGATATAAGGCAGGCTTATAGGTATTCTCGCCATGTCCATTTTTTAAATCGAACATTTCATTTCCTTCGGTTGAAGAAATATACTTTGTGAATGTAGTTCCTTATGTTGAAGAAATGTACTTTGTAAATTTAATGCACTGAAGTATCAGTGAATTTTAAATCACGATTTCACAATTTTGAAGTCACTACTCTCTGAATTTAATGATCAAATATGACTGATTGGGACTTTAGTGATATTTCATTGCATTAAAGTTAGAGAGTAGCGACTTAAAATCGTTAAATCGTCTTTTTTAATTGTTACGTCGATTATTCGATCACCATTAATGCCCACTTTGCGAAATAAAGAGAAAATTGAAGCAAGAAAAATCTTTAGATCAATAAAAGAAAACTAGACGATTTAGTGCAAACGGAGGAGACCTAAGCACTCGTCATTAGGAGTTCGATATAAAAAGGACAATTATTTCGTTATTTTTAAGACTCGGCCATTTCGCAAAGTGTAATTATAAGCAAAAGTACTCGAGTGTCAACCCGACGTATAATCAGCGAAAAGTTATGCAGCTTATTTCCTTCCGCAGGGGGTGCCGCAACAAACCTCTCACTTCAGCCTTGCTCTACATATCCCCGGGTCTGAAATTTTCTCATGACTCGTCGGCGTCATGAAATTTGCAAAAATTACGCAAAAATTCGTCGCTCACTCGCACGATCGACCCTCCCCCCTCCCCTTCCCCCCTCCAACGTTGCGGCCGCTTTCAATGAACCGCAGTGACGCGGCACTCTGCGCACCGCCGCCTGCTTTATTAAACCGTTCGCGATTTTCATTGTGCAGCAACAGCTGGCGCTCGATCGTCGCGAGTGCACCTCGCAATTGTGACGACGTGTCACTACTCCCCCGTTCGAGGGCCTCCCTCGCTACCGCTCGTCGCCTCCTTAACATTGAATAACAACGTAAAAATCAACATTCCAGCCGGACCAGTTTTTCTCCGGCCCAACATTGTTCGCCGATCGTTACGTTTGCGCTCGGGGGCCTCGCGTCCGCAAAAAGCGCAGCAGCGCCGATTGAAGCCGCCTTCTCTCTCTCTCTCTTCCTCCCTCTCCCTTCGCCCCTTTGCTTAATGCGCGCACGCGCTTCATGGCCGTGGGCCCTTCTTCGGTAGCCCGGTTTTTTTGGGGCCGCAGTCAACGCCGCCACAGAGAAGCAGCGATCGTGACGCCCGACTGTATATATATATATTTTATATATATGTATATATATATAGCTATATACATATATAGACGCAGGCGATACTTTGCCCCGAGGCGCGCACGCTGCCTCGGCTTCTTTACGAGGGAGGAGAGAGGCAGCGGTGAGAGAGAGAGAGAAAGAGGTTTTGAACTTACGAGCTATCCTTCCGTGGAGCCTTCTTTCTTGCTTTCTTTTTTTTTCATCATCTTATATTTTTCAAACTTCACCGGATGCAACTTCACTACTTACACTGTTGAAAATCCGTTCGATTCTAAATATTATTTTTGTGCTTAGAATTGAACTGACGTGATTATCCGGTACAAATTATGCGATTACGCAAATGTTATGTTTTATTTTATCTGCTTCAAGTTCAACTACACAAAGATTTAACAAAAATGCATTTTCACGCTAAATTGTGCGCTGCGGCTCCGCTCGCTGACTGCCTAGTAATTTCTATTAGAAAAACAGTAACTTTTCCAAAACATTTCTCTCGGTGTCGATCGAATTAAAATACAAGCTTGTCCGCGTTAAAAGCGTCTACATAGACGTGCCGATCGTTTGTTCGGCGAGCGAGCCAGTCCGAGATAGAGCGGCATAAGAGGGAGAGGGACGGAGCGCCCCACCCGCGCCTCTGCTCAACCTGTTCGGCAGAGTCTCGATCCTCCCGTCGTCCTGGATTCTGATACAGGTGCTCGCTCGCGACGAGGCATTCCTCGAATATAGTAGCCGAGGGACGCGAATCTCTCGCCGAGGGGTCTCCTTCTATTTCCTTCCTCTACGCTCTCCTTCGCCGCGAGTCGTTTGACGCTCGCAGATAAATCTCGGGCGAAAGGTGTTACGTGTCGAAGTTGAGCTAGTAATTAAAGTACAGTTTTAAAAGATTTTTTTTTTAAAAGCCTCGAACCTACAAAGACACTTTTCTTAACGGCCTGTCGGATCGCGTACGCGGAGTTTTAGTTTCGAGAATTTTCAGAGATCACACTGAGAGAAATGTTTTGTAGTCTAGGAGTGGAGCCACAGACTGCATTTAGTGAAAAAATTACCATTTAGTATTATAAAATTTACTAGAATTTTAGCAATATTTAGTAGAATTGTAGATACATATTACTAGAATTCTCGTAAAACTTATAACATAAAACAGTAATTTGCAGTCTGTGGTTCCGTTCCTAGACTGTATAGTAATTTTTATTAGAATACCAGTAATTTTTCAAAAACATTTTTTTATAAACCTGTACTCTTTCAATACGAATAAGTAAATATTTATTTAATTTACTTTAATAATCGTTTACTTCGGTCACTCAATAATTTAGCATTAAGTATAGATAGTCGTAATATATAAACCGGTATACTCTTTCAATAAGAACAAATAAATATTCATTTAATTTGCATTATAAATCGTTTATTTTAGTCATTCAATAATTTAGTACGAAATAATCCTCTCTTAAAAAAAGAAGTGATGGCAGGCACGTTTCCTTGCCGCACAGACGTAACCGGTTAAATGGCGCGAAATTTAAAAATCTATTCTCCAAAAAACAAATAAAAGAAGTTTACGCGCTCGAATTATGTTGCATTTTACTAACATCTTAAATAAAAATGAGTTTTATTTATTTATTCACATGTATATACAAAGTATAAGTATATGTATTAGAGACTACGATCAACAGGCGGTTGGTACATATTGATTTTATAAAAATCTCTGGTATCCTGTACTTCAAAAAAAAAAAAAAAAAAAAACAAAATCGCTAAGCTTCGACCGTCAGCCTTCGGGCGCCCGATCGGCAAAGGCGCGCTGATGTAGGTCAGACTTACGCCGGGCCGCGCACGCACATTGGTTACCGGCAGCAGGAGAGCGGCCCACGCCTTAAGCCAGCCAGAAATACGCTTTAATTGCCCCGAAAGTATTTAAAATTAGAGCCGCCTCGTTAACAAGCTTTTCGCGGCTCGTTCGCTCGCGCCCACGCCACCGCCGTCGCGACGACCTGTTCGCCTTAATCGCTCCTGCCGGCAGCGCCGCCTTTACGAGTGGACCCTTGCCCGCCGCTCGTACCCTCGACTTTTACGACGGGTATCAAGCGAATAGCCCCGGCAATCGAGGGGAGCAAAAATTGACCGAAAAAGTAATGGCGCCCGAGGCTTCAGCAGGAGGGGGGGGAGGCTCGAGAGCGAAGATCGGTACGGAGAGGTACGTGCTCCCGTGCGGTGAGGAAGAATAACTTTTTTTTTCGTACCCTCCTAGGCTTAATTTGCCGGGTTGCGTTGCTCTCGCTGAGGACCCCGCCGTTGCACTGACCGAGAGGGATATATATGATTTTTTTTTTGTTCCGCACGATTTAACCGATCATCAAAGTGATTTAGATGTACTGAAACTGATGTTTTTTTCTTTTTCTTTTTAAATAAAGCTTATAATGCTGTAATTGACTCTGAAATCATTGTTTCCGAAATTATTTATCGCTACATTGGCCGGCGAAATTTATTACCGCGGAGCTTTAATATAAATCGTTGATTGTGAGAAAGTCACGTGTCGTTAAAATCTTTATAGATCGATTAGTTGAAGCTTTTAATTGCCAGATAAATATTCAGCAGGCGAAGGTGCGACGATGGAAACAGTCTATAAAATTAAATATTCAGCCGAGTATAATGCAACACCTGCTAAAATATTCCGAGACAGATTTCCACTAGACGGAGAAAGACAATGGGTATCCCACGACTATAAACATCGCTGTAAACCCGCCTTTCAGGATATCCAACACCCCGGGCCCGAGCGAAAAAAGGAGGTAACACTAGACCTCCCGACAAATTGTGAAAAATATCGGTAATTGGGTCGGTCTCGATAATCGGTGGCATTTTACACGCCGGCAAAGAGATCGCTCATACTTTATTAACGACGCATGTGAGAAAGTGCGCAACCCGCCGCTGCATTAGTTACAGTGACTATCTAATTTACGAACTATCCGTCTGTAATTACATTCTCCAGCCAGGCGAAAAAGGACGCGCGTAAACGGGCTCCGGGGAAAAAATTAATCGATCGCTTTGCTTTGTCGGAGAAGAGGAAGGAGATAGGATGGAAAAAAAAAACAAGCGAGAGTAACAATCGGCACCAGCGGCGGCCGTTAATTCGGCACGCACGTATTTATTTCGCTTTCAATTATAAAAATCGTTACACCCCTGCCTCGCGGTCAAACACCGGCGGCGGGCGCATATAAAAATCGGCAATAAAATGAAAAGGGAGAAAAAATAAACGAGAGGCCTGGCGATCAAACGGTGCACGCGAGAGTCGAAAATTCGCTCGTTACCGCGGCGTCGAGCTAAATTACCGAGGCATTTTCGGATCGCGAGCTGTGGCAACCGAGCGGCGCGCGAGCGGCTGCTCCATTTACCAATTACGTCGCGGCGCGCGCGTCGGAGACGACGACGATCTCCGCGATCGATCGATCTCGCCTTTCCCGATCACGGCGCGGCGTTATCCTTATACTTCTCCGATCGTTAATGATCCGATCGTGAATCGCGAATCCGCTCCCCTTTGTACGCTCGCGTCTCCGACTGTGTCGACCGTATGTACACGGCATCTCTCTCTCTCTTGCTCCCCGTGCTTCTTTTTTTCATATGATGACTCTGGTCGGTTATCCTTCGGCCAATTAGGCCGATGTCTTTTTTAACGAGACCTCGACCTTCCTACGCTCTGGACTTTTTCACGAAGATTCAGCCTCCTTCTTCCCTTTTTTTTTTGTCTCGTTCACTGTCTCATTACTTCTATCATTGAATTTCTTCTCCCGGTACGATCGCTGCTCTTTTTCCTCGAAGCTTCGACAGACTTTTGCTTAATATGTCCTCCTCAATTTCTCGTCCGACTCCTTTGCGCCTTTCGCCGGTTTCACTCGAATTAATTAACTTCTTTAATCACGCTACCCCAGTTATCCAAATTTAACAATGCAGCGTACCTAAAAATAAAAAAATCGCCACTTCCTGTCAGCGTTTTTTTTTTTGTTTGTTTTTTTTTTTAAACCACATAAGAATAGTAAAGTTTATATATATCCGCACAGCGTATCGACGGATATTTATATAAAACGGTCGATCACCGGAGGCGTCTGCCGTTGGCCGATAAATCGCGTCGGCGATCGATCGATCCGGGGGGCCCACCAGCGGAATCGGTATATATATACATTCCGCTTTTTCGCTCGGCCACTGGCGCTCCGACGGTCGGGTAAGGAAAAGCCGCGCATGAATTTTCACGGCTTGCCGCGACGGCGCTTTTTGTCGCCGCGCACATTCCGATTGGCCGGCCGCCGGTGTCGTACGAGCACCGAGTTTTATATATATAGGCGACATCGCCGATGCGATCGCATGTGCGCAACTTTTTCGCTCCGCTCGTCGCTGCTCCTCTTTTCTTTTTTTTTTATCTCCCTGTCTGCCTCCCTCCCTCCCTCTCTCTCCCTCGAATTCATAATCGGTTTCATTCGATTTTTAAAATTCTCGATCGCCATCGTAATTCGCTCGATCGAAAAAGAAATATTCAAATTGCGCAACGTGTACACTGGCGGTGCAATTAAATTTTTAATTAAATTCGTTAATGTAAGGAACTGGTATTATAAATAGTAAAGCCGCGAACTTTCACCCTGTCCGCGCGTGTACCCGAAGGCGCAGTCGTATATAACGTAATATATATGTATATATATATATGTCTTTATCGGAGAAAAAAAAAACAGGCGATTTCTGTGTGTATATACGTCGCTCGCGGGAGAAAATTCAATCCAGCGGCTTTCCTTCGATTCGACCGGTGCGTAAAAAAGGAAGCATTCTTTCGGGGCCTACCGCAATTTCCGGCTATAAAGCATCGCCGCGTTTCCTTTTACCCCTGCTGGCTTTCCGTATCCTAATAATGCCGGCGGTGCGCCGGTCATTAACTGCTCCAATGATCTCGTAATGCAGCGCGCGCGAGAGGAAATTGCGCCGCGCGCACGCGCACACGTGTATATATATATATATATATATATATATATATACATACATATACATATATATATATGCGTGTATGCGCGCTGGGGTTTTGCGCTCGCGGGTGCACGTGCCTCCCACGTACGCGCCGCGGATTACAAATGATTGGGCACGTGTGCCCCTGTTTCACCGCTCATAATTTCGTCTTTTTCTTTCTCTTATGGATTTTTCGCTGGTTTTTCTCTCTTTGCCCCGATTTCGATAGATTGCGATGAAAGATTCGCTAATTTAATTCCGCTGGGATAAGGATATAAACTACTCTTTCTTATACGTGAATTGATAATTTGTTTTTTGTTTCCTAAAACCGTAAATAGTAGTCCGCTTCTTTTTTACCGCGATTTTGCTTAGATCATAAGATTGAAGGATTCGCTAATTTAATTTTGATGAGATAAGGCTGCAAACTGTTCTTTCTTACGCGAATTGATAATTTTTTGTTTTTTTTTTTAAAGCCGTAAATAGTAGTCCGTTTCTTTTTTACCGCGATTATACTTAGATCATGCGATTGAAAGTTTCATTAATTTAATTTTGATGAGATAAGGCTGCAAACTAATCGATACTTTTTTGTTTTATCTCTTAAACGCTTTATTTTATTTATTTCTTTTTTTAATTGCAATCTTACTTCGATCAGGATGGAAAGATTCGTGAATTCAACATTGATGAGATAAGGCAGCCTGGCCGCCGTTACGTGAATCGATAAAGTTTTGTTTAAAAAGAATCACGTAATGGACTGTCGTATTTTTACGGCGGGACAGGAACAGGCCGATTGAAACTTCATTTTTTGATAAACCGTCAGATACCCGCTCGATATTGTCTTTTGCACCTGCCCCCGATCGCATTCGTCGTCAGCGTACCGAAACGCGTATAATAAATTAGCGCGAAGCCGCGGTATACTAGTTTTAGCCGGGCGCTGCGCAAATCTTGATGGCATTCTTCCTGCTCGACTTTTTCGATCAGCGTTCCGCTCGCCGTCAAAGCCCGGAACACGCGCCTTCAAATATGTATATAACAAATGAATTATCGCGTGACTTTTGTTATCAGTTAATTATAAACCTTGCGGCGTCATAAATAATAAAATTCGCGTCGATTAATTTTATTAGCAAAATTACATTGTTTCACCGACTGATTTATCGAATCCGTCAAACCCCTACTATTCTTTCTTTTCATTTTATTCGACGAATCAATAACAATTACGAAACTAATCTGTACTCCTTTGAAGTACTAAATATCTACATACATATAAATTTATTTTTTTTTTAAAGTGGCATATATATTTACGTTAAGGAGGTCTGAAAGTCAATTAAAAATTTAAATTTCGCGCCTTAATATACAATAAATTTGCTTTTAAAAAAAAGTGGATAAATGACTTGTAATGTTCTATATCATTTCATAAAATTCGAATGATCTTTTACATTTTCAAGCTTTTCTCGTCAAGGGAAAGTATCTCGTGATTTTTCGATATTTCATTTATCCACTTTTTCAAAAGCAAATTAATTGTTTTTTCATCTTACCGTATTACGGCGCGAAATTTGAATTTTTAATTGACTTTCGGAGACTCTTAAAAGTATCTTCGTTAATTGATTGTACGGCAGGCGTATAATTGGCGCGAGAAAATTTAGGCCGAAAGATCGGAAATTTCGAAATTGATGGGCGTCCTTGCAAAAGCAGCATCAGAATGCGATCGCCGCAGTCTCCACCCTCCCGCCGGGACGCGGCTCTGAATTATTGCGCCGAGGCAAAAATCGACGCTCGCGCTCCGGATTTACAATCGTTCGCGCGCTCGCGCTCCGCGGGGCTCGCCGGATTAATCGGCTCATTACTCACCATTAAATTGAATGTGTCGCCCGAGCGAGGCCGAGAGAGAGAGAGGGTCGGACGCGAAATTATTTATCGCGACGCGTCCGCGCGAAAGTCGTAAAAGCTCCGCTGTGCATCTCGCTCCATTACTCGATGTATGTATAATAACGCGGCACTCGCGATATTCTCCAGTCGAATGTATGCATTTTCGCTTTATCTATCGCGAGCGCCTTATTAAGCCGGAGAAGGAGAAAAAAAAACGTTAATTTTTTTCGACGAAGCTGTACGGTATACTGGAAGATTACCCGCGAGGAAAACTGTATTTTACCGCCTCTTGCGTACTAAATAAAGAGAATTAACGATTTTTTTCGCGGAAGCTCGCCCGGAATACCGGGAAATTTAAGCTCCCGCCAGGGCTATAAATTTTTGCAGCGTAAGCTCTTTTCCGAGAATGCGGCACTTGTTAATACCCGGCGTGCGGGCTCGCTCGGCTTTTTTTTCTCGATTCGCGGTGGGTGGGTGACCGCAATCGCTTTCATTGTTTTTCTGCCAATCGCACGTAAAGTTTAAAAAAAAAAGTCCGGAGCCGCGCGAGACGCTCGATGACAGATCGGCATGCGTTCCGAAAGTTTTATGGACTGCCGAGCGTAGCTCATTTCGCAAGAGTTTTTATCGTCCCTCCGATACCGTTTCCGTTAAGGCACGTACCGAGCGCATTATCGACCATCATTACGCTCCTGCGCCACAATTGAGGTTATATTTACAATCTGCTGCTGAACGACACTCACGTTTGGAATATTGTCTAAGTTACTTGGCAGTACATTGTGCTGTCGCGGTAATATCCCAAGTTTTTGCATTGGCTTTATTCACATTTTCCGTCCAATTGATTAAAATGACAAATCTATCGGTTATTACGAGCGAGCGAAAGCGAAAGCGAAAGCGCTCGACGACTAAAATCTAATTTTTGAAAGTACTAACGTGGTTTTTTGTCTCTTTGTGATTGCAGGAGGACGCAGCCGGCAGTACGGTGGTAGCCGAGGCGGGCCGAGGAGGAGCAGCAGCGGACGGCGTCATAGGGGGCCCAGGCGGCGGGTGCCGCGCTACCTCGATGACGATGGCCGAGAGCGCCGTGGAGGACGCCGCCGCAGCGCCGCCCGGCCCGGCGAAGCCGCCCCCGCCCTCCTGCACCAACAACAACACCCTCGCCGCGACGGCCAACCGCAACCACCACCACCGCAGCCTCTCCGCCTCGTCGTCGTCCTCCTCCGCCGGCGGCGGCGGCCAGCCCCGCAAGCGCAAGCGCCTCTCCCAGGTGGTGGACATCCTCCAGCAGCACCGCGGCGCCTCCCCCTCCGAGGCCGCTAAACCCTCCGCCGGCGCCGCGCACAACGGCAGCCTGCCCTCCGAGGGCGAGGACGAGGACGTCTTCGCCGGCTCCTCGCCCCGCTCCGCCCTCGAGAGCCCCCTGCTCGGCCCCAAACCCGCCGCCGGCTCCTCGCCCGAGGACGAGCACCGCCGCCCCGGCCTGCACCAGCAGCACCCGCACCGTCACCACGGCCGCCACCAGGCCGCCCTCTACTCCGGCTGCAGCTGCGCCCACTGCACCGGCGCCCCCCTCGTCCTCCCCTCCCCCACCTCCCCCCTCACGCCCCTCACCCCGCTCACCCCGCTCACCCCCCTCACCCCCCTCAGCTACACCCCCCTGGCCCCCGTCTCGCCCTCCTTCAGCTTCGAGCACTACCTGCACACCAAGTACCTCCCCGGCCTCGGCAGCCGCAACCGCAGCCACTCCGACTCCGACGAGCCCTCCTGGGACCAGCGACACGCCTCCTCCGTGTCCGCCCTCCTCGGACAGCTGCCCCGCAGCGGCTCCCTCGAGTCCTCCGACTCCACCGCCAGCCCCCAGGACTCCCCGCTCGACCTCTCCATGAAGGGCCTCCTCGCCTCCGTCCGGCCCGCCGCCCTCCAGCTCCTGCCCGCCGGACTCGTCTCCCGCGGCTCCGTCAGCGTGCCCGTCGTCCGCGGCGACGTCGCCTCCCCCACCACCAAGGAGAGCGTCGCCGTCCGCTACAACCTGGAGGTCTCGCCCGTCGTCGAGGAGATGCCCCCCGGCGCCGACCTCGCCTACGTCTGCCCCGTCTGCGGCCAGATGTTCAGCCTCCACGACCGCCTCGCCAAGCACATGGCCTCCAGGCACCGGCGCCAGGGCGCCCAGGACACCGGCACCAAGGCCTACCACTGCGACGTGTGCAAGCGCAGCTTCGCCCGCTCGGACATGCTCACGAGGCACATGCGCCTGCACACCGGGGTCAAGCCCTACACCTGCCGCGTCTGCGGCCAGGTATTCAGCCGCTCGGACCACCTCAGCACCCACCAGCGCACCCACACCGGCGAGAAGCCCTACAAGTGCCCGCAGTGCATCTACGCCGCCTGCCGGAGGGACATGATCACCAGGCACATGAGGACGCACTCGAGGTACCTGGCGGTCGCCGACGCCGGCAAGCAGGAGCCCAAGCCCGAGCTCCAGGAGGCGCTCAGCAACGGCCAGGTCGCGGCCATCAAGACCGAATGACACCAGGCGAGCCCCGGGCGCAACAAGAGACGCACGAGCAAATTGTCGATCAGTATTATCGCGTCTCTCTCTATGCCGCACCGATGAGGCGCCGGGCCCGCGTCCCACGTCGCCAGCCACTTTCGAGCGTAGAGCCGCTCTTCCGCTGCTGCAAGCCGCGTCCATTCCGTTGGGCGTCGGGGGGAGACGCCGGGGGGAGGAGTACGTCTGGCCGAGGATTTCTTTCGCGGAGCGCCGAGGGATCCGCTCCACGCTTTCTTCGCGCCTTCGCACCGGATCTTTTCGAGTTTTATACCGTTTATACGTGCGTGCGTCTCTGTCGAACGCAGACGATTGACAATTTTAAATTAACAACTTTGAGAAAGTATTATATTTAAATATTATTATCGTTACTTGCTGTCGGGGAAAATTTTTTTTAAAAAATCAAGGAAAAACTCGCGAAGGTTGTTTCTTAGACTTTTTCTTTTTGCGAGCGGAGGGGTCGAGCTCTCTCTCTCTCTTTCTCTGTGCCTCTGGTTTATTTAAAAAAAAAATTGGACAAAATTGCAGCGCGAGGCGCGAAAGCCACGGGCAGAGGGAGGAAGGAGCGAAAGAAAGAGAGAGGGGAATGTAACGGTGCTGAAACACAGCGTTTAGCGTTTATACGATTAAACAATTTTGTAAATATTTGTGGCGCTATGTAATGCGTGTGTATAGAGGCCACTCGCGGCTCCTTAAAAACACTCCTCTGCTGTTTGCCTTCCACACGACTCGGACGAGAGTCCCCTCCTATAGTTGCGGATCTCGCGAAAGTATCCAATATGTGCCAAATTTTCCAAGGTCAGTCTCTCGCGCGACACTAACCTGACCCTTCGAGGCGCTCACTCTCTCATGCGATTGTCACGGTGTTTTTTTAAGCGCGTGCTATATCTGTCCTCCCGCGCGAACCTACGGCGAGTCGTCGCTCTCTAATCGAAAAACTTTAACTACTTATTTATTTTGTTTGATCGCGTTTTATTATTATTATTATTTTTTTTAATATATATTACCGGGCGCGTGGGTATTTTAAAAAATGTACGCCAGCGCCCGTTAAAGAAAAATTGTAGCGGAGACGGAAGTTTCGAAATTTCCTCCGATTATGGAATAGTGAAAGCAAAAAACATTTTTTATTTAATATATTATTAATTAGTTCATACTATTATTACGGATATTTGATTGATTTTCCTTTGTCTTTTTTTTTTTTTAGAAAAAAAAAAATGAATCTCTTACTTTTCTTTTTTTGTATAAGTTCGATACTTCGAAAGTCGCTTTCCTTTACGAAGCCATCCTTTGCGATAAAACATGTACCTGCGTAAAGAACGAGAACAAAAAATTGTAATAATCGTAATGTTAATGGAGGCGTTACTCTGTGAAACGAAAAAAAAAATATACAAATTACTTCGAGACACCGAGCGTTTGTTAACGAGTGAAAGTTACTTCTCTTGTCGTAGTAGTTAGTCGTATTTAAGATTGTCGTTGCTCTGTTGAAATGATAACGAGGAGCCGCTGGAGGAGAGAATCTGCGAAATTTTTTTCCACGACGTTACCTATGTATTGAACAATTCGAAGACTCCACGAAGGTATAAAAAAAGTGCGAAAAACCACTTTGCAAAAAAAAAAGTTAGGTAGTTCAGGTCAGGCGGGCCGTGACCATGTGTAGCTGCTTTAAAGTTTAAAAAAAAATTGGAGGACTACGATGACGAAAATAAAAAAAGGAAGAAATTCGCTACTGTGGACCAAGCAGAAAAAAAAAATAAACGAAAGCTCAAAAACAAAGAGGCGTCCCAAGGACCTTAACGGATCTTCTCGAAAAGAAAAGCCAAAATTAGTCGCAAGGCTCAAAAAAAAAAAAAAATACACTTTTCACCACTGTGCCCCCATCTCCCCGTCGCGTTGAATACCGAGAGACGTGACAAGCAGGAAACAAACGTAAAAAATACCGCTAGTATACTTCAGAGCGAAAACTTAAAATAAAAATACACGCACGCACACAACATAAAAGACAGACTTACGCATAAAATGAGAACAAAAAAAAAGAAGTGGAAAGGAAAAAATCTTCACAGGACCAGTGACGAGTCGAGGGCAGGAAAAGAAGTCATATTAACGAGCTCCTTCGGGGGCGCGCGTGCGACGCGTTGATTTTTTCTTCCGATCGCGCGAGAGCGAGTGTTCGAATCTCTCTCTGTATATTTTTGTACAGAAATGTTTTTCTAGTACGTACCTATTAAAGCTAAATGTTTAAGAGACGCCAAGTGATAGATTTTTAAGGAGGGTGTTGTTACTCCATTCTCGCGAGGAAAGCTGGGTAACTGCACGCGAGCTTGTTGTCGTTTTGCCGAGTACTTACACTTCGTCTTGTAAAATATAATCGAGATAAATAAATAATAATAATAAAAAAAATTAAGCGAGCGAGAAGATAGAGGAGTTTATAGCGCAAAGGAGGTATATGCTTGCCACGTTACTTGCCCGCCCACCCTCGGACTCTATTGCTCACAGCACCGTGACTCGTTAACGAGCAGCGCGAGCGAGAAAGCGAAAGGGTTGTACAATTTTTCTCTACTTTTTTTTTTTTTTTTTTTGTCAAACTTCTTTAATTTTTTTTTTGTAATTTGTCTGTTTTATCTTTGCGATACACTTGCTGCGTCGATTGGCTCGGGGATACGTTGAGCTTGCGTTTTTGAATTTTTTTTTTAAATTTGATGTTTGTGGTATATATATTATTATGTATTTATTTAAGGCGAATGTAGTACTTTCTTTTCTTTGTAACGTTTTTTCTCAATCGATCCTCGATACCTCGCGAGCGAAGAATTATTAAGAGAGAATATTAGAAGAAGAAGAAAAATCAAGGCGAGACGCTGCTGGACGCAAAAAAAAAAGCGCGAGCGAAATGAAAGCAGTTAACGATTAACGTGCCAAGACAATCCGTTTTTCTTTTTGTAATTATTCATTGATACTTAGCCATTGCGCACGTTAGTACGTAATTATTACTATTTTTATTATTAGTTATTACTATTATTATATTATTATCATTATTATTAATTAGTTACGTTATTAATCAATGTTTAATGCTTCTATTATTTATTTTGTTATCCCGTTTATAAAAGAAAAAATCAAACCGACATTCACCATCCCCCATTATCCACCCTGCCCACGGTTAAAAAAAGAATATCCCTTGCGCCGCTCCGTCATTTAATTCTACGACGATTTATTCATTATCACCTACTTATTAAAGGAAAAAAGCTGTAAAATCCGCCGTATGAAGTCGATCTGTCTCTCTTTTACTGTCGCAACTCGAATAGACTCATCGTTATATATACATACATGTATATATTATTTTTTTTTTTCATCTTTGCCATAAAAATTGCGCGATCAAATGCATTTACGTCGTTTTTTTCGTCGTGATATGAAGAGTTCCTTCCTTAACCTTCGTTAAAATAAAAAAAAAAAGAGTATAAAGCACGTCAAAGTGTCTTCGATGAAAATGCGCACGAGTTGGCGCGAGTTTGCGGGAAACAAAGAGAGAGAGAATGACGTATAGACGCGTGGCGTGTAGAACAAAAAAAAAAGAAAAGAGGAATACGTATGCGAACTATCGAAATGAGGACGAAGAAATAAATGCCTTTGTAAATTATTAATATTGTCTACATTGTGTAAGGTTATTTATAAAAAAAAAATTATGTTGTTTTTGACAACATGTGCCAGAATTGAAAATATAATTTTTTAAACGAACTTTTGGTTTACTTTATTATTTTATTTCATCATTCTTTCACCGTCATCTAATTCCTGCATGCCTACTACTATCCCCATTTTATTTATTACTTATTATTATCGACTGTTTTTTTTTTGTTTAATTATTACAATTCATTTGTTTCATTTACGTTTATTAATTTTTTTTTACATTTATTTTTTATTGAGTTAACGTTTTGCAAAATGAAATTATTGGAATGAAGTATTGTGCCTTGAAAATATGACGAATTATGACTTACATGGTGCATCGAACCGTCGCGTTGGACATATCATTTTATTGTTGAATAATGTGTGTAACACACTAATACTTAAAAAAGCTTGTCGAGATGGAGTAGTGGAAACCATTGAAAAAAAAAAGAATGATAAAACAAACCTAGTCAATATGAATCTCATGTCTATGAAATATATATATACGTATATTTTCTGTGGTATAAAAAAATAAATAAATAAAACTACAGTTCAAACAACCACTCGAGCTTCTGTCGTTTGTAAAGAACTAAAAAAGTTCTTTGCTGTAATATCTGTATACTCAATGTGTACACTTGGATCGAAGCCACTCTGTACATATATAACTAATATCGTAGGAGAGAATGAGACAAAAGATGTAAAAATATTTTCAAAATTAACGCAATTCTTTTAAATGCGGACACCGAACGAAGAAAATCCTGCGTAAACAAAGTATACTAACAATGTGTCAAGAACAAAACTGAATTAGTTTACTCGATTATTTATTTTAAGGAAACTTTGTAATTTTGATAAATGAAAGTAAATTTTACATTTAAAAGAAGACTAAAGCTGCATTTCTACTATTGTTATCTTATTAAATTGATTGCACAGATTTTCAAGTAAAAAAAAAGCGTTCTTTAAGACTTACATTTTTACACTTCTACAAAAATTAATTAAACTGATTGTTAAAGATAATTAAGTGTGCTCAATGTGATAAGATTAAAAAAAAAAAAGAAAACGATTAGTAGTAAATACCCTAATATAGAAAAAATGATGGTTCAGAAAAGAACTTCATATAGTTACTTGGTAATTATACTCACTCTCTCCTACTAGGTGCACGTAATTTCCTACAGTAAAATAAAAAAAAGAAGAAATAAAAATATATGTATATAATACATACGTTACGGATGTTCACTAAAACTTCTCTTGTAGCATTATTTGACATGAAATCGACTGCTCATCGACCACGAGGAAGAAAAAGCGAATGCGCGCAAAATAAATATGTGCATCTGAAAAATCAGTGGCTTGAGATGGCAAACTCCTCGATAATGTGGTTTTCAAGTAAAAATTTGAAAGCTATTTCGATATGGAGTTGTAGTAAAATAATGACAACGAGCTGGGAATACTTTGTCAGGAGAGTTGAAAAATTGCGAAATTTTGCAGCAACAAAAAGTAATTGACAATTGAATAGAGTTAGCTTGAAAAATTTAGAATCATAATATCAATTTTTGTTGAATGAACAGAATAGGATACGAGGTAATAGTGAATACTATAATTCCTTATACTTTATTAAATTGGCACAATTTGATCGATAATCTTCGGTAGTTGATGCAAAAATTCGCAATAAAATCTCCGTCACTTTTTTTTTCGAGGATACATCTTTATTTTTATTGTTGCGACTCACAAAGTGTATTAACTATACGATCTGCGTAAAACGCGTAAAAAATACTAATAATTACGATGTTTCTTGTAAAATGTTGCCCTTACAAAAGTGTCAACATTTGTTTGCCTGTTCTGTCCCATGACATACAAAATAAACAGATACGTGTACTGCATTCCAAAGAGGAAATAAATCATTATAAATATACTTTTAATTTATAAGTATTATCATTCCATTCTTTTATTTTATTTTTCTTAAATATTACAATTCATTTTTTTTGTGTTTTAAACGTTACGTGCATTAAAACTACTTGTACAACTTTTAATTTAAAAGAATTAACTCACGACGATGAAATTTTATTTTTGTCAGCATCAGTTTTTTAATTCACCTTTAATTTTTTTGATTTTATTAATTTATGTGTATATATAAAATTATAATTAATTAATTCTCGAAAGTTACAACCAGATATCAGCTGATAATTATCTTTATTTATTCGTGCACTTTTACTAGGAAGATAAATAAAAATAAAAAACTATAATTTGTCTAATCTATTGCAGCTTGATGTAAAGTCTAAATTAATTCACTTCGAAATTCAATAATTAAAGTACATTTTCTCAATTGAGTTCATAATATAAGAACCGAAAGCAAATATTCTCAAAAAAAGTTTTGAAAACTCATACTGCATAAATCCGAAATTGAATTGGAAAATGTGAATAGTGACATTTAACACGTGAAAAGCTGTTCGCATGCTAAATGTGGCAACGATTTTTCACAAAAAATTTGTCACTCTATTCACATTTTCCAAGTGAATTTCGCATTTTCTCGATTCCATATAGAGAGTGCCAATCGTAAATTTTTAACACTGCGGGCGGAAGCGCGGGATTCCAAATTCAAATCTGCGGCGGCGGACCACCGACCACACGTTATTTTCGTCTCGCTCGAATTCAATTATTCGATTGAAATTCAATAACGCGGCGAGGCAGGAGCCCGAGTGAAAATGTCATTTCCGCGCGGTCGAGTGACTTCGCCAAGGCGAGACGCGTCGGGAATATCTTACATCCTCGTATCTTATTCAGATACTGACGATCGAGTCACTTGATAAGAGGCGAATCTCCGCCCACGGAGCCACCGTCGTACCTCCTGGCTCTTGAGCCCATTGCTGTCGACTTAGCGCCTTAATCCTCGCAGTGCCGATCGGCCGATCCGGGGCTTAGTCAGTGATATACTTCAATTTGTATGGATATTCGCAACTTTTTTTTGTTCAGGCTCGAAAGATCAAAGGAAGTGAAAGCCTCTCGGGCTGTGTAAAAATTTATTAATTTAAAAAATTTTTTAATACTGCGGTGTATGTACACTTTAAAACTTGTTCGTTACATATACGATTCAATCTGATGTATATTTTTTTTTATATTTGTTTATGTAAAAGTTTATTTAAGATCTGCTTTCGAGGAAAAATATTTCCGATTATTTTTACAGGCGATTGTTTCTATTTATTTATTTATTTAAACCAGATAAATTTACAACGAGTATTTTAACTGTACGTAGGCTGATATAAGATTTAAAAAGTAATTAAAACAACCTGTTAATTTACATATGCCTCAGTTTAGTTTAAACGATATCCAATTTTCTAAAATAAATAATTGTCTAATACTCAACGGTGTAATTCGTGGAAACAAAATTTTTATTTACAATTTTTAGAATTTTTCTTTGAGCATTTTGTATTAAATAAAGATGGTTTTGATAAGCACCTCCTCAGACAGTGTTCTGTGTGATACTCTAATTGTTAAATAAAACATGTAGATTAATAAAGTAAAACAAAGTAAATGAATTGAAGGAGATAAAAACGCCTAACGAACGTAAATCGAATAATTCAATACTCCCGGTTGACTCTTTGATATTCCGCGCTTTAGACACATCTGGAGTGAAGATTAAAAAAAATTGGCCGGGAGCAAAGACCATTTATCCGGTAGACGTAATTACGAGGGTCGATGCGACGTCGGAGGTACGCGAATTATGCATTGGCCGATCGATGCTTGGCGGTTCACTCGGTTATCGCGTAATCGGGTCGTCGGTCGTTTTAATTTATAATTTTTCTTCCTTTACAAAGTCTCAATATTGCATTTCGCCGCTTTTATTTTAGAATGAAATTACTTTGAAATCAGACGGCAAATTGATGTATATATGCCAGCCTGGCGTTACGAATCGATCAACCGCGCGGTTCTGGAAATTGAGATGACACTCGATTTTGTTGTGTGAAATATCTGTAAAAAATTTTTTAATGAATCGAGGACCATTTTTAATAATATATTGAAAAATCATAAATTTAACACATCTTTTCGGTCTTCGTGTAATGTAATTATTTGTAATAAATTACTAAAATTTATGGAAGATGCTCCATGACTAATACTTACTCCACTTAAGCAATCTTCTACATATCGATATTGTTTCGAAGTATGCGTTTATTATTTACTACGTGGAGAAACGAAGATTACTAAAATTTCAATAGCCACTACTAACGTCATCGTATTATTGAAAAAATTAAAAGAATTTATCGTAAAATTTATAAAATCTACCTATACCCTGCCGGAAAATTTAGATCTGTAGGTTTTTATTAATTCAACTTTAGATAGTAGTTACTAGTGAAAAATTCGTATAGTTAAATTTACGTACACGCTAAACGCTTGGAGTTAAATTCCACTCCTACCTTCTAAAATTGAATCAGTGCAAGAAATCGTCAAGCTCTTTTCATTAATTTTCAGTGAAAATTTACTAATTATAGTAGTTTTTCACTAATTCGACTATAGATAGCGTACTGTTTGTTTATACTACATTTTACTTTCGTCGGACTAAATGAAAAAAAAAAAGAAAAAAAAAAAAAAAGAAGAGAACCTGAAGAATGACTGGCTCGAAGGCTTTCCTTATCTCCCGCACGGCTCGCCGACTTTAGAACTAAATAATCGCGCGTCCCCGTCACCTCCGCGCGCGGCTCATCGCGACTCTTTTCGCGCGGCTCGCGTAAAGCACGCGTACGTGCCAGTATGCGCTTACGGCGCTCCTCCGCGCGCATACAACATCGCCGCGCATTGCCATTAGGACGGCCGCGACCGACAGCAATATAATAAGCCTGGCGCGAATGCGCGCACACGTCGTGTTCTTTAGCGACTTATCGACGAGGAGCTTCATCGCTCGTAGGCGTTATTTTTAAACCTCCTTCTTTTGTTCGTACCTTTTCAATGCTAAGTGACTGCATTCGGTGCAAGAGAGCGAGAGGGAGCAGCGCGGGCAATTTAAATGTTTAATTCTCGCCGTATACGAATGTTCGGCGCGCTGCACGCTAAAATAGCTGGAGTTACCCCGTGGAAACTCTCTTATAAAGTACTATAACAATTTGTAAATTTTATTAAATCCTGTAAATTACTTATCAGGATTTATGCGGTGTTTGCAACATTTTATGATGTTTTCAATAGGGTAAATTTCACTCTTAGTTTATAGTGAAACACTCATAGAGTTAAATTAGACTGTATTAGATTCTATTAGAGTGAAATTTAACTCTACACGAATAAAATGATTTAAATTCATTCTAAAGTATAGAGTAAAAGTTGACTCTACATGAATAGAGTTGTTTAAATTCACTCTAAGGTAGAGTAGCAAATTAAGGAGCATAAAAATAAAAACAAATCAATCTACATTCACTCCATCAACTAAGTTAATTTCACTATAAAATTAAAGTGAAAATTTGAC
Source organism: Sycophila sp. Sp_5 (assembly GCA_018906775.1). Taxonomy (NCBI): domain Eukaryota; kingdom Metazoa; phylum Arthropoda; class Insecta; order Hymenoptera; family Eurytomidae; genus Sycophila; species Sycophila sp. Sp_5. The sequence continues at coordinate 605,812 of JACCID010000054.1, read as the reverse complement.
TTCAATACAGCTAATTTTCACTCTATTTCACTCCATCAAGAGAGTTAATTTCGCTATAAAATTAAAGTGAAAATTTGACTCCAGTACAGCTAATTTTCACTCTATTTCACTCCAGCTGATTTAGGGTGTATAATTAAAGCGCTGCTAGATCGAATTATTTTGTTTTATTTTGATATGATACTGCGAGGAGAAGATTACGGAATTGGCAGAAAAAAAAGTAGGCCGAGAGAGTCTCGAGGAAGTTATCTGCGCGGCCTTATCTACGGCGGAGGACGCGATGAGCCGGGAGCCGTGGTGCTCGGAGAAAAAGCGCTGACGGCTATAGGGTCGACGACCACCTTCGTCGTTTATTGTTACGCTGTCGGTTGAAAACGTGCGAATAGCCTGCATCCGCGATGTGTTTTGAAGGGCGACCGTCGGTATTTGCACGGAGATAAATAAAAATTATTGTACCGTTTTATAATGCAGGGACAGACTCAACAAATAAAAAATTAGACTAAAAAGTATAGTACAATTTTCTAAGCTTGTAGTAAAACTTACTGTAAGTTCGGCAAAAATTAGTGTAGGTTTAGCACATTTCACTACAAGTTCCAGTAAAAATTTTTATTTGTCGAGGTCCTTGCGTTACAAAATAGTATAGTAGTTTTTACTAGACTTTTCATCTCTCCGTATGTAAACGCTTGGTAATTAAGTCTTACGTGGCTCAGTGCTCGAGAAATGTCATAAAATATAATGTAAAATTTTATGGTATTTGAGAGCCCATTTGAGTATTTATTTTAGTATAATTTTGATTATTTTATTTGCGCTAGTAATTTACTTTGTTGGAGTAAGATGATTTCGTAAGATTATAGGTACTATTTTATGCTGGATAAATTGTAAAATGAATAAATTGATGTTCTGATCAAATTAGATATAGCTTGCAGATTTATGAAAATTCTGACAATTTTATATTATTTTTAAATTTTAATTAAGAAGATAAATATCGAAATTACATCCGCGCGAAATGCTGTATGTGTATTAATTTGATATTGCTTTAGATATATTACACTAAGAGTATTCATGAAAGGCAAACGATTACGTTTTGTAATTTTATTTACACTAGGAAATTCGTTCATTGTGAGTAGTTGCTTCAATTCATTAAATTAAATTATATTTATTTTTATAAGTAGGATGTAAATAAATTTAGAAACTATAATAAATTTTTATACACTTTTCCTTTCCTTTTCAATCGAATTAATATATGTAAATTTATATTTTATTCGATGCCTGCACCTGTGAATTAGAGTAAAGCGATCGGATTAAAATAATTTTTTCTCGCCTCCACTTGAAATACAACTAATGACGGTTGATTAGAAAAAGGATTCAACATTTTGACAAATTGATGCAATCTTTGTGAACACGCATAAGTGCGACTCAACTTTTTCCACTGATAACGATCGATCGCAATTAAATTGCAAATAATCAACAAATCAGCCTCGTCGCTGGCGTAATTAAATAAGAAAAGAAAATTAAAAAAAAAAAGAAAAAAAGGAAAACACAAAAATCAAACCATCCCTAAATAATTCATGCTCCGGCGCAAAACCGCGAGGTTCAACAAACGCCGGCTCGGAAGATCGAAAGCCCGATAAATAACTCACGTCTCGGCGATGCTCGCGGTGGCAAAATCAATCCGCGACAAGTGCGCTGATGTAATATTCATTCTAAAATACATATATATACACGCACTACATAAAAGAGCATCTATACCGTTGGTCAAACGGCGCTTAATCAGGGCCCCGGAAAAAGCGGGCCACGCGGCATTCCTGGGCGTCCGCGTCTCGCCGCTAATACGCCGCGCCGGACGATTTAATCCGCGCGTGCGCGCGACAAATCGCGAACTTTTCAGTGCCGTGGCTTCTGTGCTCCTTCTTCTTATTGCTCTTGAAATCGCTTTTTTTTTTTTATTTAAGGCCGCCACCGACGTCGAGGCTTATCCGTCATCTCGGCCGCGCGCGACGCGTGTATATGTACCCCGCGTTCGATTTATTATCGAAGCAGAACCTCGCGTGATCCTTGTTTTGCTTCGCTTTCCATTACGCCGGCTTTTAATTTCCATCGTGAGTACTCTTTTTTCGTTTGATTATCAATTTTTACCGAGTTTTTGTCGTTCGCCTGTAACGCTACTTGCTTGCTGTGATCATTTAGCTTTGAAGAGAAATAAAGATCAGTGAGATTCTGTACGATTTATTAACTAGATATTTGAGAAAAATGCAAATTTAAATACAAAAAAAAAATTGAACCTTTCTTAAATTTATTTATTTGCTTTATATATATATGAACTAGACATTCTACATATAATTTTTTGTCTTAATAAGTATACTGCAGAATTTGTATTCTCCTTAAAATTCATTTTATTTCGTTGGACCATCAATTTTTACCAAGTTCTTGTCATTTATTTAGAACTGAACACTAATTACTGTGATAATTCAGTCAAAAAGAAAAAGTAAAGCTGAATGAGATATTTTACGATGCGAACGATTAATTTATCTATAAATGGTTTGAAAATAGCAAAGTTTTCTACATTTTTTTTTATTTTACAAACTAGAAATCCTACATCGCACAAATAATGTTTCACTTCTTCATTTCGATTTATTATTCACGAATAAGTAAACTCCATAGATATTCCGTCAAATTTACATAAATTATCAACTGCTAACTGATGTTCACTCGTTCACGTTTGAAGAATGACAGCTGCCTAAAAATTAGTCAAAGACTACCATGTAAGAAATTAATTTCTACAACTTACTTTTTTCCCGTGTAAAACATTAGAAACAGTCGATCCACAAATCAAAGAGAGAGAGACCAAACCTACAAGAAGAATAAATTCGAAAGATTTCCAAAACAAAAAAAAAATGGTTTACACATCAAAGCAGCATATACACCTACACATCTCGATCTTTCTTTCGATTTCCACGGTTCCCTGAACCCGCGGCACCGGTCAAACCCTTTTATCGGAGCCCGGGATCTTACAGCCCAGGCACACCGACGCACGCGCATTACGAAATTTATATGCTACGGACAGATTCTTTTTCCACGTGTCTCCAGTTTTCTGCTCCCTTAGCTCATAGCTCGCATACTTTCTCCCAATTCTAAACTAGAGAATAAAAAAAAGTATTTAAAAAAAAAAAGAAATAACACGGAACTTCGAATTCCGTGAAATATTCGATCGATTAAGCGGAATAACTGTCCGCGCGCGTCACAATAAATAATTGAAACGCGATATTTTTCAATAATTAGCCTCGTGGGAGAAAGATAATTCATCCCGGCGAGGGAGGATGAGGCGGCCCAGGCAACGCGATAAAAATAAAAATTTCGACCATTCGTTTTAAAGTGCATTAAGAATTCAGAATATTAAATTACGGAGACGCCGGTCGATGACTGGCTCGCTCAATTTATTTAAATGATATTCGATGGGGGCCAATAACTATTATTAATGATTGAAGCGAGCGCCCGAGCTCGACTTTTCAATAATTTTAAACGAGCGTCCCACTCCCCCGGAAGTAGGGTATAAATCGGCGTGGCACGTATTTAGATGTAAAAATAATTCATAAAATCGTTGGTATCCGCGCGCCGTATATAAATCTGCGGGGTGTCAATGTTTTTGTCCGCGATGCACGAAAATAATCTGCCCGGAGAAATACGAACTGTCTTTAATCTTAATAAATCGGGTATTCCGGATTTATTTAAAAGTGAGAAGTGCTCGAAAGGGGTAATTATTAAATTTATCACTTCCATCTAATGAAATAAATTATTTTACTTCGATGTAATTTGTAGTTTTTAATCTGAACGTAAATTCCTACCCGTCGATCCTGTTAATTTCGGTTTAGTCTTAGAGTCCATCAATTAGCCCATTGATATTTTCGAAGCTATTATTTTTAAGGCAATTCATTATATGTATGTTGTAGATATTTCCTGTGATTTTTCACTGGATGAATTATTTATAGTATAATTTTTGTCATATATTTGTTTCTTTAGAAAGAAAAATGTCATAATAGAAATCCTTCATCCAAGAGAGCTACCACCAATCGAGTAGTAGGTAGACAATTTGCGGGAAAAAAAAAAAGATAAATAAGCAGAAAAACCTACTAAATAAAAAATTATACCACCGGCGAAAGCAACGTAGCAGCTCACTCGGCAACTGGTATCGGAACCAGACGCCCACGCATTAGCTCCCCCGCCGCCTGCAAACCGATCTTATACTCGCTCAAATCTATCGATGGCTCGAGGGGTCCAGTTTTTGCCTCGATCACCGCCGGCTTCTTTCCGTTCGATCCGGTTCACCGTCTATACCTTCCCCATTTTTTCCACCCTTTTTTTCGTGTTTGTATTTTCTCGCGCGCCGCGATAATGGAGATCGCGAAAAGTAGATACACGCCCGGTGGAAAAACGGAATTCTCGCTCGCGTGGAGCTTGATTTGTGCGAAGCCGCGCGTCCTGGTGAATGAAAAGTGTTTATATATATATATATACGCGAGCGGTTGGTGGAATTCGAGGCGGCTCTCGATTTCTTGTGAATGAATGGAACTCACCTGGTTTTCTGTTCGCTTTTTATGCGCTCGCTGACAATTTTGCATTCGCGCCGATTGTATCTGGGCGATCGGGCCGAGAGGATATTTCAGATTTGCGCGGGGATTTTAAATACACGTGCACTGGCTGAAATCGATCGCTCGCTTTAAGTATTGGTTTATACCGATTTCGTTCGGGCGAAAGAATTCCTTAGAGTCTTACATGAAATATATACCGATTTCATGGAATTAATCTGAAATTAAAATAGATTTTGGAATAGCACGTGGGTATTTCTGAGAGAAACTAAAATATTTATACATCAACTTTAAACGTTTAGTACTCGAAAGGTCGATTTCTAGACATTTAAGCAGATTTTATAGATTTGCAATGAACACTTAATTTAATTCCACTTTTATCTTAAAAATCTGCTTGAATTTATATTAACTCTTATATTATATTTTGAAGCTGCTTATTATATGTACTTTTCATGGACGAAATGTCAATTTCTTTTACTTAATTATAGTGTATCGTAAGTGCAAGTCCATCTTAAAGTGTATCTTTAATATTCCTTAACAATAATTCAGTAGATCCACCATGAAATTCTTTATACGATTAAAAAAATGTTGTTTTTAAAGATGTTACATTTATTTGCAATTGAGCGTATGTAACAATCTGGTAAATAAATAAAATAAATAAATAAATTTATTATTTATACTTTTTAAAAATATAAGATATTTTAACGATTGTTTTTTTTGTTTTTTTTTGTATTTAAAATAAAAAAAAGTTTATCCCATCTAGAAGTTTTGACTTTTACATGCATATTATTAGAAATGAAAAACAAATATTAAGAAAAAGAAAATATTTTCTTATTTTTTTTTTAATACACTCCAATCTTTTTTTAAGAACGGATAAATAATTTATCGCCGCACGGTTTCAACAAAAATTCCTCGAAAATTCCTCTCGACGTCGCACTTGATTTGCTCTCCCACAATCCGTGTAAATTGACAAAAGAGATGGCCGTCGAAGGGGGGACAGAGAGAAGAGTGAAGTTCAAAAGCTTTGCGACCGATAAGGCGGTCTCTTGGGGCTCGTGATATCGCGGCGGCTAAGGTGCATCTCGATAAATCCACTCGCAATGACAAACTGGCCAAGTGAGTGCGGACTTGGTTCTCGGTAGTATTGTCCCTGTCTTTCTCCTTTACGTACTCCTTTCGAGTGACTTATTCGGTAATAACTCTTACGTTTGATTTCTAAATGGGCCGCAGGACCAGTTTCTTTTTTTTTGGCAGCACAGCAAGAAATCCCTTTTACAAGCAAGTACGGGCGATACGGTGGATAAAATTTTAATGGAGCGCCTTTCAGGGAGGCCGACCGAATTTAAATTATCTTTTTCTTTTCGAAATACACGTGGTCGTTGCATTTGTTTGTTAATTTTTCAAATGTTTCTTACTTCCGTGCGAATTAAACTATCTGGCACGAAATTCCATAGAAGATGCATAAGAACTGCTAATTATTTTCGTATTAATTTTTTTTTAATTATTTATTCGATGCACGAACATATACCGATCCTTATACCATATCACAATATAAAATACGTACATTGTACAATAAATAACAAGCGTTTACACTGTAATCAAGCAAACTTTCATATAAATCGTACTAAAATTAATAAACGATAATAAGCACAATAAATAATTTAAGAACATTTTTAAATTCAGCATTGCGATATACCACATAAAATTGAAATTAATAAGCTCCACCGATCGAGCGATAAATTTTCATTTTTCACCCAAGAAAGCACCGTTCCTCCACGAGCTTATACACAGAAAATCTCATCAATCGGCCAAAAATCCGATATCCCGAACGAAGTGAAAAATCGCGCCTCTCCCTATACCAGTATATAAACATACACGTGCACACACACACACACACATCGCCGTTGCTCTCGCGTCCGGGCGGATCGGCAATCGCGCTCACACACACGCGCCTCCAGGCATCGCCGAAAAAATCCCATCAAACGCCCGCTCGCGCATCGATCTAAATAAATGCGCTCGGGCACGAGAAGGCGAACCGCGCGGGTGGAGGGGATCGGGAGGGAAGCCGCGCAAAACAGGAAATACCTCGGGCGCATTATAATCGCGGCCGATCCTCGGCTTACGCGCATCCACCTCCGGTGTACGCCTCGCGGTTATGCGCACGCACGAAAGGGATCGATCGGCGCGATCGACGATGAGAAATTAGCATTCTTCGGCGGCTCGCCGCGAGAGAAAGGGGGGAGGGGAGCCGCGGGAGGACTCCCCGACAGCTCCGCGCCATAAATCAGCGGAGGAGAGCGAAGGAGAGAGAGAGAGGAGGGTATATAAGACACTGCTACGATCTGCGAGCTCGCGGGAGATATTTACACAATGAATGGGGAGGAGGGGGGAGGAGGAGATAAAAAGCCCATTCAATGGCTCGGATGCCGCGCGTAGGCGCGCTCAATCGCTTCTCCGGCATAGTCCACGGTGCGACTGTCTTTTTGCGATTTTCGGCGTGTTTTTTTATTTTTTATTTATACCCCGTTGAGGTAATTAAATTATCTTCTTGCGATTTTCGGCTTGTTTTGTTTATTATTTATTTATACTCCGTTGGAGTAATTAAATTATCTTTCGCGTAAATTCTCGTTACGTTCGGAGATAATTTGTTGGGCGTCGAGTGTGTGAAACTGGATTTAACGAGTTTATTGAAATGCATTGAAATTTTAAAAACTATGGATGATGCATTAAATTACACCGAAGATTATTAAAATACTTTTTCCATCTTTATGATTGATTCATTCAATAAGTGTCGAGTTTGCTCTCAACCCTCTATTGCAAAAAGCAACAAACGCAGAAAAGCCTTGATCATCGCGTTACATAAAGCGACACGCTTTCCCTAAAAATGATTCACATATCACATTTTTCACAATTTCAGGATAAACGAACAACAACAACAAGAAATATTCGCTAAAAAGCAAGAAACGCAGAAAAGGTTCGACCGTCGCGGCGCACAAAGGGACACGTAGGCGCTTCTTGTCGGTAGTCTCGTTACACATCCGGCGGCATCGGCGACGCGCTCTTAAGCCAACGTATATACAGGAATTCCATTCCGCCGCCACCGCCGCGAGGGTTTACCGCGAGGCACGTCGTTTTCCGTCCGTCTAACGCCGCGCGTCCCCGGGAAAGCGTATTGAACGCATGTCCTCCGGCTGTACGTGTCCTCGCGTAACTACCACGCACTCGGCTTTTATAGCCCCGGCCAGACGCGGCACTGCGGTCTCCTGCCGCGCTTAATACTAATTTGGAAATTGTTTTTCCCTTGCCTGCTCCCTGATTGCTAACGGATGCTGCAAATGCCATGCTTGCGTGCCACTATTTTTGGGAATTTCTTTTATCTCCATTTAGAGCTCATTACGACTTGGCGATGCTGTTATCTATTTTGCATAACGAATTTTCTTGGGAATACCGATGGCATTTTTTATTTTTATTTTTAACGCGATTCAAGACTTTCGTAGTAACCGAGTGTTTTCAAATTGTAGAAGATATTTGATTTAATTTATTTTGTTTTATTTCGTATTTCGAGGATACTACACGGAGAGAAATTTTATAGTAAAATTATTATATTCTGTAGGAACAATGGGACATACTAGACCTATGACGATTTTTACTATAAAACATACTAAAAATGCCGATATACATAGCAATTTCTACTACATAAATATCAATTTTTGCTATGTACATAGGAATTTTTAGTATTTTTTATAGTAAAAATTGTCATAGGTTGAGTATATCCCACTGTTCCTACGGAACATAGTAATTTTTACTATAACATTCTCTCCGTGTAATTATACTCGGAGATACTAATAATAAAGAACTGGAAATTTGAAATTTTTAGATAAACATAGTAGATATAATTCTATATATAAGATATAATAGAAAGTATAGTGAAATGTGCTAGATTTATCAGTAATTATTGTTAAAGTTAATTTTATTATAAGTCTATACTTTCTATAGTAATTTTTTTTTTAGTTATCGAGAAAATTAACCAAAAATAAACAAAACGAAAATAAATTCAATATGAACACTTTTTATTGTCTTATTTTAGTCTGAATTTTTTTACGCGGGTATTTTTTTTTTTTTAATTTACTCCTCAAGAATGAACTCGAAAAATTCCGAGCTCCGGCATTGTCAATCAGGCCGTAAGGCAGCCTCCGCAAGCCCCGTTACGCTCGTAGACCCCTTAAACAAAAAGCGCAGCCGCGAGAGTATATATCCCTAACGACGCGCCATTCAACAATCGCCAGCAGTCGCATTTGAAATTCGCATGAACCGAAAAAGCGCGCGTCGCCTCCTCCGGGCAGGCCGAGAGTGCGCTCTCCATTATTCGCCGAGCGATTTCCATTGAGCGCCGTTCGACGCGTCTTTCACGACTGCCGGGAGTCGTAGGCGGCCGGAGATAGGATCTATGATCTCGGCCGGTGTATATACGGACGAGGGGCATTGAGCGCGCGGAGGCACCTCGTTTAGCCTCCTTTCTTCCTCCCCGGCACCCCTCCCCCCTCCCCCTCCTCTTGGGGAGCGCGCAGGTGCCCGCGTGTGGCGGAGAGCCTCCCGACCCATCCCGCGGGACTGAGCAACAAATCATTAGTCGAGCTGACTTGGCTTCGCGCGAGTCTGTATCAACCCTTCGCTCGTTTCGCGGCTCGTCGATGCTGCGCGTTAATGGCACGACCTGACGATGATTCTAAGCGGAGCCTTTTTTTTCCACTCGGTTTATTGGTCATTTCGTATTCGGACGCTGCCTGCACTTCCTTATTCGCGGCCGTTTTTTCGTTCGTGCTCGAGGGAAATTAATAAGTAACGGTCCGGAAGGTTGTTGAGGTGTTTTCTTCGATTAATGTATACGAAGTAGGCTAAGGAGCTTGAGAAAAAGGAAATATCGTTAGGGATTCGAGTTTTATTGTGTAGCATAAATTATGTTGTACAATTAGTCAGACTGCTTATCCTCAAGTGATATGTAAATAAATAAAAGTAAATATTTAGACCCTTTTTTGCAGCAGTCAAGTGAAATACGGGATTCTAAATTTCTGTATTGATTAACTTACTTGCAGCCGTGCAGGTTTTTATATTTTCTCTAGAGAAGATAAAGATAATGCGACAGATTTTTCTCTAAAAACTGAACAAGTAAAAATGTACATACTACTTTTTTTTTTTAAATGCGCGATCAAGTTTCAGTGACCCTGCGTATTCCAATCTAAGCCCGCATGATGTACGACTTTAATCTGACGTGAAAAGTGACAACTTAGGACCGAGCTTTTTAAAAAAATTTCCACACAAAAAAAAAGAAATCATCAGTTGCTCAGTGAGCGAAGCTCAAAACACCATAATTAATTGAAAGCAACTAATCCCCTTAAATTAATAAATGCGCTCATAACTCACTAGTAATCACGCTCTCCACCCTAATCAGTACCTGCTTAGATAAGGCGCCACCTCAAAGTTCAGTTTCATACCTCAACGCGTCCGCTGCTTCCTCCCGATATATCACCTCATTATCCCCTCCCCCCGAAAAATAACACTCCGTCCCGCGGCAATAAATAAGGCATCGGCCTGGCAAAGAGAAGGGGAGCGGTAAAAAAAAAAAAAGAAAAAACAGGGGAGATTAGCGAACTTTGCGCGGCTCGCACGTATATACGCATATACATGCATACAGATATATAAAAATACAGCGAGGAGCGCATAAGCGGCGAGATGATTCGGATGCCCTGGCTTATCTGGCGGAGAGGCGCGGGAGACTCCACTCTCGGCACTTCGGCCCGGCCTATCTCCGAGGCGCTTTCGCGTCTGCAAGGGCGCTACTGCGAGCGGAGATCGCCGATAAGGACTTCCCTTCCTCCCCCCCCCCCCGTCCTGGTGTACGCCGCATCCCCCTCGGCCCCCTCGTACTTTCCTTTTTCACTCCCAAGAGGAAACTTTCCTTTGCTCCCGGCGATAGGGTACCCGCCTCGCGTATACACGACTTATGGCCGTGTCGTAGAGGCTGTCCGGACGGCCGTAATTGCCGAGGGTATATAGCCTGGGCATCGAAGTACTCGAACGAAATATAAATTATAAAGTCGATGCCGCTTGTTGGAAGATAACGCTTTGCGTTTGGGTTTCATTGATATATGGTGTTTTGTTCAGCTTTTCAAGTTTGTGTGCGACGAAGGTGTGCTGGCGATTAGGAGGGATACTTGTTGCTGTTTGTATTTGAGTTATTATTTTGTAGACTGATGGTAGCAAGATCTTAGAATGGTATTTATAATAGATTTTGTTTTATTAATTTTGTATTAATTTTGCTTTAAAAAACCCGCGTAAAAATTTAAGTTAGGATAAAGTTTAGTCAAAGTTCAAGTCTGGCACGATATTACTTATACTTTATTTCGGTGTAACCATACAGCAGAACATTTCTGCAAGAATCGTTAGTGAATTCATCTATTCTAACGTTTAATTTTTTATTTCCCAACCCTGCCGGAAAATTTAGGAGTTATTGCCCAGAATATATCACTAAATTAAAACAGAATTGAACATATATTCCGGGCAATAACTCCCAAATTTTCCGGCAGAGAACATATATTTATTTATTAATTCTACGGACTTAAAAAACTTAATTAAAGAGTCCTTAATACAAAATTCAAAATAAAATGATTATAAACTGAAGAAACGAATTGTCCCTGTATATGGCAAATAACAGGGACATTTTACTTTTGATCTTACTTATTCAAAAAAAAATTCATTGGTGTATAAACAAAGTCACCACGAAATCTTATTTATACCCAATACAAAAATTATGAATAAAATAATAAACTAATTAATTAACAAAATAATGAAAAATAAACTAAATAAAAATTATATTAAAAAAAACCTACACCAACCCGCGCGGTGATTACATCAGGCAGAAAAATCGCATCGCATTACCCAGCTCCGTTCGGAAAATAATCCATCAAGTGCGCGTTATGCACTCGGGCCGTGTACAAAAAGTGCATTTTTTAAAATAATAAAAATCGCTCGCGCATGATGCATCCACGGCGTAGCGCGCACGTCGCTCGGGAATTAATAGCGTCGCCCGGCAAGGCAAAATGCGCAAGGAGCTCTGCCCGGGCAGAAACATGAAAATAGAGGAGAAAAGCTCAGCCCGGGAGGGTCTGAGTGCAGTGCGCGCACCCACGTCGCCGCTCGGCCAATTAATATAATCATCGCCGCCCGAGGAGCGGCGCGGCCGTAATAGCGCGATTAAATACTACCGGCGCGCGTGGGTGTCTCTCCGCCGGCGGCGCTGCGATTTATCGATCTCTATCTCTCCCGGCGAACGACGAAAAATCGCTCGGGCATCCCGGTAAAAGTCCCCGTTTATCCCGTCGACGAGCGGCCTCCTTCTTCCTTGAATTTTTTTTTCTCTCTCTCTCTCTCCCTTCACCATCGTGCCCGCTGGAAATTGGCGGTTTCTGGGCGGACGAGGCTGCGGAGCCGAGCGATCGGCTTTTACCCGTCTAATGGAGCTGATTTCCTGCAGGTACTTGGTTGCTTGCGAAATGCGCATTATGTGCATAGTCCGGCGCTCGGTAGCGGCTTGAATGCGATTTATCGCCTCGGCGTAATTCTGCCGGTCGTGCTTTTCATGTGAAATGAGATTTTAAGAGCGAAAATCGGGATTGATATCGCTGATTTATGTGGGGAAATTGATCGCCGGCAGGGCCCGATTTGTTCGCGCGTATATCCGATGACTATTATTTTTTTTTCTTTTTCTTTTACACTTGTGCTCTTTCTTTCTCTCTCTTGATGTCGCGATTTACGCTAATTGCTTTGACACTCTTTCACTAATGCACTTCATTATCGCGAATTTTTGTAGATTGCTCCTGTTAGTTCGATATACGTCGGGAAGCTTCTTCTGTAGGCTGCTCTAATGAGTTGCTGGAAATTATTATTTCCGTTCGGTCGATAAAATTAATCTATGCATATTATAATTACCTGATTAATAGTTGATCTAAAATTAATTTCACTCGTTTTTCGCGTATTTGCGGGGAACTCTTTACGCGCTGTATTTTTTTTTTTTATGTTCGATTTACGTTAATTATATTGAATCGGAAGATTTTGTATGCGAATAGCAGAGACAAAAAATTTTATGAAAAATGTTAAATAACCTTTCGTATAAATCCTTCATTAGCGCAATTTTATTCCGTAAAAAATTGATACTTATAGGTATTTATTTATTTAATAATAATGCAACGATCACTTTATGTATTAGGACTTTTAAGAGAAAAAAAAATGATTATAAGAAGCTTAAAATTATCATATTGACTAATCTAATACTAAAAATAAAAAAAGTAATGGTAAATTATCGGCAGAAGATTTAAATAACTCAATAGAATTGTGATTGATGAAATAATAAAAGATAACGATAGAATTAGAAGGTGACGACGGTATATGTGAAGATAAATTTCATTTATAAAATCGACTCAATTGTCAGAGAAGATGTAATATTATTAGTAAGTGGATTCTTAGACTAATTTACAGATACAAGTTACCAGAATTTCATTAAAAATCTTAATGTTGATCTACATATATTTTTTTTTTGTCATACTAGTCTACGATTTAATGTACTACAACTATTGCATTTTTTCGTTTGCACATGCATAATTTTATGTACTAATTAAAGCAACAGGAATATAAAAATCGTACATTTACCAAGAAATTATTCAAATATGTCTAATAATTAGCCACGATCCAGCGGCTAGAAAAATTCATCGAAACGAAATTCCGCAAGAAAGCAGAGTGAAAGAAGAAGCGAGAAAAATCATTTGGGAGACCACACGTATTGCAATCATGGCCGCGATCGGATTCATTTACTTAATTCCGTTTTCTCTGGCAGCCGTCCGAACCCCGCTCACCCCGCACTAAATTTCATCTCCTCCTCCCCCGACAAAAAGGACGGCGACGACGAGGTTTCGCGTCCGACCCCTTGATACGATACAAAAATCGAGTTGCCGCCGACCGAAAAATACCAGTCGCGTAAAATCTCGATTACCAGGGATAATGATCCCCTTCCACCGTCGAGAGGAGGAAAAAAGCGCCGGCGGAGGCGGACAACGAGGAGATGAGGAAGTCCGACGCGATAAAGAAGAGACATCGAACTTTGCTTTATTATTTTCTTTTTCTTTTTCTCTGCCAGGTTTTACGCGGATAACGCGAAAGAAAATGTGGTACGGTCACCTCCCCCACCGATGAGGTGTATATATGCGTAATTCTGGCAATACTGCCCTTAATATCATGTAGAATAAAATGTATAAAATGTTAATACATTCTTTTTTTTATACTTACTTCCTAAAAAAAAATGTCTTACAAAAATAGATTACAAAATTGTACTGCAAGTTACGCAATAATTTTTATTAAACTTTGATGTCTAACTCTTCTGAAGTCATTAAATATGAAACGTTATCATCTTTGGACATTTTCTTTATTAATTCTTTTATTTAACTTTAATATGTAATAAATTCAACCTTGCGCATGTTTTATAATAAATGTTATTGCAACTATCTACGCGTTATCAATAACAGATATCATTTTAATAATACTAAACTTAATACCACAATAAAAAAAAAAGAATACAGGCGTAATTTTTCTTAATAACTTTGAACAAAATAAACTTTCTTAAATAATTACAATCGCATATTATAAACATCTCTATTATCAATTAGTACACAAAAACGTAAAACACGCTGAACGGAGCAATAATCGTGCATGTTTATTTCTTCATCAGGGACTCTTACAAGCGACTCGCTCGAAGAAAAAAAAAAGAGGAAATATTCAATTAAATAAACTCCCTTATCGGGAAGCAAATAAAATTTCGAAAAGTCATTATCAACTACTCCGCCCGAGCTCAATTACTCAGATAACAAGCAAAATCCAGCCTCCAGCTCTTTCTCCGAAAAAGCACGTGTCACCGTATCTATCAGCATCTTTATCCGCCGCGCTCCCGGCGTAAAATATGCGCGCTTACATGTGCAGCGCGGGCAAGCCCTCGGCGATACAAATCGACGCGTCGCAACGAAAATAAAATAAAATTTCAGTAAAAAAAAAAAGGGGGGGAATCCCCTTTTCGCGGTGCGCTCGCGCGCGCGCATATAATTGGCTTCGCGCGCCCACGCGCCGGCGAGCCGCCCGCGCGCATAAATACGACTTAAGTCCTGCTTTATCACTGATAATAATGTTGGTGCCGAAGCACCGCGCGAAATCGCTCCTCACATCGGCCGCCTTATCCGAGGCGGGAAGGAGGAGCGAGAGATACCGGCTGAGGGGCAGGCCCCGATACCAATAAGTGCTCCGCTCTTGACTTCGCCTCTTCTCCTTTTTGCGAAGCCACCGCGGATATGCACTCGAGGGATGATTCTGTTAAGCGGCTTCCTTTTATTTTTTCCTCTCGGGGGTCTACCAACTGCTCGGTTTCACCTCCGCCGGCTTTGATTTAATACGGCAGTGGGACGCGGCTGCTTCCTTTTGGTGATTTATAAAGATAGAGGTGGAAGGCGCGCGATATTAAATAATGCTACTTTGGATCTGTGCGAGGTGTTGGTTCTGTGCTTTTTGTTTGTTGGTATTTTTTTTTCTATTTTTTTAAAGGGTTCGGTGTGAGAGCATCGTCGCTATCTGAGAGGTAGTACTCGCTTGAGAAGTTGACTTTTGGATGAAAAATTGCGGTTTATGAAAAGTTGGGAAACTTGTAGAAATAAATGCATCGCGTACTTATTATACACTTTCTGCGGTTAATTCGCCGCGCTACGCTAATGTAAAATCTTGTTTCTCGGAAAAATGGGAGATTTCTTTTTTAGATACTCGGAGTATAATACTTTATTACTTTAGGCTTAATCTGGAGCTAAGCTGAATTTAATTAGGTATATTTAATTAATATTCCATTAACGAGTCCAACGACAATTTGTATTTTTGCGTCTCTTCTTAGACTATAATTATGCGACGTTTTTTAACATAAATCGTGGAAAATAGTAGTTTATGCGTAATGGATTTGACATTATCATTTAATTTTGCAGCGAGATTTAATTATATGGATTGCATGACTTTTTGTACGATCAATTTATAGATCGAAAGATTATCAAGTTTAAGAACGCTAATCGTTTTCTTTTTAACTGACTTCTAATCTCTCCGCAGTGTTCTTCAATCATTTTTATGATTCTGTCCTAATTATTTTCTGTAGTCAAAATTTTTTTTTTATAAGGACTTCTATATTACTATTATATAATTATCCAAGAAAGTTAAGTTTCTTTAAAAAATAAAAAATGAATTAATCATATTTAATGTGTAAAGTTTATACTTTACACATTTTAATGTAACTAATTACTAAATGAAGGCTTTGCGAAGTTTCTGAAACTGATTATCGAATAAAAACAAAGAACTAAAATTTAAATAAAAAAATTAATCAACATACAAGTGAACTTTAGTCACTTGTATGTTGAACACAGAATTGGTAAAAAATAACATGTGACCTTCCTCAGCGTAAAAAATAAGAAAAGTACATGTCTTTTTGTACTTTTCTTATTTTTTACGCTGAGGAAGG
The DNA here is from genome assembly GCA_018906775.1 of Sycophila sp. Sp_5. NCBI lineage: Eukaryota > Metazoa > Arthropoda > Insecta > Hymenoptera > Eurytomidae > Sycophila > Sycophila sp. Sp_5. The sequence continues at coordinate 589,648 of JACCID010000054.1, read as the reverse complement.
ACATGTTATTTTTTACCAATTCTGTGACGCTTTTTAATCCTTGTTTTGCATATCAAATGCTTATCGCTGTCTCATTTTACAAATTATTTGCTAAAATGATTACTTCTAATAATCAAAAACTCAGTTGCTCATAGCGTTAGTTATTTTATTATAAAAATTGAGTAATATCGCAGTCAAATTTTTGTATAGATAAACTTAAAGCAAATATAGAAAAAAATTTATTTAAAAATCATAATTCTATAATTTTAGTACAGCCAAATTACAAATTTATTAATAACCAATTCATAAATTTAAACGATAACTACTTTAACAATAAGTCGCCCTTTATAAAGACAATAAATCATGCAAACTCTCTAAAGAATAAAGTCGATTTCCGCTATAGGATAATCCCGAAAATCCCGATTGATTCAATTTATCCCGTTGAAATGCACCGAGTTCCGAATTTTCCTTATCTGAGAGACGAGTTCACCGGCGAATTTGACCGAGTCCAAAAATATCGGCTCGCCTAACTCGATAATCGAAATGCGACGGCGTCGTTGGGGGACGAGAGGAGAGCAAGTTAGTCGGTTACCGCTCATCTCTCGACTGCTCGCGCGATTCGCTGAATAATATAGCGCCATTTGAGCGCGCGGGCGAATTATGCGGAACATCGTCGGTGCCTGCCGGACGGAATAATTGAAACTGACGATGAATGAAAGGCTCCCCCGTGGCACGGTGCAAAGATCGAGCCACCGAGTTTAATTGAAGATAATTTGTCGCTTCGTATGGTGTATTTATATCACGCAGAAAAATTCAGTTTTTAGGAGTAATTTCAAATGCCGAAGAGAAGATAATTGTAATTCCTGATGTGAAACAGAAATCCATCCAGCGAGTTTAATTAAAATTAATTTGCTGCCTCCTGCAGTATGTGTTGTCGAAAGAAGTGACGTTTTTTTTGTATTAATTACACACAGCAAACATTTTTTAGGAGTACTTAATTAAGCTAAAGTTATACCTTTTTAAAATGAATTTTTAATGGAAAATAAGGCACTCCGCGAAGCGGTCGTACCTAAAAAGGAATAATTAAATTGTAGCTCGCGGTGTAACGATTCAATCAAAAGGGATTTTAAATAAAGAAAAGAAGAAGAGAATCACTTGCGCACTACAGTGTTTATTCACAAAAATATCAACATTTATTAGTTTTACCTCCTTACACTTTTTAATTAAAACAAATTTATCTTGTTTTTCCTTCATTTCTTTAACCGTTATTCTGCAGACTTTCAAAGCTTTTTTAAATGTATGGTACACTAAAGAAAGTTATTTTCAGTAAATATTCATTCAGTTCAATAGTACGCTTGTTAAATATATTTCTCTAAAACGAAAATGAATTTTTCTAAATAAATTTAGTATTTTAAAAGATTAAAAGAAATATTCAACAAGTACTATTTATACTTGAAATTTCTAAATCGGTCTGTCACTTTATAGATCCAACATTTATTCGTCAAATATCGACATTCAGTTAAAAATGAAGTTTACGCTTTATTCAGGTCAAACTTCGGAACCATCAAGTACGTATTATTTCCATCACTCGCTTCACCTCTCCGAAAAAAAAAAATAAAAAATAAAAATTCTCTCGCTTTCGCTGCATGAAAACTTTATTCAACGAATCCGCGTATCGAACGGCCTGATCTCGCGCAGCCAGCGACGCCCGACTCGAATAAACACGCCGCGGAATCGGTCAATCCGAAAATTGCGCAGCGCGCGCCCTCCGCGCTGCAGCATTAATGCAAAGATCGTCCCGCTCGCTCATGACACATGCAGCAAGCAGACTCGCCGAGCTCCTGGATCGATCGCGTCGCGCGAGCCCGGAGAAGTACCTGTCATTCGAAATTTAACCCAACGGATAATCGGATGACCGAGTCGCTCGCGCGATTATATTCGCCGGAGCAGCCGCCGTCGCTCGTCAATTTGCCGCGACGAATCTGGGTCGTGGGACGCCGAGTCGCGCGGCTGTCAAGCCGCGGGGCTATGACTTAAGGATGAGGATTGTTATCCCATCGAGCGATCCGCACGGAGCTGCTATTGTTGGCGACGTGCAAATTTTCATATTTCCGCGCTCGCCGAACATTCGATTCAACCGAGACGAGCAGGGGTGAGAGAGAAAGCAGTCGAGCACAGAGAAATAAATATATATATATCGAGAGAAGAGAGAGAGATAGAAATAAGAGAGATATAGAATAGAGAGGAGATTATAGTAGAGATAGAAAGACAGAGATAGAGATAGAGAGAGAGAAAGAAAGAGAAGAAAGAGATAGAGATAGAGAGAGAGAAAGAAAGAGAAAGAAAGAGATAGAGATAGAAATAGAAGAGAGAGCTCTCTCTAGAAAGAAAGAGAAAGAAAGTGATAGAAAGAGATAAAGATAGAAATAGAAAGAGAGAGAGAGAGAGAGAGTGAGAGAGAAAGAGAAAGAGAGAGGAAGAGTGTGGTGCAACGAACGTGTGAGATGCAATTTTATGTGCTTGGCCCGATTGCAGGAAGTGCACCTGCAATAATAATGCGGTTTGAATTTTTAAGTGATCGGGGAGAGAGGCTGACTTAATTTGTGTGGATACGTCGACCGACGTGAGTAGAATTCTATTAGATTTCTGATTTTCATATTTGATTTCCAGGTTATTTTCATACATATATATTTTATAGCTATAATGTGAACTAATCTTTCTTCGTTGGAGGTAATGTGATGCAAAGCCCGATTATACTAATCACTGCATTTATTAGGATTCTGGATGGTTTATTTTGCCTTCTGTTTAAATTATTCAATGAACTAATTAAGTCATAAAATGGAGATAATGAATATACCAATCTTCAGGAATATTAGAAAGAAAAGCAAACGAAACGTTCCTGTCGTCGAGAATTACGTGATTTGTAGCCAAATAGAAATCAACAATTAAATTGAAAAGCTTCTTTTTATTACAATTATTATACCGAAGCCAAAAACGCTACCAATAAATTGGCAGGTGCATTCCTCAAAAAAAAAAACAATTTTAGTTAAAAACCTAAATAGTTTAATTAAAAAATCGATCTACGTACTTTTAAGAATCTTATAAATTTTAATAAAACTTCGATCGATTGAACGAATAAACGAAAAAAAAATTGATTTGTAAAAAGAATCTTAGTTGGATCTAAAAAAAAATTCTTTTTCATTGTACAAAGAAAAATTGCTTATCAATTTCAAATATATATTATATATATTGAACACTCAAACGAAGAGGACATCAAGTTTTTTTCCCCGCCTTTATTCATTATCGAAGCTCTTAACGAATACCAATGATCGAAATAATCAATTTTTCAGCAAGAAAAAACACGATCCCTCGTTTTCTTCCCGACGACGTACCACCCCCAAAAGCAATCAGTCTCGGCCGAGCTCGTCGCTCCCTTAAACGGCGCTTGGCGCGCCGCGCTTCACGGAAAATGGCTAATTAGTCGCTTTAAAGGGCAGCCGTGGCGAGATACGGGGTGGTGGCTCCGCTTAAAGGAGGCAGTAATAACTCGGCGACAGGCGGAGAGAGAGAAACCGGACGGCGCGAGACAAGATTCGCGCGAGCCGAGGACCGCCTACGACGCCGAGCGTCGCGTTATCGCCCGGCGCGAGGCTCTATTTGGCCGTCGCGGCGGCGCACGGGCTTCTCTCTGGGGGCTCCTTTTTCGATCGTCCGACTGCCGCCTTTATGCGCTTCTCTTGTTTTAAGGACGATTATTATAAGGCTCCTGCTCGCTGTGGAAGGAAGAGTATCTCGGGCTTAATTATGCGTCGGTGTCTCTGTGTCGATCGGTTGGGAAATCGGTAGTCGATGGGGTGTAAGAAATATACGCTCTAAATGTGAAATCTCGCATACACGGAGAGAAACGATATAGTAAAAATTACTGGGAACAGTGGGATATACTGGACCTATGATGATTTTTTTCTATAAAGCATATTAAAAATTCCTATGTTCATAGCAATTTCTACTCTCTAAATCTAAAAATGTGAAATTCACATAGAAAATGTGAATAGTGTCATTTTTTATGTGAAAAATCGTTCACATATTTAGCACGCGAACGACTTTTCACTTAATGAAAATAGAGGTTCACTTTATAATCAGTGAATAATCATCACTATTTCAGAAGTGAAAAACTGTACACTTATTCAAATCGTGAAATTTTCACTGAGAACTTCTAACTGAAAAATTACTATAATTAGTGAATTTTCACTGAAAGTTAGTGAAAAGAGCTCGACGATTTAGGTATCAGTGGATCATCCCCCACTAATTTTAGTAATGTTTCTGTAATTCAACTTTGAAAGGAAAATAATTAATTAACATTTCTCCCCTTAATAAAGCTCGTTAAAATCGTTTCGACCGCGATGGAAAAATCGGCGCAGAATTTAAATGACAGCCGCGACAGTGTACAAGGCAAGGCTAGTTTCTTTCCATTAAAATTCAAATTCCTGAATAGAGTTCACTTCTTAAATAATTGCACGATCAAACGGCCGTATCACCGAGCCAATACTGTTAATGAGTACGTACACACAAAAGTCCATTTTTGGCGCGAACATTGACAGCAATCGGAGCCTGACCAGTTTTGCCTTTTAATCCCAGCGCGCTCGCGGCGCGCCTGAATTATTGAATCATCAGAAGTCATAACTGCCAAGGAAGGCGAGCTTAAGGGATTAATTAACTTTTTCTCAAGTGGACAGCAGCTGCGCTTTGCCGTGGGCCCGAGAGCGTAACACGTGGGGTCCCCCCCGTGCAACAAACGCCAATTAATTAACTACTTAAACGCGCCGCTGAAGAAATCCGCGCGCGGATGCGAAAAAGCCCGCAAAAGAAGGTAAGCTAATTGCTTCGAAAAACGAGAGGGGAGATGGCGATCGGCGAGGCACCGGCACGTGCCGACGCACCGTAAATTAGCGGCGGGGATGAACGACGCGCGTTTCCCTTTTCTGCAGCGTCGTTTCGACGTCGATCACCTCTGCCTGGTGAATTAGTATGCAGCGTCTTGAAAAACTTGCGGGTTGAAGAAGAAATCACTGCTGCGGGGAGTCTGTTTTAATGGTTCGTGATTGCGTTGGGCCTGCCATCTGCTTTTTTTATTGCGCGTCCGGTATGTTTGCTATACAGAATTCGCGCGTAATTTAGGGAAATACCGCGCAAACAATTGTTCATAACGCTGCTAGAAACTTGAAACATTAAATGACGATTTAATATGCACTCGCCAAAAATTTACTTTAGCTGCTAGAAGAATCCAATAAATAGCGCTGGAAAATCTACTCATTGTAGAGTCAAATTTATTTACGTCGTGGATAAGCGGAGCATCATTTATGATTAATTTGCTAAAACGTAAACGATTTCTTCTTTAAATAAGTAGATTATCGTCTTTCGATAAATCGACTACTGCATAATAAATTCTAAATGGATGCATTAACATTATTAGATTCCGTTTAATATAAAAAGTAAAATGTATTGCACAAAAATCTCTAATAAGCGGAAAAATATTAACAATTAATATATTTATGATAAAATTTTGTTAAGACTAAGAATCCATTTTTGTGAGTGTGGAGACTTTTTTTAACCTATTGATGAAATGCTTTTTTAAATCACTTTTAATGCGCATAATTAATGTGAATAATTAATAGGAAGAAATGGCTTGTAATTTTTTGGAAAGAGAAAATGTTAGAAATGTTTGAAATTCACTAATACATTCGCACTGGAAAGCTTAAACGCAGTAAATCGTTGACTATCTATTTATTGAATATTTTTAAAGAAACGTTCTTTATCGGCCATATGAGAAAAAGACGTTTCATCCATCTATGACTAAAAACAAGCCATTTCTTAGTTTCGTGGCCATTTCAACTGGATGGATTTCTAGCAGGAAAAGATAGGAGGAATCTTCTCGATTCGTAAAATAATTACCAGAATATAGTTTGTGTAAATAGTATTTTTTTTTATTTTATATTCTTTTCTTCTTTTGAATCATGTAGCCTAAATGTATTTAATTCTATAATTAAGAGGCAGGGTAACGCCTCAAAGCAAATTATTCTTTACAATGATCATCTTCATTTTTTATCTGGGCAAACACATCGACCACCCAGGCATTGACACGAGCCACACGCTCCATTACAACCCTTGGCTTCTGCAATATAGTGCAATTTTTGAAATGCAAGAAATTCGAGATAAAAGTAATAATGTCATAATCAATAATTCAATAATCTGCGAGTAAAAATATTCAAGAATTTACTGAGAATTGTAAAAATTTGCAAATTATACTTTTGATTTTATTACCGAATCATAAACAATTGTTATTTTGACTACTTAATAATTAAGTATAATTAATTGACTTTTGAATTTATAAACAGTAATGCATCAAACTGCGAAAAAGAAACTATTTTCTTGGATAAATAATGCGATAAATTAGAATAATAATTTACTTACCAACTGCAGCGTTGGTTGCCAAACCAAGAATGACAACAACCAGAAGCAGGAGATATGCAAGAATTTGACTCATCTTGAAAGGATAATTTGGTTTTTGACTACTGTTGTGGTCTAAGTGACACTTTACTAGTGATTTGATTGCCTCTTCGACGACTTGCTTTTATACTGTCTTGACAACCGAGATAAGCGAATAAACGAGGAAAATTTGCTCATCACTCGAGGAAATGCTATTGATGATAAGGTTTTCAGAAACCGGGGATTTCTGGCGAGTTTTAATTAAATGCGGTCAAGCGCAAACAATCCCGATAAAATAGTTTAACTCTTTTTATAAGTAATAAAAATTTGCAAGTAACGCGATAATTATTTATTTTTTTTTTAATCTTGGTGCAAAATAAGACTTCGACAGTAATATTTATCAGTTTGGTTCACGGACGTATATCTTAGATACAAACATGTTACACGAAAGAATTAATTATTGCGCTTTTAACAATACGACTAAGTACGACTTTCCAAATTATGCTATGCTCTTTAATATTTATTTTTCAAATTTAATTTTTCGTTGTGTTTTTTATTTTCCATAATAAACTTTTGTATGTATTTATAAATAAATGAACACCTTATAAAAAATAAAACTACTAAACAAGATCAGCTTGTAAGAAATTTTCTACTAACAATTACCAATGAACTATAGAAGTCTGTAATGGTAATTAGTGATCAGAAGTATTCCTAAATCGGTTACCTACAATTTCTCGTCAGCAGCTGCCAATTTACTTTTGGAATTTTTTATAAATATTTTTACAGCAGCTTATTTCTGTACAAGGGTATAAAATCAATGACTGACGTACAGTACAAAAGTGCCCAAGGTATTTATCGTCGCCCGGCGTAAATAAATTTAAGAGTTTAGATAAAGTTTAGCCAAAGTTCATGTTTGGCGGTCGTTGATATGAACATGCGGGCAATGAGACTTTATCGAACTTGCTTTTTGCTTGCTTGCTTAAATTTAAGAAAAACTTCATACGAAGTTTGTATAAAGTATTGCAAAATTATTTATTCTTTAGTCTCATTGCCCACGTTCATATCAACGATCGCCAAACGTGAACTTTGGCTAAACTTTATCCTAACTTAAATTTTTTTACGCGGGGCGATCCATTAAACTACAATAATTATCCTCTAATCGCAGGCTCGGTCAAGTGACCTAACGACGAAAATACCAAACAAACCGTCCGAGCATCAATCCCACCGCCTCCCTAATTGATCAACTCGATCGCACTTTGCATAGCCGTCGCGAATAGCGATCAGAAAAAAAAAATGATGCAGCGGCGCTTCTCGCGATCACCTGTCGCCGGCGCGAGAAAATTTAATTAGCGGTTCGCTATCCGTCAGCCTCGCACTTCCCCGCTGTCAATTTATCGCGCGCGCGTCGGGCCTCGTGCAAGTTTTAAACGCTCGTCGAAGCGCGCGCTCGCCAAAAATGGCCAGGAGAGCCGCGATCGATCCCCCCGCGGCCCGGAGCAACTGGAACGATAAAACTAGTGTGCCGAGAGCGATCGCTCGGCTTCTTCTTCCCGGGAATCCGAAGGGGACGCAAAGTGGCCGCGCCTGCGGCCCCGAGCCTTTTCCAGTTCCGCTGTTCCTCGAAGCCGTCGTTCCCCCGACGCTGCGCGCCGTGGGTCTGCCGGTGCTCTCGAGTGTCATCGATGTTCCTTCACAATTTTATGCTTTTATTTATTTATTCATTTATTCAGGATGCAGAGTCTATATACGCAACAAAGTTGCACGTTGCAAGGCATAAATGGGCCCCGTAGATCGTATCGGATTTATATATCTTTTGAGACACGTGTTCGGTATAGAATGCGTTTTTTACAAATATTTTGTGAAAAAAATTTGTTTATTCGAAGTAGGATATTAATAAGATAGTATATATGCAACAAAGTTATACAGTATAAAAACGTAAATGGGCCTTGTATAGACTGCGTCGGTCTTATCTTTAAGACGTGTACAGTGTAAATGGGGTTTACATCGCATTTTGCGTTGTTCGGGAAAAATAATATTTATGCGTAGTAGGACAGGAATTGAAAGATTTTTTGGCAATAAATTTGTTTTTTTAATAAATTTAGTATTTTTAATTTAAATTTCAGCTTAGCAACGTTGGTAATGACATAATTTGTTACGCATTACCTACTTTCTTATCGTACACTTACATAAATGAAAAATACTTTAATGATTATTCAAGTGTTTAAAAAAAAATCCACATTTTATTTATTATTCCTCACTAAAACAAGCGAAGAACAAAAATACTCTCGAAAAATTTATCGAAATTGACTAATATGAAAATGTCAAGTCGTATAACAGCAAAACGTAACAAGTAGTTCGTTCCGATAAAAAGTTCGGTAAACCCTAATGGGCATAACACCGTCAGTTCGTATATTTAATCAATATAATTTATAATCTCCATTCGAGAACTTTTTACTCAGCCTCGTACATTATACTCCGGCAAATTTGATAAAAACGGGAATCTATTTTCATGCGGCGCCAATTTAATACAAAATCGCGAGCTGAAAGAGGCTCAAATAAAACGGAGAAAAAATGCGCCGATCAATCAACAATGTTCGTCGGAAAAAAATGTTTAAATCTAGAAAGTAACTTAACCTCGTGTTGCTACTCGCGTGTTAAGCTCACCCGATCATTAGCTCCTCGAGGTGCACACCGTCGTCGTCGACGGCGCAAAAAGTTCCAATCGCATCTCTCTCTCTCTCCGTCTTGCTCTTTGGCTCGCGCGTATATGACGGCGAGGAGGAGAAAAACGGCGCGCGACGGCCGTTACTCCGGCTCGCGTCACCTAGAATTTCCCCGCTAATTACGCGTTTACCGGGCGCGAGATGTGAATGAGAATGGCCGAGGCGCAGTGCAAAAAGTACTCGTCTCTCTCTCGCTCTCCCGGAGGGCAGGCGAGGAACGACGCGGAAAAGGACGCGGAGTGCGTTATAAGTGCCGCCTGCTAGCGATACGAGCGTCTAAGCTTTTTAATCGGGACACGGCGTCGCTTAATGAAATGTGGATGATGTGGATAGGATTTACTATCAATTTTAATTGAGAATAAAAATTTGGTGCTTTCGACGGAAAGTGCCCAAGCAATGTTCTTATTTTTTATTTCTGTTTTTTCGCTTAATGAAATGTGGGTGATACGGATAGGATTTACTATGAATTTTAATTGAGATAAAGAATTGTGTGCGTTCGATAGGAAGTGCTCAAGCAATATTCTTATTTTTTACTTTTTATTTTTTCGCTTAATGAAATGTGGGTGGTACACGGAATGTTTTGCGCAAGGAGTCTTAAAAAAGTAATTTTCTGATAGATTCGACAAAATATCGTTGACACATTTAGCATGTGAACGGGTTTTCACATATTAAACGTTACTATTCACATTTTCCAAGTGAATTTCACATTTCCAAGTAATTTACATTTCCAAGTAAATTTCACCTTTTCAGATTTACGCGGTATGTTTTGCGCAAGGAGTCTTAAAAAAGTAATTTTCTGATAGATTCGACAAAATATCAGTAACTCAAGATCGATTACACGCCCTTTGCGGGTCTTTTCTCATGCTCTTATCTTTTACGACTAGCGAAATGTTGTTAAGTTAGTCTCATTGTTTCGACAGCCAATTTGTTTGATTTGCTCAGCGACAGAAATCGAGACAATTGTCCTCCCGTGTATCCGCTCATATTCGTCGGCGCTTATACGTCCCCGCGGCGAAAGAATAGAGTGCCGCCCTCGTCACATTGTACATTGTCGCGGTAGAGTCAAGAACGGAACAATACTTACGCCTCACTTTGTATGAATAAATGTATTCGCCGTCGATGTAGGAGTGTCGCGAAATCCCAAGGAAAAGAAGTCGTACACCCACTAAATTATTAGTCACTTTCTCCGTCGACCTTCAATAAATTTTCTATATCCTTGTCTATTTTCAGACGAGCTCAACAATTATTTTTTTAATTAATATACATGTATTGCGATTACAAAGAGTGAATATTTCACAACTAACATTGTAATTCTTTTTTTTTTTTTCAAATACTTTTTTTAGTTTTCAATGTTAGTGACTATATTGGTTCGCTATTGACAGCTTGGATAAAATACATAAAAAAATTTTTGTCAAAGACTCAAGAAAGTTGATTTATGCATAATGTTACAGTACGTACGCTAATAGAAAAGATCCTTTGACTCAAAGTATATTAAATATTTGTTAATTTCAAGCAAACATTTATTAAATATTTTACTTTGTCAAAAAATTATTTTTTTGAAACTATACTAAATTTATTTAGAAACAAATAAATTCACTCAGTTTTAATGAAATCATTACTTAATTCAAACAAAATATTTAATAAGTGCTATTGAAGTAAATCAATTAACAAATTGACCTTTTTCAGTATCGGCATTTAATATAGTTCAAAAGCGTAGATGTACAGAAACGGTACATTAAGCCATCCACGGGATTTTCGTCGTGAAAAATGATCGCGCATTAATTATTAAGAAATATTTCGTTAATGCTGATGCATATTTCTTAATTCAAGTACCATGAAAAAATTATTTTTTAACAGCGCGAAGACTTTCGATCAAATGATTTTTTTTTATCAGTGTAGGAAACGCGACAGAACTCGATTAAAAAAAAGTAAAGAGAAAGAGAGAGAAGAAAGTGAAACCTTGTAAATTGCGAAGACGATCGAGTAATGCGATGCAGAGATGTAGGCGGCTATTGTCTGCGGGTAACAAAGCCACTATAAAAGAGGACATTGGCACCAACGATGTTTCGGGAGAGCCAAAAATTACCTATGACTTCTATTGTTTTATAATCACGCCTCGGCCTTTTTATGTATCGTCGGATGTGCTCAATTTATTCACTACCTTTGAATGTACGAAGTTTCGGGCCCCGCCGGTTAAGCAAAGTATTCGGCAATGCATACATAATTATTTTATTCAGAAGCTGCTTTCAGGATTTATGCAGACCTCCGCAAGACAGTCAACCCTTGCCTCGGAAAATCAACGATTCGTTGAAACAAAGGCAAACGCAATTGCCTGGGAAACGATCTATTTTAATTTCAGTATTTCCATTGGGTATTGAATAATTATTATGGATGAAATCGACGTACGAAACAGACCGTCTCGATGTTTTCCTCGTTTTTTTTTTTTACTTTTTTCTAACTCACTAGAAACGCAGTTGAAACGAACATCCCGCGGTTTAAAAAATTAACGTTTTAATCAATTTGTTACACGGATCGAACAAAGGTGCCATACTTTCCTAGAAAGTAACCAACACTGCGAATTTCGCCGATAACGTTTTCCTTAAAAAAAAAAAAAGGCATTCAACACAAAACCGACATTTTCTGAAAACCAGAATAAATCCTCCATGTTCTAAACTCCAGAACACGATTTCGCGAAACCAGCGCAATCGTACCTCTAATAATTCAATAAATAAGAAATCGACTTGTTCAACGCTAACGTCCTCGTATCCAGCGAGAGAAAAATCCCGATAATTCCTCCGACACGGCCAATTTCATAATTTAGCCGTACGAACGCGCCGCGAGGAATAACAACGAACGCATCAAAGAGAAAATAAAAAAAATAAATAAAAAAGAAAGGAGAAGCGAACGCGAAGAAGCTCCGCTGCATAATTCACTTATAAGCAATCGCGGCCGGAGTTTTATCTGCGGGCGAATATGTTGAAACGCGCGAAATTATCGCATGCGCGCAGAGACACACGAGCGGAGACGGTCGGGCCCCCGATGTATACTCGACGTTCGTGCACGTCTCGGCCCCCTTCGTAGATCAATCACCGCGGCCAGCGCCAACAATGTACGGCGCGCGCGAGGCGCGTACACTGGCTTTTCACTTATAATTCATCGGCGGTACGGCGATCGGGGCCTTTTACTTTACGGCCGTCGATCAGTTCACACCTTTCGGCGCATCGAAAGTTTCCTGCCTCGTTGACTGGGTCATTCCCTTTTTCCGCGTCTGGGATGTCTCCTTGGCTCGGCGATTGCGAGGATCTCTTCACCGAGAGTAAGAATTGGAAAATTTACTACCCAGTCTGGGACCGGAGCCATAGACTGTATTTAGTGAAAAAATTATCATTCTGTACTGTCTAAAGTTGAATTAGTGAAAAACTACTATGATTAGTGAAGTTTCACTGAAAATATATGAAAAGAGCTTCTAAAGTTCAAGTAGTAAAAACTACTATTATTAGTGAATTTTTACTGAAAATTTATGGAAAAAGCTTCTAAAGTTGAATTAGTAAAAACTACTATGATCAGTGAAGTTTCACTGAAAATTAGTGGAAAGAGGTTCTAAAGTTAAATTATTGAAAAACTACTATAATTAGTGAATTTTCATTGAAAATTAGTGGATGAGGTTATCATTCAACAATTTTTAAACAGTAATATAAAAAACCGCTGCAAAAATCTTTATTTTTAGTGCCACTTAAAGCTGAAGCCACTCGATAAGTATAATAAATTAGTATCTACTTTTCAGAAAAGAAAAATTTAATATCAAATATCAAATATACGACAACTTAGTAATTTATGTACTATAAATAAAGTACAATCTGCAAATAACATTTAAAAAATTTTTGTTTATTTAACTTAGAAAGTGTTACTATGATTATTAATTGTTATTAGATCGTTATGATAGACGTCCGTTAATGCATAGAGGTCAAGATAAAAAGACATAATTTAGTAGAAATTTTCTGGCTGGCTGAATAATTATATTTACCGCAGATATATAGGCGCTCATTAAACGATAGGTAATGTATTTTACCACTATCGAGGCTTTTTAATAATGCGATAAGCGCTTTCGCAAACTCCCTGATACTATTAATTACCAATTTCATAGGATTTTACGAGCGCGTATCCGCTCTATCTAAAGCACTTGGCTCTAAACAGCCAATACATCGGAATTAATCACGCCAATAAAATTGATTTTTGTTTTCAAAGTTCAACATCGAATGCGCGCGTGATCACGAACCGCGCAAAAAACACCAAAGAGCCGATTTACGGACAAAGCGTGTAAGCTTTCCAGATTTTATCAGGTCGAACAATTCCCTCCTTATTCGCGACTTTTTCCACCTTCGCGCACGCGTCGTTGAGAAAAGCTCCATTCATCCCCTGCCGAGTCATCCCCATCGAAGGCACGAACAAAAAAAAAAATCGGCTCAAAACGACCTTCGCACTTTAATAAACAGTCCCCTTTATCTCTATTTTACACCGCAGCGCTCGCGCGGCTTTCCTCATTCCGTCTGTCATTCCGCGCGTCATTTTTTCGCTGTCTCGTGCATTCTTCTCGTCAATCCTCCCCCCTTGCCGCGCGGATTCCTCCGGCTCCTTCGCACTTCGTCCTTCCTGCTGTCCCTTCGCCTCGTCTTTTCTCCGTCATTTTCCCGCGTCTCCGTCCCTTCGCTTTTCTTTTATTTTCTTCTTTTTTTTTCGTTCCTCCGCGCGCGTTAGCGATGGAATGTAAATACGCTGCGACCAATAGATTTTATGGTTATTGCGGCGGCTCAATAGTTTAGGCTCGCCTGCCAACCTCCTACCCCGGACGTTTCCACTTGTTGCGTCCGTCGCTGACGAATGTCCCTGAGTGGACGTAGGCAGTTTGAGGTGGCGCGCGGAGATTAGATTCTGATGATCTTTTTTTTTTATACTTTTTTTTCTCATTTTTTTTTTGGTTGTCGTTGTTCGAGTCTATCAGCGATGGTTTGAAGTGTTTATGGGCCGTGGGCGAATGATATAAAAGACGTTGCTTCGTTAGACGCGCCATCGATCGGCGAGGCGCGTTCGTTCAATTATTGGGAAAGGACATTCTCTTCGGTGCCAGGATTCTTGCAAAATCTATGAGTTTATCTTTATTTAGCGCTCTGGTATATCGGATTCTCATTCACCTGGTACATTATGCATTAAGCGCGGATGATTCTTTCATGAGGTTTTACGTATCAGCGCGTATACGAGCTTTCGTAGTAAGTCTATTTTTTCAAGCTTCTGTTTGCATATTTTACCGATGCGGTGGGGAATCCTGGGTGGAATCGATATCGGTTTTGAGGACACTTGTTTTTTTATAAATCGTTTTCAAAGCGTGAATTCGCGATGAGCATTTATTGAAGGTTGGTGCATTGATTGTGTCAAATGCTGAACTAGTTTTTAGTAACGATTTCCTGCTGTCGAGTGAGATTAAAAAATATTTCAGATTGTATTTAGTGACTAGAGTTTGACCACAATTCTTACGTGAACTGCAATAAAGAATGTTGTATTTCGATATAAGGTAAAAAGATCTTAGCTTATAAATTAAAATAAAGATTTAACTTTTAAAACGTCATTCTTTCGCAAAGAGAAGCTTTATATAGTTTAACCGAAAAATTAATGTAAAGCTCAATAAGCCGCAAGTTTAAGCTCGCATCATACGACCTGACAAAAGTGACTTAATAATTCCACAGCTAAACATCCTCGTTAACATTGTAAAGCTCAAAGAACAGATCTTCCAAATTAAAAGTACAACGTCTATTTTATTATACCCAATATAATTGCAAAACAGTATACACATTTATACATAATTTATTTACTGCATATAGAGTATATTTACTACATAATTCTAATAAAAAATGAAAAAAAGCATTTTTTAACGCCACCGCGGCTTTCCGAAAGCCAAACGCCAATTTCAATTACGTGCGCAAACAGCTTCTTCAAATCATCCGAGCCCCGGTAGTGCGCCAAAGAAAACATCCTATAACGAGCCTTCCAGCTGCAAGCGGAAGTTTCAGCTCGCTCCCCGCCGCGGACTACCGATAAATCGAGCGATCTCCATGTGCTTTCTTCTTCCTTTTTTTTTTTCGCCGGGCCAATTGTTCGAAGCGGCGCATTTGAGAAGTGTTTCCTTGTTTCCGCGCGTCGGCGCAAAAAGCTTCCTCCTACCCGATAAAGCACGCGATCGCTCGCGAGAGGCGAAACGAGCAACCGAGAGTAAAAGGGCCTGGCGGGAAAAACCGGGCGCATAACTCAATTTCCGCGTGCTGAGCTTTTACCGGACGTACACCCGCCTGTTCACACACACACACGTACACACATACACGCACAGGCGCATCTCTGTGTATAAACGAACGTGCATGTATACTCGCGTGGATACACACACATGCACATATCCCTCTGTTAATAAATGTGCATACACACACTGCATACCCACTCATACATACACACACCTGCAGTCATAGATACATACACAGGCATGCAGTTATACACACACATGTAGGATAAAATCGTCAGTGCCGGCGCCTGGCGAAAACTGCGGAAGGACGTGTAGTATAGTAACGAGTCGAGGCGAATCGGCGAGTTTCTTTTGGCGCCGCCCGCGGAGGAATGCAAAAGCCGTGCGCTTTTTTGATTCGTCATATCTCACGGCTTCCATCCGCGTCGCTTTTTCTGCCCGCGGCTCATTGTTGCGGGGGATTAGGCGCGCCAGGGAATAAAGTAGTCTGTTTTGCGGGCGCACATTCGAACGATGGGGGGTGTTTCTTGCGGGTGGATTCCTCCCTCGTAATCTTCGACCTTTTTTTTTTTCGTCGACTCCGCCGATGCTGTTGGGCTAATAGGAGACACTTACGCTCGTTGGCTTCTATTTTCGCTTTGCGCTGGTCCGCGAGTGATTATTAGCGGGGGAAAGTTGCGCCGAGTCATTTTATACATACGCGCGCGCTCGATGATTTCTTGTTCGGTCAAGTAAGCGTGAAATTGAATAGAATTTATCAAAAATTTTTAATTCCATCGATTCTGCGGTTTCTTGGTAAAAAGGCGTGTAAGTGCAGTGCTCCTGGCTGAAGGGCGTGAGCGGCATGTTTGTTTTAAAGGCGTACAAAAAGTAGATTTTCTGTTTATTTCTTGAAAAATGATGCTCTGGTACCTTGACTGAATTTTCTTGTTGAAATTACCGTGATGCTGTTCGTAAAGATTGAGAAGATTCCAGCAATGAAAACTTTAAATTTCAAAGTTTTTAACTAAATTTTGGATTACTGTAGAACGAAGCTTTGTAGCTTTTGCAATTAAATTAATGTTTCGCGATTTTTACGAGAAAATCTGCATAATTTTTGTTGTTGCATAGTTTTTCTTGTCAAAGTTGCAAAGTTTCATTAAAGGCCCAATATTCAAGTAAGAATTACACTGATTTTTTGTTTAAAAGATTACAGTAGCTTTTTCAATGTTACACTGACTTTTTATAAAAGATTGTAGTTACTTTTTCAAAATTTTAGAGTCTTTTGTAAAAGTACGATGATTTTTCCGTACCAATTTGTTTCTCAATTCCGTTTTTTCATACAACGTTTACAGCGATACTCTGTAAATCTGAAAATATGAAATTCGCTTGAAAAATGTGAATAGTGACATATATATTTTACGTGAACAATCGTTCACATATTTAACATGTGAAAGGTTCTTTTTCACTTATTAAATGTCACTATTCACACTTTCCAAGTGAATTTCACATTTTCAGATTTACACGGTATTATTCGCTAATCGTACCATTACAGATATATAATATAATTATATCGGCTTATATAAGTTGTCCGATTTCTGCAGGACAATCAGTATTTTCGAGTTGCTTAACCCGATAGGCCCATTCGTGCATCAAAGGATATAATTGGCGAACAATTACCCCAGGAGCTTCACCGAATTTTTCACAACGAACATTCCGCAGTACAATCAACAAAACTTAATCGAACAAACTGAAGCATCCAAAAAATCCAGAAAAATGCCAGTTCTTTCACCATGCAGGACGAAGCCTCGTCAGAATCGACCGCCGCCGTTAAAAATTTTCACTTCACCCCTGCACCTCCGCGCGCTCGGATCGCCGATAACTCGCGGCGCTCTTATCGCTCTAATCTCCGCGGACAAGCGAAGCCTTCAGTCCCGCGTGAAGGATTCGGCATACCGCAGGCGAGCAATCCCCGCGGCAGGACATACAGCAAGAGGCGCGCGAGTGCGATGGCATCTCCCGGCGGGTGGAATAAAGCCTGCCACTCTCGGATGCCACACCAGAGCCTTCCTCTTTTTTTTCTCTCTCTCTCTCTCTCTCTTTCATGAGGCCCAGCGAACAAATAAGCCGCGCTCGTTTATCCGCAGGCGTCACGGTACGCCGGACTCGCGCGCGTGCCCATGCAAATGCCTAAGCACTCCCTCTCCCATATCGCGTGCACGTGCATTTTCGCGTCTCTTTCTCTCTCGTACTCTCCGACGGAGCGGATAGATTGAACAAATAGGAGGAACGTGCGTGTATATATACGTGACACGCCACTATACGGCCTTGTAAGGCCGCTCAAGTCTGAGAGAGAAAGAGAGAGATTGAGGGGGGGATGGGGGGGGGGGAATAAAGGTGCGCGGTGGCTCGTAAATACCGCGAGGTATATGCGCGAGAAAGCAGCGCGTTATACGCGGGTCCGGGTGGTGTATCGCGCTCGGCCACGGGACGGGGATATCGTTCTTTGTGGGGATTTTTCGATACGCGCGGATTTATAGGAGGTTTTTCGGCTCGCCGGGAGAACAAGCTCGAGCTTGATTTATCGAGGCTTTTCGTGGAATTATGAAAATGATGTAGAAAAGGTACAGGCTCGATGTTTTGAGAGAGAAAGCAGTGGATTTGTGGAGTTTTTTTACGCGCGGGACTATAACGGACGTTTTAATTTGAGCGATGAAGACGTCGGGAAGTGATACCCTTACGAGAACGACACGCCGAGTTTCGAATTATTTTTTGGAAAATCTCATGTAGATTCGTAGTTTTTAAATTGTAGTGATTGTAATTGCTTTAGAAGTCCATTTATTTGAACGATGAAGACGTAACAAATCTACAAATTATTTTGTTATCGTCGTAATCTATGACGTAAGGTATTAATATCGTACCCTGTTAAAAAAGAAAGCATTAAATTTAATTCAAATACTGGAAGCAAATTTTATCGACGTACGTGAACTTTACTGAATTTTTACTAAATGTAATTAAATTTACATTAAAATTCATGTAAAAATGAACTAAATTAATGTAAAAGTTCATGCACGTCGATAAAATTTGCTTCCAGTATTTGCATTAAAATTCATGCAAAGTTTTTTTTTTAAATAATGCAGTAATTATTATTTTAGAAATCAATTTTTCTATTCTATGTAAGAATAAATAACGAATAAAAATGAGTCGTTGAATATAATCAATTGTAATTGGAGACATTGTATAATTAGCAGTTATACTTTCGTTATCGCAGCTTCCTATAAAAGTCAGTGTATGAAGCTCTCAGTTTAAAGTTAGATGTCTAAAGGCAGCTGCTACTTGTGTTTTAATTTTTAATTGGATCGTAACTAAGTCACTATAAAAATAAATTACAATGACAAATCACTGTATATATATATATATATATATTTCGTAGATTCTTACCGCGGCTTATAATTTTTCAAATAAAAAAATAATTAAATTTAAATATAGCTTTATTGTAAATATGCTTTTCAAATAAAAAATAGTAACAATTTTTTTTTTATGGAAGACGATTTAAATAATTTGGCCTAATCACTGTTTCTATTATTACGAAACTGAAAAACCACAGTCGCGGATCACGGAGACGAGCTAAAAATAGAAAGAGCGCGCGATAAAAGTTATTTGTACGACCGCAATCTCAAATTTTTACAATTCATCAGCGACGAATAAAAAATTTTATTACCGCCGATCGTCGTACGATTAGACGCTCTCTATCTCCTTCTTTCTCTCTCTTTCTCCTGGCGACGATGCCGGTCCTTTCAATCATTGGAAAAAGGCTTTTTTTGCACGTTGTTTATTTTCCTCCCGGGGCGATTAATGAAAGCTGCATTTCGGATCCCTTTGAGGCGGCCGGCGGGATCCGGGCCCGCGACAAAGCCTTTACGAGCAATTTGCGATTGCCCTTCGAGTGGCTCTTGAGTGGTTTATGTCACCGTTAACCGGCCTCCCCCTCACGCGCGCCTTTTTATTCCCCTCGGCGTGATTTACGGGTCGCGAGGGACGTTCGGCAAATTTATGGATGATTCGAAAATTGTTGCCTTTTGAAAGGTGCGACGGCCTCGAATTCATTGGGTTGTCTAATAGTATGTGGCGGTGTTCAATAAATTAAGCGTGTCAATATGTTAACAGCCTCATTCCCAATCGGAATATACAAGCGTTATTAGAAGAAAAATAGAATTTTGTATATTTTTTTGTGTTTCTTCCTCATTAACACTGTCAATCTTTTTTTTTTTTAATTTTCTCGCGTTGAACTTTTACTTTTAATTTTGCACTTCGTTCGATCTAACGGAATAAAGTTACAGGTACAGCATTCTTCAGTAAAGAGTAAAATTCTATTTTTAGTTATGATAACTTAAGTGACGTTTTATACAGTTTGTATGAAGAAAATTTTTACTTTCTTTTACTTTTACTCTTTGCACTGACAGAAGAATTATTAAAATTTGTTTAGAAACAAATAAATTCATTTAGTTTTAACGAAATGATTACTTGATTCAAAGAAATATAATAAGTATATGGTTAAAATTAACAAATTCTTTTTCTTTAAACGTATTCATACGAAAAAATATTAATTCTCTCCCATACACGAGCGATCCGCGACGTATAAAGTCCGCTAATAAAACTGGTGTAATAAAAAACAAATTGCATAAAAATAAAAACACAATAAAAATTAAAAAGAAAAGTTACTCGTCAAGAACGATAAGTCCCGGGCACCGAATGTCTTAAAAATCACCATCCAGAATGGGAAATAACAGGAGGCGCTTGTAACGCGCTCGCAGCGCAACAAATTGGTTTCCATTATATTTATAGGCCCTGTCAGGAAAGAGAGAATTTCCATGCGCGCATTGAAATTATGTTATTGCTAAAACACAAACTTATAAAGTTACGATGCAAGCGCAGCTACTTACGCTTCCCGCTGGTGACAGATGCAAAATAAAAAAAGCAAGCCCGGCTTCGACCGCAAAGCGATATACCACTTTCTCGCGGGCGGTTACTCGATGCAAGGGAGAGGGGAGGAGATTTAGAACGATAATCGCTGGTGAAAAAAAAAAGAAAAAAAAAAAAATTGAAATCGCGATGGTGCGCCCGGAGCTAATTCAAACAATCCGTCGGCGCTGCTGCCGTTTCGCGGCTGTCAATTAACCGGGCGTCGAGAGGGTGCCGCGACCCAAAGGAAGTCGAGTGCGCCGCTTTTTTACTCCTTGGAGCGGGGAGTCGACGCCACGGCGAATTTCTCAATGTTGTTTTAAACGGTGAATTCGGAATTAGTTATGCATTCGACGCGATGTGTTTTTGATCTTTTTTTTCAGTTCGCCGGGTTCGAGTGGCTTTCAATGATTGAGAGTGTCAACTGGATCCGTTAGTAAATGTTGGTAGGTTCGTAGTTACGCAAGTTCAATTTTTTTCCTTCCTTTTTTTTATCAAAGAGAGAGTCATTTTTCATGATTTTTGTTGCGAAAAACTTTGGCTCGAGAGCACTGCGGGAAAAATTAAAAAAAAAAAGAAGAAAAAAACATTAAAATTAACGCTCATTAATTTTTAAAGAATGATACGAGCGTTTCGCAATGAAGTTAAAAATTCTTCGTGATTAATTGCTTCAACTAATTTTTCTTCTTGTTTTTTTTTTGTTCTATCCGTCTAACGAAGTTGAACCATACTAATTCTTTAAAAAAAAAAAAAAAAAGGAGACAGTCGGTAATTAATTTCACTTTCGAAACAATTTCCACGCTAATTGTATGCAGCCCTTCGGCTCATCAATAACCCATCCAGAAACTTCAAAATTTCAAATTCAAATTCTGTTTGGACTTTTCCAGCGACTGTACGCGCGCCTGTCAATGAGAGATTTATACACAAATAACCGCTAGTGAAAACAGCTGATTGGAAAAAAGCCCGACTCGTTACAAAACGCGGCCACACACTTTCATTTTTCATCGGCGTGAAAATATTCCGCCGAGACGCCCGCGACGATCCGAAGATTATTTTGCTACGCGAGAATTAATTACACGCCGCGGCGCCGAGACAAAAAAAAAGAAAAAATAGCAGACGGTCATATTTCACGGCGAATCTCGGCGAGCAGCCTATCTATCCCAAGGGGAGGGTGTCCCAAGATAAACGGGCAATCTCGCCTCTCGGCCGATATTGTGCCGATCTCGCGGTAATGAGGCCGTTCAGCGATGACGGCTACGCGCCAGGAGCAGGTCCTTCATCTTCCCCTTTGCCGCGGCTCGATTGCTCAGCGCGTACACCTCTCCCCGCGATACAGGACGAAACAGGTGATTACGAGGGGAGCCCTCGGCCGCGGCGCGTAAATTTAGAAGCGATTCACCGGCGTTTAGGATAAGTAGTAGGGGACGACTCGCTGAAACGAGGTGGGACAAAGCTTCGGAAGCTTCTCTTGTTCGCTAAATTGCATGCGTCTTGCTGACGTTCGAATTGTTCTGCAAATACGTTGATTGCGACGCTGCTGTTGTGGAGAGGAACTGGAGATAAAGGGATATTTCTGGAGTAATTTAATTTGAAATTGATATTCGTGTTTTTCTTACTCAACGGCGTTAGGTAATCATTTCCGTGCAATTATAAAGTAATTTTACAACATTTTTAAATGCACTTTCTTTGTGTATAGAAAGAACTGTAGGTACTCTCTAAATCTGAAAATGTGAAATTCACATTGTGTGAAAAATCGTTCACACATTTAGAATGTGAACGGCTTTTCACGTATTAAATGTCACTATTCACATTTTCCAAGTGAATTTCACATTTTCAGATTTACACGGTATATGTACAATTTGTTATTTATTATTTATTACCATAAAGCAGAACATTGAAAAAGTTGGGTAATTTTAAGTAAAAATGATCTACTTGATAAATATATCTTTCAAATTGCATGATTTTATTTGTGTCTAAATAAATCTAAATTTATTTAAAAAAAAAACTTGATTCAAAGGAATATTTAACAAGTACTATAAATCAAATTAAATATTTACTTGAATAAAGATGCATGTGCAAAAATAATATATAAATTTAATATTATGCTCTCTAAAAATGGATATTAGTCAAATTAATATCAAATAAATTAATGTACACTTTTACGCGATAAGTCTTTCACAAGGCGATTAACTTATCACGTAAAAAATGTATATTCACATGAATACATCGTAGAAAGCGAACGACTGATAATCACTAATCAAATTTCTACCAGAATACTTTATATTAATAATAATCTTACCAGAAAGGCAACTATTTTTACATAAATTACTTGTACTTTGACTACAAATTTTCGTTCAGACTATAATCAAAATACAATTTTACTACAAGCTTTTTCCAATATACTAGATTATAGTGTTTTTTTCTATGAAGAAATTTTATTACAATAATTAATTATCCTTAATTTTTTCTATAAATGAATAGATTTGAAAAATTTTAAAACGAAATATCTTTATTACTTCATTATTACACGTGAATAAAAAAAAAAAATGAAAATTATGTTACTCAACCTCGATAGCGATCGTCGATGTCGATCACTGACGCAATGCCTGAGGTGAGAATCGGATGCTCCCACTTCGCCGGAGGATGATACACATAGTGCGCCTCGCACAAGCAGATTTCGACTTCGCTACACCTCGAAGCGTACGTACGCGTGAGTTTAATGGCTTGGATATAAACTCCTTGATATTGATTGATGGACGATTTTCTCCAGGAATGTAAAGTTCGAGGTCGCCCGGAGAGTAGCATTACGCTTTCTAATCGCCGTCGTCCGTGATCTTGTAAAAATTTATGCATATATACACATAACGTTTGATATCTCGCAATTTTCTTCGTTACGGACTCTCGATCGCGTGCACGTTTTAATTTCGATCCATATAAATAATGTTTTTTTTTTTTTGTTAATTCGTACATTGCACGTAACGAGCACGTCGACTGAAAATTTTTAACATTGAAGAGATGCCAGCCAGTTTTGTTGATGAGATAATGATCGATCATCGATGACTCTGGATTTTAACGAGTACGACCTTCGAGATTAATTATTACTGTGGTATTTGCGGTTTTGTATTCAAATATTTTACTTTTTTTTAAAGGTTACTTGATTTTTATGTGAAAAAAATTTTGATCAGAATAGACGCGCCTTTTTTGTTTGAATTAAATGAATTAAATTAAAAAATAAATGTACGACAAGAACAATAGGAAAAAAAGTGAAATGTATGTATTAACTTTCTTTTCAGAAAAAAGCACATAAGTATACTCATACGGAAACCATATTGGTACGCTTTAAATTTTAATGCAATATACTAATACCAAACTAATTTTTATAAGTAGCGAGTCCGAAGAATGCATTAAGAGAGGAGATTACACAAGCTCGCAATTTTTCAAAAAAGTGTGATTGTTTTTCGTAATAATTACGGTAATTAATCCATATAATTACCATACAACCAAACGCTCGTAATTATAACATTTAATACAATGTTTACGCATTCCTTTCAGACACGAACCCATAAAAAAAGGCATTTATCCCACATTTTAAGACAATTCACGTCAATAAAAATCAACGCACCTACGAAAAAAAAAAAAAGAAAAGAAAAGTCCGCATTAATACCGCACGCATTGCTCGCATGCCTCGACCGGCGAAATCCTAAACCGCCTCCATAAACCTAACCCCGGCGATGTGCAATTAGAAATTAGTAGAACAACATAGAGCCTCTCAAAAATCCCACAATCTTCCCATTACAAGGAGCGCGCCAACGTAAAAAAAAAACCATCGAGGTTAAACCATTACTTCGCGTGCCCCGGTGCAACAACAAAAAAAACCGCTAAACGTCCCGGGAGTATTAAAAGAGGCCCCCCGCGCAATGTGCACGCAGCATTTACGATCGTCATTTGGAGCGTGTGCGCGGAACTTTCGATCGGCGCGCGCGGGGGGCACCGAAAAAAAAAAATGTTGGGCCCCAAAGTGACGTAAGGCCCCTTGTCTCGGGCGTCGGTTTAATCGTGCGCTCCGACCGATCAAAATTTGACGGTGAAACGCTGCCTCCGAGGCGATTCCCGACGCGGCCTATACGCTCCTTATCTCCTTTCTTTTTTCCTCTCCTCGATTTTCGGTTTCCTTTTTTTTTTTCACGCGGGCCGATCGCTCTTGCCGCGTTTAAACGTCTCCCGATCGTAGCTTTGATAAGGCTGCGCTTGTAAATTGGATTGACATTCGTAACGTCAATCAATTGCTGCTGTAATGTGGAAAATTATGCGTAAAAATCGTTCGGCGTTAAATCGTTCTCGATCATTTAAAAAAAAGCGCGCGTTATGAAATTATCGAGATAAGCCGCTTTGTGGAACTTTTACTGTCATTAGCTGACTCGATTATCATTTCGTATTATCGCGCTCCGCGTTCCTTTTCCACTGGCTAATTTGCCGCGCTGTTTGTTACCGATCCTAATTCGTTTTACTATAATTTTGGACGGATATTCATCGAAGTAAGTGGGATTTATAATATAAAAACGGTCAAAATAATAATATATACCTTTTTAATTCCATTTCTATTTTTAGCGATTAAAAATCGATGATTTACTATCGACAGATTCATGATTTAGATTTGTGTGTCACCAGGTAGTCATTAGAACAGTAGCAACTCTGATACCGTAAGTCATAAACCTTCTATATAAGAACCGATCGTAATTACAGAATCAATAAATCTTGTAGGGATAGCTATGCACTTCGTTTTTTACCGCGGAAACAAGTATTATTAATTTAATAATTGCAAATTAAATTCTTTGCGTATAGTGTCTATATCAGTACTGCATAGTTGCAGTTCATTTTCTGTACCGTTTAGACTCATTCGAAAGTGTAACCTGCAATCAAATATCTTACATTCTAATTTAAGTGTATTTTTTATCGTTACTGTGTTTTTACAATAAAATTGAAAAAATTTAATTGAATTTGTAATTACTCCATTTTTAATACACTATTAAATATAATATTAGTATTAATTACAGTTTTTATTGGATTAAAGATTGTAGTTAAATTTATTAAAAAATAAATGCAAACAAACAGTGATATACAAAATTCTACGCTACTTACTTAACTTTTAAGAAAAAAAAATTATTTTTCTTTTATAATAAATGTGAGTGTAATAAATTTAATGCGCTATCTAAAGTTGTATTAGTGAAAATATACTATAATTACTGAATTTTCACTAAAAATTAATGGAAAGACCTTCACGATTTAGATATTAGTGGAGCATCGTCTACTAATTTTAGTGATATTTCACTAATTCAATTTTACAAGGCGCATGTACTCTTTTTTAACTAAATTACTAAGAACCTTTATTACCGCATTAAGGAATAATTCTGATACACGAAAAAAAAAAATAAAAAAATTAATTAAGCCAAGTCCTATCCATAAATTTCTTCATTCCTTTATCCTACTACAGCGATGCACATATTATATATATAGGACTTATGGCTGAGCATAAAAGAAAAACTCCGAAGCACAGGAAGAATTTTAAAAGCTTCTTATCGCAAAATTTTCATACACAAATGGAGCGCGATAACTGCAAGCGGACCCCCAATTGTGCGAGGAACATAAAATTTCAATGAATAACGTCTCGCTTATCATGACGCAAAATAATCTCCTCGAAAGCGCCTCTCGCATCGTCGGCCGAATTTCAATGATCCCATCAAGCTGCGACCTCATCAACGCCGTATCAAAACTCCGCAGCGCAAAATCCCATTACCCATAATGTCCATCACGGTGCGCTCCTCCTCGCGTGACGTTCTAACGAGACACCGGCGTCGCCCACCCGAGCACGGCAATTTCGCGTCCCGTCGACGACGCGCGCTCGCCCTGCCTCCCTCCCCCGTCGAAAGTGAAAGGCTGATAAAGCACCGGCTGCTCTCGCTCTAGGCGAGTTTCGCCGATGCACGCGCACCATCCGGTGTGTCAGTGGAACAAGGACTTCTGGTGAGCAGCGACGACGACGACGACGAATGCCCCGAGCGTCACTCGCGTGGAGGTGGATATAGAAGTCCTCTAGCGAGAGATGGATAATCTGAAAATAAGTGTCGTAGGTTGAAGTGAAAATTTTATTGATTCTTCCGTACAAAATTATTTTACCGATTTAATTGACTATTTATAGTTGTCTCTGAAAAAAATTATGTAGATCCAAGTAAAAATTTGTTCACTCTTCCTTACAAAATTATTTTTATTGATTTAATTGATTATATAGTTGTCTCTGAAAAAAAGTGTTGTAGGTCGAAGTGAAAATTTTGTTGACACTTCATTACGAATTAATTATTTTATTGATTCAACTGTATATTTATAGTTGAATTAACAAACATTTTAGTGAAAAGATCGATTTAATTTAGAATTTTACCTTTTACTGACGTCTAAAATGCAAATGTGTATGAGTATTAGTAAGATTTTTCAATTTTAGAATTAAAAGTATGCAAAATCAACAACGTTTCGGTCCAAACTTCATTACTTCATCATAAAACTGTCTTTAATTAATCGTAATTTGATTATAGGGGCTAATAAAAACGAATTGAAAAGAATCTCAAATGAGTCAATTTAATGATACGTAACTTACAGATGACAAAAAAGTTTGTCAATCTTGTAGATACACCAAAAAATTGTCTCATTGTAAATATGCACTCAAAAGATTTGTTTTGAGCTTTTGTGTCCTCCCTTCCTTTATAAAGTCCATGGACACACACACGCGCGTACACCCACGTGGAAATCCACCCACACACACACACACGCGCGTACACACACTCCCTATACGCGCGCAGATGCATATAAGTAGGATATGTTGTACACGCCAAATCAGCTGGAGTAAAGTAGAGTGAAAATTCACTTTACTGGAGTCAAATTTTCACTCTGTTTTAATTTAATTTAATTTATTTAAAACCAGAAAAAATTACATAAGTAATTTCTATGGAGGTAAATGTTATAGAAAATTAACGCTCTTGATATAGCGAAATAGAGTGATTTTTTGACTCTTAAGTAGAGCAAATGGTAGGGACTTAGCTAGTAATATGCTACTCTACCTTTTTACTCTTCTAGTTTAGTTTTTAGTAACTTTACTCTACTTTCGACTGAATTTAAATCACTCTATTCGCGTCGAGTCAAATTCGACTGCAACAGAGTAAAATTTAACTCTACGAGTGTTTCACTATAAACTAAAAGTGGAATTTGACTCCAACCGTTTTAGCGTGTACCCATTTATGCGAGTATGCGTGTAAATAGATGGATACAAGATGTAGCTAGATCGAAGATAGGGGGAGAGGGTATAAAAAAAAAGAAAAAAGGCGAGCGAAGAAAAGCACGCGTTCGCGATTTGAAGGATGGGTCGCGCGAGTCGCTATCGATCTCGGAGGCCCCGGGTGATTGATAGGCTTGGCGTATACGCTTACGGGCCGTATGGCCGCGCGGCGCGTACCGCCGGGCGAAAGGCATTTTTACGCTGGCCCCCGCTTATTTGCGCCGCGGAATGAGAGATGGGGTAACACTGGGAATGACTATTTTCGTTGCGAGCCTCCTTTTTTTGCGCGGATTTTAGTGCGGGGGAATGTGGATAGTTTACTGCGCGTGGTATTTTAGTTTCTAAACGGCCCGATTGTTTATGCGGAGGCACGTTCTTTATTGCATAATTACTATGAAGACGTAAGGCCTTATAGTTTATTGATGGATGCGCCGTAAATTATATTAAGGCAAATAGTGTAAATCATTATTCGCTGAGGCAAAACTCGCGGGTCAACATTTGAATGAAGCGTCGATCAATAAATTCGTGCGAATAATAATTTAAAAATGTTAAGGTTGTTAATAAAAAGTGTTTGCTGATTTTATTCATTTTTTTTACTATTTTGGTAATCTATGGGATTGAAGTTTCACTGATGATTGTATCAAGATTCTTGAAGTCGGCTTAATTTATTTTTTTTTTATTGATTTTAGTAAAATATCATCGCTTCTCCAGAGTTATAGAGTCTTGCAAGGTGAATTATGTACGGATATAGTAGTGACTATAGTGAAATGCCCAAAACAATATTACAATATGCTGATTAACAAACAAAGATACCGACACGGTCGTCAAATAAATTTCAGATTAAACTACTCCGAAAATCAACATATTTTGACGTGAATTTAATATTTGAATTTGAATTGCTAAACAAGTTTGTATAATAAGTAAATTAACGCAATAATCAAGGATATAAAGTACTCTGAAATTCATTTCCAACGTGAGTGTTAATAAAAATGGAAATTAGGTTTTGATTGATTTTTTAAACACATAAATTACTTACTCAACTTAAGCATTCTTCTGCACATCGATATTGTTTCGAAGACTGCGTTTATTATTTACTACGTGGAAAAACAAAATTTACTAAAATTTTAATAGCCACTAC
This sequence comes from Sycophila sp. Sp_5, assembly GCA_018906775.1. Lineage (NCBI taxonomy): Eukaryota > Metazoa > Arthropoda > Insecta > Hymenoptera > Eurytomidae > Sycophila > Sycophila sp. Sp_5. Next base: position 560,780 of record JACCID010000054.1, on the reverse strand, counting down.
TAACGTCATCATATTATTGAAAAAATTAAAAGCATTTATCGTAAAATTTATAAAATCTACTTATACCCCACCGGAAAATTTAGGGATTATTGTTCAGAATATGTTAAATTAAAATAGAATTGAACATACTCTAGGCAATAACTTCTAAATTTTCCAGGCAAAGTTTAGAAAAAGTTTTTTTAAATCACAGTGAATTTTGAAAGAAACTACCTTCTAAAATTGTATTAGTTACATTTTACTAAAATCAGTGAAAAATGCTCCACTAATACCTAAATCGTCAAGCTTTTTCCACTAATTTTCAGTAAAAACTTACTAATTATAGAAGTTTTTCACTAATTCAACTTTAGATGCTAAGTATAATAAATTTTACAATAACCTAGTGTGTAGCCAATAGTTACAACAATATTAGCCTCGAAGAGCATTAAAACCGACAATAGCCATATTCACTAGCAAACTTTTCTCCCTACAAAATATAAAGAGTACATTGGATTCTAGTATATAAAAATCCTCACATTTATCACTCGCATCCAAACTAACAAAAAAAAATCGTTTTAACGAACAATAAAAATCGAAACGATCGATCACCACGAGGCGATGGAAACCTTTTTCCCAGAAGCACCTTCCGCTCGGCCCAGTTTCTCGCCGTGGCCTCGATCGGTCCATCGCGCCGCAGCAGGGGAATTTTCGTCGCTCCCCCGGCATCCTCGACCGCGCGGTCGTTGGCCTATACTTTAGCGGCGGTTCGCGTGCTGTTGACCCTTTTTCCGGCGCGCCCGCGCGCAGGTGATCCGAGAAGGGTCCTCCGCAACAGGTACGCGGATGCGCCCCCGAGCGATCATATGGCGCGCGGAGGCGGACGCGGGAGCCTTTGAAATTCATATCTACTTGCGTGGGACCCTCTTCCTTTTCACGTGTTTATCCTCCTGGTGTTTTGTAATGGCACTTTTTCGGGGAAGCGGCGCCGATGAGAATTTCGATGGTGAAACGCCTCGTGCGAGCTCGTCAATGAGTTATCAGATTTTATTTGATTTCTGTATCGATTTAACAGTGGCCGTCGATTATTTAATTTATCGTGGATTGGTTAATGATTGAGTCATCAACGTTGCGTTATATACACTGATAGAAAAAAATCCTTTGATTCAAAGTGAGTGTCTTTAAGATAAAGCCGTGAGCATTTAATATAGTCCAAAAGCATAAATATTAGATGTTAAGAAACGGTGTATTAACTATTAAGCCATCCACGGGATTTTTCGTCGTTAAAGATGGTCAAGCATTAACTATTAAGAAATATTTTTTTGTTTCAAGTACCATGAAAAAAGTATTTCTCAAAGGCGCGAAGATTTTGGGTCAAAGGATCTTTTCTATCTGTGTAGGAGTCGTGCGTTGCAATATTAAGTGATTGTATTTTTGAATGTGGGTACATCGATTTGCAGTAGAAATTCTCTTGAATAAGTACAACGTTTAGCGTAAAATAAATTATATGAGAAATTTACTTTTTTGTTCGAACAATTAATTTGAGATTTTGCGTACAATGAAAAGATTTTTAAGACTTAAAAGCTGTCATTAATAATCTCTAGACTTTCTGTTTGTCTCTTATAATTGCGTCTGTATTTTATAAAGTGTACATTAGCTAGAAATCTTTCTGAAATTATTGTAATCTTTTCACAATTGCAATGAATTTTTACAATGTACTTCTTAGTCCGTAATATTCGTACTAAATTAAGTAATTAAAATAAATAAATAAATAAATAAATGAGTAAAAATCATTAAAATGAATAACAGTGTATCTCAACGGATTTTATTCGTTGAAAAAGCGTAATAATTTTGATAGATCGCAGTTATTAAGCATTCAGAATTATTATTATTTTTTTTTTCATAAAATATTCAGCATGCTCTAATGCGAAATACGATTTATGTTCGTCGTGTACGTTGGCATACGCGCAGGCATAAACCGCCGCGCCTTTTATGCCCTTTTGCAGCGCGTGTACTTGTCCGTTGCTCGTATTACCGAGCAATTACACCTGCAGTACATACTAGCGTGCGGTCACAAATACCCCTCGATCAAAGGCACCCTTTTCAGGGCTTCGCTCGAAAAGAAAAAATTTGGCTCATGCTCGAAAGCAATAATTGCGGGGACCGTAATGCGAATTTGCGTTTTTAAAGTTTTGCGGCTTGTAAATTGTTGGGTAAGCTTTCGTCCATACCAATATGCTGCTTAGGCTTTATAATGTCTTACTTACCCCCGGAACCCCTAATTTTTGCATTCAATAAGGAAAACAATTTTTCTTAACGGATGTACCCTTTGGTCAGTGCACTTTTGGGTTACGTTGACCTCTTTGCAATTATCAGTGCATATTTTTTCATTTTAGCAGAATTTTTTTATTGATTCATTGTCGAATGAAACGAACTTATATCAATCGTACACTTTGATTAAGAAATATTTTTTATTTATTTATATATACAAATTTTATACAGTCACTGTATATACAGTTTGCCGCGCATGCAGTTTTATACAACTGTAAACCATTGTACAGACATTCTATATAAAATTATTTAGCAATATGATTACAAATTGCAATTTACAGAATCATTTTTTAATCCAAACTGTGTACACTGACTATATACAAATTATATATAAATTGTATCCAATATTTTCACATGGGATTCATTTGAAAAAAGTGTTAATAAAGAAAATAAAAAACTGTAACTAAAAGTAAATTAAAGTAACATATAGTATTCAGTTTAGTAAAAACTTTTAATAATAAAAATCCTCTCGATTAAAATATAAATAGATTAAAAAAAATAAAAATTTATTTGAACATTTTTACAAATCGTTATCGAAGATTCGAAATTTATTTTCAACTGGATGAAAGCTTATCTTTTATGGATGCCTAATCGTGTAGATATCGTTTCTACAAATTATGACGAATGGATGCACGCGCATTCGATCACGAGCGCACGCCATTATGTCCCCGGTTAAAACAGCCGCATAAACAGTACAGTCGAGGCGTGTTCCACTTCATACATATATGCGAAAAAATGTAATCCAATTTTCCGTAAAAAGATGTTTAATGAGTAAACTCTCATTACTCGGCGTGCGCTCGCGAAAAATGTAGTAAGCACGCGTGTGCTCACACGCGCGCGCGCGCACACACGCGCGAACGTGCGCGAGCTCGTGCTTTCTGGCATCCGCTGTCGGTGAGTTGCGAAATTGAATTTAATTGGGAGCCGCTAAGCTATCCTTAAGGTGCACTTCACTTATCTCTGTATAAGCAAGGAGATCAAACGGTCGCTCGCGCTTATAAGAATGGCTATAGTGGTGTGCGCGCGCGCCCCGAGTTAAGTGTTACGAGCTTCTAAGTGCAATCGCGAAAAACTGCGAAGCTGGTCGCTGCATGCTGAAGTTTAAAGAGAGAAGCTAAACGAATTTTTTTATCGTTACTGGCAAAATTTAGCCCCGCGTTCGCGCGTTTTTTTTTTAATCTGCTTTTTGTACGGTTAATTTTTTTTTTTAAATTTGGCGCGATTTTTTTAAAGAGATAATGTCAATAATCGCCAAAATTGAAAAATTCGCCGAATGTATGCAAATCAGGCATCTAATCACTTACAGGTATCTTGGAGACTAATTACCATGCAAATCTAAAAATGTGAATTGTAACATTTAATAAGTGAAAAGCCGTTCACATGCTAAATATGTGAACGATTTTTCACATAAAACATGTCACTATTCGCACATTTTTACAGTGAATTTCACATTTTCATATTGAGAGAGTAGAATCACTCATTCTAATCTAAAACTTTGTTCTAGAAGCTTCACAGAGGCTATCACTTTTTTAAGAGAGGATTATAATTCTTATATTCAAGCGTTTTTGTTTTACTGTTGAATTTGCCTCTTAATAATCAGAAAATGTTTCGTGTCAAATATCTACTACTTACTATTTAATAAGAATGTGAATGAATTTTGACAAGCATAATTTTGTTAATCACATTTTATGAAAGAATATTCACATTTTATGATTTACAGGAATGCCTTATTATGTACAATGAATACGAACGTATTTGCACGTAATCCTCATTCAGTCGAGTACGCGCAATTGCGCATTTTACTTTTCATTGAAATGCAATTAATGGAAAATCTTATACGCATTATTACAAAATTGCGGAAAAATCACGCGGGCATACTCGCGTCCATCGCCGATAGAATTGTACAAAATTACCTCGGCGTAAACACTCGCACAAATGACGGGCCTTTTTATGGGCAAACAATGAAAATTTCATTAGCCCTCAGGCACGCGCCTTGCGCTATCGGCGTTAGCGGCGACAAATGCGCGATAAATCGCAACACGTGTACCGCGCTGAGTACGTAACAACACCAAGTGTTGAATTAAAAGCATTTCCCGGCCGACGGTGGAAGGGGATCGCGTGCGATCGGAGCATTTCCAGCGCGGGCGTCTTGTCTTTAATCGCGGGTACACATAACCGAGCGATGCGCGCAATTTTTAGGATGTCTCGTGTATAATTGTTAAAAGTTTGACTCAAATTTTGTCCACGATTTTTACGTAAAATTTTCGCCGATATATATTACGCATCAGTTAAGACGATGGCTACGTGGGTCAAATATTTGCAATTGTCAAAATTTGGCAAAAGCTTTCTATAAAAAATTTTGTTAATCATTAATTAAGTTAGAAAAGTTTAGCCAAAATTCATGTTTGGCGATCGTTGATATGAACATGGGCATTCGGACTTTACCGAACATTGCTTCTTATATTTTATAGAAGTTTGTATAGATCCGTGATATAAACGGATAAATTATCGCTCAAGTTAGAGAGAAAAATTCTTTACATTTATTTGTTTTTAACGTTCGTCATGTGAACGTCTTTTAAATTTAAGAAAAACTTCATCGGAAGTTTGTATAAGGGATTGTAAAATTATGTATTATTTAGTCTCATTGTCCATGTTCATATCAACGACTGCCAAACAGGAACTTTGGGTAAACTTTATCCTAACTTGAATTTTTTTACGCGGGTTCACATACCAATATAGTGAAAATTTTACATTTCAGATTTAGAGAGAAAAGTTTGGGTCAGTCTTTTAACATTTGCCCTCGAGGGAATCGAACTCGCGAGTCGTGTTTGACCTCCGTTCACGATCGACAGATGGAAAGGGGCAGCGGAGGCTCGTCCGTACATTACGTCGGCGACAGGATGATTACGCGAGGTAAGTGACTTCGATGGTTTCTAGTTGCGGTGTACGCGCACCTGACTGAACCAATTGTCGGCAGCGAGCCGGGGATTATGGAGATGAGGTGTTGAACTTTCAGCGGCGTACTTTTCGAGCTTGACGGATGACGAGGTGAGAAAACGTTTTGTTTTGATCTCAGGCGCGTTGGTTTCGCTATTGATCGATGAGTTGCACATGCGAAGTAATTATTTAAAAATGATCTTTGTTTATTCTATGCATGCGATTTAAATAATCAATCGAATCCTTTTTACAGATCAAATTTTTTTTCTACAACTACATAGGCTTTGCCTTTTTCAATAATATTTAACAGTTATTGCAGTAGTACGAAATGTATAAACTCTTTAAAGTAGAATAAGTGCAATTTTCACTAAGTGTGAAAGTGACTACGTTTTTTAAGTTGAAATAAATAAAATATTGTCATTTATTTTAGCAGAGATTATTTTTTTGCGAGTTTCAGTTATTCTATAACTAAAATTTTCTTATATTATTTTTTTATCATTAATCTTATTTATGTCATCTTTTAAAAAAGTGTATAATTTATTCTACATGAAAGTCTCTTTTTTTTTGTCAAGACTATATAAATAAGTACCTTAATACACTCTTAATATAAATGAATTTTTAACTTATTTTAAAAGTGACTATTTTTCGTGTATAAATAAATAAACTTTTTACTTTTCATTATAACGATGCAGACATTCGATAAAAACCTTACACACGAAATTTACTTTTACAAGAAAAATCCTTTAAAAAAGAAACACGCACGAAAAGTTAAACGACAGAGAATAACAATTAAATCCACCTCGTCAAGCTAAATTCGTAAGGACAGGAAGTTTCACCGCTGCAAAAATGTAATCAATAAATCCATCCATCAAACAGCGCCTGTGGGTATAACGATCGAAGCCAAAAAATCTTGTCGTACAGGCGTCACTTTTCAATCACTCCTTAATCCTAGAGTCCCGCCGCGCAGGCGCCAATCTCGCGGCGAAAAAGGGAAGTCAGAACGACGATCAAATAGGCGAAAAAGACCGGCCAAATTAATAGTCTATTAAAAGGAAGCGACGCTAGGCGGCCGCCCCTCTCCCCTCTGAGGAGGGAATGAAATAAAAAAAAAAGACGAGGAAGACTAATCGCGTGCCCTGCGACGAGGCGCTCATCGCGTCGGGGTGTCCGCTCAAGAAAGTCCAACGGTACATCGCGAGTCTTCGAAATGAAAAATCCCCCCTTTTTTCTGCGGTTCGACTTTAATTAGTACGTAGTACGAGAGTTAATCTGCTGGACGTGAGGCTCTCCGCTGCTTTGCATGTGTGTCGCGCGTCTGCCGTTCTGATTGGAATTTGTCAAAAAGACGGTCTTGACCGTTGAAGCGGCTGGACACGGCCGCTGTGTAATTATTTTCAGTTTCTGTGGCGACTAATTAATTTGTACTCTCTTAGCGCGAATGTTGTCCTGCATCGGGAAAATGTAGAAGAATCGAATGCACGTGTGTTTTATGAACGCGAAGTTTTTTTTTTTGTTGAATATATATCACGGCTGCTATAAATTCGTAGATACTCGGGATCTTTAATCAATTTTTAATGAATTCATAATTTAACCTCTAGATGCTTCTATGCGATATTTAATACAAAATTATCTCTGACTATAATTACACTGTGTGTATACATAGCTTAGCAACTGCACGCTTCATAGATGCTTTATAAACTTATGTAAAAAGGAAGTAAAGCAATGTGGTAAACCGATTTCCATTTATTTTATATATATAAAATTTTTTACTCTAAATTATGTCTATGCACGTGAATTTCTCTCTTCGCTGATAAAATCTGTATACCCTCATTATTCGATCGTAAATCACGTTGTATTATAATTTTTTAGATTAGACATTAAACTATGATACTTTTTACAAAAATTTATAACGTCTACTTTAGTAACAGTTAGAATATTTATAATGTATTAGTGATTATTTCATTAATATATAATTAAACAATCACACAACTGAATTATTAAAAATAAAGTTTTATACTTTGAATTTTAATTTTTTAAAATCTTGTGCAACATACTGTCTGTTCTCTCATAAAAAAAGACGAGCTTAAAAAAAGTAAAGTCAACTATTCTTATTTTTGATTGATTCCAACTTGTTCGTGTGATTAATCGTCTATCTATGTCTAAAATACAAGCAATCAGCATGTCGACGTGTGAAAACCAGAAAGATAGAAATATTTGAAAGAAATGGGTATTATTTATTTTTTAATTTACTGTACACTGTGTTTTCTAGGTACTGCTTAATTTAATGATTCAAATTTTGATAACATTCATCAGTACATGAAGATGTGTACTCAAAAAATTAATTATTATCTGTTCATTTTTAGACCAAATTTATTAATTTCGATCGAAAAATGAATTCTATTACACGATTAAAAACATTGTATTTTAGGTAAAATTTTTGCGTAAAGAGAAAAAAAAAACAGGTAATGTGTAAAAAAAAAACTTTATTTTACGCAAGACTTAAAATTTACACAATCGTATCGAATTATAAGTACACACTGCGTGTTTATTTTCGACGGATTTTTAATTATGCGATTCTTACACAGCATCATTGGGAAAAAATAAGAAATGAAATACACGCAGTCTTTAAAAAAAAAAGTGGATTGTCAGCTCCTTCAACTTCCTCAAAGTACAGCGCAGCTCCGATAAAATCGTGCTCATGAGTCGAACCCGATCCTTCCATCCGTAATTATGAATAATGCTACAATACACACCCTCCTTTTTTTTCCATCCTCCTCCTCGTAATACCCACCAGTTCCGACTGCCGGCGAACAAATTCATACGTGATTTGTTCGTTCCGCGGCGGCGATGCATAATACATACCGACAAGTGTCTGGGGCCTGCACGAACTAGAACTGGATCGAGATACTCCATATGAAAATCGAGGCTTAACATCGTTGCCACATGCCTTCGTAAAGTTTGCGTGAATTATGACGCCTGAGATAATGGCCGAACGCTCGGCTGTGTTCGCCGGAGAGTAATCGCGACTATGCAACCCGCTATCCGGAAATCGGCTGCACCGGCCGCCTTCGATATAATTGCGGCCTCGGAAGACTCGGATGAGGTCCCGGCGAAATTTATTAGCGTACACTCACGGGGAGATTCGAGAGGTATACCTCCAATGCTCAACTTTCTGAGAATCTGCCGATTAAATTCATCCGCGCTTTTATTTTATACTGGCGGAATTTTCAATTCGATACCGATTTCCGCCGAAGTGTAAATTGCGAATAACGTAACTGAAATTTGACAACTTCATTTGCTTGTTCATTTTTTTTTTTTTAAACAGCGGAATTTTCAATTCGATGTGGATTTACGCGTGAAGAATACACAGCAAATAAAGTAACTGAAGTATAGTTTTCTATATCTATTAATTTAAATGGCGGCATTTTCAATTCGATGTGGATTTACGCGTGAAAAATGAGCAGCAAATGAAGTAACTGAAGTTTGACGACTTCATTTGTATATTTTGTTTATTTATTTATTTATTTTTTTAATCGGAGGCATTTTCAATTTGATATGGATTAACGCGTGAAGTGTAAGCAGCAAATAAAGTAACTGAAGTTTGACGACTTCATTTGTACATTTTTGTTTATTTATTTGTTTTTTTAAACGGCGGCATTTTCAATTTGATATGGATTTACGCGTGAAGTATAAGCAGCAAATAAGATAACTGAAGTTTGACGACTTAACTAGTATATTTATTTATTTTTTTAAACTGCGGGATTATCAACTCGATCTGAACTTACGCGTGAAGTGTAAGTATATAGAAAATAAGATAACTGAAGTTTGAGGACTTCATTTGTACACTTATTTATTTACTCTTCGTGGAAAATGTGATGCGCAACTTACGAGGATTATTATTAACATTTACGATTCTATTACAGCGAATCGGCTGATATGCGAATCTCCTCGCAACAAGAATAAAGTGTAATCCTCGGTAATGATATGTTAATTTCGCAGCGTGTCACACATGTTGTTCAGCCGCGGAAAGCAAAAATAGCGCATTAACGAATGTATAATGAGATTAATTAGACAATTTTTATTTTTCACTTTGGTCGTACATAAAAATGCCGTGCAAGCGCCCCTGTAATATACTGCTTCGAAAAAATAGTACTGCGATGGAATCTGGTAAATCGATTACCGAATCGCGCACCGAACGTCAAATTGTTTATTCGTTCGAATTTTGCCTCAGCGTAGAGCGATAATGAGATTAGTAATCTCCTGTACGCGCACAGATATTTTAATGAAGTCAACATACACGACATCTGTTCTGGTGGTAGGATGATTAAAAAAAAAAATAGACGACGAGGCAGAAAGAAAAGTCTTCGTTGAATTATGCAGAATATTTTATGCAAACGTCTCAATTTAAATTATGACTAGGCATATTCGTGTGTGCGTTACATGCGTATATTTAAATACTCCAGAATCTATTAGTTGAAACTCGTTCCTTATTCCGAGATATATTATTAAATTACAGCATTATCAAATCAAAATGATCTAATTTTTTCCTTTATTGAAAATTACTTTGATACGCTTCGATATAAGGTTTCGAGTAACGAGGCTTGACGTGCACTTCTGTATAAATGTAGATGGGAAATTGATATTCACTGATTATTATAAATTGTAATTAATTTGTCGAGCTTCGATGTTACTTCGATAATGCCAATTATATCGTTGAAAAATTTTCTGAAATTTTAATTAATTGAGCGAGCGAATATGTTTATTTAAAGTCTGCGTAGGTACAATACAATCAAAATAAGATGTTAACTTATTCATTTTCAACTTTAATTATTGATTCACTCTATTATCAAAGTAAATTGAAGTATTAAAAAGTAATCAAAGTAAATTATTATCATTTACTACTTTGAATTAGCATATTACAAAAAAAAAGCATAAACTTAAAGGAGAATCTAACTCTTCTAGTACGTTGAAAAAATGTAACAGTCGTTCTCGATTGAAGACATTTTGAAGTAATAAAAATTATTTAAACGAGAAAAAATGATCAGGGTAGTAAAAAAACAATGTGTGATTAACAAAAAAGAAAAAGAAAGAATTTTGACTAGCGGAAAGACAGGCTCGCATAGTAGCTCACGATCAGTCCCACGGTACGTGCTTGACCATAAATAATTACCGGTGATTGCCCACGGCTACCTGTTATTCTCTCTCCTGCGACTCTGTGTAGGTATAAGCTACGCACGAAATTTGCTTACCTCAAAGGTGACGTTCGTTATAGAGATTGGACTGCCTGCTTTCGGGGAAAGCCCCGAATTACCTTTTGTACGTCATCGCGCTTGGTGATTTTGTAACAGTAGAAATTTATTTGTGTTTTTTTTTATATCTTATTGACGTGTAATAACAAACAATTTTATATTTATTTATTATTTTAATTCATCGGAATAAATAGTCCTTAATTACAAATTAACATACAAAATTAATTAAATATAACATAGAAAACTTAATAATTATAATCGAATATAAAATAAAAGCCAAAAGCTACTAATAGATACACGGAGAGAAATATTATATTAAAAATTACTATGTTCTGTAGGAACAGTGGGACATACTCTACCTATGACGATTTTTACTATAAAATATACTAAAATTTGTGTTTTTTTTTATATCTTACAATTTTCCTTAGTGTGGCTGAAATAAATTTTTGTTAAAAATTTAAAACAAACAAATAAAAGCTTGAATAACTATTTACTTCGCTTACTGTCAATTAAATTCTTCTTTCTGCATTAAATTTGAAAACAAACATTCTTATCACACTTCTTCTTTTTTACCAATAAGGATAATTCGACGACCGAAGCGTGAGAAGCCACGACTGTTGTGCAACACGACGCGAAGAAAAAAGTTTTAACGATCGAAGTGCAAAAGAAATCAATCATCGGGTTTACATATCTCAAAATCGATCGCGCCCCCTTCATCGCGCTAATCATCGATTAACATTTTCCTTGACAGTCGAGGAGTTTCGGACGATTCACTTGGAGCGCCTCGGCGATTTTCCCTTCACGCCGTTTTTCGCTCGGAAAACCCGCACAACTCTCGGCGTCGCTGGATAAAATCGAGATCGGGAGGCTGGTAATATCTTTGCGTAATAACAGTCATTACGTTAATAGCGTCGATGTTTATGAGAGTCAAATGCAATTAGGATTTTCTAAGCTTTCTTTAATAAGCACTCCGAGCCGGACTCCGGCCGAACTTTATTGTGTGGGTTTGTGAAATGTTTGCATTTTGTAGGCGGTTTACGTTAAATTTATTTCTTTTAAAACGCATAAATACAGCCAATGCGAGGTAATTTTTCCCTTAATTTCCACTTCGAATTCGGCGCTGAAAGCTTGCACTTTCAGAACTCCAAGTGAATGGGAATGGTTAATTAATTGCGGGACTATCACTATAATCTTCTAATAAGAAAATTGAAGTCGGGATAATATTTTTGTTTTTTTTTTTTTTATTTAGAAATAAATTTTTTTCTAAAATGCGCAATTAATTGCAAGAAGAAAATAACCGAGTCCGATAATTAACTTGTGAAACGTCGGTTTTAATCCTCAGATTTATCAAATCTTCGATATTCCTTATTTAATATTTATAGAAAAACGCTCGTCTCTATCAGTGGATTGGATCATCGCACTTTTTGAATCACAAAAGAGTTGCTAGACATTCCTTGTCTTGTGTAAAAATTATATTTATATCGGTATGCAGAAGGGACCGACTGAGTTTTAAATAATTTACATAAAATCTCCGGCAATTATAAAATCTTCAGGAATCTCCTTATCTCCGCAAAAAGGACCCGCTCGATTTTCGATCGCATTAAAAGAGTCATATTATACATAAATCCATCGGGTGGCCGCGCTAAACGCAAATCGGCAGAGTCCCAATCCTTATAAAATTCAGCAGCTCGGAATCGCTGTCTCTCGGCTTTAAAAGCCCATAAATAAGGATTGCGCGGACTCCGCCCGGAGAGTCCCATCGCGTACTCCCGGAAGAAAAAAAAAACACAGCCGTGCCCGGGTGTAAAGTGCCTACTTGCGCAACGATCGTGGCGCGTGTCAACCTGTTGCCGTAGCACGTGAAAAACCGTTTTTTTTTTTATTTCGTGCGACGAGGAAGGAATGGCTCCCACGGGAGGTGGAAATCGCCGGTTCATCTCGCGCTGGTCGGGGTGTCGAGGCGAAATGCAACCTCCGCGGAGAAAGGAGATCTCGAGATCTCGTTCGGGGAACGCGTGAGATCGTATTGTCCAGCTCGAGAGAGACGAAAGGGGGGTCAAGTGTTTCTTGTATACGTATATGTGCGGACTGTGTTGCGGGTTAACTGAGGTGTATTAGTTGAATCTGTTAATCGGTTAGATAATACGAACTTAAGGTTTCGACAATTTTTTTTTTTTTTTTTTTATAAAGTAAATGAGTTTAGTAAGCTACAGGGAGAGAAAAATTCTTGTAAAAATTACTATACGGTTTTGTAAGACAGATTCGACAAATAAAACATTTTATTAAAAAGTATAGAAAAACGTACTAGAGTTGTAGTAAAATTGACTGTAAATCTAGCAAAATTTACTATACTGTCAAGTAAAATGTTTTATTTGTCGAGTCTGTTTTTGCATTACAAAGCAGCATAGTGATTTTTACTTGAGCTTTTCCCTCCGTGTATATGTATAAGAAGACAAGTGTTTATTTAATAATAAAAAGAGATTTTCATGATGAAGATTATATTAAATTTTTAATAAATACGATGATACAAAATTATAATCGCGCTGTCTTGTTATTAAAATTAATACAAGATTAATTTTTTTCCAATTTATGTACATATGCACGGTGAACAACAATTACTATCACTTATTATTTTATAAACCTCATTTAATGAAATTAAGAATCTAAAAATAAGTCTAATTATTATTTTTTAATTTGATTGATTACGACTGCATGGTTAGCCATCACGTTGAATATGATAAAAAGCAAACACAAAATAACTGTATAAGAAAAAAAATTATATTTCATAAATATAAGTATGTATATTAGCTATTTGGCTTAATTCTGCAGTTAATGTAATAGTAGTATGCAATTTTTTTACGCATTAAAAATCAAAAGTAAGACAATCACTACAGATTTCCTTAAGAATATACACGGAGTACAAATTTTCACAATTAATTTATTTGTTAGTACATTAAAAACAAAACAAATTAAAATCGTATATAACCGCGCGACCAGCCGACTATTAAACAATAAATTAATTTTTGTAATCGAGCGCACACGACGATCGACGTACACACATACATACACATCGGCTGGTGGGCGCGTAAAGTCGTTAAAATAAAAAATTACGTTTGGACCTCGCACATTTTCGACATAATCGTGCCGCTTTTCCCGCACGCTCGCGTGCTCGTCTCGAAAAAAGGAGAGAAAAGGAAGCCTCAGATCGCGTCCAACTTTCTCACGCAACAAGGACAAAGAGCTGGGGCGAAAGGGCAAAGCTCCGAGGCGCGTCGGTGAGAGAAGCGGTGCCACTCGCCGTCATCGTCGTCGTCGGCGGCTTCTCGGAAGCGCAGTTTCGTCAGATCGTTACACGCCGCCGGGTAATTGTTTAATTCACGTGGCGCGGCCTGTCGCCTCGGCTCGTCACCCTGCCCCGTTCGAGTAAGTAGATCTCTCGAGATTAAGTCGCGAAGCTCACGAGCCCAGTCGGCCATGTGACTTTTCGGCTCTATATTGAATTCTAATGCTTTTTTCTCTTCTTTTTTTTTTCGTAAAATTTCGTTCGTTCCAATTTGATCTCGATCGGTCAGCTATTTTTATAAGTACGCTGTAAAAAAAAATTGCATAAATTTTAATGCAAATGCTGGAAGCAAATTTTATCGGCGTACATGAACTTTACCGAATTTGCATTAAAATTAATGTAAAAATGTAATTTTAATGTAAATTCGGTAAAGTTCTTGTATGTCAATAAAATTTGCTTTCAGTATTTGAATTAAATTTCATGTTTTTTTTTTAACAGCGTATTCTTCTTTACACTTTAAAAAAACTTTGCGCGGATTGTGCAAATACTGGAAGCAAATTTCATCGACGTACATGAATTATGATTCAATTTACATTTTTTACATTAATTTTAATGTAAATTAAATTAAGTTTAGTGTAAGTTAAATTAAATTGAATGTAAATTCGATAAAGTTCATGCCCGGCGATGAAATTTGCTTCCAGTATTTGCATTAAATTTAATGCTTGTTTTTAACAGTGTACTGTTTATTCTGGATTCATTTTTGAATTAGAAATTTTGAATTTCAGCGCGAATTTCATTCCTGAATTAACCAATGAAACAATCAATTTCACGTTTTCGAGTCTTCGTAACATCCGATCATCATTTTTTTAAGAGAGCACACATGAGTGTATCCATATGTGTGAGTGAGTGTGAGTGTGTGTACCTATATGTACGTGTGAGTAAAAGTAAACAGCGAGCGGGGTATATATTATGCCAATTTTATGGTGGCAAAAAGTTTTACTATTTACTACGTGTTGGAAAGGACGTTAGCCATATCTTTAAGTGGGTAAGAAATTATATTCGCGGAAAAATATTTCCGTATACCGAGCCAACGGTATTTGACATAGTTATCAAACTGCCCGGGCTCTGGCCGCGATTTTATCTATTATCGCGTAAATATTCCTCTTTACTGCCTTTCGATTTGAAAAAAGAGGAAGCAAGTAGGAAAAATCGCGTCGCGCTAAAAGCAATCAAAAGCCGCGCGAGCTTTTTCGATTGAACAGACGGGCGGAGGAGAAAAAAAAAATAAATGGACGGCAGGGAAACTTGAATTTTACAGTGGAAACCTGAACTATAACTCGGCAACCTTCGTTACGACAAAACGCCGCACGCCCGTGTCTATGTAAGCGAAACAGCTCGTTATGTCTCTCTCTCTCTCTCTCTCTCTTGGGCGCGCTCGACGCGGCGTTTTATATATTCCGCGCGGACGCAGGTGAAAACGAGCCGAGGGACGCTATATACCTCGGGCTCGTTAAAAGCGCCGACGACACACTCGCAGGTGTGAAGCTTAGGAGTTCACGAGTTATACCTCGCGGCTGCGGGTGTTTCGATGAATTCGAATGAGACGTTTCAGCTTTCTTTCTTTTTTAACGCGGAGATTCGAGGTGTGGCGAATCCGTAAGCGCGAATTTATTTTGGAGGCTGGGCTCTGGATGGTCTGCATTTTTTTTTTAAATACGCCGGTTGTTGACTTCGAGAGGCGACGAATTGGAGGTCTGATTCGTCAGACTGACTTTTATTGTGTTTAATGTTATTCGCGTGTGAATTGTAAGCGGCTTATCGACCGTTTTATGGGAATTCTCGAAATGTGGTTCTTTTTTTTTAAGAAATAAGTGAGACCTCAAAAAAGTTTTTGTAATCGACTTATATCGGGAATTTTATAATTTAATCTTAATATAAATAATTGGAACTACAGAATAGTTTTAGATCTAATGGGAATCTTGGAGAAAAATTTTCGAATTTTTCATATAAACTCGATGATTTTTCATATAAAAGAAAATCTTAATGAGTAGTAGATCTTATAGTAACTGAGTTCGCGCTATCATTAATAAATTTTAATTCAATAGAGCTGTATCAAAATTTTAAAACATTTATAAATATGTACAAATTATTTAATCCATGTATTCTCAGAAAAATGTATGTTACTCACAAGTTATCTACTGTACTTTTTTGTAGCACTATAATGCACTGTAAAAGAGTACACATTTTTAAATAAGTAAACAGATACACATATAATTTTTATAGTAAATCTTAAAGAAAAATTGTGTAAATTATTAATATTAAAAATTTACTTTTTAATAAAAGTGTTATATACTTCTGTATATGTGGACCAGTCGTTAGAAAGTCCGATGATTAAAAAGTGATTTTGCCGTTAGAATCCATCAGGATCGCGCGGAGCGACGATGACAATGGCATCGGCGTCTCACCACTGTTTGTCCAGCCGCGCAGATGCAATCTGACGTTGCAGAATCTAAACGAGACGGACGAATCCCAGAAAGCATTGAAAACACAATTTTAAAATTTTCGCAGATGCTCACAATGTCGAAATCCCCAAAGAGTCTTTTAAAAACGTGCGCCTCGGCTGTTTTGGCTTGCGTCATCCGAGGATTCATCATACTCGGCGAGCGTAGGTATTAATTTCGAATGCACAATTATGTAACGCATTATACACCGAAAGAAGTGCCAACGTATATCGATAAATCGAAGTTAAGCGTGGAATATGTTTATTTGTCATTTTAGAAGCGGCTTTCCATTAATCATTTCATTTATCCATTATAGATCTTTTTTATACCTCGACACTTTTTCTTTTATTTCTCTTAATCGAGCGCGAACGAGAGGCTATTTTAAAATACAAGCCTTTCTATTCGCCTCACGCGCACCGGCAAAATCTAATTTTAGAACAATTTTAGAAGCATTGTTCCTTATTTCAATCAACCGGTGCGACTATTAAGCCCATACGGCGTTAGATTTTTTTCCCCGTCAGGTCACGTGGCTCGGTAAACAAGAAATTTGCGTTGAAGAAAAAGTAAAGTGCTCTCTTTGTGTTACATAAACTGGATTACTTTTTTAGTCAAACAAAATTTCAATTTACTTTCGACACCGCACCACACCGATATACGTATGTCATATGTGCATATAGAGGACACGCATGTGTGTATACATAGATACGACGGTGCGGTGGCCCCTGGAGCTCGACCCTCGAAGCGAAATTGACTGACCGGCCGTAATTTGCGTGCGATAGCTTTCGTAATGAATTCGCTCAGATCAGGGCGGCGAGAAAAAGAAAAAGTAAATTGCGACCCGCGCGCTCCATGTGTAAATCGTCGCGGCGCGTCGAGCCGTGGAAAGGTGACCGATGATGTGCACACGGGCGTCTGAATCATTTTTACGGCTGATTACGGCTTAATTGCAAGGTCCTCCGCGCGCGAATCGCGCCTGCTTTAATTACTGTGTCACGGTCGGCGGAACGATCTCGTCAACCTGCGCACGCGCGTGTACCCTGCTAACCCCCATTTTTGGTAGGGCGAGCACACCTCGTTCGGTCGAGGTGGATTTTTTCGTTTACTTTTGATGGTTGATGCAGGATTTTTGTTTTTTTTTTTAGGTGCACTGATTGTACTATTTAAATTTGAGCGAGTGAAATTAGTTTAGAAGAAGTGCTAAATTTTTTATTTATTCAGGAGGTTGACGATTTATAACGTTGAATACTTATTGCAGTGAATGGACACTTGTTTAAGGATTAATTTACTGCATATTTTTCAGATATTTTTTGTCGTTTCTCAATATGTAAAAAAAAATTAAAATAAAATTTAACTATGGAAAGTTGAATGAATGCAGTTGACACAATTGAATTTATTTTACGTCAATAAACTTTCACTTATTGCAATTATTGGAAGATTTTACTGTATAATAAGTGACTGCTATTTTCTCATTTCAGTGAAATATTACACTTATTCATCTTTAGATGGAATGTACGATTGAAAATTTAAATGTTTTTTAGAGATGCGTATTTTCCAAATAAATGATTGCTATTATGTCGATATATTTATATTAATAATAAACATTTTGTAATGTGTTTTTTTTTTCACTTTTTAAATAACACATTGTCATATAATTTTGATAGAATTATCTTTATTAGAAATGTAATATTCCGGGTGTTATTTATACTCTGACGCCCAATTTTATCGAGAATTCCTTTCCAAAATAAATCCATATTATTCTTAAAGAAAAGAGATAAAACATTCAAAAAATTAAATAAAAGCCTTGAAAAAACTGTTTCTTTCAAAACTGATTGTGAATCAGTAAATAAAAGGTATGAAAATAAAATATAAATAAAAAGTAAAATGTGTTTAAGTTTTATTAAAACTTCTATCTGAATCTGAAAATAAGAAACTCTCTTGGAAAATTTGAATAGCGACATACACTGCCGGCCAAAAGTTTGGAAACACTCCATATTTCGAAATTCGAATGAAATGTTTCCAAACTTTTGGCCGGCAGTGTATTTTATGTGAAAGATCGTTCACATATTTAGCATGTGGACGGTTTTTTGCATATTAAGTGACAGAAAAAATTTAATAAAAATTACGATAGTGATTAAGAAAAAAGTTACAGTCTTGACAAACGAGAAATTATTAGCACTCAGAATAGCAATTTTTAGTATTAAAATAGTAATTTTTAAAACTTCAGACACTAAAAATTCTTTTTTTTCATATCAAAAGTTCTCACTTCATAAGACTGTCATTCAATTTTCATAAAGTTTTTTCTCTCAGTGCACTACTCACATTTTCCAAGCGAATGTCACATTTTCAGATTTACACGGTTTTAATTGTCTCTTTCGATAGATTTCGATAATCACTAAATTTTCCGGCGGAGAAAACGTGATAGAATTTTTTAAAAACCCCATCCATCACCGATAAATCTCCACCGCTATCAAGCTCATACACCGTGCAGCATGTAAACGGAGGGTCTGCCGCCTCGGCGCTAAAGACGCGGAAGCCTAAAGGACGCGGTATAGTAGTGCACCCCGGGCTGTCGTCGCCATCGCGAATATATACGAGCGATATCCCATTGATGAATCGCCCGGCGACTTCGGCCGCGTATCTCGGCCGTTCGCTCCGCGGCCCGGCCGTAAATCCTCCCGGCGATAAATGACAATTGCGAGGAGCCCCGCGGGGCTACCGCTCGAGCGTCGGGGGAGAGGCTCTACTTGGTAGCCGGGCGCGTGGGTGCGCGCGCAGATATGAGCCGCGCGTATGTAAACCGCGTGGGATGATGATAAATCGTCGTCAACCGCTCGCTCGGCTGTCCACCCCCCACTTCTCGTCATTTTTTAGTTCCTTTATCGCTCGACTTTTTACATTTTCGGGAAGCCAACTGCGCCGAGGCCGCGATATTTCCATTGTTCGGTAGCGGGGGGGGGGGGGATTTGAGTTAGTGCTTGTGGCTGGTTTGACAAGGAACTGAAGCTTAGCCAGATTAGAGCACTTACAACGCGGTGAGTGTATGCTTGTGTAGGAAGGATTGAGATGAGATCGGTGCGTGCTGTTTGTAGATCGCAGTGCATGGTGGTTTTGACGGACGACATGCTCATCGAGTTTATTTAATTGAATTGTACATTTTGATCAATCGGAAAATTTGAATAGTGATATATTTTCCGTGTGAAAAGCCGTTCGTATGCTAAATATGTGAACGATTTTTCACATACCATATGTCACTATTCACATTTTCAGATTTTAGAGAATAGGTACTTTGATAATTTTATGTCCATTCAAAATTTATTTTTTAACGCAATTTTGTAGAGTAATAAATGAATGAATATTATTTCTTTGGCTTAGAAAAAAAATTGTAAACTATTTATTGTAGTAAAATTTGCTATAATTGTACAAAATTTATTGTAAACTTTACCCTACTATTTTTTTCAGTGCATTATCTGGTAGAATATTGAAAGAAAAATAATCGATACTTATTTTTTCTTTTTTTAATGCAAAATTTATTTGCAAAGATATTGCACGCTACCACACAACCCTGACTTTTTTCCGATCTCTTCAACCTTTGACGTCAGTATAAAACTCCGAAAAGAATGCCAAGTCAAAAATATCCCACATTCATATCGAATGATTTAACGAGTCGTTTAATCTTCATCCATAATAGTGTGCACACGCTCGTACGATCACGAGCAACATTGCGACGCAACAAGAACAAGTCGAGCTGCAAAAGTCAAGCGTCGAGACATCATTGGATAAGAATCTTTGAAGAGTTCGTCGTACCCATCGGGACTGCAACCAAAAAAAGGGCCAAGGAAGAGGAGACTTCAAAAAACTTCTTCGATCAACACAGAGGGACGGAGACAGGCAAAAAGAGAGAAGGACAGAGACAAGTGAGAAAGACCAAGGGAGAGCGAGAGATCGAGAGAGAGAGAGAGAGAGAGAAAGAGAGAAATCGAGAGAGAGAGAGAGAGAGAGAGAGAGAGAGAAAGGCAAATCAAGAAAGCGAGAAAAAAGTAAGAGAATGAGAGATCGAGAGAGAGAAAAATCAAGAGAAAAAAGTAAGAGTACGAGAGAGAGGAAGAGAGAGAAAAATCGAGAGAGAGCGAGAAAAAGAAGTAAGAGAACCAGAGAGAGAGAGAAAGAACGACCAAAGGCGCCGCTCCTACCGGTGATCCATCATCGCGACAATTACATGCGAGCCTTCGCGCGTGGGAGGTGTGGGTGGCAAGACGCAACGGGTTGACCCTTTTTTCGAATGAACGGACATGTGAGATGGGACGACAGTCGTTTGTAGATGTATATCGATAAATATTTGGTTCTCGTGGAGTTACAAAAATCTGTTCGATTGTTTCTTTAAACTGTCGATCTCTGTTCTCTTTCCGTCCTCCTTCTTTTGTCGGACGACTTTAAACACGCGTTTGGTAAAAGTCGATTTTTAACGCATCGGCGATGTAATAGGTACTACTTTTTGTGTCCAATCGCTGTTAAAAAAAAAATTTAGCGTAAAAAAATATCGCGAGATTGGCGAACGAATTGTTGGGCGCGGAGGTTTGGTTTCGCCTAACTGCCAGTATATAACGCCTCCAAATAAGTAAATCTACTTTTTTCAGGGATTAATATATATATTTATTTATATATTATATTTAGTTTTAAGTTTAAGATACGAAATTCTTATTTTTAATTTATATATTAAGGACTTATCGTCCGTTGAATTGTTATAAATAAATAAATATATTTTTGTTGTTGTTTGTACCTTATCCGACACGCTTCTCGTATTTACTCATTAAAAGTAGATACGCGAATCGCGTTATTTAAATTATACATAATGCCTAAAGTATGATAAATTCCGTTAAATTATCGTTATTATTTAAATTACAATAATAACAGACGCAAAATTGCGCGTTATTAACGGAAAATTTATCGCGCGCACACCCTGATTATCTCATCCCTCAAAAAGAATAATCGGCAGCATCTCGAGGTATGAAGAAATTAGCATCGCCGATAAACCGACACATTTATTTAAACCAAAAGATCGGAATCAATCATAAATAACGATGTTTACTCCTTTCTCAACTTTCTCTCCTCTTCCCCAGAAATTCCCATAGTCGCAGTGCGCGACAAGGAAACCGATCGCGAGGAAATAAAAAAAAAAGGATAAAACGGCGAGAGACTGAAAAATAAACGAAGCAGGACAGGGAATGCATTGGCGCGGTCAGGCATCGTGCGAAATAGCAGGGCATAGCGGGGAGGATCGAACGTCGCGCGAGTCGCGATCGTCCGGGCTCGTTAACTCGCGGCTGCGCGCGACTATCCTCGCTCCATCTCCCCCCTTATTATGCTTAGCTGAAAATCGGCACGGACAGATATCGATTAAAGAGGAGGCGATTTGCCTGTCCCCCTCTGGCTCTGTCCCCGGTGTACGCCTTGACGATAAATCAGCTTGGTTTTAGAGATTGAGTCTTGGCTTTGTAACGGTAGTTACTACCTGTCGGACTGTATAATCCGTGAATTAATTATACAAATACACGTGGAGTTCTCGGGAGAGAAAAAAAAATGGGACGAGGGAGGATGGTGCGCACGGCGTAGAAGCTCTGCGCGAAGAAGAAACAGGTGGGAAATTGAAGGAGGAGGATTTTATATTTTTAGAATGGTACATTTCTTGCGAGTCTTTTCTCAATCTTTTTGTTTTCTTTTGTTGCTAATGTATTATATTAACGCTATAAATATTCATAAATTTCCCGATTTTAGTTGGTTTAATTTATCTTATGAAGTTTTATCGTTAATTAAATTACGAATATCGAGACAATATATATGCTTTAATGGAATTGTAGATATGTATGGAAATTTCATAACACTTGAATCGAGACTACGTACACATTCTAACGGTATTATTAATAGAAGCATTTAATTTCGAATTTAATTTAACAATTTACGTGTCTTCAGTTTCTTCGAGGAAATAATTTGCTAAAATAGTGTATTGCCCCCGCTCTGCAAGAAATAATTTATTTTTCTCCGATCGATATGATAAAAATTATCGTTTATTTAATAATCTTTTATCAAAATGATCCCTACCTAAATAGTTTTCACAATATCGAAAAAGTTATTAAAAAGAAATTAAAATTACATCATAATTAAAAAGTAATGGCTATAAAAATAAGCTACTCTAACTTTTCCAGCAGAGTTCTATAAAACAGTTCACATTCACAAAAAGTTACTCTAAATTATAGAAAAATCCAATAAATAACATTGGAAAATCTACTTATAATAAAGTCAAGCGTATTTATGCCGTGAAAAATAATTAAATTTTTAAATTCTATTACAAGTGGTAAAGTTATTGAGAATTATATTGAAGCAGACGCATTCTCCAATTTATTAATTTTATTTTAAAATTAAGTAAATAATGTTTAAGTAGATTGGTCTACTAATACTAAGAATCTATTTTTGTGAAATGTAAAACTAGACTTCTCTAAAATTTCCAGCAGAACTGTATAAAACAGTTCACCTCAACAGGAGCAGTATCAATTACGTCTCAAAACAAATACACCAATCAGAGAAAATAAAAGGAAAGAGACGTTCCAAAATCTGAACTAAAACCACAAGAGAGCGACATTTTTCACCCAATTAGCGAGTTTACGGCGAGAGAAAAAAAAGGAGGATTATAACCACAGAGAGCGAGAGAAACGGGTGAAGGAGGAAACCGAGAAACCCAGCGGTAATGGGCGAAAGGCATATATACCGCGAGGAGCGCGCGGGATATAATCGAGTCGTTCTCGGAAATGGGCGTATAGAGAAGCCGGGCACATTGTCGTGGCCGATGATTAGGTTAATGAGCAGGCGCGCGTCGACCGCGCCGCCCCGTCTCACCTACATATTCGCTAGGTGGGAGCAGCGCGCGCCTCGAAATCGCGGCGCCGGATGCCGATTACGTCGTTACGAGGACCTTAACTGGTCGTCGATCGTCCGGAAGTGCCGCGTAGGAATTAGCCGCGGCGATGCCTCGTTTGCTCTGCTTTTCGACGCTTCCCTTTTTTTTTTTCGCGAGCGGATTCCGCTGGCTAACGACGTTACACACTTTTAGAGGATCGACGGAGGCGATGGACTGAAAGCTGGCATTTATTTACCGATGTAGAAAATGAGAGGAAACTCTTTTTTTTAGTCTTGGTCTAATTGTATAATGGTGTTGTGTTTTATCGATTTGAAAAAACGGGACCGAAACATGTTTTGCTTTTTTTGCATTCTTGCTAGAGAGAACTTTGTGGGGATAATGAAACGAAACATTTTTGAAAAACTATCGGTGGATAAAAATCTATTCGTATACTACTAAAAAAAACATTAAATTTAATGTCAATACTGGAAGCAAATTTCATCGGCGTACATGAACTTTACATTAAATTTTATTTAATTCACATTAAATTTAACTTAATTTACATTAAAATTAATGTAAAAATGTACATTAATCATAATTCATGCACGCCGATGAAATTTGCTTCCAGCATTTGCACTAAAATTCATGCAATTTTTTTTGCAGTGTATATACTAACTCAGACTCGGAGAAAATGAATGAAAAAAGGGAATAACGCAGTTCTATTATACGAACTCGTTATATAATATGATTTAAATCGCAGTAAAAATTATATCCTGTGTGTAAAATGCGATAAATTATTTCTCAGGTTTTATTCATATTTTTGCACTATTTTATAGAATTTTGTAACCTCCTTTCAATAGGGTAGTTTTTGATTCAAATGTTTCATTCTTAATAGTTCTTCAGCTTATCGGAAAATTGTCAACAGCTCCTACTCATTGATTTAAACAAGACTTAAAAAATTATTAAGACTATCAGTTCAATATAAGAAATGTCTTATATACTCACAAAATTAACCTATCTGAAAGAAGAATCCACTACATAGCACTGAAAATTCTACTTATTATAGAGTTAAACGTATTGTACTTATTGTAGAGTCGAACGTGAAAAAAGTCAGTAAAGCTTAACATAAATAATGTTGAAGTGGATTCACCTACTAGGACTATAAGAATCCATTTTTGTGAGTCTAATTGTCCAAGTTTCTTTAATAAGCGCAAAGAGTCAGTATGAAAGCCTGAAAGCCAAGTTCCTTCGGCCCCGTTGGCGAAGCTGCGACCACCGGGCGAGCGGAGAAAATTAAGAGGTCCTCTCGGAAATCGCAGGCTCGCCTGGTATTTGAAGCCCCGAAAACAATGGGATTAGCCCTCAAATCGTTGATCCCTCGCTCGTTGGCGGTCAGCCTCCTTCCTCGACGTACGCCGCCGGCAATAATGCTGTCATTGGCCGTCGCGCCGTCGCGACGATAAAGTACCCAGCCTTAAGCGCCTCTTTTGCCCGTCTGAGCTCCCTCCTTCGTCGCAGTCGCGGCGATTCGATGCTCGTCGAAGGGGGGACCAAGGAAACGGGGGAATGGCAGTCCGCGTGAGTTTAGATTTAGATGCCGTTTATTCCGCTAACGCAACGGCACCTCTCCGCTATATTTCCCGACGAACGACGCTCAAATTTGCTCGACTCCTGCCGCTTATTCGCTGAGACGAGGAGTTTTATGTTGCGTAAAAAGTGATATTGTGCGGATATGTGATACTCCTTCTATTTGCTAGGTGTGGATTGATAATACTGAGTGCGGGTAAGTCACGTGCGTGATCGTCTGACGGCCGTTTATCTAAAATCACCATACATACTCAGAAAAATTTGATCTAACTGGTAGAAGAATCCACTAAATAGCACTGGGGAATCTACTTAATAGAGTCAAACTTATTTATGCCGTGGATTAGCGGACTATCATGTATAATTAATTTGCTAAACCGTAAATGATTTCTTCTTCAAATAAGTAGACTGCAGTGATAAATTCTAAATTGATTCATTAACTCTCATTTTCCACTTAATATAAAAAATAAAAAGAATTCAATAAATGAAAAAGTCTCTATAATAAGCAGAAACATATGCACAATTAATATATTTATGATAAAATTCAGAGGATTTTATACTTCTATCAAACTTATTTTCAATTTAATAAATTCATATTCAAATTAAGTAGATAATGTTTAAGTGGATTTGTCTGCTAAGTTTGTAAGTGTAAGTAGAGTGTAAAATTTATCTGCTATACCCTCTTAAGTTGAATTATTGAAAATCTACGGATTTACTGAAGTTAGTATGGATCTATACAGTAAAGAAGTATTTACAATATTTTTTTTCTAAAATCTTAGTAATGAATATAAATATTATATAATATCGTACAACCAGTATATATCAAATTGGACAATTTAAAAATGCTGTGCACTGCCTTTTACTCTTACCATTAATTTTAATAAAATTTTATTAAAATTTACTTGATTCAATTGTACTTAAAATGACAATTATCAGAATATACCTAATTATTTCAAGAACTTTTTAGTCCGTTTAAAGAAATAAATAAAATAAAATAAAATAATTGCAGTAGACTTTGCCACTAATTCAACATTAAATTGTAGATAAATATCTATGTATCCAGTAATCTGAACCCATTCTGATAATTGTTATCATCCTTCATAATTTCAGAATATTTTCTTAATTATTTTAAGGACTTTTTAGTCCGTTTAAAGAAACAAATAAAATAAAATAATATAATTGCAGTAGAGTTTGACACTAATTCGACATTAGATTATAGATAAATATCCGTGCATTCACTGATCCTGAAGCCATTCAACAATCATCCTTCGTTTTTTTAAATGTAGTATAACGCGCACTTTTTTATTCCTCCAATATATAATCTACCGAAATCAAGCACTAGTAGCTACATCTACACAATATTAATCTCGCCTACAGAACGTACAGAATCTCAATTAAATGAGTCAGCGAAAAAAGTAATTTCCAAGCACCTTCGAAAGTAACCTCGACCTCTTCGTACCCATAAAAAAAAAATTGCAGCACCTCGGAAAGTCAAGCGTCAGCACACACATCGTCCCGATGATCGGATGGGAAAAAAAGGTGGAAAAAAGGTGCGGCGGGTGAACGCACGTGCTGGTGGTTAGTCGCGCGTCTTGCTCCTCGGCCCCGCGCTTATAAATAGCCGCGGGCAGGCCGAGAGTCATCGCGGCGGTATCAGCGGCCGGCTTCGGGTGGCGCGCCGGGCACCTCGGTGACGATGGGTGGACTATTATAAGACAACCGCAAACCTGTCAGCGGACGAGCGAGTCCGCGCCGTGTTCGCGGACGCAAGGGGACGCGGACGCACCGGCAACTAGACGAAAACGAGCTAAAAGACCCGAGAGAGCCCCGGGGAAGGGTACCGACCGCGAAATTCGCATAGGTCGGCTCATTACGGGTACATCGGCTGTGTGCACTCGACCTGCTTCCGGTCTGTTTCTTTGATAGCGATGCTGTGTATATACTATGCATACACACTCAGAAAAATTTAATCTAAGTGGTAGAGGAATCGAGTAAATAGCACTGGGGAATCTACTTATTATAGAATTAAACGTACTTGTGCCGTGGATAAGCGAACCATCGTTTATAATTAATTTGATAAAACGTAAACGATTTCTTCTTCAAATAAGTATAAAAAAAACTTAATAAAAATTGCCATTGTGATTAGGAAAGGAGTGGCAGTCTTGACAAGCGAGAACTTTTAGTATGAAAAATAGTAATTTGTAATACACAAAGTAACAATTTTTATTATTAAAATAGTAATTTTTAGTATGGAAATTGTAAAAATTAAAAAATAAAAAGACTGTCACTCCTTTCTTAAGTACAATAGCGATTTTTATTAAGTTTTTTCTTTCAGTGTAGACTGCATGATAAATTCTAAATTGATTCATTGTGAACTATTAGTTTCCATTTAATATAAAATGTAAAAAGATTTGAATAAATGAAAGTCTCTAATAAGCAGGAAAACATTAACGATCAATTTAATAAATTCATTTCAAAATTAAGTAGATAATGTTTAAGTACGAAAATTTAATCTAACTGATAGAAGAGTCCAGTAAATAGCACTGGCAAATCTACTTATTATAGAATTAAACGTACTTATGCCGTGGATAAGCGGACCATTGCTTACGATTAATTTGCTAAAACGTAAACGGATTCTTCTTCGAATAAGTAGATTATCGCCTTGGAATAAATGGATTGCATGATAATTATAATCATATTTATAATTACTGAATAATCACTATTCAAAAAATGAAATTTTCATCAATTCAGAACTGAAAAACCTTTCACTTAGTGAAATAGTGAAATTTTCACGGAGAGTAAGTACTTTCAAGAGAGTTAGTTACGAATGAAAAAATGGATAATTGAAATAATGAAATTTTCACCGAGAGTAAGTACTTTCAAGAGAGTTAGTTAAGAATGAAAAACTTGACAATTGAAATAGTGAAATTTTCACCGAGAGTAAGTACTTTCAAGAGAGTAAAAATGAAAAAATTGCCAATTGTCAGGAATTCTTGATAAGCCGCCCCACCATATCGAGTGCGAATCCTGCACTCGCGGGACCGTCTAAAAACAGGTACTAATCCTCGTCTCGCTGGTGGCGCACGCTGGGGCCATCTCGGCGCTCGCACAGTGGCCTGCTTTGTTCGGCTAATGGGCTGCGCATTCTCGCCGCGTCTGCTTTCACAGGCAGCTGATTATGACATGTTGGCCGCGTCTGTCGCGCGACGAGTACATTTGCCCAGCTAATGACTCGCGGACACTTAAACTTACCCGAGCCCTCCTTCCGGACGAAGCTTCCCCGCGGCCGCCCACGGGGCGAGGTTCACGCCCGTGATTATCGCGATCATCTCCGATAGACTCGGCGGCCGGGCGAGAGGCAGGATGAAGGCGCGGATTGTGCGAGCGACGTCGTTGGCGGGCCCGATCTTTTCCCGAAAATCTGCCGTCAAAGTCGAACGGCTAATGATCGCACTTTTGGCCGCCTCGCTGTGGGCGATATGAAAATTCGTAATGCTTCAGGTGCTCCGGCTGTTGGAGTTATTGCGGTGACTCGCGATATGTACATGTTATATACTTGCGATTTCAGTTTAAATTAGTTATTTTGCTCTGATGGATCGGGAGTTATTAATTTGGCCAGGTTGGGTTAAATTGAGGAATTTCACTTTTCAGTATAGTGACTACAAAAATTTTATTCATCACTTTTGATTATTGGATCTTTTTACACTTTGAGTACTCACTGTAACGGACACCTCCACCTGTGTCCACCTGATAGAGTTTTTTCTCTATTAAACACGAAAAAAGAGGAAATCTCGTGCTACATTCACAAAATAGATTCTTAGTCTTAGTAGACCAATCCACTTAAATATTATCTACTTAATTTCAAATTGAATTTAATAAATTGGAGAATACGTCTACTTTAATATATTCTTAGTAAGTTTACTAGAAGAATAGAATCCGCTGAGTTTATCATAAATATGTTAACTGCTAGTAATTTTCTGCTTATTCGAGACTTTTTCATTTATTCAATTCTTTTTAGTTCTTACGATATTAAATGGCAAAAAATAAGTAGATTTTCCAGTGCAATTTAGTAGATTCTTCTACCAGTTAAATTTTTGTGAGTGTACCTCGAAAAAATGAACGAAAACTGTTCATATTTACGTTTTAAACTTTCATAATTAAGACTTAAGAATTAACTGTCATGAAAAAAATCAGCGTACAAAAATGACGAAAACAAAGACCTCCCCACTATAACGGACACCTCCACAGCTGTATCCACCTGATAGAGTCTTTTCTCTATTAAACACGAAAAATGAGGAAATCTCGTACTACCTCGAAAGAATGAATGAAGCTGTTCATATTTACGTTTTAAACTTTCATATTAAGACTAAAAAATTAACTATTCATAAAAAAATCAGCGTACAAAAATGACGAAAATAAAGACCTCCCCACTATAACGGACACCTCCACAGCTGTGTCCACCTGATAGAGTCTTTTCTCTAGACACGGAAAAGAGGAAATCCCGTGCTACCACCACGTCCCGCTTGTTTCTCATCCACTCTCTCTCTATCCCGACTTATCTGGTGAAATCAACGCCGCAAATACGTGGCGTCAGGGTTGCGCAACGGGACCGGCGCGAAGAAGACGCGGCCGGTGTGTGTTGCCACTTGACTGGCGATTTGTTACTCCCGCGGCCGAGGGGCCCCCGATGAGTAATTGCGCGGCGGCGTCCAGACGGGGGCGCGGAAACGGAACCGCGGCGCGTCTTCATCGCGCCCGCGGCACACCCACACGCGCTCGCGTGTCCGCTTATTAATAGTGAAGGGCCCGCGATGTGTTGTGGCAACCCTCAACACCGCGTCCCGCTTTTCCGGCGTAACTCATTGCGCGAGGCGCGATATTTCTCTCCGGGAGCGAGCCGCCGGCTTAGCGCGACACGAGAGCCGAACGCCCGCTACACGCGCGAGCGAAACGGCCTCGTCTTCCTGATCTGCCCGTTCGGATGGCATTTCCGTGTCGTTTTTTGCTCGATGGCCGAGGCTAATGCTTATTTCTCGGATTTTTGTGTGTGTGCGTGCGTCTATTTTCAGATGAAAACTTCGTTATTTGTGTACTCTCTAAAGTTGAATTAGTGAAAAACCACTAATTCATAGTGACTATGCACTAATTTGAAAAGTGAAAATTGCTCCACTATGAATTAGTGGAAATCTACTTTTTGAAATAGTGAATAATTTTTTTTTTTTTTAAAATAGTGAATAAAATGTACTAATTGAAATAGTAAATATATGCACGATTAAAAATAGTGAAGACTACTATTAGATTAGTGAAATTAATTTTTTTTAATTGGAGAATTCACTATTTTAATTAGTGAAAATCACAAAATATTTATTTTATTTAACAAATAGTTTATTTTTCGCTAATTTAAAAGTGTTTTTTACTAATTAAATAGTAGAACACTTTTTTACTATTTCAGTTAGTAAAATTGTACTAATTGATAGTGGATTTTACTAATTGATTAGTGGAAAATCTGATCACTAAAAAGATTAGTGGAATTTCCACTAATTCAACTTTAGAGAGTAGCTTCAGCTTAATCACCGCAGTTAAAATTGAAGAACACTTCGTTGTATATATAATTGATGACTTTTTATACTTCAGATTTATCTTTTGTATAGTCTATTCTGATCTTCAATTCATATTTTATTCTTACCTTCATTTGTATTTTCAGCTGAAGATTGCAGTAATCGTATCTTCAATTGAAAACTACATCATTTACTCTCACAGCTCCAGATTACTTCAGAGGTATATTCAGCATACACTACTTCAATCCTGAGTTTATCAGTTAAGTCCTTCATCCAGTGTTATCTTCAATTTAAGATTACTTCAATGATACCATTGCGTACTTATACTTTATCATCTGCGTATATACTACTTTGGTCAGTTTTACGATCAGTTAAAAACACTACTTCATTCAATCTTATCTCCAATTTAAACGTATTTCAAGGATACGTTTAAGGATCGGACGTATCTTCAGTATATACTACATCAGTCCTCAGTTGATCAGTTAAAGATTACTTCACTCAGTCTTATCCTGAATTTAAGATTACTTCAATGATAGCATTTGCGTACCCAGACGCATTTTGAGGATTTTTTACTTGAGTCGTTAGTTGATCAGTTAAAGATTGCTTCATTCCGTCTTATACTTACAAAAATTAAATCGAACTGGTAGAAAATTTCACTAAATCGCTACTGGAAAATCTACTTAAATTATAGAATCAAACGAATTTTTGCCGTGGATATGCGGATCATTGCTTACGATTAATTTGCTAAATCGCAAACGATTTCTCCTGAACATGCTCCACTAATACCTAAATCGTCAAGCTCTTTCCACCAACTTTCAGTGAAAATTCACTAATTACAACAATTTTTCACTAATTCAACTTTAGGTAGTGCAAACATATCGAAATATCCAAAATTTTACACTCCGTCAATTCTTTATCTTCACTTTATAGAAAAAGTAGAAGCTACAGGGTAAAAGTAAAAGTAAAAGGGAAGTTTAGTAAAAATTACTATACTATTAAGTAATGGAGGGTCAGACTGGACTAATAAAAAAATTGACTAAAAAGTATCGTAAAATTTGCTATAGATTTACAGTAAATTTTGCGACAAGTCTAGCACATTTTACCATACTTTTCATTAGTACAATAATTTTTACTAGACTTTTCTCTCCGTGTACAATAATTTCCATTGTCAAGTTTACCAAGACAATACCAATAATGAACGTTAAATATTGCACCAGCACATTTATCAATCACTTTGGCCGCACTTTATCAACGCAGCGGCGAGACGAACTCGAGCGCAAAATCTTGCGTCGACATCAAAGGAGGTGAGCCCGAGGGGAGGGTCCCTCGCGCGCGAAGCCTCAACGAGGCCGAGAGAAGACGCCGCGGGATGACAGATAAGCGATCGACGCTCGTGGCTTGCGGTCCTCCTACACCCGCGCTTCGGAGCCGTAAATTTAGCCGCGGCGGCGCATTATGCACGCTTCGGCTGCGTCGCATTGGGCGTGCGGGCGCGACGCGTGTCCCGCGGTGAGTGGCGAGCATTGACGCTCGCGCGAGTGCACGTCTCAGCGACGCCGCGATTTAGATGCGTGCGCCGGCTGCCCACTCGCCCAGGCGAGAGCGCCACGCTAATTGGCCGTGACCACCGCATCGGGATCTCACCGAGTAATTCGGAGGGTTTGGGTACGCGCTTCTTCTTTTTTCTCTTTTAGTTTCATATGGATTCGGCTTGTTACGTCAAATATTTCATACACTGAGAGAATCATTTTGGAGAAATTATTATCCAGTTTTTGGAGCGGAGCCGCAGACTGTATTTAGTGAAAAAATGATCTTCTGTGTTATAAAATTTACTAGAATTCTAGTAATATGTGCTAGAAATTAAATTCTAGTAAATATTACTAGAATTGTAGTAAATTTTATAATACAGTGCTAGAAATTGTAGAAAATATTACTAGAATTGTAGTAAATTTTATAATAAAGGGCTAGAAATTCTAGTAAATATTACTAGAATTGTAGTAAATTTTATAATACAGTGCTAGAAATTGTAGAAAATATTACTAGAATTGTAGTAAATTTTATAATAAAGGGCTAGAAATTCTAGTAAATATTATTAGAATTGTAGTAAATTTTATAATACAGTGCTAGAAATTCTAGTAAATATTACTAGAATTGAGTAATATTCTTTTCATTAAAATTGAGCAAAATAAATATAGTACCGCGAGAAGCGAGTTGAATTATGCTTCTTTCGAAAAAAAAATCAGAGTATAGTATTTATGGTGATCAATTATTTATTACGAAATCCGATGATTTATTTAATATTTTAAGAAACTATAATCAAATTTTAGTTTCTGAAATAAAGAAATAAAAGTGTACAAAGTGCAACTGATAAAAAATTGAGTACGCTGTTTTTAGTTTGATGGATTTGGGTTGCTTATAAATATAGACTTGCAGATTGATCGGCGATAAATGTGGTATAAAAAAAAAATTGGTCAAGTGATACTTTACGAGAGAAGATATTTGCACATTCTTAAAAATAAACATTGTAGCAGTATATTGAAATGTACTTAATGAAATCGTTTAAAATAGTCAAATTTTCCAATTACCCAGCTAAAGCATAAAGTATAAAGGATTAATAAAGTTAATATATAATTAATTAAAATGGAGATAATGTCAAGAATTCGTATTTTTTTATTAAAATAGAGAAATTTCTAAAAAAAAAAAGAGTAATCGCCATGAATCGTCGCCTAATAAATTATTAACCGTGAAAGTAATTCAGAAAAAATATGGAGTAAAATTTTGTTTAAGTGTTTTTTTTTTGTCTTTTTCGCCAGTCATTTATATATTTAATCAGGAACAACGATCCTCTTCGTGAATTCACTACAAAAATCTACGCAGACGAGAAAATGAAATTCACTAAGTAGAATTATAAATGTATGACTCGTTTTATGTGTAATATATATCGTAATGTTAGAATCAATTTCAGACTGTTAGATTAACAAATTAAACGCGATAAAAAATATTGAATTTATCAATAACAAATTTTCCGACATTTCTCTTCAGCCGTAATTAAATCGCAAGCCACGGAGCACTGCACCTTTCGCATGCTGCGGGGACGTTGCTTGATCACCGTGAAAAGTGAGCGTAATCAGATTTATTAGAAGAATTAAATTGTTCTTGCTCGAGTCCATTAAGTTTCACTCGAGCAAGTTAATACGCGAATTTCGCGTCGCGGAAAAAAGGAAGATCGGTAGTGGCGCGTGGCGCGAAATTATCAATCACATTGTCCGGTCCGCTCAGGTGCATTTTCGCACCTGCGAGGAGGGCAAAAAGCGAGAAGTCGCGATGACATTTAAATTTTCGTCGCGCGCTTTTGCGTTTGTTTACGCACGGGGAAGTTCTGATGGAGTTTGCGCAATGGGCCGCCTGTTGTATAATCCTCCGTTGATGTCCCGCAAGCGGAAAAAAAAAGGTCGGTCTCGTAAAGATGGAATTCTGAGATTGATTAGATGAGAAGGAGTGATGTTTAATTCAATGTGTAGGAATTCTTTTTTATCTCTATTTTATATCTTCTGAAAATGTGAATTCATTTAAAAGTTTTTCAATGATTAAAATAGAAATCAGGAAACTGTAGGAAGGCTTTCTGAATTATTGTAAAAAAATGTTAATTTAATTTATTTAAAGTTAGAGGCATACTTACAGTTTGTTTTAATGCGTAGAAACGGGGAGTATTTATCTTTCAGAGTATTTTCATCGATGAGTAAAGATTGATTGGCATGACCCAATTTTTAATTTTCAAGTATTTTCTTTAATTTCTTTTTACAGCATTGTTATAACTAGTTACTGTTCTCCAATGTATGAATGGCAGCGAATACAATTGAATAGTGTAATAAAATGGCGATTTTTATAACTCCATTCATTAAAGATTCATTAAAAATGAATGGCGTATAAAAAGTCTCATAGCATGGATGTTTTCCGCCTTCGCTTATTCCCCTGCCTCGCATACTGATGTCTAACTTCATCGAGTTTAGCTTCTGTAAATTTTATTGTCTTTATTTCATCAGCTCGGTAATAAAAGTCTATTGTACACGATAAAATACACATTTTCATTCACATAAAAATTTTATTTTATTATATTTATACTCACGAGGGAACATCAATTGATATATGCTCAATTATTCATGAAATTTTTTGTACCTCCAAAATTTTATTGCATTTCCATTGTACTTTGAATTTTATATTTTTCATTCGTACACTATTTAAAAATAACTGAAATTGAGAAAAATAAATACTTACAAAATATTAATAATGTCAGAAGGAATTTACTTGATTCAAGAATAAATAGCACCAAAAATGAAAACAATAATACGTTTATTTAACATTTCGATTTTATCAGTCAAGGACATTTAGTTTGTACAGTTCAATCAACAGATCGACAAAGTATTCATGGAATTTAAAATTTTTCTTTTAATTAGTGATTATTTAATAAATTAAAATAAAAAAAGAGTTTGATAAAAAGTAAATTGTGCTAAATAATTTCGATATTTTTTTCTTTAATTCTTTAATATTTTTATTCAGATATTTTCTTCTTCAACTTATAAGACTTCAATGTAGCCCAGCGGAAATTGTAAAATTAAAGCAGCCCCGCACGAAAAAATTTGTAAATTTTACATCCATTTTTTTATAAAATAAGTTTTATAAAAATCTTATAAAAAATTTACAAACCTTTTTCACGTGAGGTCGAAAAAATTGTTAAACCCGTTATTATTTTCCTAAAATATTCGTACATTTTAAGACAAAATTTTATAAAATTCTTAACAAAAGATATATTTTACAAAGAATTTATAAAACTTTACGTCCATTTTTTTATAAAATGAGTTTTATAAAAATCTTACAAAAAATTTAGATTTTTTTCGCGTGAGGTCGGCCTCAAGAGGACGAAAATCAAAGAAAAGCGCAGTTACCAGTCACTCCTAACGACTCGGCCTGTTCTAAATAGCCTCGCGTCTGATGAACGCGTTCCATTCGCGACAAAGACCCTCGGCGCACTCCCGACTAATATGCACGTTTCATAGCGGCTCGCGCAATTAGAACAAAACGGACCGCCGCCCACAAAGGCCGCGCTATATCCGTGGCGAAAAGGAGCGCGATTACAATTATACATTCGTCTACTCGGCGCCGCATAATCCCGAGACATTAATTAAGTGTGTAGTCATAATAGGGGAGACAAGGAGATGGAGGGGGAAAAAAAGTTAAGGTCGCGGTGCTCCTGCCTTGCGCATTGTCCGCCGAATCGACTAATGGACCGCGGAGAACGCGAGATTGCCTCTTCTCGCCGGCGTGCAGAGGAGTTATGTCACGGCAGCAGCGACGCGCCGGCCTCTCTACTTTAGGCCTTTTATACTATTTTCGCGGGGAGCGGGGCCCCTAAAGTGCTCTCAGCGTTATTGTCGCGCTACACCGCAGAAATAAAGAAATGAATGACGGATTTCGCAATCCCGAGCACTGCCCGAGGCTTTTATTACTGCGTCTCTTTTTTTATCCTTTTTTTTAGGAATGTTTTTTTTATTCAGATTTCTGCGCGGGGTATAGTGCAGATCATTTGCAATTAGAGGCGATTGGCTCGGACGTGATTGCGATTATTAGTCGAGTCGTAAAAATTTTTAGATTGGGATCGGTTTTGACCGATTGGGAAAGTTCCGTTTCAATGACCCCGTGCGAATTTAGAGAAGTGACTTAATTTTCAAGTTAATGGTCTTTCATTAAAATAATTTATTTTTTGCTGTTGTATGGTTTTTTTATACAACTAAGTTATTTAATTTACGTTGTAAAAATTTTCATAAGTTGAGTGTATCCCACTCTTCCTACGGAACGTAGTAATTTTTACTATAACATTTCTCTCAGTGCGTGGATAAAAATAGATGGTTATTCTACTTGATTTGAAAGTTTACTACTGTATTCAAATGAAGTCGCGTGATAAATTAAAAAAAAAAAAAGGAACAGAAGTGCTCCGAAAGTAAAATTTGCACAGATTGAAAGGAGAATAGAGGAGATTTTTGCATCGAATATTACCATAACGAAAGTCTCGGTCGGCTCTTTGTCTCACCTCGGCCCCTTAATTCAGGAAGGTGTAAATTGGACGTTATTTATACGCCACTCAAGGTCGTTAACATTACGACACGCAAAAATTTTTCCCGTCGCTCTCCCACGTGCATCCAGGAGCGGGGCATAGTCATACGCACCGATCGCTCGAAAATAATAATTTGTACATTCGTAAAAGCCGCGACGTTTTAAGGCATCGACGCACACGCTCTATACGCACTGTCGAGGCCCATTGTTGTCTCCATAATTGACGGCGCGATTTAGCCTCGCTTTTATTGTCCTCCTCTCGGATTTTCAAAACAGCTGCTGAACCTCCGCGGTAACGAGGCAATAAAGTAAAAATCCTATAAATATGCGAGTGCGCCAAAGACAGGAAAAAGGGTGGGGGGGTGGAGAAGGGTGAGAGCGAAGGGGCGAAAAAATAGAATAGGAGGGAAGGAACGGGAGCGCTCGGTGGAGAAAGGGAGAGGCGGACAGTCGAGAGACTAAACAATGGCTCACTTTCACTCCGACGCACTTACACTCCCACTTTTCGCGGCGACCCACGGGTATTTACCTCGTTTCTCGTGCCGATCACGCGGGCGTTTAGGCGCGCGCGACGCGGACTTGTCAACCCGGCGGTCTAGCCGGCGGACAATATTTGCAATTTATATGCGATCGGAGGCAGTTATCGCCGTGATTTATTGGATCGTTAAATGCATCGGTCGGCGATTCAATAATTTAAACATTTGCTGCTTGTAATTAGATTTAAACTCGGCGCGTCGTGC
This sequence comes from Sycophila sp. Sp_5, assembly GCA_018906775.1. Classification (NCBI taxonomy): domain Eukaryota; kingdom Metazoa; phylum Arthropoda; class Insecta; order Hymenoptera; family Eurytomidae; genus Sycophila; species Sycophila sp. Sp_5. Next base: position 523,627 of record JACCID010000054.1, on the reverse strand, counting down.
CGTTGGCCTGCGTAAAATTTTCAACGGGCTAGACTGCGGCCTTCCGAGCTTCGCGCGTTTGTTGCAGTCTGTTTTATCTTTTCATAGTACACGCTGGAGTTGAATTAGTTTATAGTGAAACACTCGTAGTGTGAAATTAGAGTCTACGGTGAGAGGAAAAACTTAATAAAAATTGTTATTGTAGTTAAGAAAGAAGTGACAGTCTCGACAAGCGAGAATTTTTTCTATGAAAAATATAGTAATTCTTAGTGCGGAGATTGTAAAAATTACTATTTTAATAATAAAAATTGCTACTTTGAGTATTACTAATTAATATTTTTCGTTATACTAAAATTTCTCGCTATTCTCAAGACTGTCAGCTATTTCTTAATCACTATCGCAATTTTATTAAGTCTTTTCGAATTCATAATTACCGATCGTCAAGATATACTGCGACATTTTCCGTTAAAAAAAATTTACTCTCTTACGATTTCAATTTCAGTAAAATCGAATGCAAATCGACCAAAGTAGTTTCCTTTTCGTTATCTTTCTTTTTTTTTTTTAAATATCGCTTACAACAAAAAATAAATAAAGTATATAAACCGCATCACTGCGAGTAACCCAATTCCAAGCGCAAACTGCATCATACAGTGGATCCAACGGCCAAAAGTGAAACAAAAGTTAATAAGTCAAAAGTCGCGCTCCATTACCGAGTGACGCCCGAGATGTAGATGCAGATCCCGCCGCGGATGAAAAATTGAGCGAGTCGCAGGTGCGCGGCTCACTATATATATGCATACCCTCGCGGGGCGAGCGTCGCACTCTCTCACCCACTTGGGATAATTGCGTCGAGGACGCGCTGATTAACCGACTCGCGCGAGTGAGAAAATCCCCCGCGGGAGGGGGGGGGGGGGAGGCTGCGGGGGAAACGAGACGGCGCGCGGATCTATTTCGGATCTCGCCGCTCGCAAATCGATCCGCGGCGTGGCCTGGGGATCTTCTCGTCGAGTGAGTCACGCGCCGCGGTGCAGCTTAGAGGGAGGTATAAGCGATATCATTGGATTACAAACTGCCGAGGGTTCCACCGTCTTTTCGGAGCTAAGGCTATGTGCGAGCTTTGAGGAAACTTCCCGAGCACTTCGTTTCAATGTTTGTCTGATTTATGAGAGGAGTTTGTGTATTATACGTTTGACTACTTTTTTTTTAGATATTTATTGCTATATGTATCATTTTTAGTAGAAGTATTTTGCGTAAGGAACTTCACTCGCGCATATTTATAAGTATTTCTATTAATTTATAGTGCAAAAGAGTTTATTCCCGTTTAATACGTACGAATAAAAATAGATATTACGTACACTAAGTATATACATATTAAATATTGATTAGATATTTTTTGACGAATATAAATTTTCTTTTTTAAATGTTGAGGAATTTGCGGTAAAATATACGTAGAAAGATATGAATTTAATGTTATTATTTAATTATTATTTGAAGAAGATTTTGTGATTTAAAATGTAATTAATTAATACACTATTTTTATTGAACACAGTAAATCTTATGGAATGTAAAGTTTCATGTAAAAGAAAAATTCGTGCGTTTCTCGTAATTACATATATTAAGATTAAAAAGAGGAGTAAAATCGAGATAAACTTTTGTGCTTCTTTCTTCAAAAATTCAATATTCAAGGGATTAATTGAAAATCTTCAATTTTATAGTACATATATATGCAATTAAATTAAAATAATTATCATCAAGTATCAGAAACTTTAAGTTTTTTTTAATACCCCCTACAGAGAGATCGGCAGACTACGATTTAATGCTATTAATTTCATAATCATAATTTTTCACAACTTTTACTATCTCTTGTAGAATTTGCTAATCTAAGCGAATAATCTGCAGCGGAAGCATCAGAAACTTCAAGTTCTTTTTTAATCCCCCCTACAATGAGATCGGCATACTGCGATCTAATTCTTATTAGTTTCATAACATTGATTAAACAAAAAAAACGCCATAGCGCCTACTCAATATAAATTAAAAAAAAAAAAAAGATGCACCTAGAAATGCCGCCGAAACATTAAGCCCACATTTATCCGCGCACTCGCGAAAAGTACAACAAAAAGAGCTACCGATAGCGTGGAAAATGTAGGCAATTAATATCCCTTTCAGGGCTGAGACTAATCCGAGCGTGGACGGATCGCCTCTCACCGTCGGCATTTCAAGCGTCGCCGAAAGCGTCACAGCGATAATGACAGCTTCATACTCGCGGGAGACAAAACACTCGATCGGAGTAACTTAGAAGCTACAAGCGGCGACCCGCCGGGAGAATAATGCAGGCGCGCATGTAAGGCGTTAAGCAGGGGGGGAGGGAGGGGGAGGGGGAGGGTGGGCATAGGAGCGCGCACGTCGCTCGCGGACACTATTATTCGCCGGTAATTTATACAGTGCCGGGGATAAAGTGAGTTATCTTGTAGACTCGGCGAGAGCGAGTACAATGCCGGTAGTCGCGTGCGCGCCGCTTTCGCCTCTCTCTCTCTCTCTCTTTTCTCTTTTCCCTCTCGCGTGCGATATATACCCGCCCTCTCCGATCTTCATACCCGCGAGCGGGCATTATACACGTTCATCCTTTGTTGTTCATCCCTCCGGTCATTCTGTCTTCGCTCTTCTTCTCCGTGCTGTCCGTGTGTTTCTCTCATTTTTTGGCTTCTTCGAATTTCGCGCAAATTGCGCTGCACTTCTTTTTTTTTTTTTTTTTGGCTGCACTTTCTTTCGTTTTTTTGGCTTTTGAAGCGACAACATAGAAATTTTATTTTTGTTTTTACCGAGCGTGCTGGAAAGTCGCGAGGAAGTATTAAACATTTTAATGGATTAGAAGCGTTAACTTGTATAGGGTATATAGACACTTTACTCGAGAAAAAATATTTTTACGTTTTTCGTATAATTTACTTTCAGATTTTAATGATAGGTTTTAAGAATCTCAGATTTATCTATACGATTAGTCTAATTGAAATTTATTAAAATTGAAAAGTAACATTTTTAATTCAATTCGTCACTGATTAATGAAATCATTTTATATGATTATTGCAAGAACTTTTTTTTAATTCAATGTAACTTAAAAGTAGAAGGACCATACTATATAGTTTTGCACGTTAAGATTAGAATTTATAATAAATAATACGAGTAAAATCATTACAAAAAAATTTACTAATATAGGAGATTATGGTTTAATTTACCCCTCTAAGTTTAATTTTAGTTAGTCTTCACTTATTCATACTACTTTCAGACTTCTATGCATGTAGATAATTGTTATACATTATTGCCTGTATGCAAGGTGCTCTATGTGGTATTCTTTTCTGATTCAATGAATTAAATTAAAAAATAATATTATTAAACTACAATAAAGTTAATTTACATTAATACTTATGTACAAACTCTTGTAGGTATTATTTTTAATTCAATTCGTAAAATTTATTTTTTATCAGCTTATGTACAGGGTAACATGTTTACCTCCTAAAACATTTTCTACGCAAATTTCTCGGATTTTAATAAATAAATAAAATAATACTCGATTAATAAGGCACCTTTTTCTTTTTCACTACGATTTCATGTTTATTTAGGTCCATAGACGTAACTCCTAAGATTTTCACATTTCCTTTAAATTTAATTTAAATTAATTTAAATGTAACCAAAAACTTTAAAACCCAGATTTATCGTGGAAATCTAAAAATGTGAAATTTGATACGTGAAACGCCATTCGCATGCAAAATGTGTGAACAATTTTTCACACAAAATTTGTCATTATTCACATTTTCAGATTCAGAGAGTAAAAAGCTCCAGTAACCCAATGCACAAGCTTCCCCCCTTAATTAAATCGCAAACAAATGGACGAACACTCGCCGAGGCGCGGGCATTGTCGCGCGTTAAAATTAACCTTCCCAGCGCGAAAATCGCCCCATCCATTAAAATTTAACTGAAACGCGACAGATATTGCCAAGCGAACCCGCCCATGATCCAAAAGCTCGGCCGAGTCTCAGAGTCGTCCAGGGAGTCACGCCTCGGCTTCTCTCCTCCCCGCGGATACACACGAACGTATACATCCCTTTTCTCGAATTTCTCCGGCCTCTCTCCCTTCGATCTATCATTCCCAACCTGACGACGACGACGCCGCCGCCACCGCACTCGTTTCGCGCGTTTTAATGGAATTTCACGGGACGTCTCCTCGGCTGCCCCCTGCCTACGCCCGCCAACTCGAATAATTCACATTGTCCGTCTCGGCGGGGGGAACGGGAGGCCTCCCTTTCTTTTTGCCAATTATTTCGGGACGCGCCGGAAAGAAAAGCGCGACAGAATAAGGGGGATCGCGCGATTTTCTCGCGCGCCGACTAATTTAGCTCCGGACGACGCCGCACACTCTCCGCCTTTCTGTTCGTCCCTTATACTCTCCCCCTCTCGATCGCTATCCGAGAGCTTTTCTTTGCACCGTCGGATGGCATTTTTTTTTTCGCGTGTTCGCGCATTGTCGGTTTGTTGGGCGCGCGACTTGATGATGGTCTGCCGTTGTCTTTTTGCTTGCGGGGTTTGTTGCACTCGCATAGTGCGGAGAAATGTGGGAGCGAGCCTGCCGGAAAATTAAGCTTCATTTATATTGTTGTAGCTAACTTTTGCCTGGACTCCCGCGTAAAAATAATCTGGACTAAAATAAGACGATAAAAAGATTCATCTCTATTACATTCTGATTTAAGATTTTTTAAGATTCAAAAAGATTCTCTTTTAGTAGAATATTAGTTTAAGATCTTTTCGAGATCGTTATTTTAATACAATATTAATATCAGTTTAATATATTCAATTTTTTCAATTTTCTATACATAAGATCTTATAAAAATCCTTTTAATCTTAATAAGATCTTATATGTAAAATTTTTTAAATTTATATATATAAAACTAATATTAATATTGTATTAAAATAACGATCTCGAAAAATCTTAAATTCATTTTTAGGTGCTTGTTAATAGAGAATCTTTTTAAATCTTAAGAAATCTTAAATCCGGACATAATAGAGATGAGTCTTTTTATCGTGTTATTTTAGTTTGAATTATTTTTACGCAAGTTCATTTTATTGTTATGATAACTATTTTATTTAGTATGATACCTTGACTCATTATGGTTAAATTCTGTTGAGAGCTTGACGTTATGAATTAAGCAACAGAAGGTCTAGATGCGTGCGCAGATGTTTGTGAAGGCGCGAGAATGAAAAATATAAAAAAATAAAACGAGATAAAAAAATTAAAGTTTAGATTAAAAGTTTAATAGAATTTAAGTTAGTGTTAGTTAGTTTAGTGCTTTCCTCTAGCTGAGTTACTTTTTTGTAACTTGTTTGTATATACCAATGATTGTAATTAGTTATGTGTATCAACTGGTTTGAATAAATAAATAAGATAAATAAAAAATAAAAATAAATTTAGAGCAGATTTCTGTCCACACGTTTCGTCACAGACTAAATATGTTCGAAATTTTCCGCCAGGGGAACTTTATACAAATTGGTGCGCTTATCCTTTATAATTTAATTGATTCATTCTTGCTATTATTGTGTGCTTTTAATAGTTCGATTTACAAAATTTAATTGTTTAAGTGCAGTATCGTGCAATCTGCAATTTAAAAGCAAATCAGTGTGATTTAATAGAAAGATTTTCGTATATAAAGATATTCTTAAAATAACGGGCAAAGTAGTCGACCTTCTGTGGATCGGGATATAATTATTAAATTAATTAATCATATACTTTATTACTCCTCATGCGATTTAGAAATTATAAAGGGATTAATATGTTACGCGAAAAACCTTGCAGGTTATCGATTTTCGTGGGTAACAATTCATGTCAGTTTAGTAATATTTAAAATCAACGGAAATCGAAAACGCTCTTAACTTAGTTAATTAACAAACGTTGAAATATTTTACAACAATCGCGAGGAGGGTAGGTAGGTCACGATGTCCCGAAATATCGACCAATTGAATTTTTCGTTAATTTAGTAAGCGTCTCACTGCATTCATGCCAATTACAAAGAGACATCGAGTTCCTCTTATACCCTCATATTCACTTCTGATTTAATTAGATAATTATTGCATTTTATTTTATCCTAAATCATAAATACAAAGTTATCCTACTCAATTCAATTTAACTCAATTCATTCTAATTTTCATTCTCGTAGGTTGAAGAAATTTTGCAAATTTTACTTGCTCTAATGTATAATTTATTAATATCTGAATACTTTTTTCATCGTTTACGAAAGTAATACACATTCGCTCTTCGGCGTTTCGTGAAAGTAGTTTATTAGATTAGAAGAGCACATCTTTCATTTTCACGTTGACACTTTCACGCCGAATTAATCCACTTATCTTTCCGCTTCACCAACTTCTAACACTTACGGATATTTATTACCCGAAAATTAATAAGAAATTCACACAGATGATTGAACCATTCCTCCATCGCATTTCCACCTGAACACTATATACCGTTTCCAATGTAGGCCTGAAATTAGCAAATAGATCCATTAACCTATCAGGATACGTAATGGACAGGAAACTGACGGTAAACCAATTTCCAGCTAGTAAAAAGCTCCCCCACCGAACAGGCACACATAAATGCCCCGCGCTCTCTGCACATCCAATTTCGAGCGTTCCTTACCTCACCCCCTTAAAAAAAAAAATAAAAATAAAATATCCCCCCGCTCTTCCGGACTCGGTATATGCGCGCCGCATACCCAACTGGCATTTCTCTCGCACCTGTCGTAAATCAAAGCGGGATGCTCGGGCTTCCTCAATCAGCGCGGCTCGTGGCGTTTTGCTTAACAAGCCGCCCCCGCCTGCTCGCGCGCAGCGTTATTAGCGCAGATCGGAGCGGCCCGATAAGCGCCGGGCCGTCGTCGCGCGCTTAAAATAAGGATGATGAATGCGAGGAAGTGAGGCCGATCCGTATCGGTCGGCGGAGCCGCGATATTATGATGTATACGCGACCGCCGCTTGCGCAAGTCGCGCGCGCGATTTATTCCGCGTGGGCGGAGGCCACTGTCGGTTAATTTGCCGAGGGATTTTTTTTTAATTGTCGGCGTGCGTGTGCAAATCTGCATTTTTAACATTTGTTTTGTTTTGTTTTCGTGCCAGGTATGCGTCTACTACTTACTATATACACTGAGAGAAAAAATTAATAAAAATTGCTATTGTAGTTAAGAAAGGAGCGACAGTCTGTCAAGCGAGAATTTTTTGTATGAAAAATAGTAATTTTTATTATAAAAATTACTAAGGTAAAAGGTGAAAACATGTCTACTAATTAAATGGGAATATTCACATGTGTTAATATTCACATCTTCTCTTTAATTAAGTGAAGTCTGAAAATACTTTAATTTTTATCAACCTGGAAATGTAATATAATTTTAAATAAAGAGTAAAAAAACAAAATGTTTCCCCGGATAATGATTTTTGCTGGTTTTTTTAAATTAATAAATTTATTAATAGGATATTGATTTCGAGATTTGAATATCAAAGTTCTTAGTCTACGATAAGATCACAAAACGGATTACATATTACGCATTTATAAGAACTTAAGTCTTTTCTTTACTTTTCACTTACGACTTTTTTAGATCACTTGCCGATTGGCCGATCCGCTATTCAGTCTCAATGATAAAGATTTGAGATTTAAATAACATAATTCTGACGCTACGATAAGATCGCATCACATATTTTTCTTGCGGGTTTATCAAATTACACGTATCGTTCGTTTAATTTCAAATTTTTCATTTTTTCAGATCACTCGCCGATCTTACCGGTCAATAATAATTGCAATTTATGCACGCCTAGGCAAACAGTAGCTGAAAAATCGTTTGTCACGCGAATTGCCGTAAAGAGTCGCGATTCAGTATGCAGTCGCGCCAATCGCATCTCGATCTCCTCAGCAGAAAAATAAAAATCGCTCGTTCGCTCGCGACGTCATTTACATTTAATTAACGTAACCGGTCACCGCGCGCGGATCATTCTCCCGACTCCTCGGCGATCCGCGTCAATCAGCTCGCCGCGCGGTCGCACATTTTTTCCTCCCCCTGCACTTTTTTTTTTCGTTTATTCCCGCGCGTCGCGATCGTTTCGCGGAATCGGGTTTCCCGTTTCCCTGAAAACGCCATTTTCAGCCGGAGGAGTTGGCGCTCGCGAGCTTCGTTATTGAGGCGACTTCTCCTCACCTTCGGTAAACACCACGCACTCGGTCCGCGAGCGCGCCGATCGCCGCCTGGACATATATAGGCGTTGCATGGATAATCGGGGCGAGTCGGCGCGTAATCGCCGCGGCGCACTTTTTTTGCCCTCGATAATAAGTCAACGACGCGTTCGCGAGTGCGCGCGCATGCGGCGTGATTTATCGCCGAGCGTACCTCGATCGACTGATTTACGGCCGATTTTTATTGTCGCTCAATTTTCGCGCACTTACCACCCTCCCCGTTGCCGTCGATCGATCGTAATGCTTTAAATCGTAATGATTCTTAAATCACGCCAAATGACGGCGTGATCTTAGCTGGGGAAATTAATATTACACGTCGTCTGTAGGCTATATATTTTTTTTTATTTATTTATTGTAAAAGGGAAAATTACATTGAGTGCCCGGTTACGTTCTGAAAATAAAAGGTGCGTGTTCGTTAAGGGGTTAATATATAAATCAAAAATAATTTAACGTGTCTACTTCCTTGGTGCTTTCTTTATGAAATTGCATATTAACGCAGAGTTTTTATGTACTCCGAAAAACACTTTCATTTAATTTATGGGAAAGTTCGATTCACCGCCATTCGTGTGCACAAGGAACCGACTTTTCTCTCGCAAAAGAAAACAAAAAAAAAGTCGATTGGTAACAGAATTAAATTTTAATGATTAAATCTTAATAATTAAGTTTTATTTAATTTCCATTTTCATTAAGTTTTTTTAATTTAATATTTAATTTAAGTTTAAATTGAATTTTCTTCGATATGTTAATTCGTTAATTATGTACATACTTTCTTCAAATATAATACGTGCACATTCATAGAAAAATCCTTTGACCCAAAGTCATTGACTTTAATAAATTTAATTAAATTTGCGCGGCTTTATATTAAAGACAGTGACTTTGGGTCAAAGGATATTTTCTACCATTATATATTCCAAATGTGTGTATGATTTTTTCGATTAAATATTGATATATTAATTCGTTAATTATATAGAATCTTTCTTCAAATAATAAACGTATATTCCAAATATGTGTATGATTTCCTCGGTTAAAAAAATAATACAGGCCTGGTCAACCTACTCCAGATAATCGTTCCTTAAAAAAAAAAAACTTTAACTGAATTTTACAACTCCGTCAGCAATCACTTTGTAACCGCAGCTTCAGAATCGAATGAAAATTCAACAATGCACAAGCCGAAGTAGGAGATCGGTAGCTGCTCGGCGCGCGCTTCGCAATGCGTATCCTCGTGTCCATTTTGCACCTGCGCAAAGAAAAAAAACTCCGCAATCTTATCAGCGGCGATCGCAGGCCAGGCCCAAACATCGCTGCTGGGAGCCGCCATAAATCTCGTCGGAAAAATGCGCCGTCAGGCTAGGTAAGGCGCGCGGCGATCGAAAAGCGCCGGAGGGGCCGCGGCGCGCGTTTCGGCCGCGTAGGAAGGACACCGGCGTCGCGCTCGCGCCTTGTACCAGTTGTCGCGGGGCGAGATTGAAGATAATGTTTTCGCGATGCGCGTACACGTACCGCCGATCGAGCGATGTTCAACACAGCGATCGGCCTCTCCCCCCCCTTTTTTTTTCATCCGGCGAGCTTAGACCCGTGCCCAGCGCTCCTCCTTTTATCGGCGAGCGATTTTTCCGGCTTTTTCGTCCACGCGCCGATCATCGATTCGCTCCGGGCTATCGGCCGATATACGGTATCGGGGCTGTATTATCTGTGATCTACAATTGCTGAATATTATTAAGTCGGGGGGTCCCGGGGATCGTGCGGATCGGCGGTGTGTTCTCAGCCGGGCGAGGTGGGGTACACGGGTGTTTGTCGATGTATGATGCTCGTTGCGCGCAGGCGAACATTCGATTGTTCGAAAAACTTGGCTGGGCACATGCGTTTGCCAATGTGTATAATGCTAATTGATATACAACGATTAAATCGGAATGAGGCCGAGTTTGCAGGGTATTTTGTACGGAGTATTTGTATACCGATTTTTTACAAGTTACGTATACTTTATTTATTTATTTTTTAATTTACTCTACATTAAGAGTGTTAATTCGTAGGATTTTATTAAACTACTTTAAATTATATATTTTTATAAAAAATATTATCCACTAGATTGTTTATCGTATTTGTTAAAGGTTTTTGCACACAAATTCGAGTTTAAATAGTAAGTGCGAAAAAAACTCGGTAAGAAATGAAATATGTAAATGAGATCTTAATAAATTACAAAAAAAAAATGAAATTGAATGTTTAAATAAACTTTTTTTTTTATTTTTCATTGTTTTAACTAAAAATTAGAATTATTACTATATTATTTATATATTATAGTTACTATTTAAACTCTGTGAATCTAAAAAATGTGAAAATTCATTTGGAAAATACGAATAGTAACATCTCACTTGCAGAAATTCCTCTACTTTTATCCGTGGACAACTTTTATCATCAAATACTTAATATATTTACATTTTTCAAGTGAATTTACAGATTTACAGAAAAGAAACGTAATTCCTTAAATAAAAATAAAAATCATTCCATTTAATATTATGCGTCTAAAAAAAAAAAGAATCATCGCACAAAAATCCTATAAGTGATCAACTATGCAAATTACCTAAATAACAATTCTTAAACGCGATTATGCAAAACCGAGTAAACTCGGTATCTTCCAAATGTTAATGTTTACAGATTTACAGAAAAGAAACGTAATTCCTTAAATAAAAATAAATATCATTCCATTTAATATTATGCGTCTAAAAAAGAAAAAAGAATCATCGCACAAAAATCCTATAAGTAATCAACTATGCAAATTACCTAAATAACAATTCTTAAAGGTGATTATGCAAAACGCAGTAAACTCTGTATCTTCCCAATGAATGTCTCGTACCGATCGGTCGTGTCGCGCGTCAACCGATCGCTCTTGCGCCGCGTTAATCCGCTCGCCACGCGCTCGTCATTCGCATCCGATCTTATAGGACCGCAGAGACAAAGAGCCTCCCGGGGGAAGCCGAAGCCATCGGAGCTTGTAGCCGCGGACGTTGAGCGATGCCGCGAGACGGGCCGATTGTGTCGCGCGGATTTTCGGTTCGCCGTTCGCGCACTAAAATTAGGCGCGCGCGCGGCCCGCCGATATATCTCTATAAGGGAGTGGGCCGGGAGGACGAGACCGATCGCTCTTCCTTTATTGCGCCGCCTTGTCTCCGTCGCGCGCCCGCCGTCCGCCTTATTTTCGTCGCGTTATCCGCGCGGCGGCGGCGGTACCTCAGGCTCATACCCCCCCTCCCCCCTCGCCCCCTTTGGTTTTTTAACGACGTCTTCCGTGAAAATCACGTCGGCGACTGATGTGACGACAAGGCTTGCTGGGAGTTGCACCAGCGAGATTGGATTGATGATGCTCGTTTTTTACGCGCCAGGGATTTGTGCCGCGAGCTCGTGCTGTCTTGCAGATTAAACAGACAATTATTGGACCGGTGTCTACGAGAGTTGTGCGATTTTTTTTTTAAATGTGAGAAACTTTGATTTTTGGTGAAATGAAAGTGTTTAAATATTTTCCTGAAAAAAAAAACAGGAGTTTATACACGGAGAGCAATGTTGTAGTAAGAATTACTACGTTCCGTAGGAACAGTGGGATATACTCAATTTCTGAAAATTTTTACTATAAAAAATAATGAAAATTCCTATGCATCTAGCAAAAATTGATATTTATATAGTAGAAATTGCTATGTACATAGGAATTTTTAGTATTTTTTATAGCAAAAATTTTCATAACTTGAATATATCCCACTGTTCCTACGAAATATAGTATAATTTTTACTATACCATTTCTCTCCGTGTACGAAATCCCATATGAAAAGATGAAGAAATTTTGTGAGATGAGACAAATATTTATTTATCTGTGCGGGTTTTACAAAGTTTTTTTGCAACTTTTTATTGGGTATTGGAAGACTCTTTCTACAGGCTTTTTATTGATATAGTTGTATAAGAAGTAAATTATTCATCCGTAGAAATGTTTAAGAGAAATGCATTTGTCATTTATTTAAGATTTTTTTTAAAAGAGGTAACATAAATTTCATTATTTATAGTAGTCTAGTTATGATAATGAAGATATTTTAGTTTATTGTGTTCTACTCAACAACAAAAAATTCTTATAATTACCAATTGAATGTAAATTATTATAATGATTTCTAACATATTTGAATAATATTTTCGGAATGTTAATACTCTGTTTATAATTGTACACAATTTTAAAACATTCATTCTGACTATAACTGTCAATTGAAAGACTATAAACATAAATCGTTGAACACGCGAAATTAATTCATTTCATTTATCATGAATAATATAAAACCTACATTTCGAGAATATCGTATACATTCATACAGTAAATTAAAATTATCGCGACACAATGTTGTGCCAAATACGTTTAACTACTCTTTTTAAATCATCATATAAAATTCTATTTACATTACCACCCACATGTTCCACGTACATAAAAATTCACGCATTAAAAACGCGCACTTCCAATTACTCCTCATAAGTCATATGGTCAATCAAGCATGCAATTGCAATACACATAGAATTTCATAATTCAATAAACTAATTTTTGCTCATGAAAAGTTTCATGAAAGTCTCGCAAAAAATCAGTATAATACCTAAACAGCTATACCCTGCAAGTTCAATTGGAATTCTTAAAATCGTGCAATTCATTAATTTGAAATATGACTTTGTAAATTGAAAGGGCGACAAAAGATCAGGACGTGGGATCAGCATCCACGGAAATTACACGGAAGCGTAAACAGGGAAGAGCCACGCAAGGTCTACGCGGAATCGTTATTGCTGCCCCCCTCCCCCTTTCTTGCATTCAAATGCAATAAGGACATAAATCCAGAGTGCAGCGAGACACAATAACGATGGCGGAATATAAACTTAGAAAGCGCGCGTAGATTTTCATAATGGACGCATAAATTACGACAGGCGGAGTCCAGTGGCCCCTTCGCGAAAGAGAGAGATCTCTCCATGAGCGTAAAGCCCCGCGAGCTCCGGGGGAAATTCTCAGACGGCGACGCGCTGAATTAATATAGCTCGTGTCGTGCGCTTGCGCGGAACACCGGCATCTTCACCTTAGAGAGAGCGAGAAAAAAAAATAAAAATAAAAAAAAAACAACCCCGGCGTCGCGGTGATAATTGCTTATCAAGGTCGAGCTCGGCGGACATCCAACTGTCGCGTGTCCTACTTGGACATTTTTTTCCACTCTTATATACGCTTGCGAGGATGGACGTGACAGTATTAATTAGTCCGGTATATTTTTAATTTCCATGTTTTTTTTCTAAATATATGGGAACGGGTATTCGCTTGATGGCAGGTTCATGACGGCTATATTGCCGCGATGACCTGGTAGATGCGCCCATTCGATCCTGCTGGAGAAGGGAGAAGCTTTCAGGAGTTTCTAAATTAAGCCTCGCGCGGGCAAACAAGTACATTAATTTAATAAAAGTTATCTGCGCGCGAGCGGGATAAGTAACAGATCAAATAAACGGGGTTGCCGGGGCTTATCTGCGCGACGGATAAATAATTTTGATATCAGTGTTAACGGAATACTGGATTGAGACGAGATGCGAGGATTGAGGCGGAGCTGCGCGCGCCTGACACGTTATTCCAGTACCAATTACTCGAAAATTAGCTTTTAATGGGATCATGATTGCCGAAAGATAAAAAAAAAAAGAAAGAAAGAATCGATTCGCTCTGCAAACCGAGACCAATCTCTTAATTCGAATCAATCATACGATGCGTCCGAGACTTTAACGCGCCCGGATTTCCTTTCAGCAGTGCACGAGGTGTCGGGAAATAATTGACGAAATGATTTGTTTACTTAACAAATTATAAAAAATTTGTATGCGCTTCGTGAAATAGCAGAAATCATTTCTTTTGTATACTTATACGCAGACAAATGGTGTATAGTAAAAATAACTATTATGTTCCGAAACAGTGAATAGTGGGACTCAGCCTATGACGATTTTTATTACAAAAATACTAAAAATGTCTATGTACGTAATAAAAACTACTGTATATATACATAACAATTTCTATTATTGATTTATATAGTAAAAATCTTCATAGGTTGAGTATACTGCATTGTTCCTACGAAACATAATAATTTTTACTTATACTATTTCTATCCGTGCACATTTTAAAAAGTTACATCTAAATACTACTACTACCTCTGTATAGATAATAAAATTAAAAAAAAAAAAACAAGATCAAAAAATGATTTTAAAAAATCTATGCAGCTATAAATTTCGTACTAATCAAACAATGCCTAAAGTAAATGAGACTCGTGAAATCGCTTATAAATAGCCGCGAACGAACTCGTTAATAGGCAATTTATCTTCGATTACTTTGATAATTAGCGAGAATAAAAATGATAGACGCTATCTCGGATTAATGAGAAAATAATAAATACGAATAATCTAATTTTCTTCCCATGCATCAGTGGAAATGAGATATCCCCGGTGCGTCAATATGAAAAATCTTTTTGCTCATTACGGCGAAGCGTCGCGCTAGAAGGAAAAACAAGGCGCCTAATCGCCAGATAGCGCATCGGTGTGGTCCGATGATTTCGATTGATTTCCAACATTTATATATGAACACGTTCAAGGGTGAGTACACGCGTGCAACCGCGCGATCACTTGGCTCGCTCCCCATTAACCATTAAGCGCTCGGATATGCATATGAGCGTCCGATTCGAATAAATAGCACTCGAAGAGTCGAGATTATGTGAGTGCGTGAATCGGGGACGATGAGTTCGCCGAGCAATCCAACGGTCTGATTAAATTATTAGTTCTTATAATGAAACGATGACGTTTGTTCTTTCTTTTTATTTCAATAAAATATCACTTTCAAGGAGTAGAATCTACTCTCTAAATCTGAGAATGTAAAATTTTCACATATTTAGTGTGTGACAATAGTTATAAACATGTGAAAATTCACTTTACTCTTTTTAATATGTGAATATTAATATACGAATTAGTGAATTTTGTTTTTTATACATTGAATTAGTGAAAACTGATTTCATACATTCAATTAGTCAAATTTGTTGCACATACACCGAGAGAAAAAACTTAATAAAAATTGCTATCGTGATTAGGAAAGGGATGACAGTTTTGACAAGCGAGAAATTTTAATACGAAAAATAGTAATTTGTAATACACAAAATATAGCAATTTTTATTATTAAAATAATAATTTCTACAATTTCCGTACTAAAAATTAATATTTTTCATACAAAAATTCAGATATTGAATTTGTCGAATTTTATTTCTCACATTACACATGTGAATGTGGGTGTGTTTTCACCTTTTCAAAATGTCACTATTTACATTCAATTAGAACTTATGTTGCTTATTTATTTAATAATTTTTAATACTTTTGAAATCCTATCATTTTCAGGTTAAATATTGTATTTGTATCTTATATATTGCAATAAGAGCAGTCTGCACGTATAATTGACTTTAAAATAAACATTAGAATGAAACAGCAGATAAGTGCTTTTAGTAAACAATAATGCTGCATAATTTAATTTTCTGCAGTGCACTATACCACTGTCTCTAAAAAAAAATGATAAAAGCGCAAAGATTTTATTCTTGATTCAAAGCGACATGCATAAATCAGAGATTTTTTTTTCCAGTAACAACTTTTAGCGAGGACTGCAGTCAAGGAAATGGGTGTACACTTACCGCACGGTGTAAGACAGTGTAAAACATTTGATCCCTGATAGATATCTTAAAGGATGTTGTAGGTCATTAAACCGTGTGTTACGGTGCACTCGATCACGCGACTATCATTAGCTGCATTTTGTTAATCTAGAACATAAAAAAAATTTATTTTATTCCAATCGAACATATTTAGTACCACGACTTCGATCCCCTGCGCATACTCGACTACACGAACAAAAACAAATAAAATAAAATAAAATAAAATAAAATGTACTAAATAGAAGATATTCCACCGCGAACGCTCGGATAAATCACGCGATTCACCGCATTTAAAGTCGACCTACTGAATTAACTAATCAAGATGCTTCCAAGAAGGAATCGCAATGCAGGGCCAAATAATTCCTCCGAAACATCTAATAAAATGTATTTATCTACTGCGCAGCCAATTCCACGCATACTGCGCCCTTAATTAGAGGAGAAGTCACGGCATCTAACGCGCACCTCTAAACAACAGTTACGAAGCGAATAAACACGTCAGCGTTGAAGAAAAAAGCGTCCAATGGGTGGGCCCCGGGTACGTTGAGCCGGCCGTCCGCCTAAAATCGATTTTCATGCAAAACAATCGTCGCCGCAAGACGAGCTACCTGAGGCGAGTTTTTAAAGTCCCGGGGGCCCAGGGGCCCCGTCATTGTCTCTCCCCGACGGGTAACGTCTCTTTAGCGAGGGAGATGAAAGCGGCGGCGCATCTGCCGCGCGTGTACCTGCATCAGAAATTTGCCCGGATATCCTTAATGATATTCACGCGAGGAAGTCGATATGAGGTGAGCCTTTGTTATCGCGCTTCGAGCACATGTATGCACGAGCCTGAATATGTGTATGCGTTGTAGGTAACGCGGATCGAATGTTGGGGATGGATTGGAGCGTTGAATCGAAAGGTGCTCGGTGATGAGAGTTCGTCAGGTGATCGGTTGCGCAATGCGGAAGCACAGACTTTTTTTTTTATTGTGTGCAGGATGAATGATCTGGTTCTTTAATTCTTTAGTATACGCGTGCACTACTTTTTTTTTGTTATTTTTTAATTTGTGCATATGCGATTTTTTTTACTTATTATTATTTTGTATATGTGCCTGAGTGTGCTTATTATATTTGAGTACTTATTATTACTTTTTTTTTATAAATTGTGAGAATTTTTTTTACTTACGATGCAGGTGATAGATTTAAGGCAGACATTTATAATAAAGTCTATTGACGTTATCTGTATTGATACTGTTTATTGAAGTACAATTGACAAAAAACTACAATATTTTCTGAGACTGCACTAAAAGTTGATTAAAAGTGTTCCACTATTTAATGATTAATGAAGTAACTTCTACTTATTTGGAAAAGTAGAAGGTACCATTTTCGATTGTCTTTACTGGAAAAAATATTTAGTAAAATTTGTTATATTTTATAGTGACTACAGGGGAGTATGTTCGACTTATAGCGAATTCTAATATAATTTGTATTACTTTTTGCAATAATATTCCGAACACGTACTACGTGGAATCTCATTTTTTATTAATTATTATTATAATTATTATTGACTATTAATTATTATTCTGTCTGTACTTGGGTTTACTCTGTTATTTCTAAAAAATACTAACTGCACTGGAATTAATTTTACTCTCAATATATTCTATGTCAATAGTCACTAGATAATTATTTCATATAACTATAGTCACTAGATAAGAAAATTTCGTAATAAAGAAAATGTTGTGATAAAGAAAATTTTCTTAAAAAGAAAACTTTGTAACAAAGAAAATTTCAAGAATCATTGGAAAGACTATAAAACAGCACAGCACCTATACTGTAATAATGCCTGATTCTAGCGATTTCGGCAGCGGCTGCAGTGGGTGATAAGAAAAGTCAGACAGCGAACGTTGCAGACTCAAAGAGAAAATGAAAATAAAAGAAACGAAGTATCGCCTTTGGAGATGGGAGAAAATTAAAGGGGAATAAAAGAGTCGGAGATTCTATCCAAGATCTCGCATAGGCAAGGCGCGGAGGCTTTACTCGTTAGCGATCGCTCGGCGCAATAAATTTGATCGTCCCGGCTTAAAACGCGACCGCCTCGCGCGCGAGGTGAGCAGCCGTTTTAGCGGCTTTCGGGATGTGAGGGCCGGGGGGAAGAAGGAGAGAGACGTCGCTGCATTCCTATTAATTAGCGGCGCAGTTTAACGCGAGTAGCCCGCGCGGATCTTTCTCTTATGTGCAACCCTCCTTCTGACTCTCGCCGCCTCGGTGCACTCTTGCTCTCTCTCTCTCTTTCATTCTTTCTGTCTCCCTCTTTCTCTTGATTTAAGCTTACGCGCATTTTCCGAGCGGTGCAGCGAGTCCGATCGTTTTTCGGATTACTTCGGTGTAGATTTTTTCCTGGCGATACTTTTATTTTCGTTGTTTAATTTTTGGATACTTCAGTTGGCACCGTGAATGCACTTTTGATGAAAATACGGATTTTCAGTAGTAAGTCTGATCATTTTTCGGATTACTTGGGTGTGTAGATACACACGAGATTTTTTCTCACTATTATTTTCATTGTTTAATCTTTGGATACTTGAGTTGGCATCGTGAATGCTCTTTTGATAAAAATACAGAATATGCGTTTAATGCCATTAGGGGTTTTTAATCAAAACGATGAAAAATAATTGAGAAAATCAGACCTTACGGACTTGTATTGAAATGTCAAAAATTTATCACTGGTTAGTAGGAAATATTCATAATACAAAATTAAGAGTGGAAATTTCTACCATACTGAGCAGTGAAATATTGACTGTGTAAAATAGTGAGTTGTCACTTGAAAACTTTTGGTGAATTTTAGAAATAGAAATCACTGTGAAATCAATTTAACACATTTTTTAGGTAAATATATACTTAAAAAGGCAGATTTTTACGGGGAATAATTTTTATTGAATTTTTTAAAGTACATAATTAACTGATTTTTCATTGAAAAATGCAGCCTCTGACAAACTTAGAGATAATTTCATTGTTTTAAATTTAAAGTTTTATAAATTTTTAAGATTCTTTATGCATTTCACCAAATAATGTTTAATAAAAATATAAAGTCATACATTTTAATATACAGTTTTATAAAATTGATAGCAAAAAAAAAATAATAAATAAATAAGGAGTTTATAAAACTTTATATGTCCAAACAAGTTTTATAAGTATCTTACAATTCTATAAGAATTCTATAAATATCTTACAAAATTTTTTTCACGTGGGCATCCACCCGCAAGTTCCATCAATTCTCCATATTCGACAATCTCGATTCATATATAAAAAAAAAATCACCGAATGAAAAAGAAGAAGAAGCATAAGGAGCGAATAGAAAAGTCGCCCTCTCGAAAATCCATCATAACTCTCCTTTGAGCCATCACACCTGAATCCGGGCACGCGTCCTTTACACTCGCATACTTTATATTACGCAAGACGCGTGACGCGCAAGAATCCAGTTCCGCCGATTCACGAGTCGCCCGGATTCTTAAAAATTCGTCCATGCGGCCCCGCAGCCGCGCGAGTCCTCCTATATATGAAAGGACGACGGAAGGAAGGCACGAGCCGTTTGCCCCCACCCCGTCGCGCGCACTGGGGCCTTTAAACCTTGAACCGTTGCGTGTGCACCTTTTCGTCACGATCAGCGGCCCCAGGGGGAGAGAAAAGATCACGAGGAAGGCCCCGCGCGAAGTGCGGATCCAAACGTATCTCAGCTGTTTTTCAGGCGGATCCTCGAAGGACGGGGGGACTCTCCGAGCCTCGGGAGTGGGCCGAGGTGCGCTTTCTTTACCTTCTGCTTCGGCTTCTTCTTTTTTTTTTTTTAAGGGGACCGCGCGCATCACGCCGGTATTCCTCGAGATAATAGGATTCCGAGGATGAATTAGGACTTTGATCGGACGGATTTTATATTTGCCCGTCGCCTAATGGCCCGAGAGACGAGGCGCTCGTGCCTTTGGAGAATATCGTATGCTACGCGGGGTATAATAGCATTTGGATATGAATGCGTGCGGTGCGTACATGTGATACACTTTTTTGTTATCCTTTACTTTCCCTTTTCTTTCCTATTGTGTGCTTTCTAATTATTGCACTATTTTTTAATCTTGAAGTTTATACAAAATTCGAGCTACAAAACAAGACTTTCTATTTATTCACGTTTTAACTTCGTTATTTCATACATTCTGAGTAAAAAAAAATTAAATTATACTCTTAATTTTGTTTTTTAATTAAAATTTACTTAGAATTCATCGTGCATTAGACGATTTTTTAAGCTTGAGGTTTTTACGAAAATTCGAGCGCTTACAACAAGCCTTTCTATTTATTCACGTTTTAACTTCCTTATTTCATATACTTTGAGTAAAAAGAAAATTCAAATTATATTTTTAATTTTTTTTTAAATTATTTTTAATCATTAAAAGCTAAAGTGAAAAGGTTCTGGATCTCTTTATTTCTACTTTTTAGTTTAGTTTACAGTAAATAGTTTAAGGACATTTTACTCTCTAAATCTGAAAATGTGAAATTCACTTGAAAAATATCACTACTCACATTTTCTAAGTGAATTTCACATTTTCAGAGTTACACAGTCTATTGAATTATTAATAAATAAATAAATCTGTCAAGTAATGACTTCAGATGCAAAAATTATCTTTTAATGTATTTTTTATTTGCCGAAATTAGCGAATATACACATAGCGTCCTAAACATTATGCAGGAGATATTAAGAAATGTTAAGACTTCAAGATGCATTAGAAAAAAAAGTCTGAATGGAAAAGATTTTATTGTTCGAACCGCGAATTCAAGTAATTCAAATGATGTAAAAAAAAAGCAGGGAAAAAAAAAGTCTTCAAAGAAAGTCACGATTCATTTTTCCCGCTCCCCCAAAAGTGTCGCCCTCGCCACTCATTCTTAGCGTTGCCACCCCAGTGCGGAAATCAGTCATAATTTCCGCGGCGTTACCGCGCGGGGGGACGTCCGCTTACGCGCCGGAAAAAACGTCGAAAAGCTCGCGCAGGTATAAATCCATTCTCAAATAAAAACGTACGTTACGCAATGGCTCTCTTGTGACGCCGAGGGGGGAGCGAGCGTAAGGAGGAAAAAAAAAGGACGCGAGGAGGATGGCACGCGCCAAGTAGGAAGAAGAAGCTAAAAAGAAGGAGAAGAGAGAGAGAGAAGGTGGCCGGGTGAGGAGGGATATGGGATTTAGGCTTATATCGGGGCTCGAGCAGCTGCTCGATCGGGACCCTTTTTGGAGACTCCCTCCGCTCTCTTGCCTCCGACTCTAGATGATCTTGACCCGATCTGCCTATCTGCTTTTATAGATCGGATGTCCCTCGATTTCTGTCGCCGCGGAGGAGGCTTCTCTTTTTCTTTTTCTTTTTTTTTTGCACACTTGACCAAATACAAAAGCGAACGATTTATTTGGCAAGCAGCGCGGTTTCGAGGAATTTGGCGATGTTGCACGCGCGAGCGATAAATCGCAAATATCTTCTTTTTTTATCGGTGTAAATTTGAATTGTGTGCTTAATTATTTGATTGCGTCATTTGGTGCGTTCGCGTGGTAAACGCAACTTTCGCGAGAACTGATTGCGAATACTTAAGTTAGTTTTATCGCAAAAATGTAAAAACGTGAACGTTAAAATATAATTGTAAAATTTACAACCGAATTAAGTACATATAGCTTAGATAGTGTAGAAAATGATTTATTGAACAATCGTGTCGTGTAAGTGTCCTAATCGCTAAATTCTCAACCAATATTTATTTTACACGCTAAGAATATTTTCTTAAAAGCAAAAAACAATGATAGAATGTTTTATTGAAGCATTTGAACAAATAATTCGATCGGTTAAAAAATAAATTTTCAGTTGGATGGTTCCAACAATTTTTCGATATGTTATATTATCTTTCGATTTAATTAATAATCTACATTCGTATATCATTATAATTTTTTAATTTTCCTATTACTATTTAGAAATTTATTTTAATTTTATAAAGATGTGTTATTAAAAAATTAATGATGTATTGACTGATTATACCTGAAACGAAAAATGTTATCAATTTTATTAGTGATAGTAAAAAGTATAATTATAACACTTGTATATAAATATTGAAAATTGTACCCTGTAAAGACTTTCATTCGTCAGTTTTCATACAAAAATGATCAGAAATTTTTATACAAAAAAAGATTTATTATAGAAAAGAAAATAAACGCTGATCTTTCTTAATCGATTAAATCACTTTCCATCTCCATCTCTACAAGCTAAATCAATTGGAGTGAAATAGAGTGAAAATTAATTCTATCGAAGTCAAAATTTCACTCTAATTTTGTAGCGAAATTCACTCAATTGATGGAGTGATTTTTTGACTCCTAACGAGAGCGAAAGGTAGCGCCTCTACCTTAGAGTGAATTTTACTCTACTTTAAATTTAATTCACTCTATTCTGGTAGAGTTAAATTTAACTCCAGCATTAGTTTTACTACAAACCAAGAGTAAAATTTCACTCCAAGCGTTTTAGCGTGTATCTTTTCGCGGGGCTGCCACCGCGAGTTCGTCTCGTCGTATTCCTTGGCCAGACGAATGGCAGCGGCTAGAGCAGAGGCAACGACGACAGCAGAGTCCCCGCTTTCTTTCTCGTCCTTTTCTTCCGGTCGAAACTCCCCCCGCGAGGAGGGGGAGCTCGCGCCGTGTGGCCCGGTCCCGCGAAAAGTTGACTCGCCGCCCCGCGCAGCCTGCAGCGGCCACTCTCTTGCTTTCTTTTCACCTTTCACTCCTCTACTTTTATGCCGGGCCCCCTTTTTTACCACCTCGGCGTTCGCCTCAGTCGCTGCCTTTTCTTCTTTGACGCTTGTTTTCGTGGTACGCCGTTGCTTAGGGGCCCACCGCTTTGGAACAATTTCTTTTACTTTTTATAGTTGAAAGGTTCGGTTTTTGTTTTATTTTTTGGAACTTTTTTATTCTAGTATAGAAATTTGAGCAAATCTAAGAAATAGCAGGTACCCTATAGAAAGGGTAAACTTATAAAACTCTATAAAACGGTGCAAAAATTGCATAAATAATTTATCGGATCTTATCAAATGTACACATTTTTTATAGTATTTTATAAGAATATTACCGCGGGGTAGACAAAATAAGTTTCCAATATCAAAAACTTAATTTTTATAAAATCGTGTGAATTAAATTGAGTTTATAGTAAATAAATAAGAAATATAAATCAAGTTTTCTCATTTTCTTTCATTCATTCGATATAAAGTAAAAATAAAATCATTTATACTTTCTATATGAGGGTGATTACTTTCGCCCCACTTTCAGTTTGCATTGAAATTATTAAAGATAAGTACAAAAACACCATAAACAAAGTGAACGTGACCTATTGATCGAAAGGGTTTATTTAGCCTTGATATCAGGCAGTATGAGGGGAGTGCCGATCTCGTTTTTTATAGGTAACAATGGTCTTTGAATAATAATTCACTGCTGCATTGTTTACTAATGTGCAGAGAAAAGTCCATAAAATATCTAACAAGGCAGATCATAAAAAAAATCGATAAAATTTAACGCAGAAATACCTTTTTCGCTTATTAACATCTCATTACTTTACAAATCCCTCGAGCCAAGAAGCCGTAAAACTCTAACAATCAATAAATACGTCCAACGTTTCTTTTACTTCTTATCAATACTTTCATTTCCATGTAAAAAAAATCCGACATTTGTACACGCTAAATCAACTGGAATTAAGTCGAGTAAAAATTAACTCCATTGGAGTCAAATTTTCACTTTAATTGTATAGTGAAATTCGTGTAGAATCAAATTTGACTCCAGTAGAGTCAAATTTATAAACTACACGGAGAAAAGTTCGAGAAAAAATTACTACACTGTTTTGTAACGCAGGCACAGACACGACAAATGAAAACTTTTACTAGAAAGTATAGTAAAATTTGCTAGATTTATAGTAATTTTTGCCGAACTTATGATAAATTTTTTTATACTTTATCGTAAAATTTTTTATTTGTAGACTCTGTCCCTGCTTTACACAACAGTATAGTAATTTTTACAAGAACTTTCCTTGATTATACTACTAATAGTCAACTGTCTGCGTCAACTCTTTCAACTATATTGACTATTAGTAACAGTTTAAAATTAAAACCAAAATGACTAAAAAACATTAACAAAATATGTCATATACATAAACTGCACGGACGACCGAATCGAAGAAAATATTTACATCTGCGGCGACAAAAGGCGCCGTTGAGACTATCATTCCTCCTCGTTACCGCCGACAAAAGCGCCAGGACATCCCGTAATCTGTACAAACACGAGTCCATAAAAGGCTCGCTCGTTCGCTAAATACACTCCCGGGGCGAGATCCTCCCCCGAACGACTGACCATCGCGAAGATTAACGATCGCCGGGGCTCGGCGCTAAGTGCGCTCCTCGCGCCTCGCGTCCCTGCGGTCACCCCGCCGCCTATGCGCCGCGTCCAATATTTGGACACGCGGCCCGGGCGCCGGTGTCCGCGCGTCGCATCAAATTTACGGCGCTCGGCTCCTCGCTGCGCGCCAACAAAATGCTCCCATTGTGCGCCGGAGCGATGCACCCCCGCGCAAGTAGGCAGCTGGTTACTATAAGGCCGCTGGAGACGCGCGAGGGGGAGTCCCCGGCGTAGGCGACGCGCGCGTTTGATTCGAGGAGGAGTGTTGTGTAGAATGTGCGCCGCGTGAGGTGATCGATGCTGAGTAGGTACACCCCGGACGTTTTGTTCGCGGCCTCTTGCCTTCGGCCGCGTGATGGATATTGTGCGAATGGAGCGTACATAATGCGGGGCTTTTTTTTTGGGGGGGGAGCTCGCGCTCCTTGATTTTAGGAGGCTTTCTGTACGTCCACTTTCGGATGAAGTATTGAGGAGTCTTCAATTTTTTTTTTATTCTTGGGTGTAAGTAGTTTGTTTTTTTAGATTTAACGACGTGTTAAGCGGAGAGAAAAGTCTGGAGAAAATTACTGTACTATTTTGTAGTCAAGGGACTGACTAGACAGATAAATATACTATATCTATAAAAATGTACTATATAGTATTTTGTAACTAAGGGACAGACTCGACAGATAAAATATTTTACTGATAAGTGTAGTAAAATTTACTGTAGTCTAACATAGTTTGTCATACTTTCTAGTAATTTCTTTATTTAACACAATTTAATATTTTTCAGTTACAATTTAACTCATTAAATAAAATAAGATCCAAAATCGGAGCTACAAATAAAAAAAAAACAAAATATACATACAATAGTGTTCTTCAATTATGATATCCGTAATAATTTTTTTCGCAGATTATAAAACAATTTAAAAAATAACACGTACATTTTTACGCTATTTAAGCAATCTGGTATTATTGCATTTTAGACAAAAAGAAACCTATACATATATTCATAAAGGTACTAGAATAAAACTGCATCTGAAATAAATTACAAGAAAAGACGATTGCCAAATTCGAGTGATAAAAAGTGGTTGAATAAAAATAATTAAATTACTCAATTTAGTTAAGGATAAGAATCTTAATTAAGCAAAGGAAGAAGTAAGAAAGATGAGGCGAATTTAATAAAAGAAAAAAAAAGTGCCGAACATATTGTGCGTGCACCCGCGTATGATCGCACCGGCAGGTGTTTCAATCTCCAATCAATTTTTTGAAAGCCCTACGAATTTACCGCGCACATTCGACAAGACCATTTCGATGATTTATAATTCATCCGCTAAAAAAAGATATTAATGCATTAAACAAACATAAATTATCTCTCAACGTCAATTAACGTTATTATAATAAATTTTTAAAACATAAGTGTACTGCCCAGCGCGTGCCTCGCCCAATTCAGCGATCGACGACTATTATTATCGCGCACCAATACCGAATTACAGTTCGTCGATTCTCCTTCCTTTATTTTTCGGCTAAAAGAGCGCGCCGCAGCGCAGGTGCTTCGAATTCAATAATTACGTATTTGTGATTGGCAGATGCCCCTTACACCTCAAAAGTGCAACGCTCTTAAGGCAAGCTCCCTTTGTCGATCGCGCCTACTCACTTTCGAGCGATCCTTATCCCCCGGCGCATTCAGCGCGACTGCGCACTATTCACTTTCGCCGGAATCATTACTTCCATTTGCATAATGACGCTTCCTCGGATATTACAATTAGCGAAGTTTTGTTCAACATGCTTTTTTCGTGTACTTTCAATTGCGAAGTGAGCGATTTTCATTATTTGATTCTTGTGTTTTGAAGAGATAATATTTATTAAAATAGTCTCAATAATAGACAATTTTATTAAGTTCGAATAAGACTAGAATGTTATTGTAAGTATTCCAAGTTTTTTTAAAAATTAAAAAGAATTATTAGTATTTACAATAGATTTTATTATATTTTATTGTATCGAAATAAGACTATAGTGTTATTGTAAGTATTTCGAGTTTTTGAAAAATTAAAAAAGAATTATTAGTGTTACAGTAGATTTTATTACACTTTATTGTATCCAAATAAGAATACATGATATTGTAAGTATTTTGAGTTTCCCGAAAAAATTACAAAATTTTTTAGTCTTCACAGAAACGTTTGAAAGAAATTATCGTTAAGTATAATGTCAGCGTGCGAGTACATTACAATTGATTAGCGCAATTTTTTTAAAGCATAGAACTTTTCTCCATTAAATGGACAATTATTTATTGCCTCGTTATTCATTAACTAGAGAAAAAAGTCGGTGCATTTTAACATAGCAAAAGATGAAATATCTTTCAGACGCGGCAGTTATTTATTTTTAATAAGCGATTATATTTCAAGAATTAATTCAATTTTACTAATTTCGATACTGGGTCGTTCGCAGTGACTCGAATTCGTGACTGCTCGTGCGTAAGAAAAAATGTTTCTTTTTATCTTGAACAGCGCGCAGAAAGTTACTATTAATTTAAACGCAAAGAGAATGTACAATTGTTAATTTGCACAATAAAAAGTGTGTTTTAAACGCGCGTATTATTAACCCGACTTACAAGTGCAATTTCATTTCTTGCTTGACCATTAAGTCGCTGTTGCGACATGCCCAGCGATACGGTCTTAACGAGGCGTTTTTGACGTATCCAGGGACGATCCGGTCGGCGGAATCGTTTTCGCAGTGGGTAGGCGCGCGCAGGTGCGTCGTGTGTCATAACCCGACATACCGCTGTTGGACTGGCCTTTTGCAAGAACTGCCGGTAGTTTCCTTATATTTACACGTGACTACGTAAATAATTTAAAAAGCGAGACTTGAAAGTACGTTGCAAACTTCGATAATCGTTTGATCGATATTTGTTGACTTCAAGGAATGTTTACTCCGTGGAAACAATCTTATAAAATACTATAAAAATGTGCGAAGTTTATAAAATTCGATAAATTGTTTATCGGGTTTTACGCAGTTTTTGCAACGTTTTATGAAGTTTTATGAGATCCTTTCAATAGGCTATATTTTTACTTTATATATCGTTATAAGTAATATGTAACGATAGGACTAATTATATTTAACAATTTATTTACAAATTATAAGTTTTGTACCGCATTTTTATTAAGTTGAATCAGTAAAAGTCATACTCGGTAAATTTTTACTTTAATATAGTACTTGTTAAATATTTCTTTAAAACTAAATTAATTTATCTATTTTTAAATAAATTTAGTATTTTTGAAAAATAATAACTTGATTGAAAGAAACATTTAACAAGTACTGTGAAGTATAAATATTTACTAGAAATTACTAAATTTTTCTGTCAATGTGAGATATTATTAATTGTAAAAGTTCGACTTTAAATATAGTAACATTTTAATAAATTAGTTGCTCGTCTTCGTATACACGTGTTATTTGATTTTGTTTAATTTAATGGAAAGTTTACGCTCTAAATATTTATTCAATATGCGCGAAGTCTGTTTGTATTGTAGGTGTTTGCAAAACTGACTCGGTAAAATTAAAAGACAAGAAATAAAAATTGAAGTAAGTTTAAACAAAAAAATGAGAAAATGTATTATATTAAAACATCTGTAATTATCTAATAAACATAAATAATTGTTTGGTAATAAAAAAAAATTTATCAATTTAATAGTAAGGATAACCTTACCCTGCCCGCACATTTGTATTATTAGATTTATTATTACATTAAGCTCGAATATTCTACATTAACAATCTATGGATCGTACTATAAATAAAATCGATGAATCAATTATAAAAAGCACACCTAGTAATTATAAAATCATTTATTTACATAAACTGCACATCATTTTATTATTTCAATGATCACATCTCTTGGTAAGCGAGGTCTTCTAAAACTTATAAGTCACTTAACCGAAAGAACTTAAGTTAATCACTTAATTAATATCTGCAATGGAATCAGGTTTGGAATAATCGAACAATAAAAACATTAAGTAATCATTATACACATTTTTAAAATGTAATAATAGCATCTTATTTATTACACGTCTAATTACAGTTACACAACGCAGATGGATAAAATTACATTACTCGCATTTTTCTTACTAAACTATCTATTAGAAAACGTGCCTTTCGCAACGTCCATTTTCAATTAATTATTTGTACGCACAAGTATGTACGATGTCTTTTGCTATCCACATACTTTCCAGAGTAGGTGTCGCACATACCTGCGATTGATCAAGTTCAAACCGACGAACATCAACAAGCCCCACTTCCATCTGTCTCTAACGTCCTTAGTTCGGATGCGATCAATAGCGAAGTAGTATCACGACCTGAAACAATAAGATTTATCGAGGTGCGTGCAGATTGTGCGGTCTATGTGGGTAAAAAATTTTATTAAAACAATTTTTATCGTCGGAAATATTGTAACTATAAGCTCAACTGGTTTTCGGAGAAGACCCTGGATAAGATAGATGCACGAGCGCGCAATTTTAATCACACACCAGTCGTTTGTTAGTTCAATTAGCATCTGGCAAAAAATTTAAAATAACGCCGAA
This sequence comes from Sycophila sp. Sp_5, assembly GCA_018906775.1. Lineage (NCBI taxonomy): Eukaryota > Metazoa > Arthropoda > Insecta > Hymenoptera > Eurytomidae > Sycophila > Sycophila sp. Sp_5. The sequence goes on along the minus strand of JACCID010000054.1, from coordinate 494,713 downwards.
AAAATAAGATAATCGTGTGTACACACTTACACGCTATTTAAAGGAGCTACGCGGGCTCCTGTAGCACGATATCAAATCCCACCTGCGGCTTTATATCTTTATTGCACGCACACCGTTCAAACATGCCTGGGAGGCTTCTATTTCTCGTGCAAACTTGTTTGTTACTGTGCGGGAGCATTTTGTTGTCGCAGCAGGCCAGAGCCGACGGTGGAGTGGACGTTAAATTATTGAGCGACGGTGAGATCTGCCAAGCGGATTTATTTACGCTGGATGACGACAACGGGCAGTTCAGAAAATTGCACGGGAAAAGGAGGCGGAAACGCGATGTAACGTTGGATTGCTTCGGGATCGGCAGTCCGTTCGCAGCTGCACTGGACTGGTTCTTGAAGTTCGACGCGAACGGTACGTTCGCCCTCAAGGTGAAGTTTCATTTTACGACGAGAAGTAAGCCGGAAAGGACGACCATCCGTCATGGAGAGGAATTTACGAAGGATCAATTGGATTTTGATATCAGAAGGAGAACCGTTCTCATTGTTCACGGGTTCTTGGCTTCTGGTGAGGAAAAGTGGACTGACGATATGGCACGTGCTTTTTTAAAATGGGTAAGTCAGATTTGTACGTTTCCCTTTTGAAATGGAAAGTATTGGGCCTTTTAATAAAAGTGATTGTTCAAACTGGATTGTAAATGAATTTAGGATGACGTGAACGTCATCACAGTAGATTGGAGTTACGGCAGCAACACGTGGAATTATTACAAAGCTGCAGTGAATACCAAGACTGTTGGAGAGCAAGTAGCAACGTACGCATATAAGACTTGATCTACCGTCATTTAATCATTTTACAGATTTATTCACCTTTACTTTATTTGTGGCAACCACAAAATGCAGGTTATTTGTTAAACTCCTGGAATTGTCAGGAGGTTCGAATGACGTGGACTCACGGGGGCCTATTCACTTTGTCGGTCACAGCTTGGGTGCGCACATTTGCGGCAACGCGGCCAAAGAATTGAAGAGACGCGAAAGCAAGTGGCTGGTGCAGAGGATCACAGGCTTAGATCCTGCTCAACCTTGTTTCAAGAACTCGGACAAGTCACTTCGTCTTGACATCGACGACGCGCCATTCGTCGACATCATTCATACTAATGGAAGAGTCTTGTCGAAGCTTGGACTTGGTTTGCCGAATCCCGTTGGTAAAATACGCTTAACATCGTTATTTTAATAAAGTATTTGTTTTAAAATGATCAGTTCAAATTTGGTCAATTGTAAAATGCAATATGACAGGTCGCGTCGATTTTTACCCGAACGGAGGCAAAGTTCAACCAGGATGCATTGAGTCGGAATCGTCATTTTGGAAGTATCTGCCAATGCCAGTGAAAAGTAAGAGGCAACTTATAAAACTGGAGTTTTTTAATTTTATGTTTAACCACTAATTAACATTCGATACTCTGACAGAAATAAGTGAGACGATTTGCAGTCACGGCAGATCGTACTTGTATTTCATCGACTCGCTCATGACAGCTGCAAGGAACGTTTGCACATTCTGGGCTCACGAATGGGACTTTAGTTATCAAAAAGTGCAGATGATTTTGGATAAACACTGTGATAACAAAAACTGCATCGAGATGGGTATAAACGCTGAGAAATATGCTTACAACGGTACATTTTTTGCTATTACCGGCAAATCCAGGCCTTTTTGCCGTAAGTAAAAATAGTATCACTAAATCATCTGAAAATCAAATGATAATACAACAGCAATCATACGAAATTGTGATTTTTGTTTTGTAGGTGTTGATAATGACACGAAAAATGTAATTAAGGACATTATACATACAATAAAGAAGAAATTGACATGCTGGAGCGACATTGATTTGGCGGATCCTGTCAATCAGACATTAGCTGTACACAGCTGAATTATTTAGAGGACAAAACAACTCATCGATGCAGTATTAAATCTTTTAATTTTAAGTTTAAACTAATTTTCTAGGTATTATACATTTTTTAATGTTTATTTATACTGTAAGAGTATATTAGTTTCTATTTTTTTTAAACATCAGTCGATTTATTTAATTTTATAATAATTTCGCTATGTGGTTGATTAGCATATTTTCATCAAAATAAATCTGTAAAAGAAGTTAAGATTTTAAGTTTAGAAGTTAAGAAGTTTTCACTATCTAAAGTAGTGATGTTTAATGGATCTACTTTTTAATTAATTGCATGACGATTCGATGGTTAATTTCCCACTCAATTAATTAATTTAACTCATCAGAAATTACTGTCTTTAAAAAAAATCCAAAATCAGTGCTACAAATAAAAATAAATATTTATCAAAATTAAAACAATTAAATCCCCAATTTATAAAGTACAAAATTATGACTTTACACGAAAGTACTCCGTGGGAACAACCTTATAAAATACTACGAAAATGTGTATAAATTTTATAAAACTCGATAAATTATTTATCAGATTTTATGCGGCTCTTACACCATTTTATGAAGGTTTACGAGGCCCTTTCAATAGGGACGACTTGAAAAAATCCAGCCACCCTATAATCAACGTCCTCAAATCTACGCGCGCGATTCCCATCGTTTTGGCGAGCGGTAAACCCATCGGCAATTAAAAGCGAGCGTCACGGTACTTTAGCGGGGACGCGCGCATTTGCCGGTCATCGCGTGGGCGTCGCGCCTGCGCATTGCGCAAAAGGTTAAACTAGCGGTCTCGCTCGGAGAGAGCAGAGCTCCACTCGAAAACGGCCGTATATCTCGGCGTTTCGGCTCGCAGGAGATATCGCGGCCGCGCGTTACTTTTCACGATTTATCAGATTGCACGCCCCGAGCTGCGCCTGCTTATTTACGATTGTTTTCGACTGTGACGCCTGGGCTTTGCAGTTTAGAAGATTTTTTAATGCTCCCCCCTGAGCGCTTGTCTTGATCTTTCCTACTTGACGATTAAAGTAATAGGCGGCCTGTCACGGTGTTGATATTTTTTTTAGTTTCCTGCCGATATGCTGCATCATCGTTGGCTATTAATCATTGCCTGTTTATTTATTTATTTGTCGAGGGGGCTTAAACCTATCGTTCTGTTTTTATAAAGTAGCTTAAAACAGAAAAATTAGAATTGTGTTGGTAAAAGCGATCGATGTGGGATGTTATAAAAATACGTTAAATTATTGATAAAGTGAACGTAGACTATTTTATCTTCAGTTATATATGTGCAGTTTTAAAGGATTCAGTTTGGTGATAGATTCAGGTGAATTAAATTTTTGTGTATTAAATCGTTGGCAGACTTAAAAAAAACATTCAAATTCTTCAATTTTTTAATTTCTGTATTTAATTTAAATTCATACAACTGTTAATTCAAATGCCATTTACCAATAATTTAAAGCGAACTCCGTTAAATTTAATCTTTCAGTTTGATGTGGAGGTCTCTAAGGGACATAACTAAAGATAAAATCAGTCTAGATCCTTTAATATTTTAATTATATACGAATAATTCAGAAATAAAAAGTTATTCGATGTGAGCCACCCTTGAAAGTATTAACGACTTGACGCGTTTAAATTGAGAATCATAAAATTTAATTTAATGAATAATAAATATACCGGACGTTGTAAATAAAATGTACATTTTAAGCTACACACATAAATAGAAAGGTTTACAAAGTAAACTGTTTTTCTGAATGGATCATGGAACGTTCTTCAAGGTATCGATACATTTGTGTATCACAAGATTGGCTGTACGCGATTCTGTCAATTAAAGTTTCTATTAACCAGACAAGCCGTGTTCGACTTTACAAGCGCTGCCGTAATATTTTACCATTTTTCAATTCTAATTTAATTACGGAAGGGGGAGTAAAAAAAAAATAATTTATCTCAATGTACGGCTTAGTTCGTAAGCGAATTCAGCGGCACACTTTAATTTATAGGTCGAGTACTTCTTTCGGCATGCGCATACAAGCTTTTATTTGTGTCGTTAATAACAACACATGCTCGCAGGCCTGCTCGCGAGCGATTTTTATTTTAATTGTCATGGCGCGTACTCGTTGCAATTTTAATTATACCCTCAAGTTACGCGGAACGAAAATATTTTACCGCACTTACATACACACACACACACATACACACACTAATACATATATATATATTATACCGACTCCTACGACTCCGTAACTCTAAGTGATAATACAGGGTCACTTAGCGGGGCAAATTTAAAATAAAAAAAAAAACGAAATAAATTAACAATTTAAAAGTTTCTGCCAATTGAATTGAGCAGCGCGCGCCGCCTTTAAAGGCGAAAGAAATCTGCCGACCTGCATTCGCGCTCGTATATCTCAGCCGGGCCGGATTTTCGGGCGCGCAAATACAGCGCCACATTAAATTCCCACGAAAATTACTTCGTTAAGGCGTTAATTACCGTCGATTACCCCCGGGTGGGCAGCGCAGCGGCGATCGCCGCCACCCGATATACACCGCGCATCCAATCACCCCGCGATCATTGATCCTCGCGCGCCGCGTCGTAAACCAGCCGAATTTATCTCCGCGCGACGACGAGTCGCTCAAAAAGCAGCCTCCGCCTCGCTTAATTGAGGATCGACCGCCTGAATCGGAATTATCCACCGCGATATTTACGAGCTCGCGGGAGAGAATAATAGAATTCGTTAAGCGAGTGGAGGGAGGGGGGGGGGCCGATGCATTATTAATTCGCGCCGATCGTTTCCGCGGCGAGTTTTTTCAATTTGCAGGGGCGATAAATCGATCGCGCGGCGGCGACGCGAGAGAGCCGCGCCGAGATTGATATCGAAGGCCTTTAACGGCTTCGACGAATCCCCGAACGAGTGGAGCGACTCTCGCCGGGTCGATCAGCGCGACGATAGGCTAATTTGCCGGGGATGCGCTTTTTAATCGGCTTTCTCTCACGGCAGTTTAATAAGTCGTAAATTAGCGACTCTTTCGGCGAGCGATTGTTCGTCATTTTCGGTTGGGTGAGCCCAGCGTGCTAATGACATTCTCGCGGTGTCATTTGCAGTTCATTAAATTTACAGCTGGAAAGCAATTAGGTGGATGAAGTTACGACCACGCGTTTTTAATGCATCGTCGCGCTGGAAAACGCACACTGAAAAAAAAATTTGTTAATTTTAAGGAAATGATTTACTTCGATAGTACTTATTAAGTATGTCTTTGAAGCGAGTAATGATTTCATTAAAACTGAATGAATTTATTTGTTTCTAAGTAAATTTAGCTATGTTAACAAAATAATTTTTTGACTCAATAAAATATATTTAATAAGTACTATTGAAATAAATGTTTGATCAAAATTAACAAATTTTTCTCTCAGTGTAACTGCTACACGAAATTGTCGTGTATCAGGACTGTCGTGTGAACGTTACGATTTCGAATAATTACGATTTATGTGTTCTTAGTTGAAGGTATCGAATATTTATTTATTTACGTGTAGGAATTATTTATTAATGTAATAATGAAGCAAGATTGACTTGAAATACAACAAAAATTCTATATATATATTTATCTCTTTTTGAATCTAAAAACATTTTGTAAATGACTTCTCACATTTTAGGATTTACAGGAGATTATAAAAAATAAATTTAAAAATATCTTGAATCCATTAAAATAAAGCAGAATCTTTGAACTAGTACAATTTTACTAAGATGTGTCCAAGTTGACGCTTAATTAAATGAGAAATAAACATTTGAGAATCAAGTGTTCAGCATTTATTTAAGAAATGCCATTCCACAACGATTAAAATAAAGCAGAATCTTTGAACAAGTGCATTTTTACTAAAATATGTTCAAATTGACGCTTAATTAAATGAGAAATAAACATTTGAGAATCAAGTGTTCAGCATTAATTTAAGAAATGTCATTCCACAACCATTAAAATCTTTGCACAAGTGAATTTTACCGAATAAGATTTGTTCAAATTGTCGCTTAATAATGTGAGAAATAAACATTTGAGAATCAAGTGTTCAGCATTAAACTGAGAAATGTCATTTCACAACCGTCAAAAGAAACCAGCTTTTTGTATAGGAATGAAAATGCGGGGCACAGTCGTCCGTCACGTAGGTTTAACGAACGATGTATAAACTCATCAAACTGGCTCCCCCGCAGTCCAAGGCCATTATCCTTCTCATTAAGTGCATTCATAGCGCGGCATCAACAATGCGGCATAACGCGCGCCGACTTCTATGGTAGGCCTATGATATATCCCATTCGATGCATCGCCTGATAAATCCTTGCACTTATAGATCGTAAACTCCGACGAGCTCGAGCGCCGTTTGTCCATTGCGCAACCCACTTGTTCTCCCTCTCTCTCTCTCTTGGAATCGGACGGATCGTGAATAAAAACCTTTCTAATGTAATTTTTTCATCCTATTTTTCGTCTAAGAATGAAATTGTAGGGAACTCATATACGAAGGAGCGAATTTTTCCACAATAATGAATAGCAAGAATTTGTATTGCATTTCCATAAAAAAAAAGGTAAGAAATTTATAATATTGACAACTAGTTGGGCAAACTGGTAAAACTGGAGCACAATGTTTAAGAAATATAAGCAACTACTTATTACGTTCTATTCTCAAAGCTGATAATTTTTATTTTCACAGTCAACGTGTAATGCACAAGTGACTTTCACACACAGTTCAAATTTTTTACCGTAACGGATAAGTTCGTTTCAGCGTCGCATCGCGATGTGTATAAAATCGTTAAAAAATAAAAGCAATTTTCAGTGAGATAAAGGAAAATTGCTGCCATTCTGCCAGATGCATTTTTACGAGTACATCCCACGTGACGAAAAAAAGAATCAGTAAAGGCGAATCTCATCTCGGCGTGGAGCGGTGAATGCTCTCTCGGGCGAGTCGTATCGCTATAGCCGCTAGAGCCGCTGCTCGGCGTCGCGTCGGGGAAAATTCCAAAAAGCCAACGACTGACCTTGGTTATCCATCATCCGCGCGGGCGCACCATGTGGGAGGTAAAGTGCAGCTCCCTCGCCCGTACCCATACGAGAAGAATTTACCACCAACCGAGTGCACGTACAGACCGTGCAACCTGCGCGTACACGTGTACCGCCCCCTCCTGTCCACGTCGTACGTGCGCGGCATTCATCTAGGTGTTGTGAAAGAGAGAGAGACAGAGAGAGAGAGAGAGGCAAAAATACAGTATGAGAGAGGTAGAATGTATCAGAGAGCGAGAGACAGATCATGAAATAGAGAGTATGAGCGAGAGAGAGAGAGAGAGAGGATTGCTTTTATATTAATAAGAAAACAAAAATCTACAAAATAATTTACGATAGGATATCGGTTTTACATGTTTTTATTTAAGAAATACCTATTATGAACTACAAAAATATAAAAATGCGTATAATATATGGATACATTTCAGAAAGAAAGTAGAAATGTGTATAAAAATATCAAAAATATCACTGTTTAGAGTAAATTCATAAGAAGAGAGAGAGAGATTCCTTTTATTTTGATAAGAAAGCAAACATGTACAAAATAATTTACAATAAGGTATCGGTTTTACGTGTTTTTATTTAAGAAATACCTATTATGAACTATACAAAAATATAAAAATACGTAATATATGCACGGAGAGAAATGTTATAGCAAAAATTACTATATTCCATAGGAACAATGGGACATATTCGAGCTATAACGATTTTTACTATAAAACATACTAAAAATTCCTATGTACATAGCAAAAATTGCTATTTGTATAGTCGAAATTGCTATGTACATAGGATATATAGTATTTTTTGTAGTAAAAAATTTCATATGTTGAGTATATCCCACTGTTCCTACGGAACATAGTAATTTTTACTATAACATTTCTTTCTGTGTGGATATGTTTCAGAAAGAAAGTAGAAATATATACAAAAATATCAAAAATGTCACTGTTTAGAGTATATTTATAAGGAGAGAGAGATCGTGAAGGAAAGAGTACGAAAGAGTATGAGAGAGTTAGAGATCGTGAAGGAGAGAGTAAGAAAAAGTATGTGTGAGAGAGAGAGATTGCGATAGAGAGTACGAAAGAATATGAGCGTATGAGAGAGAGCAAAAAAGGGATACAGGCATTTACCACTCGCGGTACTTTCGCAACGTGGTGCACCTAGAGTGGACGAATATTCACTTAGGTCGAGCGCGTGGGTGAGGTGCGTGAGCTATTGCGCGCAACAAGAGAAACAGGCGCCGAGGCTGAGTTGTGCACGAATTCCAGGAGAAAATCAAGCTTCGCCTGGGAGAGCGGCGTTCGCTTTGACGGAACAAAGTGCGGGAAGTGCGAGGGAAAAAGCCAATGGTTATTTTATTTTTAAGTCATTATATTTAATTCGTTTCTTAAGAAATCAGTATGTATTATTAAATCAGCTAACTTTGCAAGCTGCAGGACGGCTTCGTCAAATTACAGATTTTTATTGAACGATTTTGCAAAACTAAGTTTTCAAAAAATATACAGCATACGCAGCAGCGAGCGCAGGCATCAATTATGCATTCACATTTCACGCTGAGAAAAGCGAGAAAACTTTAAATGATTATACCGTAAGATAATTGGTTTCTGATGAGTAATATGCTAAATGCTTGCCGTGCTAATTGATTAAACAATTTGTAACCCAAGCGATCACTCAACTAATCATCAATTGAAAGTAAAAACTATGATCTCCGTGAATGTAACACAATGCACAATTACATAAATAAAAGAGAATATTTTTCACTAAAAAATTGTTCTTATACAGGTAATCATTAATATAATCATCAGAATGCCTTAAGCAATCTTTTACATCGACAATCTTACGCGTTCGTCGATTATTCATTCGTGTTATTACAATAAGCGCAAAAGATCGTTAAACGGTCTCTTACCGATCGTCAAAGGCAGATCGCTCAAACAAAAATCCCACACGAAATAAACAAAGCTTTTAAAAAAATGCCCACGTCCTTACAAGTCGTCAAGCTCCCTACAGGCCGGGACAACTCGGCAACGTACATATGCCTTCGCTCGGAAACCGATTTCTTTCGCAATCGGATAGACCCACGGCGAGCCGCGCGCGGGGCAAAATAAGTAAAGATCGAGAGTGAGCGAGAGAGTGATAGAAGGCCGATTTGCGATCTAATGCGCGAATGTTCGACACAAACAGATCGGATCATTGATTTCGCATTCGTCGATCGAGCGCCTCGGAAATGACTACCGAGGCACGCGCGCGTGCGCCTCGTTCAGATCGATTTCTCACTCCCGAAGGGAACAACTCGATCGTTATCTCGCCGCGGCCTCGGCCTGTCTGTCTGTCTCTCTCCATCCCCCCCTCCCTCGTTCTCGTTTGCGTCCCCGGCGTGCCGAGGATCGACCGGTGGAACCGGCACTCTGCCGATCGTCAATCGCTAAATTGATCAAACCACCTGAACGGCCAATCTGCGGAGAACGAGCCCCGCATTGCTGCCCGCTGCAATTTCATCGCGGCGTGCATGATCACGAGCCGCGAACAATGAAGTTCGAGCCGTCATCGACGCGCTACGCACTCGCCTTTTATATGCAAATTCGTAATTAGTTACTTTCGTGGGAAATCACCGGGACGGGCGATAAAAGTCTGGCCGGTGACTAATCACTTTAAAGTCGCTCGTAATTTCGTGCAAAAGTGTTGGGGCTTTATATAGATAACAGCGAGGTGAGTCAATTTCAGAATATTAAATATGTGTAATACATTGGTCTCCAGTTTGCGCTGAAATAGTAGGTTAATAGTTCAATCACTATTTCTAATTTAAATAAACACGGGAAGGGATTAGTTGATAATGCGAAAAGTAGGTTTTATCGAGCGTTTCGTGAAAAATGATAATTCGTATTACATCATTATTTGCTATGAAAGTTTGAGTAAATTTACTGCATCAAGCTTTAATGGTTTACAATTTTATCAGATTGTACTCTTTGAAAAATATTTTAATCGACGACAGCAAAGTTCCACATTAATCTATCGTTTTCGTATAATACACAGTGGTAATATACACTGCACTATTTATCAAAGTAATTCAAAGTGATTTGTAATTAGAAATAAATAAAAAAAAATAGTGAAAATTACATCCTTTTGAAATTAATCATCCTAAATATTTGTATTAACAGATATTACATAGTAAAAAGAATAAGATACTGAGAGAAATGTATAGTAAAAACGGACTATTCTCGCCGACTAAATATAAAAGTAGACTAGAAATAGGCATATATTCGGAATTTGATTCCTGGCAATCTCCCAGCTTTCTGATTTCTGAACCTAATTTTTTCCATTCTGTGAAGCCCTTTGGAAAGTTGAGAATGCGTCGATACGGTCCGTATAAGTAGAATAGAATAGTCGTTTTTTTTACAAACTTATGAATAAATATATATAATAAATCAGTATTTACAAACTTAGGAATAAATATAATAAATCAGTATTAATGTTATAAGCAACACAAATAAAGTATGAAATGTAAAGTTCGCAATCATTTTAAAAATTCATTAAAGTATTTTACATTACGAATTCTCGACTTTCCAAAGGGCTGCGCAGAAGGGAAAAAATTAGGTTCAGAAATCAGAAGCCTGGGAGCTTGCCAGGAATCAAATTCCGAAATATGGCTATTTCTAGTCTACTTTTATATTTAGTCGGCGAGAATAGTTCGTGTATCTAAGTATTATATCTAGTCATGTTAAAAGCCTCTCTGATATCACTTTGGAAACTGTGACTTATTTTACAGTATTATTTACTTACTCAAACTATGACTGTGATATCACTCCTAAAATACTTTAATCAATCTTTTGGCTTCCGTGACCGACCTCGTGTCGCCAAAGGGCTGCACAGAAGGAAAAAAATTGGGTTTAGAGCCTATAATAAAATTATTTTTAAAATTGGCGAATTGGTTACATTTTTTATATTTATCAATAGTGCACATAAGAAATAATACCAGAGGAACAAATTTTGTAGACGATGTCCAGGTGTCCAAAAACACCCTCAAGACGACGGCACATCGTCTGTAGGAAAGCCCGCCCAGCACTTGGTCAATGTTTTTTTTTTTTATAATAATAGTCTATGGCTACTTTCTCATTAAATTTACTAATTTTTACAAAACCATTTCTCTCAGTGTACGATTACCCATTCTCTAAATTTGAAAGTGTAAAATTCACTTGGAAAACTTGACCAGCGACAAATTTTATGTGAAAAATCGTTCATCCATTCAGCACGCCAACGGCTTTAAATATCACTATTCAAATTTTCCAACGAATTTCACATTTCCAGCGCTTTACATGTCACAAATACACAATTAAAAAACATGAAAGGATTAATCATCGAGCCAATTAAAACAAAAAAAACGAAAAAATAAATAAATCTCCACCCTCGAAGCCATCCTATAAGTTTCCGCAAAACTCCGAGCGCCCCAAAATACTCATAAAGTCCCGCTAAAAAATTCAGCTCCTCCCTCGCCGCGCTAACTGCGCGCGTAAAACCAAAATTTTTCCTTCGAGCGCGCACGGGGCCCCTATCTCGCCGGAGCGATCGTCCCGCGAAAGGTGCGCGGCTCTCCGCGCCCCATCGCGAACTCGTACGAGGCCAGTCCGCGCCAAAAGGCGAAACGAGCTTCCCTCCCCCCCTCCCCCCGCCGCCGCCTCCCCCTCGCCGATAAGCATTAGCTTATCTGGGCGTGCGATCGGGCCGTTTAACCGCAGCCGCATAATCGAGCGCCGATGTGTACGTGCGTGCGCGGAAAGGACGACAAGTGGCGTAGAAGGAGGTAATTGCTTCGGGAGAGATGCGCGCGAGCAGGCACGAGGAGTCGGCTTTACGGTCACCTGTTTGTCGAGGAGACGCCGGACTGCCGTCGCGCCGAGAGGCTTATAAATTGAGGGTTACGAGTTTATATGCGCGAGAGAGGCACATCGGCGACGGGTTATTGATTGTTCGACGGGCCTGAAAAATTGCGCGAGTGCGTGCGCGTCACGGCCGAAGACGAGCGATTTTCGGGCGGACGAGCGCGGGCTTTCACTTGGAGAGCGGCGCGTTGAGTAACGGTTCACTTTCCTCGAGGAAATTTTGTCAGCGTTTTGCGTGGAAACTGTTAACTTCGTGCGATTTGCTTTTATGCTGCTGTCTGCTGTCGACTGCTGCGTAAAAAAATTTAAGTTAGGATAAAGTTTAGCCAAAGTTCACGTTTGGCGCTCGTTGATATGAACATGGGCAATGAGACTTTAGCGAACTTGCTTCTTATATATTTTATTGAAGTTTTTAAGTTAAGAAGTTTGTAGATGCGCGATATAAACGGATAAATTACCGCTGGAGTTCGTCAGTGTGAACGTCTTTTAAATTTAAGAAAAACTTCATCTGAAGTTTGTATAAAGTAGTGCAAAATTATTTATTATTTAGTCTCGTTGCCCATGTTCATATCAGCGACCGTCAAACATGAACTTTGAGTAAACTTTATCCTAACTTAAATTTTTTTACGGAGGTGTTTTTTATTGTATTTGATTTGATGAAAGTATATTGTGCCTTTTTTCATAGCATAATCAATTATGGAATTATTTCCTGGGGTGGTGTATACAAAAACAATTTAAAACTAATTCGAAGTGTGCAAACAAACATTGTAAAAATCATAAGTAATGATCATTTTCCAGAAAATAGTGCACTGCTTAATGTCAATCAATACATGTGTACATTGGAGTCAATAATGTTCTATTATGTCAAACTAAAGGATGTTTACTTGAAAAGCTTATCAAAGACTAGAAATAAAAGCATTATTTTTCCCAAAATGAAAAAAGTGATATGATAAAAATAGTTACATTTTCGCAATTATTACAAGTACAAATATGATTTTTTATTTTTTGCAATAATGGATTTTTAAATAACCGACTCTTCCATCACTTTTTTAAACAATGCAAAATTAATTTAGAATTTGTGTCAGTATTTTGTTTGGAATTATTATCTTTTCATTTGCTGGTGGTGATCATTAATTAGTATTTTTAATCTTTACAGTAAGCGACTTTGCAATCACTTCTTTAACGATGCGAAATTAATTTGTGATTTTGCAAGTGGTATATAATTAATTATTATTTTACAATCGACGTTTCCAAATGTGGCCCCATAATTCTCAAATTACACGTCATTACTTGAGGACCGATAATGTATTTAACAATCCCGTGGAATTAAAAGCAGCAAATATAACTGGATTTTCTCAAAATTTTCGCAAATTCTAAATTGTGTCTCTCGACAGATTAAACTTAGAAATGGAAGGTGCACGCGCTTAAGATATGACGGAAATAAATTATTTATCGTGCGCGATGCATAATCGATGTGACGTAATTATAATCTCAAATTCGTCACGCTCACCCTCAACATCGATACGAGGCAGCTGCCTGAACGATAATTCTTCGTTTAATACAGGTGCGCCTAAGTGCGCAATTTTTGTTTCATATTTTTTTCGCAAAAAGACGATTTGAGGTACTTTAGTACTTTTCTCATTAATCTTAACCGTCTGCGGGTCCGAGAAATTTTTACTTTCTAATTTCTTTTTACGCAAGCCTCAAATACGTTGCACAAAGCTATTCTACTTTTTTCTCTCTCATTTTTTTTACAACTAAACCTAACGCAACCATCCCAAATTTACAAGACCCTCTCAAATTTACCACTAAATTTCTTCATTTACAACATTTTTCCGTTAATTTCCTCACAATCAATTCTCCAATCGGACCTCCGAAATGAAAAAAAAAAATGAAAAACGCCGATTTCTTCGAATTCTCTTCCGCTTTTCCTCGAAAAACCAATCCAGACCACAAAAAGCTCCAAAAGTCCATCGCAGACATCTGACCGGCAGAAGCTTTAACACCGGATCCCAATAAACAATCGGAATAATTAAATCCCCAACCGCAGACTCTTACGCCGGCAATAATTCCGATAAAACCGCGTCGCAAGAACAAAAAAAAAGAAAGAAAGAGAGAAGGAACGAGCGAGAAAGAGGAAAGGGACACTCGATCTTCCTCCACCTCCCGGCGGCTCTTTCTCTTTCATCGTCCGAATAACTCGCGAGCGGACGGCGGCGCGCGGCCGCTTCTAAAATAAGCGCGGCCACGAGCCGAACGGCAGGCACCGGTCGTATCGCCCCGAGGAAGAGAGAGAGAGTAGAAGTGAGCGTGCGAGAGGGCCCCGGGCAATATATAGGCGCCGCGCAATCCGGTATCAGGTGCGCGGGCTGTGCGTCATCCCGATAGGATCTCGTCGCCGCGGCGCGGAATATGCATGCGCGCGAGACCCGCCGTCAACTGAATATTCCGCCCACTTCGGCAGACACCGAATCGATCCGCTCGGAAAAATTCGACTAGCGCTTGGGTCTTGCGAAAGCTTTGTTAGAGCAAAGCTTTAGGATTTGTTGAAACTCAGCGGAAATGTGTTTCATTGAATTCTAAACGCGAAAAACGTGTTTTTAGACAATTTTTGTATGGATCTGTGTGTACGCGTATACGTGCGTGTGTACGCGTATACTTGCGTGTGTGCATGTGCGTGCCTGTGTGTATAGTAGTCACTATATTAATTTTTAGTGCAACATTTTCCTCCGCACACATTATACCGTACAATTCGTCTTATAAATAAATCAAGTAAAACATAACATACACTAAAAGAAAAAACTTAATAAAAATTGCTATTGCAGTTAAGAAAGAAGTGACAGTCTTGAAAAGCGAGAAATTTCAGTATGAAAGCTAGTAATTTGTAATACACAAAATAGCAATTTTTATTATTAAAATAGTAATTTTTACTATCTCCATAATAAAAGTTACTATTTTTCATACGAAAAATTCTCGCCTGTTAAGACTGTCACTCCTTTCTTAACTACAATAGCAATTTTTATTAAGTTTTTTCTCTCAGTGTATAAATTTAAATTATCAATTTAACATATAGTCTTTTAGGGAAAAAGCATTTAACATCAGACGAAATAATTAGCTGTCCCCGGGAAAATCGGATCAAAATTATCGGTAAGCGCATCTCGCGGCGTGTCGAGAAAGTATCAAACACACCGAATAAACCTTTTTTTTTCTCTCTTTACTTTCAAAGTGGAGAATCGCTCGTGAAGTCGACGATTCGCTCGTTATAAACGGGCAGGTTTAAAATCGCCCACGCTTGGCGAGCGACGATTACACGGACCGGCCATCGTGCATGACTCCCGACAAAAATAATCGCGGCCATTGCGCGCGCACGCGCGCCCGATTTTAGATAAGCCGCGAACGCTCACCCTGCGTTTATCGGGAATTTAAGGCGAGCGCGCGGGAGTGTCATGCGCTGCATCAGCGACGACGATTAATTGGATTTTACTTTTTTTTTTTATTTTTCAAGAGTCTTATTTATTGAAATTTCTTTCTTTTGGTGGGAAAGGATTAAGAAGGCGAACGTATTTACGGTGACAATTATTAAGCAGAGTGGCGGCATGTTTGCTGGCTACTATACGAATTCAAATGTAACAACAAGCGGATGGATTACATTTAAGAGAGAACGGCAAAGGATTTTATTAGTCCGCACATTGAGTCGAATTAATTAGCAATCATTGATTATTTAATAATAAATTTAATAGAAATCTTAAAGTAGATCTAAACTTAAAGTAGAACTAAAGATGGTCGAGTGAGAAGAGAAACGTAAGAAATGTAGCTTAATATTTTGTGATGAGTAAGACATTTTGTTTTCTACTATTAACTGTTTGTTTATTTAATGTGATCTACAAGACTTTATCTGAAAAGTTGATAAAATAGAACTTATAAATATTTTAATTGGTTTCAGATTTTTTAGCACAGACTATAAGATTCAGTGTTATAAATAAAAAGGAATAAGTATATATATGTATATCTCCATCAAAAAGAGATTTATGCAAAAATGATTAAAAGATGACCCAGAATACCTGGTTAAAAAATTGAATCGATTAATATACATTGTTGCTAATATTATTAATTAAATTAAAATAGCATCTCTGAACTTTTGATTTGGAGGTAGATACTTTCGCTTCTGATTTACGGAGTAGTCGCTAATTTTACTGATTGCTATCAGGTGATCAATTAGGTAAGACTAAACTGTTATTAACATAGTTGCGTGAATATATTCTTATAAATAACAAATCTATTTAAATAAGTTAAAATAAATTAAAGGGAGGAATTTTTTAATGGCCCTTGGCCACGCTGCGGATAAATTTCAGCCCGATAAAGATCTACTTAAACGAAGATGGTTGTTTTCACAAAACTATACGTAATTGACTGGTTATTTTACGAGTATTTGTTTCTTCGAATTTTAAATATTTTCATTTTTATTTCATACGCGCGCTATCGCGGATTCTTGGTCTTCGCGCTTGAAATCTTTTATTAACTTCAAAATTCCTTTACTCCTTTAAAATCTTTTAATAGTTGCATTCGATGAATGAAGTACATTTTAATAGCGAATTCTCTGAATGTAAAGTAATTTAAATATACACGAAATATTTATCATCCATTCTAAAAATTATGAAGATTGCCTTCTATATAACTGTAAATTACGCGAAGACGCACTTTTGACTCTACGTTACTGAAAAATCCATTATGCGAAGAGATTTTAACTCTTTCGCGTTATCGCAAGAGGTCAAATAAAATTTAACTAAACACTCTCAGTATTTTATTTATTTGTTTTGTTTATTGAGATTAGATCAAGATGATAAAAGAAATACAAAGGAAACTTAAAAACTAAATCGAAAAAAAGACCTATAAAAATTATTATTTTATTTTTAATATTCTTCTTTGTGTACGTGAACTTCCTAAGTCAATATTTAATAGACTATTACATATTTTAATTACTACTACCTTCTAAAATTGAATTAGTGAATCTTTACTAAAATTAGTGGAAGATGCTCCACTAATACCTAAATTGTGAAGCTCTTTCCACTAATTTTCTGTAAAAAATCACTAATTATTGTAGTTTTTCACTAATTCAACTTTAGATAGTATACAAATATTCTCTTTTTTAGATAGACGTACCTATATAAGTTCTTATTATTAGTCTTAGAAAATTAATACAAAAAAAAGTACTAAAAATTAAAAAAAAAAATATTCAAGCCAGCTCGTACGAAAAATTGTTAAGCCTCTCATAGAATAGTGCACAGCAGTCGCCTTCTCGTATAGAGATTTCGAAAGACAAAAGCGCCGCGCTCGGCGAAATCTCAATCGTCTGCCCATCGCACTCTTATCCCCGTCTCGGATCTCCAGGCGCTTTCACGGTTATGTGACTCTCACGTATTAATTAGCCCGCGGCTCACAGGTGCGCCACCGCCGTTCGCGTGGGTTTGTTAAAAGCGGCGTCCAGGATCGATATGTACGCGTCCAGCGATCCACGCGAGATCCAGCGATCCCCCTCCCATACGCACTCCCGCTCCGATTCTTCTTCCCGATCTCGTTCGCCGGTCTTGTTATTTGTATCGCCGGGAGATTCGTGCGGGAGATTATTGATAGGCCTGCTTTTCTGCTGCCTCGGCTTTTCAGCGTTTCGTGGGAATCGCTGATGTATACACGCAGGGACCCGCGGATGTCTTCCCTTTAAACGGGTTTGGCCTCCGGGAGATTTAAAAGGGCGATCCTAAGCGAATGGATCGCTCATGCGTGGGTGTTGTTGCGCTTCCTCTTTAAATTTAATAGCTTCATTGCATTGAGTTTAAAGAACATTTTTCTACTTCTCTTTGTAGATTACAGTCAGAATTTTAAAAATTTTGTAGACGATTTTTCGAAAAATCGTAAATTTGCTTCATTCTTTCGCTTATTAATACTTAGGCACTCAAGTTTTGGTTTAATTAGAGAAAATTTTGAGCACAAAATAGATTTTTTACAAAATTATAAAAACCATGATGATGTGTTTTCTTTTTAAATTGAATGCAGTGAAATATCAGTACATTGAATTTAGAGAGTATTTATGACTACTACGATTTTCTTAAGCAAAATTTAGAGTAAAAAATCTGTTTCATTACCTATAATTATAAAAGGAAGAAAATAAATAGATTTGTCTTACTTTCGGCATGATAATGAAGTAAAAAATAATAAGAGTGAAAAATTTATCATTGTGCAAATGTCATCGTAAATTAAAAAAAAAAAACATTTCTAATTCAATGGACTACTAACATCGGAGAACAAGAAAAGAGAGAAAAGGAATAATAACGAAGAACCAAATCTTATTCAGACGTAAGATAAAGCGTCCGAAGATAAGAATGATTTGTATCTTAGAAGCTTTGCTTACATCAGTAGCAGACATTCTTAATTAACTGCTCAAATAATAAACACAGGTGTTGAATTGTTCCGGTAGCCTCCACGTATCAGTGTTCTGTCTAACGAAGTACATTTTTTTTTATTGAAGTACAATTTAATGTGTCAGTGAATTCTGACTAAACCTGAGCAAACAGATTCAAATCTCAAAGATTTTAAACTTGTTTTGTAAATTTAAATTAAACACAACGGACATACACTGAGTACATTTTTATTAATATACAAGGTTATTCGTTAATATTTCTGAGAATTTTTTTTTTAAATTACACGCGTTATCATTTTTTATTCAATTAAAGCTGTTTCTTTCTTAAACGCAAATGATGCCCGAGTAATTTAAAAAACATTGGAAAATTTAAAAATGCTGTTTATTAATTACTCATGTTATTAAGTTTAACAACTACAAACAAACTGTTTTTTTCTTACTTTTTTATTTTATATATCTTATATATTTTTACATGTTTAATATTTAAAAATAAAACTAAATAAATAAATGCACATCGTCAATGCCGAATTTGATCTTATTGCCTGTTTTTTAAAAATTTTGTTTGTCTTTTAAATATTATTTATGCATTTATTAACCGGAGTATTAAATACGAAATTGATATAACAGTAATAATTCATGCATTCGCACAAATAATACGTTACAATGTAAATATTCATACCGTTTCTTAAAAAAAAATTGTGCAACTTACTTCAGTAATAATGTCACTTTCAAGTCTATGATCCCTACGAAAGAAATTTTACCTTTCGCTATTCCGCGCGAGCCCGACGCCAATCTACATATTAAACGCGTCAGTTCTAAAAACTACAATTTTCTTGTATGCTTAATAAAGAACCTCTCATTTGTATCCCCTTGCTCTAATCCGAATAATTACGACAAACTAAATTTTTTTGAATGCGAAACCGACAATTACATCGGCACAAAAATAAATGACGCCTCTCTCGTCTCGTCTTTGACGACTCGTAAAGAGAAAGAGAGAGAGAAAAAAAGAAAGAGAGGGACAGAGCTAGAGAAAGAGAAAGAGAGAAGGTACCACAGCGACGGAGTGAAAAGCCAAAGCGCCGCCAGCAGAACAGACCGTAGACGAAAAATAAGTTGGAGTCCGCCTCGCGAGGGATAATAGCAAACAATTTGCTAGATTTGAAAGGAAGGCGCCTCTAGTAGCTGTGCTCTCGGAAAAAAAGAGTTTGACGGGCCCGTTGCATATTTCGCCCAAAGTGCAGCCATATGCCGGGTATCATTTTGCAGGCTGCACCGCCGGCACATGTCTGCCTCCTCCTCCTCCTCCGTAGGGCCTCCAAACTCGTCGCAGTCACGCACATCGCGACGCTTATTTTTTCTTTTTTGGTCCTGTGTATATATGCTACGTGCATCCCGGAGACTTGGCTTGAATTTTTTTTCTTCGTTCGGGCGAGGGGGTTGGATGTTTTGCGGAGCGAAATGACGAATTTGTAGAAATTGAGAGGGGGAGAGCGCTGCCAATTATCGGGCGTCTTGCCGAGGAGAGGATGCAATTTGTGCGCTGACGCGCGTGCCGTTGATTTCTGTCGTAGGCAAATTAGGCGGGATTTGCGCGCTTGATTTCCGCCGCGGGTCTTGTGTGCGGCCGCGGCTCGATTTTTCGCGGCCTTCTGTTTTGCATAACTCTTTATTATTATTTTTTTTTTAAACTTGGCTTTTTGATGTTTCTTCTGTGCGCAGGATAATTTGCCTGCTCTGGTCATTATATACATCCTTTACTTGTTAGATAAATGTATTATTCATTGTAAACAATTTGATGGTAAATAGCTGATTATCTATGCTGTTTTGATTTACAGATTTGTATATACGTTAAATAGGCAAATTTGCATGTGATTTGTGTAGGATTATTAGTTATTGTATAATTATTTTGATTATTTTAAAATAAAGTTTTATTAAAACGATAAATTTGATGTTTATAAGAAAACAATAATAATTGCTAAAACGTGAGCAAAATTTTAGAGTAAATTTTCTATAATCCTCCCTTATCCACGAAAACTGTGAATTCAGAAATCTGTGCATTTGTTATATACTTGAGGTGATTTTTACTTATAAAATTTCAATTATGATTAATTCTATACACTACACCGAATAAAAGAAGAATAAGTACATTCAATTAAAATACTTTATGTACAAAATCATTTACTCAATTCAACTAAAAATTTAGTTTAATCGACGAAAATTTTCTTTCAAATCGATAAACTACGTAAGAGTTAAATATTTTAACTAAATGCTTTCATAATTAAACTCTTGTTCAGATAATTAGATAATTTCAGATAATTATATTACACTGTTGTTTCTTATACCTAATTTTAAGTTAATTTTGTAATTTCCAAAACCGTAAGGACTCTAGTCCGTTGAATTTTCTTAAATAAATAAATAAATGTTTTCCTAATTCGATTAAGCAGCGAATAAAGTAATTTTGCGAGTGCATTCGAAACTGCATTTCTCTTCCGCAGCTGCGCAAATTATTGTAAATTTTTCAGAGCTCACTTGGCACCCGCAATTATTCATCTCGTCGACAAAATAATAACACGTGTACAATTGCGCAGAGCATCCAAAACGTCGCAAAAGCAGCAAAACGTAGGAACTAATTGCACGCTTCGTGCGCAACTCTGCAAAAGAAGTTCGTTTGCACCCACCGCACATGCCAATAGGCAGCATCGCGCACTACGCCCCGCGTAACCCGTTTAAAAAAGTAAAGCGCAAACCGCACGGCCGAAAGAAACCGACCATATATTTACACACCTCCGGAGCGAAATTTCCAGTTACCGGCGAAAACGCCAGATCGCGAAACGGACGCACGCACAACAAAGACAACGAAAAAAAGAAGAAAAAAAAAATAAAAGGAAAGTCGGCGAGCAACGAACCCTCGCGCGTGCGCGCCTCGCGTCTCCGACGGGCCCCGCAGCGCAGCCGAGTATAATCGGCACCGCCAACGCCGGCGACGAATAATCGGAAATACGGAATTGAAGGCCGCAGTAATCGCGGCGCGGCGCATAAAGTGCGCCTCGGCGGATCAGCGGGGCTCGCGTGCGCATGATTGCACCCTCGAGCTCCCGGTCAGGTGGCCCCCGAAAAATTCAAAGAGCACGCGCCTGCGAAGCAGAGGGCCCCGGGCCCGGAATGAGCTGCGCTCGCGCGTAAAAACAGCCCTGGGCCCTTTTTCTTTGAGGCGCGGTTCTACTTTTTTGCGCACCGGGGGACGCTGCTTTCGCTTGTCTTAAAGGTGCCTTTCGGGGGCTGATGAGCGCAGAAGCAGCGCCGAGGCTGGGCCTTGTGGTTTTGTGATGCAAATAGTTTTTTCGAAGCTGAATGAGTTCTTATCTCGCGTCGGAAGTTTTCGGTATTGTTGGGGTATATTTTGCGGGGTTGCTCTTTGTAACTTCGAAATTTTTTATTAAATAATTATTTAAGAAGGTTTATGACGAAATGTACCGAACGATTTATACTCTTTAAACGAGATTCAAATGTAAAAAGTGTTACTCGACAATACATTGTTGTGAAAAGAGAAGAAATTATTAAAATGTAGGAAAAATTGTACTTCTGATTTTGTCATCAAATCTACGGTAAAAATGTAAAAAAAATTAAAACGAGTAAATGGCTAGGTAGTTTACCGATCTCCCAACCGTAACAATCGCGAATTTTTTTTCCTTCGCATTTTTTACCCTTCCTTAGAACTTAAAATTCTTTTATCAACAAATGAACGATCCCTTCTATTACTACTCTACAGTGAAAATGTAAAAATAAAATGAGTAAACGACTAGTAGTTACCGATCTTTCAAACGTAAAAGTCTCGAATTTTTTTTTTAATTAATCAGAACGCTCAATTCATCGCATAAACCTCCTCATTTTCACCCTCCCTCGGACCTTAAAAATCTTTATCAACAAATGAACGATCCCTTCTATTACAACTGAATGTGAAAATGTTAAAAAAAAAAAAGAGAGAGAGAACGAGTAAACGACTGGTAGTTTACCGATCTCCCAACCGTAACAGTCGCGAATTTTTTTTTGAAGCCAGAACGCTCAATTCGTCCAAAAAGCCTCCGCATTTTTCACCCTCAATTTCTCCGCTCATTTCCATTAGTTTCGCTCTTTTTCGCCGGGGCCGCATACTTTTCATGCCGCGCGCGCGCTGCGGCGAAAGCGTGCGGCGCGCGCGGTATACCCTCGGGTGCTGCGCGCGCGACCGGACCGCGCGCCAAGCTCTTAACAACAGTGTTTAAAAACTCCTCGGCTCCGAAGTCCATCGTGCCGGTCCCTCGGTGTGTACACCCGCAAGGTCGATCGTAAAGCCCGGGCACTGTAAAAAGGGAGCGAGCCGGAGAAAATTGGCGGTATCCTAGAAGCGAAGTGTGTCAAAGAGCGGAGCGGGAGCGTCTTTCCGCGAAGCGATAACAATAAAAGCCCAAAATGACACGCGCCGATGCCGAGCGCGTCATCGGCGCGGGGGGAGTGCGGAGGCCGCACTACGCGTGTATGTGTAACTGCAGGCCGTTTAGCGGCGCGTGGAGGAGAAGGAGGAACTCGAGTGAGTTTCGTAATTTCGCGGAGGATTTTTGACTTTGTAAGTATTTCGCAGAGCTTGCGACTCGATGATTATGCAAATGAACGATCTTGCGGTGCCGATGCTCCTTTTCCTTTCTTTATTTTTTATTTTTTTTTAAACTCGCGTCGGTTGGCTTTATTACACGCTTTTCGCCGACTGGTATTCGAATTTTTTTTTTTTTAAATACGCCGGACGATCATTATGCTAAAACTTTTATTTCATCCGCGAGAAGGGGGAGTAAAATGGAGCGCGTATATATAAGCCGTGTAATTTCTGGGCACTGTGGTTTGTTTTTATTAAAATGTGCGTACTTGGATTCTCAAGGCAAGCTTAAATAATATTTGGAAACGAGAATCTGGATAAAATGTTAAATTATAATTAACTCTATTAATTTAGCTACCAGTCGCTTCAATGTTTTGATCGTACCATTTAGTAAATCAATATAAAATATTTTAATCTTTTACAAATTTACGTACAACACGCTTTATTTAAAAAAAATAAATAAATAATAATGGCACCAATCTGTCTTTTTACTTACTTTGTCTATTTAAACAAAGAATAATTCTAAAATTATATACAAAATCTGTAATTTGTACATTTGGTAAATTACAATTATACATCATACACTGCCGGCCAAAAGTTTCGAAACACTATATATATTTCGAAATGTTTCCAAACTTTTGACCAGCACTATATATAGTAGCTTAAGTCAAAAGAAAATCATCGTGCATAAAAGAAAAGATGCGCAATAGATCATTGGGTCTTATAAAAAAAAAAAGATCATCGGGTCTAATGCTACCACTTCTGTGACACGACGCAGTATCGAGCGACCAATACTAATCTCCGAATGAATCTTCATTTATCCTCCCACTCTTACTCAGGCATCAGCGCAGTTAAAACTATTTGAACCGAGCGAGGAGCCTCGCTGGAAATTACATTAATCTTATTCACTTTAATAATAGTCCGACGGCGCGGCCGCGTCCCATATACGGACAAACCATAAAACTTAATTAGCCCGTCGAGAGAGAGAGGGAGAACAGGCCGAAGTATCCCGAGACGAGTGGATTCCGGATTCGCCTCCGCCTAAAAGCCGTCGGCAGTTCCCGGCGTATATACAACCACCCGTGGCAAAGCGGAGTCGCGGGGGTGCGCGCGCGCGCACAAAGGGGAATCCCCCTGCCCCCTGGCGGGGATTCCCCTTTGTGGCGCGCTCGTGAGCGCGCCTCTCGTGATTGCGGCCCGCGAGTCCACGACTCCAATTTGCGCGCAGCGGGTAGCGCGACGCCGGACTAATGCGCGCACCGACCGGCCAGTATCTTTCGCGCCGCTGACCTTTTTCTGCGGGACGCGAGGGAGGCGCGAACGCGCAATGCATCATCCGACGCTCTCGTCCTTGGGATCCTTTGTTTTCCGCCGGGATTCTTTATTTTCATTTTTTTCTCTGTGGGGGAGGTTCGTTTAGACAGTGAGTGTAATGCGAAGATGATTCTTTTTTTTTTACCTTAGGTCAGTTATTATTATAGGGAAGGTTGAGTGTGAGTCCGAATTTGGTTGCAGTATATTTGGAAGTGAATTGTACTCGTTGAGTATACTACACGGAGAGAAATGTTGTAGGAACAGTGGGATATACTCGACTGATGACGACTTTTACTATGAAACTTGTACGGAGAGAAAAGTCTAGTAAAAATTACTACACTATTTTGTAACATAAGGACAGACTCGACGAACCAAAAATTTTACTAGAGAGTATAGTAAAATGAGCTCAACTTACAGTAAATTTTACTGCAAGTCTAACGAATTTTACTATGATTTTTAGTAAAATTTTTTATTTTTCGTATCTGTCCCTGCGTTACAAAATAGTGCAGTAGTTTTTACTAGACTTTTGTATTCGGGTAATAAAATTGTATATAATAGTATATAGTAAAAAATATATTTTTATTATAACGTTTCTCTCCGTGTAAGTGTTTTTTTTTTTTATTTATTTGCAGACGTGAATGGGTGAAATGTTCTTATTACAATAAAATTAAATATACTGAGAATAAATTGTTGTAAAAATTAATAAAAAATAATTGGTAATTACCACAGTCTTTAAAATTTGTCAAAAATAAAGTAAATGTTGGTGTGTGTTTTGGATTATTTCCAATATTGTCTGTTTATGTGAATTTTTATCTGAGTTCCCAGTGGCAGTATTGAAAGTAGGCATTTTTATACCACCACAGGCAAACAATACTTTTTAAAATACTTTATTCTTAACATAAGAAACGTGAAGTAGATAAAAACATAATTTCCCCATAGTCAATGTACTAATTTTTCATTTTTATTTTTTACGGGGGAAGGACAGTCATGGTAATTTAATTGAAACCAATGTATAAATTCTTCGATCCATCATGATGTATATTTATATTTTATATTCATCATACATTAGTTGTAGAATATGCTATTATAATTCTTTTATAAAAAGGAATTAAGGAAGCACGCTCTACTTCTAATACAAGGTCAAATCATACAATGAGTTTTACAAATGTTTATTAAAACAGCCCATACAATCTGAACTGATTTATCTCTTAGAAAATATTAACAACAAAACATAATATTAATTCACAAAAAAATCATTCATGCTTCTATAACGGAACCGAAATTACACGTATAGCCCAATTCTATTATCCTGCTAATGCATTCTTTAAGAAATATCTCCAGTACCGTTAAAAATAATCCGAAACAAAGTAGCGGCTATTACCTCCGTAATACGTAAAGCAAAAATCAAGAGACAAAAAATTGAGCTCAATAACGACGCTTACGCAGTAAATTAGTCGCAAGCTCAGATACCGATTTCTCCGGGGCAACGCCGCTAATATTCTATTTACGCGCGCAAAACTAGCCCCTTTTCACGTCTCGGCATTTTTGCACCGTGCTTCGTAAGTAATTAATGGGCCTCACGCGCGCCCGGCGAGTTTTTTGTCTCGTAATTATTTTCCGGGTCGGACGAAAGAGTGCCCGTTGATGAAGGGACCGAGAGAGTCGCGGGGTGGTCTCCAGCTCGGGCACCTTTCGTCGCTCCCCGGATCCGCCGTGATAAATCGCGCAGTTTATACTTCACTCTCGCGGATAAACGAATTTCACCCGACGCCGCAAATTCGCTCGATGGAACTTCTTAAAACAGCCTGGAATCCTCCTCCTGTGCGTTTTATACGCGGAGAGAATAGTTGGGTAAAAATTACCCACGGTAATCTTGGGACGCCCTGCTTTTCCAACGTAGCGTCTTCCTTGTTTATTGGGGAAAAGTGTAAATAATTGTATATTTTTTTGTAAGGCATCAACAAAATTAAAATAAAACCCTGCTTTTCGATGATTTTTATTAAATTTTGAGTAATTTTTAATACTACTTAAGTGGAATAAATACAAAATGAATTTTAAATTTTGCTATACTATAGTTTGCTATATTATATGAATTAATTTTATATCTTAATGTGTAATTAAGTACTATTAGTTCATTGAATTGAAGTACAAATACATAAATAAATACTGTTTTTAGTCATTTACGCGTTTAGTAAAAATTATAGAAACTTTAAAAATTACAGGAAAATGATTACTTTTATTCTACGAAGATTTAAATTTTAATCAGAAATTCGATATTAAAAATTACACGAAAATGATTACTTTTTATTCTACGAAGATTTAAATTTTAATCAAAGATTTGACAATCGTATAGTAAAAATTCATTTGTTCAGTCATTTGTTCATGATTGTTTTGCATCTGGTTTTGCTTATTAACAATATTTACAAAGTAGATTACTAAAATTCGCACCAAACTTAGTGAAAAAAAAATCATCGCATGGTGGCGCCGAAGGTTTACTCATTTTTACCGCTTCTTTTAGGGTAATTTTAGCTTGACTTACACTAAAGAATCTTGAGGCTAATTTTTACAGGATCATTCTCTCCGCGTAATTCCCCCGATGTCGACTTACTCTTAGGAATACTAAAAAACAAACAAAAAAAAAATCGGTCGATGATAAATGCATAACTTACAGAAACGATGTTCCTCAAGTAAGACGCGATAAAATCTTTTATTAAAAATCCGGGAGAAACGGAGTCGCGCAGTGACAATAAAAAAGTGCGGTCGGCCGCGGTGATCGAAGGATGCGCCGCGCGTGATTCTCATTAAGCGGGTAATGACGGCGGCGCGTCGCTGCCACGGGCCGGGATCGGTAATGCGATCCCCCGGCGATCGGCTTCTCATTAATCTCCGCCCTCCCTCTCTCGAAATAATTTGAATAATCCGATTTCGGTGTTTTAAAAGCGAGGGCTAATCACGCGGCGACGAGGGCGAGGAGCCGGTTCGCGTGCACGCACGGCTTAAGCGACGGCGCATGCTCTCGTTAATTACGCTGTGAGAGCACGCATCGCGCCGAGCCGATAACGAGTCGTGATAGCCCTGCGCTCGGCGCTTCATCTGTCTTCCGAAGCTTAGCGATGTAAATTACCCCGGCGACGTCGTTTATTTTACTCGGTGTGTATCGCTATTTCAGTTAAGCGAGTGAATCGCTCGGAAAATCGGTATGATTATCGCGAGAAAATGCGATTTCAAATTAAATTTTTTTTTTTTTTTAATAATCATCGTAAAATGTCGATTATTTGTAGCCTGAGACGAAATATATTGCATTTAGTTTAATCGGGAAATAGTTCTGAAAGTGGTCGTGTGCTGTACAAAGATGCAATAAATCATAAAAAATAATTAAGGATATGTATCGCTTTTTTATGTAACCGAATGAATCGGTAAGGAAATCCGTGCGATTATCGCGAGAAAGTGCGATTCCAAAAGGATAATTTTTGTTTTTTAAATAATCATCGTAAAATGAAAATCAACGAATGTCAATTATTTATAGACTAATAGAAAATAGGTGTTTAGAAAAGTAGCCAGGAAAAATAATCCTAAAAGCGTTCGGATGCTATATACAATGATACAGTAAATCACATAAATATCATTAAAAATATAAATCACTTTTTCAGCTTTGAAATTGTAGGGAAAAAATTTGTCACATTATCTACAAACAATAAAGATTAAAAGATACCCGCGTAAAAAAATATGAAATCAATTAAAGATCGAAAAGTGATTTGTCAAAATGATGGCACTTTTTAGTATAATTTAAGATGTAAAGCTTTTACAAATATTAGAAGATTTTGAGATCATTTGAAGATGTAAACATTTTACATTTTATTGCAGCAGAAAATATAAGAAAAATAAAAAATAATAAAATATTTATAATTACAAATTTGTTTGATTGTTAAATGCGTTGTTAAAAACTGACCTTTATTTGTAATAAAATTTAAAATGTTGACATCTTGTAAATCATATTTGTAAAAGACTTTCATCTTAACTTCACTTTTCTATCTTTAATTGATCTCATATTTTTTACACGGGTATTTTTAATCATAATCGTAACATTACGAATAAAAAAATGTCAATTACTTGTCAATATAATTACAAAAAGTAGTCCCAAAAGTGTTTACATATTAATCGTTCCTGCAAAGATCCAATGAGTCACGAAAAATAATTAAAAGTTAATATTGACAAAATTTCTACAAGTGTAATTTAAAAATCTCATCGCAAAGAAACAGGACTTTATTATCTCCCGCAAAATGAAAAAAAAAAAAAAACAAAACAAAGAGAGACAAGAACCGGTGAATTTACAGGAGCCAAAGGATGAGCCTTTTACGTCGACCAAAAAGAAAATCACTTTAATGATCTTTTCATCGTCGCAATAATCATCATAATCACGCTGCCCTCCCCCCGAGTGACCGATTGATCGACGTTGTAAATCGAAGAGCCGCGAAGAAATTGATTATCCGCGCGCCGTTTAAGGAAGGCCGCGGACAAAAGCCGTGGGCCCCTGGCAGCCGCGACCACCTGGTGCATCGCTCGATGAAGTTGTACGCGGCGCTGCTCGCAGTTGGCATGGCCTTGATGGAGTGCCGCGCGACCGGGGGCAGGCCCCGAGCGTGCGAATTATCGTCGGGGGGATATTGATGAACGGCGAGATCGGAAGAATGCGCGGACGCGATTCATGCGCAGGAGGCACGGAATTTACCGAGCTTCATGGACAATCGGTGCTTCGCTCGCTGAAACTCGATATAGCCGCACTGCTACGTCTGTGTTACATACCTTTAGTTTAAACGCACGAGTAAACTCGATTCTCGTATTCGAGTTATGATTTTAAACTGATTATTAAAAAAAAAAAAAGAATCAAAATTAATTCGAAGTAGGTTATTTAAATTATGTATGTACGTGCGTTATTTATTATTTATTTATTTATTAAACCAGGGTAAACCAAAATATAAAATAAAATTAAAAGTAGTTTTTAGTTTTTTTTTATTTTATATTCAATTATATGTGTAAAGTTTTCTATACTATATTAATTAATTTTGTATATTAATTTGTAATTAAGGACTATTTATAGTTCGTTGAATTGAAATGAATAAATAAATAAAATTACAATAAGTAGTGATTGCACAAAATTATCGCATTATTAATTTCAATTCAATGGTCTCCTTTGATGAAGTGATAAATATAGTTATTTTTTTTATACTTTTAAGTAGAGCAAAGGAGGAGTGAATTTTACTGTACTTTAGAATGAATTTAAATCACTCAATTCATGTAAAGTCAAATTTGACTTCAATTTGCTCCAATAAAATCAAATTTAATGTTGAATTCGTGAATTAGTCGAAAGATATTATTGGAGCATCTTTCACTAATTTTAATCAAGTTTCAATAATTCAATTTTAGACAGTAGATTAGTATAATTTAAGAAGAAAAGTCTTTTACAAATATCAGAAAATTTTAAGATCATTTTATGATGTCAATGTTTTAAATTATATTATATATAAAGATCAGTTTTTAACAATGCATTTAAACATTCAAACAAATTTATAATAGTAAATATTTTATTATTTTTTATTTTTCTTACAATTTCTGTTATAATAAAATGTAAAATGTTTACATCTTAAAATGATCTCAAAATCTTCTAATATTTGTAAAAGACTTTACATCTTAAATTATACTAAAAAGTGCCATCATTATGACAAATCACTTTTCGATCTTCAATCGATCGCATATCTTTTTACGCGGGACATAAAAATTCTCACTTCAGTACCACTAAGGCTTCCTCAATACCCACGGCCAGCTCCTATCGCAATACTCCTTCATCCGCCGAGCTTCCTCTTTCTCCCTTTTCCCGCCATTCTTCTGCTCTTTTTCCTCATCCTTTCAAGACTTTTGATCTAAAATTACACTAAATAGTGTCATAACTGTGACAAATCACTTTTCGATCTTCAATCGATCGCATATCTTTTTACGCGGGACATAAAAATTCTCACTTCAGTACCACTACGGCTTCCTCAATACCCACGGCCAGCTCCTATCGCAATACTCCTTCATCCACCGAGCTTCCTCCTTCTCCCTTTTCCGCCATCCCGCTCTTTTTCCTCGTCCCTCCATTTATCCCCCACCGGAGAAAGAGAAAGAGAAACATAGAGATCGCCTTACGTTCGTACCATCCATGCGTCACGATAATGAGCCAACATATCTCGATGCGCCGTTCGGCTCGGCTGCTCTCGCCCATCGTCCTTTACGGTAGTGGTGGTGCGGGCCTTTGCCGCGCGCCGCGAGATGATTTACGCGCTCCCGGCGTGCCGCGTGGTAGCGTCAAAACCAATAACCCGGGATTATTTCAAGGAGGGAGCCTCCTGGAAGCACCTGTTGCACCTCGTGCGGGGCCCCGAGCTTTTACCCCCCCCCCCTCCCATGATTTACGGCCGGACTTGATTGCGGGGGAGGAACGCCGCGCGGGGAGGAAGACATGGGCGATAAAGCCACGAGGTTGATATGTGGCCATCAAAGGGGTGGGAACGCTACGGACTCTCTTCTCTTCGGCTTGAAGTTGCTTTCTATAACAGCCACTTTTAATAAGTAAACAGCTTGTCAGGGTCAGTTCCCGTTTTTTTTTTTTTTTTTTTGAGATTATTAATGAGGTTTTGAAGATTTTTTGTACTACCAATGCAAGTCTATGCACCGAGAGAAAAAACTTAGTAAAAATTACTATTGTGATTAGGAAAGGAGTATGGCAGTCTTGAGAGAAGTGAGAAATTTTAGTATGTAAAATAACCATTATTAGTACTCAAAATAGCAATTATTAGTATTAAATCGTAATTTTTAAAATTTCAGCTACTAAAAACGACTATTTTTCATATAAAAAATTCTCACTTGATAATTCTGTTACTCCTTCCTACCAATAGCAATCCTTATAAAGTTTTTTCTCTCAGTGTGCGTTTTGTTGATGTTGATCAAATGTTGATTTTATACAGCCAAATATAGAAATTAAAAAAAAATTGTAGTTACAGAGTACAGACTGAATGAATTAACCTCTCATTCGCGTAAGTAGAAAAAGTCAAACATGGTAAGACATCGGGTCCACTCATTTCGTTAAATAAAAGATCGTAATAATAAATTATGTACTCAAAATATATGAATTTGAGCTGCAAAGCCTGTAAAGTTTTGATTATTCATAGTTGACTTAATTAACGCATCATTCACGTAAGTAGAAAAGGTCAAACATGGTAAGACATTGGATTTATTCATTGCGTACAATCATAGGCGCAATAATTAAAAAAAATAAAAATCTGAGCTACTGAGGCTGTTTAATTCAATTTTAATTGATTGAATTAATGAACGCATAGCCTGCGTAAGTAGAAAAAGTCAAACACGGTAAGACATTAGATTTGCTCATTGCATAAAATCTTAGGACGAAAAAATTAAAAAAAAAAAGACAACTCTGAGCTATAACACCTGTTTAATTTGATTATTTTTGACTGAATTAATGACAAGTAGTCTACGCAAGTAGATAAGGCCAAACCCGGTAAGACAACGGGCCTACTCATTACATTCACGTTTTACTTTTTTTCCTCTCTCACTTCACAACCAAATGTCGGTAAACATCGATTAACATCAATTAATTACAGTACAAAAAAAAATACAAAGTCTGCGGACCTCGGCTGATAAATCAACGTGAAAAGCGCATCATTGGCTCCGTCGGCCACGACCCGAATCAACTCTTCCCGCCAGGCCGACGAGATAAAAAAAAAAAAACAAAAGCGAAACAGGTAAAATTGAGCTACTACGTCTTCATCATTCATCGATCGCCAGACAAGGCTACGAATTAAAATCGAGCCTCGCGCTGCGCACCACCGGAGTGAGAGAGGCCCGCCAGAGTCAACCGAGGCATCGTCGGAGAAACGAAAAAAAAAAAAAAAGATGCGGAACACGAAGAAAAAGGCGAAGCGGAGAAGCGGCTTGAGAGATGCGTGCGCGAAACGCGCGAAATAAGATTCGAGAGTAGAAGAGCGCGGCGCTGCGGGGGTCCGACCGGATTTCGAGCGTGCGATTCGCTCGGCGGCCGACGAAGTCCTCCCACTAATTCCACCACGTGCAGGCGGTATAACTGTTTTTTTCGGGCTCGTAATTCCTCTCGGATGTTCGGGCTTTTCAACTCTGCGGGTATAACTGGATTGACCCGGGGAATACTTATCCACCGAGGCCGTTGTTCATCACGGTTTATTCAATTTTTTGGTACTGGTCTGTGTTCTGTTGAAAAAGTTTAATGTGGATGGAAATGACAAAAGAATGCGCGGAATTTATTATTTAAAGTTTTAAATTTATTATTTGGACTCGGGATTTATTATTTAAACTCTTTAAAAAAAAACTGTGGATCTATTATTAGTGAACTAAAGTTGTATTAGTGGTAAGAGCTTCACGTTTTAGTATCAATAATTTTAGTAAAGTTTCGCTAATTCAATTTTAGAAGGTAAATATTTTTTTTACGATTTTGATTAATTTGTTTTAGCATGACCATGTGGTGAACAGTCTGCCTTCGTCCAACGTATGATCAATTAATAAAAAAAAATAGTAATTTTTCTTAATTTATTTTGCTAAGTACATAAAAGGTATATAGAATGAACCTAACATACCTATAAGATTTTACAATGATTTTTTAAATTACATTTTCATCACAAATATCTTCTATTAATTATTATAGTATAATATTTCAAAAAGAAAAAATGTTAAAGTAATCCTGCAAGGCGAACGTACAAGACTAATAGTGGTTACCAAAGTAGCATTGATAATAGCGACGAGTACAATTATTATTACGATATTGTCCCATGAAAATGTATACACACTTATTATCATTTTTAACAGGAATAAATTTTACAATAAATAATCCGCGTAAAAAAATATGAGATCAATTAAAGATAGAACAGTGATTTGTCAAAATTATGGCACTTTTTAGTATAATTGAAGATGTAAAGTCTTTTACAAATATTATAGAATATTTTCAGATAATTTTAAGATGTAAACATTTTAAATTTTATTATAGCAGAAATTAAAAGAAAAATAAATAATAATAAATATTTACTATTATAAATTTGTTTGAATGTTTAAATGCGTTGTTAAAAACTGATCTTTATTTATACTAAAATTTGAAATGTTAACATCTTAAAATGATTTCAAAATCTTCTAATATTTGTAAAAGACTTTTCAACTTAAATTATACTAATCTACTGTCTAAAATTGAATTAGTGAAAGTTGATTAAAATTAGTGAAAGATGCTTCCATAATACCTAAATCGTGAAGCTCTTTCGACTAATATTTGCAAAAGAATTTTCATCTTGATAAATCCCCTTTCGATCTTTAATCGATCGCATACTTTTTTAAAACTTTATTTCTCTCACACTCATATACACACATAGAATCGTTCAATTTACACTCCAATAACACGCGTACCCCATTTCTAACCGACACAGGCATTTTCATGCATCCCACCGTCACAAAAGAATCTCCCATAAATCGACCAAGACGAAGCATCTCTCGGGGACCTTGACTCGTCCCCGAAAACTCCTCTCGCAGGTACGCCGGTGTCAAAGGCCGTGCACCTCGCTTCAAGGCACTTCCTCTCCGACGAAAGGGGAGATGCGCCCGCCCACACACCTCCGCCCTCCCGAAGCCCGAAAATAAAGGAGAAAAAAAATTCAAAAAAAAAAAAAGTGAAAGTAGAACGTCGAAATCCGACGAGCTCACGCGCAGGGGCGCCCGGAGGGCTCAGCTTGAATGATGTTATCCGAGGCGTTATACGCCGCTTTAAAGAGGCTCGCCTCATAATTCCGCTGATGGAACGCTCGTGGGGACAGACGCGCCGCGGCATTTCGCGCCCTCGACGGCCGAGCGCGCCGCTAACTGATTTCAGCGATTTGCTCCTCGCGCGTAATAGCTACCGCGCCGCGGATGACTAATCTTGTTTGCGCTGGGTAAATATTTCAGAGCGCCCGTGGGACGCGCGCGGAGAGCCGCTGGATTGTACGCGATGCTGCGGGCTCGATTTAACGAGCTCCGCGCCTCTCGGGGAGAGGAGGTGGGGGGATTTCAGTGAAGCGTTGCGATGTGCGAGACGTGAAATAGAGGAATAATTGAAATGGTGGATCGTTTGATTCATCGGTTTTTCTTCGTGGTTTTGCATTTTAGATGGGACGCGGTGGGATCGAAAGCGGCGATCCTGAAAAATCGGCTACGATTTTTTAATCGGGCGATCTGTCACTGTCCGTCCTCTGAATCATGTTTCGGGAATGCTGTACGTTTTACTATCCAGACGAATTATGATTTACTTCTGTAGCATCTGAATTAAAGATTAGTCTAGTGCCTGTTTTTTTTTTTTTTTAATTATTCAAATTCTTAGCTATGATCCTTGTAGAGCAGAGACTTCGTCGCATTTTGCAAGCCTGTAAGTGTATAAATTTGTTAATAGCGCAGAATTTTTTAATGTGATGTGCACATTGATATAGAAATCTAGAGAATATAATATAAGAATAAAATAAAAAATTGTTTATCATAAATTACAGTATTTACATTTTTTTTAATTTAAAATAATAAATCATTTGTTACAGATTTTAATTAAAAATACTTGATATAAAGTACTATGGAAAATGCGTCCTAAAAATTTAAAAATGATAAAATTGCAAAAATGTTGCTCTAGGGTAATCTCACAATCTTCTCTTAAATAAATAATACTAAACGGTAAGCCACAACTACATAAGATTTATTAATTAGAATTTAATAATCTTTACTAATTAGGTTTAAAATCAACGAAAAACATAGTATATTCACAAGTTTTTATTATTTTTACCTTCATCTTCAAGAACTCAAGTTAAAATTTCTCATCAAAAGAACAAGATCTTCAAGTTTATCGATATAAAAAAAAATGTTACTCGTAAACTGCAACAATCTTTACGAATCTATATAAAGCAACAGAAACACGCTAAATTCGAAATAATCAGAACCCACGCTGAAAATTCCCCCCCAAAAAAAAAATTAATAATCGCTCTGGACGCAAAAAAAAAAAAAAAGAACTTGGCGGGCCCATCAAATCTCCTTAATCAATTTCAATCCCGCGCGAGTTCGTTCGCCCGTAAACAGAAAAGCTGGGCTTCGGACGGGCGCGCGATTAGTCGCCTAATGGAATTCAATATCGTGCCTTAATACTCTTAATAATCGAGCGAAGAGGATCCCGGGGCCCGGGTAGCACGCGAGCCGTGGGTCCCGGGCTAATGCTACCCGGTGGGAGAGAGACAGAAAGAGAGGCCCCGAGAGGTAATATAATAGCCGGTGCCGTTGCGGGGGCGGTGGCCCCAGGCGATATTCGATTTCGCGCTCTCCGAGTATGCGCCTCTATTACATCACCAAGGTCCTCCTTTTTTTACCCCGCGGTTCGACGGGGAGATGTAGCCTGACCCTCGCAGCTCCTGTAACATCCTTTCCTCGGGTTCTAAGCGATTGTTATGAAAACCAAGGGATTTCTGTGTGAACTTTTCGTTCGAAGCGACTATTTCAAGCTCAATTGAATCGATCGATCGGAAAAGAAATTGATAATTTAGTGCGACTATAAAGTAAGTATAGTTAAATGCAAGGACCCAGGATATAATCAGTTTTTGGCTAATTATCGGTTCAAAACTCGTTCGGCGCAATCTACAAACGATTGCGAGTTGTATCGGGGTGGTTCAATTTGTAGTAACTTTTTGTACGTATTTTAAAAGAAATGTATTTATATGCATTTGAAAAAAAAATTTAATAGAGAAATTAGTAATTCGGAATAGGAGTGTATATAATTAAAAGGCAATTTGAGGCGGGTTATAGTTTGCAAGGGTAACGAGGATTTTTATAACGATTCTTTTCTAAATGCAAACTCCTCGGAGCGAAATATTTATTAGATTCTGCGAAAGGTTAATTTTTCGAAGTACGATCCTGAGATTCTTTCGGCAGTCCTCTCTAGTCGGCCAGCGAGCAAATTAGTTCGTTGAAGTGGTCTCTTTTTGCAAGTTCCGGCGTATACCGCCCGGGGCTCAATTTAAGTATCTGGTTAATACTTTAAGTAATAGAACCTGAAACAAGACCACTATTCTCGCGTGTTTATAAAACGACTCCTTAATTGCGTCGATAAATTATCCCGATTTATTTATACGCCCCGTGCGTTATGAACAAATTTGATAACATTGCGTTACCGCAATTACGCAATTACCGTTCAAGTGTTTTTTCTTTCTTTTTAATTCTATAGTACTTTTCTGCGTAATTATGCACGTACGTCCGACTGAAATATTATTAAATATACGCAATTATTTATCTGCAGTTCGAGTAAAGTGTATATAAAACGATTTGTAATTTATTTTTCGAAATTACATCGAAACGTGGGATGCGATATGCCAGTCACGCATTGGAAATATTCAGGACGCATTGAGCTTCTTTACGTACGTTCGACATGAAAAAGCAGATGAGAAATTGGTCATCGATAAACGTCAATGAGCGAAAGAAGAAGAGACACCGAAGACTGATGCCGCGAATTTTGCTGCGAACTGAAAACATAATGTGCCCCTTCTTTCGTCGCTCTTTTCAATTTGTAAAAATAAAAGCCGACAGTCGAAAAAGAAGACTCGATGATTGATCTCTAGAAAGTACGTTTAAACAAATTGTAAAGAAAAAAATCGAAATTTTGCATACATTCAAAAAACAAAATGCTTACGCGTCGAACGTCGATACCAAGGTAAAAGTATCGATCAAACGTACAAAGTGATTACCATCGAAGTCTTCAATAAAATAACGCGATCCACGAAACAATCGCTTTGTTCGAGGTACACCTACTGTATCTACGAAATTTCACAATTCCATTGATTCGCGTGATTTTTAACCATCCATTTCAAGTGCGCTGAGTCAAAAGCTTTCGCTCCTTCATCATCCGACGTTAAAAAGAAAATTTTAGAAAGATTCTCTATTAACAAGCACCTAAAAATCAATTTAAGATCTTTTCGAGATCGTTATTTTAATACAATATTAATATTAGTTTAATACATATAAATTAAAAAAAAATTAAGCATAAGACCTTATTAAGATTAAAACGCTCTTTATAAGATTTTATGTATAAAAGATTGAATATATTAAACTAACATTAATATTGTATTAAAATAACGATCTCGAGATGATCTTACATTAATATTTAGATATTTATTAAAAGAGAATCTTTTTGAATCTTAAAAAAAATCTTAAAATCGGACATAATAGAGATAAATCTTTTTATCGTCTTATTTTAGACTGAATTATTTTTACTATAAGGACTATTGAAATAAATGTTTGCTTAAATTAGGAAATTTTTCTCTCAGTGTACAAATACCATAGTTCTAGTAGCAATTGCCACATTCAGGTTTGCTTATACACGGAGAAAAATGTTATACTAAAAATTACTATATTCTTTAGCAATTGGAGGACGTACTTGTAATATGAGAAAAATTACTGTATACTATTCTAAAATTTAGTATAATTTTAGTAAAAATGAATAAATATTTTTTTAATCTTTACTACACGTATTGTAAATTTTAAAATAAAATGTACTAATTTTTCTCACGTTGCAAGTATATCCTTCCATCGCTAAAAAATATAGTAATTTATGTAATAATAAAAATTAATTAAAAATATAGTAAATATAGTAATAGTTATTTTTATTATAACATTTTTCTCCGTGTAGCGCGTCGGGCATGCAACAATCGCGGCGCAATCCTTCAGGAGTCGTCGCACGAGAAAAAGGCAATCGACAGTAAGGCCGGGGTCGTTGGAGCCGCGAAATTTATCGCGAGCTCCTTCAGCTCGCCTCGGCCTTAAAATCGATTAAGCAAAGCGCGGGGCGAGGAAGCGCATTCCGCCTCGCGGGAGGAGGCCTCGCGCGGCACGCGAGCCGCGATCTCCTTCCGAGCCGCGGGCGCACGCACGCGGAATGCTGGGCATATTTCCTCCCGATTCGCGCTGTTACACCCAGGCCCGATTCTTTTTTTTTTTTTTCAATTTTTTTCTTCTTCTTTTATCTCCTTTAGCGGCGCGCAGGAATTCGCGCTGATCCCGGCTGATCGATGAGCAACGCGGGAAAGGCGGTTTTATTTGAAAACTCGCGCGTAAGCGCGGATAATTCATAAATTACAGATTGCCACTTTGATAATTTGACGGGCTTCCTTTTCTGCATTTTTCTTGTCGGGGGGTGCTGCAGATAGTTTAAATGGTTTCGCGTAATTGTGCTACTTTTTAGACTGTTTTTGAATTTAATGCGGCGCGTTTATCATTGCGCTTCGGGGTGTTTATTTGTTGTGTAGTGAGAAATTGGTGTAAGATTCTTTTTTTATTTAAGAATTATAGTCTTATGTGTGTTCACTACAAATACTAAAATAAGGCGATAAAAAGATTCATCTCTATTATTTCCGAATTTAAGATTTTTTAAGATTCAAAAGATTCTCTTTCAATAAATATCTAAATATTAATTTAAGATCTTTTCGAGATCGTTATTTTAATACAATATTAATGTTAGTTTAATATATTCAATTTCAATAACTATGTAAATACGTTGTATATTCTTATTGTATTAATTAAGAGTAAAAAGTTTTGAGCGATATTTATATATAAATAATTTTTATAAAACATTTCTAAGAAAAAAAATATAAGATTATCATTGACAATACATTTAACCGTGCACCACTTTCAAGTATAAAAATCTGAGGCGCGGAGATAAAATCGCGTGCGTCATTACGTTAAGCCGTTGTTATTTATTTACGATCAGAATACGCCTGTACACCGTGTATGCATTCACAAGAGGCGCATTATGAGAGCACTAATGGCTCTCGCTTTTGTACCAAGTGCGAAGAACGTCATACTGCATTTAGAGAAGCCGAGATACACGGTTAGCTATCAGTTGAGCAATTTTTTTTTATTAATCACGCTACACCGGTGTTATAGGAAAATCAAGAGCTATTTTCTATTTTAAAATATTTTTTACGCTATTTTCAATACTTTATATGGGTTTAATTTACTGTGAGGTGGCTAATATTAGGTTTTATGGACGTAAGTGATTTATTAAAAGATTCTTTTTATCTTGCACTTCTTTACTCAGTAATTATTTTAGAACTTTATGGGGAAGGATTCTCAACTTTTAATATACTATTCTTTAATATAAAAAAAACTTCGACCAATTTAATTGTAATTAGTAATTAAATTTAATTATTATTGTACTGATTTATCAAAAATATTTTTATATTACTTCAATATCCAGGCAACATTCAATTCTGTCAAAAAAGAAACTCATTTAATACACTCGATTGATTAGAAATAAAAATGATTTTTGTCAATATTATTATTCAAATTTTAAAAACGTCGGTCAAATTTAAAAGTATGTAGTTTTAATAAACTTTTGCTCATCTTTTAATAAACTATCGCGCTTGAAAAAAAAAACATTAATTTATTCTATTATACACTTTCGTACAGTAAATGTTTACCTGATTTTCCTAAAACCTATAATAAAAATATCGCACTTGAAAAAAATATTTAACTCTTTTATACACTTTATCATATAATAAATGTTTGCATGATTCTCCTAAAACCTACAAATAAAGTATCGCACCTTGTAAATAAACTATCGCACTTGAAAAAAAAAACATTAATTTACTCTTTATACTTTTAAATCAAATAAACAATTTTCCCTGATTCTCCTAAAACCTACAACAGAGTACTCAATAATTTTCTCAATCTGAATAAAATATCAAACTGCGTATTAAGTCTCCGCTGCGAAGAAGCAACTGTTTCTCCCCTCGAACTTCCGCGAGAAAAAAAAGGCAGCGAAAGTTTAATGAACTTTCTACAAAAATTCAATCACTGCCAATTTTTTTTTCATCGCCGCAAAGTAGCAGTAAATTGCGACTCGACCGGAAGGCGTCAAAGTCCCGCCGCTGCGGCGGCAGGTCGCGGCTCGGCTGCCGCTGAAAAGCGCGAAATGGTGGGCAGGATATACGCGATCCACCTCCCAGCGGGCGCGATACGCGCTCCCATTGAGCGATTTTACGTCGCCTCTCGAGCGCGTCGCTCGATTCACTCGAGCGTTCATTAGTCGGCCGATAAGCGGCCGG
Organism: Sycophila sp. Sp_5; assembly: GCA_018906775.1. NCBI lineage: Eukaryota > Metazoa > Arthropoda > Insecta > Hymenoptera > Eurytomidae > Sycophila > Sycophila sp. Sp_5. The sequence goes on along the minus strand of JACCID010000054.1, from coordinate 454,365 downwards.
CGTCGCTCACTCCTGCCTACAGCCTCGACGGCTCCCTCCCCTCCCAGAAGGCGCGAGCGCGCCGCTTCAGAATTCCAAGGCTCTTTGCGACTATCGGAGAATGCGACTTTTCGCCTGCTTTTTTTATCTTACTTTTTTTTAAGCGATATTTCACTGTTTTTTTATTATTTTTGACGGTAAGTCTGGCGTTTGTTTTTTCAGTCCGCGACGCGTAGTGGGTGATCTAACTGGTGAATGAGCAGCGAGATGTCCTTTTTTGCTGGACGGAAAAAATGGGCATTGGTATGCGATTGGCCTGCTGAATGAAGTTTTCCTTGGACAGAGTTTGAATTGATGCTGGTTTTTTGTTTTTTGGTTTATTTTTAAAGGCGATTAATGTGATGATTAGATGAAGAAATTGTGTTTCGCCGCAATTACGAAGCTAAATGACTTTTTGCCCGGTGCATGTGATTTAAATCGCTGAAGAAACTCTCGGCGTAAAATCAGTAACGTTGTTTATGTGGAGCACGTTTATTTTAGTTATTTAAATTTCCTCCTTTTTTTCCAATCCGATAAATAAAGTATTTTTACTTGTTCTTTTAACGTTTGAATGATCGTGGACAATTTATTTGTTTAGAGAAGCGACGCTTTCAATAATATTGGTAGACATGGAACTTTATCGCGTACTTACGAATTATTCATAAAAAAATGAGTACGCATTTTTTTATTATTTGAAGTAACAAACAGAACGTGGATATTACGCTCATAAAAAAATTCATTTAACAATATCTGCAGATAAGGAATGCAATTGCTTATTTACGAATGATTTATCTGCTTTACGAAAAAATGTACACGTGTTTTTTTTTTTTACTTTTGAATTATGAGGATCAAAATAGATGCGAAGTATCTGCTCGAATAACAACCAAAATATTGTTTTATAGTATTTCTAAGCGTATATTTATTTATTTATTAATTCTATCGACTAAAGAGTCCTTAATGCAAAATTGATAATAAAATAATTACAAATAATTTTTTATAAACTGAGAAAAACGACAATTACAAATTCAAAATAAAGAAAACAATAATAAATTTAGTATCGCAGTATAAATACGAAAGTAAATGATAATCAGATTCAATTATAATCTTCTCTTAAAATCTGTAGTAAAAGACCTAAGCGAAGGCTTCAATTGCCCAATGGAGTCAATAGATGTGATTGAAGTATACACTTAGAACGCAATTTCATACCTACGGATTTTATTGTAAAACAAAATATTTTTTACCTACACATTAAATATCATGAATATTTTTATTTAATTTTTTTAAACGGGTAAATTCTCCACGTTTACTTTAATCCTCCAAAAGTAATGGGACAAAAAATATGCGTGCACATATTTTTACTCTAAAAAGCACATAAATAATTCAAAAACTTCGAAAATCTGCGAAAAAAAAACTTTTACACCTCCAAAAAAAGTGTATATATTCCCGTAGCTTAATTACCTTCCCTCGCAAAAGTGCCTCGCCGGCGAGAGAAGAAATTCGCCGCCAAAAAGCGCGGCAATTTCGCCGAGCGCAAAAGTACCTCAAAGCGAGCTGGGCAGCTGCTCGAGGCCGAAGGCCCGGAGGCAGGTGGAAATCCACCTCCTCCCACGGCTACCTTGCCTCTCTCCGCCTAATCGGGATCGCGCCGTTAATGACGTGCGCGCGGGCCCGAAATGCCCGCTTAATTGGTCCGCCTCGGCAACCCCCTCCCCCCTCCTCCCCTTTAGCTTCCGCCGCGGCTGCCTCTTTCCGCGCCTTCGGCAAACTCTCGCGCGCATTGTGCGTTTGTCGCCGAGTGTGCGGAAAAAAGAGGCGAAGATGCGATCGCCGATAAGGCGTCATTATTCGCGCTCATCGGGCGCAATTTTCAAAGGGGCTGACGAATAAGGTGTTGGCCGGTCGTTTCCTTCTTCTTTGTGTTCTTGCGGCGGTGGTGCTGTGGGTACTTTCATTTTTTTTTTTTTTTTTTTGTGAGAAAGATGGATTCGGCTGGCGGTCAGTCGGGGAGGAGGTTGATCGATAACCCGGGGAACACGAGGAGATAAAGGTGCGACACGCCGCGGCGCCGATCGAGCCTCGATCTCTGAATTTGTATGTTAATGCGGTGTACCTGTTTAACGTTATGTCCTTTCCCTTTATCTGAGAATGGGGGACTCGGTTGTCGCTTTAATTTCGGCGAGTCCGAGGCATTTATCGATCTGAGCGTGTGTTTAAGTGTTCCCCGTCGATCTGACGATTATTTTGCGTACAATTTATTTTTGGTAGGATAACAGAGCGAGATACTATGATTGATACATTAAATTTATGAATTTTAGTCGGATGTGTATATACGAGAATTAATTTTCGTCGTTTCACATTTCGTTCGTATTTTATCACAGGTGTTAAGATGGTCGATGCAATGTGAATTATATTATTAGTCCAATTTAAAGTATTTAAATAACCATTTAATTTTATCTTTTTTATTTTTAATTCGTTTTTTGCCCTTTTGATCAAGATTACGGTTATTATAAATAGTACAGGTAATGTATATATATAATTATGAAAAATATTTTTAAAAAATTAATTTTATAAATATTCCTTCTAAAGGTCGCCTAAATTTTAATAGTGTTTTCAAAATTTTCTTTTATATTTTTCGTTATAAACATTTTTATTCAATGTACTCTTCTCAAAAGTAACGTAGGCCGACACTGCACCTTAAAATAGACGTAGCCTCTAATTTTATTTTAATTATTATTAATTTTTATTATCAGAAAATGACAAATTAATTGAACACTTATACTACCATATTCGATGACATTAAATTCTGCACATTCGCCCGTAAAATTAAACGTACTTTAATATTATTAACTCGAAGTTGATTTTCGAACATACGCCGGTAAATATTCCACTGATTAAAATTATATCGCACCTTCAATTCTCACCGCTTAATTAACCAGTCGCAGCCATAATCAGGCATAGCCACAATAGGACGACTAGAAGCTAAGGCCAGCGTTAACCGATCCGAACCTCATTTACGACGAATCCTTATTAAGACATCGACAGCCGGAACGGACTTTTACTCCAGATTAAGATAATTCGCGCACGCGCGTCTTCCAGGTTTACGCATTTACACAGTCAGGTGGCGGAAACGCATAATCTGCCGCCATCGTCGCCGCGGTTGCAATTTATCGGAGTCTCATTTAAGCCACGCCAATATCCTCGAGTATCGCTCTGAAACTTTATTTCGCGAACGAGATCCTCAACGAAAAAAAAAAAAAAAAAAAAAAACGACCGATTATGTTTCCTCTATTTTTGTTGGCCGTGGTGCGAAACACGCGCGATACGCTGATAAGGGAGACGATATTTCGCTCCGCGGAGCCGATGAAATTACGTTTAATTGCCTCTGTAGGGGGGGGGGGGAGATTAGCCAGAGCCGTCGAGCGGGTTGTACGCTTCTTTAATTAATGAAATAATTGAAAACTCGATAGTTTTATGACGAATCCGAGTAGTTTTTCAGAGGCGCGGAAAATTCGAATGCCGTCCTCTAATTGAGAGGTCGAGATCGCTCGAATTACAGGTGAGTTTCTTGCCGATTTTTAAGCACGACTTTTTTCACTCGGCCGCGAGTAATTTTATATCCCCCGTCCTTCGCTACCGGATTGCGCGCTTTAATAAGTTTATCGTTACAGTTAGAAAATTTAATCGAGTTATATCTTCAGAGCGAGTGAGACAGAGAGATCCGCGATGTAGTTATCGGAAGCCGTCTTTAATTACAATAATTATTGATTGACAGCGACACTTTTTTTTCCTCCTATACGACGAAACCGGATTCAAGCTGTGCGTATTCGATTATCGAAAAACGTTAAATATTTAAACGTAAGAAAGTGGCCGTCTTACTTGACGCTAAAGTGTCTTTAACGTTTTATGGAAAATTAAATGTGCGTCAGCTTCTATACTTGTAACCGCAGGATATCGTTGAATAAAGATTTTTTCAACGTAAAGCTTGCCATTAGTTTTTAAATTAAACAACTTTTTACGACAAAAAGAAATAAATAACGAAGAAAGGTAAATTATTATTGCAAGTGTGTCGTCCTCTCTTCTAAGAACGTCAGATTGTTTAATCACCTAACTCAATTTAAAAGTAAAAAGAAAAACCTTCAAATTGTTAAATAATTCCATTAACATCAGGGAAATAAATCACCCGGCCGGCGGACATCTTCATTTACGGCAAAATTTCCCTCTTTTTTTTCCATAAATCTCCTAAACATCGTCATCGAAATTTATTTCCCACCGGCGTGATTCGCCGGGGAGAGAGAGAGAAAGAAAAAAAAAGAGGGAACGTCAAGGACAGCGGCCATAAACGTCCGATTATTTATTTATCGACAAGTTAATGACAGTAAAAAGAGGAGCAATAATCACTGTATATCGCGCGGCGGCTCGGGAAAAAGGGAAGCGGGACCCCGCAGCATCGGAGGTGCGTATAAGTAGCAGCGCGGCGCAGTCCACATCAAAGGGTGCCGGCAATAATTATAGAAATATGCGTGCCCATGCAAAGTCGCGAGGCATTCGCGGGTCGACGCGGAGGAAGAAAAATTTGAGAAAAAAAGAACAAACACGAGCAAAAAAGAAGATGCGAAAGAAATAAGTTACCCGGAGAGCAGCGAGAAACGAGGGTGTTATTCGCGATCGGTGCTGCCGGATGTTATCGAGCCGCGCGGCGACGCTCGTTCGTAATACAGTTATTTATACGGGAACCCCCTCGTTATCGCGATCCTCCCGGTGCAAAAAAAAAAGGAGGCTAGTCCCTTTCGAGGAGTGCGGACGGCAGGAGTCCTCTTAATTCGCACTTTTTCCGACGGGATTTAATCGCCCGGCACGAGATTTCGATCGTCGTCGCGAGAAATCCCGCCAATGAGTCTACCTCGAAGGTCTTGAGGAGTGTATCGGCACTCTCTAGCCGCAGGGAAAAAGCTCTTGCTTTGACATCCTTCCGCGGGCAGTGCGATGAAAGAGATGGGAGTTCATTTTTTTTTATAATTCGGGGATTTATTAAGGGCATCCGTCACCTTTAAGCGCATTTTAAATATTTTTAAAATGATTAATATGTTTTGTTAAATATTTGTTTGCGTGAAAAAAATTGTAAAGTTTTATAATTTTTCAGATTTCTAGGCATTTCGCTAAATAATGTTGAAAAAAAAAATAAATTTTTAAATTATAAAGCCCGTTATTATTTTCTTAAAATGTAGGTAGTTCATGCGATTTGTGTCCGAAGTGTTGTACGTTACAATATATTTAAGAGAATAATTTCTGAAGGATAAAAATTCGTAAAAGCACAAAACTTGTGTATTTTTTAGCTTCTGCAAAATATTTTGTGTTATTATATTTGTATTAGTTTGTAATTACCATTGTAGGCTCTAATCAATAAAAATGAATCCCAAACTGAAGACCCTGTTGTCTTTTATAGTCACTATTTTTTCTGAATCGTAGGATGCTACATGTTAATACTTAATTGACGTGCAAGTATTTCTACTATTTTCGATCCTTCCTACATTTCGTTAAATACGTTTGATTAATTTTACGAGAAAGAAAATGAAATTGTTTTGTTGTTAAACTTCGAAATTAATTAATTGTTAAATTCTTCGCTGTGACAAAATAAAAAAAATAATTATTAGGGTGGGTAAGTCAAGACATAAAGTAAATTGCAAAATAAGACGAGCGAACGACGTGATTGAAGGTATAAATTCAAAAAGTTAACGAGGCTTTCAAATCGTTTTCGAATTAAGCCAAATGAATTTAAGTCGCAATCTAATTATGTATAAACTGTAAAGTAAATAATGAGAATTATTATAGAAGCTATAAACAGCTGCGTTTGGTTAAATTAAAATAAAAAACCTAATGCGAAAATAAATTACTGGAAAAACAATTTACTAAACTATTTATTACGTTAAGTATTTTCACCTAAATATATGGTGAGTGGCAATTATAATAAACAATTGTGATTAATTTCAAATTTCATCAAATAATTAACTGGCGATAACAGCTTTTTTTTTTACGCAGTAATATTGAACATGTGTATATTACGTGATAATATTTTGGATTATCGCACGTGATATTATAAAGATATTACATCTACGAAGGGTAAATCATTGTGTTTTTGGGTGATTTTAAAATTTTTTTTCATAGATATATTAAGGTAAACTAAATTCACAGCAGCTGCCACTTTATTACTGCGGAAGATGAGATTCAATTTATTCCTAGTTTTTAGTGATAGCAGAAGTTCTCACAGTTATTTTCGCCCATAACAATTTATTTTTACAAGTGCTAATGAACAGAGTTGTAAAATAATTAAAGAAAGTCGATTATTCTTCCAGCGCAATCGCCGAGACGCAGAAGAATCGAGAAATTAAAAGCGCACGAAATGGTTGCGTTACGAGAGCTCACATCATAAATCAATCCGGGGCGTAATAATAATCGAACATTTACAAAACTTCGATAAACGGGTAAACATTCCAAGTCGGTACTATAAATATGACTGCTCGCCTCAAGTTGCTTGATACACCTCGACGAGGGAATCGAACGTAGGGACAATTAATCAAGGCTAAGACATATAATTTTGCGGCTGTATGCGCACACTTTTTTAATGGGGATAAAAAAAAAAGCATCGCGATACGCGAAAAAGTGAAAAAAAAAATGGAACGTATTTTAACGCGCTCCATCTTTGCGCAATCTCGATGCGAGAGTCAATTTCAGCGAGACTGACTCCTAGAATGGCAATTTGCGTTGACATCCATTTTCCGCTTGTTTTTTTTTTTTCGGTTAGCTCTCCTGTCGCGTGCACTTACAACACTTCGGCAACAAGTGCGACAACATAAAATTTGAGTTACTCTCATGCATAATTAATTCGAGTGCGCCAAGTGCGCAAGCTGAAATAAGAAGACTAAATAAAAAAAGAGTCTAATCATCGCTTTAAAATGCTCGGCCGTAAGTATGTGGACGCAATGCATTTGTGCAAACTGTCGGCCAGTTAGTTCACGCTGGAAACGCATACCGCGCGGATTGATCTACATTAAGATGTTTTCTTAACTGAAATCGTCGCTGGCAGATTTATGAACATCTATTTACTTTAATTATGAAAAAGAACGAAAATATATATAATTTTGCACTCTTTCATGTTTTGAAAAAAAATATATATATATATTTATATATGTTATTAATTAGTAGTAGAACCTTATTACTCACATATTTTTTTATTTTTTTTTTTAATAATTTTGTACTAGTTTGACGTATGTCGACTTTACTTATCAAATTAACAAGGTATGACGTAATTGGAAATTTAAATAATTTTTGTTGAATTACATGTGTAACTTGTGACCTCTGACACATTACTCAGATATATAGTCATTTTACTTAGTGCAATTTTACTTCACAATCTACTTCTCGCTGTGCGGGAATTAATTTATAAAAATCTATATTCATCCGCTCGCTATACTCAGTGTTCTTCCTTCCGAAGATCGATAATGATCTTCTTACGTAGAATTCAATTTTTTTTTATATCGTTTAACTAATCATTTACAGTTGATTTTTAATTTAATATATCTAATTGAATCGAAAAACTTAAATACTATAATTGAAAAGTTTACTGCACTTTCGCACAAAACATAACTATATCGCACGTTATTACAGAAATAATTAATAAATCCGCTAACCATATCGAATTTTAGTATCGAAAAAATAATTTACGATACGCAATATACAATATTTTCAAAATCTTCTAGATTCGACCGATATAACTTCGATAAAAGCTCCTTCGATAGAAATTCATTAAAGTTCGCTTAACATACACATACGAAATTTTTAAAAGATAAAATCTATCGAGCAAATTAACTGATAGTAAAATCTTCACCACAATACCAAATTAATTATTAAGAAAAAAAGTAAATCACGAGGTGAAATCATAATAAAAAACAATTATGATAAATCACCATGGAGTCGGAGAGATCGGCCGCTGGCAGGAGTCGCGAGCGGCGCGTGCGCAGTCGATCGCTCGCCGCCTCGCCGCGATCTATACGCGCACGCGGCTCTACTCGGTAATTACAATAATAACGCGAGCGCACGATAGTGCCCGCCCTCGGTTGCCATATCATGGTATTATTACGCCTAATGCTGTTCAAACAGTGGGGCGCATGCGCTCGCCGCGCCTCGCGGCCATTGCGCCGCGCTCGCGAGAGATCCCGACTTTATTATTATCGCGATGTCGGCCTGCTCGCCTCCCGAGATGAGGTAAAAATGATGTCATTCGAGTGTTTGCGATTTCTAGATGACTCAGTGAGACGCGAGATTTCTACATCGATCGTACGATTGTTTAGATTCTTTTTTTATTGACTTTTTTGCAGAGAGGCGGACTTTTTGTATAATGAACGCAATTTTTATAAAATATGGATTTTTAAATAAAATTTGTCGAATTGAATTTTTAAACTAGCTGTATGCACAATTTTTTTTTACCCATAAAAGCCAATATTCATTCATTCATAAGATGCATTGATGACACTGAGTTGAATGTGATTTTTCACGGAGAAAAAAGTTCTAGTAAAAATGATTATACCTGCCTTGTAATGCAGAGTCAGATTCGACAAATAACAAAATTTTACTAAAGAGTATAGTAATTTATTTTTATTTTTAAGTCTGTCCCAGTTTTATAAGAATTTTTTCGTTCTGTGCATGATCCGATTTTCAAATTTTTTTTTTATTTAGTATTACTTACATCATAATGATGCAAAAAATGCATAAAAGTGGATAATTAATTTATCGGATTTTACAACTTTTGTACATTTTTGTAATATTTTATTGTTTTCACGGGGATACTGATATTGAGAAAAGAAGTAAATATGACGAAAAAATTTAATTTAATTTGGCCGAGAGACAAACATTTATGAAAGTGCAATTATCTAAAAATAATCTGTCGGAAAAAAGTTGTTTAAAAAAGTAGTTTCACGTTTGAGAACTTATAACACGTTGATACAAATGCAAATATTTATTATGCGCATTTCAATATTTATTTAAAAAAAAAATCATTTAATGAATGAACGAGTGAAAAATTCTTGTAACTGAACTTTCGATAATACTGCCACGACCCGGAGTTTATTAATATATTGCAAAAAGAAAAAAAATCAATGACACGTAAGTTTTTTTTTCGTAAGTAGCGCATGCTCATTAAGTAAGAAAATTAAAACGAAAAGGCTACTTAAAAAAATTATCCTGCGGCTTTTGCAATAATCAGATACTAAACGTGCGCTCGGCTACTATTTCTAACACCTTAAACGTAGTTACCCGAATGAAAAAAGGAAATTTATTGCGAATATAAAAATCGACAAGCATCGCGCTTATTATTTCTTTTATAAAGTCACGTGCGCAAGAGAAATTGCCTCTGCCTGTACAAATAAGTCGATCATAAGGATCGAAAGAAGGGGGAGGGCCAACAAACGCCGCAACGACAGAACGCGGATCAGATATTTAAAAGAAATGTTTTCATGTTATCTTTTATTGGACTCATGAATATAAACTGCGTTTTCGCGTGTAAACAGCATGCATATTTTATGCTAAACGTCAATTTTCCGTAGTATACATAAGTAGACATTCAGAAAACGATCGAGTCGGCCATTTTTCTGATTAGGCCACTAATCGATTGATTTACGGCAGTCGATTTATTTCACTTTGCGGATGAATTTTCTGCAAGGGCAAAAAGAGGATGCACGCACGGTAAAAGGATGAATTTCTGTTAAAAGGATTAATTAGATAAACGAGCGTACGGTATTTCCAGAGATTCATGAAACTGGATTTTCTAATGACGCGGCGCGTCAAAATGATTATGATTAAGTTATATTCCAATTTATTCATACTTTTATGAGAGAATTAGAAAATAAGTCTATACCCCTGTTTTTTTTTTTGTCTTTATTAAATTTTAATTTCAATTTATTTTTACGCCAATAAACATTGAGCGAGTAAATCTCAGTTCTCAATTGATATAGTGAATGAATCTCTCTTTTCATCAGCGCTTATCAGTATTAATAAAATATCTTGCGCAATCGAATTTTTTAAATTCCAGCGTACGTAGATAAATATAAGTGCTCAGCTCAGTGTTGTTTTAAATTACAACACGTCGACAAGTGCATTTCAGTGGAAAGTTTTAATAATCTCACACTGAGAGAATGGTTTTGTAAAAATTACTGTGCAGTCTGAGAGTGAATCCACTTACTGCATTTAGTGAAAAAGTTGCTATTCTTTATTATGTATTTTATTACAATTCTAGTAAATGCTACTAGAATTCTAGTAAATATTTCTATAATTCTAGTAAATGTTAACAGAATTCTAGTAAATATTTCTACAATTCTAGTAAATGCTACTAGAATTCTAGTAAATATTTCTACAATTCTAGTAAATGTTACTAGAATTCTAGTAAATATTTCTATAATTCTAGTAAATGTTAATAGAATTCTAGTAAATATTTCTACAATTCTAGTAAATAGTTCTATAATTCTAGTAAATATTTTTACAATTCTAGTAAATATTACTAGAAATCTAGTACAATTTATAATAAAGAATGATAATTTTTTTACTAAAGGCAGTCTATGGTTCTGTTCCCAGACTGGATAATAATTTTTACTGTAACACTAGTAATTTTTTCAAAACATTTCTCTCAGTACAGATAAGCAGTGGATGGAGCTTTCCTCATCGAAATTATCAGAAGCCGACCCAGATTCCCGAAAGAAGCAGCGATCAGCGAGCCGAGCGTTGATGTGGGCAAGGTGCAACAATAATCGAGCCTCTTGCGCATTTTGGCAGCTCGTCGAAGGAGGAAGTGGGCGAGGGAAAACAGCGCGAAACGCGCGAAAATTAATCTTGGGCGCGTCATCGCCTGACAAATGCGAGACACGCCGGGGGATTCTCGGGCGGCGCGTGTCCGCGAAAATCCCACCGAGGCGGCTACTAATTTTACGCTAAATTATTAATCGCTTCGCGCGCGTTTAAAAATAAAGCCTTAATCGAGGCGGTTGTTTGTGTCGTTTCGCGTTACATCGGGTTTTTGTTAAAATTACCTGCAACACGGAAATGCACGGCGAAGCCATTAATACCCGGAAAATTGCAATTTGTTCCAGTTAATGAGACCTCGGGCTCTCGCAGGCTCTCGTCGTGCCCCCCTGAGGTGGATAGCGGAGGGAAAGGGTTAAAAAAAAAATTGACCTCCTGCGTTTTTCTTCGATTTTGCGATTCTGTCGTGTAAAGTCGATATGCATCACTGCGTTCTTGGGGAAATGTCGCCTGCGAGCGGCGTTAGTTTATCAGTGAATAAATCAAACGAGTTGGTGACTGATATGAGATGTAGATGTCGAGAGATGTGGGTCATTTTTTCCCCCGGCGGTACGCTTGCATAATGATTTTAAATTTGTCGAATGCGTTGCTCGTTGCAAAAGTATTGTTAGCTAAGCTGCACACGTGAATATTTTTTTGTCACTGCAGCCATGTGTTAAAATATAATTTTTTTATATTTATAAAGCAATGAGTCATTGGTATTCTCTTTTTCCCTACACTATCTAGAGTAACAGTTTACTTTATCTAAAGTACATAATTGATTGTATCTTTTTATCGACAATATTTAATCGTACGATAAATAGGTATAAAAGCCACTGACTCAAAAGTCGAGCAGTTCCTTTGAAAATGTGGCAAGCATCGCTACTGTGCTTCATCTTGATTTTTTCATTAACTACTGCCAATGTCATTAAGCAAACATCGAAATGGTGGGACGGTAGTGTCATTTATCAGATCTACCCCAGGAGTTTCAAGGATAGCGACGGTGACGGCATCGGCGATCTCGACGGTATAACCAGTAAACTTGAATACATTCGCGAAATCGCTGACGCTTTCTGGATCTCGCCAATTTATGCTAGTCCTCAGCATGACTTCGGATACGACATTTCCGACTACGCGACTATCAATCCAGAATACGGAAACTTCGAAAAATTCGATAAGCTTATTGCTAAAGCCAAATCTTTAGGATTAAGAGTGATCTTAGATTTCGTTCCTAATCATAGTTCGAATCAACACGAGTGGTTCAAAAAAAGTGTCAAAGGAGTAAAGCCTTACGATGATTATTACGTTTGGAGGGATGCAAAGATTTTGGCGAACGGCAGTAGAACAGTTCCAACCAATTGGCTTTCCGTTTTCGGTAAAACAGCCTGGAAGTGGAACGAAGAACGAGGACAATATTATTTGCATCAGTACGATGAAACCCAGCCGGATTTAAACTATCGTAATCCGCTGATTCGTCACGAGATGGAAAAAGTTCTCAGCTTTTGGCTCGGCAAAGGGATCGATGGCTTTAGAATAGACGCAATTCAAAATCTGGTTGAGGATGATCAATTCCGTGATGAACCAAGATCTTCAAATGATGTTCCTCCTGATGACTATTTTTATCTGGAGCATATATACACTAAAGATTTGGATATGACTTATGACATCGTACATTCATGGAGAAAACTTGCTGACATTTTTTCTATGACTCATGGTACAGATGAAATGCTGTTGCTCATGGAATGTGGTTCAACTCTACCATTTGTCATGAAGTACTACAATGTTGGCGTAGATCCCTTTAATTTCGGATTCCTTCACAGCTTGTCAAATGACTCATCTGCCTATGATTTTCTGAAGAACATCAATGAATGGATGGATAGTATGCCAAAAGGTAAAATAGCTAATTGGGTAGTGGGCAATCACGATGTCAATCGAGTTGCTTCTAGATATGGATACAACAACAATAGAGCAGATCAGATCTCCATGCTTTCTGCAGTCTTACCAGGAGTTTCTATAATTTACAATGGAGATGAGATTGGCATGACCAATCGATTTTTCACGTACGGAGAGACAGTTGATCCCATGGGATGCAACGCCGGTCCTGAGAGATATCAAATAAAATCAAGAGATCCAGCAAGAACTCCGTTCCAATGGGATGATACAGTAAGCGCTGGATTTTCCACAAATAATAAAACCTGGCTCCCAGTTAACCACAATTACAAAACACACAATCTGGAAGTTCAAAAACAAGCTGAGGTGTCCCACTACAAAGTATTCAAAGCCTTATCACAGTTGAAGAAATTACCTGTGGTCACAGAAGGCAGCACGGAGGTTTTATTGATTACTGAGAAGATATTAGCTGTTATCAGAAGATTGGAACAGATTCAGACTTTAGTTCTGTTAGTCAATTTCAATGACAGTGACGTTGAGGTAAATTTGAATGATAACGAAATAGTAAACATTCCGGAAAAGATGATTGTTTACGCGGCCAGTGTCAAATCTGGAATACAAAGTGGAGAAGTGATAAAAACCACTCGAGTGTCACTTCCTGGAGCAGCTTCCGTGATCCTTGCAGACGAAGATGCAATATCTACTTTATTGAATCTAGTTTAAATTATATACCACCAAAATCTTTATATTTATAATTATTTATTATTACGTTTCGTCAATTACTCTGTGATTGATGTTTCAACCCGATGTTTTTAACATAACAATTGTGATATTCTGTAATAAATTTAACATTATCAATGCTGCATTTATTTTTAAGCTGCACGCTGCTCCCGTTAATATAACAAACGGCTCTGAAAAATTCAATTTACCATTGGCAAGATAAATATTGTAATTAGCTTTTCTCATAATACAAAAAAAAAATCGCGAAATTCTACCTTAAATAGAAGCCGAGTAAAAATCGTTCGTTTACTTCCCATACGCACTTATTAATAGTGTTTCAGCCGCCGAGAAATTAATGGCTCAACAAGTTCTTCGCAAAGATGGGCGTTTTTGCTACTATTACCGTGTACACGGGGCCGTTGCCTCGGGTTCATAACTTTTCGCTTTACTTTTTGAGTATTTATGCAGGCACCGGAGTGAGAGGCCGGGCATGTAAACTGCCCAATAAAATCTAATGCAATAAAAGCTTTTTTACGCAGGGCGAAAGACGAAAAAGCTAATACACAGTTGATGTAAAGGAATAGACCAACAGTTACCTGCCACTTACTCTATACATTTCGCCGGTGTGCCTCGACGCGTGAGAACCTCAAAAGAGAAAATATAAATGATGGCTACATGCGCAGACAATTTATTTATTTAGTGATTTAATCGGAATTCTCAATTTAATGGGCTATTTAATCCTGATTGGTTATTATAATACTTCGACGTTTTTTCTGCTCGTTTGTTTGTTTTCGTTGTTTATTACTTCAACGTAAACAATTATACCGCCGCTTGTATACCAGCCTTTGACAAATTACAAAAAGTTTAATCAAGTTGTAGCTATGAGGAGATAAATTATTTTTAATAATCGATTCACTTAAATGCATAAGTTAAGTTTTATTGTAAAACTATCTAGAAAATTATTAATATCATTACGCTATTGTGTCTGAATAAATAATTATTGTATTTTTATTTTAAAAAAATAAAGTTTCTAATTTTTTAAAAATTATTCTACATCTCCAGAATTGCCTTTAAAACGAAAAGAACAAGAATGAAAAAATAGTCATCGCATTGTAAATTCTAAAAAAGTTTACTCAAGTTTTAATTATAAAGAGATAAATTATTCTTAATTATTGATTCACGTACAATATAATTTTCATATCATTTTAATATAATAGCAGTATCTAGACAAACACTAATATTATTACCGTTAATGTATATTATATTATTATGCCTGAATAAATTATAATTGTATATCTCTATTTTCAAAAGAAAGAATATTCTAATTTTTTTAAAAACTATTGCCCAACATTGAATTTACTTAAAAAATGTGAGGCACGACTGTAAGTCCAACTTTCAACGCAACGTACACACAAAGAAAAATAAAAAAGTAAGGCTTACAAAAAAAGTCAACGCACTGTATTCTAATTGGCGAGGTGGGCGCCGTATCACGCCTCGCACCGGATGCGGAATTTTCGTGAGATCCTCGCCTCTCCTTCTCTCCGCGCTAAGTCATCGTAAATTTCCACCCACCCGATGTATAATGTTTATGTATTACGAATACGCCGGGGGTTGGACCTATGCGTTTGCCACGATGTGGACCGGCTCCAAAGGGGGAGGGGGAGGGGGGGGACACTCCACTCTCCGGGAATACATTATTTTCGCGCTCGAGCGCGTTATTGTTGTCTGGCGGGCCGCTGGATGCGATAATAGCAATAAAGCAAATCTGGACGCGTGTAAATCAGCGCGAAAACGGCCGTGGAGAAATTTCGCCCGCTTCGCGGATTTCCTTCTTCATTCGTCTCGCGGCGGTGCGTGCGCCACGGGGGAACCCCCCTCCTCTCCCCCTCACCCCTCGACGACTCTCGGACCAGGAAGAGAAGTGAAAACGGACCGGCGATCGTGCGATGAGTATAAAGTTTTGTGAAATCGCGAGTAATTAAATGTCTCGGTGTAATTGCTTTTAGATTTTTAGTAATGATAATTTTAATTTTGTAAAATTCAATTTGCACGCTAATTTTTAATTTCAGTTTTGTTTAGACTGATAAGCGACAAATCGCGTGATATTAGACAGGTGTTCTTTGATTTATGTAACTCTTAAATTGTCATGGTTAAGGTTAGTTAGTAAAAGGTCAAATTAATATTTTTTTTTACATAAGAAACGATGTTTCATTTAAATGTTGTAGTCAATTTGAAATTCAAATTAAGGACACGCGTAAGGTCGTAAATATTAAGACAATTTTTCTTTAAAAAAAAAATGATGACAAGAAATGCGATTATCTTTTTACTATCAGTAGGATAATTTTGTAAAGAATTTAAAGGAGTAATTTGATTTAAGTTAATAGGCTGGATATTTGATTAATCGGTGATGAAATTCAAACGTTTTAACCCAAATTAATTTAAATCATTAAATGTTTAAGTGCCCTATAACTATTTTACATAAAAAAGTAAGTGCAAACATTTTTGTGCTTGTGAATAAAATGGTACACTTAAAAAAGGTCAATAATCCTAAGTTAACGATTAGTTGTTTCAACTAATTTTTTTTTAGAACGAGTAATTATTAGTTAAAACAAGTAAATACTATACTTAAAACAAATAACTATTAGTTAAATATAGTAACAAGTAAATATTAGTTAAAACAAATAACTATTAGTTAAAACAAATAACTATTAGTTAAAACAAGTAACTATTAGTTAAAGCAAGTAAATATTAGTTAAAACAAGTAATCGTTAGTTATGATTGCCGATCTTTTTGAGTGTAGAAAATAATAGAAAAACCCAAGGAAAAATTGAATCCTCGTCAACGACGAAAGTGTTTTCCTTGCGAAGTCCTTCGGCGGCGCCTCGCCGTTCAGTTTAATGTAAAGTGGCCGTTGAAGGCGGGCGAGTTCCGGTAAATCACCGCAAGATAAATGTTTGTTTTATTGCCTACCGTTTTTCTGTTAGAGACGATTTCTCGCCGATTTTATGCGAGGCGTGTTTTGAAGAATAACCCCGCGCGCAAGATAACCGAGATCCGCGAGCGCCGCTTTTCTTACCAAGCGTACACTTGCGAAAGAGCCACTTGCCGCGAGGAGGCCTGCGCGGATTTTATGATGCCTCGTAAAGTTTCACACAAAAATCTACGATTCGGTTTATCCAGTATTAAGTCGTTACTGAAATTACTCTATCGGATTTATTAACTTTTTAACGAGTTGATCGGCGTATAGCGCAGGTGCTTCGACATGTCCGTCACTTTTTATTTATTTTCTTTAAAAATTTTTTTCCCATGCGCCTGTAGAACACATGCTAATCCGACGGCGAAGATAAAGCTCCAATTAATTCGTTTGATTCGTCCGGGAATCTCGTGATCGATGCACGTGATGCGACTATTATGTACCCGCTTTTATATTACGTAATTGCAGTTTGGAAGGAAAATTAATTGTCTTAAGAATTATAAAAAAAAAAAAAAAATTAAAATCGCTTGTGGGAATATATCTAGTGATTTTAGATTTGAAATTTAAAGTTGCAGCGTTTTCACCGCTTGTATGTATTGTGTGTCTTAAGAGAATCGTTCACTGGAACCGAATTAATTCTGAAGACTAAGGCGGATGCATAGAATAGCAAATGGACTTCGCGATTTGTGTACTATTTACTATTTTCAGTTGAAATGTATTCGCCAACGAGGTCTAATGAAATAAATAACTTACCGCACCATTTCCTAGTTTTCTATTGGAATCATTCTGGACATAAATTCTCTCGCTCGACTATACGTTACGTCGCTTGAAGACTACATTGACTACTTGCCTTTTCTTTAAAAATTATGTCACTCCGATTGAATTTATACTTACATGTATCCATTCATATAGGCAGATATTTTTTTAAAAATTCCTTCTTTGCACCCTGAGAGTAACCAGGAAAATGTCAGATCTCCGGATAAATTTTTAGGCATTTGTGCTCAATAGTTTGTTATGCTGATAACGTTTATTAATTCAAATAAATTTAATTACAGTTTAAAATATGCATTTTTTACCCTATTGAAAGGGTATCCTACAAAACTCCATAAAATGGTGCAAAACCCGCATAAAATCTGATAAACAATTTATCGGATTTTATAAAATTTTTATAGCACTATCCAAGATTCTTTCTGTGGGGTAAAGCAAACAAAAATAAAATATCCAACCGAAATGATAAAAAAAAAAAAATAAATAAATAAAAGAAATGTAAGCAGCGTTTAGTCAGAGCCCCCGGTCGACTGTGCACACAGCACGGATTCCTCCGAGTTCACCAACACACTCGGAAGCGACTGCGCTGTTCGCGTCCCGGCGAGCTATATCTCAAGCGCGATAAATCTCCGCAGTCAGGTGGACGATGGTCATCAGCCGGCGGTCCCTGCAGCGACTCTCCGCTCTCCCTTTCTCTCCCTCTTTCTCCATTTCTTCTCGCTCTTATCTCCTCTTTCTCATTTTCATGGGAGGCGAGGGGCCGAGGGGGGAGAGGGGAGGGGGAGGCTCGTTCGTGACACGGCCTAGCGACGACCTTTGGACCCGGCGGACCACAACTTACCGCCGCCAGGAAAAGGAGGAGGAGATGCACCCGCTACGTGTGTTTTCCTTCCTATAGCGATCTCCGCGACATTCCGTGACCCCGACGGCGAGCGCGACGCGGAATACGCAATTGCTCTCTCGCGAGTCGTGTGCTACTCCTTTCTCCAAGTGACCCCCCCTCCCCCCCCCTTCTCCTCCTCTGCTTCTTCTTGCTCCTTGGCGATAACGGCGAGTTAGGAGTGATGCCAACTTCGAGCCGGAACTGAGTTCGAGGATGTTTGCGAATGTTGCCGAGAGAGGCTTGATGCTGCGCTTCTAGTTTGCCGAGGGCTGCGCTATTGATCGTTGGATTTGTAAATAGAGGACCAATGTATGTTGGATCCATTCATTTAGCTTTACTAATATATTCATCGCGCACTATGAAAAGTTGAATTAGTGAAAAATTACTATAGTTAGTGAATTTTCACTGAAAATTAGTGGAAACAGTTTGACGATTTAGGTATCAGTGGAGCATCTTCCACTAATTTTAGTAAAATTTCACTAATTCAATTTTACAAGACAGTTTCTTAGAGTTATTTTTATTCAAATTATGCTTTTGCGTGCGCATAATTAACGAATCAAATTAATTTCACTAAGAATCTAAAAAGAAAAATCGGTAACAAAGTTGATCGGTACTATACTTGAATACTTATGCGTGAATTACTTAGTGAGTACATTAGTATGTAGTGTCAAAAGTCTTCTTTCGTTTATTAAAGTAAACAATTTTGAGAAAATTTTTTTTTCACCCATTCGCTTTTAAATGGCTTATCGAGGAAAACCGCATCAACAGGTCATTGTAACACATCGTTCAATAATCAATACAATCCATCTTTGGGTTAGTCTCGGGACTTATTGAACGATGTGGTATATTGTGTAAAAGGAAGCTGACGAAAAATAGTTTGCCACTTGTTTAATCCGTTAATTCCGAGATCGTTTTTCTGGATAAAAAGTCACTTAATTTATACATATTTTCATTATAATACACATTTGTTCTTTTGAACTTCCTAAATAAAGCTACCAAGTCGGTAGGATAATTATATTATTAAATCTCCTTTTTTTTTCTTTTCGCATTCAAAATAAAGAAAACTCATGTGCGTATGACAAGTTAATTTATTTATTTAACCAGAGTTTAAGTTAGTATACAATAAATAATGCACATAATACTCACATAATACAATTAAGTAATAGTATAAATAACTATCTAACACTACAGATAGGACAAAGTATACAATTAATTAATAAATAATTAATGAATAATTAACTATAATTAATCCTTCCGGACAACTACAATTAATTAGTCAGCAATTTTTTTTCTCAGTGCAAGCGATTAATATCTACCCTTTAAATTTCTTCGCTTAATTTCAGATGCTTCACCGACTAAAATCGGCAGCGTCGGATTGCCGGCTTCGAATGCAAAACGACGCAGAGGATCTTTCGCGAGGGCGTGGGAAGTGCTTGGTGCGCCGATTGATCCTTCGGAATCCCGCCTCGTCAGCGGCCGGTTGGAAGAGCACAAAAGATGATATACACCGGCGGCCGGCGATCCAATCGGCGCCCGCGACGAGGGTCACGGCCGATATCATCTGGACGGCACCAACGCTGTACACAATACACCGAGGTATTAATTAAAACGTCGACGCCTCGGACTCCCGTTTCGCCGGCACGCGATATTCGACGATGCTGATATCGGTATACTCACCTGGCGCGACCTTGACGATCGCCGGGAGATGAAAATCGGGCCTATCGCGGGGAGAGATGCTGGAGATTTTGTCTCTTTTAACGCGGGAATTTTCCTGATGATTTAGTTGCGTGTTAAAAAAGAAACAGTGGTTGAGAAATGTAATGGACATTTTCTAGAAGGCTGCGCGTCTAAGACGAAACAATGAGAAATGGTACGGTCGGTAAGAAATTGCCCGGCACCATCGTGATGATCTATAAAGATTTAACAACGGAAAAGCGAATCAAAAGGTTAGTCGAAGTATTAGAAGTATGGGTCTTCATTACACGTTCTTTACGACAGCACCACCCAGAAACATTACGGTATTATGAGCTAAAATTACTTCTTGGTGCGTTACACCGACAAAGCGGATTCTTCCCTTTGTATCCAGTAGTGTTAATAAAACGAATTTTTTTTTACGCGTTTCATTGCTTTTTTCTTCCCTATTCCATTGTTTACGATCGACATTGAAAATTTCCTTATCAATTTCTAATCTCAACATTTTCTGTTATAAATACAGCCAGCTGTGAAAAGGAGATCGTTAAATCATAAATAAACAGCCTAGAATAGGCTAAAGATCGCTATTTTAAAAAATTTGCAGCGGTAAGTAGTAACAGCCGGGCATGGTAAGACGCGCATTAAAAATCTCTTTAATAACAATTCAATGCCCTAAATTCTTTTTTCTACTCATTTATGCTCACATTTCTTAATGATTGCAGTTGTGATTGGCAAAAATACTCATTATTGCACTAGTTTATAAAAATAAACAAATAATTTTCTTATAAAATCAGAGCGCCAATTTCGATAGCACTATTTTCATTAACGAATTAATTCAACGCCTTTAATTTTTATCTCCTACTCATTTGTACACGTATTTATTAATAAGGAAGCTCTAATTATAAAAATATGCACTTTTGCACTAATCTACAAAATAAACAAATAATTATTTACGAAGTTATAGACAATTTCGACAGTACTGTATTCATGAACAAGTTAATTTCCTTCTAACAACACCTTTTCACTCTTTTTTTTTAACTATGAACCAAAGGACCCTGAAATAGTGAAAATTTTATTTCTTAAATAGTGATTATTCAGTGATTACAAAGTGAACCTTCATTTTCATTATTTAAAAAGTGAAATTTTCACTAATGAACTTTTATAAGCGTTAAAAAAAGCGAGCACGGTACACCGTAGGCTACACTGATAAAAAAATGAAAAAGAATCTCCTTAATAAAAAGGAGATGCTCCTAAAAACTTATAGGAAATTCTACTTTTTTATAAATTAGACGTTTCTCCTTTTTATGAAAAAGCAAAATTTCCTGTACATTCTAAAATTGAACCAGTGGTACTTTACTAAAATTAGTGGAAGATGCTCCACTAATACCTAAATCGTCAAGCTCTTTCCACTAATTTTCAGTGAAAATTCACTAAGTATAGTAGTTTTTCACTAATTCAACTGTAAATAATAAGTTTGTAGGAGAATCTCCTTAAAAAAAGGACGTCCTTGTTCACTCCATAGATCTCCTTGTTTTTTTTTTTTTTTTTTTATCAGTGTACATTACCGGAAAAAGGCTGGACTCTCGGCTGATTCCCAGCGCATCACACGGTCCGGTGTCGGCTCGTAACAAAAGCCGCCTCATCTTCGGCTTGATCACAAGGAGCGCTCGTTTCCAACGCACGAGTACGGGACGGCCCTCCAACGTCGCCGCGAGCGTATCAGGCCCGTAATACGCGAAAATAAAGAGCACCAGCGGTTTTCTCCTCTTCTTGCCCTCCTCGGCGACATTAAGCGACTCGCGCATCGCGGGGCCTTTATCGCGGCGAGTTATCGCGTCATGCGATACCTGCGCGCGCGCGAGCCATTTCGACGGATTCGCGCGGCGCGTTTCCCGCGCGCGATTTGACGAATTCGCTCCGCGGTGCTTGGGTGGTCGCCGGGAGAACCGGAAACTCGTTAGGCCCATCTCGTGCGTTTTGCGGATTTTTTTGCACTTTGCGCCCCGGTTATACTTTTTTCGGGGGGATATTTCAGTTTGATAAGGTCGGAGGTACGAGTGTGATTTATTAATGATCATATACTTTGTACGGTTATAATTTTTTTTGTTAATTAAGAAGATTTATGGGGATTTTTTCATTCGCCGTTTATTTAGTACTCGCGTAATAAAACGTGGACAAATTATCGCAGTGTAGCAGTAAGAGGTCCGTAAAGTGGAAGTGGACAAATTTAATCTTTCTTTTTTTTTTGGAAGAAAGATATTATTAAGTGTCATTAAACTTTCAAGAAAGTATACTTCATACAAATTGCAAAAAAATGAGGTTTCATTCTTCTGGCTGCAATAAAGATTAACGAAGAAACTGTACTAACTGAATTAAGTGCACGCTGGTCAATTAAAATTTATAAAATAATTTTCTTCGGTTTCTGTGAACACTAATCACGCTATATTACTCTATTACTAATATTTCTTGAAAAGGAACGTAGTGATGTAAATGAGTGCAACAATTTGAAATTAATATACAAGTACAAATAATTTTAATCAGTATCATCCATGCATCGTCACATTTAGTTTATAATAAATGGATTACAAATTCTTGTACTTATTTACATCACTAAATTTCTTCTTAATCCTATCAGATTCAATGAACATTGCAATGTACGAAGCTATTTTTTTTTTTAAATTTTTCAAAACACCTTCATGACAGGTAAAAAGTAAACGCATGGATCAGATTAAGTGAACTGTTTTTGATCTCGTAGAAAGCCTTTAAATTATTGTAGATTCACTACTGCTTGAGAAAGAAAATTAGTATTAAATAAAAAAAAGATATAAATTAAAAAAAAATTATTAAAAAATGGACGTAGATTCGTGGTGAAACGACCCTATTTCCAAGTGGACTCCGAAATGACCTCTTTTTGCTCCAGACCAACGACATAGATTTTTGTTCACTATTTTTTCACGCACTGAACAAATTCACGTCTGAAAGAAGCAAAAAAAAAATAAATAATTTTTCGTCATCTCGATTACAAATGTCCTTACACGTGCAAAGTAAAAATCAACTTTCAACGTACATTACTACGGTTTAAAAAAAAAGGAAGAAAAATCCATAGTCATCTACCTACTGCTCATACAAAACGAGAAAGACTCCCTAAAGCACCTGCTTAGTCACGGCAGTATAACCGGAATCTAACGAAAGATCCGTCCACCTCATCCATCGCGGCCCCCGCGACAAAGTCTCGATTTTTTTTCAATATTCCCGCCGCGCAGTCTGTCATTGCCGGAGCGCACGTGGGCGCAGCGGCGACCCACGCGACCCGCCGAAAGACTCCCCGTGCGTTGCGCAAGCTCCCGCGGTGGGCGTTAGCCGGTCCCTCGGCGCTCTTTCGTAAAGGGACATATTTATTCCGCATTGTCGCGGGCCTCCCTTCCGCTTCCCCCGAGCGGCCCGAAATTTATGCGAGCGCTCATAGGCGCGCGAGTTATACAGTTGTCCGCGAGGGCTTAAGACGCTGGCTGGCTGCGCGCGTTTAAGCGGCCGTTACGGAACATCTGTCGGTCCTCCGACTCGAAATATAAACGTCAGTCACGCTGGATTTAACCGAGTTTATTCGCCGGTTTCGCGACTTTGGAATCGTCGTCGCTGCGTTTTCTTCGACGTTGGAGTTTCGCTTTATTTTCTCGTGTCGGGAGTTATGATGCTTTGATGATCTTGAATGATTTTTTTTACTTTTTTTTTGTTTAATTCTGTCATTTCCGGTTATATATGTTTATTGTAGATGGTAGAGGTAGAAGAATGTAGAGCTTCTGGAAAAAATAAAGCATCATTACAGTGATGAGTATAAAAATCCAAATTATAATTTTTTTTGGAGGATTTTCTGTTCTTTTTTTTATTTTGTCATTTCCGGTTATAAAAGTTTCTTGTAGATGGTTGAGGTAGAAGAATGTAGAGCTTCTGAAAAAATGAAGTGTCTTATAAATATCAAAATTATAATTTCTTTTGCATGATTTTCTGCTTATTATTTCTTTTTAGTTTTAGTAGTATTTTAGTCAATATCATTTTTTATTATAAAAGTTAATTTGATATAAGAATGCAGAGTTTCTGGAAGAAATGAAAGCGTCCATTATAAAAATCAAAATTATAATTTTCTTTTGGAATTAGTTTCTAATAGAACTTTCGTGAAAATTTGACGATGAAATTTAATTTTCTGCGCTTGATTGCATAATTTTTAATGAGCATGAGTTTTGCCAGAACTTTTTAATATCACACCTCCAGATATATATTATTTTAACAAAATATTAAGGTTTAATATTTTAAACTCTCGGTAAAAGTATTGCCCTTTAAAATTTTGTAATCTATTATGTGATGAAAACTCAAGAGATTTTGGAAAAATGGTAAATACTTAATGCATTGAAGAAAAAGTTATTATTTGTTAAAAAGTAATATCCAATGGAATATGAGTACATAATAATGTATATTTACTTTTCATAATCAATTTTTATTCAATTTTCGATACTCACATTTAAAATGTAAAAACTCCAATTATGTATCCCTCTCTTTGCTTTCCGTCTACTTTTTTTACCTTTTTTGAATAATCTATTATTTATTATTTGACGTAAATTGCGATGTAACAAAATTAGGAAGCAAAATATCAGCCGAGGAGAGAAAATCAGGCAGTTTTATGCGGCCAATGGTAAAACTTTCTCCTACCTAGAAACATATTTATTCGCATTTGTTTAATCAGTACAAAATTGCATTTCAACTCTCATTTAAATATACGAGTCCATTCACTTTAATGATTTTTCAGCGGGTTTAAGCCGCGGATTAATCATTTATCTCATCCATCTTAAAAACAATTACGCAAATTATCCGTGTAGCTGCCGTGCGCGAGCCTTATATTCATACGTTTTCCATCGTGCATCACGACGACCCGCGCCACCAAACACATTCCGTTTCCCAAGAAAGTAATCTCGGATCGCGCGTAATTACCAGCGAAAACTTGAGAGAAAAACGTCGATTTGACGCATACAATGCGAAATTTCGCAACGCCAGATGGCAGACCAAACAACGTTGCGTTTAATTTTTTTTTTTTTTTTTTGGTTCGAAGACCCGCGCGAGCTTATAATCGATCGCGAGCCACGGAGTTTCTCTCGGGGGTTCACGCATCGGGCGAATTTATGGCTTTATTCATTCCCCGGCCGCTTCTTTATCCCCGGCGGCGGCGGCCGTTGTCGCGGGCCGCACAATTGCGCAAAGCGCGCCGCACGGTTCGCGCACCCGACGACTGCTTGACCTGTTCTCATTAAGCGTTTCAATTTTTTTTAAGCGTGAACGTGTATTTCTTTTTATTACTTAATAGAGTCGATAATATTTCATTAACATTCTTCCGACCTGGAGTGTCTTGGATATGTCACATACGAGTTTTTGCGGCGCGCAAATTGGAAAAAAATGTTGGTAATCGCGTATGGATATTAGCCGATTGCGAACATTAAAAAATTTAACAAAGTTAGTCCGCTGTCTTTTTCTTTGAGTTTCGCCATTTATTTATTTTATAGCCGCTCGAACGAACTGGTATAAGGGAGGCACGTGCTCGACGAAAGAGTTTCGGTGCAACTGTTCAAAAAATTATTTTATCGCGTTGCGCTAACATTGAAGAAAACGTTTATGTGCGGTCGATAAATTACTTTGGAAAGAAAAATTTTATGTAGAAAAAACTAGTTTTTAAGTATGAAGTAACGAGACTCGACTACACTTTCTGTATCAGTGAAATTTCGTTGACTGATTGCTACTGCAAATTGTGACAATTATCCTCTGATCGATCGATCGTTAAAGTTAGTGAACTTTCCGGCGAAGAAAAATTGTTTTGCTGTATTTATATGATTATTTTTAATACCGCCCAGTAATATTTATTCATCCAGCAAAATTTACTGTATTTATACAGCAAATTTTATTGTAGAGTATGATAATTTTTATCCCAAGTATAATTTACGGTCATTTTTTTAAGCAAGTTTTTTTAAGCTTTTTAAGCAAACGGTAAGTTTTAAAATACTTTTTTCTCCGCGTATTTAATTTGTAGTAGCTCTACTTAGATTTGCATTTTATGTCGCGTAAATTACACATGCACGCGACTCTTTTATTCTTAACAATTTTTAATTCGGTTAAACTTTACTTTTTTACCATCGTACCCAAGTTTACCACGTCATGGGATTTACTTCCATTTTAAAAATAAATAAAAGAGTAAATTTCTTAGTTAAAAAAAAAAAACGCAACCTAATAAATAATTTCATTCTTTATTCATAAAATCCCTATTTAAAAAATATGTACATTAGTACATCTCTAAATAAGAATAAGTTCACGAAAATTAATACAAAAAATCACAATAAAAATAAATTCACGCAAAATAAATGAATATAGACTTTAAAACTTGATAAGTCGTTCATACATCGAATAATTGAACGGCTTATCGCGTACGAACCATCGTATAGTCACTTATTCAACGTGAATTTCATTTATTTATCTTTATTGAGTGTACAGCATTCAAATGCATCGGTATAAGCATTATTCATGTTAAACTGCATCAACCAACGTATACATTCACTTATTCGACGTGAATTTCACTTATTCATCTTTATAGAGTGCGCAGTATTCAAATCCATCAGTAGCATTATTTCATCTTAAACTGGATCAAAGACACGAGTTAACTGTCCCCAAGAACAATTAATAAGATCGACCGAAAGCGCAATGCTCAAGTGTTTAAACGCGGCGCCGGTTAAATCGGCGCACCGTCGAGCGATTATTTCTCATTGTTCTCGAAGGCGCCTGTCTCCGTGTAGGTCGTCGCCGCGATTATTCGTCCTCGAACGCGAGCTTTATGCTATCTCTATCGCTGGCGAGTAGGTGTCGTGTGATTTAAGCCGAGCGACACTCGCCGATCTAAGCTCGATCGCGTGCGCGCATATTGCAAAATTTTCCTGTCGATATATATATATATACATATATATATAAATACATATATATACATATATAAGTACTCGGCTGTTTGCTCGCCGAGAATCATTAAAGCTATTTTGCGTCATAAGCTAAAATACTAGCCTGGATAACGGTATAATGACGACTGTAAATATTGGAGTAATGATGACTTTTATAATGTAAACGGTGGGTGTTATGTTGGGAAAAGTTAAGGAAAAAATTATTTTTATGTATATACGTGGATACACTGAAAAATGTTATATGATTTTAATTACTTCAAGTCGGTTTATTGAATAATATAACAGTCGCTGTTTTTATCAAACGTGCAAGGCGATTTTAATGCATTACATTTATTATTTGCGGCAAAGTACTGAGAACTATGATGTGAACAAAATTCATTGAACCGCCGTATTAAAGTTTTAATAGACGCCTATTGGACATTCATTTTTTTTATTGACTAAATAAAAATAGAAAAAAAAATTGTTAAATAATAAAAAAAAATGTTCTTAGTGTTACGTAGCAGTAATATTTGCGAGACTATAAGGGGAAAGTAAAAATGCTTGGCAAAATCAGTAAGATTAACATTAATATTTCTTACGGCAGATTTTAGTCTACAGCAAAGTAGATTTGGCAGTTCTGTAAAGCAGATTCTACTGAAAATTCGAAAAGTTAAATTAATTTCTAATTTCGCAAATAAATGTATTATGTAAAATGTAACTAAAACTATAAATCTTTAGTCGTCTTAAAAATTTAGATTGAAATTAACAAAATATTTTGCTATATTAGCTATATTTTTTGTCGAATCAAGTAAATATTTACCTTCTAAAATTGAATTAGTGAAACTCTACTAAAATTATCGATACTAAATCGTGAAGCACTTTCCACTAATTTTCTGAGAAAATTCACTAATTATATTTGTTTTTCAGTAATTCAACTTTAGACGGTAGTATGGAGGATCGAACTCAATTATCCACAATAATTAAATATTTTGTTGAATGAAAATATCCCCAGTAAATAAAAAAAACCTATACAGAAGTATCAATTTATCTGTCTTCGTCAATATACGAATGAATACGAGGTGGACACCCATCCTATTATTAAAGGAGCATATTCATAAATCGCGCGACAGGCGCACTTTGAAAATGTTGTCTTCTTTATTTTGCTTGATAACGAGATGATGAAATATACTGCGCAGGTTTTAGTTCACCGCAAAGATGGCTTATCCTATGGGTTTCTGACCTCATAAATTGTGTTAGCTCCGCCGCGCCGTTAGCCCGAGGGTCTTCACCTCGGTCTTAGCTGATTTGCAATTAAAGCCTCATTTGCCATGGTTGATGCGAGTACTTTGTTACCAGGTGTGGTGATAGGTATTCTCGGATGGTACATCCACACCTAAACGCTACACACGCTGCACGCGTATATACGTGCATATTACACACGCATACAAGTTTATCTGAGTATGGGTGTTGGATGGGAGCAGAGGCATGCGCAGATGGGATGCACTCGGACTTTATGCATAAAGTACGATTTCAAATTAACGGTGATGTATGTCTTCTTTCTTTTAACTCGAGGCGCTCTGTAATGGGATTAACTAAATAGCAGATACTTAAGTGTCGCTCCTAATCAAGTTGGTTATTAATCGACGGCCATTTCTCTTGATTGTATTGTACGATTATATGCACTTCTTTTGCCAGTGAATACATTTTTTCGCGTTTAAAAAAAAAAACCTTAAACTTGTAATTTTATTTTATACAAATTCGTATAATCAGTGCTTCTGATGCGCACCGAAGCTGAAAGAAAACTTAGAATATTGCTCGGTGGTTTTGCTTGATACCTCTTGAGAGTTTAGAAATAGAATCAAGAAGCTACAAAACTCATTTATTATTATGTCGTCTTGTATACCTAAACTTTTGTAAATACTGTAATTTACGGTAAATGATTATTATTATTATTGTTATTGTAATATAATAAAAGTAGTTTTATATAAGCATTATACAGACCTGCCTACAAACATTTGCAGGAATGAATCTTTATTGATGGTCGTTATAAAATTATTAATTGATATGAAAAATGTGGTCACTAACTCAACTAAGTCAGTTTAATGAGACCGAGTCATTTAATGAGATTTAATGATGTATTTTATGGCGATGACATTCCGTAGAAAATGTTATCGACCGCACATCTCGTCTGATTTACATATTAAGATAAGATAGATAAGCAAGTCCATAATGTAAAGACGTTACTTGGAACAACGAAAAAGAAGATATCCCCGGTGTAAAAGGAGTTCGTAGAAAATAGATTTGTTTAAAAACTAATTATTATAGAAATAAATTCTAATTAATTGCAATATTTATGATCCAGATCGTATTATTTAAAGCTACGTAGACTATGCCTTATTAATTAGCAGAGCTATCAGTAGCCGTTGATATTACAGATATTAATATAATCTATAGCTACAATTTAAAGCAAATTACAAATTTATTGGATTTTAATTTATATACTTATTTGTCAGACGGAGTGGAAACTTTTTGCAACAAAATATGAGATATATTAAATATTATTTAGATCATTTATTTTGCTGTAAGACTGTGCTAAATGTATATTAGGAGGTTCTTCTCACTGAATAACTATAAACGAGATGGTACAATTACGAGATTTCTGTGTAAAAAATTATGCTCATTTTTAATTTATTAATTATTAATGAAGTAATGATTTCATTAAAACTACACGTTACATACTCGACCTATGACGATTTTTACTATAAAGCATACTAAAAATTCTTATGCACATAGCAAAAATTGCTATTTATATAGTAGAAATTACTACATACGTATTTTTTATAGTAAAAATTTTCATAAGTTGAGTATATCCCACTGTTCCTACGGAACATAGTAATTTTTAGTATAACATTTCTCTCCGTGTAAATGAATTTATTTGTTCCTAAATAAATTTAGTAGTTTTAAGAAAATATTTTTTCGACTCACTAAAATATTTAATAAGTACTATGAAATAAATGTCTGCTTAAAATTATTAAATGTTCCTCTCAATGTAGGAGTGCACTGAGTCAATCTTAATCCGATCGACCTCACTCGAATCGCGTCCAGCTTACAATCGGCCCGATCCGATAGCCCCTCGGGAAGATCTCGCAGCTTCCACTCGGCGGTTCCGATCGCGCTTCGCTCGTAAACCCTACCTGGCGGCTGCTAAAAAAAAAAAAGAAAATCCACCTAAGAAACGAGGGGGCGCTCGCGCGAGAAACTCGCCGCGAAAAGAGAAGCCGTGCCAGGACATAACTGTAACTTTTGCGCGGCCGTCCCCGGAATTCCAGGTGCGCGGGACTCGCGTGATTCGAGCTGACGCTTCCCGCCGGCGATCTGACGCGCGACTCGCTGATCCCGGGGCCGCGATAGGCAACCCCCGGTCGCGCTCGGGGAAAGGGGAAGATGCGCGCCTCGTCCCCCCGCGCGTATGGTGCGTATATAAAGACGCGCGAATTATGGTTATTGTCGGCGGCTCGCGGGGACTCACTTCGGGCGGGCGAAATTGCCTGTCACCGGGCGATAAGGGCGACGCGCGTAAACTAGGCGCGAAATGACGCTTGATAAATGCAAGCGGCTCCCGAGCGTTGGACCGACTGCGAATGCTCCTGTGTCTTTTCTCTTTGTTGTGCTGAGGTGATTGTTTTTTTTTTTTTTCGACGCCCGGATTTCTGATTTATGTGATTTATTTCGCTGGCTTGACTTGCGTTTTCTGGAAATTTTTTTACTTTTAATTGCGCTGAGACGTGCGATTTAATGAATCAATGAGAAATGTAATGTGTAGAATACTGATCGACTATTTTTTAATATGTATTTAATTTTAATAGAAAATTATGGTAGTTATTGATATTGTAGTCACTGTCAACTAGATGTAGGCAATTTTGCAATTATATGCATTAAAGTTATGGGAAAGCTTATACTGTAAATAATTGTGGAATGACTTTCAAAATTCTCCATTTTCGTTTAAGAATTTCCTCTTTTTTCAAGGAGAAACTCCTAATTTGTGAAAAACACCAGTGTATAAGTATAATAATAAAAAAAATTGATAGAAAAGAAAAAGTAAATCTTCTTTTTTTTAAGGAGATTCTCCTATAAAAACTTATAAAGGAAGTTCTCCTTTTTCATAAGCTAGGAGTCTCTCCTTTTCCGAAAAAGGAGAATTTCCTATAAATTTTAAGGAGAATCTCCTTTTTTTTCTATCGGTGTGGTGAAAAAAACACCAGTGCATAAGTACAATAAAAAAAAAATTGTAAAATAGTTTTCACACCGATCAACGGCTGATTTATTCAAATTGTCACTTATTTACAAGAAGTTTGCGGTTACACAGCAAGAATAACTCCCCGCGTCCCGCTAATTATGCAAACAAGTGTTTACCGCAAACTAAGAGCTTGTTCGCGTGTTTCAACACCGCGGTAGCATCCAGTCGAACAGCAGCTCCAGCGCATCGCCGTCAACCCCCTCCCCTCCTACCCCCGCGTGCAAATTACGACTTCATTTTCATACTTCGATCGCCGAGGCCTCGAAAATAGATTGGAAATTATGACGCAGAAGACACGAGCCATTAGGGAGCCGATCGCTTCCATCGGCGCCCCTCCTTTTTTCAACGCCGCTCGGGCGACACGTCCCCGGCGCGACTTTTTTTTCCCCCGCGCGCCCGGCGAATCCTTTACGCAAGGACTCCGCGCGTTATATGCGGGCCTCGGGCGTGCACACACGCACGCGCGGAAGGAGAAGGCAGCGGAAGGCCGCTATACGCCTCGGCGTTCGGCGCTCGCTTAATCATCGTTAATTACGGGCGCGCGCTGTCCGGCCGATCGATGACTAATTGATTTCGAGCACGCCACTGCTGGCGGCGCGGATGAAAGCGGCGCGATCTGAATTTATAGGCCGTGCGGACACGCCGGGAGGCGCGCGTAATTAAGCCGTGGCCGAGCGCGACGCGCCGGGAGCCGCGAGAAAAAGATGGGGCGCGGAAAAATCGACCAAGTGCCTGCTGTACGCGCTCGCGTTGAATAAACCCAATTGATCGCTCCCGGGGCAACTTTATTTTAAAGCTTTAGTGTCTTCTTTCTCGGTCGATGTGGCCGGAAGTTTCGGTGCGCTTGTTAAAATTGAATTATAGCGGATATTCATTGTTCGAGACATTTTTTATTGAATAGCTGTGGGTATGTACTCTGTAGATCTGAAAATATAAGATTTTCACACGTTTGGTATGTGAAAATAATTTGACTTATAAATATGTGAATATTAAAATATTAAATTAGTGAATTTTGTTATTTACATATTGAATTATTTATTTTATTTTATTTATTTACTCCAGAGTATATAAATATACATTATAGTTTGCATTTGGTTATTTTACAATAATCAATAAAACTACATCCTGTAGAGGTAATAGTAACTTACTCTCTAAATCTAAAAATTTGAAATTCACATAGAAAATGTGAATAGTGACATTTTTCACTTATTAAATGTGATATTTTTTACTTATTAAATCTCATTATTCAGATTTTCAGATTTGGAGAGTATAACTACCTTAAAATGAACCTTAACATTAAGAGTTATCGTTTGTTATTGCACTTATAATGTTTAAAATAAATGATTTATAAATTTAACAAAACATTTTTATTATAATATGAATTATTGAAATTTAATTTCACACATTGAATTAATCAAATTTTTTTCACATATTTCATGTGTAAATATTCACATATTGAATTTGTCGAATTTTATTTCACACATTGCATATGTGAATATTCACATTTAATATGATGAAATTTCACAATTTCTAAACTTACTAAAATTTAAAATGTTTACATCTTAAAATGATCTCGAAATCTTCTAATATTTGTAAAAAAAAACTTTACATCTTAAATTATACTAAACGGTGCCCTAATTTTGACAAATCACTTTTCGACCATTAATCGATCTCATATTTTTTACGCGGGCTCCCCAAACAAAAAAAAATCTCACGAATTCCCTTCCAAATTCTTAAGAGAAAAGCAAATTCTTTTGCCGCTCGAGTAATCCCGCCGCCCGCAAGAGCCCCAAGTGTAGCAGCTCCCACACCCGCTGCAAAACTTGAGCAAAGCAAAACCAATGAAAAGCTTAATCAAACATCGCGATGTTGCCTCTGGAGGCTGCAGCGCCCGGCGCATCAGAATCTAATTCGAGAGCCCGGCCTGAGAGTGCACCGAGTGTATAAAGAAACGCAGCGGACCGTCGGTGTGCAGCGACGTGTATATATACGCGGAAGCGCGGGGCCTGCGTGGGCGAGCTTTCGCGGAATCGCCGGTGCGGCCGAGAGCGGCTTGAATGAAGCGAAACCGATGACGAGGCCGAGGCGCCCGCCTTCCTCGAAGAATTCCGCAGCGTGTGGGAAAGCGAGCGGCCGGCCTCTCCGGCGACATTGGAAGGAATCCCGGACCCCGGGGGCCCAGCTTCTGAAATTTCAGGAGCGCGCGAGGATTCGGCTGACTTGGGGCTCCGAAGTGCCGCTCCGACGGTATCCGGTGCGGACGGCCGTGCACTTGCTGCGAACGACGGGCGAAGGTGTTACGTGCGAGTTCGCCGAACGCACGTCCAGTGGAAGTAGTACATTTCGATTCATATGCGGGGAAAGTGATTTTAAATTTCGTGTGGGGTCTGCGCACGAGCGAAGCGAGTTAAGAAGATTATTATTATAATTAATTAATTTTAAGATTGTCATAAGTTAGTTGTAGATGCGCCAGACTGTGTACAGGTAATTTATTACCTCTATAGATGTAGTTTTATCGATTATTGTTAAATAACCTGATTATATGCTATGAAATTAAGATTTACAAGATTATTATACATGCAAGCATTGCTTAAAATAGCCACAATAAGTCATATAAGTAAGAAAGTTGTTTAAAAATTCAAATTTCGCGCCATAATATGGCAGAGGAAAAAACATTTAAATAACTTATTTAATACTTGATACTTGCCCTCCGTTAGGTAACGATCTATCATTTTATAAAGTTCTAAATTCGTATAACAATACTTGGATAAGAAAAGATTGAATTATATGAAATTTCTACATGTTTCAAGCTTTTCTCATCAAGGAAGTTGTTATCCAAACTTGGAACTTTATAAAATGATTTGTACTTTACAATCTTTATGACCTACTGATATCTACTGATATAGAGTATGATTGCACAGCAATAATTAGTTAGCAATAATTTTTTTACGAATTAATTTAATTTATTATATATTAAGTTCAATATTTATGATTTCACGGTAAGAAAGCTCTGAATGTATCCCAGTCATTTAGGGCAACTTTCTGATCGTGTAATTCTACATATTTTATCATTTTATTTATTTCTTTACAATCGCTACTAAATATTACACTATCTGAAGTTCAATTAGTGAAAAACTACTATAATTAATGCATTTTCACTGAAAATTAGTGAAAAGTACTTCACGATTTAGGTATCAGTGGAGCATTTTTCACTGACCTTAATCAAGTTTCGCTAATTCAATTTTAGAAGGTTTGTAATGCATTATAAAATTTGTTACTACCAAAAAATAAATTTCAGGCATACTATTAACATTACTCTCACATCTCATTCCTACAATTTAAAGTGAGGGCGAAAAAAAAAACCAATTTATTTTTCAATAAAATAACTCTTGAGTGTTCTACAAAAATAACGCGACTTCAATAAACGCCTTTTTTGCCACTTACGGTCGACGCTTTAAAAACGGACGGTGAAACATTACTCTGAGAAGCAGGCCAGAAAAATTGGTAGCTTTTTATAAATGGCATTCAAGCCGCCTTGCGTCATTCAAGCGACCTTATCATCTTACATCAGCAAAGCGTAGCAATAATCCTCCCACCTTTCCATCTCGCCTCGATCAACCTAAACCAACGGTAATGCCTTCGCGGCCTTATCCACCCCGACCATCGATCCTGGACCCATTACGCGCCGCCGCTACTTTCTAATTGTAAATACTCCTCCCGATACACCTCATATAGCCACCTACGATCTGGAGGAAAAAAAAGAGGCGAGAAAGAGAGAGAGAACCCGAGGGCTATCAAACTTGAATCTCTGCATTAAATGTCCCGCTGGCCTCTAATGTGCTCGCGGCCAGTACATACACATACATACATGCATAAATATATACATATAAATGCATATAAGTACATATGTCGCGAACATAATCATATAATGGAAAGAAAAAAGATATAAAACGTTTATATAAAAAAAATACAAATATTTCTTTCCTCCCGGTATAAGACCACCCAACTAGGGAATTATTTCCTGAGGTTGTTAGATCCACCAGTAGAAGATCTATTCTAGCTGTAAGGATCACTCGTAGGCGAATAACGAATGTTCGAGTCCTTTAAAGGTCGTAACGGAGGGAAAAATAATTCAAATCAACTTGCGTGAACACTGCATAATATCTTCTTTCTTTTCATGGTTCATTTGGAATATTGCAAAGACTTGAGAAAAACAAAAAGAAAGCGATTTGATGATTCATTTTTCTGTCGTGCTTTAGACTGCTTCTGTACGTCAACGCATGCGTTACGATCTATACTAAAAAGATTTGTCAACTATAGGGAAAATATATACAAGTTAATAACAAATTCATTTCACCCTCACCGTTAACAACATATAAATGCATACATGTATAGATATATATATGTATATGTATATGTATATGTATATATATATAAATAAGTGTATCTATCTATAATGTACATCGCGGGAAAAAGCGCTGAGTCGCCTCTCGGCTTTTGTTGCGCTCGCGCGGTTAAATAGAGCCGTCGCTCGATTTATGCCGGACGGTGTAAGTTGCGCGCTTACGCACCCGCCACCGGTTCTGCCCCGCGTGCGGCTCACGAAATGCCGCGAGGAAACGGACGTTCCTTATTTATTGGCGCGAGCGAACCCATCGGAGGTGCTGTTTCTTCTTCTCTTTTTTTTTTCTTTTTTTTTTTTTATGTTGGCGCGAGAGGAGCGTTGCGTGCATGGTACTTTTGCAGGGGAGTTGTCCCGCTTACTTATATCGGGCGAAGTGAATTTTGGATGCTACAAGAGAGAGATGAAAAATTGAAGCTTCTTTTTATTGCTATTTTAGTGTTGTAAAGTAAAATCTGTATGCATTTATCTAATGTTTGAAAGAAGAAACTGGATAAATAAATGAATCGCAACTTTTTAAGTGTATTTTATTTTTAAATACTTGAATTGTTTTTTTTTCAGTAATTTCTGCGATGTTGTACGAACGAAAAAATTTTTGGAAGAATTGAAGAAAAAAATTAAGGAAATGTATTGTCTTAGCGGCGTATTTGAAGATTATGCAACAGTGCAGGTATGTGTCATTTTATTAATCTTGCAAAATTTAAATAAACTGTACACTGTGCCTTGGTTTTAAGTTATATCTAAGAAAGAATTCGTGTCATGGAATTTATCTCTCTTTTTCTGAGTACGACATAAAGTTCTTTGACAAAATTCGAGTGTACAGTAAAATTTCGTAAAAATATATTTTCCTAACTGCGATATTTTACAAAAAAGAAAATGATTTACAGCAGGCAGTAACGTATATAGAGATAACAATTTTGTGCAAACTCACTTAACCGCATGGATCGAAAATCCTTTGTCCACGTGACTTATTTAAAAGAATAAAAAAATTGTAAGATTTATATATAATTTATTTCTTCAAAAAAAAAAAAACTATAATTTAGTTTCACTTAATCAAGTCGTAGGACAACAATTACATGCTCGACCATGTATATCTTCGAACCTTTCAAATACCTACATTGGTCCGATCGAGTCGGACGATACTTTCACTATTGCTCGCAATAACAACAAATCAGTGTCAAAAGTCGCTTTATTTACAACGATATGACTTTTTTACTCCCAATTAACAAACACGGCCGGCCATTGTGAAACCGCTTGATTTAGCGATCGACTCGGAAAATGACGTGAAATCTAACTAACGAGCGATAAACGACAATGCAATGACCATTAAAATTTTTCGACATCAGTTAATTCGGTTCTCTGAAGGTGATTGACAAAATAAAGTTAATTGGAAATTCTTATTTTATTTATTGTATTCTTAAATTATATTTTGTTATCCTTTCATATAAATTTTAAAAACTTCAAGTTTTTAAGCTTTCGTCAAAGCTCTATTCATTTTTCGTCTTAAATACATTTACTCGATATACTTTTCTTTGTTTCGATGCGAAGAAAAAAGAAAATTATTATCGATTTATGCTTGCGAACGTCAATTTTTATTTACACGTATAAATATGAAAATTTCACATGTTTGGTAAGTGAAAATAATTTAACTTATAAATATGTGAATATTCACATATTGAATTCTTTGAATTTTATTTCACCGCACATTGCATATGTGCATGTTCACATTCAATTAGTGGACGTATTTTCACCTTTTCAAAATGTCTCTATTCACACTTAACATGTGAAATTTCACATTTTCTAAACTTACTAAAATTTAAAATGTTTACATCATAAAATGATCTGAAAATCTTCTAATATCTGTAAACGACTTTTCATCTTAAATTATACTGAAAAGTGCCATGATTTTGACAAATCACTTATTGATCTTTAATTTTTTTACATGGGTTCTTTCATCAATCCAATTCTTTGTATCCTACAGATCGATCCTAAACAATTAAATCGCGAGTATCACGGTTGATAATCTATTTCTCGCGTATCAGATAAGCTTGACCCTCGCCGCATCGCATCTAAAAGCTGAACCGGTTATCGCTCCTCGGCCATTGGAAAGGCGACTGGTGGGTGCGACGGACGTTGGGAATCGCGCGCATCCCACCGGTGCAAGTGGCCATTAAGCCTCCCCCAGACCCCGCAGCCCACCCTCTCGCGCTTTCATTGCCACGGAGCCGTCGGCCTGGCCGGGCGGGAGACGCTCGCTGCAGTTCGCCGTCGCGTGATGTCTCGATAATTCGCCCGCTAATAATAATGCGTCACCCGATAGCCGGGCAGCACCTGCTCGCGTTCGCGCTGCTGGCCCGCATTATGCTAATGCGCGCGCCCGACCGATCGCCGCTTCTCCTTTATTTATTTTTTTGCAACAGTCATTCGCGCACGGGCGTAGGACCTTTTTTCGCGGATGCCCGATGGCTTTTGTGCAAATTTTACTGATGAGTTACTTTTTTTTTTGTTTTATTTTTTTATTCGCCGTGGAGCTTGCGGGTGTAATTATTATATGGGGGTACGTTGATTACTCGTGTGCGGCGTTTTCATTTTTCTTCTTTGTGTGGTTGGAGCACCGGGCTGATGTATCTGCTTTCCGATTGTGCCCTTCGAACGACAGAGAACTCGTTGTGGGTGAAAAAGTTTCGTTAGTCTTGAGAATGTCATCACGAAGAAAAGTGTTATACTAAAAATTACTATATTTTTTAGCAATTGGATGACACACTTGTAATATGAGAAAAATTATTATGTTTTATTCTAAAATTTAATATCATTTTAGTAAAAATTAATAAATATTTGTTTAATTTTTACTATGCATATTGTAAATTTTCAAACTAAAATATCCGAATTTTTCTCATATTACAAGTATGATCTGCCATTGCTAAAAAATATAGTAATTTTTAGTATAACATTTTTCTCCGTGAAGAAAATAATTAAATCCGTGTAAGATTGAAAGGGGATATCTTCGGTCGTAAATTTACATAGAATTCCCGCGTAAAAAAATATGAGATCATTCACTATTTATAGAAGAATGTACAAAAATGTACTTAAATCGTACAAAAAGATAACGCTCTAGTTAAAATTAGATTTCTAGTTAATATTACTATACCGTTGTGTAACGCAGGGAAGACCTCGAGGAATAAAAACTTTTACAAAAATGCATAGTAAAATTTGCTGAACTTACAGTTAATTTTTTTAAAAGTCCAGTAAATTTTTATTCCTCGAGGTCGTCCCTGCATTACAAAACAGTCTACTAATTCTTGCTAGAACTTTTCTCTCCGTGTGAAGCCGTCGATGCCATTACATCCGTCACCTGGCCGCGAATCTTGCATCCCGTTAGCTCAAAAATGTGCTCACCTCCGATGTAGCACTTGTTTTGTTGCCCATTAACGTTCATAATTATCAATTTTTCTCCCGCAACAATCCCGCGGCGAAAAAGAAGCGCGAATATCACGTAACAGCTTAACTGTTCTTCTAAGTGCGATCCGCGTGTTTACCCTCACGGCGTGACTAAACGCAGGTGCAAGTGCGGGGACGCGCTGCTCATTTCCACCCAATTACCGGGCGTAAACAACCGAGAGGCGAATTACGGGCCGCGCGCGTGCGCCCGCGAAGCGTTAAAATGCCATTAATTAAGGAGCCAGACAAATAATTATATCGACGGGGACTTTCTACGCGCGTCTTACGGGACTGCAGCTGCGGCTTGTCGCCCAGGATGAAAAGTACAAATGCGCCCGGCGGATGAGCGACTCCGACCTCGCGCCTCGGCCATTTCTCTTCATTTCACCTTGCGATCGGCTAACACGGGCCTATTAAAGTCTTGCGGCGATTGCGCATACTTTTTCTCGAGATGCTGTAACAGGGCGTTTGATTTTTCAATGTGAAGCCTCAGAAATCACGGTGCATAATTTCAACGGTGTCGGAGCGAGGATGAACACGCTCAATCAGCTGGAGTGAAATAGAGTGAAAATTCGACTCCAGAAGAACTAATTTTCACTCTAATGTTACAGGGAAATTTCTCCCTTGGTGCGTGATTTTTTAAGTCTTAAGTGACACGAGTAAAAGTATAAAACGGTATGAATATATAATTATGAATTCTATATTATATTTATTCATATAATTCTATAATATGAATAAATATAATAATGAATACATAATAAGTACACGCTGAATCGGCTGGAATGTAATAGAGTGAACATTATAACTCTATTAGAGTAAAATTTTCGCTTTAATTATATAGTAAAATTAATTCCCTTAATAGTGAGAAATAGCTGAGACTTTTTTACTCTTTTTAGGAAAATACTACTCTTAGAGTGAATTTTACTCCACTTTAAAATGAATTTAAATCACTCTATTCACGTATTAAAATTAAAAAACGAATTTCTTTTAAAATTCTCTTGACATACGGAATCACGCACTAATCATTACTCTCTAAATCTGAAAGTGTAAACTGCACTTAGAAAATGTGAATAGTGACAAATTTTATGTGAAAAATCGTTCACACGTTTAGCAGGTGTGTGACATTTTCCAAGTTAATCTCATACTTTCAGATTTACACGGTAAAAATGCTCCTAAATTATCTTTCTTTCTTTGCAATACACACACATCACCATCGATTCATTTTAAAAAATATCAAGTAAACATTTGATGAAAAATGAAAACAACGCGTATAACACCGAGACGAAGAAAAAAATGAGTCCATTCACTTCGGCGAGAAGCGAATGAACTTTAGCCTTCATTCGTCAACCGCGAAAAAAAGATGCGATCGCCGCGAGGCAACGAGAGTGCAGAGGACTCTTGGCGTTTTGTACCAGTTCGACGATTTACGAGAGGAGCACGCGCGGGGCGGAAGCGCGCGGCCCACGCCGCGCATGTGTGCACGCGCTCTCCAAAGGAGATCGATCTCTTGATCCCCCGAGCGCGCATTTTACGGAGAATTGCGTGTAATTAATTTTTTTCGGCCCTCTCTTGCAGAGGGGCTTTGTACCGCGGTGCCGGGGAATGGCGGCCGCGAGCATAAAACCACGCGCGGATGCTTGCAGGTACACCCGCCTGTGGGCGCGAAAAACTTACCGCAGGTGGTTGATCTGCTTTTATTTGCCGAAACTTTAAATCGACGGTTACCGAATGTTATTGAGTCATTTAGTTCTTTCGTCGTTTTTTTTTGTTGGATGCATTTTTTTTTTGTAAAATAAATATAGCAATTTCATTTTTTTATTATAAATGTACACTGAGAGAAAAATTTGTTAATTTTAAGCAATCATTTATTTCAATAGTACTTATTAAATATTTTAATGAGACAACAAAATATTTTCTTGAAACTACTAAATTTACTTAGAAATAAATAAATTCAGTTAGTTTTTAATGAAATCATTACTTCATTCAAAGGTATATTTAATAAGTGCTATTCAAGTAAGTCGTTTCTTAATCAACCGATTGTTTTCCAAATTTTAAAGTCGATCTTCTTTCACAAAAAAAAAACACTGTACTCAGTTCCCCAGAAATTCTAACGACTTTTCAAAAATCCCGCTAAAGAAAATTAAAAAAAAACTCCTTTTTATTCTTAGTCGCGGCTAAAAAAAAGTACAACACGGCTATCGTTTAAAAATCACTTTAACCGCGTGGTTTTGCACCGCACCAAGTGCGTGTACTCCCGCTTTTTACCCCCGCCGTATCGAGTGCATTCGACACTAATCCAGTACATTGAATTTTACTACCCGGCGCATCTCACCTCTCGGGGCCTATCGCCTCGAAAAAAAGGGGGAAGGGGGACGCTCTCCTCGCCGAGTCGTTTAATAAAACGGGGCGGAAGCCGGGGTGAGTTTTTTTGCTCGGCTGCTCGCGGCGCGGGCCCATTATCGGGTAAACGGCGCTATTAGACGCGCAAAGAAAGTCCCGGACCCAATCTAGCCTCGTAAAACTGCGAGGTGCACGGCGGCTCGCGGGTAATAACGTGCGAACGCGCTGTCCATCAGGCCGCCAGTGCGTCGGGACGACAAAACAAGACGCCGGGGGAGTCGCGCCTTGAGAACCGGTAATGAAGGTCCACCGGCTTTTCATGGCGCAAAAGATGCGCGAACTGTCGCAAAAAGACGCCCGGACACGCGCCGTTTCGTGCGCACCTCGCTCCTCTCGACTTTTCCCTTTTCTCCGGGACTTTGGTCCTGTTAGTCTTACATATACTCGCAGTCGACGCGGAAATAATTAGTGTGGCACACTGTGCCTGGGTGATATGATGCGACCCCTGGAGATGGCTTATACTTACTGAGCTTAGCGGTGGCATTTGATTTTTTTTTTTTTTTTTTTTTTGTTAGAGATCATATAATTGGACAGTCAAGTGGGGATACTATTGATGAGTTTTTCTTTATTTTATATTAGAAAGTTAAGTACTACTGATACTCGCGAAGCTTTGTTTTCCTTTATTTTATATGGGAAAGTTAAGCAGGGATACTTTGGACTTTTATTTTCCTTTGTACGAATTTGCCAATTTTGAAATCAGTTTTTTTTTGTGTCTAAGGGATTATATTATAAAATGAAGTGTGAATATCGTGGTGTGAATAGCGTCGATGGTTCTCGTATTTTACATTTTCTGTCATATAATAGTGAAACGGCAATTTTTTATCAATTATCGCGCGAGATATAACTACCCTATTCCGTGTGATTATAACGCAGAATAATTGGAATATGTAAATTGCGGCTTTTGGCGCAAAAAAATTTTCCCGAAGATAAACACATTAAAATGCATGACTTTTCTTTAATGTTCTACACTTGATAAAAAAAAAATCTTAGACTTAATAAGTGCAGAGTGACGATTATCTCGCCAGGTTTACTTGACGGAAGTAAATTGATTGGCGTCAATATTTTCTTTATTTTAAAATTGTCAATCTAATCGATAATCCGTTGTGTATAGTGTCAATTTAAAAGGCTCGTCATAATTTTGTTTTATATGTAACTGATTATGTTCTTTTTTTATACTAAGTTTTGCTTCAAGTAACACGCTTGTTTAAATACATACTAAGTCTAACGTACAAGGATATTAATTGCACCCTTGCATACATTAATTAATATGACATGACACAGGTGTGTAATAATATTTATTAAAAATGTATAGAAGGTTCTATAAATTGTTAATAAAAATCTGGTAAACATAAAATAAAAAAATACAAATTGTAGCTACATACAATTTCAGTTGTACTCTTTTCGAATAATTTTTTATACTCTCTAAATCTGAAATGTAGAAAATGTGAAATTCACTAGGAAAATATGAAGCTTTTCACGTATTAAATGTCACTCTTCACAGTATCAGACTCACAAAAGCCTCCAAGAAACTACAATCCCGTGGAATGAAATAATTTTTTTTTCTTTTTCAACTAATCATATCCATGAGTGGGAAAAACATCCTTTCTCCTCTTCCAAGAATGTCCCAAAAAAGGCAGTTAATTTACTTAGCGTACGCAGTAGCGACGATTAACCTTTCCAACCTCCTTTCAGCGCACGAAAAATATAAAAAAAAAAATAAAATAAAAAAAAAGGGTGGCCAATTAAAACTACGCCGTACAATTAGAAAGAGCCCGCCGTTTTCACGATGGCCGTGAATTCAAATGTTTCAACTCGGGCGATGTATCTCGCGCTCATACGAGAGCCATGGAGGGGGGCGCACCGCGAGGAGTCTAATTAAATTCTCGCGGGCAGGATTAGGTAGCCGGCGACGTTTCACACGCGTCAAGCCTCCTCCTACCCGCGCCTGCCTGCCACTTCACTTTTCTACTTATCTCGGGGCCCCTCGTGCTTTCTCGCTTTTTTCCCCCCTCCGCGTGTCTCCGTCTCCGTCGCACACTTTCGTTGGCCACTTTTATCTTGATATTTTTCCTCGGCGTTCGCTCGCTTATTATTGCCGCGGAGAAACACCTTCTGGGAAGATATTCTGAAAACGCGACGGGCGCAAAAAAATCGAGTGAAATAGTAGGTGTAAATGCGCCTAAGTCGCGCGTGTAACAGTCGTTAGCTTAATGAACGTCTGTTTGTTGGGCTTGTTAACTTGCTTTGTGTCTCGAGCGTTTTCATTTTTTTTTTTTAAAGTTGTACTCTCCGCGAGTAATTTTTTTGATTGCGCGCGGCTATTACGATGATTGATACTCCTTGATGTACAAGTAACCATCCGAGTTTGTTCAGACTTTTAAGGAAGCAGAGTGCGCTTATGTATATTCCCATTGGATTGAGTATACAAGGCCTTAGCGAAAGTCGAAGAATAGAGAACGGGAAATTTTTTAATTCGTTAAATGTCGGTGGTTAAGAGTCTAATGGCTCTCTTAAAAAAGACGCAGCATCGCGAAGAAGCGTGGAGTGCATTCTTTTGGTATGGTTAATAGTGGATCTGCGGATCGTAATTGGTTGGTAATAGTGGATTACGGACGATGATTAAACTAAAGATTGCGCGCGGGTAACAAAATGACCAATAAAAAGATTTACTACTTTGTAGCAATTTATAAAATCCATCTTGTACAATTTTGAACTTTTGTGCATAAGTGGTCAGGGTAATTAAGAAAACTTCACGTTCATAAATAATCGCGTATTCATAGAAGAAAAAAAGTTAGAAGTCAAATTTTTAATGTTACCTCGCTCTCTTTGCGAATTACAGAATCATATACTAAATTATCGTTCTAAAACGGACTTTAACGTTAATGATTAATAAATTATGGGAGTTACTAGTATTCATAATAATGCACTATGAAAAAATAGCGTTAAATTTTCAAAGGAATAAATAATTTCAAATAATTTCTTCACTAGTATTATTTGAAACTTCCTCTCTAGAAAATTAAG
This sequence comes from Sycophila sp. Sp_5, assembly GCA_018906775.1. Taxonomy (NCBI): domain Eukaryota; kingdom Metazoa; phylum Arthropoda; class Insecta; order Hymenoptera; family Eurytomidae; genus Sycophila; species Sycophila sp. Sp_5. The sequence continues at coordinate 410,076 of JACCID010000054.1, read as the reverse complement.
TTACAATAAAAAACGTGTTTTTCTCTGCAAATCTGATCACTTAAGTAAAATTAATTGACGTACATTCATTTAATCTTACAGCGAATGATTTATATACGACTAATTAGTGATATCAATTTTTTTATATTTAGAAAGTTCGTCCCGCATAAAAAAGCTTTATTCTTTTATTTCTCACGCATTAGTAAGGAAAAGATTTCGTTCTATTAAACGCATTAAATTAAATAAAATTATAGCAAAATTTAATGTTAATAGAATAAATTAAATTCAAATAAATCATATGCAAATAAAATTTAATAATTAAAAATTTAATTTAATTAAATTGACACTGCAATTTTGTTTCCTCAAAAAATCAAAAAGCAGGTTAATAATTAATAATTAAACAAATTAGTGCACTTTCTCCATTGTCGTTTAATCTAATTAAGATTTTTTTCTACCGAACAAAAAGAAAATAAATAAAAATTCTTGAAAATGCAACCACATGCCCCTTATACCAAGAATCGCGTACGAATGATTTTCATCGGAAGGAATAAGAAGCAATACACTTCTCGAAGGATAAATAAAATCGAAGCAATTCCTGATCCCGCTTAAAAAAAGCTTGACAGGCAGTTCGAGCAGGCGTAAAATCGGATCTGGCGATATCCATCTGCCGGCGAGGCGTGCAGCGCGTGGCGGAGTGAAAAACAGTGAGGGTATATATACGGGGAGGTGTCGGACGGCGAGTTCTCACGTGCACGAGTGTGTCCCTCTCCAGACGCACTGTTTTTTCCCCGCCGCCTCGGCAGGAGAAAAAGATAGCGTCTCGGGACCCCGCGATATCATTAAGGAGGATTTATGTCGCGGACGGCCAGAGGAGCGTGGAAAAGAGGCTGAGCTTTTCCGCGACGAGCGCGTCAAAGTCCACGGGATCATTGAGATTTTTTGATACCGAGGGGCAGGGTATCAACAACGATGCAATGTACCTGCGATGCCTGAAAAATCCAATGTGATTTTTTGAGCGAATAGCACGGAGAGAAAATTACTATTCTGTTTGCGCAAGGCAGGGACAGACGCGATAATTCCATTTTATTAGAAAGTGCGGCAACGTTTGTTCGACTTACTATACTTTTTATTAAGAATTTTTATTTATCGAGTCCGTCGCTGCTTTACAAAATAATATAGTAATTTTTACTAGAACTTTTGTATGAAAACAATTGTGATTGATCATTTTGTGTAGAGGGAATGATCTATAATTCAAACCGCAGTGATCGATTTTAATGTACACTCAGAAAAATTTATCTAATTGGTAGAAGAATCCACTAAATAGCACTAGAAAATCTTCTTATTATGCACGGAGAAAAATGCATTTATAGTAGCATGTTATAGTAAAGATTACTATGTTCCGTGAGAAAAGTGGGATATATTCAACTTATGAAAATTTTTAGTATGTTTTATAGTAAAAATCGTGATAGGTCGAGTATGTCCCATTGTTCCTAAGGAATATAGTAATTTTTACTATAACATTTCTCTCCGTGTAGAGTTAAGTTTTTGGATAAGCGGACCATCGTTGACGATTAATTTGCTAAAACGTAACGAATTCTTTCTCGTATAAGTAGATTTTCGTACTTGGAATAAATGGACTGCATGATAAATTCTAAATCGATTCATTAACCATTAGTTGTCATTTAATATCATAAAACGTGAAACGAATTGCGTAAGAATTACGTAATTAATAAAATCTTTTTCGAATTTGTGAATTGAAATCTGTGGAAATTTTTCTTAATTAATCCCTGATAGTTAATAATCCGACTTTTCGAAGTACACGCAAAAGTGTAATGGAACTTACGTGTTTCATAATCTGAAGATAAAATGTTTATCGAAATTAAATTGATTAAAAAAATGGAGAGCACGCACAGCAAATACCTTAGCACCTAATTTCAGAAAAATACGTTTTATTAATTTTTCCTCTAGTCTATCGATTTTCGCTCGACGCTCTCTATGTATCACGATACCGTTGTTTAATTTTTTTGACCCCGAGGTTCAAATTGCACGATAAGATCGGCAGCGTGTATCTTCGAATCAGAGTATCTTTCGAGTCAATTAATTCCACCGTTAATGCTTCACCGAAAAAAATCCCTCAAAATTGCCTATAAACAACGAACGAAAGCCTACGCCTTTTGAGGAACACTAAAAATTTCAACTTACTCTCTAATTAAAATTTCTCAAAGATAAAACATTTTTAGAATCAATCGGACCACTCTCTCTCGTTCCGTAAACCAAAAAAAAAATCTAAACGTAAAGAAGACTAGCAACGGCATTCCGCAGCTGCTCGGTTACGCAGCTAAATACGGAAATCGACGTTTATCCCTGGATAAAGCTTTTCCGCGGCCTCCTGGTCATTAGATTGTCGAGTCGGAGCTTCGAAAACGACGAGTCAGAAAACCGCGCGCGAATTACCCCCTTTCAATTTGCGCTTCTGCACGCGTATCGCGGCCGAGCCGCTCGTTAAATTGCGAACGAACCCGCGTAACGTCTCAATGGCGAAGGAAAAGGCAAGGGGGGGGGGAGATCCCCTTCTGCTCCCATTATCTTATCTCGAGAGGTGCGCGCATACCGATTGCTCGGCCTTCGCACCTCCGGGGTGTGCTGCAGCTTTCCAGCCTGCCGACGACAGCAAAAAAAAAGGCGAACGAAAATAGCGAGGCTTACCGTTATAAGCAACGGTCGCCGCGCATTGTATGGTAAGCGATCCATATTTTTAGATGAGTCGCTTTGGGCGTTGTTTTGCTTTAGGTAATTATTGTTGGTTGCGCGTGTGATCCTGCGTGATTGCTTTTCTTCAATGAAATTGATAGTGCGTATGAGGAATGCGTGAAAAAATTAAATTGATAATTCCATAGATTTATTACATTAAGTGAATTTTGTGTTGTATTATGATATACAGTGAGAACAATTAAGCCTTTTAAAATTTATAATCAGCTTTATAAAATTGAATTAGGTAAACTTTATTAAAATTAATGGAAGATTCTCTATTAATACGTAAATCGTGAAGCTCTTTCACTAATTTTCAGTGAAAATTCACTAATCATAGTAGTTTTTCACTAATTCAACTGTAGATAGTATTGAAACAACAAAAAACCACGGAATAGAGGTTTGATATTGATGCAGTAAAAGGAGAATTTATTGAATTTAAGTAAATAATTACCTCAATAGTATTTATTAAATATTTCTTTAAACCAAGTAATTATTTTTATGAAGCTATTAAATTAAGAAATATTTGGTTGATTACAAAATATATTTAACGAGTACTATTGTATTAAATACCTAATTAAAAGTACAATTTTTTTTTCTGTACGTACACACAGGTATGTACAAGGTATAAAACAAATACTACTAACAAAACTTTGACTAATCTAATCGTACTTCTTTATAATTTTTTTTTTCATACAAAGAATTAAATTTTCATCTCTCTATTCTCGACATACCAAATATTTTTAATTCAGTTGAGTTATAATAATATTTATTCTTTTATTCTTTACAAATTATTAATTTACAGCTTTTTTTAAGTAATTCTTTTACAACCCATTGCTTTTTCAGAATAATTACATAACTTTATACTATATAATAAACAATAAGTTATTTAAACAGTATAACTTCATTTATAAAATATTTTTAATTTACTTGAGTAATAATTATTTATTACTATACAATTATTACTACAAATTATTAATTTAATTGAATAATTAACGTAGCGAATCAAAACCTTTTAAAAATTTGTTATTCACCTTGCGATGCCAAAAGATTCACGTGACAGTACATGAGAAGCAGCAATAACTCAAGATATCAGCAGTCACCACCTGGAGAATTGCACTCGGTCCTCGATATCCCTATCGTCTATTTTCTCCGAGTCTTACAAAAAAAAGGTAAAGAATCCCTCCCTGCGGATACTTATAAACGCATCGAGAAAAAAGCCACCCCGGAGATTGGTCGCGCGGGTTCGTTTATCCGACACTCGATTTATCGGCAGATAAGGTCCCGCCGAAGCCGAGTAATTTACCTTAATTGCGCCGCCTCGAAAATTTATGTACAAACGATTTGTTTAGGCGTTTTGTTGGTTAAAATTGTTAAACCGCCTGCTGATTAAAGCGTTATATCACGTCGCGTGCGGGCCCCATGCAAATGGAATTTCCGCGTATTGGCGAGCGCTACTATTTTTCAAAGGCCAACTTTGTGACAGAAATTGAAAATTTATTTAATCCCACGAATCGATAAGTAATTACGGCGTGTCATTATATCGACTATTTTTTTTTTTTTTCGTTTGTTTTTTAGGTGGACATCGACGCGCTGGAAATTCATTTCGAGTCGGACGCGGTAATTAGTGATAAACGCTTGTGAATGATTTTAATTGGAAAATATCGATTGCATTGAAATTAGATCCTCCTCTCGGGCGGAGCGTCCCTTCGTTTCAGTAACGATTTGCGGGTATCAATGATCTTTCAGCACTAAATAAAGTAAAGATTATGGTTATGGTTAATTATCGATAGGTTCGCCAGCTTATCGTTGATAACGACGATGGCAGCTGCAGAAATGTTTCTTAATTACTTATTAATTAATAATTTTTTAATACTTTGTCGATTGATAATTAAATACGAATTAATTCAAAATTAAGCTTGCGAATTCAACTTCTGATAAGTAACATTGGGTTCTCGTAATAAAAGTTTAGAAATTAATTGTTGCATTAATTTCTAGAATATTGCTGTTTATCCAGTTTTTTTTTTACTAAAACTTTTGTTACTTTCTTTAGTCCTACGTTTACGAAGTACCGCACGGAGAAAAACATTTGACAAAATTTACTGAAATAGTAAATAAACTTTGTTAAACGCAGCCTTATAAAATTTACTCGTGCAGTAAGTAATTATACTGAATTTTTTAAGCAGTATTTATCTAATTGATTTAGCAATACATGCATAGATCGAAGCGTCAAGTAAATTTTAAGCAAATATCAGTATTTTTTACTACGAAGCTACAAGTAAATTTTACTAACAATTTTTCTCCGTGCAGCGTATACATTTTTAACAACAACAAAAAGTAGCAATTGCTATAATAGCTATAAGAAACGAACGCTGATTCGTTCTTAAATATGAAAAAAAAGAGCAAACAAAACAAACGATGCGCCAATAAAACTCGAACTAAATAAGCAGCTAAACCGATTGCTCAAAAAAAAAAAAAAATTGAAGAAAAAAGAAAAAGAAGAGCACATAACACCGGTATAAAACACCGAAGCGAGTAAACTGCGCTCCCGGAACTCCATAACCCTTGGCGTTCTCATCTCGCTTCCGAAGAAGCTCGTCAATGCCTCGGCGGGTCCGATCATTAAATTTAATAATTCGCGCGCGCGAGCGAGACGCGCAAAGAGAAAAAAAGAAAGAGACAGAGAAAGGAGCGACACGACGCGGCGAGTGTCCGTTAGGTGCGTTATTAATAAATGCCGCGTTTCAATGGGCACTCGCGAAGGGACTTTAATGGCGGCTAAATCGAGAGGAGTCAAAGCTCGGAGGCGGCTTCGGCTTATTGTGATACGCGACGGGGCGTCCCTGCGCGGAGTTCTTTAAGAACCGATTGACAGACATGCGATTCACTGTGTCCTTTTGTTGATGCCCACGGCGCTTGTTTGCTTGCACTCGCCAATACGGATTCTTAGTCTTAGTACACTAAAAAAAAAATTGTTAATTTTAAGGAAATGATTTAATTCAATGGTACTTTTTAAATATTTCTTTGAATGAAGTAAGGATTTCATTATACCTAAATGAATTTGTTTGTTTCTAAAGTAGTTACAAAAAATAAATTTTGACTTAATAAAATATTTAACAAGTTCTATTGTTGATGCCCACGGCGCTTGTTTGCTTGCACTCGCAAAAATGGATTCTTAGTCTTAGTATACTAAAAAAAATTGTTAATTTTAAGGAAATGATTTACTTCAATAGTACTTTTTAAATATTTCTTAGAATCACGTAAGAATTTCATTAAGTCTAAATGAATTTATTTGTTTCTAAATAAATTTAGTATAGTTTTAAAAAAATAATTTTTTGACTCAATGAAATATTTAGTAAGTACTATTGAAATAAATGTATGCTTAAAATTGACAAATTTTTCTACGGTGTATAGACAAATCCTTTTAAGCGTTATCTACTAAATTTTTAAAATGAATTTATTAAATTGAAGAATTCGTCTGCTTCAGTATAATTCTTAATAAGTTTACTAGAAGAATACAATGAGTTTCCTCTGAATTTTATCACAAATATGTGAAACGTTAATATTTTTCTGCTTATTTGAAACTTTTTCATTTATTCAATTCTTTTTACTTTTTATATTGAATGGAAACTAATAGTTAATGAATCAATTTAGAATTTATCATGCAGTCTGTTTATTGAAAGACGATAATCTACTTATATGAAGAAGAAATCGTTTAAGTTTGAACAAATTAATCATAAATGATGGTCCGCTTATCCACGGTATAAATAAGTTTGACTATAATAAGTAGATTTTTTTTATAATAAGTGAATTCTTCTATCAGTTAAATTTTTGTGAGTGTATCTATCAATCTTTATTATTCAGTTCATCTTTTTTTATTTCTTTAATAAAAAAAAAGAGAGGAATGTTTCCTTTTTCTTTAAGGAATTTAATTTCTTTTTCGTTGTTGGTTTTGCAGTTGATTCTTTTCTTGTCAATTCAGTTTATGAGGAAGGTAATGGAGTAGCACTAAACGTCGTTTGATCCTTTAAAGATGTTTGACCTATGACTCGGGAGGAATATACCTTCGGAGGATTACGCGCAGTAGTGCTTAATAATCCATCAATTTCATTCGGTATTTACACGGAAAACACTATATACCAAAGGTCGGCGATTTATCATGGTAATGAGATTTCGATTATGATCATTATTTCCATTTAACTTTTTACGTCGTAAAAGTATTTTTTTCTCTTTTTTTACATTTCTTTAGTTTTTTAAGCTTTCAAATACCAAGAATAATTCATTAAGATCTAATAATTCAATTAACGCAATAAAATCATCCACACTAAAAAGAAACTTTTCTAAAATTTACTATCCGTACGGAAACGTAACTACAAACTGTCCCCTTTGGTAAAAATCACAATCCTCTACAGTAAATTTTACTGTAAACTATTGTAATTTTTATCCCAGAGTCAAGTCTGCACTCGCGTTCCCACACAGTCATTTTTTTTCAACACTTTTTTCTCAATGATAGGTACCAGATGAATTATCGAAATAATTAAATAGAATAATAAATTATAACATTTGATAATACAATCAGATTACTTTACACCGTAATTCAACACGAAAACGTTCCCTCTCGAGAATAACAAAAAAAAAATCACTTACGAACTGCACAATAGATTTATTCACCAAATGAAGTAAAATAAAATGAAAAGTGTGTACAAATAAATGGGACGTCAGATTTAAATAAAAAAAAGGACGAGTCGCGACACAAACGAGAAAAATAAAGTTCGCACCGTTCACTAAAAATCTTCCAATCGGACAAGATAAAACGGGAGGCCTCAAAGATCCGCGTCCGCGTCGTCCTCGTTGTCGCTGCCGGAGTACCTGCTCTGGTTGAGGCTCTGACTGCGCGAGCGCGTGTTCTGGTCGTTTCCGGTGCGCTTGGGGCTGCGGCTGCGACTCCTGGAGGTGCGCCCGGTCGCGCTGGCCTCGTCGTCCTCCTGGCCGGTGCGCTTTCCGGCTCCTGGTTGGAGGTGGTGCGCTCGCGGCCGCCGGTGCCGCTGCCGCCACCCGTCTCGTCGTCGATCGCCGGCGACGTGTCGCGCACCAGCTCCACGTTAGGGTGGCAGCTGCGCCCGCGGCTCGCGCACACGTTGCACGGGTTGCGCTTGCGCTTGCGGGGACACTTGCGCTTGCGGGGGCAAGCGTTGCGCTTGCGCTTGGGACATCTTCGCTTTGGCCTTGAGCAGCTCATGCGTTCTGAAAGGAAATAACATTTTTTAGGTCGTTTGAATTGAAAAATAAACCGAGGGAAAAACTTAAGTGAAAACTTAACAAATGAATTGAAAAATAAACTGAAAGAACAAATTTAATAAGTGAATTGTAAATTAAACTGAGAGATAAAACTTAACAAATGAATTTAAAAATAAACTGAGAGAAAACTTAATAAGTGAATTGTAAATTAAACTGAGAGATAAAACTTAACAAATGAATTTAAAATAAACTGAGAGAAAAACTTAATAAAAATTGCTATTGCAATTAGGAAAGGAGTGACAGTCTTATCAAGTGAAAATTTTTATATGAAAAATAGTAATTTTTAGTAGCTGGAATTATAAAAATTGTTGTTTTAATACTAAAAATTGGCTATATTGTGTACTAATAATTGTTATTTTTCGTACTAACATTTTTCGCTTGCCAAGACAACTCCTTTCCTAATTACAATATTTTTTTTATCAAGTTTTTCTCTTTGTATACATACAATTAAAAAATGTAAGTTATTTAAATGATTGCGTAAATCAAATATTAGTGAAGTAACTGCAGTAAAGCTACAGTTTAAAGTGTATGCGTGTACGATCTTGTGTTGTATTTTAGGAATCTTTAAGTTTACTTTTCTAGGCAATTAAAATTCTATTTTATTAAAAATAATAAATAAATAATAAAACAAATTAATGCAGAAAATTTAAAGAATAATTAGGTGCAATATACATAAACAAGGTGATTTTATAATATTTTTTAAATTAGTCAATTCCTCACTTCGTTTTTTACAAGCATCCATTTGTGCCAAATCTAGAGGACCGATTACTTCAGCGTCATTATTGAGACTGTAGCCGGCAGTGGTTTTTTTGAGTATTCCATATTCAACGCCTCGCTTCAAAGCTGTTTTAAGCTAAAAAAAAATAATATTTTCGATTGCAATAATTATGTACAATTATATACTAAAATATGTAAAAAGTGAATAAAACTTGGCATATCGTAAATAAGAAATATTTAAAACTCCGTTCTATTATACACCCTTTCAAATATCTTGATTTCAAAATAAAATTCTACGTCAAATTTCTTTGACTTAGGTTAGGCAAAACATTTGAAAAGTATTTTTCTAATTTACCTCCGATTAAAAAAAATTTCTTCGACAATATTAAATTCAACTACCACCTCACTTTAATAATTAAGAAAATCGTGAGTTAGAAAACACATGATCATACAAATTATAATAAATCATAGAAATTATAATAAATCATACAAATTATAGTAAAGTATACAAATTATAATAAACCATACAAATTATAACAAAACGTACAAATTATAACAAAACATACAAATTATAATGAATCATACAAATTATAACAAAACATACAAATTATAATGAATCATACAAATTATAACAAATCATACAAATTATAATAAACATACAAATTATAATAAATCATACAAAATTTATAATAAAAACAAAAAAAAGATTAAAAATAAAATAAACGAACCTGTCGTTGTACGGTCGCCTCGGACGCGTTGTACTCGGCCATGATATACTTCATGATCTCCTTGGCGGTGGAGCCGTGCGCGTCCCTAAGATTCCGTAGCGCCGCCACGACGAGTCCCGACATCCTCGGCGACGATTTCTTCGTCTTCATCCTGACCGTCAGTCGCGCTCGCTTGGGCCACCTTTAAAAAAACCGCGCCCCCCTGCACTTATCTCAAGAAGGCTGCGGGTCCAGCCCCCAATGCTCTCACGGCTGCCGACTCTAACCGCGACTTTTACCACTGGCTAATTTATCATGCTCCGTCCATTGGGGTTAACTTCGCAGTTGATCCACGAGCGTTTCTTCGTACCACGGGTGGATCGCAATTTTCCAGGAGTCCGAGGGTGGGAAGGATTTTTTTTTAACGAGAAGCGACGACGGAGCTTGGGCGACTGACGACCGTTGCTAGGAGGGTTTATAAATCGTCGATTTTTTTTGCTGTGCACGTCGTCAAGGGAGAGCAAACTTCGCGCGTTCATTGTTTCCGCCCGATTTTTCGAGGAATATTTTCATCTCGATCCTTTACAAAGGTTTATTTTAAAGAGAGGTTCATTTGTCATTTGCACTGTTAAAAAAAAAAACATTAAGTTTAATGCAAATACTGGAAGCAAATTTTATCGGCGCACGTGAACTTTACTGAGTTTACATTAAGTTTAGTATAATTTATATGAAAATTAATGTAAGAATATAAATTCATGTACGCTGATAAAATTTGCTTCCAGTGTTTACATTAAAATTGCATGTAAAGTTTTTTTACAGTGTACGTACAGTCTAAATTAAAAAATGTCGAATTAATCAGTATCACAAAATAGTTTTATATGAAAAATGCTTCACTTAGTCAGAATATGAATGACTTGTCACGCATAATATGGTAATACTCCAGATTTTTAAGCGAATTTCACAGTTTTAGATTCATGTAGTCGATAAAAAGGATAATAGCAAGAATTTTTTAAAAAAAATTATAGGAACGATACTGATTTATAATAACTTTGGTAACAACAACTTTTCGAACATTGTTATTATTAAATATTAATAAAAATAAGCATAATTCTAACTTATAGTTAACTACGTAGTATCTAAAAAGCAAGTAAATGTCGACAGTGACAGCTGAGAACACAAGTCAAAGTAAAAAGGACGCACAAAAGCGTCCAAAGCCTTCCTTAATAAATCGACAATTTCTCAAGTGCGTCGATCTCTCAAGGATCTGACAAAGGGGTCCAGTCGCTCTTGCGCGGCGCCGGCGAGAAAAATCGCGAGAGGCAAAACGGAAAAAATCAAGCGAGTGCCTATAGCTACACACACACACACACACAAAGTAACCGGCCGAGTTCTTAAAAGAAGGGGAGCCAAGAGAAGGAGAGAGGAAGCCACGGGGCACGGCGGACTGTGCGGAGGAGTCATCAGCCACCGCAAAAAAAAAAAAAAGGAAGAGGACGAGATCCCGGACAATGGCATAACCCTCGGCGATGATTGGAACGAGGCGCGAGGAGGAGGAAGCCCCCGTGTAGATTTTTATCGAAGACTCGTAATAACAGCGAGTCGCTGATGACGCTCATTTTTTATTCGTGCGCGAGGAGAGGGCGACACAATGGGAGCCCGGAGATAACAAACGATAGTTCCTTTTATTTCTGCGGCGTCGTACGGGGCCACTTGCCGCTGCTGCCGGTGAGAGAGAGAGGGAATAGGGGGATTTTTCAGAGGCTGCCTAGCTTAAGCCTTTTTGTTGCTGCTGCTGCTGCCGGTGCTCTGCTTCGCTGTTGATTGCGCGGCGCGCGCCAAGCGGCTTTGTGCTGTCCCTGTGGCACCATTCGACTGCCCGTTAGGAAGCCTACGAATAATTAAACTTTGTTTTCATTGTCAGGATGAATGAAGTAATTTTCTATGATATATTTTAAACGATGCCTTCGGGAGTCACTGATTCCTTGTTTTTTTTTTACATCGAATTTTTTAAAGAGCTTTTTTGTTCAGTTATTGTTAAGCTGTTTTTTGTTGTAGTTATACGTTTTATTCAATTATTTCGAGGAGTCTTGAGTAAACAAACTTTCTGTTCATTGTCAGGATGAATGAAGTAATTTTCTATGATATATTTTAAACAATGCCTTCGGGAGTCACTGATTCCTTGTTTTTTTACATCGAAGTTTTTAAAGAGCTTTTTTTGTTCAGTTATTGTTAAGCTGTTTTTTGTTGTAGTTATACGTTTTATTCAATTATTTCGAGGAGGCTCGGGTAAACAAACTTTAGTCTGTAAAGAAAAATTTTACCACTATGTAGTGGTAATTGTAGGATAATTTATTGAGGAAAATAAGTCTCGAAAAAAAATCAACATTACTCTCAGTCGACTCTCGCTCCCGTACATCAAAATCATAATACAAAATTAACTCGGAAAACCGTCTTCCGAACAAAATCAAATTAATTCCACGACTCCGATATTAAAACAGGCATCACCAGCTCCAAAAATATATAAAAAAAAAAAATCTCCCCATCCGCTGATGAATCGACCCACCAGCCACACATAAACGCTCGCTCGTGCTCGCCTATGCAAATACATGCCAAAAGGAGCGATCAATTCACGTCCCGCGAATTCCGCGGCTGATCGAAAGCGCATACGCGGATTCCGCCGGGAATTTCGCCGGGCGGAGGATGACGGATGGCCGACGCGAATGAAGCGCGCGCCATAGGGACTCCCACGGCTAACGCGTGGACTTATTAAATGATCGCGCTAAGACGCGGAGGTGCCTGATGCCCGCCGCGCCGTTGGAGATTAATCGCGGCGGTGCCATTACGTCTTCACTGTAAACCCGCGCCGAAGCGGCCGTAATGAAGAAGCCAAGCGCGGCGCGCTCCCTCCCGCTAAAGCGCCGCTTTTTATTGCGCGATATTGCGCGATTTTTATGTGGGCTAAAAAATTAATGGCTCGCCGCTTGAGGGGAGCTGCGCCTTGTTTTGTTGCCTCCGTGGGGTTTATACGCTCGATTGGTTTTGCCGATTTTATTGGTGCTTTAGACTGATTTGTTTTCTTGTTCTTTTTTTGTTTGTTTGTTTTTTTTTTTTTAAAGAAAGTTAATTTATCGCGATTCGTCGGTGTAATTTTCTGACTTTTTTCGGTTTAAATAAAATATATATCGGGGTGATGTGAATTGAGTGCTCTTTTCGTATCGTAATTTGCTTATTGGATGATAAATTTGAACTGTGATTTTATTATCCAGTGGACTTTGTGCGGGTATTAAGCTTCTTTATTTTGATAATGTATAAGTAATGTTTATATCTAAATGATTTTTAGCTTATTAAATATGCTGATTGGTTGATTAGTGAGAATACTCATTAACTGAATGGATTTAGAGAACAATCAAAATCATTTTTCAAAATATCTTAAATGGCTGACGAAGCTTTATAATTAAAAAAAGCTCTATTTTTTCGAAAAAAAAGTCCGACGTTTTATCGAAAGAAGCTCTCAAGTTTTTACAAAAAGCTTCGATATTTTTAAAAAAGCTTTGATATTATTACGAAAAAAACTCTGATATTTTTACGGATAAAGCTCTGGTATCTTTACGGAAAAATCTCTGATATTTTTACGGAAAAACGAACGAGAATAAAAGTATAGTAAACTAAACAATTTTACATTGATTTTTATAATTTTACATGGAATTTAATAATCTTGCGTTAGATTTAATTTGTTTTTTTTTTATCAGTTAATTATTTTTCGATTAAATTTAATAATTTTCATTTTGAAATATTGTCAATGTACGTGTTTGATGTATGCTTCTATTAAATTCATTCGTTTTAACGAAAACATTTTATTCACTGTAGTATATATGATTCAGAAGACAATCAATTAAATTAATTCATCTGATAATTACAAATGGGTTAATTTGAGATGCCGAAGTAATCAGTAAATGTAATTAATTTTACAGATAGGTTTGAAACATTTGAAAAGAAACTAATAAGAAAAAGACATAATCAGCAATTGATAAATGTATAAGAGTAATGTCACGTTAATACATAATGTAATGTTAATTATCGCAGTGCTGTCATTGGATAGTCAGAGATGAGTGGGGTTCAAAGGTTGATTGGATACGCCAATGACAATCGTGGGTGGGGTCACATTTGGGGAGTATATAAGGAACCGATTCATATGGTGAAAATCATTCTTCCGAGAGAGGACCTAACAGCAACATCTCAAAATGTCTAGCACAAGATCCAAACATTTCCTTAATTCCCTTCAAAATGCTCCCAAGAAAAAACGTCCCTCTACGAATTTAAATTCTCATCAAACGCTGGACAAAAAAATTAATCCAACCCCTACTAAACGATCTCTGCTACCTTCTTATCCAAACATGCCGTCACCTCCTCCAAAAGACACTTTACCGCACATCGACCAAAGAACTCAGCGAAAAATGCTTCAACGCGCTCGCATCATTATGTTCAAAGGCGTTTTTCCCAGCCAATATAAAAAACTCATGAAAAAGAAAAATAAATTAAAAAATAAATCAAGCTTCAAATATTAATTCGTTAGATATTTTTAGGGAAAAACTCTGATACTTTAAAAAGCTTTGACATTTTTACGAAAGAGGTTCTTTCGTTTTAACGAAAGAAGCTCTGACGTTTTGACAAAAAAGTTCAGATATTTAAAAAAAAGTCCCGATATTTTCTCAAAAGCTTTGATATTATTACGAAAAAAGCTCTGATAATTTTACAAAAAAACTGTGATACTTTTACGGGGGAAGCTTTTATACTTTTACTGACAAAGCTAAGATACATCATACATAATATTTGGGGTAAATTTCTCGTTATAGATGTACAGCCTTTTTTCTACAATCCATAAAGTTTTTACCCACTAAGATCCAATATTCAGATAAATTACACTGAGCGAATATAAATGCTAATTTCAAGTAAATATTTACTTCAACAGTGCTTACTACAAGTATTTCTTTGAATCAATTAATTTTCTCAAAGCTACCGCATACTTAGGAGCAAAAAAATTAATTAAATTTTAAGGAATTAAATTATTTAATTGATTCAAACAATCATTTAACAAGTATTCGCTCGAAATTACCAAACTTTATTTTTCACCCTACGTCAACGCGACAATCTAAACTCAAAGCAACTTAGAAACAATCCAGCAAATATTAATCACAATATCATCCAAATAAACTTGATCCTCGATTCATCGCCCATCCAAGCATCCAACATCAAAAGCCCGCACCACCAGAAAGCTCTCCGTCTCCCCTCGGACGCGTCATTTCCAAGAAGCCGTCATGCAGAAGCTCAGCCGGCGCCCTGACACTTTCGCGCGCGCGCGCGCGGCAATGGTCGGTATACATCGGCGCGCTTCCGCGTGGCTCCCGCTGTCCCATCGGAAAAAACAATGGCACTCGAGATGGAACGAGATAGAGAGAGAGAGAGAGAACCGCCGCTTGGCGTCGGCGGTGCACGGCGTCCACATGATTTAGCGCAACACAGCTCCGCACTCGCGGGCCTCAGCGCTGAGCGCCACCTCCTCCTCCCGAGCTTTATTATTAGAACGGTAAATAACAAAATTTAGAATGGTTTAGCTACGAGGAATCCGCGCGCGGATACTCTAACGCGAGGGGGATCAAGGGGGTGATTTCTCTCTCTATTCTCTCTCTATCTATTCTTTCTCTTTTCTCTTTCTCTCTAGCCTGAGGAGGAGCAGGGGTGATTTCTTTCTCTCTCTTTTTCTCTTTCTTAGTTCTCCTCTCTCTCTATTTATTATTATTTATTTATTTACTTGTACATTTTAAGTTCACCGCGCTGTGTTATTGTGAAGAGGAATATGTTAATAAACTCTAACAAAGGAAAAATGTTTATATACATGTCAATTTTGTCCAACTGAGGCGAATAAAAGAATATCTATCTATCTATCTTTTCTCTTTTCTCTCTAGTACGAGGAGGGAGCAGGGGGTGATTTCTCTCTTCTCTTTATTTCTTTTTCTCTCTAGCGCAAGGAGGGATCAGAGGGTGGTTTCTCTCTATATCTTTCTCTCTCTTGTAATGTGTTTATTTATTCAACTTATTTATTTATCATCAATGTATTCAAAAGTGCAATTTCTCAACACATGTTAGTATCTAAATTTTGTATATTGTTCTACACTGAAAACAAATTTGTTAATTTTAAGGAAATGATTTACTTCAGTAGTACTTATTAAATATTTCTTTGAATCAAGGAACAATTTCATTAAAAGTAAACGAATTTATTTGTTTCTTGTATAATTTGTATAACTTTTTTGTAATAATTTTTTGACTCAATAAATATTAATAAGTGCTATTGAAATAAATGTTTGCGTAAATAACATATTCTCATTAATTATTATTTCCTATAAGTGATAAAAGACCTATCTTTTTTTTTGTTCTTGTGGGGTGTTTTTTGGGGGGGGGGTGGGGGGGGGGGGGGGTGGGGGGGGGGGTGGGGGGGGGGGGGTGGCGGGGGGCGCGGGGGGGGGGGGGGGGTTGGGTACAAAAAAACAAGAGTTGTGGTAAAAGAAAAGTAAAAAAACTAAAATACACAAACATCGACACTACCATAAAAAAAAAAAATAACAAAACAAAAAAAAAAAAAAGTGCTTTTTTTTTTTTGTTTTGGGTTCTTTTGTTTTGGTTGGGGTTTTTGTTTTGTGTTTGTGGTTTGTGTGTGGGGGGGGGGGGGGGGGGGGGGGGGGGGTGGATGGTGGAGGTGGTGGGGGGGATGGGGGGAGGGTGGGGGGGGGGGGGGGGGGGGGGGGGGGGGGGGGGGGGGGGGGGGGGGGGGGGGGGGGGGGGGGTGGGGGGGGGGGGGGGGGGGGGGGGGGGGGGGGGGGGGGGGGGGGGGGGGGGGGGGGGGGGGGGGGGGGGGGGGGGGGGGGGGGGGGGGGGGGGGGGGGGGGGGGGGGGGGGGGGGGGGGGGGGGGGGGGGGGGGGGGGGGGGTGGGGGGGGGGTTCCGTTTTTTTTTTTTTACAAAGCGTCGAGCTGCTGGTCGTAAGTAATTACTTCGTTGAGGTGATGTTTGAGGTGTGCTTTTTGTTTTTTTGGTTTTGTTGGTTGGTGTGGGTTTGTGTTTTTAGGTGGGTTGGGGGTTTTTTTTTTTAACCCACTCAGTCCCCAACACAATCCAAAAAACAATAATACACAAAAAACCTCAACAAACTCTTGCACAAAACCACCGCACGACCAAACCTTTTTTTTTTTGGTTGCTTTTGTTTCCTGCCGGTGTTTGTTTCTTTTTTTTTTTTTTTTTTGTTTTTTTGGTTTTTGTTGTTTTTTTTTGTTTTTTTTTTTTTTTTGTTTTTTTTTTTTGTGCGTTGTTTTTTTCGGGGTGGGGGGGGGGTTGGGGGGGGGGGGGGGGTGGGGGTGGGGGGTGGGGGGGTGGGGTGGGGGGGGGGGGGGTTGGTGTGGGGGGCGGGTGGGTTGGTTGGTTGGTGGGGGGGTGGGGTGGGGGGGCCCCACTCAAAATAACATAACCAATACAAACCTCAAATCAAATATTTAATAAGTGCTATTGAAATATAAAATGTCGTTGCGTGACAAGTAGGAAAAATAGGGCGCGCAGGGGGAAGCGATGAAGGTGGGGGCGAGAAGGCGGAAGAAAAGACGCGAGCGATCTAGCGCCGGCGTGCCGAGCGCGAGGATGGGAGCATGGGGGGGCAGGCTCGCTCGCGATAGGGGCTCGCGATGCGCGCTCGAGAAGGCAGCGGCTCGTAGGCGAGAAGGGAGAGCTAGCGTGGACCCGGGACGAGATAGACGGACGCGTAGAGGAAAGGAGAACGCAGGCTGTGGCGGCAGATACCGCTCGAGGTCGTGGGGACGCGCGAGTCCCTACCGGGGCAAGGGGGTGGTTTGGGTGGCACAGAGAGGCGGGGCGGTATGAGGCCCTAGTAGGGGGTGCAGGGAAGGCGGCGGGGACCCCAAAGCGGAGGGGTAGGGAATGCCCAAATCAAGGGGGCAGCGTGGCGCGTGAAGGGGGGGGTGTGGAAAGAATACAATTTAATTTAAAAAAAGCACTAAATTTCCTAAAAAAATAAGTAATTTTTACAAGAACTTTTCTTTCCGTACGGCATCAACGTCTCCAGCTTAAAAAACCAGTCCACTTACGAAGATCTCAATACAATTTAATTAAAAAAAGCACTAAATTTCCTAAAAAAAAATAATATGTATGTTTTACAAGAACTTTTCTTTCTGTAAGGCATCAACGTCTCCACCTTAAATAAACCAGTCCACTTACGAAGATCTCAAAACAATTTAATTAAAAAAAGCACTAAATTTCCTAAAAAAAAAATAATAATAATATGTATGTTTTACAAGAACTTTTCTTTCCGTACGGCATAAACGTCTCCAGCTTAAAAAACCAGTCCACTTACGAAGATCTCAAAACAATTTAATTAAAAAAAAACACTAAATTTCCTCAAAAAAAAAAAATAGCAAAACATGACACACCAAGCCAGCATCATCACACAGAACCGCAATCTCCTGAGCACCTCAGCTCGAGCGCCGTAGCGCTAGCACCTCTCGGCGCAGAAACTCGGGCGTCCCATCTCATCTTTCAGCGAGCGCGAGGTCAGATAAGCCTTGGCGATTTCGCTCGCTCGCCTTATGCCACCCGCACCAAAGAGCGAGCGAGAGGCAAAGGGAGAGAGAGAGAGAGAGACGGAGCTCTCGCGGGGCCGCCGTCGTCGTCGCTGAGTGTCACGTGTTTATAAATAGTGCATCAACGCGATGCACCGGCGGCCACTATACGGCCGCGCGCGAGATTTACGAACGCGGGAGGCACGAGGCGAGGCGTTGAACGCGGAACGGAATTCGCGGGAGTGAGCCGTGATGCGCCGAGGGGCGAGAAAAAGGGGCCCCCGCGAGGCTGCGCCGGGGAATAGGCATCTGGAGAAGGAGAAAGACAATTCGACGGGAGTGCGCGCGCGCAGGCCCTTTGATAACGCGGCGCG
This sequence comes from Sycophila sp. Sp_5, assembly GCA_018906775.1. Taxonomy (NCBI): domain Eukaryota; kingdom Metazoa; phylum Arthropoda; class Insecta; order Hymenoptera; family Eurytomidae; genus Sycophila; species Sycophila sp. Sp_5. The sequence goes on along the minus strand of JACCID010000054.1, from coordinate 391,636 downwards.
CAAATTGTGAGCGTGCCAGTGAGCGCAAGAGGCCTCGGGGGAGATTGATGCGGAATTTTGTCCGTCGGTCGGGATGTTCACGTTTTTGAGCGTCGTCATTTTTATTTTTTGTGAAAATTTTTCCCTTGCTTCGGGATATATTGTAGTAAAATATTTTGGATTAAGCGAATGCTCGTGTAATTCTACACTTTTGAGAAGTTCACGGAGCTACGTGCTTGCGTCAAGCATGTAGCCGACAATTAATGAGATTCTAGTAAGCTAAACAATTTTACATGGAATTTAATAATCTTTCGTTAGATTTAATTTGTTTTTTTTTATCAGTTAATTATTTTTCGATTAAATTTAATAATTTTCATGTTGATATATTGTTAATGTACGTATTTGATGTATGCTTCTATTAAATTCATTCGTTTTAACGAAAACATTTTATTCACTGTAGTATATATGATTCAGAAGACAATCAATTAAATTAATTCATCTGATAATTACAAATGGGTTAATTTGAGATGCCGAAGTAATCAGTAAATGTAATTAATTTTACAGATAGGTTTGAAACATTTGAAAAGAAACTAATAAGAAAAAGACATAATCAGCAATTGATAAATGTATAAGAGTAATGTCACGTTAATACATAATGTAATGTTAATTATCGCAGTGCTGTCATTGGATAGTCAGAGATGGGTGGGGTTCAAAGGTTGATTGGATAAGCCAATGACAATCGTGGGTGGGGTCACATTTGGGGGGTATATAAGGAGCCGATTCATATGGTGAAAGTCATTCTTCCGAGAGAGGACCTAACAAGCAACATCTCAAAATGTCTAGCACAAGATCCAAACATTTCCTTAATTCCCTTCAAAATGCTCCCAAGAAAAAACGTCCCTCTACGAATTTAAATTCTAATAAAACGCTGGACAAAAAAATTAATCCAACCCCTACTAAACGATCTCTTGTACCTTCTTATCAAAGTATGCCGTCACCTCCTCCAAGAGACACTCTGCCGTACCGCGCTCGCATCATTATGTTCAAAGGCGTTTTTCCCACCCAATATAAACAACTCATGAAAATGAAAAATAAATTAAATATAAATCAAAAAATAAATCAATCTTCAAACATTAGTTCAAATATTATTTCAATTGCCAAATATTTTGACGATCGGATGAATAATCCGATTTTATCAATCAATAGTGTAGATATTGTACTCAATATTAGCTTTTTAACTATAGGGTGTATAAATATGGTAAATTTACTATTATATATTTTTCCATTTTGTATCTCATGATAACTCGAACAATCATTTATGATAATGTACAGCTAAAGCATATGACTCGAATGATAATTTTATAGATAATTTACTTTATTTGACTATTTCTTTGTTTAATTAAAAAGAAGTAAATCGACACCGAGCTTTCATTATACAAATATAACTACATTCCAAATTCTCTTTTAAAATAAATTTGCAATAAGTCGACAGTTACTTAAAAATCGCAAGAATAACGTAAATAGCAATTACATAATTAGATCAAAACAGTTTCAAGTTTTCCCAAGTCCGTTTATTCTTTATCAAACGTCATTAATGCAAGCTCGCACTCCATCTCTCTGGCCTCGACCGATCTACCGAGTCCAGCCTATTTTCGCGCTCGTTTCAGGGAATGAAAATTAGCGACGATGGGAGTCTCCCTCCGAGAAATCTTCCGCGGTGTAGCATCGTATACAAAATGTATCCTGCATCCGCTGCACTCGCGGTGCATCGACGACACCGAGTTCCGCGGGGGGAGGGGGGGGTCGAGCGAATATGGCGAGGGCGGACAGGTCGACGTAAATAATCCTCGATGCGCAGTGGTCGCGCGCGACGGCTTTAGGAAACGCCGGATTATCGCGTCAGCTCGCGAAATTTCTGCGCGCCCATCCCTGTCAGTCTACTAATTTTACGCTAAGCGGCAATTAAGCGCCGGAGGCCAAGTCTCCTCTCGCCACGCGATTCTTTTTATCGGGGCGTACGTTTGCTTTGAGGCTTTCTATTTTTTGAAGATTTTTTCCTTGGTTTTTAAATTATTTTTTAGGTCGTTAACTGAGATTATAATATTCGACATTAAAATAATATTCGATTTGAGGCTTTCTATTTTTTTGGCGATTTTTCGTAAATTATTTTTAATGACTTTAATAGAGATGGATATACTGGACCTTAAAATAATGTTCGCTTTGAGGCTTTCTAATTTTTGACGATATTTTTTCTTGGTTTTTAAATTAATTTTTATATCATTAATTGAGACTGAAATATTGGACGTTAAAATAATTTAGTGTACATCGCGTTGTGTATTGTGTAATTCTTATTAATTATTTCACTGAAAGCAATATTTTACAGTCATTTTTACCGTGAGCTTAGTAATTAAATACAGACTATATGAATCTGGAAGATTTAATTCTTTTAATAGTATCATAAGCAATATTTCATGAATAATCAGTAATATATATTCCATGTCTCTGACAAAAATATTTATTCATTTAATGAAATTTGCAGAGTTTTTAGAAAAATTTACTGAGCTGACTTATGATAAAAATTTCTAAAAAAATTTCAGTGCAAAGAAAAATACATTTACTCATATGTGAATAAATTATGTCCAGTATACAGATATAGTTCATCTTGCAATCAGCTTAATTCTCCATCTTTCATTCGAATCGGATGCGTGACTATAAGTGTAAAATATAATTTCGAATAGTTCCCCATTAATCGACTGAAAAGCTGCATACATTAAAACCTAATCTTATTATTTAACAAAACTACGTATTTATTCAAGTATTTATTGCGTTTACAAATAAAAAAAAAATCCGAAGTAACAAAAATTCACCTCTCGCAGCATCCACTTTTTTCTCCCGAGCGACGTCCCTCTCGCTTCTTTTTCCCGTCTCTTTACACGTGATTAACGGCTTGACATTTTTGCCAAAAGACAAGCACGACCGGCTTTTGAGCATCCTGCCGAGTCGAAAAGTAGCGAATAAGAAGCTCGCACTCGCGCGAAAGGCGCAAACACTTTTTCTCCTATCACCACTGAATCACGCGCCTCTCTACGTTCCCAGAAGAATTTACAAATGTCTCTCCCACGCCCTTAGCCGGTCTGCCGAATTTTTTCCCCCACCCCCTCATGACGAGCTCGCCGAGGCGCTTCCGTTATCCTTTTTTATCTCCTCGCTGGCATGCCTTACTTTCTGGCTGGCAAAAATGTTCGCTTCTTCCTACATACTGGAAGCTTCGTTTTAGCTCCTTTCACGGAGATGATTTTTTTAAAGGAAGATATCTATATCCAGGCTTCGAGCTTTGACAAAAAATGAATAAACTTTTTTACGATCTTAGACGTAGCGGTAAGACCACGAATGAAAAATTCTGTTAGGCTCGTCATAAAAAAAAAGTAAAAGTATTTATGATTCTTTTAACGTTCCTTAAGTAAGACGTAGCATATTAAAAATGTCTAATCTACGCTGAGAGAATTTTCCGAGACTCTGTACTGAGAAAGTTACAGTGATTTTCACGTAAAAATGAAGTGAAAACATTTTATCGTGCGACGATTAACAATGCTGCAAATTTTTTCTGATAAATCACCGTTGTTTGTACCTGAATCTTGGAGGTATACCAAATATCGTAAATTTATAAGAAATATCCTGTAAAAATGACAAGAATTTTCAAGTAAAAATTAGAAAGCTTTTTTTTGGAAAATTAATAAAGCTTGATCAAATGTTAAAGATATGTTATGTTGATTTCCTCACAAAAATTTTCAGTATGGTCGATCATCCTACGTTTTTCACGCAATTTTTGTAGGAAAAATTCCCTTTTTGTAACTAAACTGAATTGAATAAAAAAAAGCCTCCTCTCTATGAGGAAGCGAAAACAAAAAATCTTTGTCGATACTATACGTTTCAGGCATAATTGATGAAAATCAAAAAGAATCTTGATGGAAGGACATACTATAGTCACTTTTTTTTATTAAAATAATAAAAATAAATGGAATTAGTCTTACAAGAACATTCAATCCTCCACCATCGATATAAATAACAGTTTTTTAAAACAGTAAGCCTACACTTTTTCCAAAACACTTAATTTAACAAGCGCAGGCATAAAAAATCAGAACCAACACATCGGCGCTCATGAAGTCATTAAAATAAAATCCACCGATGAACTTCCGCGGCAGCGCAAGAAAAAAAAATCGCCGTGAAAAGAAAAGAAACGTGAACCATAATTGGTCTAAACTTAAGACGCGCCGATTCATATTTGTTAACTCGCGGAGGGAGAGCGAAACTGGTCGGCCGTCGCGGCGGCAGCAAGAAGAAGGCCTCGACTTATTATCAAGCGGGGCAATAAAAAGTCGAAAGTGAGTAAAACAAACGCGCGCAGGTCTCATTTAGACCGCGGAGGGAAGTCGGCCTCCGGAGAGCTCAGCACCTCTCAAAAATGATGCATAGCGCCGGGGCTCGCTCGAGCCTGGCAATTCATTATTCACGGAGCCGAAGGAACCTCTTCTCGCCTCTCCACCCCGCGGAAAAACGCAAATAGGCAAAGAGCCGCGGCCGCGCGCAAAAAGGGGGCTCGCGCGCGTATGTGTGTGTGTACGTGCTTGCGCGCTCTCGCGGGCCATCCCCCGCGCGTGTAATACACCTCGGCGGGATTTCCGCGCGGCGGCCCTAATTGGCGACAGCAAAAACCCAACGACAACAATATGCCGGCGCGAGGGAGCGCAAAAAGTCGCAACGCTGTGCAGTTACGGTACAAGGGCCCGCGCTGTTTGGAAATAGCCTGAATGCCCGAGTTCTCTCTGTTCGCGGGCGCGACGCCCGTGCCAAAACGCCGTTATGAGCCGCCCGTAATAACAGTAGGCCACGACGACGACGTAAGCGCGCTCGGCTTGGGGGGAGGGGGGGGGATAGAGAAGCTCATTAATGGGGCCGGTTGAATCGCGGCCGAGACTATGAACGAACGGCGAGTGAATGCGCGGATGGGGGCGCGAGTTTAGCCGGCGGGCCTTCTCGAGGCGGTAATAATAATTTGACGAGAATAGCGTGTCCGGAGGAACAATGAAACGACATATGCGACGGGGGGAGGGCGGCGGCATTCAGCGGCGGCTTACGGACGACGAGGAGTTCATTTATTAACGGCCGTTATGAATGTGCGCCTGGAGATGTATGAATGCAGCGCCTGGCAGCGCCGGTATTTATTTTTGGTGGACGTATCGAGGGAAGAATGCTACGAGCGCGTCTCTCTCTGTTTCTCTCCTTTTCTTTCTCTCTCGAGCGCGTGCGGTGTGTATCGCGGCTTGTTCTTTTAGCGCTCGATCTGCTTTGACTCGCGCTAAGGGTTTATCGCGTGCCCGCGCACTTGTCCTACGGGTGTGATTAATTTTCCGGGGGGAAATCGTTATTTTACGGGTGGCGTCGTTTTCTTTGCGCAGTTGGGACTTTGCTCTTTGTTTTATTACTTCTGGAGTGTTTTTATTTATTTCTTCTTGTTTCAGGCTTGACGGGCAAATTTTCCCATGGAGATTGTGAGAAAAAGGTAATTAGTGGCGATTTATATGGACCAAATTTTTAGTATTGCAAGTTATTAGATTTAATAATGTAGCATACTTGTTCGCGTATGATTAGTCTGCAATTTCAATTTAACAGATTCAAGTTTTTATATTTAAGTAAAAACAAGGACGATTATAATTGTTTAATGACTAACGTTTAATAAATCACTAAATTTTTTTGACGATAGAATACACAATCCAATATTTATCAATCAATCGAGCAGCACAACAAATTTAACTGTAATTCTAGAACTTTTTAAAGTATTTTCACTTATTTTTTTCAAGACAGCATAGTAATATAATAAATTTGAACATGTTTTTTGACGATCCAATGCACAATCCAATATTTATCAATCAATCGTGCAGCACAACAAATTTTACTGTAATTCTAGAACTTTTTAAAGTATTTTCACTTATTTTTTTCCTAGTCAGCATAGTAATTTAATAAATTTGAACATGTTTTTTGACGATTTTAATGCACAATCAAATATTTATCAGTCAATCGAGCAGTACCATAAATTTTAGTATAAATTCTAGAATTTATTAAAGCATTTTCACTTATTTTTTCCCAGTCAGTATAGTAATATTCATTTCGCCATATAAAATTTCTTTTAGCACGAGTTTCTTATCTCATTCAAGAAGCTCCTAAACAAATAAACGAAGTAAACGAATAAAAAGATCAACACCTCAATACTGATTGCATCGATATACACAAGTACAAGAACGAAGTCGCTGGATCCTTAATTATTCAAAAAAAAAGTGTATAGAAAATATGCGTCGCAAAAATAAAGCATCGGCAATAGCGTGCCGCGCGAACAAAGTGTAAAAGAGGATCGGATTCGCCTACTCGCTTATTTATAGGGCAGATAACAAGAGGGAGCGGGAGCGAGGTAAAGAGAGAAAGGGAATAACGACGTAGCGAGCAGAGAGGCGAGAGATGCGAATGACGCGGGAAAGACGGTCTCGGGGGGATTGTCGCGATTATTCATAGGAAAGCGCGCCCGCGCTCATTCTAGCCTGCGCCCGGCGAAGAATGGCCCTCTCATGCGGCGTGGCCGCGGCGAGATGGGCGCCCGGTGGGTGTGACGAATTGGACGCTGGACACGGGCCGCGCGTGTCGCCGCGCATATCTCACCGGACTATTTTCGCGGCTGACCGAGACGGACTGGAACTACTTAAGATTCCCAGCGATTTTTCGCGGCCGGCGCCCGCGTGCCTCGCTCTATTTTAGGACGCGTCGATGATCGACTGGAGCTTGCACTTGCAAAAAATTGCGCTTAAAGTCCGGGCTTTCGATGAGTCGAGGTGAGGTACACTGAGAAAAAAGATTCCTTATTGTAAAGTAATCAATTCAGTTATACTCTCTAAAGTTGAATTAGTGGAAATTCCACTAATCAATTAGTACAATTTTACTAATTGAAATAGTGAAAAAGGTGTTCTACTATTTAATTAGTAAGAAAAATACTTTAAATAAGTGGAAAATAAACTATTTGTTAAATAAAATAACTATTTTCTTCTTTTCGCTAGTTAAAATAAAAAATTTATTATTTAATATTAATTTTCTAATGAATTATGAATATTATAAACGTTATAATAGTAACAATCAAAGTTAAAACTAATCGTCAGGATTAGGTAATAATCATTAGTTATTAATAAATATATAATTCGAGTTGACAAAATCAAATTGATTGATTTAATTACCAGTGTTGTAAGTGCATTCTAGGTGGTGGGTGTATTACTCAGGCTCTAAAAATACATGGACTTTTCGTCTTAAAACTCCGTTAGATAAATAGACACCATTGCTGCCGGTCGTAGGAGAGCCGTGGTTTGTGTATATCGATAAAGTTGTTGCCTGCGTCATTAGTGTAGCTTCTTCGGTTTCAACGTAAATAAGCTGTACAGGCCGCACTCACGTTAATCTCTTTCACTACTTTGATCCTATCATTCCTTCGATGACAATTATTTCTTATCCCAACGTTTATTTGTCATTGTATAATAAGAATCTAAATTGCTAACTAAATTGTTAATCTAACTAAACTATTTGTTAAAAAATTACTTTACCGAAGTGTAATTATTGACGGAATTTACAATCGATAATCAAGAAATAGAATCAGTAATAAATAATGATCGGAAATCAGAAAGTAATGTAGGTAATTAACTATTGCAAATCGTTTTAATTTGTTTTTTTTTATTTTTTTTTTCTTTTGTTTTTTTTTACATATTTAGTATGACTAAATAATGTAAAATTAGTAGAAATTATTTAGAGAAGTGAAGAATTTAAAATTTGATACAATTAGCTTTTTAACAAATATGTGACAAATTGAAATTATGTCAATCGAATTTTTGTAAAAGCAAAGAACGATGCAATACAACTCTTGTTTAACAATATTGAAAAATAAAGTTGCAATATTTTAAAGGAATACTATTGCAAAAAACTAATTTTATTAGAACTAATATTACAAAATTCTTATAAATAAATCAATTTATCTACGAATTAAATTGCAACTCTATCTTCTTGTGAAAACTAGATCATCAAAAGTGTATAAATAAGCTAAGTATGCACCTACAAATCTCCTATTGCAAAAAACTAATTTTATTAAAACCAACTTTACAAAAGTCTTATGAATAAATCAATTGATCTACGAATTAAGTTATAACCTTCTTGTAAAAAATAAATCCTCAAAAAAGTATAAATAAGCTCACTTTGCACACAGAATAATCTACTATTTTCTATGCAAAAACTAATTTCGTTAAAACCAACTTTACAAAAGTCTTATGAATAAATCAATTGATCTACGAATTAAGTTATAACCTTCTTGTAAAAAATAAATCCTCAAAAATGTATAAATAAGCTCACTTTGCACATTAGTATAATCTACTATTTTCTATGCAAAAACTAATTTCGTTAAAACCAACTTTACAAAAGTCTTATAAATAAATCAATTGACCTGAAAGCCAAGTTACAACTACATCTCCACGTGAAAAATGAATCGCCAAAAGTGAATAAGTAAACGAGACGCTACACCCGTGCAACGACGAAGTCAATTAAGCCGGCGAAGCCAATCCGTCATCGTAAAAACTCCATACCCTCAGCGAAGAAATATTTTGACCACACGCGAATAGCCGGATCGTGGGCGAGTCATCAAGCTCTCAAAAGCCCGCGTTACAGTCTAATAACCGTTAAGCATTAGCCGGCGGTCGGACGGGCGCTCGGGCGCGCGCGCCCGGATAAATCATCGCACCCGCGCCGCCCGCGTTTTGTCACGCGCGCGCACGCCTCGGCCAGGCCGCTTGGCGCGTGGGTGTCGCCGCCGACCGTTTAAGACGCCCGTCAACTCGGCCGTGCGAAATTATCGCGCGTAACGTCAGCCCGCAATTTCGCCACGCGAACCCGACCGCCCGGCCGAGACGCCTTGGCTGCAGCGCCTTTTGTCGACGGAGCTTTATGAAGGAGATCTGCATAAACAAATCTACGACGGTTTCTTCTTTTTCTCTCCTTTTTCTTTCTCTTTCTCTTGTTCCGTGGCTCGCGTAACACACGGATTAAATGGAGAAGCGCGTGATATTAGGATAATGTGTATTTTTTGGCTCACGAGCGAGCCAGTTTAGTTCGCGCGAACGAGATGGACAATGACTTTTATTTTTAAACCGAAAGTTAATTTGAGGCGCTCGTATATTTCAGACGATTTAGATCCAAAGGGTCATAAAAAAATCCAAGTTCTTTTTTTGTTCCTTCGATGCTAATGTTGGGTGCATTTGAAGAAAAATTTTTTTTTTCGGCGCCGATAAAATTTTCGTCGCGTTTTTTTTTCTCTCTGAAAGTGTGTGTTCTATAAAGTATTTTCCGCGATAAGTCAAAAAGTATAATGAACCGATGTCGTTGAAAATATTATCCGTAATTCTCGCCACTTCCAATGTAATTTTGTTACCAACCCCTCGTGGATTTTTGTGGAAATAGACTAATTACAAGATTCGATGAAAAAAAATCAATGTATTTTTTTCAAAGCACAACTAAAATTTTAGCTTTCTTAAAATTTTTACTGAATTTTGATACCAACGGTAGCTTCGGATCTTAAGAAAAAATTTTAAATAGTAGAGCCATTAGTCTATATTGTGAAAAAACGAACAGACATTTATTTACAATTCGTACCTTAATTACAAATACTTATAAAATGATAAGACTGTGCGAATCAACTTTTTTTTCGGTTTTTGTACAGGATTTTTCTGTTTTTTTCTTTTTTGTACATTTTTTTTATACAAAGAAGTTGTTGCTTGATTAATTTTTTTTTCACAGTTTCGATCGAGTAGGTTTCAATCGATCTAACGAGCTTTCGCGGCAAACTGTTAATTTCCTTTATGCGCGAGTAAATCAAGTCGAGCTTTTTTTAGTTGAATTTTACGACTTTTGTTTACGTTACTTACAATACACCTTCGTATCGTTTTACATTTATAACTCCGTTATTCATTGTACAGAGAGTTTGATGGGTTTTCTGATTACAAAAATCTGTATTGTACTACTTTAAAAAACAGCGCATAAAAGGAAAGAACCCGATCCGTGAATCACATTTTTCCTTCAAATTTCAAAGACATCAGATTCTAGCACGCTATCTAAATTTAAAATCATCGGTACAGTTTAATGAAGCTTTCTTCCTCGCAAACATTTTTAAATCAATTTTTTAAATGTAAAACGCACTCCACTTTGATGAAATCTGCAGCAAACGAACCAACGTAATCTCGAAAAAAAAAGACCTCCATCGCAGATCGTGAGCGATTTCTTCGAGCAAGGAGGAGGATAACAAAAAAAAAACGCTAGAGAAAAATCAGTCACGGATCGTAATCGTACCACTTAAAAATCGCTCACCCGGCAATTTTACGCGCGCCGCGGTAACGATACGCGTGCCCTTAACGAGCCATCTGCGATCCTTCGCCTCGCTCTGAGATTTTTAATGTACCGTTTATTTGCATAATTTTCCTCTCGCGTTTTGCGGACCTTTTTATCCCATTGCCGGGGGATGAAGAGATTACGCTTCGTCGTTAAAGTTTTATTGGTTGCGAAACTGGCGCGGAATTACGCCGGCGCGTGTGTTGTACGCCTTGCGCGCATACATTGTTGGATTGCCGCCGATGTTCTGCTGATAACTTCGGCGATGTGATTTTAATTGCGGAGCTTTATTTGGCGCTTTTGGTCGTTTAAAATACATTCTGCCTATAGTGAGACGCGATAATTGCCGCTTCGAAAATTCGATATACATTGTATCGGGTAAATGATGCTTTATGGTCATATCGAGTTATTAGCATGTGAAACTTAATGTATGCGTTTCGATAAACTGTTTAGCTTGTAGTTAGATTTAAAAAAAAAATTATGCAAAAATGAGACAAATGAATGCAAGCTACATTTTAGGCTACTTGCAAGTATTTTCAGTTTGATTGAATGAGATCAATTGCACTAATGTTTAATAGTCTAATTGCGTTTTATACAAAATAGCCAAATAAATTAAGTCAGTTAGAAATGATTTGACGTGATCATTCGTGTCATGTAAGTACATGACAAGTCGCCGGCTATACTGCCTAATAAACGAATGTGCAAGTTGTCACAAGATGTGAAATGAAAAAAGTATATCAAAATTAATCTAAAATACATAAAAAATATATATAAAGTAAATGTATTAGATTTACAATCTACAGCTAAAAAAGGCTAATATCCACTACAACATTAATTGATAAATATCGGATTAGGCATCCGATCGTCAAAGGTTTAAATTATTTAATAAATAAGTAATGAAATAATATATAATAAAATAGAAATTATGAGAAAAGAAATTATAAAAAGAATAAACGTTAAGATGAGGTCAGAAGAATTCGAAGCATTAGTATGTTTTTTGTTTGTAATTGATTTATTTTTCATTTTCATGAGAATTTTATATTTTTTGGGAAAAACGCCTTTGAACATGATGATGCGAGCGCGTTGAAGCATTTTTCGCTGAGTTCTTTGGTCGATGTACGGTAAAGGGTCTTTTGGACGAGGTGACGGCATGTTCTGATAAGAAGATAGTAGAGATCGATTAGTACGAGGTGAATTAAATTTATTGATCAGCGTTTGATTAGTATTTAGTTTCATAGGGAGATGTTTCTTATGGAGAGGCTGTAGACGGGGATTAAGAAATTGTTGGGATCTTGTGCTAGACATTTTGAGATGTTGCTGTTAGGTCCTCTCTCGGAAGAATGATTTTCACCATATGAATCGGCTCCTTATATACCCCCCCCAATGTGACCCCACCCACGATTGTCATTGGCTTATCCAATCAACCTTTGAACCCCACCCATCTCTGACTATCCAATGACAGCACTGCGATAATTAACATTACATTATGTATTAACGTGACATTACTCTTATACATTTATCAATTGCTGATTATGTCTTTTTCTTATTAGTTTCTTTTCAAATGTTTCAAGCCTTTCTGTAAAATTAATTACATTTACTAATTACTTCGGCATCTCAAATTAACCCATTTGTAATTATCAGATGAATTAATTTAATTGATTGTGTTCTGAATCGTATATACTACAGTCAATAAAATGACCCCACCCACGTTTGTCATTGGCTGTTGCCCCATTTAAACCCCATCCACCTTGAATTACCCAAAAAAAATTTAAATCCTATTCATTTGGGATTATCCACTGAAAGTGCTGCGATTATTAACATTATATTATGTATTAACGTGACAATTTACACGGTTATATAGTTATCAGTTACTGATTATTTCTTTTTTCTTATTAATTTAAAATGACTCTCCACACATGAAAAGCATAGTTCTATTAATTTAAATAGAAGAATTACCCTGAACAAACTCATTTTTCAAGTGACTGAATTTAAAAAATTATTTAAAAAAAAAAGGCCAAACTAGAGCGAACAATCGAAAAATGTTTAGAAACAGCGTGTGGCCTTGAAGTCATAGTCGGTCGACGCCACCTCGACGGGGGAGTAACCGCTGGCCAAATAAGAGCAAAGAGGCCGGGCAAGCGTCGCGCGCGCGCTCCTCGTCCAGACGAGCGCAATAAATAAGGGCCTTCCGTCTTCCAGGCGAATTTGACGGTGCGCTCCCTTTTTTTCTCTTACGGACCCGACGAGGAGAGAAGGCGCGCATTGAAAGCGCCTCTCCTCCCTCCGCGCTTCCTCGCTTACTCTTTTTACCCCGACGAAACGGGCTGCGCACTTTTTGACAGTCGCGGGAGGCGACGCGGTGCACGTTGCTCGCACATCTTCCCTCGTGCCTCGCAATTATTTTTATTTTCGAGACGTCTGCCTTAAAGAAATCGCGCGCGAAGTCTCGATCGAGCTTGCAATTACTTACGCAATTTAATTGCGGTCGTCCAATCGAATTTTATTAATTTCGGCTTCTTACGAGTCTTGTACTTGGAGATTTTGATGATGGTGAGCGTCTTAAGGTAGTTATTTATTTATTCGTTTATTTGTGGGTATTAAATCCTTGGAATGTCCTTTTTGGAGGAGAAAAGTGCAAAATGTGTGAGCGCAGAAATAAAGACATCAGGAATCACTCGATCTAATTGCATTTTTAAATTTTACTGTGTGGTTAATATTTGAGCTTGTTTTTAGCACAAAATAAGGTAAAAAAGTAGTTTTGTTAATGAAACTCTCTTCTTTTAACTACAGACTTTTGTTTAATTTAGGATTTAACGTTCGATCTGTGTTTCAATAAATCATTGGAATCAGGATAATAAATTATTTTATGAAATTATGCGAAATTTTGTCAATATATAAACAATCGTGATAATAATAAAACGAAGGTAGTTTGAATTAAAAAAAAGTGATATTTCTTTAATTCATTTTTACATTAAACCTTATAATCAAAAATAATAAAATAAATAAGTCATTTATTATCTTTAACACTATACTATGTAGATATTAGAAACTGCGTTAAATTATTGCAACAACACTTGCATAGGAAATTCTTTATTAATCCATGTTTTATATTATATTTATATGTATAAATTTATTTATTTATTTTGTCCTTATGCTCATCTGATCTTTTTAGTTTTAACTAATTTTAGTCTGCATTGTACCAACCCGTCTAAGTGCGCCTACACCTGATGACTGCCTAGGATTTACCAAGTTAAGTTCTTGGTTTATCAAACGACCAAAACAATAAATAATAGAGTTTGGCTATTTAAGGAGGACCTTTCGTTGTCTAGTGAATTCTCAGCCTTCCCTTTAGTCTCGACGCGAGTCGCAAGTCTCGCGTCTGGCTCTTCATCGTGCCATTGTTTCGCGGCTTGGCTTTTTGGCCAAAGAAGTGTCGCCGACGTAGCGCGAAAGCTGACGTTTCTTTGCGCCCGTAAGAAAATGTTTAGTCTGTGCTTTGGGACGCGCGCGTGGGATTTCGCGATGACATCGGCGCACAAAAGTGCTCCTTCATCGTCCGCCGCTCACGTTTGTAGTCTCATTAATTTCTTTTTTTTTTTTTTTTTGTGTGTGTGTGTCGCGAAGGATTTTCTACGCGAGCTCCTTTTAACTTTTTTTTCTGTATTCTTCCGACGAATCTTATTGTTTTCTTTATGTAGGCTATGCGCCGAAAATAGGATCCGCGCCTCGACGCGTAACTTTAAAGTGTCCGTTGTTTGTCGGATTAAACGTGCAATTTAGTTTTCGGTTTGTTTATAATTTCGTTCCGTCTGCAGGCGAAGAAGCCAAATGATACTTTATAATAAGAATCGCTGTCGTTTGAAAGAAAATGAAGATATTAGGCTTGTAACAAATTTGTATCTTTTTTTAGAAGCAAATTTAATTGACGATTTGAACTGATTTTTTTTCTATAAGATCCATTTTCGTGCAAAATATTAGTAATTGCCTAATATTTTGGACAAAAAGTGTCAACAATAACCTTTTATGTAATTTTTTACTAATAATCAATTTTTACTAATCAATATTTACTAATAATCAATCGAAATTAAATAAAAAAAACAGTCAACGATCAACTCTTCAAACTGAAAAGGCGCGAATTTTGAATTAGCCAAAACAAAAGTCATTAATAAGTCATTTTTTACAGCGACATGTGGAGAAAACGAAGTGAGTAATAAACCAATCCGCCGCGACAAATCATCTCATTACTCCCACTGGTCTTAAATTAATATGAAATTATAATTAAAAGAAACTCTGTAAAATAAACTGCAATGGAAAAAAGAATTACCAATTTCAATTAAGCAACGAATCGATACAGCAAACAAATCGAACGCGTAAATACGAAGAAGCGAAATTAATTAAAAAAAAACGTTCAACGATCAACTCTTCAAACTGAAAAGGCGCGAATTTTGAATTAGCCAAAACAAAAGTCATTAATAAGTCATTTTTTAAAGCGACATGTGGAGAAATCGAAGTGAGTAATAAACCAATCCGTCGCGACAGCGTACGAGAATCTCCATCAAGTCGCAAATCATTTCATTACTCCCACTCGTTCGTGAAGTGGCATCGCTTAGTCGGGAGACAAATGCGGCCGGCAGAAGCGGCGAAACAAAAGTAATCAGTCATAAATCTCGGAGAAAGGAGGGGGCGAGAGAAAAGTGAGACGAAGTGAGAGGGAGTCCGCGAAGACAAACGGACAACGTCGTCGCCTTCTCCGTCTCTGCCTCGTCAATATGAATATCGCGCCTCTCCTCGGGCCGCGCGTAGGTGTGTAAGTCGCGCGAGTGACGCCGAACACGTGTTCCATTGTGTCGTTTGCCGGAGCCCACCCACACTGCCGGCCACTCGCCCTTTCTCTCTCTCTCTCCCTCTAAAGAGAAATGCAGCTATCTCCATCCCTCTCGCTCGCAAGCGAGCCGTGGCGCCGGAATAGAAGCTCTTCTAGCGCCTCGTGCCTCCTCGTGAGCTTCGTTTTCGAGTTAGAGGCACTTCAAAGCCGTACATCATCGTCGCTATTATTATGCTTTTGCCAACGCCACCCCCGTGGACAATCTCGAAAACGACGGCACTGGTCCGAGCGAGCTCTCTCTGTTTCCATTTAGTGTCGTCTTTGTTTTCTCGAGGGAGTCTATTTGGACCGTTGCGCGCGTGCATTTAATTTTACGAGAGAGCCTTTCGTTTGTTCTCACCGCTATTTTGACGGAAAATTGCGGTGATGGATTCGGCGGGCATTAACTTAATCGCTCGGCTTGTTTATTACTTATTTAGCTCGTTCGTGCCGGTTTAGCTTTGTTTCTTTTTTTTTTTTTATTCACACACGGAGAGAAATGTTGTAGTAAAAATTAGTATGTTCCGTAGGAACAGTGAGAATATACTCAACTTATAAAAATTGTATTATAAAAAAATACCAAAAATTCCTATGTACATTTCCTATGCAATTTCTCCTGTATGAATTGAATAGCAGAATGTTTGCTATTAGGAACATTTAGTATGTTTTATAGTAAAAATCGTCATAGGTCGAGTATGTTCCATTGTTCCTACGGAATATAGTAATTTTTACTATAACATTTCTCTCCGTGCACTGTAGAAAAACTTGACAAATAAAAAATGTCACTAAAAAGAATAGTAAAATTTGCTAAAGTTGTTGTAAAATGTACTGTAAGTTCATCGAACTTTACTGTAAGTCTACACTGTAAAAAAGCTTTGCGTGCAATTTTAATGCAAATGCTGGAAGTAAATTTTATCGGCGGACATGAACTTTATCGAATTTACATTTTTACATTAATTTTAATGTAAATTAAATTAAATTTAATGTAAGTTTGGTAAAGTTCATGTATGATAAAATTTGCTTCCAGCATTTGCATGAAAATTCATGCAAAGTTTTTTTATAGAAATTTCATATTAATTCTCGTTTTTTCGAGTGCCAACGTTTAGTTAAACGTTACAGTGCACTTCCTGGAGAGGCTGTGAAAAATAAACTTTGTTAGTGCCAAAAAAATGTCGGCACTTGACAGATAAGAATTATTGTGACTGAAATTTGCACTCTCTAAAGATGAGTAGGTATAATTTATAAATTTCATGTCAGAATAAATGAATATTCATGTGTCATAAGTTACAAATCGTTTACTTATTTAATAAGTAGATGTCATTTCTTTTTCCTCAAAAAAAAGATTGTGAAATATTGAGCATCATTTTAAGAAACAATTTGATTGATTAATGATTAATAAATATCTGATTTAATGGCACTAATTTCAAGCTTTCAATGCGAATGCAAATTTTTTTTAAAAAGTTTGATTACGAAGGTCAATTTAGATATTCTTTTATATAGTATATTATATTAAACAAAAAAGCGTATAATTTAAATTTAAAAAAAAAATCATTGGATTTAATATTAATAAAACACAAGATAAGATGCATACATCTGATTGGTACACGTCAGGAAAGTATTTTACGGTCGGCATTGCGAATATTCGTAAGAGGCACCGCTGAAAATCAGACAATAAAGTAGCAAAGCTTAAATTCTTCGCTTAACATTTTACTCGCATCGCATGACGTTTCCTCAAGCCTCTGCCACTGTCTGCCTCCGTGCACTAGTCACTTTCTCTCGCGATCTTGTTTCTCTCTCTTGTTGTCCGATGTGGCGTGTTATACCGTATGAGAGGAGCGTCTCGTGTCCAGATTCGCCTCCGCGCTCTTTCCCTCTCGCGACATTCTCCGCGATTATTAATAAGGCCGCTATTTTCGTCACTGACACTCAAACTGGCCCTCACTTATCTCCTGCAATTAAATTTGCGATTCGTCACGCTCACTCCTGCGTCGGCTGCTTAAAATTGCCCCTACACTCTTTTACATCCCTCGACTGCTAATAAAAAGGACTTTTATATCGATCGCGTGATCGAGAGTATTAAAAAGTTTAGTCGAACTTAAAGAAACAGATTTTTTTTAAAAGAATGCCTTGATCAAGTACTATTTTCAATATTTCATAAATGTGAATAAATGTAATTCAACAAAAAATTGTCCCTAATTTGTTACACCCATCGATTGCAAAAAAAGGACTTTTATATCGATCGCGTATGATCGAGAGTATTAAAAAGCAAGAAACAGAATTTGATTTTAAGAAGAAAGCCTTGATGAACTACTATTTTCATATTTTTTTTACACGTGAATAAATGTAATTCGCTTTAAATAAGTGATTATTCACTTTTTCACGAAGAATAAATATAATTCGCTTTAGATAAGAACTATTCACGTACCCACGTAAAATAAATTAAATTCACTGTAAATAAAAGACTATTCATTTTTCTACAAAACTCTTAGGTTCCTATAGAATTTTTTTGTCGACTCTGTACGTAAATTTATAATAGTATATAATTATTAAAATATACAAAAATCTGGCAGTCTGTAAAAAAAATTAATAAAGGTCGTTGTAAAATTTATACTAATTTAAATTACATCCATTATTTTCAATAAATCTATCAGTTCAGAATTACAGTATGCAAATCAAGTGAAATCTATACTAAGTGTGCACGAAGAAATGAAGAAATAGTTCCTAAACTCTCTCAGGTCAAATTTAAAAAAAAAATCAGTAGCACCTTACTGTTCGCCTAAGAACATAAATTACAATAGCAACGATAATACCGAAAATTCTGGATCAATTGCGGTCATTATTTTCAGTACAAACACCTCGCCCAAAACGAGATATCATTCCCAGCGACTACGAAAAAATGTTGTACAATTGTGATTCCCAATATTTTTCTTAAACGATGCCGTTGAATTAATCGCTCGTATCGAATGACACCTGCTTTTATACGAAAAAAAAAACTCCGATCGAGGCGCGTAGGCGTCGAGCAACAATCACCGTCTCGTATACACTCCCGGAGATATTTTGATACTTCTATCGTATCGCCGCGCCTGATCCCACGATCTTTTTTCCAAGGCGCGATTAAGGAGACAAGAAAACGCTTTCCCCGTTCTTCGCGTGTGAATTGTCGTTCTAGAGGAGGTGTTAGATATGCCGTTGCCTCGCGGACTTTGATTGAGGCGAATTAGAAAGCGAGTGTTAGCGATACCTCTCGTGGCCGTGCGCCTCGTTCGATCATTGTGATCGAGCGCTTTGTTGACACAAAGAGTCTTATCGGCTGAAAAAACGCCTGGACGATGTTTGTAATTGCGCGAGGCTGTTTCCGTTGGCTAATGCGCGAGAAAAAATTGATTAACTTCGTCGTGAAAAAAAAATGTAAAAGATTTATACTATTCTTATAATACTTGTTTTATAAAAAAAATGAACATATAAAGTTTTATAAATTCTTTATTTATATTTTTTTGGTTATCAGTTTTATAAAACTTTATATTAAAATGTATGACTATTTTAAGAAAATAATAACGGGTTTTATACTTTAAAAATTTAGCAAAAAAAATATTTAATAGAGAATTTATTAAACTTTATATGTACATTTTTTTATAAAACAAGTTTAATAAGAATTGTATAAATATTTTACAATTTTTTTTTCACCTGGGAAGTGACGCGTTTTGCGCCCAAGAGGTGAAATTGGAATTGGATTGCAAAAGATGTCGCTATCTCGGTTGATTTAAAGGGAAATTGATAGAAGTGCGTGAAACGTTTATCTTCTCTGGAATCCTTTTTTTTTTTGTCTGGGTATACAAAGCTCGGCTCTTAATTGAATAAAATTTTTACGCTGACAATTATTTATCTTGCATCATTAACGAGTTTCATCATAACTTTTGAAAGTAACATAAATTTCGTAATCTTATAGAAGCACTGACAGAAACGGTAATGCATCTTGTCTTCAAACACGTTTCCTAGGAAAATCGTAAACCACCTTGCCAATAACCCTGCTGGAAGACATGATTACTTTTAGCTACTTTTTAGGTAAGTCTGAAGTTTTTCTCCTTCTTCAATAAACTAATTAAACTGTCTAAACTCATTTCTTCTTGCTTGCTGTGTACATTAAAATTTTTTTTAACAAGTTCCTACAAATCTGATGTGTCCACTTTAAATTTTTTTAAGCGCTCACTTCTTTAAACGAAATCTTACAAAACGAAGTGCAATTTCGATTTTTAATTGTACACGAAGAGTCAAGCTTTCTAATTTGAATAGGAGGTACACGCGCAAGGCGCATCGCGTTTTACGGGCGTACAATGGAAATTCGAAAAGTGAGTCCTTAATTAAGAATGAAAAAGTACAGGAAAACAATAAATGACGTACAATCCGAAGCTATTAACTCGGTGTCCCTCGCACTAAAAAAATTTACGGCGATACCACAAAATGCATGCGCGACGCTCAATGGAATCCAGTTACCGCGGAAAGAATAATAGCGCCAATAAAGCGCTAGAAATTCCTTGACCGATCGAAACTATCGTTTCCCATGGGTTATACCTCCCCCCTCCTCCTCCTTCATCGGCGATAAATAACATTTTTGTCAACGGTAATTAAAATTCATAATTAATCCTCGCCCTCGGCCCGAAGAAGGATCATCGGCCGCGGCCAAATAAATAACGGCGGCGGGCGCACGAGCAAATCGGCAAAACGGCCACGTAACGCGCACCCCGGCCGTAAATTATATTCCAGCGCGCAATGAACAATGAGACGCTCGCGCCGAGAGCGGAGGAGTCGGCCTCTCTCTGTCTCTCTCTTTCTCTCTTTTTGCCGTGTCCAAGCTTTCCTCGGTATATCTTCCTCCGCTCGCGCGCCTATACGCGCTCAGACGATCGCCAGACAAGCCCGGGGATTTCGCATTCTTGTCGACAGAAGCTCCTTCTCTCCCTTTCTCTTCTTGTCTTTACGATTGTTGCTTTTAATTGCGCCGAGGCGACGCTTCGACGTTTTCTCCCGATGGCTTTGTAGATTCACTGCTTGCCGCTTGCGAGTTATGAGAGTCTGTGGAGAATTTTATGATGGATTTTTTTTTCAAAGCTAATCCACGGGGGATAGACATTTTTGCAGCGAGGTTTTCGCGGAGAAATTGCAGAAAAAAGTGAGGAAAATTCTGACGGCTTTTTTACCCTGTAAAAAAAAAATTAATTAATCGTTGCTCAACTTTATTTTCAATTGCTATTTTATTTACGCACCCTTATCGAAATGAAAATAACTGGATGATAAAATATTTATTCTCGTCTTATATACTTATGACTCGCGATTTATATTCTTGTCTTATCGAAATGAAAATATAAGTGAATGATTAAATATACTTATTCTCGTGTTTATTAGAATTTTTTTCTATAAATAATTTTCTAGGTGTAAAAAAAAAGGAAAGGCATTTTTTTTATTTTGTTGTATGGTACAGTTACATACGAAGTAATTATTATACTTACCTCTTTACGTTCTTTCCCTTGTATACAGTTTTTATTTTAGTTTATGGTAAACAGTTTAAGTTTACTTTCGGTATATTTATTATTTCATATTTGTACTTAAGGACTCTTTAAGTCCATTGAATTATAATTAAATAAATAAATAAATACTTTCATTCTTTTAAGACAATAAAACCTACTTTTCGGTTGTACTTTAAACTTAAATTTTATACCTATATTTTTTTAACAGGCCTTAAATTATCAGATTCAGAACTCGTTTGGATCGACTCAGTTTTGAGAAATCGATTTTAAAGGATATAAGTAATTGCAGGAAAGTAAAATTTCGAAGAAATACAGCATTTTATTTACACCAATCATTAAACGTGGAAAAGAAGACTTTGACCGATTTTAATGCATTTAAAGTAATCATTGTTTACAAAGCTTTTCGGTTACAAAAAGAGAGGTATTGACTGCAAATGATTTATAATCAGTTAAGTGGAGCATTCAGTAGCTGGTTCTTCAGACTCCTAAATATGCAGGTCGTGAGATGGCTTACATAAAAAAGGAACCGAGCAGCGTATACTGGTCATCAAGAGAGATTTCTCAGAGTTCACTTGGCAGTAAATGTACCAGGCAATATTTATGTTCGTTTAAAGCGAAATTATCTAATTATTTTCTACAGCTATACTGATCACGACTGATCATTAAATAGATAACTTTGTAGTCGATATAGTCAATTTTTTATTTATAAGAATCGCAATCTTTCAATTTGCAGTAAATGCAGTAATCCATTTGAAAATTACGATTAATTATTACGAATAAAAAATTATAAATTAATTGGAGTGTCCCAGAGGTACGTTATTTAAAATTAACAAATAACTCTTCGCTTAAACAATTCTTTCGCTCGTGCAGGCAGAGTATGAAAATTCGAATACAAAAACAAAAATCTACACGTTTTGATCTGCGATACATTGATTCTGTATACACTGTTATCAAAATTTGATGTTGACCTAAAAAATTTTTTTTTTAATTTTTCGATTGTACCTTACATATTTAAATTACGCGTTTGTTACAAGAGAATCATATAATTTGATTCTCGTTTTTACTCCACGTTATATCTCATTAAATATTCCTGGAATGCTCTGCAGTAAAGATACAATTCTTGCCATATGAATAACTTTGTCTTATACATGTAAATCAGCCGGAGTGAAATAGAGTGAAATTAAAGTTTGCTGGAGTCAAATTTCCACTTTAATATTATAGTGAAATTAACTCCTTTGATGGAGTAAATTAGAGTAATTTTTTTACTCTTAAAGCAATAGAATGAATTTAAATTTAGAGTCAAATTTGACTCCAATAGAGTCAACCGATTTAATGTGTACCTACACGCTAAAACAGTTGGAGTCAATAATCATCACTCTTAGTTTGTACAGTGAGAGAAAAATTTGTTAATTTTGAGCAAACATTGATTTCGAAAGTACTTATTAAATATTTTATTGAGTTAAAAAATTATTTATTTAAAACTACTAAATTTATTTACAAACAAATAAATTCATTTAGATTCAATGAAATATTTAATAAGTACTATTCAAGCAAATCGTTTTCTTAAAATTCACAATTTTTTTTTTCAGTATAGTGAAACACGCGTAGACAAAAAATCACTCTATTTTACTCCACCAAAGGAGTTAGTTTCACTGCAGCATTAGAGTGAAATTTTTACTCCAACAGATTTAGCGTATATACACGCTATTTTTTATTTTGAGTGTGGTGCTCTATTACAAAGCGGTTATTATTTTCACGTAAACAATAATAAATAAATAAATAAATAAATAAATAAAGGTACTCTAAAAAAGTCGACGAACAAAGTAAATGGAAAGCCCATAAAATTTACAGGCACCACTCGCGTGTTCCCACGGCGCGGGGCATACCTCTCGCCTCGAAATTCAGCAGCTGCCCAGTTAAATATCGTTACTCCCTGCTTTACGTCGCGGAAGATGTTACGCACCTCGTCGTTTCCCTCATCCTGCTTTCTCTCTCTCTTTCTCCCTCCCATTATTCTTCGTTCCTCCTCCCACGAGCTCCTCCTTTCCACCGTCAGCGCGCGACAATAATTCCGTAACACGGGCCCATCTCCGCTAAATATACACGCGAGCGAAGCGGCGAGCCTGGCCCGATGACGGCAATATTACAGCGAGTTATGATTAACACGGTGGACAGTGCGCGCCGGCAATTAGCGCTCGTTTTCGTTCGCCCGAGTGACGGCCTCGCAGCCGGGACGGTGGCAGAGCGCGTCCCTTTGTTCCGAGCCGACCGCTTCGCGACAAATAGCTCGGCAGTTTAATAAAGATTAGCTCGTTCAAATTAATTACCCTTTTAATTTTCAGCGAAAATTGGATTTGATGTACACGGCGTTTATTGACCGCTGCGCGGAAACATCGAACTTTTTGCGGGGAGTGATTTAGTGAAGGACCTGCATTATGCTTTTTTTTTCTTAAACGCGAATTAAAGTTTTTTTTTTTGATTAAATAAGACGTTGACGAAGTTAACAAAGATTAAACGTACGCTAGAATTTTATTGTTCCCCTTTAATTAATGACTTCTTTAATTGTCAGCGAAAAATAAATTTATTGACCGCAGCGCGAGAACATCGCACTTTTTGCAGGGAGTGATTTATTGAAGGATCTGGATTATTCTTTTTTTTTAACGCGAATTAAATTTTTTTTTTATTAAATAAGACGTTAACGAAGTTACGAAAGATTAAACGTACGCTAGAATCTTATTATTCTGACCTTCAGTTTTGTTTTCAGTAATTTTTATATAAATTTCATTTTTGACTACTTATAATTTTGTGCTTTCTTGCATTCTTTACTTATTTGTTGTGCAAGACTTTGCCTTTTTTTAGTGAAAATGCTATCAAATTAATGAAATACTTAACAGTTTAATACATTTAATGAGTAATAGTAAGAAGAATTTTTCTTCGAGTATACTTTTGAATTTATCATTTTTTTTATTCTAATAAAATATTTTTGTATCTTTAATACCAATTAATTGCTTGTTACGTTGTAATTGCTCATTTCGATACAATTATTCATGTATTGAAATTATGCGCATTTGTCGCTAATAATCTCGATGTTGATGTGATATATTAAATAAATAAATTAAAAAAAATATTGCAACAATTAGCCAAGTTTAAGAAGCTTCCCTGAGGCGATGGTCATTTTGAATTCGCAAATAGATAGCTTTGAGTTCAAATCATCGTTCCTCTCTCGGATGCAAAAACAGACTCGCATATCTCATTCGTTACGCGAAGAAGTCATTTCCCTCTTGCATACTTAAACTTATGATGTTGTAACGCCGTTTCCACCAAAACATTTATCCGCGCATTTCTTTAACGTGTATTATCCTTTTACCTTTTCTTAAATTGCTTCTCTCCTACTCGCGGTGAATCTCAAACAAAATTCCTCAGCGTAGGAAATCAAATTCAATGGTTAATATTAGAACAATTGCGTAGGTATGCAATAAATGATTCAAGTGGACATAAATAATTTATTTTTTGAGATTGTCCTGTTTTTAGACAGTCTTGGGGGGAACATTTATTGAAAGTGAGATCCTGGCATGCAGGAGCTGCAAAAAGATAAAATAAAATATAATTGAACGAATAGAAACATTTTAAAATACACCGAGGTTAATCGTCGGAAACAATTATGTGTGCTTGTCTTAGATAAATTAAACCGTTGAAACACACGTTAAACGAAAATTACTACATTGTTGGGGTTTCTTGACAAGAGGCTGTCAACAAACTTGACAGACCTAGAAAGTTAAAAGTTTCTAAATAGCTAACAAAAAGTTAGTTAACTTACGTAAAGATACTTTTAAGAATAAATTCAATAATCTTTTATAATTATTATTAACGTTTAAATATTTCATTAAAAAATTTTATTTTTTTATAAATATTACGTTTTTGAAAAGCCTTATTCCAATATGTTTAAAAAATAAGTTAATTAAAAAATAAACGACTTGGATTTTGGGTCTACAATCTAACAAGTCGCTTCATTATTAACTTAATTGTATCTTCATACGTTCAAAAATTCTTAAAATAATTACATTTTAATTATAAATTTCTCTGCTACAATTTCATGAATTTCAGGAAACTATAGTGTCCTGCATCGTTTTATATACGCTTTTTTTCAAAACGATCATCATTCGTCCACACAATTTTTAAATAAAGAGAGGATAATAAGCAAATAAAATTTCTTTAATATCTCCGCGCTTAATGCACGCCTTAATACCCTTCTTCTTCATCGTATCGCCAAAACGACCTCAATTTATCTATAAAAAAAAAACTAAAATAAATAAAGATAAAAATAAATAAAATAACTATAATAAAACAACTAATAAATAAATACGTGCATAAGAAGGAAAAAAATGAAAAATAAATAAATAAATAAATACGTTCTTAAGAGGGAAAAAAAAGCTAAAATAAATGAAGTAAACGGCAATGCGCGACTTTGCTCGCGCCCCCATCTTTCGCTCGGCTTCTTCATCCGTCAGGCGCGTAAGGCGGACAGACAGCCACCCACTCGCGGTCATCGCGGCCAACACCGATAGCGTCACTCCGTGACGGACGTATGCACTCGCGTTGCCTCCGTCTCTCCTCGACGGCCTCGTCGCATCGCGCCGGCACCCGCGCCCATCACCTCCACCAGACGCTTTCCGCCCCCCGCGAATGCGACGCGCGTTAATTCGGCTTGGCCAAGCACCAGGGCCCACGCCTGTCTAATGTTACCTACTCGGATTGTCTTATTTTCGGTGTATCGTGTTCTATCGATGAATAGACTTTTACTCCGCGACGTGCGCTCGAATAAATTCGTGCGGGTCTAAGTGACACTTTAGACACCGAAAGACCTTAGTATATGCGGATTTAACTACAAAGCTTGGTCTTGATTGATTAATTGAGGAGTACGTTCTTGAAAGTTTTCAGTGAAAATTTTAGTGCATTTGAATTTTTTAGTATATTTGAGTATATTTGAATTTTTTGGTACGTTTGAATATATTTGAATTATTAGTATGTTTGAATATATTTGCGTACATTTGAATTTTTACAATATGTGAGTATATTTGAAAATTTTATTTGAATAAGTGAAGGAGTTTTCACTTCTGAAATTGGACTTTTGCACTTTTCAGATAGTGGAAATGGAGGTTCATTTTATACTCGGTGAATGATGACTAACAAATAAGTGCGTAAATAAAATGTAATTTTGTTACTAGGTTATTGAAATGTATAAAATAAAATAACTTCGTGAATCTGTCTAAAATTAAGATCATATTCGATATTTTTAATAAACGTACGTACAGTCAAATATTTCATTTGCATCAAATTTCGTTATGCATTAAATATCAAATTTAATTCGCATTTTTCTTAAAATATTAAATTCTGATAAAAAATTTGTAAATTTCATGCATTAATGCAACTTAAATCTACATTAAATTTATGATTATTATTAATAGTCATATATAAGTTTTTATTTAACAACAAACCTTCTTAATCCATGGGATTAAAAAGTATAGTTTAAATTATAATCATATTTTGATTGCTGATCTGTGTCAATTTTATTAAGTGAAATGCACTTCAATTAACTGAATATTACATTTACTCTCTTGATACGAATTTCACTTTTTCGTATTTACAGGAATGTGCAAACAAAATTAAACTCAAAAAACAGTATAATATTTCTATAAAAACAACTTTAATTAACATTAATGTAAAAGTAATCAATTTTGTTTTCTTACATATTTTTTCCTCGCAGATCAGTAAGAATAGCCAGTTTTATTTTCATTAATATTAATCACACTCACAATTTTTTTAACGAAGCACAATTATTCATTTAAAGTATTAGAATATATACATACCACGATCAATTTCATCGCAATAAACAATGCAAAATACAAAAATTATTTTTCAGCCTAGTGGGACGAAAGCCTCCCGTCGTCCAGTCGAAAAGGTCACGATTTCGGCTTCGCTAGAGCGAAAAACGGCATAAGCAACGTGGGAGGCTAAAAATTCTCTCGTGAAAAAAATTCGTAAAGAACGTTTGTCCATCTTATTTCACCTCCCTTGTCACGTAATATACTATATACACGCACATATTTATTTAGCGTTAAATATATCCTTCTTTAATTAATGAGCCCGATATCTGTTTGCATTAGATGTGGAGCATTCATAATTTTGCAGCTATGATAACAGCGCGAAATAAATTTGACGCGGCGACAGCTGCGCGGGCATCTCTAACTTGTTGCGCCGAACCACTTGTTGCACCTGACGCACCTGTCCACGTGCTCCACATACTGATGCCTCGCGATTGCGCAAGTCTGTTCTTCAAATAACGCGCGGCTCGCAGATAGCGCCGATCTATTTTCCAACCTCGTGCGACCGACCGATTCCGAATTTAATCCGCAGTCGGACGGCGGACTCGTACTTGAAGATATCAAGGGCCGGGAGACACGTCGGTGACTCTCCCGCGAAATTCGAACGTTGCGCGCGGGGGTGTCGGTCCCCTTCTATAGCCGCTGGCGTCCTTTTGGCCATCGGCGCGGGGGACCGGCGAATATTCTAATATTAAACTCGCCTTTGAAGTGGGACGCTTTCTCGAGTTTGCGGGTGAGCTTCCACTTTCAAAAGCTTCGGCGCGCCGTCTCTTTTGTCGCCCAAGAGACAAGCGCAGCTGATGCCACTTGGTCGTCTGATTAGCCGAGTCCTGAGTGCACTTTGTTACGTTCCTTTATTGAGTTGTTTATAGAACTTCATGTCGGAGGTCTGCTTTTCTACTGAATTCTCCACTTTAAAGAGTATTTGATCATTTGTAGATAAAAGAGAATTAAAGTGATTTAACTTGTCCATTTTAATTTAGATTTGCTTCTACTTTGTATAGGGAGAGAAAAGTCTTGTAATAATTGCTATACTATTTTGTAACGCAGGGTAAAATTTGTATAGTAAGTTTATTATAATATTGTATAGTAATTTTTGCATAAAATTGTATAGTAAAAATTGTAAAAATTACTATACTATTTTTTAGACTTGACAAATAAAAAAAATTTATATTAAAAAGTGTAATAAAATGTGCTAGACTTACAATAAATTTTACTGAAGTTACAGTAAATTTCACTACACTTTTTAGTAATTTTTTTTATTTTTCGAGTCTGGCCTTGCGTTAGAAAATAGTATAATAATTTTTACTATTTGTATTTTTAATAATACATTAAAATCAATTTGCAAAGGGCAAGTTACTCTTCCGAATTTATTTAAAATGTAGCAGCGTGTTTCTAGATTTATTAAAATTAGATAATAATGCAGACTAGTTATTTATAACATCTTGCAATATTATGTCGATATTTTTTCCACGATGTTTATAAA
Organism: Sycophila sp. Sp_5; assembly: GCA_018906775.1. NCBI lineage: Eukaryota > Metazoa > Arthropoda > Insecta > Hymenoptera > Eurytomidae > Sycophila > Sycophila sp. Sp_5. Next base: position 363,448 of record JACCID010000054.1, on the reverse strand, counting down.
AATATAAATTTTAGCGTAAAAAATCAATTTTATTAGTTCCTTTTAAATCAGAATGACATAAAAAATGAATTTTCTTTATTCTTTATTATCAAATTCTAAAAATTTGCAGGCTCACTTATACGAACGTAATTACATTCATTCGAATTTCACACGAACACACATATTTTTCTGATTACGATTAGCTTCTTAATTTCTGCTTTAAAAAAAAATGCAATGTCTCTATCCCACACAGACACATTAAAAAGATATGCGTGCACGAGGAAAACTCGAGAAACCAATTATATATTAAACAAACATTAAAAAACAAAATTCTCGCGTCAAACATCACGCGACTTAACGAACGTCGCTCGCAAAAAAAATAAAAATAAATAAATCCTTCGCCTACATAGAAAATCAATGAACTCGCAACGTCTCAACAATCGGAAGCGAACGGCACTGGAGGCATCGCTGAGGATTTAATTTAGCCGGGCGACTGCCGCCGCACTGGTTATAGTTCGACGTCGCGGGGACACATGACATACGACGGAGCTGCTATTAATCCGCTGCCGGCGCGTCCCCGGTTCTCACACTCGGCACGCGCTGGCCGGAAGTCGCGCCATATCGATCCACATCGCAATCTATCCGCCGGCCAGTTCCTGCTCCCCGCCAAAGGGGAGGAGGGGGGGAGCGACGTCACACACTTGAGCGAGCTGATAAGCCGTCGCGACGGCGCTAATCGTCCCGCCCGTGGTACGGGCCGCTGGAGGGGCAGGGACAGGTAAATTCGATAGATAATGACGCGGAGATAAATGGAATGGAGGCATCGCGATGGTCCTGTTGCACAATCGCGGCGACCGGACCCTAATACCGACACATACCGGTATACCGTTTTTACGAGGAGGCTGCCCGGTGGACTGTCCTCCCCTCCGCCGGTTTTACTGCCGACCTCGAGATACAGTCGGGCGATTAGCCTCACTAAATTTTCTACGAACGGAGGGCGAGGGGAGAGTCTATGCGCGATTGGCGCTCGAGATGAATCGTACGCCGGTGGCTGCGCTTTTAAAATAAAGCTGTAGAATCGTGGTTTAACGAGTTGATCGGCGTCCCTATTGACAAGTGAGATGGACGCGCGATAAAATGCTAATAAGCGAGGAAAACGCCGGGGGTAATTATCAGCGGGCACTCAGTAAGCATTAAATCACATTTCATGAAAATGTAATAAATCAGCGGAGGCTTGGAAATTTTAATTTTATTTTCCGTTTGGCGCGGGCACTTACTTAGCTTCTTGGGAGTCGTTTCTCTCCTTTGGCTTTTCGTTATACTTATTTTTTATTAGCATGAGCTTCAATGTTAATGCCTCATTTCAGCACTTGACATTCAATAATTTCTGCGATATTTATGTTTATGAACGATTTAAGATAAAGTGAATCTAATCATTTGGCATTGCACTTTTATTCGTTCGACGTGTAGCGATTTATCAATGCAGTGGTGATTAGGTAGATTAGGATAAAGCGTACTAAAAAAGAAATATATAGGATATGAACATTGTACGCATTTGTAGGAGCGAGCAAAAATTGTTATCAATAAATATTGAATTTGTTCTTGTGTAGATTAAAGATTATACGGGTGTAACGGCATTTTTTACGATTTATTATTATTGTACATTTTTTCTTGTTGCATAAGCGCTACAAGAAGAAGAGAACTGAATAATCGAAAAAATAAATTTGATCCTCGTTATTTTTCCGAGATTCTATAGTCCTATTCTAATATTTGTCAAACATATCATTCATATAAAATTCACTATAATTAACTATAAAATTAATTATGAGAGTTTCTACGCCTGTGGAAAAATTTTCTAAAGTGTTAAGAAAAAAATTTTAAGGTTCTCAAACACTAACAAAAAAACTATTTCTATCCAAGTGAATCTTCATTCAATCAATCTTAATACACGGTTTAGAATGTCTGTTCAATTCTAAACTATTATTTTTATGTTTCAAATTGAACTGACACAACATAAACATAATTTAATTTTATAAATTATGAAATTACAAAAATTTCACGTTTTATTTTGACTATTCCAGTGAACTACACAAATATTTAACAAAAAAGTGTAATTTAAATACACTCTTCCTATTAAAGAAAAAACAAGGAAGAGTCGCCCATATTACTCCTCCTTTAATTTTCTAAAAATCTAATCCGAGCTCCACGCTGAAACGGTTGGAGTGAAATTTCACTCATAGTTTATAGCGAAGCACTCGTAGAGTTAAATTTGATTCTATTGAAGTCAAATTTGTCTCCGCATGAATAGAGTGATTCAACTTCGTTCTAAAGTAGAGTACAATTCACTCTAACGCGAGAGTAACAAATTCAGTAACTCTATTTCACTTCATCAAGGGAGCGAATTTCACTAGAAAGTGGAATGAAAAATTGACTCCAACAGAGTTAATCGTCACTCTACTTCACTCCAGTTGATTTAGCGTGTACCGTTCAACATCGCGCTAAATCAGCCCATCGATATCACGACAGTGACGGACGCTATCGAACATTATTTTGAAATATAATTAACGCTCCGGTCGTCAGCAATGAGAGCCGCGGCCGCATCCCGTACGAGGAGAGAAAATCAATCGGTCCGGCCTTATAACGACGATGACCCTCATCGGCGACAGGTATAAATCCGTCCGATCGATTGATACCGATCGAGGAGGCGCTGCCGTACGATTAATAACGCACTGCACCAGGGTGGGTACATACGCGTACGTACATGTGTTCATAACGTGCGTATATGTACGCACATACCCGCGACACCGGAGCTATTAATCTATTTCGAGTGCGCTATCGCGAGATTAGCGCCGCCAGCGGATTACGATTGCGTTAACGACGTGGTAATGAGATTCGCGCTGCCCTCCCCGGTCAGAATCGCCATCTCCGGGGCTCCTCTTTTCTTTTTTTTTTGTCCCGTCGGACGAGCAGAAACTCGATGTCTTATCGAGAAAAAAAGGCGAGACTTTTTCCGGGACGGTAGGTTCGAGACAGTTATATAGGAAATCGGTAAGCAGCGACACGGGTGCAGAGCGTCCTTCCTTTTTTTTTTATCGTCGAGCCTTATCGGCGATAGTTGCTAACAAGCGATGTTTTGTGTTTTACCGTAGTGTTATACTAGTAGGGTTGGAGGACTTTTTCTGATAAGGTAATAAAGAGCTGGTAACTGCGATGTTTTAAAGCCGCGTCGATAAGAAATTAATTATATCGAATGTTTTGATTTGAATCAGTTAATAAAATCAAAGGCGAAGATTTTAGATTGATACATAGGTATAGTAGAATATTCGAGAGATTGCAAGACCTACCTAACATTGAAATTTTGAAATAATAACTTAGTATTTTCTTTAGATCATTACAAATTTTTAACGCAATATAAAGGACAATTTTAGATCGCCTGCTGCTTTATTATTTATATTTAACTTGCGCTTAATTAATTAATTCATTAATTATCTACTGTAAAAGGACTTAATATTAATGTAAATAAATGAATTAAGTAGATCCGTTGTTGTAACGGAAGTTTCTTTTGAAATATAAAGAACAATTTTTGTTTAGTTTTCTTAGCCTCTTACGGAGCCGTATAATTAATCGATAAATAATTTTAGTGCGCAGTAAGTGTCCGAAATGAAGGAAAGCCGAAAAAATTTATTCCCGAAACTAATGATTTCTAATTAATGTAGAAAAGCATCAAAAGGTTTTTATTGGCTTTTGATGAGGGGATTTATAGTCGTAGTGGGCATGATAATGGGATTCAAAGAAAATCGAGGCGTGCACGAAATTATGCGGCGGATACTAACGTTCTAGATCCTGATTCTTAATTTACTCTTACGACCTCCTCCGCATTTTTCTTAAGAGCCTTAATCCACCTCCACCTGTGGAGTCAGGTGTATCCTCGCCGGCGGACCAGTGGAATGTCGTAAAACCGAACTTTTATAGCGGCATTTTCGACGATGAGACCGATTACGAGGAACCCACCTGAATCGAAAATCACGTAAACGAAAGGAGAATAAAATGACGCACGGTGCAGTATAAAAAATGCTGCCAACTGCTATTGGCACTGGGTTTTATCATTTTAAAAGTACAATGCGAACGAGTTGCGTAACTTTCGTAATTTCGTTGTGATGAAACGGCGGAGGCTAAAAAAAGTGTTTATGTTTAATAATAAATAGGCAAGATTGCTCACGAAATACGAATATTCTTATAGATTTATTATATTATATAGGATTTATTTATTTTATATGGGAATTATGAAGAACTAAAGTAATTTTGTAGAAGATGATAAAGTATTTTTTTTTACGTGATCCACAAAAAAAGAACTATATTTTATTAAATTTTATCAACTTTTTCACATCACCTAAATTAAGTAATCTAATTCTACTGGGGCTGATATTTTATTATAATATGATTTATTTAAATTTAAATTAAATTTCACAATTTTATTTTTCTCTATTCAAATTTTAATATCACCTATATAAATATAAATATATGAAATTTCTAAAGCAATTTCAAAATTTTAATTCATTCCATTTTGAAATAAATGTCGCAGGATCTCATCAGGAACTCATTGATCATTTTGTACCATAGACAAACTATATGATTTTGAATCCAAAGGCCCAAAAAACCAGGCATGTAGGATGAAGAAATTATACACAAATATCTTTCAATAAAATTTCAAATTTATTACGAAGTTATTCAAATTTGCTGATAGAAAAGGGTAAAAATAAATCTCCAGGTAATAAAGCTGCGACAATGTCAAACTTTAATGATACCTGACAATTTATAATCAAGCGACTGTGTAGATGTAAGGGTAAACTGATCTGCTCATATACAAGTATTTTTGCATTTTAAATACACGCCTAAGTCTGATTTTTCACTTACTATTACCCGCGCATAATGTATGTAAACATTAAAAAAAAAAAAAATAATGAAAAATGGCATAACTAGCCAATCAGCTAAATAGTACGTTACGTCTAAACTGAACTAATCTAATTTTGTAAAAGCAAGTTACGCAAGACACCAATTTTCCCCGTTTCAAACACAATCAACGAAAGCCATATTCCCACAGTCCCACTAGCGACCCGCTACAAAAATACGCAATAATAAGTACTCGCGGCTCCTTCCGAGTCAACCGATACCCAACGCAGCCACCAAATAAAAAAAAATCCCCGCAGGAGTAATTTAATCGCCGTTTTTAAAATTCCGCAATCCAGCGCTCTTATCTAGATCGGCAGAAAAATTACAGCTAGCGGCGCGAAATCAATCGGGGCCTCCCCCTCCCCCTTCTAATTAACGAGGCTCGATCTCGTTCTCGCGCGGCCCGGGCCGCTTCAATTGTCACGCGGCCCCCGGTGGATTTCGGAGGAGATTTTAATTAATGATTCACGCCGCCGCGGCGGCCGTGTAAAAGGGAAGCGACTTATTAAGCAGCCGGAGATAAATTAGCGCCTCGTGGGGGCCGAGGAGGTGGAATTTTATTACACGTTGCTTCGCGAGAGGCGCATCCATCTTTGGCCCCCTTGTGTTCTTCGGATTTTCTCTTTATTTTTATATTTTTTTTTTTTTTTTGCGAAGACCAATTTCATGGACAACGGTAGATTATCGGTGGCCGAGTTGTCGCTGCTGCGGCGCGTTTGGCTCGGAAATTTTTTATTGCGCCGCTTCGCTTCCTGTACTTATTTTAGGACTGAGGATGGGTGGACACTTTGGGCAAGTGTGAAAAAAACTTGATCGGCGAGTTGGTTTCGCGCCTTCGGGTTTATTGGAAAAGCAGGCGTCGGAGAAGAGCATAATGACAATTATTTTAAACGCCGCTGATACAACGATGGTAATTACAGTAATTTCGCGGTGAACTGGTGTGCAAAAATTAGAAACGATTTTTGCGCATGCAAAAGTTTAATCTTGTTTAGTTCATCAGCTTTAATTTTGTCGTGCAATCAATGTGTCATCGTCGGCTTCTGTAAGTAATCTTTTTATTTTGACTTGTAAGCCTCTCATTGGGTAAAGTAACATAAACGTTTTTGACTTTAATAAATCTTCATTTAAGGGAAATTATAAGAATCTATTAAAAACGTGTACTGAATATACATAAAAATGAGTTGCATAATTCAATGCGCATCGAGAATATTTTTTAAGCGTTTATATTGCTTAGTCTTACTTTAGAAATTTACCAGGATAATTTACTTCTCGGAACTAGGAAACTTATTTTCCTCTGCTGAATTGCTTGTGTAAATTACTGTAATTGTAGATAAATAAATTAATAAATAAATAAAAAGTCTTCCTCGCTTTACTCTTTTCTGCAATATGTATCATAATGGATTTTATTAAGTTATAATTAATGGTAGAATTATCGAGTAATTAATGTAAAAAATGATTCTAGTAAAATTAAAACGTTTTTTTTTATTCTGTATTTCTGATCTTTACACTGCACTTAAAAATAAATTTGTTAATTTTAGGGAAATGATTTACTTCGATAGTACTTATTAAATATTTCTTTGAATCAAGTAATTATTTCATTAAAACTAAATGAATTTATTTGTTTCTAAATTTAGTTTATAAATTTAGTAGTTTTAAAAAAATAATTTTTTATTTCAATAAAATATTTAATAAGTACTATTGAAATAAATGTTTGCTCAAAATTAACATATTTCTCTTTCAGTGTACAAAATCGATCAATTACTGCATTTTAATAGAGACAGAAAGACGAAGAACTACACGTTCAAACCATATGGAACCATAGAAATTAAGAATATAATAGAACTTACTTCGCTTTTAAGTTCAATTCTTTAAGAGAGAAATGCCAAAAAAAAGATTTAAGATTACTTTATAAAAATAAAAAAAAAAAAGAAGACCATAATTAATAACTGCGCGCTTGAATAATTTGACAATAAGACGACCTTAAACAGGCCAGTCTCAAACAATTGCACTTTCTTATACTCCAAAGTGCTCATTACAAATCAGTTAAAGGCGATTTATCGAAGCATAGCGCCGTTAGTCAGAAATTTAACTGTAAAGCCCGCATTTACAAAGATTGCGAGTCTCTCTCTCTCTCTCTCTCTCGCCTCGCGCCCAACACCCACACAGTGTGCTGCATGCAACGGTGTCTCCTGCCTCTCTGAAATTTCGGCGCGCACGCACGATGACGTACGATAAAAAAATCTCATTTTCGCCGCGCGCACCTTGTGCCCGCGCCCCCCGTCGGACACGCCCGCTAAATTACGTTTTTCCCAAATCGTCCGGGGCGCCACGCCCACCACTCTCCCCGGGGGTGACGGTCGTTAAAGTTTCGTGCTCGCGTTTTTCTTCCTCCTCCGGCATCCCATCCTCCTGCGCGCGCACCTATCGCACCGCGATTCTTTCCTCCTCCGTCGTTGTCCCCCTTTTTTCGACTTTTAATTTGGAGTCGCGAGCGCCTTTATCGCCGCCCGTTGTTATTAAAATCATTCGGCCTCTACGCGCGAATAAATCACAGACGCGGAACTCGCGAGCCGCGACGACCCATAAATCATCGCCGGGGATTTTCTACCGTTGCTCGGGGGATTCGATTTTGCCGCGAAAAAAATATTCCCCCGGTCCTCCTTTTTCAAGGAAAGTTATTTGTCAAGCGGGTAATTGGAAAGATATTAATGATGTTTGCGCGTGGTGCCTTCCTCGTCCTCTCCTCCTGCGTCTTTTTCTTTTTTTCTCGCAGGTTTGTTTTAATAACGCTGGAATTATGGAAATTGTGCGCCTCGACGTGCGGACGCGTGAAACATTGCCGGTGAATGATAATCGGGGAGCGATTGTCGCGTCGGGGATTTATTGAGTTACGGCGATTAATTAGCCGCGGCTTATGACTTTCTGCGCAAATGATGATTCGGGGAGATTATTCATTACGAGCGTTTTAACGTGCCGCAGAAAAATAAACAGTTTGTTTATTTATTTTGGCTGATCCATCATTTTAATTGTTGCCTATTAATTAACCTCTCGGTACGATGTGATTACTGACGGCTATTATAATATTTTACATACGAAATTTCAATTCAATGCGTCTTGCAGTTCTCACGCGACGCTTATACCCAATTGATTTTTTTCGATAAAAGAAACATCCAGTTTCTTAGTGAATAAGACTGTGTTAATAAGCGGAAATATTTTCAATTAATAGGCCATATTTTTCTTGTACTGTATACAATGTAAATGATATAAAGTACTTTTTTAACTTAAATGAGCGATAGTCTTATTAAGTGAGAATTTTTTGTATGAAAAATAGTAGTTTTTAATACCTGAAATTTTAAAAATTGTTATTTTGAATACTATTTTTGAATAATTGTTATTTCGTACTAATTTCTCACTTGTCAAGACTATCACTCCTTTCCTAATCACAATAGCAATTTTTATTAAGTTTTCTCTCTCATTTTACTGCACCCACAACACTAAAAAACATAAACGAAACAAAAAAAGAAGAAGATGAAAAAAAAAAGAAGTAGTTTCTCAAATAAGAAATGAAAATCTGACGTGCATATGCATATGCTTAACTTGTTCTGCACTTATTGAACACTATCCAAAATAAGAATGAACGAAAAATCACAGTAACTCTCCCAGCCGTACAGCACCTACAGTACTAAAAAAAAAAGAAAAGAAACAAAAAAAAAAAAGAAGAAGAAGAAAATGAAGAAGAAGGAGCAGTTCCCCAAATAAGAAATGAAAATCTAAGGAAGCCGTCGAAAGTTAATCGAACCCCATCACGGCTAATCGAGCCCCCGACGCGTGCACTCGCGCGCGATCTTAGATAGCGCGCGGGTACGGCTCGAAACTCGATTTCTCCAGTCGGAAGCAGCGGCGCGGGCCAAAAGCCATTAAGATCGGCGGGGCTCGGCTCGCGCGGGTGTGCGCGCACGCGCACCTGTCCATTGTTCATTTCGTTAAAGGCATTAGCCCTCTCATTACTCTTAATTACGCCGGCGCTCGGCCCGATACGCTTCCTCTACCACCGACTCGCCGAATAATAAGCTCTGTTTGCCGTTTTGCTTATACTCTATTTACGTGTAAACGCGGCGTGGCCCAAGCGGCTCCGCGTTATTTATAGAGAGGGACTCGCCGCCTTCGCAGACCGAATCGCCGTGTAGACTACGCGCGGACGGGTCCAGCATCGAAGGCGGACTTAAATGTCCCGGAAAACGACGAGGGATAGACCGGTGGAGCTTTTTTTTCTTCTCGTTATACGTACTTGCGAATCCGCGTGTTTTCCTTGCTGATGCCGAATTTGACTTATTTACTTACACCGAGAGAAATGTTTTGGACAATTTGCTATCCAGTCTGGGAGCGCAGCCGCAAGCTGCGTTTGGTGAAAAAATTGTCGTTCGGTATTTTAAAATTTACAACACTGAGAGAAAGTTCAAGATAACGTATATTTCAATAGTACTTGTTAAATGTTTTATTGAGACAAGAAATTTATTTAGTTTTAATGAAATCGTTACTTGATTCAAAGAAACATTTAATAAGTACTATTGAAGTAAATCATTTTCCTAAAATTAACAAATTTACTTTCAGTGTAGAATTTTTGTTGTAGAATTGTAAATAGTAATATTTACTAAAATTTCTAACACATATCACAACAATTCTACACTGAAAGTAAATTTGTTAATTTTGGGAAAGTAAATTTGTTAATTCTAGTTTAGCGTATACGAACTGTTTGAGTTTCCAGTGAAGTGCATAATACTCTCAAATAATACAATAACAACAAACGAACCAACTGTGTTTAAATAAATTTACTGTCGACGTTTTGGTACTGAAAAGAGTAAAATCTTGAGAGCTTGTAACGTTAATGCGATTTTTGCATGCAAACGAGTCTTGCGCCGAGGACTAATTATTGAATTAATTAATTTATACTCAGTTCATAACCAATTAAATTTGAAATAATGTGGCAGTGAACACGGCGTTGACAAGACGTCGTCATCATTTAGAATGAACATCATATCCAGATTTCTTCTGGTCAAATGCGACTAATACTATGTAGCCGATATTACGAGCCTCTAATACACGCGCATTTAGTTTCTAATTAGTTGAAAGAGAATTTATTGAAATCGATCCCATAATTTTTAATATATAGTTAATAAAGTAGCCATTAGTCGACATGAACTCCGAATAAAATATTACGCACTTAAATGCACAAGAAGCAAAGGAAGATGAAAACATAAATTAACCGCGGGTATATCAATTTGATTTTATTGTTTAAAAGAAAAAATCCAGATCGCATCGGCTATTAGTATTCTATCGTCCGATGCAGATGTAATTTCTTGTTGAAAAATCAACAACGCTAAATTAAAGTTAGTCTAATAATCATTTATCTATCGACAGCCTAGATGAGAGCCTCGTATCATCCAATATATCAATGATATCGTTAAACCCGATAGAATTAACGGCGAGAAAAATGGAAGACGGCGACCTGCAGAAACATGACGGAAAGTCCCTGCGCTCCCCTCGCCGCACACAATCTCATCGGTGATCGGAGTTGAGGCGACCAATTAAACGGACGCCGGTGGGTATTAATTAAAAACGTCATTTGCGTATCGCGAAATCCCGATATTGTGAAACGGCACTTCGGTGGCCGGGCTCGTGTTGCGCGGAGACTGCCCCGCCACTCTCCGATCGCCCGCGGGATTATGCGAGCTCACAACACTTTTATAATGCAGCCCTTGCCTCGCTCGCCTCTGTCATTTCGAGCTCTTCAAAGAAAGGGTTTTTTTTATTGCGAGCCAAAATAACGGGCGACCGTTGTTCCGTCGAAATGCGGAGAGAGGACGCCGAGGGACTATTGAATGCTGCGAGAGGAACTAATTGTAAGTGCCGGTGGTGCTGTGAAAAAGATTTTTTACTTTTTTTTTAATAAAGCTTTTGAAAGATTATACATTTTTTATTGGTGCTGCTTTTTTTTAACTTTTGATTCGGACCTTTCAATTTGGTTGGAACTCGTTTTATTGGGATATTTGATTTCGCAATTTCGTCGTTAGCTACGTGAGCTCATTTGAATTGAGTAAAAATTAAAGAAATTAAATTGTAAGAGTAAAAATCTATTTTATGGAGAGGTTAAAGATTAAATTACCTTAAGATTTTTGACAATTTTTTTTTAAAGTAGAGTCAATTCTGCTCTTTGCGATTATTCGAGCCTTCTGATTGTTTTTGTTCCGTCAGTATTAACGTAATAGAATAAGCTTGATAGTTAATTTATAACTACTTTCCTAGAAGGTATATAATAGCAAATTTTACGCGAACATTTCTCTCAAGGTACAGTTAATGATTTTAATTTGCAGTTAATAAACTCTTTGCATAAGTACTTCGAAAGTCTGTTAATCTATAAAAGCAATCAAACTATAATCAATACTTCCATTAAGGATTTATTTCTTATAAGAAATAATTTTTAGTCCTTAGACCATCAATGATCCCTACTTGAAAGCTCATCATGCAACATTAATCCTGTAGCTTCTTTTTTCCTTGATTAATGAATTTTAGTTACCATTAGTTATATTATATATATGCAAATTAGTTTCATTTTGATTTTCTCCATCGAGCTTCATATCGTGTAATAATACACTCACAAAAATTTACTCGAACTGGTAGAAGAATCCACTAAATAACATTAGAAAAACTACTTATAACAGAATTAACCCGTGGATAAGCGGACCATCGTTTATAATTAATTTGTTAAAACTTGAACGATTTCTTGTTCAAATAAGTAGATTATTGTCTTGCAATAAATAGACTGTATGTTAAATTCTAAATTGATTCATTAACTATTAGTTTCCACTTAATACAAAAAGCAAAAAGAATTGCATAAATGAAGAAGTCTCTATAAATAAGCAAAAAAATATGAACAATTAACATATTTATGATAAAATTCATAGGATTCTATACTTTTAGTAAACTTATTAACAATTACACTGAAGCAAACGTATTCTTCAATTTAATAAATTCATTTTAAAATTAAGTAGGCAATGTTTAAGTGGAGTTGCCTGCTAAGATTTAGAATCGATCTTTGCGAGTGTAAAGTAGATAAATAAATAAAATGAAAATTGTTCATAGGATTCTATACTTCTAGTAAACTTATTAACAATTTCACTAAAGCAGACGCATCTAATAAATTCATTTTAAAATTAAGTAGATCATGTTTGAGTGGAGTAGTCTGCTAAGATTCAGAATCGATCTTTGCGAGTGTAAACTAAATAAACAAATAAAATGAAAACTGTTCGATTAAAACGAATGAAAACCGCAGAACAAACTTTTCCCCAGAATAACAGTATAGATCGCGGCGTAAAATCGTATAGCGTGATCCGGAGCCCGACGAACTTTTATAACGCTCATTCATTATGATTCACTCTCTTTCATCAGCGTGAGTCCCACCCCACCTGTGCAGCGCAGCGGGAAGGGCCCAGAGTGTGCCGACCACGCAACCTTAGCCCCGAGCGCCACGGCGCGTATGCAAAACACTTTGCGACTTAAAACGGGATATTTGCGCTTCCCCCCACGGTCCTCACGAAATTCGACGCCGTTTTTCTCCGGCGCGTCTCTGACCTACACTGCGCGCCGCCTTTGTCCTCGAATATACGATCGGACCGCACCGCGATCGCTCCGGGGAAAGTTTTGCACCGACGCTCGCTTATTATTTTCGAAAATTTTGCGCTCCCCCCTTCCTGGCGCTTTTTTCGCTCTCATTTCTGCTCGCTCGCTTCCCCTTTTGGATAATCCGGTTTTTATTGCCAGGCTGCTTATTGAAATTCGGAAATTTCGAAGATGCTAGACATTCGACGTTTGAGGCTTGCATCTGATTAGCATCTCGGCTGTATGCAAATCGCATTAGTCGTTATCGATTACGGTATTAGGCACGGATCGCTCGAAATTGTTATTCAAATTGTAGGAGAAACCGTTTTGACGTATAATCAGATGCTAGATGCTGATTATGGAAATTATTTCGTTTGTATTTTGTAGAGGCATACGCTGACTTTTCTCCACATTATAATAGTAGTCTATGCTACACGGAGAGAAAAATTTATTAATTTTAAGCAAACATTTATTTCAATAGTACTTGTTAAATGTTTTATTGAGTCAAGAAATTGTTTTTTTTTTTTGACATTACTAAATTTATTTAGAAACAAATAAATTCATTTAGTTTTAATGCAATCGTTGCTTGATTCAAAGAAATATTATCAAATTCTTTAATTTTCACATTTACTTTAACCAATATTTGATTCTAAATTTAATTTCAAATTTTCAATTTTTCTCTGTCTATATTCTTTCTAAGTTACATTTACTACATTTTAAAAATTTAAGCCGCCACTTCATTTATTGCGGAAACTCATTGGATGGCTTCCTTACCTTAGATCCAATTGAGCGCGAAATTCAAAAAATTTTACGACACACCCTTAAACTCTCGAAGAAAATAAAACAGCAACACAGCGCAAATAAAAATATACCGACGAAACACCTAAAACTCCGGTAAAAAAGACAAGAAAACAAGTAAAGGTAACAAAAGAGAAAAACAAGAAAATGGAGCGATCCCGAAAATCGCCTCCGATACGACAGCAGCGGAAGGCCCCGAGGGCATTAGCCAGCTACCGAAGTGCATAATGCATATACGCGCCCGCTCCTTCTTCTCTCATTTTCTCCGCTTTTTTTTTCGAGCGCAAAACAAAAAAGGAGGAGACGGCAGCGTCCAGAGGAGATAGAGAGAAGGGGGCGAACAGTGTCCGCAGAAAAAGGAAGAGAAAAAAAGTGCGCAGCCATCCATCCATCGCGAACTCTATTCTCTCCTTCGCGCTAATGATAGCGTGCGTAGCGCGGCGCACTTGTATATATATGTATGTATATATATATATATACATAGTGACCCCTGAAAACCGGCGGAGTGCGCATGCGCGCGGGCCCACGCGTGGATTACCATTATCAGCACCGGACAATGATACGTTGAGCACGCAATGCTTTTCTTCCCTTTTTTAATTGTTCTCTCAGTTTGGCAGCTGGGTAACTAAGGGTTATGGATGGCTCGTTCATCACGCGGACGATGCGCTCCAAAATGCGCTCGGGAATTAGAAATCCTTTGATAGGGCATAGATCTTCGTGTTTTGGTGATTTAGAGGGTGCAGTCCTGCGGGTCATCTGGAATTAAATTTAACCTTCGAACTTCGCGGCTTTCAGCGATTTCAGTCTTTCGTGTAATATGTGGCTTTGTAATATCCCACGTGAACAAAATTTATAATGGGTTTATAATCAATTGAACTTATAAACATTTTATAATAAATTTTTACAATGAAATGCCTTGTACACTGTTTTCAAAGAAAATACAATTATTAAATAATTTTTTATAACTATTAGGCTGCATGCATATGTAATCATTGCCGTACAAAACTGTTTCGTCGATCGCGATTTTAATATAAATCCGTTATAAATTTGTTTTCACAATGATGAGTAAAATTTAATGAAATAGTAATGAAATACATTTTGCTTAAAATATTAACTAAACATAGTTAAATAATATTTTCTCGTGCAGTGAGAAAATAATACTGATTTTTTTAATCAATATTTACTTAGCTAATTATAAGACATAATTTAAAGCGCCGAGTGAATTTTTCTTAAATATTAACAGTAAAAATTAATATTTTTTACTGTAAGCCTTTGAAGTCAATTTTACTAACAATTTTTCTCTGCATATCGTAGGATGTAGTTTGTAATCTCAATCTTGATTTTAAAATTGGTTTTCGCTTTGTAGTAATTACTTGACGTTTTTTATTACCATTGAATATAGATCTTTGAAGATGATGTCAACCTTCAAATTGAAAGAATTTAAGCACGTTATTAAAATATACAGATAACTATTAGATCTTCTTAATGAGAAATTTGGTTCAGCTGATGTATGCACATACTTAAATGACGCATAAATTAATTTACATATACATAGCGTGCACCAATTTATATAATCAGTCAAATTGTTATCCTTTTATGAGCGTTATTACTGCAAAGCAGTGTGATTTCTCTTAAAGTAATAAGAAGCGATTAATTATTGATTAAAGGAATTTAACCGCTTGCAATTATTTAAATAAAAATTAAAAATATTAATGAAGTATTGCTTATTAATAGCCCTTACGTTCTGGTGAAAGCTTGCAATTAATTAATTAATAGTGCCGGAGAAAAAAATTTGCATTCAAAATAAATCACTACAATATTTACTAAACTAAAGCAAAGACGTTGTCGTAAAATAAAAAAAACATACAACTATAACATACCGTAATATTGTTATACAGTTTCACTACATTTAGAGATAAATTTTTTTTTTAATTAAAGCATTTTTCTTTTAATTTTCATATCTGTCCTTACTTTAGCAACGACTGCAGTAATTTTTAATGCACGTTCACTTATTCATATTTAAAGGGATACAAGTTGTTCTTCAAAGAAGTTCAACTTTTATATCACAATCTTAAAAAAAAAATGATTTACATCAATCAATTGTTTATCTAAACGTCCAATTTAAACCATACATCTTTAAGGACGTCCTCCAGAAGTAGAGCCTACGAACAGTCTTGAGTGCTATCCACGCTGCCCACTCCCTCTTTATCTTCCTCAGTTTCTTGCGTACCTTCTCTCCGCTCCTTGTAATACACTCTCCTCGCACTTTTACCCCGGGGCGTCGAGCCCAGTGATTACCCATTGAGGGTGGAATTCATTACGCTGAAATCCTTCAGTCAGAGAGAGAGAGAGAGAGATTCAGGCTGTTGCTTCTCTGGACTGCGAGAAGAGAGGGAGGATGGACGCAACTCTCTGTGGCAAGAAAGCAACCGAAGAATGAGTCGGTAAATGAGAAAGGCCGAGCGAGAGAAAGCTAAAAATACGCAGCCCAGTAGAGCAAGGCTTGCGGGATAATTGAAGTTTTGGGGCAGAAGTAGGCGCAGGAATACGAGATGCAATTGGAGTGGACTGAAAAGTTGTCTTTACTTTAAATATGCCTCGATAGAGTATTCTTCAATTATATTCCAAATCCGAAATCTATTGCAAATTAAACTTATTCCCCGCGTATAAGAAAATTGAAGTTAGGATAAAGTTTAGCCAAAGTTCATGTTTGACCGTCGTTTATATGAACAATGGGCAATGAGACTTTACCGAACTTGCTTCCTATATAATAAACCTATACCCTCTAAATAGTCAAATTTTATCGATTTTGAAATAAACAAAAAAACTTTAATGAATCCTTGTTACATGAAAGTTTCATACTAAAGTCCCTTTTTGCATGCGCCAATTCAAATCTGTAGTAATTTTGAAAAAGGGCAGGAGTCACAAGTTTTTCGAAAACGAGATAAAACTGTCCTTATATCCTTCAAATGATAATCTAGCAGATTCTAAAGTATTTGGCGTTTTATTATATATATTTTTAATAAAGAAAAACAAATAGAGAGAAGCACCCTAATTACTTCCTTATTACAATTAAACACAAAAAATTGCAAATATCACGAAATTATGGAAAGGTGACTTATTCCCTCTTCAAAATCGCCGCAGAAATAGACCCTGGAAAGTTTCGTGTACTGACTTAAAGGAAAATGCGTATAATCATACATACGAGCGAGAAAGTTGCATAGCATTGCAAAACCACCTTAAAGCGATTAGGAGCAGAAGAAGGAAGCGGGCTGCAGCAGCAGCACCGAAAGACGCGGCGAAAGAGGAAGAGAGAGAGAGAGAGAGAGAAAAGTAAAGGGGAGGACTAAGGCGAAGGCTCGTGTATGCGAGGTAAAAAAAAAGTTAATGACGAGATAATTGCGAAGGAGCAGGAGCTGCTCGGCGGATCCGAACTGACCGAAGATCGCACAATTCGCAATCAACCAAGTGCATGTGTTACTATGTGCAGAGGGCGAGTCTGCACTCCCTTCTTCTGCTGCTTACATTTTATGAATTAGATGTTATGTCGAGCGAAAGGAGGTGCAGGTGGTTCGTTTTTTTTTTTGCTAACACGCGTTGCGGAAAGAAAGATATTACGATCCAATTATTGAAAAGTTGAAATAATTTTTTTGGGGTTTAAATTGACGTCGCGACTTTTCTCTTATATAATTTCGATGTCTGTTAATTAATACAGAAAAATAGAGCAGTATTGAATTAATGGGTGCAATATCTGGTACTAAATTTGCAATGTTATCATATGCGTTAAAATTAAACGCTACTTTAGATGATAAAAAGGAAACAGTAAATTCTTTATTGCTAAATCAATAGATGCAACTGCAAATGGAGTTAATTTTTCACTTATTTAATTTGATTCGCCGTAAATTTAATTTAATTTACATTAAAATTAATATAAAAATGTAAATTAATCATAATTTACGTACGGCGAAGAAATTTCTTTCCAGTAGTTACATTAAAATTCATGCAAAGTTTTTTTTACAGCGTTGACTTACAGTAAAGTTTGCTGAGCTTACAGCAAATATTACTAAACTTTTTAGCAACATTTTTTATTTGTCGAGTCTTTCACCGTGTTAAAAAATAGTATAGTAATTTTAACTAGACTTTTCTCTCTATAAAGTATCAAATAATCTAACTATAACTCTGTAAAGTAAATAATAATCCTTTACATACCTACACCAAGATTTCCTGCAATAAGTACAGTAATTTTGGTCTGAGATTCCATTATTTTGCAGTCGCGTTCCCATGCAACTACTAATTTGTCCGTACTCTTTTCTCAGTGTATTTAATCTTACCAATAAATCTGAAAAATTCACTCACTTCGCAGGTAAGCAAGAAAAACCACCGACAATCTTCAAGAGCGCAGCTTCGCTTCAGCTCCTAATCTGGAAAATCTCTCGAGCCTCTTGAAGTCGAGTACGAGCACGACTTCCGGGGCGAGCGGAGCTGCTCCCTCCACCCCTCCATCAATCAAAAGTTGAACTCGGCCGAGCTCATCGCGGCTTCCTGATCCCCCAGAGACTTTATCAAGGCGCACGCGAAGTTGCTTTTTCGTCCGGCGTGCAGCCGGCCAGCGTTTTTGCGCGCGCACCCGCGCCCGTACGTGACAACGATAATCAGCCGGTTAAAGCGGGGCTTAATTTCCTTGGCGCGGGCGGTCGTGAAGGAAGGTCCGAGCTGCTCCTCGATCCGGGGTGCCGCCGAGAAGAAACCGAGCTGTGCGATGGGAACGGCTAATGTGCCGGGCGTTACCGACGAGTCCAAGGATGTACTCTGTAAATGGGAAAATGTGAAATTTCACGTATTAAATACGAATAGTGACATTTTGAAAGGAAACGCGTCCACTAATTAAAACACTAAAAAAAACTAATTAAAACGTGAATATTCACGTATGTAATGTGTGAAATAAAATTCGACAAATTCACGGAGAGAAAAGTCTAGTAAAAATTACTATGCTTTTTAGTAGTGTAAGGACAGACTCGACAAATCAAAAACTTTAATAGAAAGTATGGTAAAATTTGCTAGACTTGTAGCAAATTTTACGATACTTTTTAGTAAAATTTTCTTTTAAAAGTTTCTGTGATACATTGAGAGAAAGAATTTAATATAAATTACTATTGCGGTTAGGAAAGAAATGATAGTCTTGACAAGTGAGAAATTTTATTACGAAACATCGAAATGATCGGTACTTAAAACTGCAATTTTTAGTATTACAATAGTAATTTTTATAATTTTAAATATTAAAAACGACTATCTTGCATACAAAAAATTCTCGCTTGTTAATAAAACTGTCACACCTTCTTTAACCGCAGCAGCAATTTTTATTAATTTTTTTTTTCAGTGCAAGAGTCACTGCACTTTACACCCAAAAAATCGTACGATCGTCCGACAGCCTGGCGGCAACACCATCCACTACCTACACGTGTAACGTCGATGAAGATTTTTCAACTCGTGGGATAACTCAGAAGCGCCCAATTTAATTATTAATAAACCATTAGGCCTGGTCATTACGCATTATTATTTTTCAATCAAAAATATAAACGCAACTGTACGCCGCTCATCAGCGAATGTAAATTGCAAAAATACTCGGAAAGGACCTCTCATTACGTAAAAAGTTTTTTCGAAAAAATCGTAAAAACGTTAATGGCAAACACGTTGGCAAAAATTATTTCGTGAATGAGCGCACGCAGCTTGGCGACACCGCCGCCCGGGGGGAAGCCAAGGCGAGTCCAACGCGGGCGCAAGTATAGCCTCTCGCGTATTATACGCGCGGCTCGCACATAACTCGTCCCCCTTTTTCCCCCGGGCGCGAGCGAGGACACGAAGACGCCCGCGCCACCTGTAATTGGCTCCAATCATCCGGACGTGGGTTCTTATTTGCCCCGGTACAATTACAATCCGGCCTGGTGGTTATCGTTGACATTTTCCTTTTTTCTTTTTCTTCTTGCCCTTGGTTAATTTGAGAACAAAGCTTTGCTAAAATGATAAATGCGTTTGCGAACGCAAGGGAAAAATGTAACGAGAAATGCTACATTTTAAAGTTTGTACGCGAGGTATGCAGCAGTCGTTACATGGAGAAAAATTGTTTACTTCAAGGCTTGTAGTAAAAAAAGGACTGATTTCTGTTTAAGTAAAATTTGCTTGAATATTTAAGCGAAAGATTGCTAATCAAATAAGTAAATATTGCTTGAAACGTTCGGTATAATTTCCTTGCTGCGTAAAAATAAATTTCAGGTTTATTTAACTTTTGAAGCAAAGTTGATTTACTGTTTCAATAAATTTTACTAATCACTTTTCTTTCTGTACAGTTTACTGTATAAAGAAAATATTTTTAGAAGACTTGGAATGGTAAAAGCTTGTTTGGAGACGATGAAGAAAAAGCACCTTTCAAAAAGATGTATATGTAAGTTTTAGAAAAATTTACTTTATATTATTGTTCGAAAAATGAGAAATTAAAATGAGTTCTTTTTGAAATATACTTTTCTTCGCTGAAAACGGCTTAATAGAGATGATAAAAATTGACAAATGCCTTTACGAATTTTGGGAAAAAATGTAACAAAAATGTTTTTTAATATTTGTATGAGGACATTGATTATAGTGAGAAAAAGTTTTAGTAATTTAGTAGTAAAGGTTTAGTAATTTTTGTCAAAAGCAACTTTGGTCAAAAATCATCATTAAGAGGCTGATTTATATATTATCCACGAAATATTTCTGAATATTTATAAATTGTTGCTTAAAATTCTGTTACATGTTACTAAATAATTTAGTAAAAGTTTCTAATTTTACAGTCTATCTGTAAACAATTTCGAAATTCATTGTAAAACATTTCCCTCAGTATAGTTACCACAGTTGATTGTAATAAAAAAATTTACAAAAAAAGGTTGTTTCGAGGTCCACCCACGTTCAGATGATTTCACACTTAAAAGACTATTAAAAAAATGTCAAAAATTCTTAAAAAAATATATACATCGAATTCTATCATTTCTACAGAATCCCCTTTTAATTATAAACTCCAACATTGATACAAGGTTAATCAATTTGTTTCCCCTTGAATTTTAATTAAACAATGATTGCGAGATGCATCAATGTAATCGATATTTTTTAACACTCCATATTAATAGGAATCTTCATCATAGGCTTCTTACATTTTGTCACCGTCGAATAACAGGATAACGACTAAGTGCCACCTTCCAATAAACAAGGGACATGAAAAATCTGGGCCGTAACCAGAGCAATTGCTCAACTTCAATACTAGACAACATGCAATCAAATAGCGCGTAACACGCGCGAACTCACCCTCGCATTTACATATATATTAGCCGTTGCGGTTGCGAATTACCCATAGGGCAGCCTACGTACGCGGGAATTTCCTCATGGCTGTCGTATCTCTCGGGGACAGCTGCCACGGTTGTATAAGTACAGTCGAGGGTGGGAGGAGGAGACGGATGCGAAGGTCCCACACCTTTCCCTCAAGATTATGTCAATCCTACGTGTGTATAATATTTTGTATATCTTGGCGTTTTAAAAAGTACGGCGATGGAAAAGATGCTTTGATTCAATGTCAGTGTCTTTAATAAAAAGCCGGCGGCATTTAATTAAATGGGATTTAAATGTGACTTTAGGTCAAAGCGTCTTTTCTATCAATTTATACATAAATTTAAAATTCATTGGATTTAATTTCAGTTTTATACTCAAGCGTTAGTTTTTCTTTAGACTTCCCAAAATTGTAAATTGCAATGTTTGTATAATTTTATTATCAACGTTGCTTTCGTATTATAATTTTCGTGCAATATTTTACAGTACAGAGTTAAAAACGAAGAGTGCAACGTTCAATAGCATTTAGTCTTGAAAACTTTAGCTTCATTTATTTTTGTAAGCAAAGATTTTTTTTTAAAAAAAGTCCTAGCTTCAGTGCATCAAAATACATAAAGGTACACAGGTCCGCTTTTTTGCACGGATCATTCTTTTGTGTGTCCCGGTGTAATTAGTTAATAATATAAATAAATTTACGACATTAAAACCTAAAATAACAAAGCAACATAGAAATTATCGAATTTTTAATAAAAGTTTAATCCGACATCCGAAGTTCTGTCACTCTCTAGTCAAGCAAAGAAAAATTAACACAGAAATACGCGCTCCATGATAAACTAATACACTAATCTAAACACAAGATCTAAAAAAAAAGATTCACTTCCAGTCCCACTGAACTTAAGAAAAAGACACATCTGCCGCTTCCCCGCAAAAAGAAGGAAAGATAAAATGGAGCGCATCGACTGCACTTATCGAGATTGCGCGATATTTTGATTGCACTTTGCGCGCGCGGCTTAATTAAACGGCCTCGTCCCATTGAAAAATCATCGACTGATTTACGCAGTCGGAACAAATGTTAATTAGCGTCGTTCAACTCTCGTCTTACAACTTTGCGTTATATTATACCTTTTCGCGGGGCCCGCGCCGCGCTCGCGCGCGCGTACACACGCGCAAATCCTAAAAGTCCATCGGCACTAAATTTTCATTAGCTTTATTTCTGGAATCGGCCGCGGAGGCGCCTGGGCATTTCCCACGTTTCGCGCGTCTGTCTCGACGTGCGCCGCGTGCACCTAGTCGCCCGCGAGAGTTTAATTGAGGTCCGCGACGCGATTCAAGAGTCCCGCGATCGGCCCGAGCGAGTGATCGACTCCGCGCAAGTGTACATGTGTGCTCCGCTCGATAAGCTTCGCCGAGGGGAAAGAGAATGAGAGAAAAGCGACACGCGCCACTCGCGGTTAAACATAAACACGTTGACGTAATATTTCGTTCGGGTATGTTGCAGGCATTTTTTCCGCTGTCGCGTCTTTTGCTGTCGTATATATATGTATGCACCGTATAAGACGTATAAATATACGTGTATATAAAAGCAGCTGTGGCTATTTCAGACATCGTGTTGGGACGTTTGAAAAAGTGCCGCGACAACCTGCTTATTTTGTTACGTGCATATCTGAGTATTAGTTACTATTAACTTGAGAAAATTAAAAGAGAGTAAAGAAACGTGGGCTTCGAATATTTGATCTACTTTAACGTTATTCGTGCTCTAGGCAAGTATTCCGTGATGCGCTTGATATGCACGTAGTCTTTTCTTTCGTTCAACAGTTGGTTTTTTTTTTAATTTTTTAAGAAAAAATACTTTTGTCAAGATGATTATAAAAATCTGGATTAATTTTTAATTATCTTTAATACGGATCGCATGAATATGTCCCATGAAAAAGTAGGGAGAATTATGTGAATCCAGCAGGATTTCAGGATTTTTCAGGATTTTTTTAAAAAAAAAAAAATGTAAGGCTAGTAGGCAAAATATAAATCCTGGAAAATGATTCCCTCTAATTTTTACAACAGTACACTGAAAAAAAATTGTTAATTTTAAGGAAATGATTTACTTGAATAGTACTTATTAAATATTTCTTTGATTCAAGTAATAATTTCATTAAAACTAAATGAATTTATTTGTTTCTCAATTAAACTCAATACACTCAATAAAATATTTAATAAGTACTATTGAAATAAATGTTTACTTAAAATTAACAAATTTTTCTCTCAGCGTAGTTTAGTATAAAAAAAAATCTTCGTGTACTATAGAATCTACTTTTTCAGACACGATCGCAGCCATTCAAATAATTAAGAGTACCGATCATCTTAATTAAAACCGCACGGAATGTCGAAAAAACTGAAAACGGAAAGAAACGAAGCATGCCCAGCACAGTCAATTATTAAATTTGTTCGCCACCTCAATCACACACTCTCCACCTGTACGTCCCTCGTTACTCTTTGTCCCTTCCCTCTTGGCTCCCCTTTCCCGCTGAAATTCATATCTCCGCCGGCCTTTATCCGGACCCTTGAGCTCGCCGCTCTCGCGCTCGCCCATTGTGGGAGGTGATAGATCCGGACAGCCGGACAATGCGATCTAGATAAGGAGGAGGCTCGCGCTCTTTCTCCGTGACGCTGACCGCGTAATGGCGCCTCGCTTTGCGCGTCAGCCGCGCGAACCCGCGAAAAAGCGAGAGAACAATAGATGACCGCTGCCAGGAGCCTGGAGCACGACTGTAAAACGATGCTGCGCCTCCATATTCCGAAGCTGCCAACGCTATCGCGCGCAGTCGGCGGATAGTCTTGCGGTTGAATGCCGCGCGGGGCTCCGTTGATGGGAAGCCTGGCCGCTCGAGGAATATAATTGGGGTCGGTTCTTTTACTCGTGTATCAACCCTTTTAGAGCTGAATTTTTTTCTGCGTGAAAAAATTTTTAAAAGTGGTCTATGTGTGATCTGGAATCATTTTTAAACGCGACCGCTAGATGGAGTGCCTTATTTGCAGTCATTTTTTTTTTCAGTTTTTGAATCCTCTATTTTTTTTCTTTAATCCTCATTTTGTCAAGCTCGATTGAGTCAGTCTTTTACACGGAGTGCCTTATTTGTATAAATCAAATTTTTTAAAGACTCGTTGCAAGATGAAGAAGTATTCACTTAATCTGATCCATGCGTTTATTTTTATACCTATCGCGAAGTTGTTTTGCAAAATTTTAAAAAAATTAAAAAATCGTTTTATAGATATTTCAAGGCAGAAAGGGTTATTATGTTTTTTTAGTGTCTTCTTTAATCGCGCTGCTGGTATTTGAGACAAGCTATTTGGATATAGGGAGATTTGATAATACGCTAGAATAGATACGAACTCTGTAAATCTGCAAACGTTAATGCAAAATGTACTTTATGTCAAAAGTCGTCCACTGATTTATTAACCCTTTCAGAGCCAATCTGTCAATTTTTTCAGAAACAAAAATCGAACTTTGACACGGCCTTCTACTAGGATATTAATTACAGAAATAAAGAAGTAACACAATTATTTATGAGCGAAATAGTAAAATAATTCTTATTATTCAGCATTTTGTATTCTATGCATTCACAAAAAATTATTTCACATTATTCAAGTAAATGTACAGTACAATCGAAGACCACATTATGTAAACGTACGAGCTATTTTCAGACAGAATCACCGCAGATGCAGTATACTTTGTATAACAGAAGCAATTTCCTACAATTCCCTCTTGCAGTCAAGATTGTCAAAAAAAAAAAAGGGTTTAATAAGCCCACCAGAAAAGTGGGAAACGCCACACTGACACAACCGGATTTTCCAATGCCCCGCGCGTGCGCACCTTCTACATCCCACACGCACGCAAATTGGCCCGTTCCGTAAAACAATTTGAAAATTCCACCGGCCGGCGTATGCCACTGCATCATTAAGTAGATTAAAGCGACCAGATTGAGCAACGTTAGCGAAACAAGTAAAAATCGTCCGCAGACTCCAAAGCAAAATTAGGTCCCGCGCGCGAGTGCGCGAGCGATTGTTTTTGCTTCACGCATCGGCTGACGCGGAGTGCGTGCACGCGCGCGCGCGAGCTTTCTAAAAATATCAACACTGGCAATTTTCGCGAAACGGCGCTCATGCATAAATTAGCCGGGCGATTTCGTCGCGCAATTACCCGCCTCGTCGATGTGTATAAAAGACTTTTTTTGCGCTAAAGTTTCGCGCAGTATAGGGTCCCCGCTGTCTCGCGCGTGTCGCCCTGCACTCGCGCGAATGACGAATTTTCGCTTTTTCTTGCACAGATTGTGTCCGCGTTGCGATTTCGAACGTCGGAGGAAAAAATTTGACTTCGTTTAGAGTTTCGCTGAAAAAAGGGAGTCTAGACGAAGGAAAATTTATAGGTAGCAACATGTTTGATTTGTAGAGGGAGAAAAAATTATTAAATCCGTGGTATTAACGTGGAGAACGTATTGGTTAATTTTTAAGGAAGCTAATACGAAAAATATATACTTTTTATTATAACGAAAACATCCTCGTTCACAAATTGGTTAATAATTTTAAAATAGAGTAGGATTTTTATCTTGCTGGAAAAAATGCATTTAAATAGCTGCACTTTAAATGCATCTGCATTGTCATGAACTTTTGGTCCGAGTGCAATAGACCATTGGTAAAAAAGCACTTTTTGTATAATCTTCTATGGGCGCGTTAATACATTATAAGATTTTTATTGAACGTACTTCCATTTTATCTGCAAAAAAAAATTATTTTCTACCAGGGATTCATTGAAAAAAAGTTCAATTCTCTTATTCCAAAGCGTTATTTTGTCAAGAATATTACAGTAATTATTTTCGCATTTTAAATCTAATCCGCTTCTTTAAAAAAATTGCAGTTAATTTTTTCACTCAATTTACGTCAACCTATTAAAAAAAATTTAAGCATCCCTAACTGCAAAAATGTATTAATAAACAAATACACTCGAACTTATTAATGTCTATAATACGAGAATCTATAAACCAGTAATTAAGCAAAGTTTTCATTCTATTTTTGATTTTAATTCCACCTTTCACAGAGTGAAACGATTCAAAACCTCGTTATGCTCTTTCACTTCTATTTTTTAGTTTATTTTACAGTAAATTTACAGCTAATAGTTTAAGTTTACTTTTAAATATGTTTATTATTTCAATTTTGTATTGAAATTTAGTCCGTCGACTAAATAAATAAATAAATAACAATTCTCGAAACTTTTGCTGCAGTAACGGCAGGGTACCAAGTATAAGCCTCTAAAAAATGTGCGCGAACTATTTAAAAATAATGAGGTACATACGTCTGAACAATTCACAGTCGGCGGGCAGCCTTATCCCGAGATTAGTCGAAATAAGGCACTTTCTCGCGCCAAGCCCTGTAGTCCCCCTCGCGAGGTACTCGGGGCCCACTGCCTGCTACCGTCTTATCTTCGCGAGCAATCGAGCTGCATTCTTCGCACTTTGCGACGACAAGTTTATGGCAGGTGCACACAATGACGTCCGTAACGAGGGGACAAGTCCTGCAAAACTCTCCCCACCTATCCTGCCTCAACTCCCTCCCCCCTCCCCTTGACTCTCACCCAAGGGTGGTTCCCCATCCACCCCCACTTCGCCCCGATACTCTCTATGAGCGTGATCGATTTGAAAATTCGATCGCGAATGTAGCAAGAAAGAAGAAAAGGGTAATATTTATTGAGCATTTACTTATACTTACACGGAGAGAATAGTTGGGTGAAAATTACCCATTTTCTATGTAAAAAATATCACTGCATGGTAGCTCCGTAAGTTTACCAATCAGTTAGTAATTTTTACCGCTACTTTTAGGGTAATTTTTACAGGATCATTCTCTCCGTGCGTTTACGTGTACTTAGTGGTTGCATTAAATAAATGCAGGTATGTAAATAAATGCGGAAAATTTACGTGCAACGCGTGACAAAATTAAAATTTCGCAAATAACGTAGTACCCTCATCTCGCGGCGTCGCCTCTTTAGCCAATGGACTTTAATTTATGAAAGGCTTAATCACTCCCCTCGGCCGCATTAAAATCCTCAGGTAAATGCGCGGCGAACGCCCACGAAAGTACCGGAATGCATCCTTGACACGCGCGCGCGCGCTTGAACTCCGCGAGATTTACCGCGCCGGGGTTACTGTAAATAACTGCAATTTTTTTTCGCTTCTCCGTGGTATCAATACCTGCCCTCTCTAAATCACTTCTTGTCTCTATTTGGCCTCCTTCGTCTATTAAGTGCGCTTCGTTCGCTTCATTTTAATGATTTAGTGAGGGATAGATGTAGCGCGGATCGACCGTATTGATGCAATTATAATTAATTACTGTCGCTGTAGATCGGCTGGATTTTAAATGAAATTCTTTGGAGCACTGAGGTATAGAAAGCCAAAGCTTGAGCAAGAAACCTTTGCGTCTAAATATAATTATTTTAATTATACGATTAATTGACCCTGCAGATGTATATACGGCATCGGAGTGTCATTCACCGCTGAGTTTTATGCAATGCGTGGAAAGTCATTGGTCTACGCAATGAAATAAGCAAATGGGTAGATTAGATTTTCTGATTTTTCGTATTACAATAATATCACGCGATAAATATTGTCTAATCACTATAATACATGAATTGTACTTGAAAAAGACGCACGTCGAAAAGTTTTTTAAGTAGTTAATTTTTGTTATTTGTGCTTTTAAAAGTTGCTTTCCAATATTATACTTTCGGATTATGTAATTATTCTATTTACTTAATTTTTTAGTGAGTTTTCAGAAAGCACGTATTCATAACATATAAATAATTTCCTTCAAATATTACAAGGTACCTGATGAAATTTATATTTTTAAATCTAATTCACTTTTTAATGATGGAATAAGATTCATGAAAAAAAATTATTAAATCTAATTAAAACATTTACTGTAGTTTTTTTATTGACTTTATCATGTGAACTCTATGGAGAAAAGTTCTTTACTGAAAATTCTATTGCAGTGTAGTAATAATTTGAATTGATTGGAAAAATTGCAATAATTATTTGCATACTTTTCTAGTTTCCTTCAAAATTTACTAGTTTCTTGCAAAATTTATTGTGGATCTATCAAATTAGTTATGATTGTTGTGCATTTGACCATAAACTATTACAAATTTTCGGGAATAAAATTGACTATTGTAATTTTTAGTAGAGCTTTTCTTCCCGTGCGTTTTGAAAGCAGTGTTTTTCTTGCGACAACGAGCCGATCGAATAAAAATACAAATGACACAGAGAATCACCAAAAATATAGCTCGAATGAAAAAATTCGCCATAAATGAATGACTGCCTTAAAACTGAAAAATCCGCGCTCGCCAAACACCGCAGCTCCAAAGGAAGGCCGAGGAAGGCGGGGAAAGGCCACTTTCGTCGCGACCGCTGAGATAGGGGAACGTGGGGATCGAGCCGATTTCGCGGCGTGTGTGTATATATATGCATATAGCTCATTAGGGCGGATTCCAGGGGGAGGCGAGGGCCGCTCGTCTTGGTGGGAGGGACAGCAGAAGCACGAAGCAGTTAATATTGTCTCTCGCGGGCATATTTTACCCGGCGAGATATGATCTCTCAGCCTCTCTCTCTTTCCCTTGGGATGCCACGCTAAAAGATACACGTGTTTATCAGCGCAAACTCTTTCCTACCTCGGCGCGTATGTACTATCTCCTTCACCGCTGCAATTTCTTATACCCGAGTGCAGCCGCTTTCTTTTCCAATGAGATTTTTGTTCGTCCCTGTTTTTTTTTTCTTTTTTTTTTTGCTTCCTCATAGAGGAAGCTTTTTTTATTTAACGGCATTTTTCGAGATTTTCTTTTAATGTCCGTGAGGACAGTTAAGCTTTGTTCCCTTGATTTACGTGGCTCTACGGCAGGTAAATTGTAGTCTGTATAAATATTAAAAAATCTTTAAATTTTTGTTCATCCCCGATTTTTTTCTTCCTCATAGAGTAGGCTTCTTTTTTTGACGGGATTTTTCGAGATTTTCTTTTAATAGCCTGGAGCACAGTTGCACCTTGTTCGTCGATTTAAGTGGCTTTACGCTTGGTAAATTGTGGACTTTAATTTCACGCACAGTCGCTTTCTTTTCAAATGGGATTTTTGATCGCCACTGTTTCTTCTTTTTTTTTTTTTGACGGGGTTTTTCGAGGTTTTCTTTTAATGGCCGCGAGGACAGTTGCGCTTTGTTCGTCGGTTTAAGTGGCTCTTCGCTTGGCAAATTGCGGACTTTAATTTGACGCGCAGCCTGAATGGACTATTTACATGGTGATATCTCATTCGTTTGTTGCTCGTTGTTGTTGGGGTGATTTATAAAATAAGATTCTCTGCTATATTCAACGACGCTTATATTTCATCGCCCGAGACAAAATTTCAATTGGGTATTTCGAAACTTATATGTCAGGCTTATTCAGCTTATGCATAAGCTGCATTTTTAATTGGGGTGTGTTTTATTTTATGAAAGATTGAAATATCTTTTAACAGCCTAAAAAGACGTTACTGTAAACAGTTGTTACACAGAGGCATCTTTCTATCATATATTTAATATTTTAATTACCTAAAAGTCCTTACACAAAAAAGAAATGTTTAGCAGGATGATTAAACTAAGACTAAATTAATAACAAAACTAAAACTTTAAAAGTGTATATTAAATGAACGGAATGATGATTTGAATTGCCCAGACTGCATATTAACTGAGGAAATGATACAATTTACAATCGAGTAAACAATTTTTAAGAAATAATTAAACAAACGACCGGTAAAACTCTCAAAAGATTAAAAAGACATTACTTTCTGATAAATTCATCCGCGAGAGCAGTAACATCAAACCTTTATTAAATAATCTTTCGAATTTATCACTTTAAAAAACTCTTAAAATACAGTTTCTTATGGAGAAAGCCTAAAATGCACTGGTCGAATATCCGACGAAAGTATGAAAAATAGTGAACGTTACTTTAAAAAAAAAAAATTTAATAATAATAACACGAAGGAAAGTAAGATATCATAAAAATTCTGTCACATATTTTACGAAAAACGGTGCATACAGGCGAGCGCTCGCCTTTGCGGTTAACGTCGAGGCTGCAAACCTCGCTCGCGGCGGGATAATCGCCGGGGTTCGCGATGCGATCGAGCTGCCGGGCCGCGTCAGCCCCACCCACTTGTGCGCCAGCAGAACCGGAAGGCCAGCGCATTTCCATCCTCGCGTCCCTCCGGATCGTTTCATGTGTTTATCGGCCTCCGTGGTATCGACGGAAAATGGTTTGCTGCGCTCGCGAGATGCGCCGATCTCTTCCATAAGGGGGCGAGGGGATCGGCTTCGAAATCACGCGAAATCGCCTGTTTTATTTAATATTCTGCAGATTTTTTGCCGATGCTGTAGGCGTGCACGCTTAAATTTCTCTTTTTTTGTTCGAGGTGCGACGGCGAAGTTGTAGGAAAGTCGACGGCGAATGTAAGTAAATTAAGATGAGGTGATTTTTATTTATATTCAGGATCGTATACATTATTACGGTTATTTTATTTATTTTTTTTTTAAATGAGAAAAAAATTGTAAGCCGGCAGAGTTTCTGTCTACTAAGGTGCAATACGCTTGGAGTATTTTATGCCCACTCACAGGACTAAGGCTCTTTTGAAGGTCATGTCCTAGGCTGGCGATACTTGTTCTACCGCTACCATCTTTTATGGGATTAATTATTTTTAACCTGCTTAAACCGAACTAAAATATTAATATAAATAAATTCATATTTTATATTGATAGATTACCACCATCTTTAAAAAGTAATCATATCAGACGAATGAATATGACTATGGAAAATCGATGAAAATGATTAGATTTTTCAAATCCTTAAATGGAGAGAAATTGTTAGATCGTTGAATATCTTCAGGTTTTCTGAATACCGTCCCTGGATATCGTCAGGATGTTAAAAATCGTCTAGTCTAATATCATCAATCTACCGAAGTTTCTCAAAATTCTGAACATTTTTAAATCATAGAATACCATCAGCTATCTAAACATCTTCAGATCACTGAACACCACCAGGTCGCTAAATATCACCAGACTCATCAAAATCGGCAGAATTCTGAATATCTTCAGATCGCTAAATACCGTTAATCAACCGCACATCTTCAGACTACTTAAATCATCAAATAACTGAATATAATCGCGATACCATCAAACCTCAACAGATCAAAAAAAAAGCAACGATAATCCTCTATTGCCTCATAATTGTCAAATGAAAAAAAAAACTTTCAAATCACCAAATATTATCCACAAAATTCTCCAACATCGCCAAAGCTCCGGAAGAACGTAGCCAATTTTAATCGACCCAAAATTTTATTATCCCCATCCCCTTGCATCCCAACAAACGAGTTTCTCAGTCTCGTCACTTCTCGCGTTCCTCTCGCGCACGTCTTACACCTCCAGCCATAATGGCGCACGCCCTCGTAAAACAAGGCGGGGATCGCGCTTGCATTCAGCCGCTGCTTCCGTTCTTAGCCCGAGGGGGATCGCGCGCGAATACATCCCCCCCCCCTCCCCCCCGTCGGCGCGCATACTTTATGCCCGTGCCGATTCGAATCGAGAGTAGTCCCGGGCGCGGCTTCCGACCCAAATTAAAAAGCTGATCCCCGACTGCCGCTCGCGCAAGAAAAAGTAGTGGGAGGCGCAATCGAAAAATAATAACGATAGGGGCGCAGGCGTGCTCGTATGAAAAAGCAAGAGGGGCAGGGGGGGGGGGCTCATCGCAGTAATTGCGCCGGCGCGCGCGCGTAAGCGGCAAGAAGCGAGAGAGGATGGAAAAAGATAAGTCCCGATGATAAATACGCAACTGCGGAGTCGCGCGTAATGGGAGGAACGCGAACGAACAAGATTGATGCCTGACGGGATATTGCTTTTTCGAGGGAGGCACGGTATTATTTGCGCAAACGGCGCGAGCGAGCGTAACGGATTCCGCGTGCTACCGATGGCCCATGTGGCCACTGAACTTACAAAGTGCATCATGAGGGTAGATGTATTCTCATTGCGTATTCCTGTAGCTGGTATTTGGGAGTTTGTCTATTGGAGAATTGAATTTCGGGCTACCGATAGACCGTACTAGCACATGTGGCTACTGAACTTCTGAAGTGCATCATCATGAGGATAGATGTATTTTCATGGCTTGACGTTTTGTGTACTCTTCTAACTGGTATTTGGAAATTTATCTATTGGAGAATTGAATTTCGTGCTATCGATAGACCATACTTGCACATGTGGCCGCTGAGATAGCAAAGTGCATCATCATCATGATTGATGTATTCTCATTGCGTATTCCTGTAGCTAATATTTGGAAATTTGTCTATTGGAGAATTGAATTTCGGGCTACCAATGGACCACACCTGCACATGTGGCTACTGAACTTGTGAAGTGCATCATTATGAGGATAGATGTATTTTCATGGCTTGACGTTTTGTGTACTCTTCTAACTGGTATTGGAAATTTATCTATTGGAGAATTGGATTTCGTGCTACCGATAGACCGTACTAGCACATATGGCTACTGAACTTACAGAGTGCATCATGAGGATTGATATATTGTCATGGCCTCGTATTTGGAAATCTGTCGGTGTTTTAAAACTCCTGTATGTACTTGGAAATTTAATTGTCTACTACAGAATCGAATTTTGTGCTACCGATGCAAAATGCATTTTCGGAAGGCTTCAGTCGCTCAGAAAAGAGAAACAATATATATAAAGACAAGCGTAGGTTACTTGTAAGTTTGTCGACTAGAAATTTGAAGTCTATTCCACTGATGGGTCATACTGCGCATGTGGCCACTGTACTTCCAAAGAGTACATCGCGATGATAGAAGTATTCTCACAACCTCTCGTTTTGTTTGCTTCTACATGTATACTTAAAAAGTTGTTTAATGGAAAATTGAAGTAAAGGACAAGTGCAGATAGCTTAAAGATGTATTAACTTGTAAATTTGTAGTTAGCGTCAGTTAAGGATGCAACACGGGAAATCTTGTAGTTAAGTGCCGTTTATTTATTAATTGACTTCACGCTGAACGTCAGCTTCATTTACGACGAAGACGTAAATATGATTATTAATAAAACTGATTCCTTTTTTTTTTGTTTTGTTACGCATCTCGTTTTTGTAATTAAAGTGACTTCGATTTTATTACAGATTACGTCTAAGCGCACGCGCTTCAGATGCTATCTATTGATTAAACCACATAATGAAGTTTTCGAAGTAATAACTCGCAACATACTTAGCGTCTCTTATGCGTCGAGCTGATTTAAATATTCCTTATTGATTATTTATCGCGATTATAAACTGATTAATATCTAATAACAATATAATTCACCGACAGAAATACCTCCGCGCCCCTCGCACGTTCTAAACTGTACCCAAGTAAGTACACAATCTTTGAAACGTACCTTTGCAAAATTGAAAAAAGAAGTAAATAAATAAATAAAAAAAAACAGGCGCACACTGCGAAACACGCCCCGAGTTATTTATACGCGACGATACGAATTAAATTCCCGCGCCGGTGTATATCAATTCAATTGAGCGTTTATCGGTACATCGAAATAATTTTCCCGGCGACCTCCGCGAACCGCCACGTCTCGTTATTTACGCGCCTGCGCCGCAAAAAGGACCCTGTATTCCCGCGCCAGCCGAACAACGAAACGCCACGGCCCCGATTAATTAATTAATCGGCGCGCGCTCGCGCCGCAGAGAAGCGAGAAATCCAATGGCTCGAGGTGATAACTCAGTCGGGGCCGGGCAACTTTTTTTTATTCCCGGACTCGCGCGTATACTGCATTAGGCGCCGTGGGCCCTTGCGCTGCGCACCCGATCCGGCCGCTTTATCCCGCACGCGCGCGTGCAATGCGATAAGCGAGTTGAGATTGCTGGATGTTTTTAGTTTTTCGAAAGGTACATTTTCCTTTTTTTTTTGCTCTAATTGTATCACCTGCGCGCTTTGAATTTGTAAACGTTGAATTTCTTATCGATATACGATGGGAGAAAAATCGTTCGACCCAAAGTCAGTGTCTTTAATATAAAGCGCGCGCAGTTGATTTTTAATTGACATTTTTAGCTCAAAGTGCATCTCAGCAGTTTATTACCCGCTCTTCGATATTTTCCTTTATAGTTCGCTTAAATTAAATAAACAAGTAAAAGTAATAAAAAGAAAAACATTGATTTTTAAGAACATACTGTACATACATTCTACATCTACACATTAAATAAGGAATTTGAAAGCGACATAAGTACACGGAGAGAAAAGTCTAGTAAAAATTACTATACTATTTAGTAGTGCAGGGACAGATTCGATGGATAAAAAAATTTACTAGAAAGTATGGTAAAATGTACTAGATTTGTAGCAAAATTTACTGTAAGTCTAGTAAATTTTACGATACTTTTTAGTAAAATTTTGTATTAAGCGAGTCTATCCCGTCATTAGTAAATAGTATAGTAATTTTTACTAAACTTTTCAATCCGTGTAACATCAGTATTTCTTTATGCATCGATATAAAAAAATTTAATAGAGTATTTACATTTATATACACACACTATAAAAATTTGTATTGAAGACGAACAAAAAAAGCACCTTAAAATTCGCTCTTAGCAACGCACTTGATTCTAAACTTAACGCTGCTCCTGACATCACCGGCCTTCTCCTCCGTCACGTGAGCGCAGGCAAAGTAGAAGCAAAAATCGCTCTCGCTCTCTCTCACATCCGCCGAAAAATCCCTCACATCCTGGCTGCACCTCATCCTCAGCCCCGGCACGTCGACGGTCTTCTCGACGACGCCACCGGGCCTGATCTTCGCCAGCCTGAAGTTCCTGCACTTCTGATTGTTGCAATTGCCAGTCGCCAGCAGGATACCCCCGCCCGCCAAATTGCGCACCGCCATCCACTGGGCGTAGCCCGAATTGTGCAGGGACGCGTTCATCTTGATGCTGCCCTCGCGGTCGAACTGCGCGCAGTAGATCCTCCGGTCGCCCATCAGACAGGCGCCGAAGAGCTCGTAGGTGTTGGAGGTGACCGCGTACACCTGCCTGGGGTCCGACACGCTCACGGTCATGAGGTTCGTGCGGATCCCCTCGGCGCTCACGTGCATGGCTCGGAACTTCCAGGAGTTCATGTCGGCGCCGGACACGAAGAATCCCTTGTCGGAGCTGTTGGAGGCGACAGCGTGGCTGCGCACCAGCGCGAAGTTCGAGATGAAGCGCGCGGGTTTCCCCAGCCGCTGGACCGTCGACGTCGTGGGTTATGCGACAGGCCGAGGTGCCGCAGGTTGCCTTGTGCGAGATGAACACGTCGAAGGTGTCCGTGTAGGTTAATAAGTTGCTGAGGAGCACGTGGTCCTTGAAGTCCGTGGGGAAGGTCAAGTGGGTGGTGGTGCAGTCGCTCATGCGGAGGATGCTCACTTTTATGTACTGGATCTCGTACTGACTGTTCTGCTGACGCTCCCACCAGAGTGCCAGTACTCGATCGCCCGAGAAACGATCCACCGATACGAGTCCCGTCACTTCGTGCTTTATGTCGCCGTCGGTGCTGCCTGTTAGGTTCAGACTGCACATTTGCTTCCGAGTCTTGTTGTTTTTCCTGGTGATGAAAGGAAATTATTATTTATTTTTAATTGCGCTTATTTGTTTGTTTGTATGTTGTGAAATTTAAATAAAAATTCTAACACAATACAAATTGGTTATTTTATTTTTATGATTATTTTTATTGAATTAACGGAGAGAAATCCTTGAATATAAAAAAGAATAATAATTGTACGGATTATTAAGGTCTAATAACTCTCAACAATTTCAAATTAGTGGGTCCCTAAAGTAATGAAGTTATTTTTGTTATAATTTTAAATTTCATTGACTAACTGTAACTCCGTACACCCGGTACTGTTTGAAGACTCGTTGCGTTAAAAAAATTCTATTGATTCGAAATGTGTGCTCAATTGAATATATAAGTGTTGAAAATAGCGTAATAATGTTTTATAATAAAATTTTATGCAGTTCTCGCAATCATATTCATTTAACATTTTAAATTGTCGGACAGTACAAGCACAAGCTTTTAAGATAAAGATACTCTCTAATTATGAATAAGTAAAATTCATATATTGAACATATATTGAATAAGTGAACGCCGGGAATTGTATATTCACTTATTCTACGCGAATTTCACTTATTCACGTTCAGACAGTAGATAGACGGTATCATTCTGGATGCTTAAAGCGAGCAGTTAAAAATTTGTAAATGAACATCGTGTATTTTATGTTATGTAAAGATTAGATAAAGGCTGTAATAAATAAATTTGAGAAATGAAATCGTAATTACCAGGCAGATTTTGGCGTCTCGATAGTCACATTGCAATTCAACTCTGACGGGAGTTTGTCTTCACTGCAGACTGCATAAGTGAAACTGTTGTTTTTTGTATCGATAGTTCGACTGTATTTAAACAAAACTTTTCCTGGCAATTTCCATTCTTTTTTGAAGTCGATATGCTCGGCAGTCTTTGCTGATTCAACGTATAATGTTACCACCAGTAGGATCAGTACTTTGTGTGTTATCATCTTCTCCAAGAATCAAGTTTTTCCTTACAACGCAAAATTATTTATTCAATTAATTAATTTAAATTATTTGATCAATTAGCAAGATCATCACTTTCGACTATTCGAAGTACAAATATTAAAAAGTTCTAATTAAAAGAATCACTTACGAAAATTGCATAAGTTAAGCCGTTATTAGTGTAAGAGGTTTGATAATAATTTCATCAAAATCTGAACAAACTAAATTGGAACAATGACTAAAATAAAGGATTCAAATCACACACTTTTTTCTTTATATACGATCAAACCTTCTTGTTTATTCAGGGATAAAAAAATTAATTTTATTCTGAACTGTGAATATTCCAAGAGTCGGAAGATGCGACTTCTTCAGTGGAACGATTTAAACAGACTGCGCTCTACTAATCTGGAAACAATAAATCGGCCGGCGTTATTTACGTACAAGCGGCTCGATAAGAGGAAAACGAGGAACTAGCCATAAACTTGATAACCCTTATCACACACGGACGAAAAAATACAAGCATCGTCTTTTTATACGGAGCACATTCGTAGCTTCGCGATGGACCAACTCAGCGTCTTTCTCTAAAAGCGAGCCGAGCATTTATTGACCTAGAAATTTTAAAGTTCATTCGTCGTTGAACTGCGCGTCCAATAAAATAAATCTGCTACAAGTAGACTTTTTTCTCTGGTCAATCACGGGAGCGACATGAAAATTCCTGTCAATTTTAAAATTCCGGTTTTATCTATACGTGTCGAATTATATAAAAATTGATTATCTGGAGCACCATATTAAAATGATGGAGATAAAACGATAAAATAGGCGAGTTAATACATAACTCCGAAATAAGAAAAGAAAGCTTAAGTAGCCTACTATAATTGAAAATTTAGATCGCTAAGTTCTATCAGAACATTATGAAAATAAATTTTCGAGAAATTCCCATTAAGTAAATTATATGAATTTGCAAAAAGCAGTGGTCCTTTTTCCGATGTATCATCGATTTTGTTAATCCCGTTTTTGCATCTAATTAATTATCACCGCAAATACGACATTTTTACAATATCCCAATATTTCACAATAAGCGTCACATAACCACCTGCAATCCGCCCATAAATTATCCCTCGAATTTTTCCAAAATGCCCGTAAAATCAAGACCTACGCATTTTAATCAACGGAAACACGTGACCAGCGCGGATACAAAAAAAAAAAAGAAGAAGCGTTCCATCGGGTATTAAGACCTCCTGTAAGGAATATAAGTTACCCCAGATGCCAGGCTAAGCAGCGGCAAGTCGTAACCTAGAGTACCAAGACGTGCAATTTCATTTCAGCCACATGCATTCGAATGTCCATCCTCGTAGATGCGAATCGGTACCGCCGATAGCATCGTCGAAGTTTCGGATTACTCCCCGATCGGCCGAGAAAATATAGTGATCCCGACATTTAAGCTCCGAGTCGGAGCGGTTAAAACGGTGGCTATTATTTTATATATGCCCCGGACGCGGAAGCCGAGGGCAGACCTCCTTTTTTATCTTTTATTATGATATATTTTTTTTTTTTTTTGTTATTCTTGCACTCGTTGGAGCTGCGGCTGATTGAACGTTTCGCTCGGCGTATAAGCGATTTTAAAAGTCGATCCAGCGCGGCGTTAAATTTTCAAGTTTATTCCTCTATTTGCATACTGTCGTGTCGGGGGAAAAATATATACTGGATCCCGATCAGGCAGATTACGGTATTGGCT
The DNA here is from genome assembly GCA_018906775.1 of Sycophila sp. Sp_5. Lineage (NCBI taxonomy): Eukaryota > Metazoa > Arthropoda > Insecta > Hymenoptera > Eurytomidae > Sycophila > Sycophila sp. Sp_5. Next base: position 325,370 of record JACCID010000054.1, on the reverse strand, counting down.
CTTCAATGGGCTATTATTGAAATTGGAAATTTTTAATCGCACCTGCCTGTCCATTTATTTTATGAAGCCTTTTGATTGAAGAGCAGATTGCGGATTAGTGTGTCAGAAGAAGCCACAAATTCTAAGGAAAATTAAAAACTGGACGGAAAAAATGCTTTTATCGGAGGAAATATTGTTTGACAAACCTTTAATGTAGGAAAAATTTTCATAATTTTGTTATCATCCTTGTAGAAACGTTTTTTATACTAGTTTAATTAGTTCCTTTCTAATTCTTTCTCCCGCACGAATTAAATGTGACACCAACTTTTTTTTTTAACTATCGGGAGGTTTTTTTGACAACAAATATCTGACGTCTACAAATATTTTTTTAAAGTTTATTAAACATATATACACTTACAAAGACTACAAACGTTCCCTTTTCGTTGTTAATTTTTATAATACTAGACGGAGAAAAATTCTGTACTGAAAATAAGAACAGCTCATCCTTAAAGTCAGTTACTCTCACATTATTGAAAAATTATAAATTTCTTGGAAAATGATCTAAAGCTTCTTTTAAAATTTATTGTAAAACTAATCGATTTAGTTATAGACTTGATAAATTTTACAAGAAACAATTTTTCCAATAATGTCAATGCGTGAGAATTTTACGTACAATTTTTAATAGATCTTTTGCTCTCCGTGAAAGTGCTTTTAAGGAAGTACTCACCACTGAAAATAATGTCATTCCGTGAAAATATTACGTACAATTTTTAATAGATATTTTAGATATTTTCTCTCCTTCCAAATGCTTGTATCACTGAAAGTAAGTTCAGAAATCATATTACTCTAGCGATTAGTAGTTTCAACTAATATTTGCACGAAACAAGTAAATATCAGTTAAAAAAAAAGTAAGTTTTTACCTTTTTTGTCAGCTATACGTAATAAAACGAATATCCATTCAATCGCAACAACAACCTGAATACAAATCTGAAAAATAAACCCAAACAACAGATCGTTCGATATTAATCCTCCGCGGCAAAGAAGCAGCCAAAGACCTTGAGGCCTGTACGAGACTTCGGATTCAATAAAGGGCGCGGAGACCGAGGCACGGATAATAAAAAAATAAAAATAAAAAAAAACAAGGGATCGCGAGAAAGGGTCGCGATCGCCCACGTCGCGGTATCATGCAAATTACACGTGGGTGAGTGGCGTGCCGTGAGGCTGCGGGATGAGGCCTCGCCCCGGACGCTAAGTTGGCAGCGGCGCGCGCAGCCCTTAATTAATTCGCGAAATGACGGAGCGAGCAATTTGCCACCTCGACTTATCCGCCGCCACCGTATACGCTGCCCTCTCCATCTCACTCCATGCCAGCGAGAAACGCGAAAACCCGTTAGCTTTTATTATTGCTTTTTCCACTCGGCGAAATCTGCATCTAATTTGCGTCTTAGAGAAATTTACGGCTGATAAATTGAAACAAATCGAGCTCGGCCGTCGGCGATTTTAATTATATTGTCATACACGCGGGATTATGTAAGTGATTCCTTTTTTTTTTATCACCGTTGCTTTTTTCCCCCCGCTTTAAAGCACCTCGGCAAACGTTTAATTTAATGTACTCGCGGCCGCGCGCGAGTTCATTAAAAGTGTCAGGTGTGGCAGTTTAAATCTCCGCGGAGGCTTTTTCCCTAAATTCTGACGGAACTGGATTTGCCGGTGGGGAAAAAATCCGAGAGACCCGAGCGACCGAGTTTAAACGAGAACCCCGTCGAAATAAAAAAAAAAAGTGGCGGAGGAAACATCGGTCGCCGCGTGCCCCGCGAACATTTGCATATCTGACACGACTCCTTGCGACTGGCAGTAATGTAGTCACCTTTACTCGTATTGCGCAATAGTTTTGTAACTTTTGAGGAGGAAAAAATGAAAAATATGTCGAGGGTTAATTTTAAATGGCGCTGGACGCGTGCATCTTTTAATTCGAGGGGGAAAAAATGACGCGGTTCTAATTAAATCTGCGGCACTGTATATTTAAAACTACCTTTTTATTTAAGCAGTCTCCTTTTTTATTTTATTTACTTGATTTTATTGAGACGTGCGCCGAGAGAAAAATTTCGTTAATTTCAAGTAAATATTTATTTCGATAGTACTAACTTTTAAATATTATTTCTTTGTATCAAGTAATTATATTTATTTTTGAAACTACTAAATTTATTTACAAAACAGTAAATTCATTTAGATCTGAAGAAATATTTCGTTGATTCGAAGGAATATTTAGTAAGTACTATTCATGTAAATCTTTACTTAAAAATTACCAAACTTTTTTCAGAGTTATCCGCACTCGCTGAGATTACCTGTGCAAATTATTTTTTTTTTCAATCACCGAAATGCTGAACATAACGTAATCAAAGGGATTTAAAGCCACCGTGAATACCAGCATCATTGTTATTAAAAAAATCCCGTTAATTTGTAAAAGTTGCGTAATAAAGCCGCAAATTTATAGTTACCTCGGCGACAATGGTGCAGCTTTAAAACGAAATACGTTTTATAGCGAATAAAATAAGCCACGCGGCGACTCGATCGACACCTAAATTTCCGCGCCACGCTTCCATTTTTTTTTTTTTTCACCGTCATTATGTACCCACCGCGGCGATCTAAATCAATAATCGCGCGTTTAATTGACACCAGCCGCGCAATACCGATCGGAGCGCCTCTCGCAACCCAAACCCGGACCTTTCACCTGCGAAATTCGCCCGTGAAAAAAAATAAAAAAAAAACAAATAAAAATAAGACGGAGCTCCCACCTCGCGATCTCCTAAGCCCATTATGATAAAACCGATCGGACGAGAATAACGAGATTCCGGGGCGTCGTAAAAAGCGCTCGGCGATTCGAAATATCATAAAAGCCGGCTCTCACGCGCGCGCGACTTGACCCAAAGTCACGTAATCAGCCGCGGCAGAGACATTGTGGAGGCCGCGCGTAAATCACGACGCGTGCGGCGCCCAACAATCCCGGGGCCCCGCGACCTACCCTTTCGCGTAGGCCCCTTGCACAACAACGCGGTTCGCGTGGGCGCGCCGATTTTCTCCGGCGAACGACATTCGCAAGGACGGAATTCCGCGGGGAAAAAAAAATCCGAGCGCCCGTGACGGGAATGCGGCGCGGCCGTAACGCGAGGAGGTATTATACACGTGTACGCGCGGGGGGTTATTCAATGCGGCTGCTCGTCGCGCGCCGAGTCCGGCCGCCGCGTGCCCGGGGAGGAATTCTCGTTGTGATACCAGCGTGTGTAATTCTGATAAGGAATTTTTTTTTTTCGGAGGAATATATTATTCATATTTTTTTTTACGTGTGCGTGCGTTAATCGTGTTCGACACGTGCTTGAAAAGGTTCAGGATACCTGCATACATTTTTGAGATTTGTGTAATTCAAAATTTATGGGACACTGATTTGGCCAGAATATTACGCCGATATTCGTGGCTAAAGTGATTTGGACGTTTAAAAGTCACTTTTTCATTATCATGAATGTTTGTTCATGTTTGAGGTGTAGTGTATGGTTTGATCCATGCTTTTTTTATGTTTTTTTTAAGAAGTACTACTTAGAAGCTTGCTTTTTATGGTTCACCTAAAAAAATTTTATTACACTATGATATTTGTTGAATGCATCCTCTAATTAAACATTTCGTACGACAATACTATTGCAGAGGCATGAGTAAACGTCAAAAGATTTTTCCTAATAATTTTCACTTTTATACAAATTGAAAAATGTAGACTATCGTTTTTTAATTCTTTATAGACGAGTATGATTAATTATTACTAATTTTTTTATTAACTTTCAGTTTACGAGCAGCTTGTAATCACTCTATTGCCCATTGATTAAACAAAATGACGAATTGTAAAAAGAATTAGAAATTCTGTCGGAGTAAAGATGAATAATATGAAAAACTTACGAAAACGAAGTTAGAAGCTTACGTAACATAAAATCTACTCAATTAACAGTTGTCATTTATACTTTTTTGATGTTAATCGTTAATTTTTCTAATAGTGTTCTCTTTTATACAAATTGAAAGATGTCGTTTACTATCTTCAAATTATTTATGTACGAGTATGATTAAGTATTACTAATTTTTTTGTGACTAAGTTCCAGTTTGAGTGCAGCTTCTAATCACTCTATTCCTCATTAATCAAACGAAATGACGAATTGTAAAAAGAATTAGAAATTCTTTCGGTATCAAGATAAATAATACGAAAAAGTTACGAAAAAGAAGTTAAAAGCTTATATAACATAAAATCTCAATTAACAGTGGTCATTTAGAATTTTTCATGTTAATTATGACTTTTCCTAATAGTTTTCTCTCTTCTACAAATTGAAAGATGTCGACTACTATTTTTAAATTATTTATATACGAGAATGATGAAGTGTTACTAAATTTTTGTGACTAACTTCCAGTTTGAGTGCAGCTTCTAATCATTCTGTTACTCATTAATCAAACGAAATGACGAATTGTAAAAAAAAGTCAGAAATTCTTTCGGTATCAAGATAAATGATATGAAAAACTCGCGAAAAAGAAGTTAAAAGCTTATATAACATAAAAACTCAATTAACAGTGGTTACTTAGACTTATTTCATGTTAATCGAGGTATAATCCATATGAACATGTGTCACTCGTGTGCCGTTACGCGGTCTACTTGCAAGTTAGTGTTGATTCTGTAAAAAGTCATCTTGAACAAGTTAAGGACTAATTGGCTCTTTAGTAAGGCTCAAGGGGAAGAACCTTAGATATATATCCTATCAAGAAATATACGTTATCCGTAAATATGTCCCGCTAAATTTCCGATATTACAAGCACCAAGATTGATGATCTGCCGAGAGCAAAAACAGGAATCGTCTAACGACGCTATTAAGAGTTCCCCTTTTCATCGTTAATACCAACAAGGCGAGAGATTCCCTCACTTTTGATAACCACGACGGCGACGACTCTTTTCGATAATTAACCGTTTATTCGACGTGTCACGTACAATTTCCCCCCCCCCCCCCCAAAAAAAAAAATAGAAATCACTTCTTCCCTTTTTTCACGGGACACGCGCGTGTAAACATATCCTTTCTGGATTGACGATTCGCCGCGAGTGCACCTCGTAAAGCCGAGACGTTCCCGCTCGGTACAGTTACGCTGCTATGTCCAGTTTTACTTCACTTCGAAATTTCGTTTTTTTTTTTCGTTAATTTGATGACACCAGACCGTCGGACGATTTATATCGCACGCAAAAGTCCACTTGACGTCGCTTCATGTTACTTCGTTCGAGATGCGTCAATTTTTTTTTTGTCGTCGAGTTGATGACACGCGCCGGACGATTTATATCTTATTTATATGAAAGAGCGGCGGAAAAAACTCGCGTAACAGGATCATAATCGGATTACCGCTCGCGATAAAATCGAGGCCGGCTAATCAATGCCGATTTGGCTGCGATCGCTGCAATTTTCGCTTACCTTCCGCGATTCGCAATTCCAGGAACTGGCGCTTCGCTGTAATACGATTCCCGCCGGATGTCAGCGAATGGACTTTGTATTTTAACACTTTTCTCCCGGCCTTTGTAATTCTTCTTATTTTGCCTACCGAAACGATGAGTCGAGGCTTAGGAGCTTGCAAAGTGTCCCTCGTAATGCGCAAATTAATTTTTCTCGATTATTAAATTGGAAATAAAAGTATAATACTTAAAATAAAATGGAAAAGGCAGACAGTAATACTGTAAAAAGATTTATATACATTAAATACAGACTGTAAAATACATTAATACTTTATCAAATAATTTAAAGCGTTTAAGAGTTAGCAAAGTAGCAATTAAGAAGAATATTAAAAAGTTTATATCGAATATGTAATTTTATACTAAATTCTTGGGCAATTAGTTGTTTTTGTTAAACCCCGTCAATTTTATCTGTGAAAATAAGTTTGCAAATCTGGGATACTAGTTTTTAAGTTTTCATCAATAACAATAGTGTTTGAGTATTCATCCCATCTTATGTACGTTTACCTCTACGGGATTGACTTATGTAATCAATATGAAAATAAATAAATAAAAATTAAGCAGTAAATAAAAAGTTTCTTCGTTCACAATTGCGAAAGTATAAAACACTGAACGTTTAATAACATCGCTCTATTTTATTGTTTTATTTTTCCTTTCAATTTTCTTTCAGTTCGTTCGAAAAATATCCGCCGAACCTATAAATAAGCAGATAAGATAAATAATTTTTCGGAAAAAAGTTATAATTAGATCGATAAACTCAGAGAAGCCTTCGTTTCTGCACCCGGGACGCAATGCCTCGGGTAAATAACTCATTAGGTCTATTAAGGATTACAAAACGTGTGCAAATCCGAAACACGCGTGCCCAGTCAGCTGAGCTTTTACGTAAACCAAAGCGGATCGAGGCATTCGTACAAGTCAGCCAGGGGAATTCAATTATCCTGAGACTCATTAATAATGCGATTATTAGGCGTACAGCACCAATGCAGCTGGAACTAAGGTAATTGTCGGGGGTTTGATCCGTACGCTATTAATTAAATTCGTTATCGTCGGAGTACAATCTATTCTATAAAAGTTCAAAATTAACTTCTCTCAAAATAATTTTTTAGAATACTCATATTTTAATTATTTTACGATTACTTGTTTAAGAATATTTTAAAATGATCATTCCAAAGTTAATGAGCAAAAATAATAATGCCTCTGTAAATTTTTTTTCTCGCATTATGATTGCTTGAATGATAGTTTATCCTTTTGTTTTCACACATTTAATTGTTTAACATATTTTATATGTGAATATTCACTATATTGAATTTGTCGAATTTGATCACACATTACACTGAGAGAAAAATTGTTAATTTAAAGCAAATATTTGTTTCAATAGTACTCATTAAATATTTTATTGAGTCAAAAAATTATTTTTTTTGTTTGCAAGTACTAATTTTATTTAGAAACAAATAAATGCATTTAGTTTTAATGAAATCATTACTTGATTCAAAGAAATATTTAATAAGTACTATTGAAGTAAAAAATTTCCTTATAATTAAAAAATTATTTTTCAGTGTACATACGTAAATATTCATTTTTCACTATGAATATTCACTAAATGTCACTATTCACATTTCACAATACGTGAAGCTTCATATTTTCACATTTTCTTATAGAGACTAAATAAAAGCAGCGGATTACATCAATTTACAAAACTCCAAACGCGGACAACGACAACAAAAAAAAAGTGTTATAGGAAATGTTGCACATCCAACGCGAGATTGATCTTGCCCACAAGTCAGGGAGCCCGCAGATAAAACTAGACAAGGCAGTTTCACAAGAATACGTCAAGAGCGCCTGGGCGGGCGTCACTAACAGCTGCGTATGCGCGCACGCGAAACGCGCGTTCCAGGACTTTGTAGCGCGGCGCCTCACAGCCAGCGGAGCCACGAGGAGATCCATCATCCACTGTCCGCTCCGGATGGACGCTGGAATTTAAATGGATTCGAAAAAAAGACGGAGAGAGAGATACGCCGGAGATGGATAGACGCGATAGGCGAGTTTTCGTGTGAATCTTAAGTCACTCGTTAAATGGAATTAATTTCTTCCGCGGGAGACTTTGGCGAAATTCGACCTTTTTTTCCTGCGTTTTTAAAGGTGTTCGGCTAATACACCTTTTAATCGGGCAAATGATCTTTAACGCGCGAGCTAATGTATCTTGAGTGGCAGATTTTTTTTTTTTTTTTGCCGATAGTTCGATGTTCTATTTGTATTTGTCGCGACAGGAAAAAACGCTCCGCTATAAATACGATGGTCTTACGTTCGAATTAGAATTTTCATGTCGCACTTCGTCTCTTATTAATTAATTAAAGAATTTAATCTAATTATGTCACGTGTCACTTAGGTGATGATAATTGAGTTATAATTAATAAATTTGCATATTTCTTTAATTATCGTCAAGGTTTTTTCTCTTTACGGTACCGCGCGTCAAAGTTTTATATTAAAGTGTAAAAATAATTATAACTCGGGTGTTACACGCGCGTTTCTTTCTCGCCTGCATGAATCAAACGCAAGGCGCAAAATGACGGTAGCAAACAAAAAAAATCCAGAAGAAACGTATTTAATTTAGATCAGGAGAAAATAATCGCACCGCAAATGGTCTCCGGAGTACTTTATCCAAACGAGACTTCATACATCAAAAGATAATCGCTCGCGGTAACAACAATCACTCGAGCCGCGAAAGAATTAAAAAAAAAGAGGTTGAACTCGCTTCTTTAAAAAAAATGACGGTACAAAATTATATCAAACAAAGAATTAAAAAAAAAAGCGAAAATTTTTCACTCGCCTAAGTACTCGGTGACTAAAAAATAAAAAAGGGGGATTCCCCCGATTATCAGGGTCAATAAAACCGCTCGCATCCCGGTATACCCCTTGGAGGATTTTATTACGTGCGCTTCTTTCTCGAGTGCTTGCAGCGATCGAGGCTCACCGTTGCCGCTATGAATACGAATCGAGGAAAAGAAAGTCCGATTCGTGAGCTTCTGTGTCTGTATATACATTCGTATGTGTACATACGCGCGGGAGTATCAAAAACGATGATTAAGATCTTTCCCCGTCTTAATTTATTCCCGATCTCGGTCCCCGGAGAATGGGAATGATTATTTTTCTGTCGCCCGGAATTACGAGTGGATCAAGCGGCCGGGAGGAAAAAAATAAATAAGCCGACGCTCGTCGATGGCAGATCGTTCCGAGACTCTTTTGACGCACCGTGAGACCGGCTGCCTGGTATCCTGCTAGCGAGCGAGGATGTCGTGCGCGAGCTTGATATACCGCGGCATTATGGACTTAATTGGATTTTGAGGCCGTTATAGTTACGAGTTTTTTGTAGGAGAAAACGGTATTATTCAAATAAGGTCGGTTTCGTTTCTTCTTCCTCTTCTTTTTTCTTTTGTCCGTCTTACGGCGACATCGAGATGTTGGAAAACTTTGAGGTAGTCGCGGATGCGAAATTGAAGTGTAGATATTAATGTTTAATTAAGTGTACGAGTGTCGCGAAAAAAGAGCAATTTTTAAGAAGATACGTAGAGACGGTAATAACTCGGTCACCTGCTTCAAAAAAAAATGATAATGCAGGAAATAATTATTCTCCATCCATTTAAGTTTGACAAGTAAATTATGCAAAGAAAAATTAAATAAGAATTTTATCTGTTAAAGAAGTAACTATTTGATTGATTATGAATATCCTGTTAAAGGACTTCAACGTGTAAAAGGCTTTTTACATCAATTACATACTTTTTTTAATTAAAAACGAAGAATTTTTTATTTATGTACAAATATATAGTTAAATAAGAATGGACAGTGATAATTATTCTAAAAAGTAAATAAGAAATAATTGTCCCAGTAAAAATCATTCAATTTTATTGCATCTCTATTTTAAAATTAAAATATATCATCAACTGCAACTGCATCGATCTACTTGCCTTTTAAAAAGCACAAAATTTATTTTAATTTATTTATTTTTTTATAAATATACGGGTATACATCCATTATACAACTTATAATTCCGCTATAAATTATAAGTATCGCTTTCTTTAAAGAATTTTTCTTAATAAATTTATTTATTTATATTTAAAAATTCATCGAACGAAGAATAAAACGAGCAATAATAACGCATCCTTCGTAGATTTTTTCTTAAGTTCTTGAATTAATTAAACTTAAATTAATTATTTAATTAAGTTAAAAAATTCAACAAGCTAAGGATAGTCCTTAATCACAATCTTGAATTACTTAAAGGAATTCCTGAAAATAGTGGATCCCGCGAGTAGATTCAAGCCCAAAAAAATAACGCATCCTTCGAGTACAAAAAAATAACGCATCCTTCACAGAAATTTTCTCAAATTATTGAATTTAATTCGATTTAATTTATTTATTTATATTTAAAAATTCAACAAGCTAAAGATATTCCTAATCTCGAATTATGTAAAAGAATTCCTCAAAACAGTGGGCAAACTTCCACGGAGTACAAAACAAAATTGCACCCATCGAGCAATATTCCTTCGTCGAAAGTGACAAGCGCGCGTCTTCATTACGGGTGTCTCGTCCTTTCAACCGGACCCGAATAAAAGCATCGCGAGGCGCGCATAAGAAAAAAAGATGCAAAGTTCCAGGGAGAGAGGCTTAACTACCGGCGAGCGCGGCCGCTCCAAAAGGTTTCATTGTTAGCGGCTAACGGCTAAATGAGACTGCGCCGCGCGCGGAGCTGGAAAACAGGTAGTGCCGCGGAGTGTTGTCCGGGCCGTCAGAATAACGCCTCTGAATGCAATTACACGTTGGCCGAGGCGTTGTCTCGGGGTATATGCCTCCGCGTGTATATCAGCTGTCAATGGGCTATACGACCGCATCGCGACGCTGATGCGTCCGAGGTAACGATTCTCCCCGGGGAATGTCCCCTTTGTGAGGCCGCGCGCCCAACCAGAGGATAATTGACGACTGTAATCGTGGAATTCGATGAAAGCCCGGTGTAAAAAAAATGAATAATTCATTCGCCGTTTCATTTTTTTTTCTTTTCGCCGTGTTTAATTGTTTGCGGACGTCAGTTTGATAGCTAATGGGGTAACGCGAGTCAACGGGCTGATTAACGACTTCGGTGCGGGGAAAAAAAAATTTGATCGATGCGAAGCGGAAAAAATGTCCGTGTGCTTACGAAAAGCAGGTTAAAGTCGTGAATGAGTTCAGCTGTCAGCGGATTTGAGGATATATAGACGTTCGATCGGGCGACTGACTTTTCTGCGATGAAATGATGATCGATCTTCATCGGCGGTTATCTCGCGAGTAATTATTGACGTTTTGCTGTTGCGTAGCTGTTCAAATGAGTTTTTATTTCTATCAATCGATGACTACGTTCATGTTGCGGCCGTTTTGATGTGAGGAGAAAATTTTGCGCTGCAGAGTAATTGTATAATTTGGAAGGATTAAATAATTTAGAAAACACGGAATTGAATCATCGTGAAACTGCAAGAAATTGATGAGTTTAAAAATAAATTTTTCTCATAATCATGATCGAATTGATGCACAGGACAATCATCTTGTCGTCAGGTTTTAATGCGATATTTTTAATAAATTAATTCATATTGAACCGACACGACGTCAGCTTATTGATTTAGTGTTTAAACAATGACTCCCAAGAATGTAATGCTTTGCTAAACTTCAGAAACAAACATTTTCAGATATTTGTACAGATTTTTCAGAAAAATGCATTGCGTTTAAAAGCATGTCCTTAAATTCATTGTGCTCCTTCGCAATTAAATTTCGCATTCGACATTATTTTAATTTCATAACTTGAACGTTTAAAATTTCTTAAAATTTGTTATTTTCAGTTACGAAGGGTAAGCTAGTAAGCAATTGAAGCTGCATAACAGTCCGTTAAAAGTAATAAATAAATAAATAATTACACACCTCAAGATGGAATGCTCTTCCAACTGATGTAGCTAATATTTATAGTGTAATAAGAGGAGCATTTAAAAAGATCCTGCATTCTCTACATATTTTTGTTTTATTTTACATTTCATTTTAACACCCATTAAATGTATAAATAAAAACTGCAAATTTAAATTCATTTACACTGAGAAACTAAATTGATAATTTTCAATAAATATTTACTTCAACAGTACTTGTTAAATATTTCTTTAAAACTGAATGAATTGATTCGTTTCCAAATAGATGTACAATTATTTAATTGAAAAAAAAATGTTTAAGAAGTACTATTGTACATACTATTTTATTTATTTCAAATTCTATTTATACCAAAATTCATCCACAGATTGAATCAATGAACGACTTTTATATAAAAAATCATCCACATATTGAATCAATAAACGACTTTTATATCGAAATTCATCCACAGATTGAATCAATGAACGACTTTTATATCAAAATTTATCCACAGATTGAATCAGTGAAACATTTTTATATAAAAAGTCATCCACAAATTGAATTAGTGAACGACTTTTATATCAAAAATTCATCCGCATACATTGAATCAGTGAACGTCTTTTATATTAAAATTCATCCACATCCATTGAATCAATGAATGACATTTGTCATAAAACACGACGCTATTCACAATTTTCACGCGATTCAATTTCACATTTTCATATTCAGAGAGAATAAATAAACAATCTATACCACCACATCTCATTGTGCAAAAAGCACTAGCAAATTCTTTGCAACTTTACAAAAGTAAATGAGCCTGACGGAAAAGAAGCCGAAGCCAAGGAAACCCAACGAGACACGCTCGAAGCGTCCAGCAAAATAAAAGGACGATCGTCCAAAAGTATATCATTCATTCGCAAATGGCCAGGCCGCTCGCGTGCGCATTTACGCACGCGCTACGGCGTCGGCAATTACGCCGTCGCTCGGCAGCAAGCAGCAGCAGCCACCCGGCCCCATACGGTAATGATCGCACGCGCGTACGCCGATGTCGGCCAGCGGCCAAATGAAAGAGCCGGGAGCCGAGCCCGAGAGTGGGGAGGCAAGAGGGGGTCTTCTGGTGGTGGTGGTGGGTTCGACTAGGCGGATAACCTGTTGCGCGCTTGCGGGGGCTCGCGCCGTATGATTTGCCGGTGATTGATGAGGTCGCGGGTCAGGGAGATCCCCGGGCTGTGTACCGGCGCCGAGGCATTATTGGGTCGGGGGAGGAGCGTGCGGTGGGGCTGAACGCCGAGATCGCGCCCAGGGACACGAACGCGTGGCGAGGCGCGATTCTCCGCGTGTAAAAGCATTTTAATGTACACTGAGAGAAAAATTTGTTAATTTTAAGCAAACACTTGTTTCACGTAGTACTTATTCAATATTTTATTGTGTCAAAATAGTATATTACGTACCAAGCCCTGTATAATAAGAAATTGTCTCAGATCATGTGTAATTGTCAACCGAGGCGAAGCCGAAGTTAAAATGTTATGTAGACAAAGTTTACTCTGAAAATTTTATCAAAAACTACAATTTAAAAAAAAATTATAATAATATAAGTACACCGAGAGAAAAGTCTAGCAAAAATTGCTAAACTCAGACTTGCCTCGAGCTACCGCGCCTCTTGATACTATTTTGTAACGCAGGCTCAGACAAATAAAAAATTTTACTTAAAAGTATACTAAAATTTAGTGTAAGTAAAGTATGACACATTTTAGTTTCTAGTAAAATATTTTGTTTATTGAGTCTGAGCCTGCGTTACAAAATACTATAGTAAAGATAAGTAAATAAGTAAAAACAATGGTTTTTAAATTAAAAGAATTTAATAAGAATACAAGTACATAAAGTTAATACAAAATATTATACTTAAATGATATGGCAGTCACTTATAAAAACTAAATAAATACAGAAATTTAAATTACACCATATTAAATTGATCTTAATACAATAAATTATAAAATAATTAAGAGCTAAAGTTATGTAGAATAAAATAAAGATTAAGTAAACTTGGAAAGTAGCATAGCCTTAGGGTATGAGTAATTTACATGAAAATGGTATTACTTATTTATCCATCTATAAACGTATGAACGAAATATTTAATACGAAAATAAAGATGATTACAGGGATTATGGATAATTCATTTTCATTGCAAAAAGTCTTTAATTTTTTTTCTATATCCTCGAGAACAAAATAACATGAATCTGACAGCTTACAAAGTTACAAGTAAATTGAATTTTTAAAAAAAAATTTGCATGGTTGATTACCTGTTACAATTGAAGTTATGCACCACGCAAGTTAGAAGATTTGTAGGTTCGCACGCGTAGCCCAAGGGCGCGATAATTTTCTACTGATTCTCTGCAATTTCACGCACGTGCGCAAGTTCAGGTGCGTGACTGATGACTATTGATTAGGCAAAAGTTTATGAGGAAACAAGATAAGCGTTGCTACCTCGTACTGTTATTACCGTCAAGTGCCAAAATAGGTTATTACTTTGAAGTCCATTTTTCGTAGACTAAAACTCAATAATTTATGGGAATCAATGAAGGAAGGTGTAATTTGTCAAATCTTATCTCTCATCGTAACAAATTTCTGAAATATTCAACTTTATTTTTACAAACCGCCAATCAAAACTAAAATAATAAATTGAATAACTTGTATACGAAGTGAAATATTGGAATAGCCAATTTTAAAATCCTTTAAGTATCGTTTTATTAGACACATTTATTACAATTAATTTATTACTGTTTTGTTTTGTGCACATTTGTATTTATAATAGTTAATCTAATTTATAAGTGTTAATGTGGAGTACGAGTATGTTTTATTTATTTATATCACCAAGTGCAATTTTTATGAATTTCAAATGAGTAGTGCCTTATACGACTGACTTTTTAAATTTTTTGTATTCTATTATATTTGTATTCTTCAGAATCATTTCTATTTATAAATATTGTAATTTTATATCTTAATATAAAAGACTCGACAAATAAAAAAATTTACTAAAAAGTATAGTAAAATTTACTGTAAGTAAAGTACAACACATTTTATTATATACTTTCTAGTACAATTTATTTGTCGAATCTGCTCCTCCGTTACAAAATAGTATACTAATGTTTACTACTATCTAAAGTTGAATTAGTGAAAACTACTACAATCAGCGAATGTTCACTGAAAATTTGTGAAAAGAGCGTCACAATCCAGGTATTAGTGGAGCATTTTCCACTAATTTTAGCAAAATTTCACTAATTCAATTTTAGAAAGTAGACTTTTCTCTCGCCCTAGAAACTTAACTCAACTTGTTCGAAAATAACTTCTTCAAAAAATCCAAAAAAAAAAAAAAAAATCCGAACTAAGCTACCCCATTTGTCCAAGCTCGCTGAGTCAAAGCAGCCTGCTATGTATATCCCAAGTCACAACTCGATAAAACTCCGCCGAAAAATAGTCACGAGTGAAAAAGTGGCCGGCGCGCGCTGAGCCCTCGGTGTCAGCGCGCCTTTGAATCTCCGCGGGCGAAATGGATCTCGCTGTCGGTCGCCGCTAAAAGAGCCGCGTGCGATTAGTCTCGCGGCTCGCTGACTAATTCGCGCGATTAAGATTGCGCGCCTGCCGGTAGCCGGATTTCGCGCTCGAGACTCGTTTGAGTAATCGCCGATGCCGATGGGTGCCGATGCGTTATAGATAGACCCTGGACGGAGATAAGAGCGTGAATTTTCTTTCGATCGAGGCTTCCTCGAAGACGTTTTCAGGACACGAGCTTGACATAGCAGGAATTATCGGGCCATCTTGCTATCACTTATGGCGCGATTTACTGTCACAACGAGTGGTGTAAACACATTTGTTAAGTTCAGAGGTATTTTATATAAAATGACTGATTTGACCTACAAATGTACAGTAATGTTTAGTTATACGTCAAATTTATGTATGTATTGGTATGTTAATTATAAGACGCGCGTCTTGCCGGATCCGGCTGATACTACTTACATTTAATTTATGTTTAAAAAAATCATTACGAGCGACTTCTTTCTAAGTATTAAGAATAGCAAGACTTGGATGGACATATAATAGCTAGATAGTTATTGTAAAGTTTAAATTGAAAATTTACATTCTTTGTATAAATTAAAAAAAAAAAGTCTTACCGAACACGGCTGTTTCTACTTACTATATTAATTAACATAGTAAGTATATTATTTACAATTAATATAGTAATTTAGCCTAATTGGTTAAATCTCTAGAAGCTACTAAATAAGTAGAATCAAAATCATCCAAAGATACTTTATCCCTAATTCTATTTAGTTAGCGACAATCTCACGGCGATAAAGAAAAAATCGCTCATTCTGAAAAAGGAAGGAAAGACCATAGCAGAATCAGGGCGAAATATGGATAAAAAAGGTAATATAAGTAATTGATATAAAGTTTAAATTAAAAATACAAAATAAAATGAAGAAAAAAATGTCTTACCAGACACGACTGTTTCTACTTACTCGACTAATTAGGCCAAATCTCTACAAGTTACACAAGCAAAATCAACGCTTAACGTTTAAATCACACGATTCCCATTTAAAAAAAAACAACAAGATCTTTACAAATCGTCTAATCATCCTTTATCACTAATTCTATTTAATTAACGTCAATCTCACGGCGATAAAGAAAAAAATCGTTTAATTTAAAAAAAAAAGAAAAGAAGTCCACAGTAGAAGCAGGCCGAACGATGGGTAAAAAAAGAAAATAAAAAGTAATTGCCATAAAGTTTAAATTAAAAATTTGCGTTCCACGTATAAAATAAAATGTAGAAAAAAATGTCTTACCGGACACGGCTGTTTCTACTTACTCGGCTAATTAGGCCAAATCTCTACAAGTTACACAAGCAAAATCAACGCTTTACGTTTAAATCACGCGATCCCCATTTAAAAAAAAACAACAAGATCTTTACAAATCGCCGAAACATCCTTTATCCCTAATTCTATTTAATTAACGTCAATCTCACGGCGATAAAGAAAAAATCGCTTAATTTAAAAAAAAAAAAAGAAAAGAAAAGAAGTCCACAGCAGAAGCAGGGCGAACGATGGGCAAAAAAAAAAGAAACATAAAAAGAAGCAGAAAGGACCGGCTATCCTCGCGCAGATAGCATCCATAATCGTAAGCGCGATCTTATCTCGTGATTTATGAATCGCCGCGGACGCCGCGATATTCGAACGCCGCAGCGCCGACGGTCCGGGGGACAATTTGTTGCACGTCCCTCTAAGCGTGGGAGAACGAAAATTTCCGTAGCCACGCGGCCGACGCCGCGGAGATAAAAAGAGAGAAAGAGGAGGAGGACTGAAAAAAATCGCGCGAGCGTTTAGAGGCTCGCGAGTCCTCGGGGTTAATTATGCGCGCGCGGGGACGCGAGAAACAAGCGTCCGGGGTCAGAAATAAAATTTCGCCGGGGAGTTTGACATTGCTTACGGTAGTTTTTTCGATTATTAATAACCGCGCTAATTGATTCATTAATTTCTCGGCTGTATTAAAAACTTTTTTTTTCCTGTCTTATACTAAGGAGCTTCAGATTGATCGTTTGATATTAAGATGGCTTTACGGGATATTATAAATACTGTACTGATTAACACATAATTGATAAATGTTTGACCGAGGAGTTTAGTTAAAATTACTTTTAGTAGTTTATACTTAATTAATTTCAGCTACATTTTTCAGACTGCCAGGTAGTGCTTAAAAACGGTACTTACTTAGGAAGTGGAGAATAAGAACTGATGGGGATAAGTATTAAGGATACACAATGAAGAATCTCTCTCTGATTTATTTATTCATTGCGTATGTGTTTGTTGAATCTTACTGTGTTTATGAAAATAAATGTTTTCTTTTTGCGGTATTATTATTATTATTATTATTTTATATAATACGTTGATAAATACTAAATGATAAAAATTGAATTAAATTATGTATAACTTTATTTGTAATTATCAAATCACTTGGTTTTGCTTCATATCTTCTCTCGATCTCTCCACATGTGAAGGAGAAATAGTCGCTTCAACTAAGAATCAAAAAGGCTTATGATCTTGTGATGAATGGAGACAATTTATATTAATAGACTGTCTCACTTCTCCATAGACCAGAACTTGGCACGCCCTTTTACTCTAGTCATATGAATTAAATACTTCACTTCCTAATGCGCTTTCACGTTGTTCTCTCAATATGCGAGAAAATTTTTGAAAAGTTAAAAAACAAAGCCGCTATAATAAAAATTCTACTAGAACATACTGAGGGAAATGTTTTAGAAAAATTACTCTTCAGTCTAGGAGTGGAGCCACAAACTGTATTTAATGAAAACATTACTATTCTTTATTATAAATTTTACGAGAATTCTAATAAATATTTCTACAATTCTGTAAAAAATACCAGAATTCTAGGAAATATTCCTACAATTCTGTAAAAAATATTAGAATTCTAGTAAATATTTCTACAATTCTGTAAAAACTACTAGAATTCTAGTAAATTTCTACAAATCTGCAAAAAATACTAGAATTCTAGTAAATATTTCTACAATTCTGCAAAAAAAAAACTAGAATTCTAGTACAATTTATAATACAGAATGGTAATCTTTATCACTAAATGCAGCCTGTGGATTCCCTCCCAGACTGGATAGTAATTTTTACCGGAGTAACAAAAATTTTCTCAAAACATTTCTCTCGGTGCAGCTATCAATGCTGATGGATAAATTC
This sequence comes from Sycophila sp. Sp_5, assembly GCA_018906775.1. Lineage (NCBI taxonomy): Eukaryota > Metazoa > Arthropoda > Insecta > Hymenoptera > Eurytomidae > Sycophila > Sycophila sp. Sp_5. Next base: position 307,214 of record JACCID010000054.1, on the reverse strand, counting down.
AAAAAACAATTCAAGACAAACCAACCAACTTTTTTCCCAACCTGTGTAAATCCTTTCAATTTCACGAGGGAGAGAGAGAGAGAGAGAGATCAGGACCGATAGGACGTTCCAACGAAAAACCGCGAAGCAGCCATACGCAAAAAGAAAAAAGCGGCAGCGGATCTCCGGGTGCGCAAATAGAAGCCTCGCCTCGCGGAGAAGGGAGATAGGCCGCATTAATCCGACGCAATCAATTTCATCCTAATTGGGGATTATGCGGAGGCCCGCGCGCGACGGACGACCCGCGCTAATAGATTAATTTATTAGGCGAGAAGGCCTCAAAGGGACCGACCGGCGACGCGACCCGACGGCGAACTTCCAGCGAGTCGATCGTTAAGTAAAGGCGAGCCGCGCGCCGAGAAGGCCGGTCCCCCCGGCGGCTCTCCCACGGGAATTTCGGTATACCGTTGCAGCCGGGACATCTCGGCGACGCGATTTGCGGAGAGCCTGGGGCCTCGCCGGCCCTTACGACTGCGACCGTGATCCTCGGTATCGCTGATAGATCGTCAAGTGGGCCCGTGATTTTGGCTTTCTGATTATTGCTGGCCCTTCCATGTAGTGGCGGGATCGAGTTCGTGCTACTCCTCCCTTGAAAAAGAATTTTTCTGATATGTAAAAATTTATCGGCTACACGTCACTTTAAAAGTAAAAAAAAACACCGTGTCAATCTGAAAATGTGCGCGCTAAATCAGCTGAAGTGATACAGAGTGAAAATTAACTCTGTTGGAGTCAAATTTTCACTCTAATGCTGTAGTGAAATTAACTCCGTTGGTGCAGTGATATAGAGTGATTTTTTTACTCTTAAGTGAAGCCAAAGGTAGGGACTTAATCTGTTTTATACTACTCTACCTTTGAGTGAATTTTACTCTATACTGTAAAGTGAATTTAAATCACTCTATTCATGTAGAATCTAATTTGACTCTATTGTTATCAAATTTAACTCTACGAGTGTTTCACTATAAACTAAGTAGTGAAATTTCACTCTAACCGTTTTAACGTAGTGAAGTTCACTTGGAAAATATGAATAGTGACGTTTATAATACTTTTTAATGTTGTGAAAAGTTGTTCACGTGCTAAATATGTGAACGATTTTTCACGATAAATTTGTCCCTATTCACATTTTTCAACAAGTGAATTTGACATTTTCAGATTTAGAGATTACGGAGACAAATTATTCGTACAATTTACTGAAATAAGAAATAAATAAAAAGATTGGTTCACAAATGTTTAAAAAGTGGAATAAATTAATGTCTTAATCTGATAATTAAAATTTTTAATATAATGAAATTATTATTTAAGTTGATAACAACTCTCAGCAGAGTCACTGCAATATTGAAGAATTGAATTTTAATTTACTTTTAAGTTTTAAAGAATAAAAATACCATTTCAAGAAAATTAAAATTAAAAAAACATTTAAATAAAAAAATTACCTCCAAATCTGCAGAAACTTAAACTTATCCTTCTGAGTTTAGTCCTAAATTATATATTTACACGATTTCAGTTTCACTTGCCGCTTCGCAATAACAATCTCTTGTATAATCTGCGTTAAGTCTGCAGTGCACTGTTAGTGGATGACATTTTATTACGGTTTGACATTGAAAATTACCAAGTATCGAACAACGTAAACCCTTCGGAGATTTGGTAGTAGGATAGAGGTCTTGGCCATCTGTAATTTTTGTTTATAATCGCATTTTGAAAGCTCGATCGTCATATAGAGTTTTTACTAATTTTTTTTTACTTACCCGCACAATGAATCAATTGAACAAGATTTGTTATAACAAAATGAACTAATATAAAAACAAGTAACTTCATTATTTCCTTTTTTTCTTGGTACGATACTTCGCTGTTCTGCAAAGTGAAATTCTTTTGCGGCGCAAAAAAAATGAATTGTCTTTATATACCGCAAAATTATGAATATGTACTATGTAATTTTTTGTAAAAAAAAATACAAACAATAGGTCGCTCTTAATTGCACGTTAGGTTTTCTTAAAAAATCCTTTACGTAACTAAAGTGGCCCTCGCTGGAAAATAAATAACTATATTTTAATTATGTGACTAAGGTGTTATTAAAAAGATATATACCTAGTTGAAAATTAATACTTACGTTATTCGTAAATAACATTTCAAATAAATTATTTAAAATATTTAGTGTCACAATAATAAATGCTTATCCATCCATTGAAATGATTAGAAATTTATGGTTTTTTAACAAAAAAATTCTTTAATGTTTAACATAAATTTATAAAAATGTACATAGTTCGCAAACTTTTTAAATTTGAAAGATTTTCTCTGCTTCTGAAAACTACACTCTACCCTTGATTACTTGTTTACTATGTCGACATTGAGAAAAATAAACTACGAAAAATTACTATTATTATTCGTGTTTATTAGAAAAGCCTAGTCATTCAATAGACACTCTTTTCCCATATTCCATTCAATACATTCTAATAATTAATAAAAAGTTAAAAAACTTCGCAGTGGCGTACCAAAAATTATTAATAATTATTACATTCATTTTTCCACGCATAGTTTTTTTAATAAATCTACGTACATCGAAGATGCCCCTGGCCAGAAAAAAGTTTCCACTCAAAAAAATAAATCAGAATTAACAATAAAAGACAAAAAAAAGCTGCGCATATTAGCGCAGTAATCAATTTACCGTACCGCTACATTTTGTACACAGTGTAAAAACAATGAAACACGTCCAATAGCCAAGGCGTTACAGACAGTTTCCCCTGAGGCAGCGAACGGCGCGTATTATGCAAAAGCTAAATCACGCAACTGTCATCCCCGCAACCGGCAGAAATTCAAAAAGTCCGAGCAAAAAAGCGCGCAACACCCGAGTAGTCACCTCGTAGTTCCGCTCCCATTAAACGAAAGCTCGGAGAGGCGCTCGCCGCTGATTTACGCCCTCGAGAGAGCCGAGAGAGAGAGAGAGAGAGAGACTGACGTCGGGCTCGCGTCGATTTTCGCGCGGCGGCGTCAGGCGTCGCTTGCAGCGGGTAGAAGCGACGACGTGAATCGCGATTATATTTATATATTTCTGCGAAACGTGGAGCTCGCATCTCAGCCATGTGAGATGCATGGGCTCGGAGAAAGAAGATATAGGGGGAGAGAGAGAGAGACGGACGGGTCGAGGGAAGAGAGTGAAAGACAAGACTCGCGGGCTTTTCGCTACCGAGTCGTTATTTTGGAGCTAGGCGGGCGCAGTGGGCACACAGCGTATAATATCGCTTCGTTATTCGGCGCTAATGACAGAGGCCGGGGGGCATCGCTGGATTTATGGAGACGCCCGTTTGGGAGCGAGGCGCGCGCTTGATTCCTCAGATTGCGCCGTAGATGCACGCTTAAACCTTCGACTGACGCGCTTTTCGAATTAGCAGACATGCCCGCTCGGTTGTCACTTGGAGCTTCTTCTTTTACAGGCCTCCTTTTGTCAGGGGGCCACTTTTCCATTGTCCAATTTTACGGAGTGCTGCGCTAATTTGCATCGTGCGATCTGAAATTGCGAAGATTGCGCTAAAGGGTAATAATATTTATATCTGCTTCATTGTAACTATACACTGATAGAAATAAATGGAGAAACTCCTGAACGAAAATATCCCTTGTCGCTAATGTCGCTATGAAAAAAAAAAAGAGAATTTTCTATAAGTTTTTAAGGAGACTTTCCTTCTACTCAGTTCGTAGGTATGCGAGGGTACGTATCCGAGGAACTTTTAAAAATGTGCAATATTATAATTAATTTTCAATTGATAATTTAATTTACATTTTATGCGTCACTCAATGCAGACAGATTATAGAAACAATCATTCTAATTATCACTCATAAAAATAGTGTGTACTACGATTTTTTAATGAATCCGACTAAGGGAATAATAAAGAGTAGGTTAGTGGAAATAAATAATAACTTCATTTTTTAAATATAAACACCATCTTTGCACTGCATAGTGAACGAATTCTAATTATTCCGCATTAAAAAGAAAAATACTTAAAAAAATTGATTCATAATATAATGACTTTGTTTTCGTATATAATGAAAGGAATTGTATACAAAAATGTTATTAAAATGTTATAAAAAGGCGATTCGATCGTTCACGACTTAAAGGTTTAATTAATTTTACAATACATTTACGTCATTTGATAACTTACATTCTAAAATATAGCGTTTTTTATATAATTCGGACTAATTTTATTCACTTATTTCTGCGAAAAAATTCGAAATACTTTATCAAACATTTATTTATTCATTGAACCCATATAAATTATATAAGTTAATGTAATTTAAAGCATACATTGAAGTCTTTTTTATGATTGTGACTCTACTTTATAAAAATGAAAAGTGGTTTTATTGTAATAAGAAAAGTGATGTAAGTAATAATAAACGATGAAACGAGCAATACTGCCTCACTGCATTTATTTATTAATTTCTTTTTTATAGATGTATTACTCTTAAGTTAGTTGAACTTTGGATAAACTTTATCCTAACTTAAATTTTTTTACGCGGGTAGATTAAATAATTCCACTCGTCGACAAGGATCACCCATCGGCTATAGGTCACGCCTCAAAAAAAAAAAGCTCGAACTCTATTTTCCCGCGAGATCCGTGCAACACTCGCGGTCACTCGGTCGCTTTATTTATTTATCTTCTTTTTGCGGGGCACGGGCGGCGCGCCATCGGCCGTTCGCGCGCCGTAAAAAACCGTCGGTCCTTCCCTCCGCCCGCTCTCTTTACCTCCCCCTCCCCCCTCCCCCTCTCGTGCTAGGGCCGCAAGAAGCACGCTCGAAATAATTATCCGGCAATTACTTTCTCGTAAAAGGGGAGCGGGCGACTCCTCGGCGGCCCCGATAAATAGCGCGCCGCGCAAAATCAAGAGCCTCGCTCGTAAAGAGCCGCATAACAATAAACGACGTCGCGCGCGCGATCGTTAACGGTTCGTCCTTTCTCTCTCCTCCGTTTATTTTATTTTATTTTTTTTTTTACTGTATAAACCGAGTGGTACGATCGCAGTGACATTGTTTATTACGCGCGGTCCGCATTTTCTTTTTCTGCTTTTTTTTTTGTTTCGAATGCAGTAAGCGCACTCGACGAGCGTTATACGTACGCTGGTTTGAGGAAGATATAACGCGATTTCGACTTTATGCTAATTTACGAGCTCGGCGGGTCAATTTTCACCGACGGAGTGTGAGAAGGGCCTTGTTTCCATGGTGCGTTAAGTACGCTCGATTTGGAGTTTTTTTTTTTTTTTTATGTGGACGTCAAAATTTGCCCGGTGGTGGTGCGTGCGCGAAAGAGGAAGGGAGCGTGCGGCACATTTTATTTAGCGACGCGCGCACACGATCATGCCGCTGGGCTATAAATGCGTCGAATGAGAAAAGCAAACGGCGAGTCGTAAATCTTTGCATTATTATTTGATTACACACTTTTTAGCGAATCTGTATAATGAAATGGGTACGAGAAATTAATTTAATAAGCGAGTGCGGGTAATTACTTTACTCGTTTATGTTATACTTCCAGGAATACTGGAGAACGTATTTTGTATAATAATTTGAAATTTAATTTATTTATATCATTTCGACGCGAAACTTCGTGATCCTGACTTATAAATTCAATGGATGATGAACAAAAAAAAAAAAAGAAAAAAGAATGGGGACGACATTTTCTTTATTCAGCGCGAGTAATCCATTCACCCACTGAACTCGCTTATGGGAATCGTTTTGGGTACGCGCGACGCTTGTCCCACGACCCTGAGAAGTGTGGGCGATCGATTCAATTTGACATAATTACAACGTGCAGCGGTGGCCTCGGCCTCACAATGGACCGCTTTTTCCGCTTAAAAATCCTAATCGAACGGAGAGCGATGACACGCAACAATTGATTTATATTGCACATTTTAGCGCGCCCACGAGGTAATCTGTCATGAATTAATTTTCGCTTCGCGTGTATTAAACGTTGAATTTCGCATAGAATGAATGAATTACAAATTTTCACATGGCTGACTTTCATTAGTTTAATCGGTTAATGTGTTTTATTTTTACATATAACATATTTATACGTATACAATTTAATTTCCTACACTGATAGAAAAAAGGAGAATCTCCCTAAAAAATCTTATAAAATAGTACAGTAAAAATTACTGTACTATTTTGTAACGCAGGGATAAAAAATATAGTAAAATTTCCTGTAAGTCTAGCACATTTTACTATGTATTAGTAAATTTTGTTGTTTTTCGAATATGACCGTGCGTTACAAAGCAACAGTACAGTAATCTTTCCTAAACCATTTCTCTCGGCATAGATAGTTATAAAATTCAATATTTACCTACTCGCAAAATAATTCAGCCAATACACCCCTCACTCAAAGCGTAAATTCCTCCAATTACCAGAAAAAAATGGCACTCCTCGCGAGCAAACAACATTTCCCTTTAAAAATCACCGAAAGAAACTCCCTGGCGCAGCTCATTAAAATTTGACGAGCGCACTTAAGCGCAATTTCGATTTTTCCGCTCTCCCAGCGCATGCGGAAAATCCGCGCGGGTATAAATCCCGAATTTTTCTCCAGCGCGGCTCGCGCATTGAATTTAAGCGGCGCGCTTCCTCGACTCGCGGCCATCGTTCATCATTTATGCGCGAAAGTTTGCGCGGGTGACGCGCCTCTTCTCCCCCCTCCCCCCTCCCCCTCCCATCGCAGTGAAACGGGGACGCATTGTCGGCTGGTCCCGGCGAGGCGACACAGGTGGTCCGCGCGGGGGCCAACAATGCGCATTCGAAGGCGTGAAATATCGCCGGGTCCCAGCGAGAGCCGACCCTAGGCCGCCAATTAATTTTCGCTGCATCGCGCGCGCGGCTATTCCTCGATACGGCGAAAGCGACGCGCGGAAAAACGATCGGGACTTTTGCACTTTCCGCGCGGCGAGCCTTTCTGAGTTATACCTCGTTCGCCGCGGTGAATGATGACTCGGGCGTTGTTTAAATGAAACGCGCGACGCGCCTGTCGAATTTGAAAGAGGGACGTTCGAGGAGCGCGTCTCCGATCTGGTGCGTGAAATAAAGAAAATAGAAAATGGGGAGGAAAAAGTGTCGGGGTGATGTATTTTATCCGAGGAAATACTTTATCTACGGAGATAAGTATTTTTTGTTTGTTTGTGCGTTTATATACTGCGACCCGCGTAAAAAAATTTAAGCACTTTTTTTCCAATCGATAATAATATATTGTAAAAAAAAGTTGCAATATATAATAATAAGATTAAAGATATTGTTGACTCTAATGACACAATGAGTATTGTTGAGGGATAGTAAATGGTAAAATGAGCAATGCTATCAAATTTTATTCATTTTTTGAGGATCATCACCGTCAAGTATGAACTTTGGGTAAACTTTATTCTAATTTAAATTTTTTTTACGCGGGGTGTGTATAAACGTGATATAAATAAATATAGGCGATGTATAGTCTTGCGCCGTTAAAGATGATAAGATGGAGGGAGTCCGCGAATTGGTCGAAGAATTTATGTTCGCGCACAAATGAAATCGAGATTTATAGTCGTGGGAGTCTCTAATACTTGACAAGCGGAATGCCGTACGTGGGAGGCTGCGGCGCGGTCATGAGTACTTCCAAGAGTTCCATTATATATACTCACGATATCTACCGAAATTTATACAGTACAAAGGTGACAATTTATCACGTTGATAAGTGAAATGTTTATTATTATTTTTTTTTATTTTTTATTTATTTATTTATCTATTTTCGACTGCTAAAGACAGTTATAACCGTGAATAATATCAGTTTATTTTGTAATACTATACATTTTTTAAATTTTTAAAAGTTTGCGTAAAATGACTCGAACAATTAGCGAAAAAGTATAATTGACAACTTTGCCTCCTCTAAATTTATACGGTACAAGATTTACTTATTCTATTCATAAGTAAAATACGTTTTTTTTTATTGCTTAATCTCAATAAATATTCTATTATAAAATTACATAAAAAAGTAGTATGAAAATACTTCCAATTCTTGTCCTTGTGTATAAATAAAGTAAAAAAAAATATCGGTTACATTAAATTATAAATTGATTATCGTGTCAAGTAAAATTTATTAAAAGTTTCATCTTAATAAAGTTCAATTTGCAAAACAAGGCGTTCGCTCATTTCGACCAAGAGGAGCGGAGATTGAACGATAAAAATTTGGTGCCGCCTACTGTATAGGCGTACTCCCATGACGCACGCATGCGGGAGAAGTCAGTGCGCAGGCGTTCTCTTGCCCACTCACAAAAGCTCACGCATATTTGCACCTCGAGCCAGTAAAACACGGGTAGGCGGTGTTCTTGGGGGATGCCTTGCGCTGAAAGGTCCTTCCAAAAAACTTTTTTTTTTTTAATTCCATTGTACATTTTTTTCATTGTACAATGATTTTTTGACTACCTTTAATTACAAAATAGTGAATTTTCAATCAGTGACTTTAATTACTTTGCAGTTAAAAGTATTCACTATTGAGAAATTCAATAATATTTAATAAGTACTATTGAAGTAAATCATTTCATTAAAATTAACAAATTTTTTTCCAGTGTACATATACATTTGATTTAATAAATCCTTCCTGAATTAAAAAAAATAGCATTTTCAAACAATTGAAAATTCTCGCTTGTCGCATCAAAAATCCACATCAAACCATCAAAAAAAATCCCCTCTCCGTTATACACCCTACACCCTCCGCTTAAGAAAAGAAACTCAAACGTAGAATCCATAAAGCCTCAACATCAAATTCCACAGTATCAAATGTAACGCTCGCTAATTACCCTCCCCCTGAAACCTCGCGCCCAATCCATATAACACAGCACCGTCCCGCACGAAAGAAAAAATACAAATAATAAAATAAACCTCTCGGCTCCCCTCGCGAGTTATCGCCGAGGCTTAAATAATCCCCGGCGAGTGGAGGCCACGCGGCGCGCAATCAAAAAGGCATGAATCTCGCGGGCAAACTTTATTGCAGAAATTATAAATTCAATTTCCCCGATTGGTGGGGCGCCCCGCACATTTCCCGCGAGCCTCCCGCGCCGCGTAAATTGGCGTGACTTACGGTGCCGCGGGCGGCGGCTTCCCCCGCGCTCACAACTTATTTCGCGCCGCGGGCGTATTTATCGCGGCGAAACCCGAGACGAGCGCGGCGGGCCCGAATAAATCGGCGCGATGAAATTCACGCGACCCCGGGATGATTCACCGCCGCCGCCTTCGTTTCTCCGCTCGTCTAGGCGAGAGCTGATCCTCTTTTTTTCTTTTTCTTCTTTTTTTTTTGCTTCGCCGGGAGGGAGAGACGCCGTTTCGCATGAGTGATGGGCCTGTTGCGGGAATCGTTTTACCGGTAGTGCGATGCGGTGGTGTGCATTAAAATCTTGATGCGACGGTAGTGACTTTGACGCTGGTGCTAATAGTTTCGTCGGTGATGGATATCTATTGAATGCGCGCGTTTGAAATTTTTAATTACATGTGGCTATGTACGCTTTGGTTTATTTGAAAATGCGAGTTTTCGTGGAATTCCTTTTAGATCTCTTCCTTTGTGCAGACGAGTTTAGTGATAGCTCGATTGTAAATTTTGTGCGCGATAGCTTTTTACGGTGGCTGAATAGGCAGTAAGTGGTTTGGTGACGTTTTTGTTGATTCAGAAGTTTTGCGTAACAGGTGATTTTTTTTTTGAGTACAGTTAGTTCGTTAACTATACTATGAAGTTCTGCAGTGTGGATAGTTGTAAGGAGAAAATTTTTCATTAAAGCGCATCGATTTGTGTGGGAAAAGATGTTTAAATATGATTTTTTTTTGTCATTTTTATCGGACAATATTTGGTTTGTACGTCGCAGAGTAAAGAGGTAATTAAGATTTCCTAATAATACACTATTAATAAAATGTACTAAAAAAAGTTGATTAAAATTAAAATTTTTTTTAATCCACTAATTAATTTCTGTAAATTCCATTCAGTGAAATGTTCACTAAGTTAAACAGTGATTATCGTGTTCACTGATTAAATAGCAACATTTTACTGATATTTAAGTGGCGAATTTCATTTTTCACTGAATAAAAAATGAAATTTTCCCTTTTTTAAAGAAAGACCGTTCTTTTTAATGATTAAAATAGTGACATTTCATTGATACTTCACTTGTCCATTCAGTGAAAAAAGTATATGCTACAGTCTTCTTTGCCTCCGAATCGATAGATAGGCTTATTTGCGATCCATCGACAGAAGGTTCCTTTTACAGTAAAAACCTGATCGGTATTAAATATCAACTGTTGGAATGTATTACACGTCTCAAGTAAAATAGTTGACATTTCTTATCAAATTTTAAAACTTTTTTTTTGCAGAACTGTCAAGATGGCAAAGTGTGTTCCAGAGCTTTAAAAAAAAAAGACGACGCTACTTGTATTGATAAAACAGCAACAAATTAAAAAGAGTAATTATCGGATATCCCGGAATCTCGCCGCATATAAAATGTAAATAATGTTTATTAAATTCTTGGCATTTTTGGAATATCCCCGTCGCTTCGAAACCAGAAAGTAGACACCCCGCCGACTTTTGCCCATAAGGTATGCAGATTTTTGTTCGACGGCGTCAGTAGCTGGACGCGGCGATAATTGAATTTAACGATAATACGAGCGACCGACAGAAATGGGAGCCACCCGCATAAACGCATCAATGCCAATTAAGAAAAATCTGTAAAAGATACTCGCCGACCTTTCAGGCGACGAATACGATAAAAGCGCGCCTGGTGATCTCTAACGTCCCGATAAAAAATTTGTTTCATCGATCTTGATATTTTTTTAAGGCTGCAATTATTTCCATCGCTCTGCAAATAAAAATTCCGCGCGCAACAATTTACAGTGTTAACTTTATGTAAATTTATACCTCGAACATACTGCGTATCGCAAATAACAAATTTAATTAAACTTACAACTGACGATTTAAGCCCATTTTCTTTTACGAGCACGATCCTTATAAAATTTCCTCGAAATTGTTGTCATACGACTGTTAATGATTTTTTAACCAATAATTTGATCTTCGGTATAACTTTGAAAATTAATAATTTCTTAGTGTATACAGAAAATTATGATTACGATAGAAGTCACCTTCCGCTGAAATTTGTAGATTTGATTCACCGTTAAAGTTTGCCGTGAGAGGAGCATCGTGTATTCTCAAAATCTCGTGTATAGGACACCCGTGGAGTATAAGGATAAAAAAAATTAAAATAAATAAATAAACGACCACACCGCAAGATAAGCGGGAGGTTGTCGCGCGCGAGCGCCTTTGTGATCCGCGACGCGGGAATCGCGCCGACCTTTAGGGAAGGACCCCCCATGAGGATTCTGGAGGACGCGAACGAGGTCACCTACGCCTGCACGCATAAACTGTACAATGCCTTGTTCATTTAATTAATATTCAAAATAATTAACATATTTTTATGTCTATATATGGTAACATGTTTTCTTGTCTTTTTATGAGAAAAATAGAACAAGATGGGATCTTTAATGGCCAATTGTAATTTTAGTAGTTTTAAACTAATTTTTAAATCAAATCTATATGACCAAATATTTATAAAATTATTTATAAAACAAAGTTTATAAAATTTTACATAGTTTTGTTATTTCTGTAGAATTGATTCTGTTATTCGCGAAAGACTTCCAGTTTAATATTACTCTCTAAATCTAAAAATGTGAATAGTGACACATTTTTAACATGTGAAAGATTTTTCATTTATCAAATGTCACTATTCACATTTTCCACGATAATTTCACACTTTCAGATTTACATGGTAAAATCTACAGGCCAATAGTTGCGTAAAGTTATCATCCCATATTTGAATGTTATTCCACATTTCTTTAATACAGTCAAAAGATTCTGGAACTCTCTAGCCGATAATTTAATGACCACTGACTCTATTAGTCAGTTTAAAACGTTTTTACGTTCTTTTAATTATGTATTTTGTTTTTACTTTAGTTTACATTAAATATTAAGCTACTTTAAGTATGTTATTATTTCTAGTTTTTACTTAAAGCCTCTTTAGTCTATTGAATCACTCAATAAGTAAATAAATACATAAATCATAATTTCTTTAACTTCGTAGCCTAGTAAGACTTACTAATCTCCCTACACAAAGATAAATAAGTGAATTGACAATAAAAAATTCCTCTAAAAAGTCAATAAATATCAAGTAAATAAATACATAAATCATAATTTCTTTAACTTCGTAGCCTAGTAAGACTTACTAATCTCCCTACGCAAAGATAAATAAGTGAATTGACAATAAAAAATTCCTCTAAAAAGTCGAGAAAAAAAAAACTTGCAGCATTGAAAGGAGTCTACCACTATCCTTATAGTTTCATAGTTTTAAAAGCCAGTCGCGGGGTATCAATTAATGCTGAAAAAATACAAATTCCAGTATTTAAGCTCGATCAATCAGGCTCCCTCACTCCCTCTCTCTCTCTCTCTCTCCATAATCCCGAGGCGGATAAATCACGCCGCTTGGCAACCATACGCCGCTTCGCGCAGCATTCTTTTACCTCTGCAATTTATTTTTGCTCCCCGAAATGCAATGACTGTATTCTTCGAGGAGTCAAAGAGCCGCGCGCACACACTGTAATTCGTCAGTCATTCCGCGCCTCGGCATCTATTCCTCCCTCTCTTGACAAGCCACCAATATAACGTCAAACCCTCTTCATTGGCTGGTAATAGCTCTGATGAATGTTTACGCTTGGTCCACCACGCCGCGCGCCACTATAGCCCACCCGATCTGTATTTAATGCGCCGGTGCATTGACTGTCTCTGACAGGGAGTAACCCCCCCGGAGCGCCCGCTGCTACTTCGGAAATCACGGGGGAGTGCGGCGACGGCGATTAAAGCCTCCCTTTTTCTTTTTACTTTTAAAAACTTTATTTTCCTTTTTTTTTTAATTGGGAGTGAAATTCTTTTTTTGACCAAAGAATTGAGGAGATTTGAGAGTTTTTAGAGGAATTATTCTGCCGGTAAAAGAATTATACGGAGAGAAATGGTGTAGTAAAAATTACTATGTTCCGTAGGAACAGTGGGATATACACTTAACTTATGAAAATTTTTACTATAAAAAATACTAAAAATTCATATGTACATATCAATTTCTACTATGTAAATAGCAATGTTTGCTATGTTCATAGGAATTTTTAGTATGTACATAGGAATTTTTACATAATGGTACATATTGTACACATAAATTGTACATAACAATTTCTACTAAATTTTGCTAGATACATAGGAATTTTTAGTATGTTTTATAGTAAAAATCGTCATAGGTCGAGTATATCCCATTGTTCCTACGGAATATAGTAATTTTGAGACTGAGATAATTTATGAAAATAGTTTTGTGCTTCAAATACCTTACTAATTATTTTCACTTATCAATAATATGTACTTTCAACGTGGACAGAGGCGTTTTTTAAAAAAAAAATGAGAAATCGAAAATTTATTTATATATTCCCTTAATTTAGATGTCTTTCTAAAAAGAACACATTCATTCAATTTACATTACATTTTATTCAATTTACGTTACACTAAACTCATTGATCAAAATTTTTCTTTTAAATAATTCAAAAGTTACTTTATTTTATTTTCATCTACCACTCGTCGTCCAAATATTTTTAAACAAGCATTCCCAAAAAAAAAAATCTCCCACACAAAAACAAAAATCCGGCGCACATGAAACCAGCCAGCGAAGTATCACTCGAACCATTAACTTTCGCGAAAAATTTGAGGAATCCCAAAGTGCCCCAAATTAAAGTGCTTTTACGAATCGCCCGCAATACCACCCGAAGCTACGGAGAGAAAAAAAGTCCCCGAAGCGCAGCAAAACCGATGATATATATCTGGCGCACGTCGAGGTCATTTGCCCCGGCGTAATAGCCACCCTCGCACGGGCGTTGCCTTAAGGACCCGCGCCGCACAATAACGCCATAGACAATTCGCTCGCAGGCCTCCTTCTCCCTTCTTTTTCTCTTTTTTTTCTCGATCATTATCGTAGAGGCCAATAATCGCCTGGAGACGCGCATCTCGTATGGAGCGGCGGGGAAGGGGGGGGGGGAGGGGGTTAGATTATATTGCTAGTGCCTAGACGGGCCTCGCATGGGGCTATGAATTTTTACCGTCACGGAATGTGCGGCAACGTGCTAAGGGTTTTTCGGACTCACTTCGCGGATGGTCATTATTGTGGGTGTCTCGGCATTTTTCGTGTAATTAGTCTTCGGAATTTATGTTCGGGCTGTTTCTCAATTGTATCATTATGCTAATACAATTTTTTTTATGCTTTTTCTCATTATGCATAGAAAAGAATTATCTTGACACGTAAAATTTTACTTATTGCTTAATTACAACTTATTCCTGCGTAAAAAAATTTAAGTTAGGATAAAGTGTACCCAAAGTTCATGTTTGGTCGTCGTTCATATTTTACCTTTTACTATCCCTCAACAATATTCATAGTGTCATTGGAGTCAACAATATCTTTAATCTTATTATCGATTGCAAAAAAGTGCTATTAACAACTTCAAAATAGAATTAATAATGTATATGTATAAAATGCGGAACTTGATCAATCAAATAGAGAAAATAATAATATTATTTAACGATTATACTAAACATAATAAAAAATATCAAGAATTCAGGTCACGCTGCAACCTTCCACACTTCAAAGCAAGCGGGCTAATCATCATTCCGGGCAGATTGGCTACAATAAATAAAGGCAGCGATTCAGTCACCCACCAATTTTTTTCCTCTGAAAGCATTATTTATTGTAACTTTCCAATACATTATGATTGATAAAAAATTTTAAAAAAAGTTTGAATGATAAAAGAGAGAGAAAAAGATAGGGGAGACTAGGGCAAGATGGACACTTTAAAATTAAAAAAAAGGAACTGAGTAATAAAACAATAACAATATTAAATTTTTTACCTAAAGAAGGAATGAAAACCAATATCCCTGTGCAATTACAGCCTTTCAATATTATTTAAGCAAATATAATAAATATTTAAATAATAGGCTGTATCAGTCTTGCCGAGTCTTCCCTAGAATTCGATATCTACACTAAGAGAAAAACTTAATAAAAATTGCTATTGTGATTAGGAAAGGGGTGACAGTCTTGATGAGCGAGAAATTTTAGTATGAAAAGTAGCAATTTTTATTATTGAAATAGTAATTTTTATAATTCTCGTACTAAAACTTACTATTTTTTATACTAAAATTTCTCGCTTGTCAAGACTGTCACTCTTTTCTTAACCACAATAGCAATTTTGATTAAGTTTTTTCTCTCAGTGTATAAAACATCTCTGAATGCATTATTTATTTCCAATATATTATCGGATAAAAAATTTAAAAAAAAGGACGTAGAGTTTGAATGATAAGAGAGGGATAGAAGTCGACATTTATTCATATCAACTCTGCAAAACAAGCACACAAAGAAAAGTACAAAACCCTTTCGGATCCCCGGCAAATAATACTTATAAAGACCTCTAATTTATTGGCCGAGACGTTTATTGCTGCGGGTCCTGAGACTTGCCCGTCGGCGGTGCGCTCCATTAAAAATCCATCGGAATTTCGTGGGTGGATCGAGAAGTGTCCCTCCGGGTCTCCGGACGAAAAGGAGCCAGCGACAAGACGTTCACGGTTAACGCGCAACTTTTACCCGGGCGAGTCGTGAGTCTCCTCGTCGCGATCATTGTAATTAAGGCTGCCCCCATCTGTCGCTTTCTCCTCGGCAGTTCCTCGACCCTTCGGGCCGTGCGAACGCCGAAGAGGCATATACCGCGAAAAGGAGAATTAGGAGAGGAACGTCTGGATCCCCGGGCGACAAGGAGGCGAAAATCGCCGGAGCAACAACGAAAAGCCATCGGGCAAGTCTAATACCTTTCTGGCCGTCTGCGAAAATAAAAGGAACCCAAGGCGAATGCAAATGCGCCTGGTGCATGCTACCGTTCGAAAGTTTCAGCTGGCGGCTGTAAAGGAAAACATCGACAAAAAATGAAAAATTGTTTTTAAAATGACGCGGTAATTTATGTACGTATTATTTTCCCTTTTCGCATTTGTTGACAGCGAAAGAAAAAATGTTGTAACTGGCCAGAAAAAAAAAAATTAAACCAGGTTAAAGTTTACGGAAAGTTTATGTTTGGGTTAAACATCATAAGAGATATAACGATTTTAAACATGTTAAACTAAATATACACTCCTTATGTTAAAAAGTTGAATAATAATGAACAAAAAATGTTTTAATTTACAAAAGTGTATTAATAGCTTACAATACCCTGAGCTTATAAAGTTAATTAAGTTATTGCTTTAAATAATTATTCAATTTGTGCGCAAAATGGATTCATCCGAGTTTTTTAAAATATTCTTGGTCAGTCGTGCATAACAAAATCTACCGAGGAATAAAGAATATACAACATTAATTACTTGAATAAGAATATACACTTAAGCATTTTAAAACTGTAGTATGACAACTTCAAATGACACAAAACTACATTCTAAATGAAAACTTCGTCTACACGGAGAAATTTATTTACGAGGAAGTAAAAAATAAAATGTTTTTTAAAAACTGAGTAACTTCGGGATTCCATTCGAACGTGAATTTAAACTAATGCAAGATATTTTATTATCTTTTTCATGCTAATTTTCTTTAGAGTTTAAAAATTCGTATTTGACTTCGTGTAAAAATGCTCATTTTAAAAAACATTTTTTACAGATTCTGCATATGTGAATTCTAAATTGCTTTCACAATTTTACTTACTTTTTTCATAACCATCTCGTTATTTCTCCTAGTAAATAGGAAAAGTTTTTAATTTACATTTCGTTTAAATTCTTATCTTGTATTTTTCAAATCGTTAACTATTTGGCATCGATTTCATTTATAATAATTTAAATCTTTGACACACAATAAAGAATGAATGCGGAAAAATTTTAATTATACACGACTAATCTGCTGCTGTATATTAAGCTATAGAAAATAAATTACAATACAGTAAATTTCAAATAAATCCCACCAATAGGAGCAGGTACAAAGGATCTTGGATGAACTTTGTACGTACTGAAAGTTTTATCACAGACCTCGACTTTAAATTTGTTGATTAAAGTAATTATACCGATTTTGGATTGATATTGAGCAAAGCGTGAACCTAAAAAATCAGAATATTAACGACACACAGCGGAAAAAACACATTAATAAATAAAAATTTTAGAAAAACAACTTGCCTATGCAATTATGCGGACCGCCACCGAAAGGTAAATAATACATTGGATGACGGCTCTCTTCGTTTTCCTTATTGAATCTTTCCGGATCAAATAATTGAGGATTTGGAAAGATATCCGGATCGTTGTGAATAGCCCAAACTGGTATGATGACTCTAATGTTTTTCGGTATAGTTATTTTGGTACCAGCAAATGTATACGTGGTTGCTGATCTTCTTAGCAAAATTCCACCAGGAGGATATTTTCTCAAAGTTTCTGCAAACAGGATGAAAAATAATTTTCATAACATCATGTAATTTCGTCTTTAGATAGTGATTATTACCTTTAAAAACCTTGTCTAAATATTTCATTTGTTTTATATTATCGTAAGTCAATTTTCCATCCTTATTAAGTACATCCTTTATTTCAGTGCGTAATTTCTCTTGTACCTGCGGATTCAGCGCTAATTCATACATCGCATTACTCATCGTCGTTGACGCTGTTTCAAATCCAGCGAGGAAGAATATGAAAGCTTGCGCTACTAATAACGAATCCGTTAATTCTGTAATTAAATAGTAATTGTACACGAATATTGACGAAAATAAGAATAACTTATTTACAATTTTTTAATCAATTAAGACATTTTTATCAAAATACCTACAGAAATTCACTTGTTAAGACTAAAAAAACGAAAAAAAAATTTGTACGGGGATAAAAATTTTTTTTTTAAGAAATCATTACAAGAACTTATATAAATTAATGTCTATTTAAATCATAAATAAAATGAAATATAAAGAAAGGAAGTTCTTTAAAATTAAATATAACTTTATAAAAAAAATTATGTAAAAATGTTTATAATTTCAAGGTACACTGAGAGAAGAATGCATTTCGGTCAAATATATTCGTATAATTAAACCTTTTTTCTATGATTTATTTAAATTTATCAAATTTCAATTTTTAATCTTTTATGCAATCAAATTTACGACATTTGATTTAAATTTACATAGGTTTTAAGACGCGATTGATGGTCAACGCTTTTATAAATTCAATATAAGTTTAATAAAAATATTATTGCAAAATTAAAACAAAATTTAAGTGCGATTATTTCCTTTAAATAAAATAATAAAAATGACTAAATTTCTAATCGTTCATTCACTTGTGTACTAACTGTACAAATATTTTCAGTTTCCACTCTTTTATTATTTAATTCTCCGTATAAATCAATAATTATGATTGCATCACGCACTCTGTACATTGAAAAATTGCTTCCTTTCACTAACTCCAAAAACATTTACAGTCTAATCAGTATATCATTAGTATAAAACAAAAGAAAAGAAAATCGTACCGAATGTATTAAACTGATCTCGTTGATTCTTAAGATCCATAAGCAAATCAATGAAGTCGTTCCTTCTGAAGTTGTTCTTCTTCCGGTGCGCCATCGTCTCCTTCGTCGTCTTAATGAGAAAATTGACATGTTTGTTCTCCAAGAAGGGCTCGACCAACTTGAACAGCCTAGGAAACCATTCCTTGAAGATCCGCGTCCGGACGTTTCTCACGGAGGTGTTCGTCAATTCCCGTCCGGCGGTTCTGAACTCGCTATTCTCATCATCCAGCGAATTCATATTTAGTCCAAAGGCACAAATGCCAATCACATCGGTAGAATATTTCGCGGTTAACTCACGGCATTCTAGCGGCTCACCTTTCTCGACCATCGTCACCGTGTAATTCTCGAAGCGTTTAGCGCAGTCCACGATCAAATAAAACATGTCTCGGAGCTTACTGGAGGTAAATACCGGAGATAATTTGTTTCTTAATGGACGCCAGCGCTCGTACTCCACATGCAGTAGATTCTGACTGAAGGGATCGTCAACTTTGCTGGGGGACATGCCTCGATCGAGAAAGGTGCTGAAGTCCTTTATCAGCACGTTCTTTATGTGCTCTGGATCGCGGACTATCAGCATCGGTACTCTCCGTGCGAATATACCGATGAATGGTTCGGACTTGTACTCGTCGTAGAATTTTTTCATCTGAATGCTAAAATTGATCTTGCCGAATATTACGTCCTTCAGGTTGCCGAAAATCGGAATCGGCTTCGGGCCAGGGACATTGCGCTTTGACCAGAAATCGAGGTTCGTCGTGAGGTAGTAGTATAGTGCCAAGAGGAAAACTCCCAAGGCTGTTAATATTTCGAGCGTTCTGAACTCCATTGCGTGTACTGTATCATCTGAAGAATACAATTTGCGCCTGCCGCTAGACTCGACTATTTGCGAAGTAGTAACACGTTTAATTTATGATGACTTTTCAATATATGCGCTCAGTTAAATCACAAATTTGCATCATTTAGTATATTTACATCTTATAATAGCGTTCCGGCGCCTAAAAGTAACGGAATACATCGAATGCATAAACTATTGGGATTCGACATGGAAGGGGGAAAATGCAATACGGCCAGCCTTTTTCTAATTGTTTACCATTTCTATATCCATATGTATTAAATAGTTACTCAACCACTTTTGAATTGCAAACGCTCATAAAACTAATTATTTTTAATCAGAATTGAAAAATGGAAATACTGAATTTCCCAGATGATATAAATTATAAAATCTAACGGCAATTTTAAATACTGTGTGAAACCTTGTAACACAACAGCATCTCCCAAGCGTTTATTTTCACAGATTCTTCAAGCCTAATACGCATAAAGTACAGAGAAAGAACCATTTTGGATAAACAGAAAAAATGGACATTTTTCAAACTTGCGAAATAAAGAATGAATGAGAAGAAATGGTAATTATGCACGACTAAATCACTGCAGTATATTAGCTACAGAAATTAAATTACAATACAGTAAATTTCAAATAAATTCCACCAACAGGAGCAGGTATAAACGATCTTGGATGAACTTTGTACGTACTGAAAGTTTTATCACAGACCTCAACTTTGAATTTATTGACTAAAGTAATTATACCGATTTTGGATTGATACTGGGCAAAGCGTAAACCTAAAAAATCAAAATATTATCGACACATAGCGGAAAAAACACATTAATAAATGGAAATTTTAGAAAAACAACTTGCCTATGCAATTATGTGGACCGTCACCGAAAGGTAAATAATGCATTGAATGTCGGCTCTCTTCGTTTTCCTTATTGAATCTTTCCGGATCGAATAATTCAGGATTTGGAAAGATATCCGGATCGTTGTGAATAGCCCAAACTGGTATGACGACTCTAGTGCTTTTCGGTATAGTTATTTTGGTACCGGCAAATGTATACGCGGCTGCTGATGTTCTTTGTAAAATTCCACCTGGAGGATACTTTCTCAAAGTTTCTGCAAACAGGATAAAAAATAATTTTCATAACATCATGTAATTTCGTCTTTAGGTAGTGATTATTACCTTTAAAAACCTTATCTAAATATTTCATTTGTTTTATATTATCGTATGTCAATTTTCCATCCTTATTAAGTACATCCTTTATTTCCGTGCGTAATTTCTCTTGTACCTGCGGATTCAGCGCTAATTCATACATCGCATTACTCATCGTCGTTGATGATGTTTCAAATCCAGCGAGGAAGAATATAAAAGCTTGCGCCACTAATAGCAAATCCGTTAATTCTGTAATTAGATAATAATCGCACATGAACATTGACGAAAATAAGAATAACTTATTTACAATTTATTAAACAATTAAGTCATTTTTTTAATAAAATACCCACAAACTTCCATTTACAGTGTAATCAGTATATCATTAGTATAAAACAAAAGAAAAGAAAATCGTACCAAATGTATTAAACTGATCACGTTGATCTTAAGATCCATAAGCAAATCAATGAAGTCGTTTCTTCTGAAATTGTTCTTCTTCCTGTGCGCCATCGTCTCCTTCGTCGTCTTAACGAGAAAATTGACATGCTTGTTCTCCAAGAAGGGCTTGAGCAACTTGAACAGCCTAGGAAACGATTCCCTGAACATCCGCCTCCAGACGTTCCACGTGGAGACTTTCATCAACTCCCTTCCAGCGGTTCTAAACTCGCTATTCTCATCATCCAGCGAATTCATATTTAGTCCAAAGGCACAAATGCCAATCACGTCGGTAGAATACTTCGCGGTTAACTCACGGCATTCTATCGGCTCGCCATTCTCGGCCATCGTCAGCGCGTAATTCTCGAAGCGTTTAGCGCAGTCCACGATCAAATAAAACATGTCTCGGAGCTTGCCGGAGGTAAATACCGGGGATAATTTGTTTCTCAATGGACGCCAGCGCTCGTATTCTAGATTGAGCAGGTTCTGAGTGAAAGGATCCTCGAGAACTGCGTTGCTGGATAAGCCTCGATCGGGAAAAGTGCTGAAGTCCTTTATCAGCACGTCCTTTATGTGCTCCGGATCGCGGATTATCAGCATCGGTATGCTCCGTGCAAACATACCGACGAATGGCTCGGGCTTGTACTCGTCGTAGAATTTTTTTATCTGAATGGTAAAATTGATCTTGCCGAATATTACGTCCTTCAGGTTGCCGAAAATCGGAATCGGCTTCGGGCCAGGGACATTGCGCTTTGACCAGAAATCGAGGTTCGACGTGAGGTAGTAGTATAGTGCCAAGAGGAAAACTCCCAAGGCTGTTAATATTTCGAACGTTCCGAACTCCATTGTGTATACCTGCACAGTCGGAGTCACGTTGATTCAGTTCATTATAATATTTCCGATAATATTTATAAATTAAAGTATAAATACACGCTGATAAGAAAAGTACAGTATAAAAAACAACTTATTTATTAATTTTTTAAAATTATTATAAATAATTCTTATATGTATGAACAGACTTTTGCCTTAAACTTTCAGTATTTTTTTTTTCAATATAATAAATAGTTTTAAAATATTTTAGAAATCTGACTAAAAGAATTACTGCAGTATATCAAATTGAGCAATTTAAGAATGTTTCTCACTCTTTTATAATTACTTTTAATGAATATTTATAAAATCTGCCTGATTTATTGTATCTAATTTATTAATTATTAGTGTACCTATACTGAAATTTTGTAAAGAACTTTTATTCCGTGTAACGAATAAATAATTAACATAAATAATTGTACCAATTTATTTTAATATTGTTCCTTATTGTTTTATTCAGTAGCTTATACTTCTTATTTTTAAATTTAAATTAATATTTATACAATCTGCTTGATTTATTGTATTTAATTTATTAATTATTAGTGTACTTATACTGAAATTTTGTAAAGGACTTTTAGTCCGTATAACGAATAAATAAATTATTAATTTTAATATTCTTCTTTATTGTTTTATTCAGTAGCTTATACTTCTTATTTTTAAATTATTCTAATTAAAATTTTTTATCACATTAAATCATCCTTTGTCCCTTTCATTCTCTTATCAGAATTAACAGATTTTTCTACTCTTTATCATCAGCGTAGCACAATCTTTCATGCCAACAATACCTGCTATACTTTATTGAATAGAATTAATGACGAAAATTCAAGAATTTTGATCAGAAAAATTTTAAATTCAAATTGGTTGCTAAAAAACTCCGTCGTTTACCTTTGTATTAGCCCAATTAATACGATTCACGCCTGCCGCTAGTCTCGACTATCTGCGACGCAGCATCACCTTCCATCCACTGTCAAATTAAACTGCACCTGCATGATGACTTTTCACTATCTGCGCTCAAATCAAATGAGATATCCTTATTATTGTGTGCACTGTCGCATCTTGCAGTCGCGCTGCGGATGCTTAAACACGACGTAACTTCTCGAGTGCATGCACTATACGCTACTGCAGCGTAACTTCCACTCGGAGCCACAAGTCAGATTGTTGCGCTGGCGTCGTATCACCGACTCAATGATGAATTCACTTGGCTCTTTATATACCTATACATACTGGACTTACAGTGCTGTACTGTGTGTTCGTAGTGAATCATCATGATAGTGCGCGTTCATTGCCGGAAATTGAGGCAATGTTGGCTGTATTTTTCTTTCATTATTATATTATTTTTTTATTGTGCTTGCTACTTTCAGTTTGTTGTTGATCGTTTGAACGAGTTGATTTAATTAAAATTTGTTTTTTTTTTAAACGCAAAGATAATACTAGGAATTTTATTCTGAATAATCTTGTTTAGCTTCGTTTAGTATTTCAATGAAAGTTCATTGCGATGTGTAAAAAAGTGTACACTGTTAAAAAATGTAAATTTGGAAAATTAAAGTAACTATTGAGAAAGGTACACTAATGCGAACAACTTATTAATTAATTGTTATTAATTAATCTACGTACATGATGTATTTAATTATTTTTTAAATTTCTTTTATCGGAATAACAATGTCATGTAAAGAATTTATTTGATATATTAAATTAAGAATAATGTATATCAGTTTTAGACATGTGCTTATCTAAGAATGAAATTGAAAATAAGTTTATATGTTAAATAAATAGACTTTATTTATTAACAAATGTACTACAATTAAAATTACATCAAAAATATTACAATTAATATAATATAAGTTACTGTAGATTTAAAAGCTTACGAAAGTAAGAATCGGAATTGAAATGTACAATGAAAAAATGACGATAGTAATTGATCTAAAATTAATTTAAATTATGCACGAATATTTAAAAACAAATTACATAGAAAATGTTTGTTTTCTTAAACTTAAATTGACACGTACATTTAAGTAATTGTTAAATCTTACAAAAACAATAATAAATTTTTAAAATACCGAATTCTTCAAGAAGTGTTTTAACCTACTAGAAAACTTGCTCAAGAAAACATTTTCAAGCTCTATCAAATTTCAACACTATTCCGCCTACTGGTGTGGGAATTATTCCTCTTGATTGGATACGATATGGAATCATCGTTTTTTCACAAACATCAACTTTAAACTTGTTTATTATCGTAATTATTCCAATCCTCGTTTGATAATTTGCAAATCGCATACCTAAAGTAAACAAAAATATAAACTTTATTTCTGCAAAAAAAATACTATTTTTATTTATTTACCTATGCAATTGTGAGGTCCATCTCCGAACGGCAAAAAGGCCATTGGGTGTCGACTTTTCTCATTCTCTTCGCTAAACCTGTCGGGAATAAATTCTTCGGGATTGGGGTAATATTCAGGATCACGATGTATCGCCCATACCGGAATCAGCACCGAGAAATTTTTCGGAATCGACACTTTCGTTCCATTAAATGTATAACTTTGCGAGGATTTGCGATTAAGAACACTGCCTGTTGGATACTTTCGTAGTGTTTCTGTAATAAAAATATAAATATAAATTATATATAAAATAAAAATATAAATTAAAATAGGAGTAATAGACATACAATAATCATAATCATTTTATTAATAATAATATCCAATGGTACGTTATGTCACTCGATACTTTACTCCCGATTCCCATGTAATGGCTAATTTTTTTCAATTAAATACCAAATTTTTTACATTCGACCTGTCTACATTGGCTAATTTATTTCCCTCAAAACCAGTAATAAATTCAACTTATAGGGAAATAAAAGAATCTTTATTCGCCATAGACTCAATTTTTCTTGACATCGAACAGGAAATGAAAATTTCTTGTGCTTTTTTTTACTTATTTCTTTTGCTTGTCATTAAAGTGGTTACAGGGGCATCAGGAAAAAAATACCCTACACTGAGAGAAAAATGTGGCAACTTTAAGTAAATGTTTATTTAAAATTATCAATTATTTTTCAGTATAGGGACAAGAGTACATACATTATTCCCAGCGAAAATTCAATGTACCATAATAAAATGAATGTACTATTACATACTCACCTTTTACTACTTGATCCAAATACTTCATTTTCTTAATATTTTCATAAGTCATCTTCCCATCATGCTTACTCAGCTCTTCTTTAATTTCTTTGCGAAGCTTGTTTTGCACATCTTGATTTAATGCTAATTCGTACAGAGCGTTGCTCATAGCCGAAGATGACGTTTCAAATCCAGCGGCAAAAAATACCAACAGCTGGGCAATGACGAACATGTCGGAAAAATCTGCGCACAACGCACCAATTAATAACAAAATCTTGAATAACTGACCAAAAACAAAAAAAAAACAAAAAAAAAAAAAACACGACAACTCACCAATGTTGCTAATCTTGTCCGGTTGCTTCTGCAGATCCATCATCAAGTCAACGAAATCGTTTCTTCGGAAATTCGTCTGCCTCCTGTAATCCATAGTCTCCATCATGGTCTTGGCAAAAAATTGGACAGCTCGGGTGCGCTTGAACGGGCCCATAAGCTCGTAAAGCTGCGGCAAGTAGGTCTGCAACAGTTGCCTGACCACATTCATAAAATCGTTGGCGAACATGGCCCTCCCGCAAGCGCGAAACGCACTGTTCTCGTCGTCCAGGGCATTGGTGTTGAGCCCGAAGGCGCAGGCGCCGATGGCGTCGGTGGTGAATTTGGCCGTCAGCTCCCTGCACTCCGTGGGCTTGCCCATCTCCACCACCCTGTCGATGTACTTCTCGAAGCGCTCGGCGCACTCCGTTAACAAGTAAAACATCTCCTTGAGCTTGCCCGACGTGAAGACCGGGGACAGTTTGTTCCTCAGCGGGCGCCACCTCTCGTGCTCCAAATTGACCAGATGCTGGCCAAGGGCGTCTTTGCTCACGTACAAGCCGCGATCGGAGAAGACGTTGAAATCCTTTATCAGAACGTCTTTGATGAGGTCGAGGTCGCGCAGGACGGCCACCGGTTTGCCTTTGATGAAGATCCCCACCATTGGCTCATTTTTGTAGTTGTCGTAGAAGTCTTGAAATTGAAGGGCTATGTGTTTTTTCCCGAGGATCACGTCTTTTATATTACCGAGAAGGGGCAGTGGCTTTGGTCCACTGACGTTTCGCTCCTTCCAAAAATTGAAATTCCACGTTAAGTAGTAGTAAATACCGAGGAAGAGAGCGCCGAGTCCGACCAGAATTTCGAATATTCCTACTTCCATGGTTGATGGCTGAAAAAAGTAATTAGAAGACTTATGTAAATTGTTTCACTTGTAAAATAGTGTATAATGTGTCTAGTACTCAATTTAAGATAGACATGAGAATTTAAAAAATAATCAACGTTAAAGTTATGATTTTATAAGTAAGTTCTTATAGCAGACAAATTGATCCTTAAGAAGAAAGAAGTGCCTAAGAACAATGCAAGAAATTTTTCGAAAGTCTTCTCTTAATTTGAAAATTTTTAATGTCTGGTTTTAACCTTGAATAAATCGAATTTACACTTCGATAGCTTAATAAATATAAACGTAAATGTAAACAAAGCGTCAAGGTAATGCGGCATTCGAGAGGGGATGTGTCGACGCAGTTTATGGGGTGGGGACTACCATCGCTTCACCCTTTACTGAACGACATCCATCCACCGTCAATAGCACTATTTTACACACTGAAACACTCACCTACACCTGGACCACTTACAAAAAAAAAATTCACAAACAAAAATAAATGTACAATTCCTATGAATTGTATACAAGTACACAACTACGTATAGTACACTTAGCATGCCCTTTTAATCAGCGATACTTTTCAACGGTCAATCCTACCAAGTATTTTTTATCGCAACAAATAATAAATCCACTGCACTGGATAAATTGTGTGTACTTACTGCATTTATTTATTTATGCGAAATGGATAATTATTCGACAATCATGAGATCTAAAGTCAACTGCGCACGATAATAACAATTCGATAGCAGCAAGTTTCGTCTGACTGACAAATGACGTCTGGACGTATCAGGTGTACACTCCCGACTGTCAGCTCTGAGTATAGCAAGAAAATTGCTCACTGAGAACATAGCAACAGCTGTACTCACTGTAGCGCTGCTCCGCGAAAATAACTGATACTATATAACGTGCGCGAATCTTGAATGACGCTGCTTCTTTTAAGCAATAAAAAAATTTTAAGCCGAACGAATAGAGAAGACAAACAAGGAGCTTCGTTATTTCCATTAAAAAGCGAATATTTTTATTTTTCTTGTAAAGATGATAATAACAAGCCTAAATATTTTTATTTTTCTCGTACAGTTGATAATAATAAGCCTAAATATTTTTTTATTTAGTTTGAGCTGCTGCAAATACTGCTGAAGTATAGCAGAATTCGAAATTGCCACTGGTATATTGATTTGCCTGTAAAGAAAAAATAGTTAGAAGCGTTTTTTATAGTTTATCAGGGAAAAGAATCACTTTTGATTTTATCTTTCAGTCTCAAAAAACAAATGAAAAAGATAATACTCAAAAAGTATAAAAATGACTTCGAAAAATCTGTGATAAGTACGATTATTGTATCTTATCAATGTGTAGCAAATGACGCGCAAAATTAATGCGTTTCCAACTGACGATGAAATCTTCGAATCTTATGTGTATGACTGAATTGTAAACGTAATAATTTGTCCGCCTTCTTATGTTTTACCCAGTGAACTTACTGTAGAAGGACAAAAGTTTAATAATCGATATTTAATGTAAAATAATTAAACAAAAGATTCGTGTGGTAAAAAGATAAAACAACTGTGTTGGGGGTTTTGAGTTTTTTTATTAACAAATATTAAAAAATATAAATTTTAACAAATCCGTAAAAATTTAAGTAACATGCGTAAAAATTTTAACAATAACAAATTTAACAAATATCTTCAAAATATTTAACCCGTTTTTGATACGCACATTCTAATTCGAAACTGTTTACAAATAAAAGAATCTTTGATTAAAGTATTATAGAAAAAAAAATGATTTTTCAATGTATACATGAAATTTCACTTAGATTAATTTAGATTTCGGTCAACGTTGAATTCGTAACAATTTTAAATAGCCTGAACAGTTACAGTTTTAGTAGTATGTGCCAGTTAATTAACTGGTGAATTTAGTAATTGAGTAAAATTGAAATCACCAATTTTCTTTTTGAAATAAATGATTTATAGAATACTAAATATAAATTTAACTCATTTACGTTTTCAATATTGAATGCATATCGATGTAAATGATCCTTTGATCTAAAAATAAAATTTAAAAATACAAAAAAGCAACTTTTTTTTATATCATTATTCGTCTATCATTATTATGTTTATTTAAATGTCAAGAATTAACCAAAACAATATAGTAGATTACCATCGACACATCGAAATATTATCAATCCGCGAGGAGAAAAGCGAAAGCTCCTTTTAATCAGTATCGAGAAGAAGAAGTGGAAAATGATAAGATACGCTAATAAAAATTTTATAATTAAATTCAAAAGCACTCATTGGAAAGTAAAAAAAAGCGCTAAATACAGAAGCAATATTTTACATCATTTTTCGCAATTCAGCATTTTCCATTCTTTTATATCTATCTATACATACATGCACACTCACACTTGCTGTAAACAAAAAAAAACGACGATTTTCGATCTTTTACATGCTCATACTCAATTTTTTTTATAAATATAATCAATCGAGCTTGAGTACTTGATTTTTACCTTTACATATTATAATATATTATATTTAAATACACTTTACTAAAATGTATGCGATAAATTAAAATATTAATAGTTTGCTTATTTATATATTAATAACTAGTAATTATCGATATATGTTAACTTAAAAAATCCATAATAACTATTTATATGTTTCATAATTAATTAAAATTACGCATAAGTAGATTAAGTAATTACTAAATCCACTTCGATACATTTAAAAAATTCTGCTGAAGTGAATATATCGCTATTTTAAAGATAAAAAGTTAATAGAAAGATAAATACAAGAATGTATGTGCAAAATAAATAAATAGGTATACAATTATATAGGCATAGTAACTTTTCAACCTCTCATATGATTCAATTGTATAACTGCACAGTGATATCATCAGATAAATATCACCCGATAAATATCACCAGATAAATATTTGTTACTAGAAAATATATTACGTTCTATTAGTTCTATTAATTACACCCTTGGTGCCTATGTTTTACCGAAATGTATGAAAACTAATTCTCATTCATTTTTTAATTTAAAGATTATCTTTAATTAACAAATCTGTGCTTCGTACTTTGTTCTTTTTTTTTAATACCAGCATAAAAAATGAGCAGTTTGTGTATATAAATATTTGAAAAAAACTTTTAAATAATTTTTATAAGCTAAAGGACACTTATAACCGTGCAATAATGTTTTAATTACACATAGATACCGGTTTCGTAATAAAAATTAGATTAATCTGTCATAAAAGGTAAGTAAATTACCTGAGATAAACAGTAATTTTTAGCAAGTAATTTGTTCTCCGTGTGAATTCAAAATTCTTTTTTCCGTGGAAAAATTTACTCTGCTTTCCTTTTTTTGAACTTCAAATGTATGCCTCCCTTGGGCCACAAAAAGACTTTTCGAGGATCGTAGTTTTTTGTTTTGTTCGTTTCTTCTAATGTTATATCGAAATTTAGAATAATTTTTATAATAACTATTTTTATTATGATCTCAGCCCACTTTTTACCTGGAACGTAGTAAATAAATTCTTTAAAATAATTACCCACTGCCATATTTAAAGAATTAATTTGTATCAATGTATCAATGAATATACCTATGCAATAATGTGGACCACCTCCGAATGGTAAATACGCTTTTGAATTTATACATTCTTCCGCGTTAAATCTATCTGGATTAAAATCATCTGGATTCGAGTAATAGCTAAAATCTCTATGTATTCCATAATGAGGAATTATGATTTTTACATTTTTTGGAATTGTCACATTCGTTCCACGAAACGTGTAGGTATCATTAGATTTTCTTATAATGTCCCTAATTGGATATTTTCTTAAAATTTCTAGAAAGTATATATTAAAAATTATTAAATGCAGTATAAACAATATATAGAATCCTATCTCAAAAGTAGTATAAGAGACATTTTCACCTTTTTTAAAAGTGGCTACATTTTTCACTCATAAATAAGCGAAAATTTCACTTACTTTCGAAATTTTTACTTTTCATTAAATGAAAAATCAAATATATATAATATGTAATAATCATAAATAAAAGATCATAAGTAATTATAGCTAAATAATCATAAGTAAAACAATTAATCTACCTTTATATACTTGGTCCAAGTAATTCATTTTCTTTAAATTATTAGACGTTAGTATTTGCTCGTTCGACTTTATAACTTTGCGAATTTCATCTCGCAACTTTTCTTGGATAATCTTATTCATTGCAAGTTCGTAGAGTCCATTCGAAATTATTACGGAGGATGTGTCCGCGCCTGCTGTAAAGAGTACATAGATTTGCGCAGCCAATAATTTATCAGTTATTTCTGCAAAAAAAACATTTTTTAAAAATGTTATTATTCATGTTATAACGTAAATTTTGTTTAAAAATTCCATTCATAATTTTATTTATTAAACTCGCACATCAAGTTATTTTTCAATCATTCAATTTACATGTTAAATACCCTGTCGGAAAATTTAACAGCTATTGCCCGGAACATGTTCAATTTAATTTTTACTTAACATATCCTGGAGGTGCCATAGCCCCTTAATTTTTTCGACATGGTATTCCAGATATTTTTTCATTCCACTTAAAAAACAGTTAACAGATTTACGTACCCAAGCCCAAGTTAAGCGGCTTATTTTTCAGATCCAATAACTGACCTACGAAGTCTTTCTTGCTCCTGTTGTGAATCGTTCTGAAATTTTCGATATCCCGCAGCATCTTTGTGTAATAATTCGTCATGTCGTCGTTGCGAATGAAGATGCTGCCGATGTACTTATAAATCGTGGGGTAATGTTCGCGGAAAAAGCGCCTGGAGAAATTGTAGATGCTCGACAATTGTCTTTTCTTGACTACCCGTTCAAACTCTGTTTCCTCGTCGCCAAACTGGTGAAGCTTCAGATCGAAGCCGTACTTGCCGATTACTTCGACGACGTACTTCCCGAATAAGGAGAAACAGTCCAAGGATTCTCCTAAGAGCGTCGCCCTGTCGACGAAGTGCACAAATTCATCGGCGATGCCCTGCGAGACGCCCAGCATCTCCTTGTGTTCGACGAACGCGGGGTAAAGTTGGTTCCTCAGGGATTGCCAACTGCTGTGCGGTAAATTGAACAAATGCTGCGACAAAGGCTCGACGGTGTCGAAGACGCGAATCCCGCGATCGGCAAACACCGACTGGTCCTTTATCAGCACGTCCTTTATCAGATTCAGGTCGCGCAAAATTAGCACCGGAGAATTGAGCGCGTAAACGCCCACCATCTTTTCGTCGGTGAACTCATCGTAGAAGCTCTTCGTCAGTTCACTCTGGTGGATTTTGCCGAGAATGACATCGGCGAAGTTTCCTAAAAATATGCGCGGCTTCGGACCCCTCACGTTACGCATTTTCCAAAAATCGAAGTCCCAATAGCACTTGTAACAAAATACTCCGAGAAAAATTATTGATATTATTAAAATTTCAAGCGTCCCTAACATTATGTTAAAAAGCGATGTTAATTTCTGTCGATCGGAAGGTCTAAGTTCGATGGTTACACTACAGTATTGCTGCAAGTTTTCTACAGAAATGTAACTGCAAAGAAAATGCTCGCCGATTTATACTAGCAAGCCACCGCCTTATTCATTTTGTGAAGACCCTTGCTGTGTCGTTTCGAGTTCTTATTACCTATCACTAAGAAGTTGTGTTAAACGACAATCAGATAACGTATAATCACTTTGTAGTTTATAAGCTTACTATATTAGAAATATTTCACTTTATGCAACTTATTAAACCGAAAAATTTTAATTATTTTTTTTTGTAATATATGGAAATTTTATTTTTTAAGTCTTCTTATTTTTCTTATTAAAAGTAAAAATTATTATATTTTTATTCTATGTGATATCTTAATTAAAAAATTATGATAATTTATCTGCGGCTGTAACGTACTGATGTATGAACTTTATGTGACTGACGAAATAATAGCTTATGAGTCCGATGGCGATACGAATTGTTAAGCGAAGCCTTATAATTGAAATTAAATAAGTGGACTTGATCCCTTCCATCTTTATTTTGACACTACTGATGTATATCTTAGTGTCAACATTATACGATCAAATTCGGTTGATCAGGATACTGCAATTCTATTTTGGTTTATTTTTTTAAATATTTTATTCATTACGTCGAAATATTACACGAATAAAATTAAAGGTGCGTTTGATCGATTTTTTGCATTAAAACCTAATTAATAAAATGTAACTAAAGTAAAACTAAAAAACTGAATTGCATCATACGAATAGGTAACTTGACTAAACTGAAAATTTTTCAAGTTGGTAACTCGGTTTGAGTATAGAGATTATTAACTAGCGCAAAGATGAATCATATGTACTGCATATCGTCAGATGAATGTACCAAATATTCGACATTCTAATTGTTATATGTGACAAAATACATAATATAAAATAATTTCATTGGAAAATATTCATTTTTATTGTATTGATACAATAAAAAAAGAAGCAAAATAAAGAAAAGAAGCCCAATCCCATTAAAATTGGTGTAACAGATGATGACAGTTACACATCCATCCCTATAGACATTTTTCAAAATCATCATAAAGTGCCTCAAAACAAGTCACAATAAACTTCGAAAATGTGCTAGAGTAACTTCGTTTTTTACTATTACAATTAATAAAGCTTCCTCAAGGAGGAATAATAAGACAGGCGAAAATAATACCATGCATAACGTTGGTATACCTAGAAGCTTACAAAATTGTAATATATAAATTCATTATATACTTTCTCTTAAAAAAAAATAGATAGTAAAATATTTCACAGAATTTTAAGAATAAACTTGAATGATGTAACATTTGAGTTTAATCACGCCATAAATAAAAGTCAGATAACATTCCTGCTTCCTGCTTCTCTTTTTCAAGTCAATTTTGTAAGGAAAAAAATAACTAGCTCAGGCTTCTTAAACCACGTCATCTGGCAATGAAAACTATACGACCGGCACAGAAAAAAATTAATTTCTCACATGTTAAAACTGTTCCACAGTCTCCCTCTTAATATGGAAATGATAATTGCCGCAACAAATACTAAATCATGTGGCCATGTTATAAAATTCTTAAATAATTGTAATTTAAAAATTTAGTCACTCATGTACTCCACGGTTATTATTTATATCTTAAATCTATCTTTGATGTATTAATATTTTGTACATCAGAAATAAATCTTCCTTGAGATTTCAAATGCTTAATAAATAAAAATAAAACATTCCTGCTTCTTTTAATTGCTTCTTTTTGAAAGGTATTCAATCGCTCAAGACAAATACTATAATTTGATTATCAGTGATACCAACTCTTTAGTCATTCTACAAATTTACAGTTCAATTGGTTTTATTAATCATTATGAAATATTTAATCATTCCTTAGGAAAAGATCCTCTAATTTTTTTAATCATTATATTTTTATTATTATATTTTATAAAACTTCTTGATAAATTAGTTTAAAAGCACGGTTAACAATTAAAAAAATGTTAATAAAATGTTTTTATTACTACTTTTTTTAATTGTTAATTATACATCGGTTTTAATAACTATCAGTCTTTTAAGTAACGCTTTTTAAATGTTTACACAATATTATAGCTGTTTATCGAACAATACTCGTTTATATACTCAGATGTTACAAAGGCACGTAGTGCTATTAAAGTTTACGTAGTTTCAAGAAATTTCCACCTTTCAAGGTTGGTGTAAAAGATTGCGATTCCCTCACGTAAGGAATACGAGTTTTTTCGCATACTTGAAATTCATAATTTTTAATCATTACTGCAATGCCTATTTTTGATTGAATAACTCCAAAACGCTCTCCTAGAAAAAAGAAGGATACTTTACAATTGAAATATTTCTGAAAAAAAAAATACATCGAGTAACGTTAAAAAAAATGCATAATTAAATTGACCAAATCACCTATGCAATTGCGAGGGCCATCGCCAAAGGGCAGGAAGCTCATAGCTGTCATGTTGGCTGCATTTTCCTCGCTAAATCGTTCTGGATCGAACTTTTTCGGATCAGGATATAAATTTTTATCGTAATGCAATGCATGTATCGGAATCACCATCATTGTCCCTTTGGATACCGATATTTTAGTTTTTTCAAAAGTGTAATCAGCCACTGATTTCCTCGTCAACATGGATACTGGTGAATACTTTCTTAAAGTTTCTGACTCAATTTTAAAAAATTAGTTTTGCATGTTCCTCCCTCGGGATAAAAAATAATCAAAATTGTCCATTGTACCTTTGAAAATTTTATCCAAATAATTCATTTGTTTGAGGCTCTCATAAGTCAATTTCCCGTCGTATTTTTCGAAGGTCGCGTTAATTTCCTCGCGAAGCTTATTTTGAATGTCTGGATTTAGAGCCAACTCGTACATAGTATGGCTCATTGTGACAGACGATGTTTCGAATCCAGCAATGAAGAACACAATTACCTGCGCCGTTAAATAAGCATCCGAGATTTCTGCAAAATATTTTACAATAAAATGAGCTAGTTAAAATGAAAAAATCGCTGCACGAAAAAATTCATTTAAAATAAATTATGGTCCTAAAATTAAAATTGGTATAAAAAAAATGTGCCATAAAATATTCAAATCCCAAGTTGAGATCAGGCGGGTACATACTCACACACTGAAAAAAAAAACTATTAATGTTACAGAAATGATTTACTTCAATAGTACTCATTAAATATAATTATGAATCAAATAATGATTTCATTAAATAAATTTAGTAGCTCTAAATAAATCATTTTTTGACTCAATAAAATATTTAATAACTACTATTGAAATAAATGTTTGCTTAAAATTAACAAATTTTTCTCTCAGTGCACATACAGTAGTCCTGACATCTTTTAGAAACTACTATTTTTTTCATCGACAATTCTTCAAAAGATATTCATAACACATTTTTAGAACCACTCAAAATTTTACTATTGCAAAGTTTTTCAGGAAGGAAGCAAAGAAATAAATAAATATGAAAAATATTTAAGAATCTTACTCGCATCGCCAATTTTTTCTGGGTGATTTTTGAGATCCATCAGGATATCAATAAAGTCGCCTCTTTTTACACCGTCCTTTTCTCTAAACTCAAGGGTCTGTTTTACGGTTTGAATGAAAAAATTGTCGACCTCTGGTCGCTGACAGAGAGGTGATAGAAATATGGCAATCCAGTGCGGTAAACTTCTGCTCAGCCGGCGAAATATGTTAGTCCAGTTATTTTCCAAAAGTTTTTTGCCAGCCTTGCGGAACTCGCTATCACCGTCGACCATCGCGTTCAAATTCAATCCGAAAGCGCAGACGCCGATCACGTCAGTCGTGTACTTTGCGCTCAGCTCGCGCACCTCGATCGGTTCACCTTTGGTCACTGCAGGAGTAATTTTATAGTTACAAAACAATTGAAATTAAAATATTGGCTTATTTAGACATAATTTTAATTCATTGAAAGAAGACTGTGATATTAATTATTTTCATTTTTTTATTGAGAATTTAAATAATAAATCTCAGTGAGATTTATTATCTGATTTTCATTTTTTTAATTTACTCTGCATGGAAAAGAAAAATCCTGTTTTTTTTTTCAAATTGCAGTATTTACAAATAAGAAACATGTATAATAGATTTAAAATGAATCTAACTCATGTTTGTAAATGTATTATAATATACATAAATACACGGAGAAAAAAATTCTAGTGAAAATTACTAGACTTGTTTGTAGATTGGACTAGACTGTTTTGTAACGCTGGGAAAAACACGACAAATAAAAAGTTTTACTAGAAATTCCAGCAAAATTTACTGTAAATCTAGTAAATTTTTTAGTAAATAATTTTATTTGTCAAGTCCATCCCTGCGTTATAAAACAGTATACCAATATTTACTAGTCCTTTTCTCTCCGTGTACATTGCAAACACAACTATTAGTATATATTACAACAAACGACTATTCTCTTCTATTCTATTGTTTCTTTCGATTTCATTTATGCAATCAAAGTACAAACCTATTTCATCCGTGAATTTAACTAAATTCTCCACGCATTCAATCATCAAATAAAACATTTCCCTCAGCTTGCCAGAGCTGAAGGCAGGGGTGAGGATTTTGCGTAAAGGCTTCCACAAATTGCGCTCAAGAAAAAACAAATGCTGATCCAGGGGCGCTATATCCGGGTGGACCTTGAATCCTCGATCTGGGAAGTTGGCGAAGCTTTTTATCAGCACATCCTTGATCATATCACGGTCGCGGATCAATAGGACTGGTTTCGCGGTCAGAAACATCCTCACCGCCGGCTCCTTCGGGTATGCGTTGTACGCATCTTCGATATCGTTGAGTATCTGAATGCGACTCGAGATCGACCCTAGCATGGCCTTCAGGAGGTTGTTGTATAGCGGCACTGAACTCTGACCAGAAATTTTATACTTGTTCCAACCCGCGATCTTCGTGACGAAATAGTATAAGCTGAGGAAAAGCGCAGCCACCGTTAAAAGGACCTCGATTGGATTCATCCTTTACAAAGCTTCTGTTTGACTGCGAATCGAATACAAAATTTAAGTATCGTGCTTAATTGATTTAAAGCATCAAGAAGCTTTCTTAAAAGATGTTAAGGGGGTACCATTCGATTAGAAATTCAAATTTCGCGCCATAACAGTAGCAGACGAAAAGACAATTTGCTTATGACAAAGAGTAGTAATGAAATATCGAAAAACTAAGAGATAGTTGCCCTCCTAAGGTAACGATTTATAATTTTACAAAGTTCCAAGTTGGTATAGCAATCCCTTGTTATTACATATTGTTCAAGCTTTTCTCATCAAGGAATTCTTATACGAACATTATGGCGCGAAATTTGAATTTTTAATTGACGTTTAGACTCCCTTAACGAGCCGAGATACTGAATTATGAAATAAAAACGTGACAGTTTATATACTTTGTTTCGATTTTAAAATGCAGTTGTTTCACAAGTTGACACTGTGAGAGTGGAATCGATAGTTTAAAGCATTGCTAAGCTTTTGACATTTTAAAACGGCAGAGTTAGCTAAAGTACTGAAGCGTGAAATGCATGTGGTATTGCTTATATACCTTGTGTGAAGTTTTATAACGAATTATTTTTTTCCACTTATCGGTAGCATTCACAGCCTCAGCATGACTTGCTTTTGAACGTTAGAAACAATGATAATTCAAACGGACGCACGACTAAATGGGACTTGTGATAATGCTAATGATTTTTTTTCCTTAATGAAAACAAGTTGTTGACGTTCGCATTTTTTTTTTTTTGCAGCAGACAATTGTGGTCTTCCAATTTCTATTAAAAGAATAAATCGTTATAAATACGACATAAAGGATTGAGGTTATAATGAATCACGAGGAAAATCAAATATGCACGTGCACGGTAAAAATTTGTGACTGTTTTGTACCTTTCGACAGGAGATTTTTATTACATAAAACATTTTTTTATGGCCTCTTATTTTTATGGAGATTAATGATGCTTTTACACTCTTTTTTCTAGTCTTTTTAGATCCCCTTTTTTCAGCTTATCTTCATGGAGATTAATGATAATCAATACACAAAAATAATCTTCATTACGGGAACGTTATTCTAAAAATACAAAAATAATGATCCTTGTGTATCCGCTTAAGTCTAAACATTATTTTATTATGTTTAAAATTGAACAATTTCTTAACAGCGTAGTGACTGTGGATATATCAATGCTTTTTTACTTTTCGATTTTAATAATTTTTGATAGCTTAATTCAACTTGATTTTTCCATGTCATTGTTTCGTATTACTATTTACATAAAAAGAAAACCTCGGATATGTCGTTATCTTGATCTAAGACTTACGGCATTGGCACGGCTATTTATTTTCACGCAAATGCGATATTGATAGTATATAGTCTTTGATAGAATATAATCTTCTTTGTAAAGATTTCATATTTAAAAAATCAATCGTGAAAATAACTTTGACTTCGAAAAATCAACATTAATATTACAAGGTAATTAGTAACGAAGACAATTTTTTTTAATTGTCCAAAAGTTTAAAAAATATAATGGAAAAAGACTGCGTATTCAGATAAAAAAAACAATAGCCCAATTACTACGATAATTAGATCATTAATTCCCCGCTAAACATAAAAATAACTACTTAATTATTGTAATTGTAATAAAGGACTTTTAAACATCAGAGATTGTCGTGTATTATAAATTATCTTTCATTCGGTGCAAAGCAAATTGCCAAATACAGCTGCATAATCACTTAAAAGTCCAATAAAACTCAATTGTAAATCAGAAATATTTCACCTCTGTTGAAGAAGCGCGAATTTTAATTAGCATTTTTTTTTGAGCTCTAGGTAAAAGTAAAGTCAGTTGTCGCAAACGCAATAAATTTCATCATTCGTTTGACGTAGCTTAAACTAGGAGGTTACGAAGGAATCAATTTTTATTCATCATAGTGATACTCACAAATACCTAATTCACGAGCAAAGATTCACTGATCTAAGCACACAATGAGTGGTACGAAAATGAATCAACAACGTAGTTTTATTAACGCAAATTTTATTGTTTAAATTAAAGGTAATGTTACACATGATGTACTATCTACAGAAAAAGTACAAAGTTATAAGTCATACGTCGTCTATGCGATGTAACGATCTTGCAATGAAAATGACTCGCCTCCTCGAAACAGCGTCCCTCCTTCACGGCTCCTGTCCACGACGCCTATTTCGTCGAATGCCTCGTTCCGAGTGCCCACGGCGATAAAGAGACCAGCGGCGTTCACGTAGATATAGACAAGGAGCGAACAGAGGCTGCGAGATATATTTTTTTATTTTTTTTTTATTTTCTCCGTCTCTAACCGTCGCTGGCGCCGGGCGCCTCCGCTCCGCGCAATATGTAGATATGGATGAGTGTGTAGGTACGTGGAGGATCAAAATACAAAAATAAATCGCAAATCGCCGAAAGCAGCCACGAGAGAAGGCACGACACATTGCTACGCAAAAAGCGGATGCTCCGTACACGGTCCCCGGGGCGGGTGTCAACCTCCGCCCCGCTTCACTATTCGTCACTCGTACAAAAAATTAAACTCAACGCCTCGATCGTTGGGTGCGACTTTTTTTATCATCGTCGGAGGTAAATTAACACCGTACATTGATTCTCGCTCTGTTAATTGTAACATTACTATATTATCGTTTTTTTTTGTCTTTTTCTTTTCTGCTGAGAAATCGAACTCTACTGGTTGAAATTTGCTTTACAATGCATTTTTCATTTTATTCATTGTGCATTAAGTACATTTGGTGGACTCTCCGCTTGAATTTGATTCAAGGTAGATATGATCTTTACGAGAAGTAATTTTTGTAGATATAAAAGGCACGGTTAAACAAAGTAATCAGTAGCTGGTCGACTTCTCAAGGTATTATACATACGTTCTTGATGATATTGAGTTTTCATTTTTTTTTATTATAACAGATTATATATAATAATTATTTATCAGCTTTAAAAATTACGTATGACCTCGCATTTATCTTCTCCCGTTATTGATCTCCGTCGCAGTGTTTGTACTTTCTTCTTCAGTACATTATGTAATCGCTACATCAAAATGCAAAAATCGCTGATGACTTGAGATGCGAGAATTTGGTAAGTATCGTTTACGTAATGGTATGATTTCTTTTTTTTTTTTTATTATTTTTTTTATTATATGCTTGTTGTTCATCTTTTTTTTTAATACGTACATATGAGTGAACATGAATGTTTACATCTGTATATCTTTGTTATTAAATCTACGTTTACATCGTCGTCTAAACTTTATGAGTAATTTGGCGTAAATCTTTTAGTTGGAAGTAAACTAATGTAAGTCTACGGGCTTATTGAACCGAAAGTGAGTCTACTGCAATACTACGGAAAAGAGTCATAGAACACAAAAAGAAATTCAGTCTGTTAATTAGCGACGAAAAATTTACCTCGTGTGCACTTCGAAAATCTTGATTACTTAGAAAAACAAAGCGTTTAAGTGTTAAAAGGAAAAAAATATATATATTAGACTTTTTTATTTTCATTCTGCACCTGCTATAAATGAGAGATACCTATTTTTGTTTTCTTCAAAATCTGCATTAGAAGCGATTATTTTAATACAACAAATACATGCAAGATATCTTCCTCATTCTGCGTATAATACTAACAGATTTTTATTTCTTCATCTTTTCATCGTTAATATCATATAATCATATTACAATCCTGAAAAAGATGTGACTCAAAAAATCTGACTTTTACAGACGCATTTTAAACAAGCGCGCGCAAAAAAAAAACAAAGCTCAACGAAGAGTTTATCGAAACGTGAATAAAACTTTGTAACATATTAAACGATTGCGCAACTGAAGTATACCCTCGTCTAAAAGACGTATCGAACAGGCGCGAAACAAGCTTCATTTCTTCTTTTTTCTTTCTTACATCTCGATACATTTACTGTACAAGAGTACGCGTATATTTTAATCGCCACGTCAAACGTCGTTCCTTAAGCCTAAGCGCTAAAATATTTACATGCGGAATAAGTTTAGCTACTAATTTACTTTATAATTAATGATCAATTTAAAAATAATTATGCATGTGTAAAAAAAAAAACACACAGGGGTTTCGGATGAGTATACGTTGCCATTCCGTGTTAGTCCTGCCAAGCTCTTTAAAACAAGAGTGCTTATCGCTTCTTGTCCGTCTGATTCCTTTTTTTATCCTCGGTAAATTGTTCTGCCTCAATCGAAAAAAATTACAACCATACAGTCTTATAATTCTCACTTCTTTGACTTTTTGTGTGTAATTTTTTTTTTTTTTTTTTAAGAAAACGAATTTCTCACCCCCTTTCGGCTCACTTTTTGTGTATTATGCAAGTTGTATCTTGTGAAAAGAATTGATTATAAACTCTAAAGATATTTTAAAAAATTATATGACAAACAAGAATGAAGGGTATAATACAAACGGTTCAGGTTTTTCTTTGTAAAATGAGGTATCATCGAAATTATTCGATTAATTTTAATTTTGTAGTATCAAAATTATTGTGCCATTGTCAATGTTAGCTTCCAAGATTAAATATATTTAGAGTTTATCAAACAATTTTAAAAAAAAGTTGGTTTTTAGTTCACTCGTAAGAATTGTTAAATTGCCTTATTGCGTGTCAGTTAAACGCTTAAACGTCACCTGCGTGGCTGGATTATACTGTAAATTTATCAATCACACTTGTCTTTTTGTTATATGTGCGTGATCTGCATGTTATCGCTGCTTTTCATTTTTAATATATATTCTCTTTAAATTGGTCATGGTTAATCAGCGAGCAAGAACGCAGGTTAGTTCACTTTCAAATATCGCTGTATTAAACCGATTCTCTTCGATGATACACTTTTTAAATTTTCAACATTTTTTTTTATCATTTTCTGTTTACTTCAGTTTTTTCGCAACTTCTTTTTTACTCTATACAAAAAAAAATGAATGAAAAATATATCGTTTTTTTTTTTCGATTGGCGATCGATCAAAAGAAATATAAAAAATGTTTCGATATCTTTTTAAAGCCTTCGAGGTACGCAAGCATTTTCCAACTGTGAGAGTGATAGAATACCGGTGCACAGTAATACCTTAAAAAAGCTTTTACACCTTGACGCCGCTCAGTAAAAGAATAGATAGATCTTTTTAAAAAAATAAAACGAAGTTACACGATCCCCTGTTCTATCAGCCTCACAGTGCGCCGACTCAAATAATCATCGTTAATACAACAAATTCAACAACTTATGAAAATAGTGGGTTAAACCTTGAACGCGACAATCGTCGAAAAATCGAAGATTTCATCGGATTTCCCCGTACACAGTTGTGCATCGTCCTCGACACTGACGAGAAAAGAAAAGCTCCTTTCGATCGAAAGCTCACCGAGCGCTTCGCAAGCGCTCTTCGCTCCCCCTCCCCTCAGCTTTTTTTTTATTCTTAGCGAAATCGCGCTGAAAGGAAGATGCCGAGGTTCTCGAAGAGTGCACGGGGGTAGGCGATGAGATTGCGACGTACATCCTCGACTTAAACGGGTGGCAGCGCCCAGAGCGTTGCTGTCTTGTCAGCTGAGGTGCTGAGGAACGAGAACTCCGACGGGTGCCAGCGGCCGGAGATTACCTTGTCCTGGTGCTGGGCGACCACTACGCTCGGTAGAGGCATTGTCAGGTCACCTATAATGTAAAAAAAATGAAAATTAATTATTTGCGATTTTTATTCGGAAATTAAACAGAATTATACGAGCGCCTGGAGCATCAGTAGAAACAGACGAGTGTGGTAAGACAACTATTTGTATAATACTTCTTAGCAATTTTTACTAATTTTTTTTATACGTGTTCCGAGTAGTAATGAAATGTTAGTATTGTGAATGTTTTACGTCATTTAAATAGAATTTATTGCCCGTGCGTCTTACATATCAGTAGAAAAAGACGAGCTTAGCAAGACACTGATTTTCATAAAACTCCTGTTGCATTTTCTAAGTAGTAGTAAAACGTTAATACTGACACTGATTGATTTTATTATTACATTTTCAACAACTTCTATAGATTCTGTAATAATAATTATTTATTTAACGTTTGTTTAAAACCATAAATCAATTAATCCCGTACCACAACAATTGTTTTAAAATTATTTTTTTTAGAATTAATTAAATTATCCATGCGCTCGGAAAATCAGTAGAAACAGACGAGTGCGGTAAGACACTGTTTTTCATAAAATTATTTTTCAATATTACTGAAGTAATAATCGTACTATAACACATAACAGAAATCATTTTAAAATTCCTTCCAGCCCTTCTTACTCCATTAACGGATCATTATGATTAATTATTCTATTAATATTTCTAACTTTAATTTATTTTTTAATTAATCCTCGTCTCCCGAAAATTTCAGTAAAATATATCTAACTAAAAATTGAAGATGATAGAGATATTCCAAATATAAAACAGACATTCGAAACAATTAATAAAAAAAACATACCTTGAAGATCGGTAAGAACGAGTTTGTTGTCGTAGCCACCGGTGAGGAGGTAGTATGCCGATGGTGAGAACCTGATGCTCCTGATGTCGGCGGCGTGGGGCTTGAAACACTGCACGGTCCTGCTGCCCCTTATGTCGAAGAGGACACAGCTGCTGTCCTCGTGGCCGGAGACGAGGAGCCGACCTGACGGGTCAACGCACAGCGCGGCCACCGGACTGCCAACCTGCAACGGGATCACATTCTAATTTAGACAGCGAATACTGCAACTCCTCTTTTAGGCTTCCGCAGTTGTCCCAAGAAATTTCATCAGACTTTTTTTCAAACGAGGTGATGTAAAAAATTAGCAGACTTGCATAAATAACGTCGCGTCTATTAAAAAGAAAACATAAATATTGCAAGCTCTTCGCGACAAAAGATTCATTTTACCGGAGATGAGAAAGGACATTTTGTAAGATTGTCTCTTTTAACAAGCGCGTGCGTTTGAAAAATGAAAATTTTTTAAAAAGGATTCACAAACGTTCTGCTACTAATTCGTGCCTATTGAAGCTTGTAAAAGGAACATCTTGTGACATTTCTACACTGAGATAATTTTGCAGCCAAAAGTTCCCTGAAACTGCCTGTAAAAATATAGTCAAAGGAAAGTCTTCAAGTACTGTTAAATTTTCAAGTTAAAACGACTATCATTTCTATCAAATCTTGAATGATTGGTAAATCTTTTGATCTGAAGTGATTTCTAGATTCGTGTATGAATGATCATCCTCTTCTCGTGACGCACTAGTATCGAAAATTCCTATTACAGCACGAGAGCCGAAAATTGGCATTAAAGTTTCCCTTTTGAGGAAAGGGCGCTAGAAAAGTGAATAAAAGCAGAAATGTGCGACTAACCCTGCTTCCAGGCACAGTAGCCGGTGTGATCATGTTGACGCAGCCGCGCGTCCTGAGGTCCCAGAAGCGCACCGACTTGTCCTGGGATCCGCTGACGAACATGGCG
Organism: Sycophila sp. Sp_5; assembly: GCA_018906775.1. Lineage (NCBI taxonomy): Eukaryota > Metazoa > Arthropoda > Insecta > Hymenoptera > Eurytomidae > Sycophila > Sycophila sp. Sp_5. The sequence continues at coordinate 263,029 of JACCID010000054.1, read as the reverse complement.
CCGCCCCAATTGTACAGGGTGAGCACGTGGCCGCTGTGGCCGCTGAGGGCTTGGAAGGGTGTGCCGGTCACGCAGTCCGTAACGTAAATTTTGCAGTCGCCGGCTCCACCGCTTATCAGCAGGCTCGACTTGTTCGACGTGTCCTCCAGGAAGCAAAGATCGCGCACCGTGCCGTCGTGCATCGTCAGCTCCGTCTCTTGTCCTGCAATCAATTCTGACTTAATAAAATTCATTCTTAAAGTCGCCACTTCAAAATTATCGATAACAATAAAATGAAAAAAAAAAGGAGACGAAAAATCTTCTGGAAGTTTAAATTAGATTTTAATGGCAGAGATATACGGAGAAAAATTCTTTACTAAAAATGGTAACAGTCAATTTTAATGTCCTCGCAAAGTGGAATTACCGTAACTTAGTATACTTCTTTGTAAAGTTTACAAAAGAAAAATGTTGAGTAATTTCGATACAATTGCAATAAATTTTGCAAGAAACTACTATAATAAATATTTTTCCAGTCCTAATATATTAGGATATTAAAATAGGCTATGACAATTTTTACTTTTATCATTCTCTCTGCGTAAGTAGGTATATATAAAAAAATACAATTTTAATTAAAATATAGTTGTAAGTGCATATAATTTTTTTAAGTAGCTAAAAGAAGAAAAAGATTCAGAACTATCAATAATAACACGAACTTTTACGAGCATATAATTTTCCTTCGATTTTTATAAACGCACTATTATATACGACTTGTAAATAAGCGTGGATAAGCACCAGTGGATCGAAGCCGGATATCAGGAACGCTGAACCTATATATATTAACTTATCTTATTTCTTATTTCAGACAATTATTTTATTTCTCCTTTCACTCTATTATAAGACTCGCGATAAGTTTTTAATGTACGGGGTTTTAATTTTAATGCGAAATTTGAAATAAACTTGATAATTGAAACTGTCAGCGACAGAAACTTTATTTTCATTTATTATTTAATATCACAATACGAGTTTTCCAGTGTACATTTGCCTGCCGGCCGCGAGCTCGAAAATTGCGTAACAATATTTTTACGCGAAATAATTTAAATTATGCAGCCTCTTTTTTTGGCCAAATAAACCCGCGGCAGTATTAAACAGCGTAAACGGTATTATACAGGATCTCGCGCGTGCATGCTGAAATTATCAAAAATTTACGTAACGATCGCGTAATAATTTTGAAAAAAGCTATACTAACCCAGTTATCACCAATCCTGAATTATTACTTTACTCGAAACTGGTAATGTTACTGGTATTATTCAACAGTTCAAAAGAAAAACAAACACTTGCCACTGAAGTAATTTTATCAATCACAAATAGAAAAAAAAATTAATATGTATTTCCAGGGACGACTTACCTTCGAGATTTGACGTGTCGGCGTTGAACCGCATGAGCTTCACGGTTTTGTCGTTACTTCCGGTAGCCATGAATTGTCCATCGGGCGTCCATGCCAAGCAGTATATCGAGCCTTTGTGATGCTTCGTTCTCTTGAAGAGAACAGTCGGTTGATACGTCTGGTGGTCTTCCCTAAAATCAAAATTTTCACTCGTTACTGTGGAGTTGATCCTCGTTTTGAATTTAAAAAAAAAAAGAGCCAACTACTGAGAAATGAAAGAATAATAAATATTTTTCACCTTGCAGTGAAAGCCTTGTAGCTTGCGTTTGTAATAAAGAAGAAAGAAAAAATTTAAGTTGATTATGTCTATTCGATTTTCAATTAGTACGTACATTTAATTATTTTTTTTTAAATTATACTTCACGCAATATTGATTGCTACTTTACGTTCAGATATAAACTGTTGAAAAATTAGAAAAACAATAATTTTTGTATGGACGCATACAAATCAATGCGAATAAGTATACGAAAGAATACAGGTTTAATTTTAGAGTGAATTAAATTTTTTTATATAGTGATCAAGGCTCTAAATTTCTTTGATTGAACAGCAATAAAATACTTAACCACGTTTAACCTAATGCAGATGGCTAATAAAATTCAAATTTATATATCACTAGAAACGTGTTTATTTGACATCTCCGCCGTGTTACACTCGCAATGAGCAAATTACCGCGGCAAATCAACCATGAAACTCGAAGCAACGAAAATTCACCAAGAAACTAAGTTTTATCATTTTCCAAACCCCTGGCGGTTAGAACGGTAGTAAATCACCCGCAAACGCTACTTTCCCTCTCATTCACTTTTACCTTCGCATCAGACAGAAAATCCGGCGATACGTGACGAGTTGCTGACACAAAAACGTGCGACTCGTAAAACGAAGAAAAAAAAAGAAGAACTTTTCGTTGGATTCTTGCTTCGAATACTTGACGCTTCGATTCCCAGAATAAATGTCGAATTAAGCATGCAGTTTTATAACTTTCGGCACGTAGATTTTTTTTTCTCAAGAAAATAAAAAAATGTTGACACGAAACACATTTATTGACGATTGAAATTTGCGTAAAACTTAAATTACTCTGGGCAGGGTGTACTTAATGTTCACGTCGACAAAGCAGTTGGTTGGTTGCAGTAAGTCTGATTTATCCAGAAAATTGAACGTAAAAGTCCGCACGTGCTGCGGTTGCAGCGGTGCTGATTCCATTGAAAAATTGATACATGCGATAAAATCAACCCACAGTGGTTATTAACTTTTCGCGCTACTAATAATTTTACAAACGAAAGGTAAGAAAAAATTAATTGTAAACCTGAATTTTAAACGCAAAAAGTATTGCTCCGTTAAACTCCATTTGCATGCGTACGAAGTACAAAAGAAAATAAATTTCGCGCGGTCCACGATTTACAACTCCTTTTACCTACTTAACAGCGGCTGCATTTATCATAACTAATATTTTATTATTATTTTATTTTATAAATTCACGGATTTCTTCCACTTACAAAATTGCTGATAATGTAAACATCATTAATTAAAATAATAAAAATTCTAACTGTTAAAAGTTAAAATCATAAGGAGATGCACAAAAGAGATCACCTTCTAAAATTGAATAAGTTGAAACTTTACTAAAATTAGTAAAAGATGCTCCACTAATATCTAAATCGTGAAGCTCTTTCTACTAATTTTCAGTGGAAATTCATTAATTATAGTAGATTTTCACTAATTCAATTTTAGATAGCAGAGCACTTCTCAATAATTACGAATTTTTAGATTTAGTTTAGATTTTCAAAATAAACATCGACAATTTGCACTAATTTCCCTTTCATTTTAATTAACAATTCGTTATTAAGAAAATAGTGTGAAAATGACAAGGGAATCAAGTAGTAAAAGGGGAGGGGAGGGAGTATTCCGCGGCGGCACGTGGAAAGAGGAAGCGAGGAAAGATCGTGAAACTTTCTCCTGTCTCGAGGAGAGGAGAGACTTGCACTGATCTTAATTAACCGTTGTTTTCTCACCGTCGTCGTTCCCCGCTTTTTATTCCCGGCGCGAGCTCCTCCTTTTTTTCTAACGATCTGGGAGTTTCGTTACTTCATTTACACAATAGTTGCATCTATTATTTAAAAAAAAAAGTACTTTCGTTTTCGAGATACCCGATGAAAGTCGTCGTTAGGTAAGTTGCAATCATTCCTTGTCGAATTGGTGAACAATTGGAGGTTCGATCGATCAGTCTTGTTATCGACTTGGAGATTTTAAAAAGTAAGGGTTTGTTTTAATAAGAAAATAATCAGCGATTAGTAAATCTTATTATGTAAAATGCAGCATGTGCAGAAGTATAAAAAAAAATGCGAAATCTATGACCAGGAAGTCTGCTTAATTAATAGAAACGTAAATTTATTACTGTAAAAGATGGAGATTGTTATAATTTTAATTTTTTTTTCTGTTAAGAGTCTTTATTACATAATTTTATAATGATTTAATTATCGAAATAATGCAATTATAGCATTCTCAAAAATGCATTCATATAATAAATGTTTGGCTGCTAATTTAAGGCAATCAGTTCAATTGTTCTTAATTATAAATGACTTTACACCGCCATAGCTACACGTAATAATTAATTACGGATTGGAATTTTCTTAAAAATTTTTAAATTGACTTATTTAATAAGAGCCGAAGAATGTGCCACTACTACTTGGCATTTTTTCTTTTCATTCTGAACACATTTCTTCGCTTATGCCGATCAGGTTGAAAACTGGTACCGAAATCAAAGTTTGATGTCGACCGCCTATTAATATCAACTTAAAATTACATACATGCATATAGTCCCATACTTTAGAAATTTAAAATGCTTTAAAATCGCATTAGCATAAAACAATTATAACGGGAAATTATGAAGTCGAATGTATAATTTGCTGAAAAAGAATCTCAAATATAATTTTTTTAAAATATAATTTGAAATTTAATTCCTTTTTTTGTTGTTTATCTTTCTTAAAGATCTTAAAAATTGAAAAAAGTAAAAGTACGCTTTGATTATTCTTTTCAGAACTAATTCTTTATCAGATGTATACAATGAAATCTCTACAAAAAAAATTTTCGTGTTCCCAATTATCCAATCAGTTCAGCTCTCTCGAGCAAATAAAAGAAAAGAAGACAACAACTTCACCGCAATATCTACTCTCTAAATCTGAAAATGTGAAATTCACTTGGAAAATATGAATAGTGACAAATTTTATGTGAAAATTTGTTCACACATTTTTAGCGTATGAACAGCTTTCCACCCATCAAATATCACTATTAATATTTTCCAAGTGAATTTCACATTTTCAGATTTACACGGTATAAATAATTTTTTACTCGAATTCAGTAAGTACAGCACTTCACCGAGAAACGAAAAACAGAGCCACAGCCGCGCAGCCCCGTGTCGTCACGGTTTATCGTTCCACCGAAAACTTTCTCGATCTTAAAGGTGTCACTGCTGCTGTACTTCTTTTTCCATACGCCACACTTTCCATTGCTCGCGAACAAAAGCAGAAAATGAAAAAAATAGAGGGTGAAAAAAAATAAAGTAAACGTTGCGCACGGCGTCGTTACTCATAATGCGTCGTTATTCACCGGACAGTTTTTGCGCGCTCCGTTTGCTATGAGGGGCTCGGCGCGAGCGCATGAAATTAGGAGGATTCGTGGGGGACTTCCTTCGCTTTTACCATGTGCGGGTGGCCGGAAAAATATTTACATACGCGTACTGCTTCGTCGACGCCCCGAAATTGGTTGGCTTTTTCATGCTCCGTGAAAGCGCAAGTGAAATTGCTTGTACACATTTTATCCTACATGATCGAAAATGGCTGTAGGCACTATTTACATACGGTTGCAAAGAAATAATGAGAGTAGATGTTGAAATCAGTGAATGAATTGAAATTTTTTTTTTATTTACATTGTTTTAGTAAAAATGGGATCTACTCTAGAAATGCAATGAGAGTTAAGATGGAAATGTAATAAATTGTTATTATAGTTTCTGTGAAGCAGTGCGCAGTACATCACCATTTTCCAATGAAAACATTTAGACAACGATAAAAATTATTTACCGTTCATCATTATTCCCACTCTTTTGTAAAATTTTGAAGCAGCCTTTTAACATCTTTTTATCTTTCATTGTTTTTTTGCGTTACTGTTACGACAAGAACACTTCGTAGATTTTATAACAGTACTATTACACAGAAAAAGGGTAAAATTCTGTATTTTAAGTACAGTAGGTTAATTCCTTCACGCTCTATTAGACTCGCATAAAAAAGGGAGCGCAAAACGATATTTACTTTGAAATGAAAAAAAAATTGATATTAAATTAAAAATAGTACTGTAACTGCAGTTTCAATACATTGCTACGATAAATCATAGCTATACTAAACCTAAAGTGACCCATTAAACAGACTCAGGCGCGACTATCGATCCTAATAATAAAATCATCTTACGACTGCCAACTTTCTTCCATAAACTATCCCAACGCACTTGACAACAGTCGAACGAAATTTCATAAGACATTAACGACCAGCTTCGCCTTTTAATCTACCGCTAATTACGCAAATCAAGAGCCCAGTCTTTATAAGATGAGAAAAATGTTTCGGAAAATTTACTATCTAGTCTGGGAGCACAGCCACAGACTTCATTTAGTAAAAAATACTATTTTCAATAAAATTAAAATAGAATTCTAGTAAATTTTGTTAATTCTAGTAAAATTTGTTCACCAAATGCAGTTTGTGGCTCCGCTATACCAGACTAGATAGTAATTTTTACTGGAATAAAAGTAATTTTTCCAAAACATTTCTCGCAGTGATAATTCACCAAAAAAAAAACGCTGTCTAAAATTGTATCAGTGAAAAACTACTATAATCATTGAAAGAGCTTCACGATTTAAATATTATTGGAGCATGTTCTATACTAATTTTAATAAAGTTTCTCTCTAAATCTGAAAATGTGAATAGTGACATTTAATAAGTGAAGAGTCGTTCACACGCTAAATATGTGAACGATTTTTCACATAAAATATGTCACTATTCACATTTTCTATATGAAATTCACATTTTTAGATTTAGAGAGTCCACTAATTGAATTCTAGAAGGGATTGAGGTCTCCAATTACTACGCCTCCTCCGAATCTCATCTCCAAAGTGTCACTCGGCGGTGTCCTGCGTTCGTTTCATTTTTATTTTTCAAGTGTCTCGGTAGTTTTAGTGCCGCGGGAGGGCCACGGTCGAGTTACCGGAAGCCTCGGCTCGCGCCGTAAACGCCAAGGTGTCAGGCGCCGCGAGGCGCGCAATGTTTACGCGACGTCACTCCGGCAAACGGGCAGCCGCTACTGGGCCTCGAGTTTTCACCTGGCCGACAGGTGCCAATCTTGCCCGCAGCGATTTTCACGCACGCGAGGCCATCATCGTCCTCAGCGTCATCGAGCTTTGGATTAGCGAATTTTGAGTTTAGAATTTCATTAATTACGGCGTTGATTCGTTAATCGTATATGACAGGTGCATCCGCACTGGTCATGAATTTTCTGGGGCAAGCGGAATTGTTTTTCAGGTCGAATTCGAGGTGAGCTTTCAAACAGATTTCAAGACTGTAATTCTCATTGAAAAAAATTGTAAATCCAAATAGAATTTTGTTGGATGTGTATACTCTTTAAACAATTATTTTGTTGGTTTAAACTTAATATTTAGTTAAAATAATAAAATTTTTGTTAAGAAGTCGATCTAGCTAAATATTTTGTCAATTTAAAAAAAATTGTTCAGTGCAAGTGTATCGTATTTCGAGATGAGCTTTTGTAGATTTCATGTCGAAATTCGCGCGGATACAACGTCCTGGTGAGCTTTTCTAAATTTCATGTCGAAATTCGCGCGGATACTACGTTGTGGTGAGCTTTTGTGATTGCATGCTATTTAAAGCTATTGAAGCTTCAATATAGTGAAAAAAGAAATATTAGCAGTGATCCATATTCCGTGAAGTACGTTTTGTATTTTACATGATGTAACTTTCTCTTTAAAAAATACAGATTGAAAGTTGCATATCAAATTCTCATCAAATCCTCTGATCAATAGTATAATAATTTTTAAACATTAAATTACAGTCTTAAAATCTGAGGTAATTTTGAAAAAGGGCATAAGACACAATTTTTTTTTTAATCGAGACTAAACTATTTTCAAGCTCTTTAAATGGTAATCTAGCAGATTTCAAAATCTTTTGCGTGTTATTATGTATTTATTATAAAATAAAAAACTTTCAGAAGCACCCCATTTATTTCCCAGTTACGATTAAACACCAAATGATAAATATTTCCAAATTGTGAAAACTTGACTAGTGCCTTTGTCAAAATCACCACGGAAATATTGAATTAGTGTAATATTTACCAAGAAAGTTACAGTTGTAACTTTATACAAAATCACATAAAAAAACGTACGACAACTAATACTTCAAAATAATAATTCCAATATAAAAAAAAAGCGGTAACGAACCGAATATCGTGAAGCTTGGGGTAGGCGCATATCCGCAGTGTCTTGGAGTTGGACCCGACGGCGTAGAGTTTGCCGTGGGGGTGGAACTCGGCGCATCGCACCGCCTGGACATCCTCGAGAGCCGTGACCGGCACGAATCTCGGACGACCGCCGCCGCTGCTTCCATTGCTCGTGTCCAAGTCAGACCTTGGTTCCTGCTGCAACAAAACGTCACCAAGCGTTTAATAATTTACTCCTGCCAATATTAAAGGGTTGAAAGTCCGTCGAAAAATCAACACAAAATGTGTGTTTATAATTCGATAAAATTGTGTAAATTTTCGAGTTTTAATCGTATTTTTGCTTCCCACTGAAGAAAAATGCACAAAATTTGTGTAAATTCGAAAGCGGTAATACATGTGAATGTGTAATAAATAATACATATATTACAATTATATAGTTAATTTGTGTGTGAACATAAATAAATTTAAAATCATTTGTACTTTTTACATTTGACTTGTGTGATTTATAACTCATAATTTTTGTAATCATTACCTGTGTTTTTTTTTCTTTATAAAACATTTTATACACACGGCAAAAGATTTTTAATCGTGTACAATGTTTTATGTGTTATCTGTATAAAACTATTCCAAGTTTCGGCCAAACTTACAAGAGTCTGATAAATTTCAGTGTTAAATGATAATTATACAAAATATAATTATACGCATGTGCGTTTCGATCGCTACTTATTGTCGTGCGAAGTGAATTGTGTATAGACTCATAGGGGATTCCTTTTTTCTGCATGTTACTTTTAATTTATTGGAGAAATTCGATGTATAAAGTGCAGCTCCGACAGACCGAGTATTATCTTGAAAGAAAGTTATGTAGAAAGTTACTGATATAATTATTTGGTAAACTGAATTGAAGTGTTTCTTTAAAATTGTATGATCGTACCCATTCGATTTTCAATATAAATGCTATTGTGCCAAGATGGGGGATAATAAATGCCTCAAGGTTCTCAAGAATACGCGAAATTAAATTCTTTTCAATATAAATTTGCGGACACCAATACTACTAACATGGGAAGAGAAAAGTGTAGAGGTACTATTCGTAGTTTTATATGGAGAAAATTTTCTGGTAAACATTAATATGTACAGTGAAGATATTTAATCTTAGAATGTAGAAGTCTTGTCTAGTGAAAAAAGCTTTTCAGGCAGCAGAATTAAGTTTAAGATAACTTTTAACAAAAATAAATAAACGTAAGATAATTTTAACGAACAGTTGAAGGTAATAAAAAATTTAATGATATTTAATAATTTTTATACCTTCTCATTTATTCCTCAAAAGGCATATTTAGATGCGAAGCTCGTACGAATAAATCATTATATAAACAAATGCATTTTCTTGTAAATATCAAACTATAAATTTAAAGGATAATTTAATTACACGATCATCTAAATGTAGCTACCGTTTAAATACAAAATCATTAAAATGTAGCAGCATTTAAATATAAACACGGGATTCATTTTTCCACGTTTTTCTCTTGGAAATATAGGGGCGTGCATCTCGTTTAAACACTGGGTACAGGATCGCAGTAAGCGATTAGCCTTGGCAACAAAGTAAAATAAAATTCCATAATCCATGAAGAGGCTGAAAGCAACTTCCGGAGGATATGATAGTCAACGTAACGGATGACGAAACTTTGGTCGAGCCTAGAAAGTTGGACATCCCAGCGGATGGGCGCGCGAATGCTCGAGCGTACAACTGTTATAATGATTAATGCCTGCGATATCAACGGCGAGCATTCGTGTACACACATCTCAGGCGCGTATTAAACCTCGCCTCTGATTAAAGATACACAGAAGAAATTTACGACTAATTAAAGAAAAAAAAAATAACAACTATAGAATTGTTACAGCTCGCTTTGTTCTGGAATTTAAATTCTCTTTAAAGCAGAAGCTTATATACGAATACGATTATGATAAGAATGATTTATTGCCTTATTTTTGCGTGCAACGGTGCTACATTGCATTTGAGGACTTACTTATGTCTCCAATGTATATCCCTAGTTTTAATTGTTTATTTATTACATAATTTAATTGTTTATCTATTGCGCAATTCAGATACACCATGGTTACGTTTAGATAAAAAAAATTCGAAAAACTTTATTTTTAACATTTACAATGCAGTAATAAATAACGTAAAGATATAAAACACAATTTTGCTGCAGGTTGCACGCGATCGTTTCTCACATAAACCATACCTATTGTTGTTGAATTTTTACTGGGGGATCTTAATACTATTATTTTAATTTCAAAGCCGTCACTCACTCTGAAGTCCCGGCAAACCCCTAAGAATCGTTATTATCGTGGGATAACTATGTGCTTCGCCGAGTGTAAGAAACGTCAATTAAATCGTAAATATAACAATCCTTCCTCTAAAAAAACGCTCAAAAAGTAAACAAATGAAGGCAACAAAAAAAAAAAACAAAAAAAAGTCTGAAGATGTAAGCCTATGTTCAGGCACCTTTGAGTGCCTCTATTGGATTACACATGTAATTGATCTGCTAAATAAATAAAATAAAATAAAAAAAAATTGAATGAACCTGTAATCCGATAATAAGGTTCTGAGATATCGAAGGCCATACGCGCACACGGCACACACATCCATACAGACATTTTCAAAAAACATCATAAAATAATTCAGAAACAGTGGAAAGAAACTTTTTTATTTTTACTATAACAGGCCAATTTCCTTTCTTTACTGTTTATTCCGAATTTATTTTTCAGGCTAGAAATTTTGAATTCCGGAATTAACCTACGAGCCAATGAAGTTCACGTTTTCCAGGCTTCACAATATCCGGTCATCACTTTTTTAAGACAAGACAGAAGACAAGGCTTTCTCTAGAAGGAAGCAAAACATGAATCACCGTATAGGAAAACCAATTCGCACTCCGTCAAGCAGCCAGAAAATAAAAGATCAATCATCGATAAGGATCTCAAACAAAATCGTCCCTCTATCTCTTACACCGAGGCTGTCGCTTTTACTTTCGCGCGCTCGTTATCGCGCACCCGCCCGCGTTAGCAAGCCAAATGAGACTCGCGCTACTCGTTATCCGCTCACGCCGTGCGCGACTCGCATAACGACGAACATGAGCGGTTAATAACGCATCTCTTCCCCCTTTTCCCTCGCCCCGGCCAAGTTGTACTCTGCTTTGTTGCGGACGTGTACACTGGCCTTAACGGTAAAGGTGCACGTCGATGCCGTTTCCTGCGAATATAACGCACGAGCTGCGAGTTACTCGAATGTTACGTTTCCTTAGAGGGGGGCGTCTGCCAGGGAAAGATGCCTTTTTTCCCCTAGCGCGTGCGTTTCCGGTTGCGCATGCGAAACTTCACTTGTCTGCTGTTGCTTTGATGATTAAAAGCTTCGCGTTTATGAGTACGCGGTGTTTATAAATAATTTTTTTTTTATCTCAATTTTATCTTTGTTGTAATTTTGGAGATACTAAATGTTAATAGTTTAGTTTATTAATTTTACGGTCGCTCGTTGGCGATATTTTGCAGTTAAATTTCTTCACGATGGCCATCAAGTTCTTAAGTATTTTCTTAGAAGGTGAGCGATGTATTTGTAGACGTCTGATGTAACGAGCTTAAAAAGTCATTGTTCTGGGGCCCCGTGTTTTAATTACGTAAAAGTCTTCTAAATTTTTATTAATTTGGATGACGCGGCGTTTAGGGATTGAGCAATTAATCGTCCAGTGTTATCGGTCCGTACAATCGTGAATCGAGATGAATGGTGATGATCTTTCTGCAAGATAATTCAATCAACGGTAAAAATAATTTAGTGTCTAATTAAAACACTCGCGGATGAGTTCATATATTTTCTTGTAATTATTCATTGGTTATATAACGATGTAGTACAAAAGAATAAAGAAGAATTTATATTAAAAAAAAAAAGATGTTGTCAATTTATAATTATTACAAAATAATTAATTTGTAATTCAATGATAAAATGTAAATGCATTTTTAGAGTAATACAGAAGCAATTTACATTTGTAACAAATTTTGCCATTATTATATCAAATCAGGTTAGTATAAAAGAGGGTCAAGCATAGAAACAGCTGTTAAACTTACGCTGTAGAAATTGTCGATCATACTGAAGAGATTAATCAGAAACCATGCGGGTTGATGCTTAGTCACCGAATACGAAAATCACTGCATCGCTAGGTGACTTTTCACATTCAGAGCAAAAATTAATTTAAAAAAAAAAAAGGTAATTTTTTCTTAATTCAACTTTCGCCGTAATTAAAATCTTTTATAAATTTAATCGAGCACCAAATTTTTATTAAAGATAAGCATGAACCACCTTTAGTTTTGTTTAAAAACAAGACCGGCAAAGGCAAAACGCCGATCGCTATGTTAATTAATATGCGAAGTCGCAAAATTGTGTTTATTATTGTGTAATGCGAGTAGTAAGTGAAACGACGGTAATTACGCGACGTATTCCGCGCTCAATGAACAGAACGCTCCGGCGCGTATAATTTTCCCTCTTTTCGACGCACGCACTGCAAATTATTTGTCCATAATTTTGAAAAAGCTCAAATTACACTGCCCATTTCGTAACTGTACGCAGGTAACAAAAATAACAGCCTGACGAAATTTATTTTCTGCTATTGTAATTCAACGATTTAACGCTGAATGAATTTCTTATCTTCTTAAATAGAAATTGCACGCTAATTTTTATTGTATTACTGAATATCAAGTTGTTTTGCATTAATAAATTTTTAAAGTTTTTTTGTTATTTTAAAAGAAAACTCATGGCTATCGTCTCATTGCAATCATTTAATACGAAAATATTTTACTTTTTCACTAACTTATAAAAGTTTAATAATATCATTAAACATAATAGAAGTTGATAACGTTGTAACAGATACAAAAATAAAGCACCCCCGGCTTGATAAGTCACGAAATGACAAAACCACTTTAAACGCAAGAAGTTTAATTTATCAAAATAAAAAAAAAAATAATTACATCTCGCTCGAAAGAAAACTCATTGCTCACTGCATTGAATCGAAATAAAAAATTGAAAATCGCACGCAGTGCATTGCTCGACTGAAGCGCAGCTGCTTTCATCGGCGCGTCTGCCTGACAATAAAAGCCGAAATTGACTTTCCTCTCGCGCGAGCGTAAAAACACGATCGGTCTGAGAAAGGAAATTGGGAACGATAGTTTAACGAGGAAGCGCCCGAAGCGCGTTTACAAGATGAGAATGGGGTCGGTGCGTTGGTAAGGGCCCGGAGCCGAGGAAGCGATGGATTTTCCACCGCGGACGCCTTCCGTTTTCGCGCCCGTCACTCGTCGATCATTATCATTGACTTATGGATTAATCGAAGCCAGGCGCTCGAAGAAAGTGGAGTCGTTACGAGCGAGCCCGGTATAATTTAATATTCTTCGCCGTTGTTGCATTTTGATTTAAATTCGTTGTGATTTCGCGAGGCTTAATCCTAAGGCCAGATGCGCATTCAATTCGAAAGGGGATTTTATTGTTTATTAATTACCTCGACGCGGCAGGTGGCCAATTTAAATTACCTCGTAATTGTCGATTGTGATGCTAATGGGGTATTTCATACTTGCGCGGCGAGAAATTTTTAATTAGATAAGTCGACTGAGAAAAAAAAGGGAGAAAATGAGAAAGATGAATCATTATTTTTTTTTGTTAAATGTCTTCTTTCTTAAATTATTTCTTTTGTCAAACAAACGTCAGTGGAAACCCGTTTCCTTCGAGTTTCTCGAAAAATAAATAAACGGGTAGTAATTTCTGTCAAAGCAAATTCCACGAAGCGATACAAAAAAAAAAAGAAACAGGGTAAAAGTATTTTCATGAAAATGTTGCACTTTCCAAAGCAAATTAAGTTAGCTCGAGAATATATTACTTACTTAAGTAACGTTTTACTTCTCTTCAATAAATTCATATAATTGAACAATTTATTCTATTGTTTTTGTCCAACGATCGAACTGAGCAGCAGAAGCAGTTATGCGCTCGCAACAATAACCGAAACGTCGTACGGTTTCACTTCCTTGTATTACCCGCAGGCGATTCGAGCGATTCTTACATCACGTCGTGCATTTAATTTGCATCGGTGAAAAGAGAAAAAAAAAACTGCGAGCATCAAATGACACGGAACGTCATGAAGAAACGTACGCAAGCGCAATAGAAATTCCCGCGGAAATCGTAATCATCGACTGCGGGCATCGGGAAATTACGACATTCACGGAGAATCGTTTATTTACGACGAAGTGTGATAAATTGGGTGATCGGGCGGCGATGCACTCGAGGCGGCGGATGGCGATCGGGGACGCGGAAAGAGATGCACCGTAATTATCGTAAGTCAAACTGCGGGTTCCGAGTGCATGACAATCGGGTCGACGCGGCGACGTTTCACCCAAGGACTTCCTCCGAATGAGTGTTTTGTTTTTCTCTTCTTTTTTTTTCATCATTCGAGTTACGTGAATATAATATTACAGGAAAAAAGAAACTGCGGAGGTGATTTTTCGCTAAGCTTTCTTAAATTTTATCGTACGAAAGGTAATAAAAGTAGAAGAGTGATATATTCGGCAAATCGTTTCTTAAGATAGTCAAAGTAACGTAACTGACACTTAAGAATATCGTACGAGTGAGCTGTAAAAAAAAAAACTTTATTTTTTTTTTTAACGGGGGATACTACGGCTACCCATACGCGACTAACAATTTTGTATCGTACGAATTTTACGAGGCTCTTTCGAGCCAATTGTCCGGTCAACCAAATTATCCATCATCAATTTACTCATACGCGCGGCAAAACTTAAACTTCAGTCGTTTTACCCGCACTAAACGGGCAAAGCTGCTCCAGATACTCCGAATCTGATTGTGCAACTTTGAAAAGCGACGATTTTAAAAACACTTGCAATTTTCACCCAAGAAGGAAGAAAAAGAAGTATTAAACTAGTCGAGCTCCTAGAAAAAGTAAATTCGAAACAATCGGGCAACGTTAGATTCTTCGCTATTCGGTGAAAGTCTAAAAAAATTCTAAGCAGCTGTCAGGAGAGAGAAAAGTCACTCGAGCATCGTAATTTACCATTCCAGAAAGAAAGAATCGAGAGAGAGAGAAAAAAAGAAGGAAGGGAGCGGAATCGAATCACCGGGGCAATTACGCGTCGCCTTTCTAAATCGGCAATTCGCGCGGCGCTTATCCGATCGATCGAAAGCTCCGCGCGCAGCAGCCCAACCAAGCGGCTCCGCGTATAATACACTGTAATATAGCACCGAGACTTTTTCGACGCGTCACCGACGCACACGAGCTCCCGACCATTCAATTTCACTTTTCAATGGGACAACCGGTCCAGAACGCCAGTGGCACGTCTGGCGATGTTCGACAACTTCATCGAACCGATTTGCCGGTGGCGCGTTTCGAGCTTGAGTTTTTGGCACACTGGTTTCAATGATAATATGCAAAATAAACATTTAAAATATTTGAAGTTGTTTTAATTTGAACAAAATTGTTTACTATTCGTATAAGTATTTAAATGGTTTTGATAAACTTGGAAAATGTGAATAATGACATTTAATAAGTCAAAAGTCGTTAAATATGTGAACGATTTTTCACATAAAATAATGTCACTTTTCACATTTTCCAAGTGAATCACACATTTTGAGTAAAGAGCTTCATATTTTTTATTAGAGTAATTGCATTTATTTATTTTTATTTACTTATTAAAACATTATGTGTGCTTATTAAAACGCACATTACAATTGATGTAAAATAAAAAAAACTGCGCAAATCGTATATAGTTAAATTATTTATTAAATTACTTGGAATCAACTTATTAAGATCATTAGATCGCAGATAAATGTACATTAAATTGCAAATTTAATTAAATTTTGAACAGAAAAAGAAATCTAAATAATAGTTTAGCACATAATTTTATGCGCGATAAGAAATTTCGTAATTTTATTTTAGCAGGAAAATCACGACTTTGATAACATTTTCAAGTAACCCGCCGTACGTCCGTTTCGGTTTGAGATTACAAACCTTTCGAATATTAATCAAACGCCGCGTGCACCAGAGGATCGTTGACCGATAAAACTGGTTGTCGTAGATTTTAAGCGTTGCTGCATACTTTTTTTTTTATTCAACGGCAGAGTCCGGGAAATCTTATTTTTTTTTATTCTCGATAAAATATATTACACTTTTCTAATTCACCGTAAAGGCATATGAGTTTCAAAAAAGCCACCGAACTTGGTGAATATCAATTTATTGATTCGGCATGATTGATTTGGTCCCCGGTCTTCTTCACTCGTGTCAAGCATTTAAATGCAAATTTTCAGCGCCAAAAAAATGGAACAGTAAAAGTGCTCACTTTCTTTTTTTATACTTTTGATATTAAAATATCGCTAATTTCAACTTTCCCCACGAGCGAGTAAGCAACAATTTTAAGTGGCTCTTTATTATTCTTATCTGCGAGGTTTATCTCTAAATCAGGAGAGCTCAAAATCTTCCATTTGAATTTGTGAGTGTAGCCTATGCAGTTTTACGCTTAACAATCCTATTTGCATTGCGCATGCTACGCTCAAAGGAATTTTTAACGTAAAATTCGAGTTACGCATAGACAAACTTTAAAAATCTTGTCGCGGCAATTTGCTACGAAGCTCTGTTTAATTAGCTGAAACATCGAGGTGTTTTGAAAGCCTCCGTTACCCAATGCCCATTTATCGCATTTTCTCTTCTTCTTCGCGGGTATTCGCAACAATCCCCGCCCAGCAAAACTTAACTAAAAATGCATTATTTCAATATAAAATTGCTTGTGGGAATTATCAGTGCATGTTATTCTCGTTTTCTGAAGATCATTAAAACTTCAGAATATTCATAACTTTTCTAAACGGTAATTGGTTTACGGAGTAACATCTTTAAATAAAAAAATGAAAAATAAACATTTAACGTAGTTGAAATTGTTTGAATCAAATAAAATTGTTTACTATAATTAGTAGAAACATTTATATACACATTTTTTCAAAAGCTTGGAATGACTACAAAGCACTGGATTATCTACGTACACTTAAAACGCCTAATTCACTCTCCGTAGGATTCTAAGATAACTATTGGACTTAACTCCTGCAGATTTGAGGGTATAACTTTTCAATGCATAAATTTGAACAGAATCATAATAAATTATATTTGAATTAAAACTTTCTGAATATATTATTGATTTTAATATAATTATCCCATTTTTTATATCTATTCAAATTTAATTTCCTTCATTCACATTCAGTCTAGTCTATGGTAAGGTATCCATTAATTTAGAATATTTTGGTCCATCAGTTTACTTAAAATTCTACAGACTGTGAATTAGAAGTTTATGAATTTACTTAGAATCCTACAGAAAATTTTTAAATCTTTCAAAATGTAAATAAATACATCTACTACCACCAGCCAACAATTGTTGTTGAATTCAAACAACTTTACATATTTGTATGCGTTCCTTTTTCTTTTTTCATTTAAACACAGTGTGATCCATTAGTCGATCAAGAAAAAAAGGCGACAAACCATGTAGCTCCCACGACGTTTCCCAGATTTCTCGTTCATCCTATTTCTGAGCTGTTTCCCATCGAAACCCTTCTCAGCGTCTTCCACATCAACCTCCAGGAGATTCTCCATGGACCTCCTCCCATTAGTCTTACTGACCCCATTGCTCTTGGGACTGGTCTTGACTCGATTGCCGTTCATGTCGTTGTACTCCTCCCACTCGCTGACCTCACTCCTCACGTCCTCCAAGGATCTGGTGCGACCAACGGCGCACGTGCAGGGCGGAACACTGTGCCTACCCGCCATACCATTGGACCCCGAACTCTTGGTGCTCCGGTTGCGCGATCCTCTGCTGTGGTGATGCGGACCCTGGTCCATCAGCATCATCCTCGGCGAGACGGTCACCGGAGCCGGCATCTGGAAGCCCGGCAGGGCCTGACTGGCTGGTGCCGGCAAGGCGTTCCTGTACATCGGCGTCAGGTAGTAGTAGTCACCGCCCTTGTTGGACCCGGAGCCTGGCACCCGAGCGGGCACGTAATTGTAATCGTGGTTGGGCATCGGACTCATCCACTGGGTCAAGGTGTCCAGGGGCATGGGCCGGTAGCAGAAGGAGGGGCCTCGCGAGGCCGAGTGGTTGCGGTAGACCGAGGGCCAGGGCCTGTGGTGCTTCATGTCGGCGCCGTAGCGCGGATCCAGGATCCTGATGTCACCCATCCTGGCGCTGCCTCCGTATCCTACGAGTCCCGAAGCCCAGGCTGACGCATCGAGCGCCGGCGCGCTTTTAGGACATCGCAATTCGTATTCCGCGTGATGCGCTCTGCTTATTCCGGTCCGGCGATTGTCCCACTAGCGAAATATTCTCCTTTCCGCGAATGCCAGATTAAGCGCCGAGCCGTTAGCTTAAACTAGATTCCGGTTTTCTTTTCAAAAGGATGTACCTTTATTATCGAATTTTCCAGAGGCTGCCGCTCGTAATTCGATAACTGGACTCCTGTGCTGCACCGGTCGGATCCCACGTGGATTAAGGTCCCTTAATTAAACCATTCACGGCCAATAAAAATCGACGTTTTCACTCGCGACTTTCTATGGTACTAATGCGTCGAGAGGCGCCCGTAAATCCATCGATGTGCTGTTCTCTTATTTTTTTTTTCCTTCGTTTTTTATTTTGTAGGTAATTAAGGAGGTTAATTGTGGGTACGCAGACTCGCGGCACGCAGACACCGGAGAGCGCCTCGAAAAGGAAATTTGTTCGCGCGGCCAGTCGAGCGCGGCAGGATGAATCGCGCCGGCTTATCGAAGCAGAATCCTTTTGTGCTCGAGCACGCGCCGCTCGCGATTCTCGCCGCTTTCCAACGACGATCAACGACCGATAGAAAATCCGCCGCTTCTCATTAAACCCTCCGCTCGCTCAAACAACGCGACAGTCGGTCTCCCGATCTAAAGTCTACCCTCGCAGGAACCACAGGCATCGAAGCGATCGACAGAGTCCAGTGTCGCGCACAACAAACTTCCGCACACTCCTGACGTCCTTTACATTACGCTTATAATTTGTTTAAAAAAATATTTTATTTCAGGTCCCTTCGATTTGGATTTTACGCGATCGTAGGAGGTTCGTCCGACGGCCAGGTGTTCAGCGGGCACTCGGCGCGCGCGCAGAGAGAGTCGCGACGGCCGCGAGTCGACTGAATGCGCGCGCGTGCACGGGGAATGCTCCCGGGGCCCGAGCGAGCGAGCGGGCCAAGCGAAGCGCGAAGCGACGACTACGGCCTACTTCTCGCCGAGTCGAGAGTTTCCCCACCTTGGGAAACGCCGCCCGCCCATGCCGCGCCGCTTCCGAAGGATCTCGATTTTCTCGGGGCGCCGCACACTTTCTCGAGCCGCAGACGCGCGCTTCGGTTTCGGCGGGCCGTACTCCTTTTTCAAGGATCATCGCTGGTGGCAAGCCTCGGCGATTCGCGGGAATGAGTCTGCGGAAACTTGAGGGGGCTTCAAAGTCGATTAAATGTTTGAATTTCGCGCCATAATGTAGCAGACGAAAAACAATTCATTTTCTTATTTATTTATTTATTTATAAAATTGAACGGACGATAAGTCCTTAATATAAATGAAAATTACAAATTTCATATCTTAAAACTTTGCAAGTAAATATAACTAAAACTAAAAGTAAATGTATCTGAAAAA
This sequence comes from Sycophila sp. Sp_5, assembly GCA_018906775.1. Classification (NCBI taxonomy): domain Eukaryota; kingdom Metazoa; phylum Arthropoda; class Insecta; order Hymenoptera; family Eurytomidae; genus Sycophila; species Sycophila sp. Sp_5. The sequence continues at coordinate 243,406 of JACCID010000054.1, read as the reverse complement.
TTAAAAATTTCATATCTTAAAATTAATACTAGATTATAAATTTACAATTTTTAGACTAATATAAAAATTTGTATAAATAAAATTGTCAAATTTTAATCTGTTGAACTTTAACACTGTATTAAAATTCAACAAAAAATTGAAAAACCAAAATGTACTTGAACTCCGTTAGGTAACAATCTATCATTTGGAAAGAGCCAAGTTCGTATAATAATAAACTTTGATCAGAAAAACTTGAATAATGTAAAAAAAAATCTTTATTCGAGCTTTTCTAATATAGGTACTTTTATGCGAACTTGGAAGTTTATAAAATGATAAATCATTACCTAACGAAGGGCAAGTATCCCTTAATTTTTCGATATTTCATTTATATTCTTTGTTATAATCAGATTAATTGTTTTTTTATCTGCTGTATTATGATGCGAAATTTGAATTTTTAATTGAATTTTAGACCCTCTTAAAAATCTGATTTACTGAATGGATCTATTGTTGGGGATTCTATACTCGAGGTGGGGATATTTGTAAGGGGAATTTTTGGTAGACCAGTGTGGGTTCTTTATGCTCAAGGATATATTTTAATTAAAGATTTTTAAATTGAAAATTGTTTACTTTCGAAAGAGAGTGCCAATCAATTTTTATTTCAAGTAATGTGCATATGCATTTGCGGAGATGTAAAAATTGATTGACAGGAAGTTTTTCGTTTTTAAGTTCTCTTGTCGAATAACGATCAATTCGAATTGGCGTGTTTATGTAAAAAGAAAGTAAATTATTTGCACCATAAAAGATAAAAATAATTTTTACTTTTTTCGAGTGATTTTATCGGAAACGCAGATGATTCTTTTGATTTAATTTAAGAATTTTTACTTTTTATGGAACTTAATTGATGCTGGAATATTATAATTTTTAAAAAATTTTTTTTTATTTCATTGCAAGTTTGAGCTCTGATTACACGCTAATGATCAATGCCACAATCCACTGTAATTAATGATCGATATCACTATTGTCATAATTGTTTTTTACGAGCTTCTGCGAATAACTTGATTATTTCTTTATTTTTACAGGTCATAAATCATTCAGTGCTCATTATTGATTATTAATATTTAAGTTCAAATTAAAATATATATTTATTGTGAAAACTTTGTACGTGCGACTATTATTACTCATCGAAGAGTAATTTTGCCACAAAAGCTTTTAATAAATAAATACAAACAAACCCTTAAAAATTGAAGATACACAAGTTCGCATCAAGTCTTTCCACATCCAACTCTAATGTAGACTTAAACGACAAAAAATCTCTATATACGCACGCATAATTGATTCTCAGAAATTTAAAACTTAATTTCCTTCCTTGACCATAAAAATTTAAAGCACTTTTAGACGCTTTACAGCAACATTGATTAATAAAAGCATTTCAATTAACTTTCAATTTTTTACCGCACTATAATTTACGATCTAAGTAGTACGCTCGCGCAATTAAAAGCGCGATCCGTGCATACTCCGCGAATGAAAACGCGACATTAAAATCCATCGCAGTTTTCTCACTTTCCAGAAACCGATACACAGCGAGTTCGCTTCATCTCAGGCGCGAATTAATCTATCGCCACGCGCGAAGAAAAAAACACACACACACACACACAACTACGGAGGCCGCGCGTCCATAATCCCCGCGCAGAATTTGAAAGCGCGCTTCTGGAATTTCTCGGGCCCATTAATAATACACGTTTTTGTGCATAACGAGCCCGGGTTCAAAAACCCTCCGGCACTTTCATTTTTCCTCGGCCGAACCGTTATAGCCATACGCCCGAGAGTGAAATCTCGCGCGGAATCAGCGCTAAAAAAATGCATTAGGCGGAGAAGTTAGAATTTCGAATGCAGATCGCCGGAGCCGCCCGTGTGGTTAACGGCGCCCGTAAGAAACTTTAGAGTGCGAGTCCTAGGACGATAAGGCAAAAGTGTATTTTCGCGGTCGCGCAAAAATTTCGTAATGCAATTACGCGCCGTTTCTTCGTCCAGTAGATAAAATCTGCCTTCCTCTTAATGTTTTTTGAAGGACGCGCGTACAGCGGCTCGTAATGTCCATAGCTGTGAAGCTTTCACCTCGCGCTGCGCTCCGTCAGTAATCTCGCGCTTGTAATCTTCATTTTCGTGCCGACTATTTTTTTTTTTTTTTTTTACTTTATATTTGGTAAAACAAGAGCTTTCGCCACTTTGCAAAACCGCAGTGTAACGTGCGCGGGCAAACAAAGAGTTGAACGATCGATTTGAGCTTCTGGCTCGAAGCTGGGACTTTTATGGAGATTGAAACGTCCGTCATGCACGCTTCTGAATAATGGCTTTAATACGCAGCTGCCTTTAATGGGCGGTAATGTAAGTGAATGGTTAATTAGACGTATGGGCACTTTTAATAATCAAATTTTCATTTCATTCTAAAAAAAAGGAGTTTTACGTCATACGTTTTTATTATAAGTAAAATTAACGGATTCCATTAACTGTCCATCCAGTACATTAAAAAATAGCGATTAAATTGTATCTTGAGAAGTTGTGTTTGTCTTTTACGTAACCAATTTGATATTTTTACGAAATTCTCTTGTCGATAAAAAAAATGTAATAATCCATTGAAATAGCATCTTCAGCGGTGCATTTGCTTTTTATACAACGTCATTTTTACGAAATTCTCTCGTAAGGACAAAGAGAAATTTTATTAAAAAAAAAAGAGAGAACGAGAATAATGTACTTCCTTGAAAGTCAATGAAACGAAATACCAGGAACATCCTAAATCTCTTGCAACTAGAAAAAGTTTCACTTCCGGGTTCTCATGCATCCAAACTACCCCCCGTCGTTTGCAACTAATCGACAATTCAGTGAGCTTGTCGTTTAGTATTCCATCGAATCGGGCCTCGGGCATAAAGTGAAAAATCAATTGGTAACCAAATCGGCCTTTTCCTTTGCTCTCAGTCAATCGTTCGATAATTTGAGCAAAAAACCGCGCGCTCGCAGGACTCGCGTAAGAGCAAAATATGGGTCGCTCATAATCGCCGGGATAAAAGTACGCCACGTGACATCCTGCGATTAAATCGTCCGAATCGAATTGAATGCATGAATGAAAATATCGAGGACGCGTGTGGGGTAACCGACGTACCGAATGAGAATCGAAATTAACTGGAAAAATGCAGCAGGATTGCACGAGTTTCTGCTGATAGTGAAAACGATCCGTTATAAAGTCATTAGAAAGTCCTTTTTAATGATACGAATTCATCTATCGCTGCTTACGAGGTGCACATCGTTTTATTAAGTTGCTTATAAAATAATATTAAAATTTTTAAGAATCACACACTTGTAAACATGTCATTAGAGTGCGATGCTTCATGTGTACAATTTCATAATCATATGAATTTAAGAAAAAATTCTATACTACACTGAGAAAATAAGTCAAATGTTTATTGCACCGTACATCCTGTTAAATCTGAATATACGCAGAGAAAAATTGTTAGTAAAATTTGATGAATAATTTATCCCACGAAGATAATGAATTTCATTATCAAAAAAATTTCTCCCGCAACACCTACATATAAAACCGGAAACCCATCGCCTACTTCGCTCCCTCCATCCGACAGTCCATTCTTCTGGATCCCCATCATTAAGCCCGCGGAAAACCGAGTTCCGCGCTTCTCAAACCGAGACCCCCGTAGGTAAAGTTGCCTGCGTATATCCTACTCACGAAAAGCCTGGCATAATCGCGCTCGAGCCCGAAGCCTCCTAACGAGCCTTTGTGCGCGGCCGATCTCGCCGAGGCAAGCAGCATCCGAGGAGGCGCGAAATTAGCAGGCGGAGAAAGTAGAGGAGGCGCGCGACACGAAAACGCAAATAGGAACGCTGCCACCCCTTTATTAGACGCACCGAGGCATCCGCGATTTTCACTGCCCGCAAAATGGAAAGCGCGGGTTGCTCGATCTGTCCGCAGGAGGTTGTTTTTTTTGTTTTTTTTTTTCAGAGGTTGATCTTGTACGCGCGTTAAATAATAAGCGGTTGCGCCAGTTTTTACGCGGCGAGAGCTGCGCGCCGATAAGAAGCGGCTGGCGATGCCTGGCTGATACTACTGATAGCACACTTTCACTGCGGCATGGATTTTATAGCGTAGGCTCTTTGGTAGGTAGACAATTTTGTTGTTGTCGTTTGATGAGGTTTGATGAGTGGGGAAGGTGGTACGGACACTTTGCGCGTTATATCCTAGAAGTCCAGAATGTCATGGAATTCTTATGGGTACGAGATATTCGCTGAATAATCTTTCTTGGGTGCAAGAAGATGTTCCATACCCCCAATCAACGGATGTCGTGTAGTAATTATCCGCGCAATTTAGAGTTAACGACTGGTGCAGTGTAATGAAAAGACACGTGTTCGGTATAGTTATATAATAATAATATAAGAAAAATTCGTGGAAGCGAGAAATGGTACTAACACTTGAACTTTTTACGAGTAAGTGTACGTTTTAAGAGGACAAAACACTCCTATAATCTAAAAAATAAAGTCATTGATAGAGACCTGGGACAAAATTAAAAATGTTTCAAATCATTGATATTTTCATTTGAATGCTTAGAAAGTTTTTTACAGCAAACAAACTCATTTTTTTAATTTATTCCTGTCAATTTTCTTAGATTTTGTTTTTAAGAATTTGTTCTAAGCATCCAAAGGAAAATCCCTACATTCACGCGAGAATGATAACGATTTCAAACATTTTTTATTTTGTCCCGACTCTCTATAGACTCATTTGTTGATGTGGAATAGTACTTATTAAATATTTCTTTGAATCAAGTAACAATTTCATTAAAACTAAATGAATTTAAATAAATTTAATAGTTTCAAAAAAATAATTTTTTGACTAGATAAAATATTTAATAAGTACTATTGAAATAAATATCAGTGTAGAATGGTAACAAATGTAAGATACGAGGTTGCAATTTAAAGGTAATATTAAAGGTAATACTTTTAGCATACAAATTAGCACTTATATCTTCTATTACTCATTCTAATTTAATTTATGATTTTATTTTTGTTGTAGGGGTGTATTGTCCCCTTAAGACTATCGCGGCAAATTTTATTTTTTAAGAAAGACGAGAACAACCCATGGTTAGAAAGTACCGCTAAAAATTTGCAGAGTTGCGAAAAAGATGCTTATCTAAATCTACCGTCTTTGATGTTTCGACAATTTTTATCTACTACAAAGAACTTGCGAAGTGTCCCAAAAAATAACGGTAGGCGCATTAGGCACAAATTCTTTCTTCGAAAGCTAAAAAGTACGTGAATTTCAATTATTTGTAACTTAATAACAGATCTTAACTTTTATCGGGTGCAAAAATCTACTGATATAACGGAAAATGTACGCTGTAACACCGCGTTAATGTTCGCATTAAACAAGCGGTACTCTCCGAGTAATTTATGAAAATTGTAAATTTAGCAGAATAACGCTTAAAAATTTGTCTGCGATGCAAATAAAAAAAAAATTCCAGGCTCGTAAAAAATATTACTTTTAGGAACGATAAAAAAAAAACCAAATATCGATGTTAGTGAGTCGGTAGCGAGTTTGCCCAAGATTCAAGAACAAAAAAAAAATTCTGCATTCTTATTTTGTTTGCAAAGAGCCGATGCGAAGAAAGTTCTATAATTTATAGCTTGAAGTTCAATACACTCCTATAAAAGTTAATTAATGCACTAAGCAAATGAATGCATTTTCTATAAATAATTAGTTCGTTGAACTTATTTGCATTGCGGCATAAAATGCAAATCACGTGAATATTATACACGAACGATCGTTCGTCATTTTGGATTAAATTTCACTGCAAAATTAAGTGCGTTTACGGCTTGAGTAAACAGAATCTTATCGAAAAAATGAGTGAAACTCGGGCAAGTCAACTAAAAGCGAGAGTATCTAATAAATCATTTTCTCGCTCTCTGCCTCTACGCTAGAAGTTCATTTATATAGATCTCACTTGGTATACTAATTCACGTCGGTTCTCGCTTCTCTCATTGGTATGCGTAGTTTTGCATTAGAAAATAATTGATCGAGCAAAAATGTTAAATTGTTTGCAATTATGATCATTTGTAACAAAAGAAATTTGTAATTACATGTAATAAAATAATGAGTGCTTAAAGAGTTTATTACGGTACTCAGAAATTAATCAATTAAATTTATGAATGGTAGAACGCTTTGTTTATTAGTATTCTCATTTGCACTTAAAAAATTATGCCAGCACATTGTAAAGCTTTTCAATGCTTGTAACGAGGACGAGCACATATCAGAATTTCGAAAAGAAGTGCTCTACTACTCCGTAGAAAAACATTTTACTAAATAAGAACAAATATCTGTAAAAATACTCAAGAATATTGCATAAAACCTACAAATAATGAATAAAATAAAATTAATTTTCGGAAATCTGAAAGGCGCAAAATTTTAATGTACATTTATTCATGCACTCGGTATCTAAATTTAAGTCATCAAAGAACTTCTATCGTATTTTTTTTTTTTTTAATATTAGGTAAATAATCGTTAAAAGTCCTTTCCATTCAATTATTTTCAATTTAATTTTAAATAAGTATCCCAGCAAAAAAAATAATGAAATATCTACAAAGTTATAAAAAAAAAAATCTTAAAAGAGAAGGAAATCTTAAAGAACCTCAAATCGTTCTAGTTTTATAAGGCTGAAAGCAAATTAGAAAAAAAAGGGGTAACACTCGGAGATTCTTAAAGTAAGACGCTCGGCCGCAGCAAACGAGCGCAAAAAGAAAGAAAGTCGCGAATCGCGTACAAGAAACGTCGGGAGACCGCACCATCATCACGCGAGCATCCGAATTTCACGATTCTCAAAGTAACGACCGCGCGATCCATAAAGGCGAGAGACGATCGCCGCAGTAGGATGCATCGCGCGCGAATTAAAGAGGCTGCATCCCGATTCAATTAACTGTAAACCTGTTCTCCCGTCGGCCGTAACAAAAGCCCAGTGCACGCGTCGAGAAAAAAAAATTGTACGTATACTAGGTACACCTGTACTTGTGCGCGCACGCAATCGGCGGACGCGCTCGGCTGCGATTTTCCACTAGTTCGCCGATTTGGAGGCGCGTCGGGTCCGTTTTGCGGAGGAACGGCACGCGTAATTTAACGCACTGCGACGGCAAATCGTCGGGACCACGCAACTGCACGAAGAGGGCCAGGCGACGCTTGGGTCGAGCCTCCACTTTGGATAATTGCGCAGGGGCAATTGTTCGATTGCGAGAAAACGCGGGATTCAGGCATTGCGACAAGCGAAGAATGTGGTATCGGTTAAAGGGGTCGGAGAGCCGATTAAAAATTCAAATTTCGCGCCGTAATGTAGCAGACGAAAAAACAATTAATTTGCTTATAATAAAGAGTATAAATGAAATATCGAAAAAGCAAGAGGTACTTGTTCATTCTGATTCCTAGAATCTCCCATGGTCTTTGTGGGAAAACTCGAGCGATTTTAATACATGAGTTGATCAGTGAAAAGCAGCCGCGTATTGTTTAATCAAATTATAATTTAAAATTTGACTGTGATAATCTCAGTCTGAGAAGCGAGATACTCGCTTACTATTTACGTGTATTTATTAAATTATTTATTTTCATTTTTGTATATTGCACACAAATGTTTTTATGCTACATCAAATCTAATTTTAAGTTTATTTATCGATCTTTTCGTATAGTTACTGTATTAATTTTTTTTTTGTTCAAGAATAAATAAATACATATTTATCTATCTCTTAGGATCCTCGGGCTCACGATTTTACGTTACGGTGGCGTTTCTGCGATTTGCGGGATTCCCCTGCTTCATTCGCGGTACCATGGGTTTGAAGTATTACTCCATAATTGCATATATGCAGCGGTAAATTTATTCCATGAAATGTGAGGAAGAATTATTGGATATTTGTTAATGTGCGATAAATTGCCGGATGTATCGTCATTCTATTTGAAGTTTACGTTACTTAAATAATCAAATACACGCTTTTTCCAGTATTTTTTTTATGGGAAATTAACCAATTTTTTAAGGGTCGATTAAGGTGACTTCTACTTCGTAATTGAAAAAATCGGCAAGATCGGTTAAAAAAACGCTGATAAAATTATTCATGATAAAATTATGTAGTTTTATCAACAATTTCATTATCTATTTCATCGGAATATCGGCAGAACAGGTAAGATCGGTAATACCGATTTTTGTATAGACTGCAGTTCTATTTGTAGATACCGATTTCTACTCTCGACAATTCAGTTTTCTACGTTTCCATGGTAAAGGTAGAATACTAGATTTACCTCATCGATACAGGTTTCTACCTTACCAACTGCAGATCAAAATTTATCAATTACAAGGATCTATATACCCCTTATATATCCATGCAACAATGGTACAATATATTGTTAAAAAATGTCGGATGTTCGCGTGGTATTGGAATAGCTATTTTACAGTTAGTCGTTGTTTGAAAGAACCTCCTTATTTGAAAGAATTTGTGTATCTTATACATTTGTAAACATACTACCAACAATACAGCACATTTTTTACTTAACAGCATATTTTTGACGGACAACTTTGACAATAACGAAACCATATGATAACGAGAACTTCAATAAAAAAAACACAACGTTTCACATTTATAAATACCTACTCGGAAAGAAAAATCTAACTTTTATAGAATTATGAAATTATACTATAATAGTATAAGGAACTTTTCCTAAATTACAATCATATGGATTCTAGTAAAATACTTAGATTTTGCTTTCCGAGTATCTTCTCAAAATTATAAATTATGACCATGAAACTTGTTTTCAATGGATTATAAACATTTTTGTTTTCCGAATGTCTAATGCCACGTCTTCATAGATTATAATCAACGTTTAAGGCTTATCGATTGTCATTGGTTCTGATCATTGATCCACCCACGTATCGCGATCTAATGACGTTACCCTGAGTCAGGCACAATTTCCAATAGTAGTTCCGCATATATTTGAATATGACAACGGATCCGCCAACACTTTGCATTTTAAATTTTTCAGATATTTAAGAAAATTCTTAATGATCGGTTGCGATATTTTCGGATCGTTTCCTTGATATTTACATCGACGCGATTGTCCTTTACGTAATTTTAAAATAAGTGATGACTAAAAATATGATAATTTATGACTTGCCATGAATTGATTTATTCATTATCATATTTATTTCAACAACGAACTATTTTATATATTTTATAATTTTCAATTGGATACTTTAAAAACATATTGCAGTGATTTCTTTTGTATTTTTAGAAACAATTCAATGTAATTATAACTGATGGTACATAAAAAGCACATTTTAAAAAGTAAAAGAAAGGTTTTTTCTATTTAGCAAAATTAAATTAATTAAGGAGAAAATATGCTTAAACTCTTTTAAACGGGGGGTTTTATGAATTGAAAGTCTTGGAAGCATATATTCAAGCTAAATTTGCACCAGAAACTTTTACTTTGTTGAAGAAGAATAATATAAAAGTTATGCCTGCTTTAGAAAAAAAAATCATTAACTATCGCTGCGAAATTACACACTGCACAATTATTCATGGCAATTTGAAATTAATTGGGACTAAAAATATTGACAATTTATCGACTATTAATAAATGTACACATTAAATCTCTGTTTAAGAAAATTTGTTATTACTACTTACGAATGACGCATGGCATTAGCAGTATAACTTCTTTTAACGTACCTGAAACAAAACAAAAAAAATTGTAAATAAGTTCTGACTTATGTAGAATATTATATAAAATTGAAAAATTCATTACAAGCTACTTATTACATAAATGTTTAACTGCAATTTGTAATAAAATATTTCTTGTACCATGAAATTAAATTGCTGGCAAGATGAAAATTGTTAATCAAGATAAAATTGAAAATGGATTGTAGATATTTTATATTTAAAAAAAAATTATCAATCATTTCTATACAGTCTAGTATAAACCTAATTTAAGAGCATATAAACTGATATAATATAAATGACGGTTAAAAATAAACCTTTATTTATAATAAAAATTACAATCCAATAAAATTTTATTCTCCAATTACTATTTAGGTGATAAAAAAAAGTTTTTCCATCGTAAAAAAAAGTTCAACCTGGCTTTCAATTTCTACACGTAAGTTATAAAATTTCTTACTGCGCCCATAATTAACTTTTATAATAACAACAAAAAAAAAAAAGGATGAAATGGCACTTTCAATGATTTATTACCCTACGATTTTCTCCCCTTTGTCGGAGGAGCGAGCTTATCATCCAATAAACCGCGCGAACTTCACCTTCAGCCTGAAGGGGGGAGGCCAATTTCGCCGCTCGGGTGCATTCAAAAAGGGAGGAAAAAGCGTCATCGAGTCGTGACAGCGGCGCACTTTTAACGATAAAAAGGGGAGAGTCGCCGATGAAAGGTTAACAGGCTGGCGGCGGGGACGCGAAAAAAAAAAGCAGGGATCGTTTTCTCCGCGCGGGCAAGGCGCAAGAAGTGGCCGTTGCATCCGAGACCAGCTTTCACCGAATCACGATTAGCGTCTGGCGGAAGTCATTTCACTTTGCATTTGGTAAATTTTTTTTTTCTTTTTTTTGTTTTGGATTTGTACTTTACTGTGGGTAATTCGCGCTGATGGCTTGGCGAGCGGTAGATTAGCTTCCGCGTGGTTCGCTTTTCGTCGTCGTCAAATGAAAATTGACCGGTCGACAGGAGATAGTTTGATGAATTTTCTTTCCTGACCGGGTACCGGCTGAGTTACGTTATTTTAATATTTTCGAGTTTGACGTGTTTATGAGAATGCATTTTACCTGGCGCATTAATTTATAAAGGTGTTTAATTTGAATTTTATATTTTTCGGTGAGATCTAATAAATCTTGCCTTATCTCGTCAAAGTGAAATTAATGGATGATTGTTTGATTACGTAAGGTAATTCAAATTCAATTTTAAAATAATTTTAATCTTGCAAGCTATTTATTTGCTAATAAAATTGGTATTTAATTAAGATGGTTCATGAAGATATTATAACTTTCAAATTTGTTATACGAGGTTTTTTTTTATTAATTTCTACCTATACTATTCATTATATTCTATTTGTGTTTTAAAAGTATTGTGGAATTAAAGTGAACGAACGTTCGTTAGATAATGAGAAATTTAAAAAATTGTGATTCAAATTTTGTTGCTATGTGCGCATTTGTGCGCGTTGCATGCAAAATTATAATGAGCCTATGATTAATTGCTGCGAATTTCGTTCTGCACAAGGTACCCTTTATAAGTGCGTATGAATTTATAAACAACCGTTACGTATTCTCAAAATTTTTTATCCGCACAACGCACGAGAAAAATTCTAATTTTATTGCGCAACTATCCGTTTATGCAACAATATTTTTTCATAGTTTTTGTGGGAATACTAACTAAAACTGTACTAACACGAATTATTTCATTCACAGGTCCATTTATTTTTAATTTACTACCTGAAAGTATAAAAATTGAAAAGTTCCATGTTTAAAAACTAAAATAAAATTCTTTGCAAAACGGAATATAACAATCATCCGTATAATATTTAATAACATAAATAAATTAAGTAACTAAGTTTATTTTGTATAGTTCTTTAGAGTAAGAACTTCTATTCTCTCTGTTTAATAAATAAATAAACAAATAAAAAATATAAAATGCTTTTGCGCTAGTTTTTTTTTTGAAAATAAAAGAATGAATATTCCATGAAGCAGCTTCTTTCCAAATAAGATTGGTGTCAGAAAAACAAAAATCGAACTTAATCAATACCTCTAAAGAATCGGCCTGCTCATTGTTGAAGTATGCATAATTACGTAGGTGTCTCGGGACGTATCCCATGATCGTGTTTTTCTTACAGAACGGCAAATCGCGCATGTTGACTGCTGGTCCTCGCGCCTCTTATTTCTATATACCGATCAGACCAAAAGCTGTTTTCCAATGCCACCCACTCCTATATCTTCATCACACCCTGCAAACAACTCGTTCGAAAGTCTCGCCGAAGCCAAACGACACCACTGAACACTAACGGTACTTTTCGCGAATAAAACTAAAAAAAACAACAACCAAGGGAGGCGAAAGAACGTCGTCGACGGTGCCAAGGCGTAAGCCGAGTGGCCTGCTCGCGCGGCGCTTACAATCGGAGTGTCTCCGGAGCGGCGTCGCCGCCACCCGCCAGGTATGCGCCAAAGCGTAAGAAGACAACTTTCCATTTCTACGAGACGCGCACGCGACTCCCGGCGGCGGGGGTATGCCTACTCGCTGCCGCTACCGATCCCCCTTAAGCGCGCTCGAGCTACCGATTTGTGACGAACCGCCTATCTACCAGCCGCTTCGTTTATTTTTTCTCCCTACCTCCGTGGATTTTTTTTTGTTTGTTTGTTTCTGTTTTCCTCGGCTTTTTGGGAGCGAACTAGTTATTGGGTCTTATATGCAACGTAATTGATGGCCGGCGATAAAAAGCGCAGGAGTGGGAAATCGGTACGTATGGTGTTACTCAATCGCGCGCCGAGCGCACGCTCCAGACGAGCAATTTTTATTGCTGCTTTATTTTTTTTTTTCTCTTGATTTTTATCTATGCGGCTCCGTTGGCTTTCGAATTTTATAGCTTTCAGCTCGCTGTAAAGCGAACGAAATCTTTGCAGCGATGTTTTGCGCGACGGTGTGACTTGCTGGAAGCTTAGGCTATTGTTACGCGTTAAAATTCACTTTGTTTCAGTGTAAAATTAACCGGCTAACTTCTTAATTTTGTTGAGCGATTGTTTCTGAAACGTGGAGATTTTTTCCCTTGAATTTTAAATGCGGAATCACTGAGTCTCGTAATATTACTTTTTTTTAACGAGTGCAAATTCAATTGTAAGTTATATTTCAGAAATAGAAATAAATTACAGAATAGAGATTACACACGTACGTAAAATGTGAAAAGATATAAAGTGAGATTTTTTACTTTGTTAAAAAAAACCGTTCTAATGAATAAATGAAACATTTATGCATTAACAAATGAATTACATAAATATTGTGTTATTTTAATAGCTTCAGAAGACTATACAAATATTGAATACACTGTTTTAATTATGTAATAGAATTTTAACTATAATGCGTAAATATACAAGAAAGGATTTTCACTACATTCTTTGTGATAAATAAAATACAAAAAAAAAAGAGTGTGTCTTAAAAATATATTTTTTGCAATATATTTCACATTCAAATATACAAAGCATAGAATTTCTTGAATTTCATGATATCCTTTGTCAGTTACACCGTAAATAAATCATCTCAATTCCAGTGAGTGAAAAAAAAACTTACATAAATATCCTTTAATTATCCTTTAAAAAAAAATAAAAGATCACTGCCGGTGAAAATCCGCGTTTGTGTAACACGCGCGGATGAGAAAAAGGCTCTCCCGTCTCGCTTTGACGCCGTGCTGGCCCCAACAATGGTGCAATCGCGATTAGGCGCGCGGAACGCGCGTGGGATATACATTTTCCAGCGGGGGAGGGGAGTTGGAAGAAAAAAAAAGAGACTGTCGAGTTTAAGGGATTTCCGCCTCTTTTGCGAAGGAAAGTGTCGCCGCGATTGTTCGCGAGTTTAAAGCGCGCAGAAAGAAATCGCACGAAAGCAATCGCAGGCTCGATGAATATTTATGACGGTCTAAGAGGTGGATCGTTAGCGCGTTACGTTTTTCTACCGGGAAATTAATTAGGCGCGGAATTCGCGAGATTTAGGAGAATAGCGGAAAAAGTGCCGCTGCTATTTTGTCACTTTATTGCGAGGGTTCCACCGCGGGATTAGTCAATGATCGAGTCCACGCTCGGATAACTGAGACGCTCTTTCTGGACGATTGATCAGTTATATAATGTGGATCATTTATGTCGGTGGATTCTGATTAAACGTTTTCTATTTTATGAAGTAATTTGAAAATATTCTATCTTTGTTGAACTTTAAAAAAAAAATCTTGAAGTTTTTTTCACAGTACAAATTCGATCGAAAGTGTGCGTTTTAACAAGTTCAGGGCTAAAGAGATTTTTTTTTAACTAATCTAGGATGTGTAAACATTTTTTAAACGATTGATAATTATGTCAAATATAGGTTTTTAGTCAATAATAAGTTAAATTATTATTTACATTAGGTATAAATATGGTAATTTCTGGGCACGTATTTCGAGAATCATTTATGTCTCGCTTAAGCCGAAACGATTTAAACTCCAACCATAAATTTAAATTGCGGTGAAATAATGGAAAATGTAATAAAAAGATTTCTGATACTTGCGTAATATTGAAATACCAATTTTGCAATTACTCCTTACCTAAATAAATAAATCCAGATAGTAATAATAATTAATTCTATAAACATTTCTAAAGTCGAGTAACTACAGCAGTGAAAATAATTTTTTTTAAATCCATTGCCAGTAATTAATGGAGTGCACAATTTTATATATCTCACGAAATGCCATTTAATTTTATTTAAACAAGGGTACAAAATTTAAAATTTTAATGAATAGTATCTTTTTTTCTAAAGACTTATAATAAAATAGCTGCGAATATTCCAAATTATTGATTTTTTTAATCTCATTAAAGCTAATTCAAAATAATTTGAATTAATTGCATCAATCAAAATATACTTTACTGGTATTTTTTTGGAGAAATTATGAATTAAAATAAATATGAATTAAAAATTTTTTTTGAGATCTAGTTTTAATTGTATGTTCCTTTTTTATTATTCCTGTAAAGTTGATAACATAGTGTCACTCTGTGGTTCAACGACATTCACTACCGCGATTATAGATATTTAATATTAATTTTTATGCGCGTACGGTATCGTAACTTTCTTTCCGCGAGTCATGTAACTTTTCCTATAAAGTGAAATTTTTAAATCCCCAGATAACATTTTAGATAACAATAATGAAACAAAGTATTATTTTTTACGTCCATGCATGAAAAGATGGTAATTGCTTGCTCATAAAACTTATCTTGTGTAAGAGCGTTTATGAATATTCGTTCTCCTAACTTGGTTATTATATAAGTGATCCGGAAAAATACGCATAAATTGAAAATATTCATAAACTCAATGAGCAAAAAAATTTTTATCAACATCAATTACCCAAGTCTGAATTCAGTAGCCATATTTATTGCATCGATTTATCAAACTGAATGAACGATCATTCATTTATAAAAAAAAAAGAATCATCAATAAAATATTATACGAATAAATGAAAATCTCATTTACACCGCTGCAATCACACATAAAATGAAAAAAAAAAAAAAACAAATTTAACATCCACAGCAACCTTTAAATTACACCCGACGAAATTGACTAATTATGACGTCCGCCAGCAGAAAAGCAGCGTCAATTATTGAGCGCACGACAAATTGGCCCGATAGTGATCTATCGGCCGAGCATCGCCTTTCACAGTCTGAATACCGAGGAAAGTATCGCACGCGGCTTATTTTACACGCGTCGCGGGTACTCATGAAAAAAAAAGGAGAGGCGAGATGGTCCTTCCTGTTTTCAAGTGCCAGGCGCAACGACGCGGAACGCCGGGCGTCTTGTGTCCCCCGCAGAGCCTCGCGCTGCACGGACAATGTCCAGTCCGTCGATGGCCGTCAATTTTCGTTAACGGGACGCGTCGAGCCAGCGATCGGTCAATCAGCGGGGACAGCCTTGCGTGCAAGACAACGGTAAAGCGACGCGTTTACGTCGTTTCCGCGAGTAAATCACACCGAACCTGACGCCTTGCCTTTTGCAAGTGCTTCAATCATTTTTAATTTTTCGCGACGTGAGGATGCGCTCTTTGGAAAGTTCATGGCGCTGTGACTGGGTGTTTTTTTTTTTACCTCGAGGTGTTCAGACATTTTGTATTTTTATGCACGACATTTATAAAGTTTTTAGTTTTGTAATTACTTGGTAATTTATCTTAATCATATTTTTTTCCCTCGAGGTGTTCAGACATTTTGTATTTTATACATTTTTATTTTGTATTTTGTACATTTTTATTGTGTATTTTGTACATTTTTATTTGTATTTTGTACATTTTTATGCATGACGTTTATAAAGTTTTTAGTTTTCTAATTAGTTGGATATTTATCATAACCAGGTGTTTCTTGTAAACAATAAAGGCAGTTTGGACGTGATATCTGTGTGTAGTTATTTTCCTGAATTTTTATTTATTTATATGTTATATTATAAATCAACGTAAAAATCAATAATAAACTGCAAGAAAAAGTAAAATTAAATTAAATTCTATACTTGGCTGTAATAACAACTCCTCCAAGCAAAAATCATGTTAAGAATTGTAAAAACAAATGAAAAGAAAATTGTTAAAATTTGGAACAAACATATCAAATGCAATGGGAATAAACTTTTTCCAATAAATCCATTCAACGTTTCTAGTCCAGACAGACAAATTATAGTTTCATAAACACGACGTGTGATTATGATAATTTATGGATAATTAAATTCTATACGCCTCTCAGTTGTATATCCAAGAGCAGAATATTATTTAATTCAGTATCACAGATCAGCCATAAATTTTGTTTGTTATTTTATACTCTTTCCGTAAAAAATTATCGCTCCATTAATTTTTACTACAAATTTCTCCAATTCTAACCGTTCCTTCCCGCGAGTTAAACAAATAACGCTAAGAACAAGCAGTTCTCAACAAAAATAAAAAATGAAAGAAAAAATGAAATGAACTAAACCTGGAAATTAACATAAACGTGAAAAAAAATCAAATTTTTACACGGTATCTCATTACTCTCCGTTACCGACAAAAACCTTTTGTTATCTTTCACGAAGTCAAAATTGTTTTCTTGGAAGCGACCCGCCTCTCATAAAACGCGTGCCAATATCCTTGCAAAAGCATCATCGCCGGAAAAACCGGCGGTTCATTCCTCTCGTTATTCATAAAGTACTTTGGAATCCTACGCGCGACTTTACTTTTTTTATGGACGACTGTAACTACTGCATATGCCTCCTCGCGCGGTCGTCAATCTCTCTGACCAATTGGGGACCGAGAGATTGGCATTTGTAATTCATACGATTAATTTTTTTATTAAATTACTCTTTTTTTTTCATTTAATTTTAGCAGTGCAGAATGTCTAAATGAAATATATTTTTTTCGTGTGTTATTATAATGTAAATCCAAATTTATTATTCTGTTAAGAAGGAAGATCGAATATATTTATTCTAATACTTATGGAGAAATGTCAAGGTCTGTTCAATTTAATCGCTCAATATTGATATTTTGATCTACGGAAAGTAATCAGATTTGTATTTCGGAAATTCAATTTGTATAATCGGATTTGTAATATACACTGTACTAATTTGCTTTTTCAAGCTTTGTTATTTTTTGTATCTGTTACTTAATAATTAATGCCGTTGATTAATTTAATTATTTAAATATGCAGTACATTTATTTTACTCGACGTATATCATTGGCTCATTATGCAAAATGCGAAGGATTAATAAATAAAATATTACATGTCCCACCGTTATTAAAGCGATGAAAACTTTTGATTTAACGATAAAAATTAAACAGAAGAGCTTCTAAAAATTTTGTGTTCACTCAATTTCACTAACTAGGAGACTACCATCTGGTGTACCGTCCGATTTATTGAACTTTTGGGGAATGTTGTCTTATATTAAAATTTAAAGAAGTCTAAATAGAGTGTAACTCTCAATATTTTCGACACATTAGATCCCTTTTTTGTTCAAACTTTAAATTTCAATAAAATTCGCGTATCAGAGGTCAGGTAGTCTCCTAGTATAAGTACAATCTTAATGACTGTCAATAGTGTATGTATAACTGACGCAATCATTCTCAGTCGCGTTTTTCTATTTTTTCCATCGCACGCAGCATCTCTAGATACTCGTGACCGGCTCTTGCGTGGAAACGCCATATCCAGCGATGCGCGTGGGTCAAGCGAATACTACTTCGATTCTATGTGTAGAACTCACCGCTGGATATAAGACTGCGGGAAAAAATCGCACTAAAATGCATGAAATCTTAGAAAAAAAAAGAAAAGAAGTCTCAGGGACCGATTGTTCGGCGTGTGGGCGAAAGCTTCTCGGTTTAATTGCGCGCTTCAGGAAATAACGTGGCGAGGACGAGCTCGAGATGACAGAAGCCGTTTTTGCTTCATTTGTTTACAATGGTGTTTTTCTGTCTCTCTCTCTCTCTCTCGATCTTCGTTTGCGTACTTGAGAAACAGCCTTAAAATGTTATTGTGATTTCATCAGGAAGATCGTCGAGGGATTTTTGCCGACTCACTGTCTTTTGTTGATGGTTCAAATATCGACGTTTTGTTATTGTCAAGTTTTAATTAAATATACTGTTTTGTGCAAAGAGTGTATGACGAAATACGAAGTTGATCGAAGTTGATTGATGGATCATTGAAGTATCGATCGAAAAATTAATTCTCTTATTGAAATAGATGTCCGTATCAATTGTCAGCTCTACGTTCTGATTTCTAAGTCAAAGAAAATATTTCGTGTTGACACAATACATTTTTTAAAGTACCATCAATGCTTGTTCTTTATCATAGTCGTAACTTATTAAGAAATCTGTTACATTCGAGTATAACTACTGTTGTAATTAATACGAAAAAAAAATTTTCCTTGTATTTTGCACTACGTTGAGAGTGTCAACGTGAAGATTTTTTCAATCATTCAAAACACGCAAAAAATCAGCAATTGGTATAATTGTGAATGATGAATAGCAATAGTCAATTCTCGAATTCTAATTAATGCCAAAATAATCGTTTCAACGCCTACTTGTATTAAATTACACTTCGCCCGTCGATTATACAAAGCAAATCGTCAGACAAGAAAAATAAACCTACGTATCGCAGGAACAGTGTTTTTCTAAGTCACTGCGGCAACCAAAATACTCGGCACACTTACTATTTAGCCGATCTTCGAGCATACAATTACGAGCAGTCAAAACACAGTTGCCTTACATCCCGAGCTGAGAGAAACCGGTTCTCTCTATGTAAAAGGCGCTCGCGGAGGCCCGATCGCCGATTCGTCCTTATTACGTTCGATTACGCGGGTACGAGAGCGACCAGGCGATGGAGCGAAGGGAGAGAGTGAGCGATCCAACATTGGCGATGGAAATAGCTTTCGCAATAGAAACGAGTACGTCGAAAAGAAGAGCGACGACGATCCTCGGCCGCGATCCCTTATTGGTCTTGGGTCGACTTTTATAGATCGATCGGCGCGATAAGGCTCACTTGTTTACGAAGAATTAATTAATTTACGCCTGAGGAATTCGAATTTAAATACAGGAATTCGTGTAGCAAAAACTTTTGAATTTCGTTAAAAAAAAAAAAATAACAAAAAATATCGATGTCTTACCATGCATCACTGTTACTACTTAAACATTACATTGCCGCGTTCGGACTTGCAGTATCTCATCCGTTGCTACTCAATTATAAAATGTAGGTCTGTTATTTAGTACCTTTTATCATTAGCATTTTTGTACTACATTTAGTGATGAAAACAATAAAAATCTTTATTAGATTTTACAGTAAGAAAAATGTGTAATGTACGTCTCATTAGCAGCTTTGCGAAAAACTTGTATAATTCAGTCGTAAATCATTGCATGTAAAATTTAAAAAGCCATGCATTTCCATGAACAGTATTATCAGCCGAAACCTATCAAGAATACATTCATAGAATATTGAATTATTTTAACACTCGAGCCCGTCTGACGATACCCGTCTGTTACTACTGTAGCTCAGTCAAAGCGTAGGCCAGTTCATTCGCGCTCGAAATCACTACAATTTTTAAAAACGTTCGACGCTGAAAAAACGAAAAATTATTATTAGCATTTCATGTTGAAAAAAAAAGCGTGTAATGAATGTCACGTTCGCAACTTCTTCAAATAGCGTGTATAATTTCATCGTAAACCATCGGCGCGTAAAATTTAAAAACCCATCAGAATCCGAAAGCAGTAGCTCTTTGGTAATCGCCTGGCAACTTATCTGGAATGCCTTCGTCGAGCCTCAATCGGCATCGCAAAAAGCATTACCAATTCCATCCACTCGTCCGGTCGTAAAACGCAGCGCGAGCTCCAGAAACGACGCACCTAAGATCGTCGCCTCCATCTCTCTCCTCTCTTATAATCTTTCTTTTTCTCTCTGACTTCTACTCTCTCAAATTGACTGTCATGCCTTAAACATTACCTCACGAAATTTATCTGTGATAACCTGGTGCGAGATTCTCTCTTTAAAAATATTATTTATTTATTTTTTAAACTATTTGTATAAAAAAATAACTACCATGCAATAGGATGATATTCTAATTGCTCTCGTATATTTTAACTACAACTCTATATTGATATCTATCTATACACGCTAAATCAATTGGGAGTGAAGTAGATTGAAAATTAACTCTATTGGAGTCAAATTTCGATCTAATTTTATAGTGAAATTTACTTCCTTATAAAAGTACAGACAAACTTAACTTACAATATCCTACTCTGCCTTAGAGTGAATTTAAATCACTTTTTTCATATAGAGTAAAATTTGACTCGATAAGTGGTTTCACTATAAACAAAAAGTGAAATTTCACTTCAACCGTTACAATATTTTATCTATTAGCAAATAAAGACATATCTATCTTTCTCTCGTTCTTTCTCCCTCTTATCTTTTTCTACTTTTTTCTCCCTCTTATCTCTTTCTCCTTCTTTTTCTTTCTCCCTTTATCTCCTTCTTAACTCTTCTTCTTCTTTTTCTTTCTCCCTTTTATCTCCCTCTTATCTCTTTCTCTTTCTTTCCTTCCTTTCTTTTCTCTCTCTCTCTCGCTCAAGAGGAAAAAGGAGAAAGGAGAAAAGGCCGAGAGTCCGCGGCGCGAAAACCAAGACGGCGAAACGCGCGCACCTCCGGGAGAGGGAAGTGACTAAGTGCCCCGACCTTTCGCCATGCATGGCATACCGATGACGCGCGCGCCAGCCGCGCTCACACCTTTGCGCGGCCCTGACCGTGCGCCTGGACAATTTCGCGTTGTAGGCGTAACGGCCGTATACACGGATACCGTTGTCGCGCGCCCAGACGCCACAGGGAACGGCCGGCTCCTTTTGTCGGCGCCGATCGACCGAAAAAAAAAAGGCTCGTTCTCGCTTTTCGAGGCTGCTGTTATACCTACGGGAAAAGCGTGACTCGCGCGCTTTTGTTTTGATCCGTGGACTTTCGTTTTGCGCGCCGCGGGAAATACGATTGTCCGTTTGCTTTGGGGTACTATACACGAGCGCGAGGAGGTGAGTCATCGGGCGAAATGGTTGTTTTACATGCGCGCCGACTGCTGATGCATCGAGGTTTTACAGTGAAAGTCCTTTGTTGTTTTTTTTTTTTTGGTTGTCAATTTTAGATGGATGGAACGGCTGTGCCATGGATTCGAGTGTTGGCATAGCGCATTGGTATTGCGTTATGAGAATGTCTGTTCTATCGGTGGATTGATTATTAATTTATGGATTAATTCTTGACATTATGAATTAAATGTTGAAGGTCTCGCGAGAAGTCTTATTTTTAAACTGAATCACCAATGCAAAAATAACGCAGTGACGCGAAAGACAATTCTAATCTTGCAATTAATTAAAGACCATTTGAATGCGAATTTAATTAAGGATATTCCAAGTCACTCGGAATTGTCATTTTTTTTTTGCTCTCCAACAATCTCATAATTTATGTACACTCGAGACGTAGTTTTTTTTTTATTTTAAATGTCAACAAAAAGTTGGATACAAAAAAGGAACTACAAATTAACGGTAGCTGCTTAATTAAATTTACGCTATAAAAAGTTTTCCTTCAACGAACAATTCAAATTTCCAACGAGTCATCTATCAACGTCATTCAATAAATCGACCGTATCGAGAAAAAAATTGTAAAAGAACTGTTGAAAGCCAAATTACTTTCAATTGAGCTCCATCAATCTCCATCGTTTCCAAAAAAGATGTAAAAAAAGTTGCCAAATCACCTCGTCAACGCTGGTCTCGTAGTCATTCTCCTCCCAAATGGGATCGTCCCATCCGCCAGACGAGCCCGAAGATCCCCTTCTGGTCGGATCCCAGGAGTGTCTCTTGTTCAGATTCTCCAGCGAGTCTGCGGAAAACTTCCTGCTCCCGTACGACGGCGACATCCTCGTGTTGCTGCCCAAATTGCTCATGGAGCCGACTTTCTGTTCATCCTTGAATCCCACGCCCTTGAGATTCCCGTAGCTCTTGGCCAGACCACCAGTACTCGAAAGTTTCTCCCTTATCTTCGCAGTGCTGGTCAGAACCGGCGACAGCGCGCCATCGGAATCCCGCCTGTTCAATGCCGGTTTCTGCAGATTGGACATCGATTTCGCTACGTAGTCCCGCCTCAGCGGCGTGCTGTACGTGCCCAATGCATCCTTCTTCAGGGAGTTCGTCGACTTTGCCAGACTGTCCCGTCTCATGCCAGGCGAAGTCGCCCCGTTCGCACGGTTGATGGTCCCCAGCGACGTGCCCAGAGGATCCCGACGCAGGCTACTGGGAAAGGTCGAGGGATGAGGATCGCGCTTTGGCGGCGACATGGGGATGTTGAGAGATCCTCTGCGACTTCCCAGAGTAGTGGTGATGTTGATCGTCGGTATGTTCTTGCGGAACGCGCAGTTCTCCTTGTACCTGTTGCCGTGGATCTCGCAGCAGCGATTCACTTTAGTCTCTATACGGACGACGCGCGGCTTCGGCTGCTGGTCCAGGCTCACGTCCCTGAACAGGGCCTCGAGCCGCTTTATAGCGGCCTGCTGATGACTCGTCGTCATGTTCCCTCGACCTTCTCTCTTTTAAGAATGCAGACAGCCTTTCAGCTTCTTTTATTTTCTCCTCAGTGTGTGTTACACGCAGCCTTCCCAACGATCCTCGCACCGATGCAGGAGTCGCATTGGTATCTCCAAATCCTCTAGAGAATCCACACTGGCTAAAGTCCGCGAGCGAAGCTACACCTTCCCAATCGCATCAGCTGACCAACAACTCGACTCGACAAAGACCAATATCCCCAATCGCAACGATAAATCCTCCGAACAAGGTCCAGTCGCCTTTCTCCTTTCCGCGAGCAGCCTCAACCACAATACCAGTAGGTGCAAATGAACGAAAAATAAAGGAGCAGAAGCCGGCGGATGGCAACGCGTGGCGATCGCGTACGTACGTAACGCGAGTCGAGCGGCTTACTTAAGGCACGTCCGCTGAGGCACTGGAGGTCCCACGGCCGAGCGCGAGCCGTCAAAGGAGTACTCCCTCTCTCTCTCTCTCTCCGTCTTTCTCGCTCGCTCCCGCGCCGCGGGGCTCGCTCGGTCCGTGGTCTGCACACGCGATCGGCGCCGTTCTTGCCCGCGCGGAGAGACACGCGGATCCCCACCGCCGAGACGGCCGCGCGCTCCTGCAGACAAGAGGCGAGAGACGAGGACAGAGGAGGCCCACGAGGGGCCCGCCATATTAGGTCAAACTTGTAGGTTTGTCGCCAGCGCCGAGAATGCGCGAAACTCCGGCGAGCTTTGAGGTTTCGTCAACTTGGGGAGGATTGCGAGGGGTGCGAGTCAATCCTGTAGAAGGAAGGGACAAGACACTCTCTAAATTCCGTTCAGTGAACGCTGAATATTTGCTACTTCCATTAGTGAGAATCGTGTCACTGTTTTCAAGTGAATATTCAGTGAATGGATGTGTGGAATATCACTATTTAATCAGTGAAAAGAACAATCACTGTGTAAATAGGTGACGATTTCATTTTTCGTTCAGTGAAAAACAAAATTCACCACGTGAATCAGTAGAATTTTGATATTAGTAGTCACTGTTTAAATTAGTGAACATCTCACTGAATGGAATTCAGAGAGAGGCCGAAATTCAAAAAGATTACGACAATAATGGTTTCATGTATCTTGGGTCTTAAACAATTTTGCAATACCCTGAGGATACTAATTGCTGAATAGATTTTTAAGAAAAAAAATCATAACAGTGCAAGATCGAATAAACGGTTGATGATTATTGTGACTTGAAAATTTTTGCAATTAATACTAAGAGAATACTAATTGCTGAATAATTAATTTTAAAGAAAAAAGCTTTGTTTTATCTTAGGATTTTGTGGGAGATGTTCTCTGCTATGACTTAATTTTAGTTGCGTACTATTACGACTTGTAGGAGTCTCGAGTGTTATGACTTCTTGGAGTACTCTATTATGACTTGAAGAAACCCAAACAGAATTACCTAAAACGATGTGAAGGCTTAATCTGCATTGCAAAGATTCAACGAAATAAATTGAGTTAAAGCATTAGCGAATATTTCGTTTTATATTTATCGCGATTACACAATTGGCATCAACAGATTATAATGGACTTTGCGGTAACAAAAGATTATCCAATGATTCAACGTGAGATATCATTAATTTTTTAGCGTTGTTTTGATACGACTTCATTCATTATTATGTAGCTTTGCTGGTTTATATAACATTTCAATTTGTATTTCTATTTAGCGAAGAAATAATTTAATTAAATAATTTAATTTAAAGAAATAAATCAAAAATAGACGAATAGATGAGTAATGAGGTGAATATACTTTAGGTATGCCCAAATTTCACTAAATTTTACAAAAGATGTATGAGTCCTAATTAGAATATACATAAAAAAGAATAAATATTACATCAAGTTTATCAGATTGAATGATGACGTAACATACGGTCAATAAACATTACAAGTTTGTATGCAATTTTTGAGCCTTGCATGCATCTTTACTAAACACTTTATTTAAACTTCCTTAAAGAAAAAAAATTATCAAAAATAAACATGATATAACGAGTTTCTTAAAAAAAAGAGTGTAAGACGCATGAAATAATCATGCAACTCAACTCTTCAACATTTTTTAATTAAAAAAAAAATCGTAACTTCAAACTCACACAATTGACGATAAAGATTCTCACGAACAAGTTTCAACGTCACAAAAAGGTCATAAAAACGAGGCTATGCGGAACTCCTCCGTGCAAATATTGATACGACGATTTTTCGTCGAGTACTCGTTAATTGGTAAACGGAGGATCGCGGGCCTTTGAAATTTCTCGAAAGCCGCGTTCCGAAAACAATGCGAAATCGCGAATCGTACGGGAAAACCCTGGACTAAAAGTCCCGCGACGATGACGAATGTACCCGCGGGATACTTTAACGGTTCACCTCGAGAGCGATCCTTCGACGTAACTGTCCCTGAACGGCCCTGCCATTGTAATATTGTGCGAGCCAGCCGCGAGGAAAAAGAAAAAAAAATAACACTTGCGTGTTTTCTGCTCCGGATCCCCCCCTCGGACTGCTATTTTAAAAAGCGAATGAATTCAATAGGCGCAGCGTCAGTCTTGACCGGGATTCCCGGCGGAGAATAAAGCGATTGATGGTTTTTGAAAAATGCATTTTGCCGCGGAGAAATTGCCGAGAATAATCATGAAAAATTGCTGCAAAATAATTGCGAGCTCTTCTGAATTGCTCGACTTCAACTTACTGTTGTTTCTAAACTGATTCACGTTGTTTTTATTTTTACTTCTTGAGTTACTGTATTTTTTAAATTTCGTAATATGCATAATTTAGTTTTATTAAGACTCATCAGTCGCAATAATATTCAACTAAATAAAAAAAATTGTAGTGATTTTATTCTGTCGTTTAAAAAATCTTTTTTCTTTTCTACAAAAAAAAGTCGAAAATCGTTGCCAACCGTTCGTAAATAAGTGGACGAACAGATTTAAATTGATCAAGGCTAAAGTCCGGATCGCTTACCATTGTAATCGTTACGATTTCGAAAAAAAAAGTATTACGCCGTTGCCAAGAAACCGAAAGTGACGTAAGATCAAGTTTCCGTATTGAGAGAAAAAGGCGTTTCAGCGCAGTATCTTTGATCTTGCTGTTTTACCGACTCTGCTTAATTGCACGTTCTCTGATTCAGCTCGCAATTGTGCGTTGCACGAGTGCAACGCCACGGCGGAATAATAATTTGCACGCGTCGTTTAAAAAAAGAAACTTCCAGATCGGTATTCAGATGGAGCCACTGAAAGCATTTTTTAATTGTACGTGTCTGTTAAGTGTTAATAGCTAGAATATTCTTTTATTTTTTTTAGAAAATATTGACGCTTTTGGAATAACTGAAATGTGCCTGGAAATTGCCTAATTTTTAAGAAATTGATCGAACTATTTAATTTTTTATCCGTTTAATAAACACAAAATTGACGATAAATACCTATCAAATCGGAAAAACTAGACGATTACTAGCACAATTTTCTTGGAATAGAATCTGAGTACATTTTAGTTGATGATTTGGAAATAAATGATGAAACAATGTTATTTAACGTCACGTGATTTTTGTCGGTCGTGTAAGTACATAATAGTCAAAAACTGATGATAAGTGATGTCGATTCAGTGACGTAATATCCGAAGAATCTTCAAGCAAAAAAAAACACATTTCGTCTTTCTATTTATACAGTACGTGATTAGTTAGAAGTACCATAAGTATCATTTCAAGTTCTCGAGTTCATGACCGATAGGAGAAAGCCTGCCATTATCGAAATTTCATTGCAGCCTATTGGAAGTAGCAGATAAACTGGTTTGCATGCGTAGTAACAAAATAATCTTTTAATTAATTCAATTTTAATTGCAAATATTAAATTCTATAAAACTCTTAAATACATTTTTCCCACGGCTGCAATGCATATATAACAATTAATTTTCTACTGCAAACCCTGAAGTTTCTCTAACTGCATTATAACGTTGAATATGTACGTAGCAAAACTTTAACCATTAACTAGTTCCATTACGCAACCATTAGTAGTTCAAGAGGTTGAAGATCTCCAAAATTTTTTTTTTTCAGGTATGACTAACCAGAAGTCAAACACGCACCGAAACAACAAGCGACCTTGAGAACTTAATCATTCAACGTTTAGCGATCGATTGTTAGGCGTGCACACTCTGCTGCACACTTTGCAATTAACTCTAAATAGATTTGTATGGATGTCATTACAACATCGATTCGTTACGTTCAAAACAGTTCGTTGGAAACTATTACATAAGATCCATAGTGTATCATTTTTTTTGCGGTTCCTTTTAGTCACCGATAGAATGGAAATCTTTTGTTGTAATGATGTGTGCACAATACACGGGTCTGATCATTTTATAACTCATTTGTATATCCATCCTTTAAAAGAGCCTTTTAATTTCTGCTGTGCAATAGCAAATGCACGAATGAATAAGTTTTCTTTCGTCAATCGATACAATAACAATTATTTTTCATTTTTTATTTATTTAAAGGAATGTGCAATGTCGAACATTTTTAATAAAATGTTAGTATTATTTAAGTTAATAATAAAATTAATAATTTTGAAATGAACATATTTTTTATTAAAATATTATATCTAATCGTTTAAATCCTTCAATTTTTTATATCAAATCTATACTATCTATGTCGGCAGTATCTATGATACACATATCTTCAACATATTAATGACTGTTACACTTAACAAGCACACGATTTAATATTAAGAAATATGTTCTTATTTTTTACAGGCATAGGATTGTTTAAACTAAAAGTTTTACATTTCAAATATAATTTACAAGCAAAATTTTCTAAAAAATGTTTTTTTTATTAATATTTCTAAACACCCTAATTAACAATGTACACTTAACTATTTATCTTCTACTGTAAAAACGTCAGAAAAAAAATACCAATCATTTGAGCAAAACATTCATGAAAAAAAGAATTAATGCACTCTCGCGCTATTAAAATGAGAAAAATTAAATTAGAATCTCCTTTCCCTCGTCCCGCCCTTTCCTTCACGACAGTACATAAAATTTTACAAGCTCCCCGATCTAATCGTATATCACTCGAGCCCCGACTGCGCTCGACCCGCGCGGATAATAATTCACTGCCGCCTCGAATCCCCCGATCCTTTCCCCCTGCGGGTACGTATGCACCATGGATTTGTGTACCCATACGTGCACTTTCACCGGCGACATTCCGCTCGCGCACCCTGCAATGGCATCGGACACCACCTCGAGCTCGACGTGGCGGCGCGCAAAAGGTGCACACGTCGCGGGTGTCTCGCCTATCGGATTACCCGACGGCGCCCACGTGTCCAACTCCGGTTCACCTTGGCTTGGTGTGCGTGAATCGCGCCGAGGCGCTGGCGCCTTCTGGAGCACCGGATATACAGACTAAAACAGCTGGAGTTAAATTTCACTCTTAGTTTATAGTGAATCCCTCGTAGAGTTAAATTTGACTTTACACAGAGAAATGTTTTGGAAAAAATACTGCATTCAGTGAAAAAATAACCGTTCTGTATTATAAATTATTTTACTTAACGTGTGCTAGAAATTCTGACAAATGTTACTAGAATTCTAGTGTCATTTATAATACAGAATGGTAATTTTTTTAATGAATGTAGTCTGTGGTTCTACTTCCAAAACATTTCTCTCAGTGTATTGGAGTCAAATTTGACTCTACATGATGGAAATTCATTCTAAAGTAGAGTAAAATTCACTCTAAGGTAGAGTTAAGTGCCTACTTTTTGCTCTCTTTAAAAGAAAAAAAAAATCGCTCTACTCTAATCTTCTGAACTTACAGTCAATTTTAATTATAAGTCTAGCAAATTTTACTATACTTTGTAGTAAAATATTTTACTTCTCGATTCTGTTCCTGTCTTATAAAACACTATATAGTAATTTTTACTAGAACTTTTCTCTCCGCGTTAGAAATTTTAATGGAGAAACTAGATTTACTGGTTATGGTTTAGTCGAGAAAGTGATAGTTACTTTTCACTTGTTTCACTTTAAGTTCGATTGATTAGTTGTAATAAAAATGTTTGTAAAAAAATACATAATATGTAGGACACACGTTAGGTGGAGGATACAATTTGATTATTAAAATAAAACACTAATAATAATATCCTGATGTAAAAATCACAGGAAATCGAATGGATATTTAAAATTTCATTTGAGGGCATTGACCATTTAATAACAAAAAAAAAAAAAAACAACAATTAACTCGCTAAAAAACATCAGTGTATCTTTAAAAAATTGTTTTCTTCTTCTATATTTTTAATATTAATTAGATAAGGTTAGATACGTCTACACGTACGAACATATTAAGATTTTTTAAATCATTATTTTCCAACAGACTCTGTAAATAAACAGGAATCCCTAAAATATTACCCTAGAAATATGGTTCTGAATGCATAAAAGTGTTTCGGTAACCTACTTTATTTTTACTACAAGTAAGAGAATTTATTTATCTACTGAAGACAATAGAAAGTAATTATACTAACACCTTCTATTTTTAAAACAAGAAAAAAATAATAAAAAAAAAACTATACATTGAAATTCAAATGAGTGAAGATAAATAAACGAAGATCTTTTCATTGTATCTAAAACAAACTTAACATTTCATAATATACGACGACGCGCTCTGCTGTCCTTCCAGCACTTCAACGCCCATAAATTTTTCTCCAATCCCACGATCTACTGACCGGTCGATCGGACTCTCGCAACTACAAAATCCGCGATCTAATCCTCTTTCATTCCGCAACAGAATCGCAGCATTTAATCCAAGAGTACCATCACGAGGAAGTGCAAAAATTTCCCTCGCCCACCTCCATTGTCCCCCTTTTTCGGGCGTAATGAGCGAATTCCCGCGACGCGGGGCTTATGCAACTCGCGCGCGAAAAAATGCGACGACCGTGGAAGCGGCGAGGCTCGCGTGGGCGTGCGAGTCCTTGCGCGCGAAGATTCTCGGCGAGGCGATAAATAATCGGCCGCGGTGGGCACGCGACGTGCCGCCGTTAATTTTTCAATGATCGACCGTATGTGCGGCTGCGCCAACATGGATATTCAATTTTCTGTGGCTGTCCGCTCTTCTGGAGATTTTATTTTCTTTTTTTTTTTTTTTTTAAACGGTTGCTAATTTTTTTTTTTACTTACTTGAACGAACACGACGCTAATTGCGTTAGGTAATCGCGAGGCGCGAAGGAGCGAATTGGTGTGTGAAGTGTTTGTCGGCGTGTAGCTCGCGAAAATTGATTATGCGTCGCGAGGGGGAAAAAAGATGCATTTTCAAATATTGGTATTTTATATAGAATATGCGATATTTATTCAGCAATTAGCATAAGCGCGGACCTAGTGTGCGCAACTTTGAGGAATACATTTTATCGAGTTGAAACAATATTTAGACTAGCTGCTGTGTTTGACTCAAACAGACTAGAAAAAAAAGTGCATCTACTTAGATTTCATGTAAATTTACACGTGAAATCAGATTCTAGTATTTCAGAACATTAATTTTAGTATGTAAAAACTCGGTATACAAAAAATAATATCATTTTTGCCCTTTACTATTAAAAGTTGAACAATTTTTTAGACGTCATCAGGTTTACAATATAAAATTGGATTTAAAATACAAAAAGAGTAATTGTCTAAGTAATTAAGTACATGAGATTAAGAATTCCGTGACTATTAATTGTGGCAAAGAACAAACAAAAAAAAAAAAAAACAAATTCGATATAACTTTGAGCGTGCCTGGTGAGTTATTTTAAATCGCATCGAATCACCGCTTAGTCCATAGAGAGGAAACGATGTCGACTCCGCTGGATTAATCGCGATTGAGAAAAGGAACATAGTGCGCGGTGGAATTTCAAATTTTGGCGAACGATCTCGATGTCACGAGTGCAACAGTCATCAGAGCCTTGATTCCTTTTTCTCGTGTCTTGTCCTTAGCCTGGTTGTAAATAGAGCCGTCGTGATGCATTTCTCATGAATGTGCATGGGCACGATCGTTTTCGTAAAATTATTCATCTGCTATACTTTCTCTACATAAAATACCCATTCCATTTGTTTTTATGTGCCTTTGCTATTTTATTTTGTTTTATAATTCTGGGGACCTGCGCCCATTGCAAGCTATTTATACATTTTTATCAAATAAATTGCAAATTATTGGTGTACGGGTAACTTAATGGCGATTCCGATGAAGAACAATTTACAATTCTTTTCTTTTAATGTTGATGATAAGAAAATATTTTATTTTCTACGATTCAAAAAATTGATCAATAAATTGATATTGGAATTTTAAAAGTTACGAAGATTTGACCAACGCTACAGCTATAGTGCAGACTCTAAATTTTTCTACATTTGTACAAGATAAAATCAAGTTATAATGTTGCTGATATGTTTTTCTTATTCAAAATTCTGAGTTATAATAGTAACGTATTCAGTTTCATTATTTCAAGATAAAGTCAATAATTATAATTACAATTTAAGTAATTTACGTTTCAATATAAGAATAATTTGGATATTACAACAAATAATATAACTTCTCTGTTAACTTGCAGTTAAAAAATAAATTGCTATTATGCTATTAATTGAAGTTACTTAAAAATTGATGAGATGCGTGTTCACGTAAATAAAAAATAAATACGTAGATATTTTTTCGTACTATAAAATACCATCAAATCAATAATGCTGCCTACATTCACGCAAAGCGACCTACAATAAATCAGCGTAGAAATATAAAAGATAATCGATTCTCGAGCGATTTCCAGAATGAAGTTAAAGCTGCCCGCACGCGAGACCAAATGGAAAATTCTGTCCGGTACCAGTGCGTGTCGTGCGAGGGCAACCATCAGCAGATCGTCTCCGATCGATGAAAAATCATTCGCGTGGCAATAAATCAAAAACTCGCTCGAAGCCAAATATATTCGTACCTCCCCCTCCCTCCAAGCAAGTCGCGATCGCGCGAAAATTGAAGTCTCGTGTAACGCTCCCCCGCGGCGCTATCAAATTCCCTGTACCTGTTCCTTTTGTTCCTCCTTCCGCGGGCGGAGTTACTCTTTGTCGGCGGCGCGTTACGTGCGGAAGCTTCCGCGCAGAGCACAAAGCCTTTTGAAATGTAAATTCAAGCGGCTGACACGCGCAGCCGGCGATTGTCAAAATAAACTCCAGGCGTTGTCTTTGCACACGCCAAAGAGCAGCAATAAGAGCGAAGTGAGCATTAAATTATAATTTAATTAAATTTGATTTGCGATTTTTTTTTTATTTTTTTTTTAAGAAACTCCAGTAGAAATTTAAGCAGTGATCACCAGTTACTGGTCCAATTTGTACCAAGGAAGGTATACTTACAAATCTGCACTGAGAGTCCAATTGAATAATTCCAAGTAAATTCCAATTTACTTTAATAGTTAGTAATTCCAAGCAAATTCCAATTTACTTTAATAGTATACTTATTAAATGTTTCTTTGAATCAAATAATTATTTTTTCGAAAATGCTAAATTTATTTAGAAATAAATAAATTAATTTAGTTTTAAAAAATATTTAACAAATGCTATTGAAGTATAACAATACATTTTAAGATATTATTAGAAAATCAGTAATACAAATTTAATAGTAATCATTCAATTATTATTTTATTAATCTACTTAAAAAAAAAGAAAAAAGAAAATCCTTTGATGATTCAAAAGTTCCAATTACTTGCATTATTGGCTCGGATACTACTTCATTAACCAATCGAATTGTTCTTTTAAATAATTCACAATGTCCTGATGTCATTTCCGTTTTAACGAGAATACAAATTTACACCTTCTTTAGGAAATTGCTTTTTGATTGAGCGTTAGGCGATGATGTAAGCCAATTACGTTTTTGTAATTGTTTGCAAATTATACGGATTTCTGCGATTCAAACTGAACTTACGAGATGCGGAATTATCTTTTTAAATTATAAATTTTAAGTGGAGCAAAATACATTGTTTTTTTTTTATTTTTATCCGCAAATGAAAAATCGGCGTTTTTTTATTAGTAGAACTGATGTCTATAATTATAATCAATTAATTGCAATTGGTTTAATTGCATTTAATTTCGGGAACAAAACGACGGAATTCCTTTTTTTAACCACAAATCCAATGTAATACACATTTTTTTCAATGAACGCGATTAAAGTCGACGGGAACAATGGCTTATCAGACAAACAAGCTCAAAGTTAATTTTTTATGCCGACTGCAGTTAAAGCTAAGAATAAACATTTGCATTATTCATTAAAAGAAACTTTTACGTCGTTACCCCTTATCGCTTACACAAGTAAACAAATGAAATACTATCCATAGGTTTTAAAAAAAAATTCTACTTTTTATAAACAAAAAAATGAAAATTATTTTTTCAGAGTTAAAAATCCGTCGAAAAATGAGCTCAAAATGTGTGTTTAAAATTTGATAAAAATTGGTGATAAAAAAAAAAAACAAAACACAAGATTTTTAACCGAGTGTTCCAAAATGAATTAACGGTGAAAAAATATTTAACCAAAGCTTGCGATAATTTCAAAAGTTGCTTTAATAGTCCACGTAATGTTGCGTATACACGTACACACTGGTCAATTAATTGGCATTGAATCATCGACACGGCTAAATGGAGATGTCGAGGTTTCACGATTAAATTCACTAGGCGAGCTTACAGCTCGATGAATGCGAGCTTTAGTGACTTATCCGGCGAAACGTGTGACTGGTTATTTGGTCAACTTGCCGCAAAACCAATCAGAGCTGATTAATGCTCCTGACACTTTATTTCGTTTTTACTGCCGCTAATGACGAGCGACAGTAAATCATAATATATTTTCAATATTATTTTATAACGTTTTAATGATAATTATCACGTCTTCGTGCATAATTATTTTGTTTTTTAAAAAAATTTTATTGATTCTTAGCTAATATACTTATCGACGAAATGTTTGTTCTCTTGTGCAAAACGAGCGCGTGTTTACGGACACTAAGAAAATAAAAATGTTCATTCAGTTTTATGAGCGCTCGTT
The DNA here is from genome assembly GCA_018906775.1 of Sycophila sp. Sp_5. NCBI lineage: Eukaryota > Metazoa > Arthropoda > Insecta > Hymenoptera > Eurytomidae > Sycophila > Sycophila sp. Sp_5. The sequence continues at coordinate 209,564 of JACCID010000054.1, read as the reverse complement.
AATGTTTTAGAAACGCATAAAATCGATGTTTTCTTTTCGCTCTAATTTCCCAGCGTGGACTCTTACACATGTTACTGCAGTTTATATTTCATTCGAATGTCCCCATTACATTGCTAACTTTTATTGGAATATAAATTATTATCAAGGCATATGGACACACGCCAGTGATTTTCTATGAATTATTTTCGTCCGGTACAATTGAATTTTTTGTTCGCACGTACAAAACATCGTATATCTCGCGCAACGTAAAAAAAAGGATTAAAAAAATTTATCTTACCTTGATAGGCTTGACAACGTCGTAGTGCCCTTCGTGTATGATCCGCGACTCGAAATTCGAAGACGTAGAATTTTGCCTCCTGCGAGAAAAAAAAAACAAACTCAAGTCACACGTGCTTTATCTTTTTTTTCCTGTGCCAACAGTAAACGTCAAGGCGCGCAATCGAAAAACGATAAAAAAAAGGGGAAAGTTGCGCAACTTACGTGAGTTGATCGGAGCCGTTGCTTGTCGGTTTCGGCGACTGCATGCCCGACCTCACGGGTGTGCTCGAATGCGCCGGTGATTGCCCCTTGCTCAGTGGCTGTTTCATGCTGAAATAAGGAACAAAACGCAGATGTCAATTAATTTTGTTTAATGTACCGAAAAAAAAATTATTTTAAAAGCGCTGATGTTTTGCTTCTTCGATAAACAATAAAAAAAAAGTAGACTTCGCATGTACAATCAATTTAATTATACCTTTCAAACTGTCGAATCACAGTTCGATAAGAGTCTTTTTTTAGAAGTAGTTTTTAGAATGAACAGCTAGTAAAAAAAAGTTTTAGTAAACATTATTAAAATAGTTTTTTTTTTTATAATGGTATACTGAATAATATTTCAATTTTCATTAATAATACATTGTTAATTGTACTTATTAGTAATACTTATTAATTAAAATCGCATTTGCATTTAGTTAATATTTGAAAGTGGACATTAAAAAATTCCATTACCTTCGTAATCATTAGTTTACATAAAAGAGTTCTAATAATACGTTCAACTTTTTAACGTAAAAAAAAATCAAAATTTATTGCACGAAAATTATAGCCTAAAAGGTCATAATTTATTTAACAGAAAGGAAAAGCAAAAACTAATTAAATATTAAAGTATGACTACAAAGAAAAAACTGTGTCAGTTCTGCTTATAATAGATTATTTTTTTGATTGATTTATTTATGTTGACTTATATTATAGAGTAAACAGAACAAAGGCTTTTTAAATATAAAAATTTATTACAAATTCAAGTAACCATAAAACTTGCGTTAATTGTATTTTAAACTATTTTTAAATATTTCTATAAGAAAATTAAAAAAATAATAATAATAAAATATTTGATAGAGATGCACTATCGTCATTCATTCATCTTCCATTCATCAATTAAAACACTTAATCCACAGTTATCCCCTCAATCATAAATATTTCATTGGACTCAACATTTTTGCTCGATCGATGAAACCAGTAATTGCTAATCTTTCGCAGCCAACAAAAAGAAAAAAATCGCCTCTCTATAGATGCCGACTACCTCGTAAATCCTCACGCTCGTTCGAAAAAAAAAATCTTGCGCGAGGTGGTAACAATTTCCGCGAGCTTATATCGCCGTACCGGCGCGTCGCCGAGCGCGCAGCGTGATTTATGAAAGTCGCGCGCGTCTCCGCGTATAATGCCGCTTATTGTCAATTTAATCGAACGACCATCGACGGCGTACAGTTAGGTCGCGCTCATTGAGATTTCTACCTGCACATCTCAACTCGAGTCGATCGATCCTTCTTTCAGCTGCGACGATCGATGGAAGTGTGAGAAAGTTTCGGTTGCGAATTTTATGGACGTTGCATGGATTCATGAGTGAGGATGTCTGGATGATTGTGCTCGCTCGATGGATTGAAATCGATCGAAATTGTATGATTGTTGCTTTCCTTTATTTCGTACATCAGCGAGAATTTTACGAGCTTTTGGAAGGAAGTTTTTATGTGGGCTGAGAAGGTGGTGCGATTTGCTTTCTACGAAAATTTAATATAATAGAATATTCAGGTACGTCAGTCCGTAAATCATCTGAATAGCAGTTTTATTGCGGGATAAAATTTTTGTTGATAGTCAATTTATTTATTTATTTATTATTATTTTTTTTTAACGTAGAAAATTAAAGTTCCACTGGCGAAGGATAAAGTATTTATTATAATTTTACGAGCACTAAATTCATAATAAAAAAAAATTGCTTCTTTAAATTGTGTCGACAAAAATACTCGGGAATTCAGATTAGATTGGATTGCCAACTTTCTGCTTGATGAAGATTCAACCTCGATGAACTTTTTAATTTCGACGATCAAACAATCCGCGAGAAATGTTACGACGGCTAAAACTGCCGCGTCACATACTCATCACCAGGTATTTACATCATTGCAGTATTGCACAGTTGAATCTCGGAAGAAGAAAAAATGTGCTTGATGATGCTTGATGAACAACGGTTTTTTTCACTTACTACAAACGGGTTTTCTTAACGGTGTATATTATTAATAAATATTGTCCCCTTGCGCTTCAGCAGATTAAAAAAAGAAAAAGCCAGTTGACTTTTTTTCTCTTCCACACCTTTAAAATACATTCAGCGGATTTTCATACAATCTCCTTATCAACAATTAAATTTTCTCAATTTCGAGAATTAAAAAAAAAATTTAATTACCTCGCACTAATAAGGATAACTCGATGGGACTTTAACCACAATATTTAGCTAACGGTACCCGCGCCGTTGTCCGTCAAACGACGTTAAAAAATTAAAATTAATTGCGCGCGCTTAAACAATAACCAAAACAGTCGCGCGACCAAAAGGAACATCCATCTCTTGCGTAATTAGACCTAAAGTCGCGCGCGGCCATTAAACAATCCCCAACCCGAGCAATCAATTACAAACGAGCACACACCCGCCGAAGCGCCAATTAAGCCGGTGCTCGAACAAAAATGAAGGAAGGAAAGAAAGCAACAAAAAAAATGAAAAAAAAAAGTGTCTCGTCGCGGCGCGGCAATTAAGCGCGCGCGCGCCAGTTTACCGGCTGACGCAGGGTGGCGTGCTTCCGGCGCTCCTCAGGCTGCAAGTGCTGCTGTGGTTCGGCTGCCTGTTGTACACCGGCCGATTGTTCACGGACACGCTGACGCGCTCCGCGATTCGGAAGCGCGGCACCGTCGGCTTATGGTACATCATCCTGCCCTTCCTTCTTTTTTTCTCTCTCTCACTCTCGTACCCGCTGACGTCACTTAGGTCAGACCCTTGGAAACCATCAAACTACCTTCCTCCGCACGCTCACTTTGTTTTATATAAATCACTGCTGCTGGCGTTTTTTTTTTTCTCTAATCTTAACGATTTTTTTCTGTTTTATTAATTTTTAGTCATAAATTATAATTTATTGTTGTAAGCACACTGCACTGTACGGTACGAACTTCTTCGCCGCGTGCGCACTGTTGAATGAACCCGCGCGGAGGTGTATGTATCAACAAAAAAAAAATGTAATAAATAAAACAGCTGGATCAGCTGACGATGCTCGTCGTGGAAACGTCGCTATCGCAGAAAAACACACGGTCGATTTACCGGGAATGAAATAATCGCGCCGCAAGTGTGTCAATGTTAAGCATTCAATTTGCAATATTAAAACCGTCGCACTGCTCCTCCTCAAGAAACTTCATCTTGAGTATCCCGCGGACAACGAAATATCCTCCACAATTTTATGGGTGAATATTTTTTTTTTTTTAAGAAAAAAAAAGGCGAAAACTTGCGCGATGGAGAAAAAAAACTTGAGTAACTGGCGAAAAAGTACTCGAAGGATCGCGACGGCGTTACGATGCTACCGCTCACGAAGGCGGACGTCGAGTGCTTGTGTTGTGCGGCAGCGCACGCGTCTCTCGGCTACGCGGCGTCGTTGTACGATATATACAGCGTGCAGCAGGCGAAGCGCCGAGCGCCGCCTGCGCGGACGCCAGCTGCACAGGCCCCCAGCGCCGGGGTGCGCCGCCGCGGCGGGATCGGCTTGTATCGCTGCTCGCGATTAGCTTCGCGCTCCCGAGCAATTTTGTAATGATCGAAAGTGGTGAGAAATGTATCCCGGGTCGAGGCGATTTTTTTCTGTATAATCGACTGCTACGCGGTGGCGGTGCCTTCAATTGCTTTCATTTGTCGATGTGTTTAAGGGGAAATCGGTAAGTGATGGTAATTGGGATCGGTGTTGGAGGGGGAAAGTTTCCTTTCTTTGCTTGCTTTGTTATTCCTTTGAATGTATTGTTTATAGCAATATTGCATGGAAATACTGTAGTTAATGATACTCTTATATGGAATTAATTATAAAGTTTTTTGTTGTCACTATAAAAATATTTCTTAGTGTCTGTAAGAGAAGGTAACAAATTTTCAGTTGGATTAGACACGAGAAGGCGTGATAAGAGTTAATACAGCCGCTCGGTAATTATTCGGGCAAGAAAGTCTTCTGCGTGTTCTGTCAATACAATGCGTTTAGCTTTGAATAATAACTTTAATTTACGAACGGTCATGAATCACGTACAACGTGGATAATGAACTTTTTGCTTGAACAAAAGTGCAAAATTTGTTTAAACATTAGAAAAACGTGTGAAAGAAGTTTATTTTCGAATTTGAATATTAATACGAAAAAGTTGCAAAGAAACATTGCAGAAAAAAAAACAATTCAGTAAACACCGAGACTTTGCAAAAAAAAAAAAAAACAAAAAAACAATGTTCAGCTTATTAGAATCTTTAGTGAACAAAGAGTACTTTCTTACTCCCGCACTAAACAGCGGGAATTACGAGTTTTCGAATAAAAATTTGCCTCGCACGTATAAGTAACGGAATTCGGTATTTCATATTCAACGAAGCGTAACATAAATTTTTTTACGGACACAAAAGGCCGACCACAGCACGCCCTGTATCTACTTAAAAAGATATTTATTCCCGAGACTCGCTTCCATCTTTGTCATCTTTAAAATTACATAATATTTCGCAGTATTTGTCCGTAACGACGAAAGGAAGAAGCGCTTGAAATATCAGCAAATGCAAAGATTGATAGTCCTTGCTCACGTTTCTTACGCATTACGTTTTACGATCCATCGATTTTATGAGAATTCGTGATTTTCTGCCTTAAAATTGATGGATCGATGGCAGTCAGAATCACATTTCGGCACGATTTTTTTTTTATTTTAAGATTAGTATATATTTAGCCATACAAAATTTACGTGATGTACATAAAATTGAAATGAAAATGTAATCAACCTTTTTTTTTCGAAACATTTATCCAACGCAGACTAATTCAAAGTCCATTAACTCCGAATAACGTAAATCCAATAAGCTAAAAGAATCCAGATATTCATTCCCTGTATCGAATTAACATCGTAAAATCAGTATACAGTGAAATGTGATATAATTTAAACTAAAGCTTATGATAATCATTGTCAAATCAAAGTTTCTGCACTTAGATTCAGAAAAATTTAATCTAACTGGTAGAATAGCACTGGAAAATCTGCTTATTTAGCGGATCATTATTTATGATTAAATGGCTAAAACGTAAACATTTTTTTGTTCAAATAAATAGATTATTGTCTTCCAATAAATAGACTGCAGGATAAATTCTAAATTGATTCATCAACTATTAGTTACCATTTAGTATCATAAAAAGTAAAAAGAATTGAATAAATGAAAAAGTCTTTAATAAGCAGAAAAATATTAACAATTAACATATTTGGTATGGTAAAATTCAGAGGATTCTATAATTCCAGTAAACTTATTAAGAGTTATACAAAAGCAGACGTATTCTTTAATGTAATAAAGACATTTTAAAATTAAGTAGATAATATTTAAGTGAATTTGTCTACTCAGAATCCATTTTTGTGAGTGCACCCCTGTACATATTATACAGATAAATAATTTACATACCATTTTTATTTATCTATTTTTTTTTCATTAACTTTCGAACTCCCCTCTACCTTTTCATGTTTAACTCTCGAACTCTCTTCGAACCGAATTCCCGCGCCTTCCCACCAATCGATGGGTATAAAACTTGGTTGGCAATAAAATGCAGAAAGGACGCCATAATCTTATGCAAAGGAGTGTATAAATAGCGGCGAAGGGTCGGGAGTACGCGTTCCTTTCCGCGAAATGCAAGCAACAATGAGCAGAAGATAAAAGGATGGAAAAGACGCCGGTCCACGTGACCGTCTAGCAGCTGTCGCGCGGCATAGCAGCCCGTTACTCCCCGGAGTCCGGCGCGCGCGGTTCAAACGACGCGCCTGTCTCTGTATCGCGCTTACAATAATTTTCCCGGCGCGTACCTTAATTCATACCCTCTCTCTCTCGTATCTCCCCGGCTTCTTCTGTCTGCGTCTATTCATTAATTTTCATCCGCGACTTTGGAGTGAGAAATTATTATTGAATTTTCTTAAGGCGAGCTTCCTGTGTGTAAAGTTTATTTAGTGTAAAATCACTAAATTCCTATTGTTTGTACTTTTTGATAGTTTTTCCTTAATTTTCTTTAAAATGTTTTAATTGTGAAGAGGAAAGGAAAAAATATTAAATGGAATAAATTTATCAGTTTTTGACCAGGGTATAGTCATTGGCCACTAGTGATAGTGATAAGATGTTGATATACCTATATAGGGGTGCCAATCACTGTATTAGCAAGACTTATCGCTATGTTACATCGTCTGTTTAAATGTTTTAACCCCTACACTGTAGGTTGTTCTCTCAGTGTAAAAAAAAAGTATCTAAATTTTATTTTTCGAGTGCGAATTGTTCGATCGATCGTATTTTATTTTCGGCCTCGTAACAATTTGCCACCCGAACGGCAGGAACGAGGGGTTCAATTAAAATTGCCGAGACTCCTGTTTCTCCGCGGCTTTTGCACTTTTTTTTTCGCTCGATTTCGGACCCTTTTTTTCCTGCAGTTCGACTCGACGGCCGCGCGTCGCGCCTCCGTCCTGAGGGACTCGTTAGACTGGGATCCGTAAAAAGACGCCGTTTAGACCGGCACTTTGAGGCTCGCTTGCGCATAATCGAAAATAACTTCCCGCCGCGACTTCCGGCGTCGTTTCTCTCCCCCATCGCGGAATGCCGAATAAAGGCACGCTTGTCGGGAATTTTCTCGGCTTTTTCCCCTCTTTGTTATATGGGCGTCGAGAGACTCCGAAACCTCCAAGGCTTGTATATTCCCTAATAAAGAATATTGAGATGGAAATTTTAAGCAAAATTTTTATTTAAATTCATCTTTTCCTTTAGAAAAAAGGAAATTTTATCGTAGATTTTCTTGTTTACGAAGTGGTGAGTGCACTGAACACGTATTTAAGTTTAATTAACTAAAAATTTAATTAAATCAACCTAAATTTTAGTTAAACTGACGAAATATTTAACTACAAATCGATTTTTTAAGAATTTTGGTAACAAATTAACTAAACATTTAATTAATTATAAATTAATAAAATAATTTTATAATGAGGATTCGACAGCACGGTTAGATGTGAACGCATTTTTTTTCAATGTGCTTACAATTTTTAATTATGGTGCGCGAAAAATAGTTTACGAAAAATACTGTGGATTTATTTCAAGTACGTGATAAAAACAATTTTGTATCTATGAAACTACCTACTAATTCTCTGCCGTTCGTGAAAAATAAAAAAAAAACCTAGAACAATGTTAATTTCCCTTGTTAACTCAGTACAGCGTTAAATCGGCAAATGTTTTTATTCCGAGGAATTGGCAAACAATTCGTCGATTTAATTAAACCATCGAATTAATTGTCCATAATGAGAATCAACAGAGGCATGCAACATAAATCAAATAGAAAGTTATTTTCTAAAAGTAGGAAAAAGATGCTGCGGCGGGAAGAAAATAAAAACAGGAGAGTGCATCGATGATCGCGTGGCGGGTATAAAAAAACTTATAGTTTCTTCGCTGGTAATGAGAGAAATGCCGAGGCACGTTTTGCATTACAAACGATCTGATAATCGGTCGCTCTCGTGTCGGCTTTGCATCTGCCTTTGGCAAGTCAATGAACTTCGTTGTTTGCGATTGGCTATTTTGTTCCGCAGTACATATATTCACTTTTAGTTTTAGCATCGTTAAAAATATTATTCTACATTCTACATATTTTAATATTACAACAATTTATCACCTCATTTTAATTTGATACTAATAAGAATATTTAGATAATTAATAATTAATTAACTTATAACTTAATAAATTGGTCTATACAAGCTGTATAATTTATTATTTTTTATTTGTTATAATAAACGATAGCTTATATTATTTATTTTATAGTAAATATCTTGAAAAGCAAAATTTTAAGTAATCTAATTTAAGTGAAATCCATAACAAATATCTAAAGAATGAATATTAAAAAAAAGTGAATAAAATACACTTCGCATTCCTATAAGAATTTAAAAAAGAAATCGTTAGAGGCTCATTTCATTGGGAGCTGCGGCAAAAACGTTGACTTCCCGTCGATACGCGATACGAGAGACTAAGCAGGACTTTTTGCCGGTCTCAAACCGATCCCGCCGACTGATAAGTTCGCGTCGAAAGCCTCGAAGGCAGAATTATTATCTGGAAAACTTCGGGCAGTTTTCCTTTCTTACGCCGCGGTTCTCGGGCTCTTTATCTTCTCGTCTTACTCCCACAGTTAGGCGTCGCTTGCGGTGCACCTCCACGCATTCATGGAAATCGATGGAGATCGGGTACACGCTTAACCGCGAAACGCTCATTATTGATGCGTCATCGGCAGGTGAAGGAGTTTCTTTGATCTTCGATGTTTGTTTTCGAGAAGAACGTAAAATGTATATCGCACATTTATGGAAAATGAAAAAAAAATAAATAAACACGAAGTTCTTTTATATTTTGGCTTTGAAATTATTTAGAAAAAGTAAAATATTCGTCATTTTTTCCCTTATGTTTGGCTTGAGCAAAGGTATGTAAGAATAGAAATTATCAATCATAAATAGTTTTGTTTTATCACGAGAAAACTTTGCATAGTAAAAATAGAAAACGTTTGTTCTACTTTGCGTAGTGCATTATTACACTGCCTTTCTGAAATACCTGCTAATTTAAAAAAAGAAAAAATAATGAAAGAGATTCCGATGTCAACCGACAAAACGGTGATAAGACATAATTACAAACATCTGCGTTCCTTTATCTCATCGAGGTGATCTTTGATATGAATTATGACTAACAACAGTTACTACTGCGAAGACTAGACGTTAACAAGATGCATAAAAGAAGAAATCCGGTAAGCTGTTCTTGCAAAAAACTTCCATCATTCAAGTACTGATTGACGAGTAAACGTTTAATGACAAATAAGCCATTATTTATCATTCTTTAAATTGCTTCTTTGTCAGTCTTATAAACAGTAAAACAATAAAACACTAAAAATAGATATAGAGATATTAAAAATTAAATTAAGTTTTTTTTAAGTTTTAAAAACGTGCGCATTCATAAAAAGTCGATGTCATTAAGTAGATAAAGGACAAGCCTGGTAAGACTAACCCGTGTTATTGAAATTAATTGTGTTTTACTCAAATCTTTAGTCTAAAGTATAATACTACTTTTTCAATATGTATTTATTGAATAAATTTAACTTTTTTTAACTCTAAAATTGCGCAAATCCATAAAATACGAAATCTATGCGTTTAAGTAGATAAATGACGAGTCTGGTAAGACAAACACGTGTCACTGAAATTAATCGCGTATTACACAAATAGTCATAATCTTTAGTCCAAACTATAATAGTACTTTTTCAATATGTATTTATTGAATAAATTTAACTTTTTCTTAGCTCTAAAATTGCGCAAATCCATAAAATACGAAATCTATGCGCTTAAGTAGATAAAGGTCGAGTGTAGTAAGCCACGCCCTCCTAATTGAAACACCGTCCGCAACAAAACAAATCTATTGACGTAAACTATTACGTGCATCTCAAAAAAATCACTTAATCATTCTCGAATCAACTAAATCTCAGCTACTAAACGTCACTTAATTAGTAAATTTCGAGCCTCCCAGTTGACGACTGTGCCTCAGCGATGCGAACTAATCCGCCCACTTGTTGAGCGTCCCCTCGCAATTAGCGCTACACGAGCAACAAATGCGCCTCTGTCCCCTTGTCGCGGAAATGTGATGCGTGACCTGCAAGATCTGGAAGCCAGACAGCGCTTTTAGCCGTCACTTCGATGCAAGATTTACGCGACGGTTCCGCTACGCGGATAGCGAACAATTTTAAATGCGTCCGCTTTAGTTCGCTAAATTTCACGCTGACCATCAACGTTTCTTAAGGCGCTGTTTATTAACATGTTTTACTGGAAAAATTATGAACGACCTGAATTTTGAAGCTACTCAAAGATTCAAGTAAATTATTTTTAAAAAATATTGCAGCAAAAGAATTTTTCAAAAATTATTGTAGCTGAAGAATGCTTTAAAAATTATTGCAGCAAAAGAATTTTTCAAAAATTATTGCAGCTGAAGAATTTTTTTAAAAAATTGCAGCTGAAGAATGCTTTAAAAATTGTTGCACCTGAAGAATTTTTTAAAAAATATTGCAGCTGAAGAAATTTGTAAATATTATTACAGCTGATGAAATTGCGAATCTGAAGGAATTACTCGTTGTGGAATTTAAATAATCTTAGAAGAAATAGTCTCTTGAATTTAATTTCAAATTATACTTCAAATTGTAGTGCAAGTAGTGCAACGCAATCCTCCATATGTCAGACCTCATTTTATCTTCCTAGCAAAATCTACGCGCTTATTCTTTTGGGGTTTGACAATCAATCGGCTTATCATTTATATTTTATTTGCACTCGCAGTAAATTTTAAGTGCACTAATACTAAGAATCCATTTTTGTGAGCGTACCTTTTCAAGTCGATAAAATTGAAAAATTCCATCTCGCTTCTAAAATAGACACGAATATGATAATACAACGACCTCACCGCGGGAGAAAAAGGACAAGATTCCAGTGACAGTGCAATTAGCTCCCTTATCGAAGTGAAAACACGTGCGAACTGCGGCAGGCAGACAACGGCGTTGCGAGTGGGCAGGCGGCCAACGGCATTCGCGCAAAGCCAACCGCTGCCGCAGGCTCCGCGCGCTTTCGATCTTTTGATTGTACACAGAGCCTCTTCGGGCCACTAGCCTTATAAGCCTCGCAACATAGACCTATCGTAGCGGTAAATCTGCCCGCTGGGATAATCAGCGCATTGTCCGTTCGCTCGCCTACTAAGTGTATCGAAAAATTTCAGCTTGATTGTATCGCAAATCACTTTTTCACAAAGTGTCGTAATATACCGTTGATCATCCGTCGCGGGCGCATTCAGTTTTATAGTTACGATGGGCATTTCCAAGCTTTTTTACGGTTACGACAGCTGCGCATTCAAATTCCGCGATTTGGAAAGTAAAAATGCACGGCGAACCGTTGAATGAAGCGACTAAGCATTTTATGGATAGTCGAGGAATCCTGAATGTTTGATTTATTGATTAAACGAACGTGGCGACTCGTCGAAATTGCGGACGTGGGATTAATTCGTGTGTGTGTGTGTGCGTGTATAATTAATTGCCCGTGTGCAATGGTAAATTCGATAAAGTCGACTTTTTGTAATCAACGTCTTTTTCTCTCTCGACGATTCCTAATTGCCCGGTGGGATCGTCGACCCGAGCCGCTCGACGGCCCGAGCCTTGTTTAACGAACTTTATAAATTGCGAATTAGGCTGATCTGGAATTGAGCGAGTCTGCGTTAGCCGCGGGATGTTGACTGAAATTTTTCGCTTATCAAACGTTCTGCGAAACCTTTCTGAGGTGGCTCGGTAAAAATAATAAAAATTTGTTTAGATAAATTTCGATGAACTTTGAGTATTTATTTAAATATTCAAATGTTTCTAATAGTACACTGAGAAAAATAATGTAGACAAGTTTATTACAAATTCTTGGATGATAGAGGTTGTAGAGTACAAAATTAAACGTGTAAAATATTACCATGAATCATTAAAAAAAAAACTATAAATTTTACTTGTAACATGATTGTAATAAATGTTACTACAAAATTTGTAAATCTCCTCATGATTACAGTAAAATTTCTCACGTTTTTACTACGTCCAAAATATCAAAGAATTTATAATAAAGTTACCTGCATATTTTTTACAGTGTACGTTTAATATTTGAATTATTTATTTTTCTCATTTTTATGAAATTATTAATTTAATCCTATCAATTATAGATTATCCATCTACTTTGTATATCTGAGGAGAAACCAATAAATAGTATCGAATAAATGGATGGATGAAAAATATCAAAACCAATTACTGACATCCGATGTACTTACGCCAAACAATGAATTTTTCGCGCCACAGCACCCATCATAATTTTGCACATCCGGTACTCAATTTCCGGTCACGGCTACTAAGCCCAAAGTGTCATCGATCGATGATGTCAACGAACCGAAAATCCTGCTGCTTCTTTTTCATACAAATACTCCCTCAACTTCGGAAATTACAAATTTTATCCACGTAATAAATAAATCCGTACAATTTTATTACAAAAAAAAAGTTTGAAGTGTAAATGAATTGCAGATTTTTCATGACGTAGCATGAATTTTTAGTCATAAGCTTTTTAGTAATTTTCATTTTAATTTATATCTTCTGCTGGATATCAATTATATGCAATTACTACTATTATGTAACTTTTGTATATTTTATTACTCTGGCTCAATAAGTAAATAAATAAGTGTAAAGCACAACGGTAAAGCACTTAAAAATAAAAATAAGAATCGAGTCCAATTCTTAAAGTGTAACTTTCTCTCTTCAAAGAAACATAGTACAAAGCAAATAAAACTAATTACCCAAATGAGATCAGCATCCTTGCTCAAACCTTAAAAAAAATTAACCCACATTGCCAATAACGGATTCGCGAGCTACTAAAGTATGAATCAACCCATTAGTCTCTTCGCCTTTTCCACGAAAGGGTCGTCCGTCTCGATTTACGACTTGAAATTTCTCGAGCATTCCGACGAAAAAAAAGGGGGGGGGAGGAGGCGCCACGGACGCGCGATCATATCGCGAAAATTACTCGCGCACTTGACATTTCTCCGCGTGTTAATTTTAGCCCATTCACGGGAACGTTTACGAGTTCGCCCCCGTTGCGCCGCAAGACGGTAAACAAGTGCATTAACGCCGTTTTGCAGGGTTCACGGCTTTCCAACGACCACACTCTTTGAGTTGATGATTTTTTTAATGCGCGAGGTGCGGAGAGGGTATGCTTTTCAGTATTCGCCCTTGAAATGTTTCAAGAAAAAAAATGTTTTCTTTCAGATTTTGTATGCAAACGAGTCGACGATTTATGCATTTTAACATTTTCATGGGTACAATTTCGTTTTTAACGAGGGTTGTATTTATATTTAATTATTTCTTCTACTCTTGCATTAGGAATTCACGGATGATTTTTTAATAATACTGCTTTATCATGTTTCTGAATTATTATAATCGTTATTTCGCAACGCAATTAATTTTTCAGTGTGCAAAAATAAAGCTGAGCGCGGCGCTGAATGAAGAGGACTTAATTAGTCTACAATTAAATTCGTCATTATAAAAAGAAAAATTAAAAAACAAAACGTAATTGCGCGTTCGCAAACATTTAAGCATTCCGAAAGTGCCCATCATGCTAAAAAGATGACGTGAGGGTTTTTTATGTCAAGATTATTCGGTAGTACTGTATGCAAATTTATCTTATATAAAACACATTTCGTTTTCAAAAATTATTTCTTTACGTTTCTTGCATTCACTTTCTCGATCCACGTTTTATAGCACCGTTTTAAAAATACTAACTATATAAAAAAAATTTTATTATAATTTCATTTTCAAAAATTATCATTTTGCGTATTTTGCGTACACTTTTTTTAAAATATTAATTAATATTTAATGCAAGCATCTCATTTATAAGTAATCAGAAGTTAGCGTTCCAATAATCTGCAGAATGTATGGCTCGCAAATGAGGCGGGTAAGGGTTAACGCTCGCAAGTGGAAGTAATTTATTCCTCTCCCGCTCCTTTCATTCTTCCGAGTGACATTCCGCTCCGAAAATCCAGCTATTTTCATCGTCGACGCCTCAAATGTCTAGACCGCAAACAGAAGCTATTTTCGACGATATCTTACAACCATAACAACAAAGGACTATGAAGGAGAAAGTTTTCCTCGAACAAAGAAATTAAAAAAAAAATTCCCGATGTCTAAACTGATATATAAAACAATTCTATTGCGTAAGTTTAATTAAACAATTATTGTTAGAGTAAAAGAAAAAATGATACTGCTAAAATTTAATTGAAAATAAGCGGCAGTAACGAACGCCATCTTTCGAGTCAAGGAACAAGTGCGAATGATCTCCTGAGGTAACAGGTATAAGTAATACATATATATACGAATATTGAAGCAACAGACTAACCATTAGTGGTAAACGAGATTTCTATACACATTGAATAACACAACTGTTTATATCGATATAATATTTAAAAAAAACTTTGCATCTGAACAAATTTAAATTTCCGTCGCATTTCGAGATTTCCTTATTTACCTCATCACCGAAACATTATCTATCACTTACAAAAAGTAAATCAAAATTCTAATTAAATAAAATCATTAGAAACACTTCAAAACATCGCCTCACTTCTAATTCCACACTTACAAAAATGGATTTTTAGTCTCAGTAGATCAATTCACTTAAACATTATCTAACAAATTTTAAAATGAATTTATTAAATTAAAGAATACGTCTGCTTTTGTACAATTCTCAATAAGTTTATTAGAAATATAGAATTCTCTGAAATTTATTATAAATATTTCAATTGTTAATATTTTCCTGACTATTAGAGACGTTTTCATTGATTCAATTCTTTTTACTTTTTATGATACTAAATGGAAACCAATAGTTGATCAATCAATTTAGAATTTGAAGAAGAAATCGTTTACGTTTTAACAAATTAATCGTAAACGGTGGTCTGCTTATCCAAGGCATACACTGAAAAGAAATTTGTTATTTCTAAGGAAATGATTTCCTTCAATAGTACTTATTAAATATTTCTTTGACTAAAGTAATAATTTCATTAAAACTAATTGAACTTATTTGTTTCTAAATAAATTTAGTAGTTTCAAAAAATAATTTCTTGACTCAATAAAATATTCAATAAGTACTATTGAAATAAATATTTGCTTAAAATTAACTTTTCTCTCAGTGTAAATAATTTTGTCTTACAAGTAGATTTTCCAGTGCTATTTAGTGGATTTTTCTACCAGTCAGAGTAAATTATTGCGCGTGCAAAAACCAGAGAGACAACAAATACACTCAGCGCACTAGAAAAAAAAAATCCATCGACGCCTCGATCCAAAAAAGGCCCTTGGCCTCTTTCCGAAAAAGCGTCACTCACCTTTCACTCTGCAATCTGTTATTGATTGCTTGGGAGGACAACGGCGGAGCGGACATCTGCCGCATGAGCTCGTCTCGCTCGCGCTCCTTCTGCTGTATCGTCTCCTGGAGGCGCTGCTTCTGCTTCTGGTACTCCTTGAAAAGCTCCCCGTTGTAGCTTTGCTCCAGGTGTGGCTGCGGCGGCGTTTGCGACTGCGGCGGCTGCGGCGGCGGCGGCTGGAGCTGCTGAGGATGCGGATGTTGATCGCTAGCGGCTGCCCTCATCGAGACCGGCTCAACCACTTTTCCGGCGACAACGCCCGTCGGCTTCTCCGCCAGAGAGTCGCGCCTCGAACTTCGGGCTGTCGATGGCGCCGGAGACTCGCGGCCCGGCGCTCGACGCTCCGGTGTCGATGCCGCCGATGGGTCTGCTTTCCCACCTGAAAAATGGAAATCGAATGTGTTAATTGTGTCGCGTAGATTAAGGACGAGAAATTGAAAGTCTATCTTTGTGATAAAACAGAATATTTTTGTAGTAAAATGTGAGAATTACTCTTTCAGGTTTTCTCTGCGATTACTTTATACGCGTTACTTTCATTTTTTTAACAGTTTTATTACGGTATAAACTTTAAAAGTAATAGTAAGAGAAGAGACTTGAAAAAATAGTACGAATTGCCTATTTTCGCTAACAATTTGACAGATTTGTACACGAAATATAACTTCTTGTTGCACATATAACAAAAATAATTCAAAAAACCCGTATCAATCTATAAGGAGAGAAAAGTTCTAGTAAAAATTATTCCGATGTTTTGCAATGCAGAGATATAGGCTCGACAAATCAAAAATTTTACTAGAAAGTATATTTACTAGACTTACAGTAAATTTTATTACATGTCTCATAAAGTTTTCTCTACTATTGCTTAAGTATAATTTAAATTATTTTTATCGGTTTATTATGGTATAAACTTTAAAAGTGAATAGCAATAGAAGAATCTTCAAAAAAAATAGTACGAATTGCCTATTTTCACTAACAATTTGACAGATATGTACACCCAATTTAACTTCTCGTTACCCATAAAACAAAAAAAATACAAGAAGTCCTAATTAATCTATTGTCATAATAAAAAAGAACGATGTTTTTGTAGCAAAGTGTGAGGATCATTTAAATTTGCTCTATGATCACTTAGGTTCACCTTAAAACATTTACTAATATTACAATATAAATTTTAAAAGTAAATAATAATAAAATAATTCTCAAAAATTAATATAGCACTAACCAAAGAACAATTTAACAAAAATTTTCAAGATTTAACTGTTTGTCACTCAAACGTAACTAAAAAGAAGTAAACGGCGAGCAATTAGAAACATTTTTTTATAATATTAACGTTGATCGTCTAATTTCTGAGACTTGTGCTTTGAACTTAAGGTTTTCTTGTTCATCGTTAAACAAAGTTAAAAAATTTTGGAACTGTTTACCTCAAAATGTGATATTACATTATTTTACAATTAGTTTTAATTAGATTATATACACAATCTACCTGATTAATTCCAATTAACTTTACAACTATTAGTGCACATACTCAATTAACTTTGTAAAGACCGCATAACAATTAGATAAATGAATATAAAAAAAAAGGTCTCCATTAAATTCGTGAAAGGATGGCAAATCTCCAGTAATCGTACTCCATTAAACCAAAATGACGTGCAATCAATGAAGAGCTTTCTTCGCTCCTCCCCTTTTAAAATTAGCCTACAGCCGCGAATTAGCCTGTCATCGTAATAAAGAAGTGCCCCTTTCCCCGCCGTCGTTCGCCGACGAAACAAAGAGGAAGCCAAGCCCACCTTCCGGACTCTTGGAGTGTCCCCGCGTCCTCGGCGGCGCCTTCGGCTGGCCGGTTGAATTGATAGTCTCTTGTATCGAAGGCAGCTGCTGGAACTCCGCGTAACTCGAGCTCAGAAACACATCGACCTCGTTCTCGAACAGCCTATTGGGAGGAACGACAGCCGTTAGTTGATATGCATAATGAAGTTATACTTCTATCCCTGCGTTTGACGCTCCCGGAGCGACGAGCGAAGGACTTGCTTGGTTCATTGTCATTTAAATGGGGTGTAATAAAAGTGGGATTATTGATTTTTTTATGTTCGCATTCGCTTGCTTGAGATGGTATTGTTAAGGATAATTATAATTTTAAAAAACGAGTTAAGCGTGTTTTATAATGTTTAAAAACGGATATCGTTTTGATAGTTTTATTATTTGGTATTGTGTGCAGAATGGTTCGACAATCGATATTCACGATGAATTCAATTTATAATTAATGGAAAAGTAATGCAAAACAAAAGTACAATAATTGCAAATGCATTGTGTTTTTATTATCTATCGTGAGTAAATAATTAAAACGATTAAGCACAAATAATGAATTATTAATTATTAATGCAATAAGTAGTTTAGCGCGTTTTGAAATTATCTAGATTTTAATTTTTATCTTCAAAACAAAGTATTTTAGAAAGTAAAAAAAAATATTTTTTAACAATCTGATTCAACTCACAGGTATGTACAACGATATTTTTTAAAAATCACTTCCTTCGCTTTTAATTTAGTAATCGAGTCATCATATTTGAGTGGATTCCCTAAGCCCCTTATTACAGTAAACCCTATAATTAGGATTGCCTATGAAAAAAAAATCTATTATATCTGCAGTCTGATACCACATTGAAAAGTAATCAATGCATCTTATTTTTTCTTTTTTCAGTGTAATAACAATTTTTAACGAATACTGTTAACAATATTATTAACAAATTTGGTGTAATAATAATTATTAACAAAAGTATGGCACCTAGAAAATGCGCATTACCGTCACAAACTTACGATATAGATAAGTCATGTAACTTTTTGAGGCTACTTGCATTTACTGCATTATAATTTTTCATCTCGTAGTGGCCTTTAAATTATTCTAGACTCAATACAGCTTGAGTAATCTAGCAATAAAGAAAACAAAAGAAGCTTCAAAAATAGAAAAAATTGACTATAAAAAATGATCGCAGATATTTTTTCAGGAATTTTTTCATGCAGCAAAAATATCCAGGTCTAAAAGGGTTAAAAAAAATAGAAAAAAGAACATCACGAATGTCTCAGCAATCGTATATTTAAAAATATGATTTGATCTTAACCCTTTCAGACCCAATGTACATTACACTGTACAAAGTTATTGTTTGTTTTTTTTTCAAATCCGAATCACCTGTCGACACTGGTATTCATAAGCTTGTTGTTCTTGAACCCCGTGAGATGGAAGCTGGCGAAGGAGCTCCTCGACATAATCTGATTGTTGATATCTCCGGTGGAGAGCGCCATGAGGGCGGCGGATGGTATGTTCATGTTTTTGGGTCCGGGGCTGCGGGGCCCGAATCCGGCCTCGAGGGCCGGCACGAGGCTGCGCGACATCATGTCCGCGGCCGAGCGGGGCCTGGTGAACGGCATGGCGCTGTGCGGGAAGGTCTTTGGCTTGATTGGGGTGATGAGCATGTGCTCCGTCCAGGAAGTCTCCAGGCTCGGCCGCTCCAGCCGCTCCACGTCGACGTTCAGGGTGCGCTGGGCGAACGGCACCGCGAACGTCTCCGGCGGTATCGACTGCAGCCACGACAGCAGGCTCAGGTCCGAGTCCGAGAAACCCACCGAGCCGTCCAACAGCCTCGAGAAGCTCATCTCCACCTGCGATTACGATTGACACTATTAATTTTGCTTCATTTTTTTATTTCGATATTTTTTTAAGAAATTAACTAAAAGTTAACTAAACTAAAAAAATTAACTAAACGGATTAAGAAAAAAGCTTCAGGATTAACGTTCACTTTTTTAAGCGAATGTTACACTTAAAAAAGTGAACGTTAATGAAAAGTCTAACATTCACTCTTTTAAGTGAACGTTACACTTTGTTGAACGTCACACTTTGAAGTAAACGTTAATTAAAAAACTTTTCATTAAAGAATTTACGTAGAATTTCGTTAACAATCTTTAGCACAAATATTTGTGACTATTTAACAAATATAAACATTTTCATTGTATGTACCTTGACGATTGTTTCTACACAATGAAGAAAATGGAATTAAATTTCAATTTCGATATTTTTTTAAGAAATTAACTCACCGGATTAGAAAAAAATCTTCACGATTAAAATGTGAACGTTAATTAAAAAACTTTTCATTAAAGAATTTACGTAGAATTTCGTTAACAATCTTTAGCACAAAGATTTATAACTATTTAACAAATATAAACATTTTCATTGTATGTACTTTGACGATTGTTTTTAGACCATGAAGAAAATGGAAAAATCATTGCGAATATAAGTTGCATTATTAAGCGATGTATACGTGTAGCGAGAAATCGAGCATGATAAGAGCATAAAGCTTAAGACGCTGAAAAGCGCTGGAATTTGTCACCTAAGCTCTAACTTAACCTCGTTCCGCCGTAAAAGCTTAACGTGTGTTCGCAGACTACGAGCTAGGTCAAAAGAGCATTTGCATATTTTTAGCTGCATTTCGTAGACCCGCGCGATCAATCAATAGACTATTTCTGAAACATTTCTGCATAATTCACGAGCAATCCTAAAAATTAATTAATCTAATTTGGTCTGGTTTAGTACTGCTACCTATATTAAAATTTTGAGTACTTATAAAAGACACTTCCATTGATATTTTATGATAATATAAAAAAAAATCTAACATTCTTCAATTTTCTAAAAAGAAAATCTTAAGGCATCTCCCTACAATACAATTCGAACAAACAAAAAAAGAAGAATTACCTGCTCACTCTCTTTAGAGCCCGTAGCTTTGGCCTGGCAATAATTAACGCAGGACTCGTAGAGGATGCCCTTGATGATGAGCTGAATAAGCCGGTCATTCTTAGCGACGGTGACTGGATGATTGGGATCGGTCTTCCTGTCCCCGGGCAGGAACTTCTCCACCAGAGGGTAGACCTCGCGGAAGCACTGGACCCGCGCATTGCTCGGATTCCAGTCCTTGTACTGGAGATGGTCCGTGAGCCTGGGCAGCGTCAATAGCAGGCACAGGCTGCTGTACTCGTCCTTCGTCGGGGCGAATTTCTCCAGGTCGCTGAGCACCTTGACCACCTCCTCGACGGCGTTGTCCACGCTGCCGTTCGTCCCCGTGCCGATTATGTTCGCCTCGGACTTTATGCACAGCAGCTCCACGTACTTGTGCCTGCGGTGAATGGTTCGCCGTTTCGTTATAATTGTACGGGCGATTTCCATGCACGATTCAATTAAATTCACCCGGGGGGCTCGCGTTCGCTAATTAAATATCGTGACTACTGTATCGGTTATCTCTTGCGGAGATGAAAATCTCCGGATCAGGTTGTTGCTTAATGTACGAAAATTTTCTATGCAGGGCAAAAAAATATTTGCGAATCTGATTAAAAATGTTGTAGTAATCTTCCTTGTAAAATTATTTTATTGGTTCAACTAAATCCGGCTAAAAATGTTGTAGAATCTTCCTTGTAAAATTATTTTATTGGTTCAACTAAATCCGGTTAAAAATGTTGTAGAATCTTCCTTGTAAAATTATTTTATTGAATCAACTAAATTGATCGATCGATCGAGCTACTTAAGAACTTTATCTATTTTTCGTTATTCCTTGCAGTACTTACCCTATTTCTATCTATTTAAATAAAACTTTGGTCGATTATATACTACTAAATATTTTAATTAAATAAAAAGTTATTAAATAAATCAGACTATTATTAAATAAATCGTTGTGCAAAGAAAATTTTAATGCGATACAACATTTTTCGGTGCACTTAAGAACCCTATATTTAGAAATCCTGTTTTCTTTTTATTCAAATTTCTCTTCTACATTATAAGAATTAATAATAAGCAAAAAGATTTGCACTGCATTCAAACTAATCTTGAATTAAATTTGAAATCTATAAAAAAATGAACACAGCATAAATTCTCACACCATAATATACGAATAAATTAAACAAAATTAACAAAATGAACATCTAAATCTTCCTTTAAAAGAAACTGCCGCGTCATTACGAAAGGAAAAAAGATCGACTTATCTCGATACAAGAAACTCCGGCACTAATAGCAACGGGCAATACACTCGGCTTCGCTTATTTGCATACGAGAGTAGGAAACAATGGAATTACGGGCGCACGAGCGCGCACTGGGACCATAAAGAAATAAAATAAAAGAGGAAAGGATAAAGAGCGAGGAAGGAAAGGGCCAACGCCCGGCGGATACCTGAGAATGGAGTAGGTGAATCTGCGTATGTCGAAGTCGGGTAGGGCCTCCAGGGGCTGTATGAACTCGAGCACGTCATCCCACTGGCCGTCGAGGATGAGTTGGCGCAGGAAGAGTACGTCGTCGCTGTACTGGCCGTTGATGACGCCGGTCTCCCGCTCGAGCGACAGCTGCGAGATGTGCAGGTCCCGGCCGTGGAGGAACTCGAGGGCGAGCCGCACCACGTCCTCCTCGCGCAGCGTCAGGTGCGCCGCCGGCATCACGTACCGAATGCGCAATCTAAAACATTTCGTATTGGATTCAGATATTTTTTTTACTTTAGTTTATTTGCAAAATTTGAAAAAAAAATTTAATATTTTTTTTAGGGTTGTGCAAAGATTTACAATTTCGTCTTAAGTACCTAGTAACGAGGTTACTACACGGAGAAAAAATTACTAGATTGTTTTGTAACGCAGAGACGGAATCAACCAATAAAACGCTTTACTACAATGTATAGTAAAATTTACTGTAAATACAGACAAATTTACTTTGGAGACTTGTAAATTTTATTATACATTCTAATAAAATTTTTTATTTATCGAGTTTGTCCCTGCGTTTTCAAACTTTTCAATAAATAGGACTAATTAGAAATATGGAGGTAGCGCGAAAAAGGTACAATAGTTTTATTTTAAAATTGACTAAAATTATATAGTAATTTTTAAAAGAAGCTGTTGTAGTGAATTTTACAAGAGACTATCGTAATTTTTCGAACGATGCCAAGTTTGTGAGGACAATAAAATTGATTACCTACACTTCATTTTTTATTAGGGATATTTTTCTCCAGATAAAATAAACGAAGAGAAAATTTTAATTAACTTGTAATACTTAATTTTTCTCCCTACCTGAATCAATAAAATTTTAGTAACCTAATCATATTAGAATATAAAAGCTCATAACCATTTAATAATCCTGTTCAATTGCAATTTAAAAGAAAGCCATCGCCCTTTGCGTAATTTAAATCTCAAGCATATTTTTCTCAATAAAAAAAGAGGTAAAACAATTTAAATTAAAAGAAAAAGCAAGTCAGCATTATCGTAAATTGAAGAACGTAAAATCACAACACATTTGAACCCCCCTCCACAAGAAAAAAAGTTTCCACCTTAATTTCGCAAGAAAGCACGGCGCATCCTTAATACGCCTAACGAAAATCGCGCCTCCCCACCTCCGCTCATTCGTGCATATGATTTGCATCGACAAGCAATTCAATAGCCCCATTCAGGCCGGAGGAGAACAATCGCTCCTCGCGCTCCTCTCGCACGCGGACAAACGCGAGCGAAGCAAGTTTAATATTCGGCGCGGGAAGTGGCGCGCCGGCGGCTTCTGCTTGCGTGACAATCAGGGCGGCACGTCACGAGTTGCTCTTGCCGAGGAGCAACGAACTCGCGACTGTGTGTACGCCGTTCGCTGCCGTTCGCCCGAGACACGCACATTCTTCCCCGTCGATCGTAAACGCGCCGGCGGATTTCGCAAGCGCGCGCTTGCGGGAGCTTGCGCTTTGCAAAACGAGGCCGGCGTAAGCGATCGGGACGTTTTTCGGGGCTGCTCTGCCTGAAGGCTAATTTTGCGTTCGCTCGCGCTGCTGATGCGAGTTCCGAGTAAGGCAATTATGTACTTACGCAGTTTCTACGAATTTATCCAAGTACTGTTTCAAGTGTGAGTTTGTTAACCTTTTTTTGGAGAAATTTGAGGTATTGTTGCAAGGGGGAGACGAAAAAGTTTAATTTTTAATGCCACTGCTTTTCGGTCAAAAATAATCTTCACTGCACTGAAAAATAATTTGTTGATGTCAAGGAAATGATTTACTTCAATAGTACTTATTAAATATTTCTTTGAATAAATGAATTTATTTGTTTCTAAATAAAATTAGTAGTATCAACAAAATCATTTTTTGACTCAATGAAATATTTAATGAGTACTATTGAAATAAATGTTTGCTTAAAATTAACAAATTTTTCTTTCAGTGTGTGGGAGGAGAATTGTAAATTTTGGCACTCTAAACTGAGAGAATTGCCTTGTAAGAATTGCGACGAAGCTCGTCGTACAAACTTAATAACTATACTCTAAGAGGATTTTCTTGGAAAAATTATAAATCACGTAGAAATATTTAATCGAGGGTCAATTTACAAACATCGGAAATTTTTACACGGAAACTACTGTAATTTTTACCTGACGCTGAGAGTTTTCACACAATTTTGTAATGCTAACGACAAAAGTTTCATTATTTTTGGACGAAGTTTTACGATATAAATTTCAAAGGAGAAATCCTGTAATTGATATAAAGCTTTCCTTTTATTAAGCTTACAAAGTTTTTAAATTTTTAAAAAATTTCGTCTTGTCAAGAAACGTTTAAATTTTATTAAGGTGTGTCCCTTTCAAAAAGCAAAAGGCACGTGCATCAATAAGCAATAAAATATCCAATATGAAATATTCCCGTTCGAAACATTCGGGCCTCGTCAATAAAAATTTCCAAAATGAAAGCTTCCCAAAATATTTTAGATTTTTTAGCCTTTAAATTATTCTGAAAATTTTTTTAAGAACACAAAAAGCGTGTGAGCGTCTGTACTACTTTTCGAGATGTCGCAACTCACTGCACCGTGCACTTCGGCTTCCGCGAAAATTATGAGCACGCGTGTCGCAATGGCAGAATAGCACGGTGTCAACAGTTTTGCCGAAATGTGATATGGGACACCGACTCCCGTTCGATCAGTTCGAGAGTCTCCGCTGAACTGTGAACAAGTCAGACTTTCACGATGACTCCAACAATGTGTTTTCTTGTAAGTAAATTCTCTTAACGCAATTCGAGTGTTTCCAAATGAAAACCAACTTTATTCGAATGACTACGCATTGCGTTGAGCGATTTACATTACTTAGTTTCATTTTTAATTGTCTCTGTTCTAGTGCTGTGCAGTGACTGTTTTAAGCGTCATTTCGTGTAAAGCACAATTGACGCCACTGCTTATGCCATTCTCAGGGTTACAAGCCCCGATCAAACCTGGACTTTTGGGTGCGCCTGCTGCAAGAGCGGCGGCTACAAGTGCCTCGTTAAATGTACTTTCGCAGGTAATATTTTAAAAGTTTTTAAAAGAATGTTTTTTAATTTCATTCCATCTCTAATAGATTAAAAGAGTTATGAAACTCTCTACCTAACGATTTAACTTCTATTGGTTTATTGGACTTTAAAAACTTTATTGCTTTCGTTTACTCGTAGTTATTAGTTTTTTATTTTGTAATAGCTTAATGTTATTTTAAGTTTGTTTATTGAAATACAGTAATTAACAGAAAAATTAATTTTTATAGGGAGCAAAGATAACGAAAACACCACTAGGTAAACCTCTTGGATTAGCTGCTGCGGCGAAAGTCACTAAGATTCCAGGTTTACCTGTAGCGTCTCCACTAAATCCACTAAAAACCCCTAAAGTTAAATCGGCTATATTGATGTCAAAAATACCAAAAAAGGTTAGTCTTCAAAAACAATTATCAAAATATTTTTCTGAATTAATTATTTCATGAAAATTTTATTTAATTCAATATGCACATTTTGCAGACATCTTCTATCCGTTTGAGATCAATAGGCGATGAAGAAGGGGCTGAATATTTGGAATCCTTAAGGTCTGATGAGCAAAACAACAATCAAAATTCTGAATTAAATTCTGCTGATCATCTCTATAAACCTCGGTCAACTGGTATGCATTTATTTAATGTTTATTTAAAAGTATTGAAATTGTATGACAAGCATTTAAAACCTAAATATTGTATAACAGTAATCTAATTTATTTAAAGATGAAATTGAAAGCGTGGACGAATTGGACTATTTAGCTAAAGCTGCCAACCCCGGCGATGGAAGTGAGTCTGGACTTAAATCGTTTGCTAACAAAGTTCAACAGGGTATAGCAAATACTTTCAAGAGTATAGATGAAACTATTCGACCACACTCAAAGCAGTCTGATGTAGAAAATGACCTTTCCAAGTCTTACGTTTATAACAATGAGGTAAGTTATCTTGTTCAAGAAAATCCTGATATAAAGATGATAATATTTTATTAAAACAAAATAACTTTTTGTTTCATTAATTTCAGAATGAGGACCGAATCATGATAGATAACAAAGCCATGGAAGAATACGTCAAGGCTTTAAATAATGAGCATAGTTTGATGGTCAACTATCCATATACATCAGAAAACATAGAATCGGTTAGAAGTGCACTAAATCAATTTCAACAGAGACTATCATCAATGAGAAGTAAATCTGACGATGAAGATGCACTTTCAAAAGCCTCGAACAACGAAGGAAATACAAATGAAGACATCCAGAAATTATTGTCACTGTACACTGATGACAAACCTCCGAGTGCAGAGAAACCTATTGAAAATCAATACTCAATTGGGGACAGCAGATCTGATAAATCAGAAATGGATTATCCATATTTCATTTCTACAAATGGACTTGGATATAATCCAGAGTACGATGGAATTTGGAACCCTTACAACGACGCTATGGCTAAAATGGGAAATGCATACTTAGGAAATGGATATTCCTATGATCAGTATCCCTCCCTACGAAAGTAGATTGTTCCAAAGTGCCCAAGTACCAAGTAAAAGTGAACTGTATAAAAGAGATACTCCTTCTGGAGATCATGCGACTAATTCGGCTGCCCCAACTTTAAAAAGAAATTCTCGACAAATGTCTCCCTTTGGTCTGCAAGGATTGCCAGCAGCCGGAATAGTCAATTCAGCGCTTGGTTTATCTCAAGGTATTATGGGAGGTGACTATGATAAGATTTCTCAGGCAGGTGTTAATTTAGGTAGTGGGATAGCCTCAACCGCAAATGGAAATTTTCCACAAATGTCTCCAATGAGTTTCGGTGGGATGCCAGCCGGAGGTATAGTCAATTCAGCACTTGATTTATCTCAAGGTATTATGAAAGGTGACTATGATAAGATTTCACAAGCAGGTGTAAATTTAGGCTCTGGAATAGCCACTGGAAATTCTAATTCCGAATTCTTCAGAAATAGTAATCCAAAATCTCAAAATCTTTGGAATTCTGCTAATGGTTTAGCAGACAGTATTACAGGTGTTGCAAAAAATCCAAATAATATTGAAACTGATCAAGTTTTTGGATCTATAGGAAACATCTGGAAATCAGCTAACAATTTAGCTGGCAATATTGGACAAAGTTCGAATGGAAATCTTAAAAACAGTCCACTAGTAGGCTTAATGAACAATAGATTTTCATCTGGTGCCCAAGACAAAGCTGGTAATATTTTTAATTCTGCCACAGATCTAGCCAGTAGCATTACGAAAATCGTAACAAATCCATCG
This sequence comes from Sycophila sp. Sp_5, assembly GCA_018906775.1. NCBI lineage: Eukaryota > Metazoa > Arthropoda > Insecta > Hymenoptera > Eurytomidae > Sycophila > Sycophila sp. Sp_5. Next base: position 182,521 of record JACCID010000054.1, on the reverse strand, counting down.
CAAATCTACAGTGCTGCAAGCAATCCCTTAGGAAATCTTTCAAAAGATCGTCCCATCGGGTCTATTTACAATTCAGCTAATAATTTAGCTCAGAGCATCGCTAAACCTACAACGCCTCTTGGTGCCCAAGCTCAACAAGGAGCTCTCAATCAACTAATGAAAATGAATGCAGCAGCAAATAAGGCAACTAATACGGCTGGTAAATTAACCAATTCGGCCTTAAACACAGGTAATTCTGGTATGAATCAATTATTGGGATCCGTTGGTAATTCTAACCCAGGTTCGGCTAAATCGGGAATTGATTTGGCAAAACAAATAGTGAGCGCAGCAACTGGACAACCGATGAACTATCTCGGTTATCCTATGAATGCAGGTGGATTTTATCCCGGAGACAGTCATATGGATAATATTTGGAATTCAGCAAATGGTTTAGCAGGTAGTATTTATAATAATGGATTTCCTTCAATGATGGGACCACAAAACCCAAGCACACTATATAATCCATCAATTTGGGGCTCTGGAATGAACTTAGCACAAGATATAACCAATACTGCAATGAACAGTAGAATGGGAGGAATGCCCTATTATTTTTACTAAGAGACGTTGGGGATAAGACATAAATTTTATCTTTAATCAGTTAAATATGTTAGTCTATATTACGTAAAATTGTAGGATTTTAACGTTCATTCCCATTACTACTTATTGAAATAATTTATTTATTTATTTATTGAGTAGTGATTTCCAATTTAAATCATTTCATCTACAAATCCATAATTTTAATGCTATATATGTTATGCTATTATACTATTATAAAAACAATGTAGTTGTAAATAACGCACTTATCAACTTCCGTCCAAATGTACTAATGTAGTTTTTATATGAATGTATATATTTTAAACGTAAATAAATATATTTGATTGACTTATGATAATGAATCATATAAAGTAATTTTATAATATGTAACATTCTGTAATAATATTTGAATAAAAATATAACAAATTATATCTGATATTATTATATTTAAACAAAATAATAAAACTAAATTACTGATGCAGATCTAACACGCAGACTATAAAGATAAGGGATTCTGGTATAACGCACTACAGACGGGTATTTTAACACCATTCATAATCATGCTTAGAGAGAACAATCGCTGTTACGAAACACTAAATTTATGCAGATCCTAATCTAAACTTAAAAAAGACAAGTGGAGAACATCTATTCTCCACTTGGAAGTAGAGTAAGTATCCTTACAAAATAATTTTCAGAAGAGCTAAAAATTTGTGCATAAAGAACTGAAGAAGCATAATTAGCTAAATATTCGTTTTTCAATATTTCATTAATACCTTTTGTTATAAGCTTATAATGATTGCGAGGACTCGTTGCCATAGTTAGGTTCTTAGGAGTAATACTAGACGTAGTACTAGACGTAATCAGTGTATTCGCGTTTTAAAATAAATTATTATCAAAATTGATTAATTATTGTTGTTTTTCACTGCGACCGTTACCTTTTCCTTGCCCACGAATATAACACAAGCTAAATTAATTGTTTTTTCGTCCGCTGTATTGTAGCGCGAAATTTAAATTTTTAATTGACTTTCGGAACCCCTTAACTTTTCTAAGGCTTATTATCGTCAAAATGTTGTAATGAATACACGTGCAAGTATAATGGCTACCATAAAAACGCTTTTTTTCGCAGCAGGCAGAATTTACAAGTTGAAAAGCACACGGGGGAAAAGAGTTTTCGCATTGAAGCACTAGAAGCGCGCAGTGCACGAAATGCTTATCGATTCTGGACAAACTGTACGCTTCCCTCTCCGCAGAGCCTACGCTGCGTCAGACACGAGCGAACGCTCAGCACGTGAACTTCATAAAAAGAGATTTAAAGAGCATCGCTCCTTTTCAAAAGATCCCGCATAGAAGCGCGGCAGGTGAAAACCCGCGGCTGCAATATCACTCATGCATACCGCCCCGACGTCTACCTCCCAGGGACTGCCTTATTGACTCGGTCTGGCAAAAATCCTTCGCCTCTGATGTTTTACCGCTGCTCGTCTTTTTTTACTTTGTAAACTATTTACTCACATAGAAAAGTTGTGAGATAAGTTTGGAAAAGAGATTTAAGGGTAGAGCATGGACAAAAATTTCTTTATTTTTTAAGTATAGTACGCTTGAAGGAATCTAAGTGCCTATTTAAATCAATTTCTGTTGAGTTATGCTCTAAAAAGTACTAAAAATGTATGTTACTTTCTAACATGTGTACGATGATTACAAAGCTTAACAAACAATTCGAATATTTTTCATCGAACATTACAATTTTGCAGAGGCATTTTATTTTTAAGTTAAAAATTTCTCTTTAGTTCAAGTAAACACAATCCGAAGAAGGTAAAAAATGAAGTAATTTTAATTCAATGAAACGTATTAGAATTTTTCAGTTTTGCAGCCTTCGAATAAAACCTTTGATTTTCACAGGCTTGTATATAGAGCACAACTCTTAAAAAAATTGAATAAATTAGGCTGACATCAGACTTTTTTCTTCATTTTTGTAGTACACAATATTTCTTCAAATATCTCTTTTAAATTACAGTATCTTTTTGCCTTTTTTCACTAAAGTTTATCGTTACTCGCATATTTGAATAATCATTAAAAGTGTCTTAAATAATGAATGAATGGATATTTACACGCAAGAATGATTTTATGCAGTGAGCAGTTTTTTTTACACTTATTGATTTTAAAATGCTTTAAAATAAAATACTATAGATATATTTAGCGATAAAACCAATACTTCGCATAAACAAGAGCAAAATATTATTAATCGTCGTATTTTTATGACACTACTAAATGCACAAAATAAACTCACACATCCGCATAAAAAATAATCAAAATCGATCTATTTATTATTTTTATCAAATCAGTGTATCTCACAATCCTTATAAACTACTCAAGCGGCAAAACGAACATCAGAATTGAAATAACATCTCCTCAAGATGTTTCCACTAAAACTGAATTAAGTCCCTCGAATAACCGATCTCGCCAGTGGAGAACCGAACAGTCTGGTACACGTCTTACAGAAACTCTCGCGTCCAAATCGATTGCGCGAAGCGCCGGTGGGCGCGTGGGCGCATGACCGAGTAAAAGTTGCGTGTACAGATGCAAACTAGACTCGAGTGGGCCGACGCGTTTCCTCCGATTTTTTCCCCTCCTATTCCTTTCTTCCGAAGGCGCACGCTTTACAAGCCGTAAACGCAGAGCAAACCGCTCGACTTGGCGCGATTGTCGAGAGCCGTTGGCTTATTAACGATTTCCTGGAGTCTGAATCGAGGATATTTATTTGCTGCAAGTAGGCAGTACTCGAGAAACCAACCTCCCACTCTACTTTGCAGATGTGCTCAGCAACATTTCGAGTGTTCCGCTCACATGTGCCTTTCGTACAAATGTCCTACGTGCGGGTTGTAAATTACCCAGATTAAGTATAAGAAGAACCTACTTCTGACATAATACCCGAGCTAATGCGTACGAAAAAAGCGGAGAAATTCTCGTTTCTGATTTATCTAATCAGTAATTTAAAAAGTGGGACATCTCGCTACTTTGAAAAATTCTTTTCGTTTATATACAATTAACCAAGTTCTCGTGAAACTCTGACATTTACTCTCACTCTGTGTACTCGATGCTAATTCCTCTAATCTTAACTTTCCAACCCAGAAAAGTATGCAGTAGGCACTTTACTCTCTGAATCTTCCGCGAATTCGCATCCAGAATAGAAAAAGAAAATTTAGGCATCAGATATACTGTTGTAATTGAGCAGCAGTTTAGCAGCGCTCACCATCGACTGCTCGATTTTAAAATTCGAGGTTACGATATAACAACGCAACTACATACGTATTTTTCAAACAAATGTATTGCATGTGTAGTACACATCTTACAACTCCACCTCGAATTTTAATAAAAATACCAGATTTAATTGTTTATTTTCGGAAAAAATATAAATCCTTTTTTACCTATTCAAACTTTTTATTAATAATGTAATATAATAGTACAACTTTGAACAGTTTATTTAACCAGTTTTTAGTGACCTAATATCTTTTTGAAACTTTGAATTTTTCAACATTCACTGGCCTTCGACAATCTGAAAAGCGTAACGAATTAAGCAAGTTCGTTGGGCATTGGCTCGTGGAACGCTTGCCCAAACTTTGTATAATTGGTCCGTCCGCGTAAAAAAATATGAAATCAATTAAAGATCGAAAAGTGATTTATCAAAATTATTAGTAGAATTTAAGATGAAAAGTCTTTCGCAAAAAATAGAAGATTTTGAGATCTTTTAAAGATGTCAACATTTTAAATTTTATTATAGCAGAAATTAATAATAAAATATGTACTATTATAAATTTGTTTGATTGTTAAATGCATTGTTAAAAACTGATTTTTATTTAGAATAAAATTTAAAATGTTGACGTCTTAAAATGATCTCAAAATCTTCTAATATTTGCAAAAGACTTCTCATCTTATGTTAAATTCTAATAATTTTGATAAATCACTTTTCGATCTTTAATCGATCTCATATCCTTTTTACGAGGGCACCGATGTCGAATGGCTGCCGAACGTTTCTACCAGGGTCACATATTACTTTTCAGAGAGTAGAGTCTGCGTCAACAAGTGCGCCGTCGTCGCGCAGCGAGGGTCTCATTACCCAGGCTAATGGGCGAGCTTTCAAGTCGCGCGGCGCTACCTTTGACCCCGCAGTCGTATTACAGGGACGCCGTTAACGGCTTTCCCGAAGCGCGTCGAAAAAGCCCGCCGGAGGTAGAGAGTCACCCTCGGCTGGAGGCCGTTGCACCACCCGAGACTGTACCCGGAGATTAGCATCTTGCGAGACCCGCGGAAGCTCGTCGAAGAATCGGTGATTTGCGAGGCTCTTCTATTTCGAAGCTTTTGTGCGCGCTCAGCGGCGCGAACGAGGTAAGAAGGAGAGAGAATCGCGCGCGATGCAGGATGTTGCCGCGGGGGAGGCGAGAGCAGCTCTCTTCTGTATAGCGGATCGCGGCGGTTGCGTCCGGCTGGACGATTGAATGCCTAATCGTCCGATCAAATGAATCAAACGAATGATTCGAGGCGTAGTATCAAATTTGCGCGAGCACGCGGTCGTTAGCTGCTTTCCCGGAAGCAATGCGAGTGCAAATATGCTTCGCGCGATTTTACAGTGTTGACTGAGGATTTTAAGGAATATTTAATCGCCGATGATTACGCCAGAAAATAGGCGAAATATATATATTTTTTTACTTAAATGTAAATGTGTACGAGTGAAAAATAATTAACGCTCTAAATACACTGAAGAAAATGATAAGGATTAGAATAAATTGTGCAGAATGAGGATAGGCTACAAATTTGCAAAATTCAATTTTTACAGAATGATTTGCTGTAATTGTTCCAAAATTTATTAGAATTTTCTTGGCTTTCCGAATCTATCCTCATCTTATAAAATCTACTATAAACTTATTACCCTATTATTCTTTTCAATGTATGAATAAATAAAATTCACGAATAAGTGAACGTATACTTAGTCGAAGTTAAAATTCTTTCAATTATTCAATATGTGGAAGGTATAGAAAGTAATAATTTTCTCCATTTGAGAAAGGGTAATAATTTTGAACGACTTGGCGATATTTTTTCGGTGTACGTGCTGATGAATACAACAAGTAAATTTGGTCATAAATATTTTTTGTTCGCAGAAGATAAAATTGTGGATAATACTGATGAACGTCGGTCGAGAACAAAGTAAGGGAAAAAAATTGTATTCTCATCCCGACCGCAGGTAATTTCCTAGAGTGTCGTTCACATAAAGCATTAAAACGAAACTTTCGGATAATGGAAATAAATCGCGGTAAGGTCTACCCATTTTTCCCTTGCTAAGAAACGTCGGATTGCTTAGACAAATGGCTGTCTTGGGAATGGCCCGAACATACTTTTATACAAATGTCTGTCGAATATACTGGCTTCATCAAAACTGGTTTAAAGGATTTGTGCGCTGGTGTAATTTTCTTGTAAAATATATTGAGGAATTCACTGTGTAAATTTTATGAAAAAAGATGTAAGCTTAACTGTATCGTACAAAAAGCTCCGTAAAGAACTTTCCTGTGAAAAAAGCGAAGCTTTTCATCTGCAAATTTTCAACTACTGGATAGCTATTAACTATTCACATTAAAGCTCCCTTCTAACTATTCAAAATTCGAACAGAATTAACAATATTTTTTGTAAAACTTTCAAAATACACAAGCGCATCCGTAATCTAACACTGATCTCAATCCGCGATGAATACACTGAGAAAAAATAATTATAAAAACTATTCTACAGTAAAATTCGGCACAACTGCAGTCAATTTTACTGTACAGTATTGGAAATAATCCAAAGCATATAACATAAAATTTACAACACAGTACACAGAAAAAAGAATAGGATAAAGTTTACAATAAATTTTGTAAGAAGGGGAAAGACTCGGAAAGAACAAAAAAATTACTATAAATTTAAAAAAAAAATTTATACATTTTAAAAATGTCCCCTATCTTACACAATTTCTAGTAAAAACTTTATACTTTATTTCAATATAAGTTAATTTTTATCCGAGAGTCCAGCCAGCCAGACAAACATCGTAATTTTTGCAACATTTTTTTCCCAGCGTAGGAAAAGCTCGAAAAATCATTGATCACTTCGCGGCAGCACACGTTCACCTATGACCGCAGAAAATTCTCGGAAACCCATCAGCAGATTCCATAACGATGTGAAAGATGATGGAAAGCTGTATATACGTATATCGTCCACCCCTCGGCAGTTGTTCCCTGCTCCATCAACAATAACCCGCGGAGAACAATCGGCGGCCGAAGCACCGCAAGCTCCGCGGCGAATACGCGCGCACAACTGTGTCCAAACAATGTATCGTCGGGAGGGAGGACAGAGCCGGAGGATGGGGTGAGAGACTCGCCCTGGAACGCCACTAGGCTTCTCCCTATCGCGGGGGTCGACCGACGGCGACGAGCCCATTCAGCCCGACGTTATTATTCGTCTGGCTCGGTTGCAGACGGGAAAAGTATTCAAAGTGTGGCAAAGAGAGAGAGAGAGAGCGAGAGAGGAAGCTTGATTAAGCGCAGATTAAGCACACCAGGGTCTTTGCTCCTATATAACGCTTTGTTTTATGCTCTTCTATCAGTCAATCGATTTTTTTTTGTGCGGATGCAAAGCCATCGGCGCGTCGAGGCCTAATTATAGGACTGCTTTCGGGCGTTGAATTAAAAGTGACTGGTTAATTGGATGCTGGTATAATTAGATCGACGTTGAACTTTTAATTTGGTTTATGCCGGGGGTTTTTATTTTCTCACGATGTATCAATAAATTGCGGTCAGTGCTAAAATTGTACACTTCAAATGTATAGAAGTTTAATTTAATTTAGTTTCTTTTTACTTTTATTGGTATTCATTAAAATACTTAAAATACGTTTTGATTAAATAAAGAAAGTACATAAATGCGAACGTGAAAAATAATCTTAGGAGGGTCGATGGCTATGGATTTTTAGTAATAGAAGTAAATGCAAGTGCATTAACATTTTTATGGAAATATTAAAAAAAAATTCACTTATATAATCTAGTTTCTTTTACTTCAGAAAAGCTCTGTAGGGTATATAAATTACTTAAGAATTCATTCTTTAAATTGTGCACTGAAAAAAATCGTAAAGGAAAATTTACTATAATATCTTAAAGGTAGAAAACAGACTTGACTGTTGAAGAATATGACCTTAAATTTTCATAAAATTATCAGAGTTATACAAACTTTTACTATCAAATTTGTAAGCTTTCCCACAATTATAGTAAAATCTCTCTCGTTTTCATTACTGCCATTATGTCAAACGGTTTATAATAAATGTTCCTATAAACATATTTCTTTCGGATCTTTTATTTCTTTTATAATAATTTCTAACAAAATGATATCACTCGTCACATAATCCAGGAAATTATTAAATTATTAAATAATTCCCAGGGTTACGAGAGGATGAATTTCATCCTGTACCTTAAAGAAAAAAGAAATGCTAAACATCAATAAATCGGTGACACATACCGAAAATTGAAGCTATTACGGTCACTCAGTAGTTCCTTTCGCTTTTATCTTTGAACCGGTGCTGGTGCAAGTGCAGCCGGAATAATTGAGGAAGCCTCAAGGCATCGCAATGAGCATCGCTCGCAGATTACAGGACGGTGCAACGAGAAAAGGAGACACGCGCCCCGGAGCCGGAAGTGCCTGCAGTGCGCGCGTGCCGCGAGTCGTCGCGCCGCTAATTACCGCAGGTGTGTGTATGCGTACGTGAGTATAAGCCTCGAACTGGGTACTCCGACGCGCGCTGATTACTCTTATACACTGGTGTTACTCGATGAAATTTTTTTTTTATCGAGCGTTAGGCTAATTTAGAAACTTCTCTATAAAAAAAAATACTAAAACTTTGTACTTCCTTAAATATGAACAAGAGAAAGACTTATGCATTGTGGTACAAGAACACTAAGAAAAATTACAAGCTTTCTACGCGGAGAGAAAAGTTCTAGTAAAAATTATTATACTGTTTTGCGGGGATAGACTTGGTAAAATTAAAAAAACTACTAAAATGTATTGTAAAATTTACTGCAAGACTAATAAATTTTACTATACGCTCTAGTAATTTTTTAATTTCTTTTTATTTAATTAAATTTTTAGCTAATTAAAAAGTTTATTAGAAGATTTACTATATTTTGTAGAATAAACTTTTTAATTTTTCGAGTTTGTCCCTGCATTACTGCATTAGTAATTGTTACTAGAATTGTTTTCTTCTACTCAGCCTAGTAACAATTTTTACTAAATTTCTTATAATATTTCATATAATGGCATAACAATATTCCTTTTAAAGTATGCTAATTTTTATGAAAAATCAAAAATATGATCAAGTGGGTTACTTAATTACTAGAAAAGTAGTAATTTATCCTAATTCGTTTTCTTTTTTTAATGTATAAATATCATAACTCATTCAACTAAATAATCTGAGAATTTGATAAGATACTCTATTCCTATATTAAGAAAGTAGAATATAAAAATTTTTCTTATAAAAATACTTCTACTTGTCTTATTGTATTTGCGTCGAAACTATAACGCGTTAAAAATGATTTCTATGCAATTTCACAAAATAAATGACATTCTTAAATATTCCAGTAATTTTCACTAATATAAAGAAATACAACTTTAGCAGTCTCAAATATTCCAGAAATTCAAAAAGCAATTTTATCAATACGCTAACGATCGATTTAAAATTAAAAGAAAAAAGGTCGAGCATGCGCGGCGATGTCAAATATTAAGAGCGAAGAAGCTATCAATTCCACGCGAATCGAATTCTTCGCCGCAGGGAAAAAAATGTCCCGAACAAATTGAAATTCTAGCAGTCATATCGAGTTAGCGATATTTGCGAGGCGATACGCCCGCGGTAATCCGATGATTCGCGCGTTAAATATTCAGGCCCGTCTAGTGGCGTCGTTCCCCGCTCGACAAATTACGGAAGCGTCGCGACGCCGCCCACTCGGTTCCTCAGACCCCCTCAGGGTGCGTACACAAACGCACTTCACTTAGGGCTGCAGGTACCTCGGCCTTCCCTCCGCTCGATTTCCTGAGACTTAATTAAAGGAAGGGGACTCGGAATTTTTCCGCCCGACGCTTTTCAACGACGCAAAAGTCTGAGCTCTTCTTTGGTCTTCCTTTGGATTTTTTTTTCTTAAACCTTCAATATGATAATATTGATCAGCCAGTATAAATGATTCTTAATGGCATAAATATTAAAACAATTCGAATCCCATCTAAAATCGGTTAAATTATTTCGCACAGCACTTGTTCGGCAGTGCGCAGAGGGCAAATTTAATAACCGCAGCACTCCAGTTATGCATATCGGAGAAGCAGGTGCGCCGCTAAAGAAACTTGCACATACGCCTCTTGGCGCATCCGCGTGCATTCCCCCGCATTCACTTATCTCGGCGCATCCATCTTCGCAAGCTCCTGGCGACCGCAGCACGCAACTTGCACACGCGACCCGCGTTCATTTTTGCTCGGCGGTTTCGTGGAAACCGGATGATCGCGATGGATGATGCCAACCGGTCGCACTTGGCCTGTAGCTTCTCTCTCTCTCTCTCTCTCTCTCTCAGACCTTCGCCTTTGGCCTCGGCGAAGATAATCCGCGAGACCGCGGGGTTATACGCTCTCTCCCGGTGTCGGAAGCAGTTGCAGTATTCCACTCACGCGCAGTTGACTAATGTTAGATTTATGCACGTAATCTAGATAAATTAGGTTTTTGCAGCTGATCGCTAGATGTTCGATCAATTTTGTGGATTTTTTTTTAGGTGGTAAGGTGTAACGGAACGATGCGTTCTGGTCGAAGGGATTGTATGCGTGCAGTTTGATCAATAAGAGTATCTGGAAATTATTTATTTATTTGAATTCAACGGACTAAATGGTCCGTAATTATAAATTAAGATATAAAATTCATGAAGATAATATAGAAAACTGAATAAGAAAACTAAAAACTACTGATAAATGAACGAAGGGAATCTTTAAACATGGTGTACATTCACTTGTTCAATATGAATTCCACTTATTCATATTTAGATTCATTTCCACAACGTACACTAACAATAAATTGTGATGAAGTATCAAAAAGATACTCAAATCCGATTTAATTTACGTATATACGCACAACGAAGTGCACGTTTACACTAAATATTACCGTACACGTCAGGACAAAACAATTTCCCCGTGAAATCCGAGTAAGATATCTCCATCCACTTTACCATCAATTTTGCCCGCACTCGATTACAGTCATCCAATCTTCGCAGAAATCAAGAACTAAACAAACCCAGAGTCCAGTCCATCCTCCCCTCGTCTACGTGACAAACTCGCGGCCTAACGAAAAGCGACGCGGCGCGCGAGATGTCGAAAAAAGCCGCTGTCACAGTCCGTCGCGAGGCCCATTAAACCGGCGGTCTGCTCGCCTCGGTGCTCCCAACAGTCGGAAGAAAAGGAACACGGCGAGAGAGAGAGAGAGAGAGAGAGAGAAAGAGAAGAAAAAGGAGAGCACAGGCGGTAGGACATCCAGGGGCCCGCTCGCCTCGACTGGAGCAACGTCCGTTCCGGGCTGAGGGACGCGAGGCTGCGCCTCCTCCACGCGCTGTAATTGCCACTCGCAACCACGAGGTGTGGGCATATTGCCGTGTGTGTATATACCGCGCGGAGGGAAACGCATAATCGCGCTCCGGCGATACTCGCGGCGCCGGCGGGGCCCTCGAGCGTGACATTGCGCTTCGGCGGGGATACGTACCCTTTGTAAGTAATGCCACGAATCAGGCGATCGATGGCCGATCGGACACGCGAATCATTTGCGGCAATTATTGGGCCGCCAACCGATGTGTAGTAAAACATACGTCGTGGATTAATGTTTGGAGAACAATGAGGTACGCACGGGTACAGTGATTCATGGGGGATACGAGATTCAAATTACATCGCAGTGCGTCAGACCACTGATCATTGGGATGGAATGATTTTATTGAATGATAAAAATCGTTGGTCAAAATTACTCAAAGGCTTGCAAGTAAAAAATTCTCGTTTTTGTGTAAATAAACTTTGTTTAAGTATTTAAATATTTACGTCGATAACGTGATTATTTAACTTATATCTGCTGTGTAAGTAAAATTGCAAATTGCTTAAATACTTAAATATGCGCGACGATAAGTTGACTGCTTGAACTTGTATCCGCTGTGTAAGTAAAATATTAAATTGTGTTGCTATTATATAAGTAAAATTTGCTTAAATATTTAAATGTTTACAGCGATAAGTTGACGCTTTAACTTATATCTGCTTTGTTTAGTCAACTAAGTAAACACTGCTTGTAAAAAAATCAGTATACTTTGCTTACTTCATGAGTAAATTTCGTATGACTGTGTTTACTTAATTTTTTAAGCAAAATTTATTTACTATTTCAGTAAAGTTCCCTAATCATTTTTCTCCGAGGATAAAATTCCAAAAGTGCATTAAACATTTTTTTTTTATTAGACATATGAAATTCATTTCATTTGTTAAGAAATATAATCTCATGCATTAATATAACTATCACGAAGAATATAACAAAACGTTTTACCCTACATCCTCAGTTCTCACAAATTATTTTAACGTCATTTTTAAGAAGAAAAGCCATTTCTCACAATTACTACATTTAAGCACAAGAATAGCCGTGCATATAACATCGTCACGCTCCGCGAGGTATACAACGTACAGGAAAACTGTGCATTTTTCGACAATTTATTTTTTACGCAATACAAATTTATCCGTTTATGAAACTGAGGAACTCCCCCTCGTAACCATATCAGCACATAAAAATCGCCCGTTAAGCGAAGGATACCATAATGTCTTTCCTCCATTCATTCTCCTTCGATCGCCAATGCACAAACGCCCAGTCGCGCTAATTACCAAAAAGGAGAATAATAAAAAAAAAAAAAAACAGGTCCCCGACGAAAATCCGAACCGGATACCTGGAGATGCGGGTAACGAGGCGACGCATACTACGCGCTCTTTTGCGGTGAAAAGGAGGAAGATTTCTCTGACCTTAAAATGCGCTCGACTCATTTTGACGCCGTCGCCATGGCTTGTTTTTTCATTAATGTAGACAAGATGAGTCGCGCTTGCAGACTTTAATCGGATGCAGACGCGATCGATCGTCGGCCGAGTTCCTCAGGGAGATTCTCGCGATTCGATGGAACGGTGCTCCGATGCGGGTTTTATTTAGACGGTACCGACCAAATGAGCCAGGGTAGACCGTTCGCTCGATTAAGGAGGGTTTTTATCGATTTATACGAGTGAAATTTTTATTTGGAAGGAGAATCAATTATTTGAATGCCAATTACTTCATCTCTTAAGACTTTCATTTGAGAAGAATTTATGTAAATGTATTATCTTTTTTCTCTTTGTAAATTATATTTACAAGTATCGATATAATTAATTAATGTATACTCTCTAAATATAAATAAGAAAAATTCACATAAAATAAGTGAATATACACTTTAAAAAGTGATGAGTCGTTCACACATCAAATAAGTAAAGGACTTATCACGTAGTGTAAGTGTATATTCACTTATTACACTTATTCATTTTCAGAAAGTAAGGAAATTAAGCGTTTCGTTAAAATCATTCAATTCTTTTAAACATTACTAATTTTTACTTTGAAAAAAAAAAGAACATAAAGCATGATTAACGATCTCAATTTGCAAGACATAAACAAACGTACTGGGTGTTTGCAGAAACAACTTTACGAGTGTTCTCTTTATGCGCGTGTAATTCATGCTACACAGTGTCTAAAAAAATGTTTCCTGGCAATATTAGGAATAACTACGTTTACGCGCATAACTTCGTATTTATAACATAATCACGCGCTAAAGGCGTTGAGACATAATTATAAAAATTAGAAAGCTTAAAATCCGCTGCAGTCAAGCCCGAGCAATTTTTCTCATTTGCCTCCTTTCCTCCCCCCTCCCCTTGAGAATACGCTCGCATCCGTTGCACAATCCCCGCACCGCGGAACCTTTTTTTCTCTTCGTTTTCCACCGCTACGCCTCGATTCCGCTTGCTCGCCGAGAAAAAAAAAGGAAGAAAAGAAAAAACGAAGCGGCAACAGAAATACAACCGAGTAAAGGTACCCATACGCACGAAGCTCGTAAAACCAGGCGGATTTTCTGTACCTTCCAAGAGTGTCCTTCGCCAAATCCTCGGCTACGGAGGCTGCGGTCTCAACCGCTGACGTCACAACCACCATCGTTAAATCCGCGATCCATTATGAGCACATTTCCCTCCTGGAGGACGTCGGCGCGAAACAAACGGGACCGAACACTCGGGGAGCTTTTCCGACGGGCATCGATCGCACACGCGGCTCCTCGGCGGTGACGCAATAACCGGCGGGTTACGTATAACACGCTGTCGACGATCCTCCCGATGACGCTCTCGGTTTCTCCTTTTCCGCCCGCTGCCGATGCGACACTCCGATGCACTTGCACTGACGAGTGTCCCGCTGCGCACGGCGACACTCCTGCCTAACTACACTCGCGAAAATTATCTTCAAGCGCAATTTCACGCAGACGCGCACAATGCTTTGTACATATACATACAACGCAAACTAAAATGTTTTTTGTTTCTTTTCTAGTTTACTTTTTACTTTATATTAATATATTACTAATTATTTTATATTGATTCATTACTTTTTACTTTATATTAATATATTCCTTTTTACTTTATATTAAATATATTACTTTTTACTTTATATTAAATATATTATTTATTACTTTCTACTTTGTATATTAATATATTATCGACATCAGAATGAAGATCCAGCCTGCTATCAACGTTTACTTTGTACAGAAAGTTTAATTTGCTTTCCTTCTTCTTCTTTTTTTAGGTCGCTTGGCACCGAAAATCGTACGGCCATCAACGTTGTAATTTGCTTTTGAAAACTGCAGTTCATCAAGCAATCGCAACAACCGTCGTACTCTTTCACTTTTCAACCACTCGTCAGTCCTCCAAAGCTCGACGTCTCGATTAACTCCTCGACACGCTTTTTTTTTTTTTTTTTTGCTCTCGAGCAGGCAACAACAGGCTCCCGTTCGAGATCCGGTGCTCCACGTGTGCGGACCGCGCGCGGCTCTCGGCGGAAAGTGCGCGCGGCGCGGGATCTTCAAAGCGACTGCGGCAGGCTGCTGCCGCGAGAGAAACGTTCACCTTGCGCCGCGCGCCTGCGCGCACGTGTCGAGCCGCCGAGGCGCGCGGATCTCGAGAGGATCCTCCTCCTCCGATTTTTTTTTTTTTTTATCAACCCCTTCGCAGGATGCCGGGAAGGCCATTCAACGGGCGACAAAGGAGCCGAGCGTGCGCTTGCATTGTGAGAGCGGGAGAGGCTCCCTCGCGGCGAATCTCTCGCATCTCCCGGCCGCGCACTTTTCGAGAGCCAGGGGTTGGTGCGCGACGCATGAATTTTTCGAGGGATTTCGCGTGCGGGACTCGCTTTCTTGCCGACATGCCTTTGTTCGCTTTGGGAGTGCGGAGTGTTGGGTTAAAAAACTGGGGGATTGGATTTTTTTTTGTTTTTCTTGATGTAGAATTAGTTTGTTTTATTGCTTTTAGTCGATTTGATTATTTTTTATGGTCGCTACGGAGATGGAAAGTGTATTGAGAAAAATTGTTTCGTATACACTGAGAGAAAAAACTTTATAAAAATTGCTATTGTGATTAAGAAAGGAGTGACAATCTTGACAAATGAGAATTTTTTAAATGAAAAATAGTAATTTTTAGTAGATGAAATGTTAAACAATTACTATTTTAATACCAAAAATTGCTACTTTGAGTACTAACACTTGCCAAGACTGTCACTCCTTTCCTAATCACAATAGTAATTTTTATTAAGTTTTTTCTGTTTGTGTTGATGAGAATATAACGTAGACATTTTGAGGCATGGTTGATTTTTACTGTATATTATTATATATACTTCATATTACACTAATTATAATTTATTTTTTGAGTGACGAATTACTCATTGAAAAAAAATTTACAAAGTTGAACGACGTCGTAAATGTAAAAACGATGTATAAATATAATATGTCTTGCGTCATTTTGAGAAGTAAAAGGAAAAATCGATAACGTAAAAGACAAAAGCCGACGACCCTCTTCGCTTTTCAGTTTATCCTTCCGCACTCTCTATTTCACCGTTCTGTGTAATTTTTTTTCTTTTTGAAGAAAAGAGCTTTCTCAGAGTTATCCAGAGAGAAGCATCATTTTTTTGTGAATGCTCTCTGCTGGCAGGCTCAAAGAATTCTTCTGCCTCTTGCTGATATGAAAGCTTTCAAGCAAAAAGAGCTTTACAAAGGCCGGGCAGTGTTTTGAAAAACCAATTTCCATTTCAATTAGGCTCAATTTTAATTCCATTACACCGACAAATATCTCGATTAATTTTTGCTTCACATTTGTTGACAATAATCTCGTAGAAATTAGTTTATTTTTTTAAGTGTAAATGAAATATTGCAATCGTATCTTTTAATGTCGTAATAAATAAAGTACACCCTCACAATTTTTATCTGCTAGCTAAAATTAAAGTTGCCTAAATCAATAAATCGTCTACCATGGCTAATTTATTGACTCTCCTATAAAGCCTGTTTAAAAATCGTCAATTCCAATTATTAAAATTAACAGAAACTTTTACGATCACAATCGTTTGATTTATACTAATCGCTTTGCTTTTGTAAATACCAATCTGCAAAGCATAATATCTTGAAAAATAAAAACGTATTTCCTATGAATCTTTTTTAAAAGCTCATCTCTTCCTTTAAGGCAATTAAAACGTCGCTAATTAAACGCATAACTGCAGTCGCTTAATTTCCATTGTTCCGAATCGCCGAAAACTGCAGTAGAACTCGATAACGAGCTAATCAAAAGTTTATCCGGCGTAGCAGCACTCCTGAATTCAGGAAATCTAAAATTTCGGAATGACGCGGATTATACTCGGCCTATACGGAGCAAAACGGAGAGCAGAGAAATTTGTTTCTTTCTGTAATCATCCGTGCTCCTCCAATTTCCCTCGGAACATTACAACGCGCTTTGTGCCTAAAGCGGCCTGCACTTGCTTGCCTTTCAACCTACATTTTACGCTTATGTGAGCGTTTACGTTTATCTTGACGATGAGAAAATTTACGCGGACAGATATGACGAGCTACGAATTGTTTTATTCTTCCCTGTAAATCTGAAAATTTATTTAGAAAATGTGAGTACAGAAACATTTGGCTTTGACTAAATTCGTCCACACATTGAATCAGTGGACGACTTCTAACGTATGGTAAGGTATATTACTATTCAAATTTTTTTAAAGAGAATTTCACATTTTCAGATTCAGATTCGAGAGATTGCACTTTCGATATCTTAAGCACTGGAATTTGTAAATTGAATTTTACTTTGTCAGACGTTAGAGAAATTAAAAAATTCTAATCAATCGATTCTGAGTACCTGTTATACAACGGATTGCACTTAAGAAAGTTAGCAGAAAGGAAAAACAAATAAAGAAGGAATAATATCGATTGTCAGCGGCAAAATTGGCAATAAGCCACAGCTTCATTGCTGTAATTGAGAAAAAGAGGTATGACTACTTGACGGCTTTGCCAAATTTTAAATGGACGATCGTTTTAGCCAGCAGTGATTTGCACTTTACGACAGAATGACCTGCTACTGCAGAGCCTTATTACGAAAATCTTATTTTCATCAAAAAATAAAATTTTATTTACATGAAAAAAAAGAAGAACATCATAATTTCTACGATAAAATAACAATCCTTCATTCGGACATTACAGTTACAAAAAAAATCGCATAAAACAGTGTTTCCAGTAACATGGTGTATAACAGTGATTTTTCTTTTTAATGAAATTTTTTTCACTGCCCGATGCTTCAATTACTTTAATTAAATCAATTAAATAACATCGAGTAATAAATATGCATTAATTAACATGAAATCATGGCGTTTTATGTTTCAATCAAGGCGTCATTACCGCTCGCTCATGAACTCCATATTAAATTTTCATCAACCGAATCAATTCTTTCATAATCACTCTAAAAGGCTTCGCTTTAGAAAGTATATATACCAACAAAGATTTACACGTTCGGTTTTCATCGCCTCGATACCCTACTCGTGATTTCCTCGTTGCAGCCAATGTACGTTTCACAATGCCTCCCAATATAAATCGCCAGTATCGGTAAATCAAATCAACCGATCGCAAGAAGTGGAAAGGGGAGGATACTCCCTGCCCATCAGAAAAGGTTTAATTGAAACGAGAACAGGCAGCAGCGTGATCATTCGAAAGATCGAATGCGCTCAAGAGCGTAGGTGGCCGCGGCGGTTAATTAAAAGGCCGTTAATCCGAGGGATCGCATGCCTCCTCATAACAGCGCCACGGTCACAGTCTGAATGCGGCGGGGCCGCGTTTTATGTATATCTACGTGTTATTTAAATTTCGCCCCGTAAGCATCGCGCGCGCCGTTCAACGGTAATTATTCTTTTACCGCCGGCGCGCTGCACGCCCTAACATCGCGCCGGGGATCGTGGGTGCACCGGCATTAGCGGGCAATTAATTTGTTCCGCACGTGGTGACGGATCCTTTCACTTCAGAGGAGCCGCCGTTGAGATGCGCACCTATCCTTTTAATTCGCCGTATCGATCGCTACGTTTTTCGCAAAAATGCTAAAGTCTACTTTAAAAAAAATAAAATAAAAAATTAAATAATAATGTTAATGAGCGTTGAAATAAGTTTAAGTCCCATAAAAATTACGTGAAAAAAGAGTAATCGTGGAACGGTTGACAATGAATTAAATTTTGTACCTGAAAATTCTGTCATTTTTACTTGAAGCGGCCAAGCTTTGTAAATTGAAGAAAGAAAACTCATTATTGCGTAAACAATTGTCATAATCTTGCAAGATTTTTTTTGTAAAATTTTCAATTTACGAAGCTCAGTCGGCCTGTCATTAAATTTTGGCACGTAAATTTTCCGAGAAAATTCTCTTCGCGTATTAATATCTTTCTTACTGCTTCTTTTTTACACTGAGAAAAATTATTGAAAAAATTATAAGAATTCCCTTTAAAAATTACCATCTGGCAGACTTGTTATAGGTGACCTAATTACGTAAAAATGCAATAATTTTTATTGATATGACCGTATATTTTATTAATATTTAGATAGTAATTTTTATTGGAAATTCTCTCATAATTTTTTCTCAGTGCACATTAACGAAGCATTTATTTATTTAAATAACAGGGAAAAATTACCCTTCAATTACAATTTACGATAATCTAAAAAATTAATAATTATAATGTATCGAAACAATAATAATATAGCATACAAATAAAACTCTATTTTTTAAAATGATTTTAGGAATAAATTAACCATAGCCGTAAATATTTACAAATTATAAATTTTACTGCTACTCTTGAGTGAAAAGCAAATCAAGAAACTTCGGTAGCTGTTAGAGGCTTTCCAATTCCTAGCACGAACATCCGGTCGTCAACGGTACCCCACCGTAATTTTCAGCATTATCTGATGTTCGTGAAATTTCTTCAAAGATAATTGTTTTTAAATCAATTACATAGATTACACGATAACACTGCGATAAGCCAACAACTGACGACTGTTGCATTAAAATAAAATATGCAGTACCGCATTATAACAAAATTAATACTTGAATTAATAGTTAATTTGAATATTCACGTAAAGTAATGAAATCGCTTTGAAACGGTCAATTCCAAAGCAATTGAAGCACTACTCCAAGTATATTATTAACCCCTCGGCTTATACCAGTAAAATTATAATATACAAAAGTTTACGCGGTATAAAATTATAAAATAATATTTCTACACGGTAATTTTTAAATTTTACTGCGATTAAATATTGAATAAATTTAATTCTTCAGACTCGATAAAAAACATTTCAATTTATCACAGGAATTTGTCGTCTTAGTAACCTATCCGTCAGTTTCGCATACACAGCCAGGAAAAGCGATACTTTAGTCTGCCAGATGGTGTTGATTTATGACACCTTATATCCTTACAACCATTGCTAATTTTTTTCTTATTCCGACTTACACGCCGACGGAGCATAGTCGCGAGCCGTTTATCAAGTATTTGTTATGCGTGCCAATTGAAAATGTGTGCCACATGTGGCCTACTCACGATTTCACTGTTAAATCACATGGTGATGGTGTTTATGCGTGAACCTGATGCTATTCGTTATTCACCCCCGGCTATAAAATAAAAGCCCTGTAAAATACGCTTATTATGCAGGGAAACACGTTATCTCCTATTTATCGAGGGATAAAACTAAAAAAAAATATTATACAGACTTCGTAGATGCGAGGTAAAGTTTAAAGCAATTCATCGATGATTTATTTATCGATTTATTTACGATGGCATCGACGCCATGAAAAATACATCAGATTCACCTTTTGTTTTTACTTCAGAAGAAAAGTTGCCTTATGAAATAAATGTACGATCACGTTGAAGCACCGTACAAGGACTATTAATCTTGGAAGGCTTCTTTTATCATAAATGAGCATTCTGCATAAATTCTCCAGATTTTTTTTCCTTTATCTGAGGGGCACGATAAGGGCTGCGATAATAAATCCTTGATAGTAAACACAAGGCCACGATTGAAGCTTCTCAAAGCTACTACGGCTGCATGAATATTCATTTTAAAACTTTAAATTGTTTGCATTTAATTTTAAAAGGTGAATTCAAATTGTTCTTTTATTAAAACTTTATGGCGAGGAAAAAAGTGTATGCTAATAATTCGTAAGTTTCTATTAACCGTACTTACAACTGGGTATATCGTATCGAGGATTATTTCTTAGCTTAAGTTAAACAAGCTTCATTAATTATAAAAATTAGAAGATTTATATTGGAATATTAATAATGGTAATTGGTCTAGACATTCAAAAGGTCAAATACATTTATCACACGTGAGTATTTGCGATGATCATCATACTCGCGTGAAATCTTGATTATGAATAACTGTAACCCAACTTCCTTGTGAGTAAATAAGCGTGAAGTAAAATAAGTCCGTGCAAATCTACCGGGTCACATCGTTTATGGATTGCTTTTATACGAACATACTTAATATATTACGCTTGCCAAAATAATCAACTAATTAATTTTTTTATCATAGTTAAATATGCAGTATTTAATAAGCTTTTACGTACACATCGCGAACGTACTTTTGACTAGAAGACTATCAGACTTTCGGATAGCGGATTTCATTGAAATTTTGGAGGCTGTTTTTTTTATATTCAGGTGTGTATTAAGGTAAAAAATTTTATACAATGGGTTGCTAAAGTTATCTTTCACTAAAACTTTAAATTTCATTTTTTATCGTTATATATTTGATGAATTAATTCTTGGTGGATCCTGTAGATCCCTGAGGTGAGAAGTTGTAATTAAATAATGAAAGTTTTAGTAAAAAATAACATCAGGTTTCTTCATACTTTCATACAAGAAAAATTCCATAAAATCCGCGATCCGGAGGTCCAATAGTCTCCCAGTGAGTTGAATTGCAAAGAACTCTTAATAAAATAAAAATGATAAGAAATAAGAAGGGCATGATAAGCATAGTAATCAATCTAAAAAACAAGATTAAGAACATTCAATTTAAGTGACTGCAATTTCACGGCACTTTCAACCTTCCCCACATACAAATTGACTCAGCAAATAAATCCATTACTTAATGGATCAGCTTTTTTATCGCCCCAGCAGTCCACCCCACAATCTCTACTGCACTTTCCATCGCACACCTCGACAAGAACCCCATAAAACCTCGGCGGTCGAAATAGTCAACTATGATTCACTTCCGAGACCAACCCCACCGTCTAATAGCCCTACACCAGTGTGACAAATTTGCGCGTCGCCCAGAGAAAAGGGGGTCACTCCCCCTGTACGCAGAAATAAACGACTACGAGGAACCTGTTACTCCTCGGGCGCATCCAATGGAGGAGGGGCGGGCGCCGTTGCCCGGAAGGAGAGGCGCGAGTTAACGGGACGCCGTGGATCGACGGAAAACTCGTCGTCGACGAAGTCACTCGATAAATTACGTGGGATGCCGGCCTCGGCATTCCCCGGATTCTTCCATTTTTGTTGCCGATCTCTTTTGGAGATCGAAAGAGGATGGATTGTCGGTAAGTACGCCGCGGGCTGCTTTCACTTGTAACGCGCGGCATGCATTATTGATGGCGGGGAGAAACGCATTATCGATTTGTCGTTCGACGGGACGTTTTTCGTGCTTCTTTTTTTCGCGCGGTATATGGGGAAAGTATCGGACTTTCTTGAAATCGCGTGCTCAGGAGCTTTTTCGCGAAATCGCGGAAAGTTTCTGCAATTTCTTACGGGACGATTGGTCAGTGCCCAAGTGCTTTATCAAACGATTCATAAAATTTTATCACGTTTGAGTAAAGCTAGTAAATAGAACTAGAAAGTCGATCGTAAATGTGTCGCACATGCTAGAGGGAAGGAAAATTTGCTTGGTGAGCTTCTCTGCTCGCCCGTCGAAGCGATCAGCTGATTGATCCGAGAGCCTAATGTCAGTGATTTGCGCGTCGAATCACATTAGAGTCACGGCATCTTTCAATATTCCACGGACTTTCCATCCTGTGACACCAATCGATTCTAATACTCGTCAATTTTGCAGAAATCGTGGAAACGTCAAATCCCAATAGTATCAAGCAAAAATTGAAAAAAAAAAGAACGTGGGCAATAAAAAGAACTGCCATAAAAGCGAGATGATAAAACGGGAATGTAGCGAACCACAAATAATTGATCAATAGCAGTTTTCTGTCAACTGCAAAATATTGGAAAAAAAAATAGAAAGATAAGTTCTAGTAAAATTTACTAGACTGGTTTGCAACGCTAGAACACACTTGACAAGTGAAACATTTCACTAGAAAGTATAATTATAGTATTATTTATCTTTAAATTTTGACTGCGACATAAAAACAAAATATTTTATGTAAGTATAATTTAAAATCACTACTATATCATCATACAAATTTGACGAAATATTGTATATAGCACACTGTATATTTATATAGCGCTATAGTTTGAAATAATAATAAACTATTCCATTTTATTCTAAAATTCATTAGACTTATACTAAAATTTACCGAGTTTTTTCAGCAAGTTTTACTGCACTTTCTAAGTAAAATTTTGTCATTGATCCCTGCATTAAGAAGCAGTACGGTTATTCTTATCGGAACATTTCTCCCCATAAAACGGAGAAGAATATAAAGACATAAAAAATCAACGGTACATTCGAATAAGAAATATTTGGTGAGAATCAACAGCCTCAAAACAGGAAAAAAAATCTATTCAACAGAAACAAAGTGTGAACACTTGGAGCCACGAATAATTAACTGCGGTGCTTCGATGCCTTTTCAACGCCCTAAATGAGCGGTCGATGGTCCGTCCGCCTTTTGACGAGGTGTACACGTGCCGCACGTGCAGTCATAGAGAAAGAAAACCAGTTGTCGGTGTCTTTTGAAGTCTCCATCGATCAGCGCCCGAAGAAGTCGCCTCGTCGAGCTTGTAAGGTTTTATTGTTTTCGCGACGCCTAGGGAAGCTCATTTGGCTAATCCACGAGCTATCAAAGTCGCGGAGGTGTTGATCGCGTAAAATGCGCGCCTCGCTGAATTGCTTATGCAACGTTTTACTCAAGGCGCCGATTTGTTCTCCGGGAGAATCCCTACTGGGTCCGTAAAGTGATTGACTATTCGATTAGCGAGGCCTGCGTTACGGTTGAAAAAATTCTGTTTTGTGTATAATTTTTGCATAAAGAAAAAACAACACAGAGATACAAGTTTTAACAATATTAACTTTTACTAAATACAAATTTATTGTATTAACTTATTATTAGCTTAGTATAGGTTAATAGTATTATTAAGTATTATTAAGCAAGTTATTATATAACAAACTTATTTATTTATACACTGTTAAAAAAGCATTAAATCTAATGCAAATACTGGAGCAAATTTTATTGACGTACATGAAGTTTACTGAATTTAATTTAACATCCATATAATTCAAATTAAAATTAATGTAAAAATGTAAATTCAGTAAAGTTCGTGTATGTCAATAAAATCTGCTTCCAGCATTTGCATTAAAATTCATGTAAGGTTTTTTTACAGTGTACTTATTAAGGATATAAGTTAATATAAGTTTTGATCTAAAGTTATTATACGGGTTTTTAATGCTGGGACAGACTCAACAATTAAAAAATTTTACTAAAAAGTAGAATAAATTGTTTATTGGTCAAGTGTGTATTCCCGCACTCGAATTGACACAAATTTTACAGGATTTTGTTCAATAGAGTACACGACGTGTGTACAAATTTTATTTTATCCAAGGGTTGAGTAGATTAATCTATACAATTTTATCGGATTATAAATTATTTTTCAACGGATTTTTTATTGTATCACTTCGTTTAATGCGACTACAATGTGTAATTGGCGAGTGTTTTGTAAAAATAAAGTTTATGCGGCAACTGTAAAGTTTTACACGCTTCCGGACATAAATGTGTAATTTTAAGGCGGTAGGTGAATTGTTAAGTTCGAGTCTTATCGCACTTCCTAGAACACATACGAGTGAGGATTATTTAATGGCTCATTAAAATAATCGTCAAATTTTGAACATTTAATGTGTAGGGATATCTGTAAGAATTTTTTTATTTTTTTTAAATTAAAATAAATATCTTGAAAGTGTTATTAATTTTAATGTGTATATATTAATTAACGATTAAATAAACAAATGATTAACTAGAAATAAAAGTGTTCCAAGTTATATTTTGTTGTTAAAAATAAAAAAATTCTTCAAGTTATTGAAAAGGCTTTTCTTTTAATTGAAAAAAAAATTCAGAGGAGCATATCTCACGCGACAGATCAAACAGAAGTTTGTGACTGGAACGCTGAACTTCGATTCGTAATTGCAAGTAGCTAGTAATTACATGTTACCGAAAAAAAATAAACATTAAGTGGCATATCACGTGCGACCTTGAAACTGGAATGTTAATGCACAACTTTCAAGTCGAGCACAAAAGGAATGTGGAGCGCAAATTATTACTGTAATTTTTTTTTTTTGAGAAAGACTTTAATTGAAAATTACTTCAGAATACCGGAATTGCATAATTCCGAGCGCACGTCATTATGAATTTCCTCCAATTGCATAATAATCTACGTGAATCATAAATATAATTCGAATCTATTATTATGTAGCTACGCTAGAAATTTATAATATTAAAGCCCAACAATAAATCTTCGTGTTCGTTAAACAAATATTTATGTTTATTATCACCACAATCAACGATTTTAATTTAAATGTAATGTTTTTTTACTAATGTCTTCCGTTTTTTAATTAATAGACTGTTTAAAATTATGATAGTTAAATATTATTTTTTATCACTACACAATACTATTTATTCTTTTTTTTTTAAATTTTATATTTAATCGAATAAATACAAACAAAAGAAAGTTTCTGTTAATTTTAAGTCTTTTTAGCCTTAGTTTCTCCAGTCATAGGATACATTCTCCATACATAGGTACAGGTAAACCTCATTTTACATCTACAGGAGTTACTACTGGGAGCTATTTTAATATAATTTGCCCGTACTCGTTATTTTTACTACTTTAATAAACAAACGAATTTAAAAAAGAAAACAAAATATTTATAAAAATCCCCCATTATTTTCGCACGTCCAAGATAAAAACTATTTCTGACAACCCGACGCTAATTAACTTCCAGCGCAGTGATATAAAAAGTATCCACCTTCCGCTTTTCAATTACACACATCCCGATAAAAAAAAAATTTACGACATATCCGCAAGACAACTCTGACAGTCGAGGGGTTGATATCGACATTTCAATGAGAAAAGCAAGACCGAGCAGACGATACAAAAAAAAACGCCGATCCACCGACAGTTTGTAAACAAATGCATAAAACCGAAACCTCTTCGCTCGTCTCCCCAACCTTCTCGGGTATAAACAATCAAAAAAAAAAAACGCGCAAAACCGGAGCAGCTGATACCCCGCGATCCTCCTCCTCCGCGCGAGTGAGACGGACGTACAAAGCGAGAGGGAGAAGGGCCAGAAAAAAATTGAGGTTAGTTTTCGCTCGTCGCTCGTCTCCCGATGTTTTTTAATAAACTCAACGAAGCGATGACTCACGATCCACTCGTCACTCCGTCGTCGACTCACCCTCGGCACTCCCGCCATTCAAAAAATCTCTGTTTACCACCCAAAACGTACGAGTACCACCTAAGGGCGAGCCGACCTTCTCTCCGCTCTCGTCGCACAAACAAATCCGCGAATCTGCAAACTTTCAAACGCACAAAATCTTCGTCCGTTCACTCGCGACCGCCGCAACGCCGAAAATCGACGGGAAGCGAGGGAGACGGAAAAAAGGGACGTGCACAGGGCAGACAGGTAGCAGACAAGAAAGCGCGCGGGCGGAGGCGGCGAGTTTGTATATTTTTTCGGATCTTTCGGGGCGGCGGGTGGGCGAAGCGGCGCCCGGTGGTCGTTGACCTCGGCGTGCACTTACCGCTGAGCGGAGCACCAGGAAGGTCGTCGTCGTCGTCGTCCGGGGTGCAGCGGCAGGGGCACTAGTGCACGGAGCGCGAGGCGACACGCGCGCGCGCGCACGGCATATCTCACGACGGGCGAGCCTCGGCGCACGGACCGAGGCGATCTAGTGCGGCCCTTGGCCGTGCCGAGGCGCCAGCCCCGGGCGCGACGCCATCTTGGATATTCGGATCGATGACCGCGCGTGCGCCCGGGGTGGATCGCTCGGACTGGCGCCGCTAAGCGTCGCTTCGGGGAAGCCCTTCGTAGTGAATGAATTACTATTTACGCTGTCGGTTAATGAATGGCTTTGTTTACGAGGTAAATTGCATTTTTACGCGACTCGCGATTTATGAATGTGGCGTGATTTTATGCCTTAGTGGAATCGTTTTTTTTTATTTTTTTTAGTGTCAAATCAAATCTGTTATTGAGCTTCATTGTTTTGTTTCAAGTAGAAAAAGTGGAATGCTTTTATTATTAATTTCTGACAATATGAAAATGTGCCTGCTTATATCGCAACAGCTATAATTAAGTTAAAAGTTAGAAGGATCTTAACGATAAGATCTACGTGATCAAAGTAAAATTTATAGTCTATCTTAATTATCAATTGTGTTTAATAAATTTATATAAAAAAATTCTTGTGTATGCAGTTATTACTTCAATAATTTGGTTTTTTAAATTAAAAACTAATTGATTATTTTGTTTCAAGTGAATATCGTGGAATATTTTAAGGAATGCTTTTATCATTTAATTTCTAACAATATGCAAATGATATTTGCTTAATTCGCACAGGCTATAATTAAGTTGAATTTTAGAAGGATTAACGATAAGATCTACTGTGATCAAAGTAAACTTATAGTCTGCTTTTAATTATCAATTGTGTATATACATTTACATATAAATTTATATAAAAAAATTATTGAGTTTTGCAGTATTTTATGCATGAAAACACATAACTATCATGAGATAGCACAATTATTAAATCATAGTTTTCAAAGGACACATCCTACTAGTCACAGAATTCAGCTATACTTATAATGTACAAGAATTTAATTTAGAATATAAAACTACATTAATGGAGATATTATTTTTGATGAAATAAGAAATCACACGTACTCCTTGATTCTCATTTTTATTATACACAAATTGAAAGACAAACTATATAATAAATCATCAAAGTAAATAGCTTTATCGCACTATCTACTTTACAGTCCGAAAATGCGGAGTATACCGTAGTAATCGTAATACTTATATATCGAAAAATGGGATTTAAGAGTTGGACGCGCATTAGCGCAACTCTAAAGATATTAGAATATCGAAGACAATATTGATGCATTAAAAAAAATATGCAAAAATAAGACTGACGATAAAAAATAAATATAAATAATAATAAACAAACAAAAAAAAAAATGCCTTTAGCGAGATCCGAACACTATCATTTACACGAATTATTTTTTCGTAATATAAATTAATGCAATCTTCCAGTCTTAACGACACACATGATTTACAGGCATTATACGCACACTCTCCCTGTATCATTGACAAAGGCAATTCAATTCATTTTTACTCCCCGACAATGAATAATTCAAAATGACGTGTAAAGGCCATTTTATCCAAATGACTTTTGACTTTCACATTTTTTTTTACATTCGCAGAGATTCACCTTTTCTAATTATGATACACATTTCACGTACGCAATGGAAAAAGAAGAATCCGTTTTCGGACATTGGTCGCCCTCAATAATCACTTTGTTTCCTACTAATACCTAACATTGTTAACGTACGACTTGTTCAACGCTTATCACACAGATTTTTTTTTTTTAACGAGTCGTACGTTCTATATATCATCTTCGTCAATCAATTCCAGTCACTTAGAAGTTGCTGCCTTGGTAATACTCTTTAACAAATATCCATTAGGAGAAAAAATAAAAATAGGAAGTTCTCACTCGATCATATTAGTAGAGTATTAGTACTTTAAACGTTCATCACGCTCAACTCTGGAAAACTTGAATCAGAGTCTCAATAAGTCAGTTTGCATTATCGAAAATTAAATTCTCTTTCTTTTAGAAGGTCTGCGCATTGCGACAAATGCCACAACCAAGAGCGAACTCCTCTCCAGTCGGCGGGTGTTTCACGTGCAAGGGACACTCGTCTCCCTCCAATTGATTTGCTTTAGGTCCTAGAAACAAATGTATACACATCAGTCGACGTAGCAAAAAAATATACAATGAAGTTTCAGCAAATAAAATATTAATTAAGGACACCTTTAAATTGCAAAATAAAAAAACAACTTTTTCAATAATTCTAGATATACTCAAATAAGTAAAATTTCTTTTACTGGTTACAAAGATGCCTATCTTTTATTTAAAATATATAAGACCTCTCTACATGCCTGTATTTCCTATTTATTAATTTCCTAATTAATTGGAGTCTCATCGAACACATAATTTCATTGTCTGTAACATTTGGAGTTCGTCAATGGACAATAAAATCTCAATTTGTAGTTTATTGTTTAATAGTACGTTGGTTCTGCTATGAATGAAGGATTTGATTTTGAATGTGTAGAAAAAAAAGAACCTAATTATGTTAAAATTCATAAAAAATTAATTAATAAATTAGTAATTTCTTTCTCAACAATTTTCTGCATATTCAAAATGAAATCCCTCTGTTCATAGCAGAACCAACATACTTTTAAACAATATCCTTCAAATTCAGCTTATTTGATCCATCGGTGAACTTCAAATGTTGCGGACAGTGAATTATGTGTTCGATGAGACTCCAATTAATAACTAGGAAATACAGGCACGTAGAGAGGTTTTATATTTTTTAAATTAAAGGTAAACATATCTGTAACCAGTACTACATTTCAGTATATGTAGAATTATTGAAAAAGTTGTTTCTTTATTCTGCAATTTAAAGGAGTTTTATCCCTTAAGCATTATAAAAAAAAAATGTACAGGTCGCTGTATAAATGATTACCTGCAGGGCAAGAAGGCAATTCATTTTTGGGTATATTAGTGACTCTCTGAAAATCATCGTGGCAAGGTTTGCAGAAATGCGTGGTGCCGAAGCAGAAGAAGGCGGCGATGGAACAGCAGTAGCGACACTTGTACTCGAGAAAGTCGGTGCCGTGTTTTGGGCACATTTGAGCGCGCGCCACGTCGCTGCAGCCGCCGCAGACGAGCTCCGTGGGGTCGAAAGATTCGCCACCCTGCTGCGCGTCGCAGCGAGCCTCACCACCGTAGTAGGCCTTCTGGCACTTGTAGCACACGTAGTAGGCGTAACGGTCCATCGCGTAGCTCACCGGGTCCTTGTAATAACGGCCTCCAGGCGTCGTCACCGCCTCCACTCTGTTGAGAGCAAATTTCAGATTTATTACAAATCGCATTAAATTTCTAAAAACATCTGTAAAAGACAATTATAATAACATCGAATTGAATCTAGTACAATGACCAAAGTATTTAAATTCACATTGACATCATTTCTTCATAAATTTGTAAATACTTTATAAATTATATAAAAAACTTTGTAAATTATGAATTTGAATAAAAACTACGACTCTTTTCTACGGTAGTTATTTTTGTTAAAAGCAGCAATACAATGAAAAAAAACGCACTCGTGTAGGCCTTCGTACTCCAGTCTCATCAGCGCCTTCCTCTTGACGTCGTCGTAGAGCTCCCGGACGCTGGCCAGTTGCTCGCAAAGATTCTGGTTGCTCATGGGCACTTTGCAGATCGGACAGAGCGAGAAGCTGAAGGTGATCCTTGGTCCGACCCAGCGCTTCATCAGCACCGTTCGACAGCAGTGCAAGTGGAAGACGTGGCCGCACTGCAGCTGGATCGCCGGGGCGCAGGCCAAGGCCTCGGTGAAGCAGATCATGCACATGTCGTCGGCGTCCTGCTTGAGGTCGCAGCTGGGGTTGCAGCGGTGCAGACACGGCAGGCATGGACGCTCGTTCCGCACGCCGCCGCAGAGGTGGCCGCACGAGTGGACTTTGCTGCAGGCGTTGCGCGCGTGCTCCTGGCATTCCTGGTCCGAGCATACATTGCCGATCGCCAGCAATCCGGTGTTACCTGCGAATTTATCCGGGATTAATGTTATTCTTTTTATTTTGAAAATAGGCCGATACGCGCTAAATCAGCTGGAGTGAAGTAGATTGAAAATTAACTCTACTGGACTCAAATTTCCACTCTAATGTTATAGTGAAATGAAGGGGATCTAAAAGTCAATTAAAAATTTAAAGTTAAATTGCAATATGCTACTCTACCTTAGAGTGAATTTTACTCTAATTTAAAGAGAATTTAAATCAGTCAAATTTAACTCTACAAGTGTTTCACTATAAATTATGAATGAAATTTCACTCCAATCGTTTTAAGTGTAGGAAACGATGAAAAAAAAAATGTTTACCCGTGGTCCCACAGAATCTACATACGCCGGTCGTGGCACCGGCGGGTTTGTGCGAACGTCCGTCTCGAAACTCTACCAGAGCCTTTAAGGTTTGACTGTCGGCTAATACGAGAATCCAGAAAAGTTTCATTCTTCCGCAGCCCTCGTGGAGATCTACTCGTATTGCCTCTTCCTCCTCTTTACAAACTTGACGGACGTGCATTCGCGTACGGCGATGCAGATGTAATACTCGATCGCACTCGGCGCAGAGATTTCCGCAGGTATTGCACTGAATTACTGCCGTCGTTTCACCGTCGTCATGGTTGCTGCACGTCGGCTGTAAAACAAATTTTTTATTGAGCTGCGATGTTCAACTGCATAAACCAATTATATAAACCAACTATTCTTATAATTCTTTTCAATAGGGTGGACTACGTTAAAATAAATAATTTTGTTTTGAATTTCAATCTTGTAGTTTTACATACTCTTGGGGGAGGTGGTTGCCCATCAGTAGTGGTCCACTGTCGAGAGGACAGTCTCTCGACGTGATCCGAATCCAAGACACAAAGGGAAGAAAGCGCCAGCCACAGTGTAGGCGACCTAAGACACTTGGTTGGATCTCTACTTTCGTCATCCATTTTAGTCAAATTCAAAATGTTTTCGGCAATCGCAGCTTTCGTGACGCCCGCCCATGCTTCCGATAATTTTCCCTACGAAAAAAAATCAAATTTTAACAATCGAACTTGATTATAACTCAATTAATTAGAAAATTCAATAATCCATCAAAAAGGTTACCGAAGCCATGTCCTTCAAAAGTTGCAGAATTTCCTCGGCCAACTTCCTGGTGATGCAACCTCTCAGCCACCAACGTGCGCCAACGTAACTCTTGGGATGAATGCTCGTAGCCAAGGAAATCGATTGCAGAGCTTTACCATTGTTTTCCCTATCCTTAACCTTGACTTGCACGGTCATAGCCTTCGCTATGCAACTGAGAAAGACGTCGAGAATGCCCAAGTTGTGCTCGTCAAAGTCCATCGAATAAGCGTACCCGTTGCTGGTTGCCGAGATGGTACTGAAATCCGAAGGCGGCAACCTTTCCGCGCCCATGACGTTCGCCAGGACTTCCGGTTTGATTTCCGGCAGTATCCTTCTCAGAAGAGACGTTACCTGCCGCTGGACCCGCGCTGATCCGGTATGCAGTAGACTTAAGAGATCTCGTATTAGTCCTGATTGGTGTGACAAGTAATTTCTCCCAACGGAGCTTCCACTCAGTGCCAAAACCATCGACAACATTTCGAAGCAGTAAGTATCTGCTGCTTTTGGCAGGTCACTGTTGTCACTTATCAAACTGTTCACTGGTGTTGGTGAACACAGAAGGACCTCCCATTCTTCTCTCAAGCGAATTGTTTCTTTTCTTATTGCCTGAAAAAAAAATTGTTTTAATTGTTGAGCAAAATTATTGTACTAACTTCAGATTTTATTATACTCTTAATAGGGCTAAAAGGTTCTGGAATTCGCTACCAAGTAGTACGACAAATATTAATTCTATAGGACAGCTAAAAGGCTCCCTACATTCTTTGACATGTTTATATTAGTTAAGTTTAAGTTTAGTTTTACTTTTCCATATTAATAACGTTCAATTATTATTTTAAGTTACTTGTAAATTATTATAAAGACTTATTTTCCGTTGAATTGTTTATAAATAAATAAATAAATATATATTATTCTTTTGTAATTGTTGAAAAGTAAATCGATTAGTACCTGTACAATGTGGGTGCAAACTTGTTTTTGAAGGTGGGTCAATTTACTCCTACTGAATAAAATTCCGACCATGTGCTCTCGGAGTTCGTTACTCTCTTCGAGTTCTTCATTGTTCGGTTCTACCACCATAGAGGAAATTGGTCCTTGATTTGATTGCTCCCCTTGGATTAATTTACCGAATACCTGAAACAACACCTTTGATTATCAACAAATGCATATACCTTATCCTTCCTTAAATAGAAAGTTAAATATTTAAATTCGACAATAAAGCAATTGACAATGAGTGACGTATACCTGAGACGTAATTGAACGGAAAACTTTTAAAGTTTCAGCCTCGCAATTTTTCTGTTGGATAGTGGAAGCATTTAATTGTTTCCCGACTTTCAGAGATTCACCTTCTACCTCGCCCAGTACTCGAATTTGTCTGACTCTCAATGAATTATCCGGCCCTTTTAATTCTAGGCAAACGACAGTGTGTCTGGAATTTAAAATGGGGCAGTCTACCCATCCAGTCGATCTACTACCTATTTCAACAGTCTTTAGCTGTATTAATTCATCAGCACCAATACCAGATAGGAAAGTAACACTAGAAACTTTGTGCTGAAAAAAATATATAAAATGAATTATAAGTAAAATTCATGAATTATTCGTAAAACGCGTACATCGACAGTTTTAACAATTATTTATGCACTAAGGAAATAATCAGTTAGTATACTTCCGAGGTGCATATAATATTTTCACCCTAATCATTTATAAATCCACTTTATTTGATAAAAAATTTATCTATGAAAACTAAAATATATTTACACAAGGTAAAAATGAGTCTGCAGAAGCTAAACTGTGCCTTTGAAGAATAGAAAGGATCTCCGGAAAGTAAGATGTGCCTATTCAAAGTAAAATGTCTCTCCGGTGAGTAATGTAACTCTACAGACACTAAAGTAACTCTCCGGAGAGTAAAGTAACTCTACAGGAAGTAAAATAACTCTCCGGGAAGTAAAATTTCCCTTCAGAAATTAAAATAAGTCAAGCCAGTAAAATATAATTTTACTCCTTTTGCAGAGATCAATAAAGTGGACTTTATGGAAGACTAAAGTATAAAAAATATTAATTCACGTGCATACAAATCGTAGAAATGATAAGAAGCGTAGCTTATAATACTCCAGTCTTACAGTTAAATCCCGACAGTTGTCAATGTGGATATAAACCATCCTCGGGAATGAGTGTGCAGCGGCACTAATCGTAATAGTCTTCGTTTTATCTCGATCTTCGTCGCCAGATTCCCAGAAAGTCTCCGTCGATTCGTCAGTTAAACTGCTGATCATCGCCTGCCTGCTCGACGTTTTGATTTCAACGCTGGCCGTCAGGTCCTTGAGCGTTTCGACGGTGCTCAAAATCTGACCGGACAGATTCGATTGGTGGCTCTTGTGCATGCTCATTGTTGCGTCCTCCTCCTCCTCCGAGCGTGAAAGTATTTTGCTGATATTACTGAAAACGTGGCTGCGGTGTAGGAACATGTGATCGGCAGGGGTGAACTGAATCGCCCAGCATCTCACGGCCGCTTGCTGCAATGGTGAACCTAAAAAAGGTAGTGAAATTTCATTAGCAAAATCGTTATACATTTTATTTTTCTATCTGTTAATTATTTTACTTTAAAACTTACCAGGTGGAGGTAGAAGCATTAAATCAGCTATAGTTTGCAATAAAGTGTGGAATGCAGTGGGTAGAGGATTAGCCGCTTCCCCGGCAATGATTAAGTCACTTAAGGGATGTTCGCAAATGCCAACCATATCCTACAAAAATACATAAAATTATAAATTTGAATTTTTGAGAAAAAATGCAAATGTGGATTTTACTGTACACCCTACTGTAAATGTAAAGCCAAATTTACTATGATATAGTTGTTAAAATAACTAAAATTTTAACAGTGATGATTTTAATTTGTAAATTATAACATGCCCGTACCCTGAGAAAAATGCAGTATTAAAGATGATTAATCAGAATTAAAACGTACTCTTCGATCTTAAATACATTTTAATTACACTGATTACATTTTAATATTTATTAAACCACATACTGCACTTAATCAGGATGTGCTTTCTGCATATAACATCCGGAAGCTTTCTGGTACTGTTTTTCTCAACAAATTTAGTAGATAAATTTTTTATTATAGTAGATAAACTTTTTATTTAGTAGATTAACTTTAATTCATCCTCTTTAATTCTACATTAGTACGAAAAGCTGGAAGCTTTCTAACAAAAGTTACTGATTACACTTTAATTTCTATTAATCCTCTTTAATACTACATGTTATCAGGCTATGCTTTCTGCATAGAAAATCTAGAAGCTTCCTAGTAAACGATACAATTTTTTTTCTCAATAAAATTCAACAGACGAGCTTCTGCGACCGATCCGCCAAACTCACATGGTCTTTTCGCCTCTCCACGCATCTCTTCCTATTATCCTGCTCGTTCACGTCCATCGAGTCGGGCAGAATCGGCGTGAGCGACCCGACGAACCACCAGAGCAAATCGTGGAGAGAAATCGGCTGCGTGACTGTTCGCAGCAGCCAGTTGAGCGCCTGCATGGCATAAACCCGACAAGCAGCGCGCCTCAAGGCCTGCTTCATCGCGTACTGCAAGTGCTGAAGGTTATGCTGCTGCAGGACGAACAACATCACAGGCCGCACGAGCAGCTCGATGCGATCGTCGTTGGCGATCTCCGCAGCCTGATTCGACGAGACTATCGCCGACTGGTCCATCGACGGGACTAACTTCTGAAGCGCGGCCGATGGATAACAAAGTAATGACGAACCAGCATCTGTGGAACAAAATACACGATTATTATCGAAATCATTGGATGATAGTTAATAATAATATTTGAATAAAAAAGGGCACGATTAAAATTTTCGTTGATTCGAGATATTGGCAAACAGTGCCTTTTTCAAACTTTTTTTTCTCTCAATAAAAATATATATTAATAATAAAATCCAATACTTTAAAGAATCTAATAATATTTGTATTTCACAATCTTAGTAGATTATTATTAAATAGTTTTATCAGTTAGTCTTATTAGCGAAAGTAGTCTTATCTCGATTAAAAAAAAAAAAAGACAAATTGTGACTCTGCGTTCTTTTACAAACGTGCCCACATATTTCAGGCTAGATACATTTGAAAGTGGCTTACCATTATTTAATTCACTACTGCTATTATTTCGCTTCCGCATCATAACAACTCGGCCGTCGTTGCTGTTCTTCGCCCAAGGAGCTCCAGTAGACATCGACACGGAGCGATGGAACATCCCTCGGTTCTTCCCGCTGTCGCTGTCGCTATCACTCATCGGACACTCGGACAAGGGCTACGCATAATCGACATCAATAAATTGAATTAATCTCTATTAAGGGGATGTAAAAGTCATGGTTGGGAAACTACAATACTGACTTCGCATTTTTAGTAAATATTAATAGAATTCTAGTACAATTTAAAACACAGAATGGTACTTTTTGACTAAATGCAGTCTGTGACTCCGCTCCCAGACTGGATAGTAATTTTGATTAGAATGACAGTAATTTTTCCAAAACATTTCTCTCAGTGTGAAGTTTCTTAATCATGACTTTGACATCCCCTTAACAAAGACGAAAACACGGAATGAGAATGCGAGCATGCGGACAACAACACCAATGAAGAATTGCGAAACCCACCCTTCTGTTACTTACAGTCAGGCCGCTGTTGCTTCCCTCGAGCGCACCCTGCTGCCCCCCTTGTCGCCGGAGCTGCTCCTCGTACAGCCTCTCCTCGCTGCCGTGCGAGCTCTGGACGCCAAGGGCGAGGAGACACTGGAATGGTCCGCTCGAGGGAAACGGGCCGGCCGCTTCCGGCGGACTGTAGTTCTCTGCCACTGAGGTCAGTGTTTGCGAGGAGCGACGCTGCTGCTTCGGTATGTTCACGCCCGCGGCACTCGCCAGCTCCAAGAGGAACATCGCGTTGTTCTTCACCATTATGTGCGTCTCGTCGCTGCCCGGAGACGTCAGCGGCGACAGGAGCTTGTCGGTGTCGATTACGCCGTGACGCTTCTTATTTTTCTTCGCCTGAAAAGTGGTTTGATCGATTAATGCAGTGGAAATACGAAATTCACTTGGAAAATGTGAATAGTGACATTTGATAGGTGAAAAATCATTCACGTGCTAAATGAGTGAACGATTTTTCATAAATAATTTGTAGCTATACTCACATTTTCAGATTTAGAGTGTGTTTTTTTTTTTTTTTTTTTAAATTAAATTAAGTTTAAGCAAGATTGAAATCGTATTATTATATACACGGAGGGAAATGTTATAGTAAAAATTACTATGTTCCGTAGGAACAGTAGAATATACTCAATTTTTACTATAAAAAATACTAAAAATTCCTATGTACATAGCAAACATCGCTATTTATATAGTAGAAATTGCTATGTACATAGGAATTTTTAGTATGTTTTATAGTAAAAATCGTCATAAGTCGAGTATGTCCCATTGTTCCTATGGAATATAGTAATTATTACTACAACATTTCTCTCCGTGTACATTCTTTTAAAATTAATTTTCCATTTGTAGTTGGAATTTAATTTGGAATTTAATTCCCGATGTGATTTAAGTAACGCAATTTTCACCTTCAGGTACTTATCGCGGCAGGTATCGCAGAGGAGATACCAGGAGCTGCCGCCGCCTCCCCCGTCGCCGCACTTGCCGGCCCAGCCGAGGCAGTAGTTGCCGCTGCTATTGTATCCATTTCCGCCAGCGTGCCAGCCGCAGCCCGGGTGCATCAGCTTCATGTGGTACGTGACCGGGTAGGGGACCATCAGCCCGCAGAGCTCGCACATGGTCTCCCGGTCGATCTTGCTGGCGCCGTCCAACGGCGTCACGGGCTTCGACGGCGACTTCCACTCTTTCCGTTCTTTGCTCGCCTTCTTGTCGTTCTGCAGGCACGCCGACCACGAGGTTGGAATCTTCGAGGACAGATCGCCGATCCCGCGTTTGCCCAGCTTCGTGGCCAACGCCTGGCCCATGGGGCTTGGTAGAATGCTCTGCTGGTCGATTGCTTGCAGGCAATTCACGCTCAAGTTCCTCCCATAGGAATACCAGGCTTTTCAGTGCCGGGGGCAATACTGTCACTGTTGTCAGTTCTGGTAAGGCTGTCAACTTGTTCGCTGCAATAGAATTGAATAGAATGGATGTTTATTGTAAAATGCAGTATTTACAAGTAAAAATAAAAATAATAATCAGTAAGTAAAAAATCCATGGGGGTTTTATTGTAGTCTCAGTTTTTTTATAAAAAAGTAGAATCTATTTTAGCGTCCTACAATTTTTTTCTATGTTGCACAATTATGAAAAGAATATATTACGAAAAATTGCAGAATCAGTTACCCAGTTTGTTATTTTGTTTTTTAATTGTTGGAGTCAAATTTCACTCTTAGTTTATAGTGAAACACTCCCAGAGTTAAATTTGATTCTACATGAATAGTGAAATAAAATTCAAAAGTGGAGTAACATTCACTCTAAGTTAAAAAATCACTCTATTTCACTCCACCAAACGAGTTTATTTCACTACAAAATTAGAGTGAAAAATTGACTCCAATAGAGTTAATTCTTACTCCTTCTGATTTAGCGTATAGACAACTAATCTCCGAAGCAATACAGTCATTTTTACGCGATCATTTTTCTGAATACACAGAGCAAATTTAATGGAACTTTTCATGCAAGAATCCAACAGGAACCTCAAAAATAGTGTTCAAAGGGCAACGAATTCTTTTTTGGTATTTGTTTCTTAATGAAACGACATCGATACCGTCAGTGGGAATTTCTTCCTTGATGCTCGACTCGGGCTTCTTGCGGTTTCTATTGGCATTGGCGTTGGCAGCGGACCTCGTGAGGCTTTCTAAAGTACTGGGCTGAATGTGCAGGTAGTTTCCGTCGTTGGTGACCTCGACAGAGTGCCTCTGGCGCGCCCTTTCTTCCCTCGTCATTTCGGGCTTCTGGCGCTCGCCGTTCGCCACCGACGAGGACTGTCGCGTGACCACCAGAGCGCCCTGCTTCGGTAAACCAGGATGGAACTTCAGGAAGCTCGCACAGGCCATCGCATCGTGCACGATGCCCTCGTGCCACAGAAAAGCCGCGAACACGGCGCGCAGGCATTCGGCCACCGATGGACTTATTGCCTCTTTCACCTTTGAAAAGAAAATTAACATTAAGCCAAGAAAATTTACATCAAATTAAGTTAAATCAAGATAATGCACTGAAAGAAAACTTGTTAATTTTAAAGATATGATTTTCTTTAACAGTACTTATTAATGTTTCTTTGAATAAAGTAATGATTTCATTAAAACTAAATGAATTTATTTATTTCTAAATATACTAATTAAACTAAATGTTTTTCCTTACATTCATAAAAAATGCAATTTACAAAGTAAACACCTGTTTTATTATATTCTGTTTTATACAATATAAAAAAATTATTAATTTTTCTTTACTTATGAAGAAACATTATTTAGAAATTATTAAATATTATTTATTAAAAGATATTTTTTCGTGTAAGGAGTGAAAACTTTTGTAAACCGTGAGGTTTTTCCTGCGAATAAATGAAATACCTTCTCCTTATCCAAATTGAGAGTGCGAGTTGGACTCGGAGCCTGCTGATTGTTCGCTGGAGAAATGGCTCGCTTCGTTTTCGTTTTCACCGCCTTCGTGTGCTCCCGTTTGCCGTGCTTCGTTGAATGCCGCTCTTCCTTCGTAGTCGTGGGGTTAAGCGGAAAATGACACATCATCGCCGTCGTCGCGCTCTCGGGACTAGTCTGCGTCTGAGCCTCCGAAACCTTCCTCGACGCATCCTGCGAATCCTGCTGCAATTTTAATTTATTTTTTTAATTTTAACTTATCACAGATTTAAATATATCCTACTTAATTAACATGAAACTAAAAAAATAAAAAATTGTGTCGATTATTTTCCGATCCTCTATCTGACGGACATGATGATTTTTTCCGCTCAGATTCTTAATTTAAGTAGAAAAACAATATTTATAGGGATAGTGAGCAAAATAATTCAGATCATTACTACACTGAAAAAAAGGAGCTTCTCCTAAAAACGTATAGGAAATTCTCCTTTTTCATAAATGATCTTTTTCGTTTAGGAGACTCTTCTTTTTCATTAAGATTCTCCTTTGTTCAAGGAGAATCTCTTGATTTACGAAAGTGGAGAATTTCCTACAAGTTTTTAGGAAAATCTCTTTTTTAAGGTGACTCTCCTGCTTTTTTCAGTGTAATCAATATTAAATCGATATCTTACGCTGAGTTCTTTCTTGGGGGTCTCAGGTGGGCTGGAGGTGCTGCCCTCGGACCTCATATGCAGCGAGCTGCAGCTGGGGCTGGGCGACAAGTCCCTGGTGGTGTTGGCGATGGAACTCACGCCGCTGGGAGACTGCGAGGGGTCCCGGGTCAAGCTGCTGACCAGCGCGCTCGTGTCGCTCTGCGTCGAACCACGCCGATGCGACGTCCCGCTGTCCACCATACCGCCCGATACTGCCGGACAATTATTGTCTTCGTCAAGTGCGGCTCAAATGCCTTTAGCACATTTTATTTGCGAAATAAAGCTAAGCTTTTTCTTTTTAATTATTATTTTTTTTTTAATTTTTATAAGCTAGCAATTTAATTTTGTACTTAATACTTTACTGAGTTATTTGCGGGTACAATTTGTAGTGTATAATTGTGTAAAAATATATTGTACACATTGACAGAAAGAAAAAGGAGACTTCTCTTAAAATAAAAACTTATAGGAAATTCACCTTTTTCATAAATTAAGAGTTTCTCCTTTTTCATAAAAAGGAGAATTTCCTACAAGTTTTTAGCAGAATCTCTTTTTTCTATCAGCGCAGGGAATAAATCTCAGAAGAGATTTGAGAGATTAAATAAAAAAAAATTGCACCTGGAATAGTCAGTTTTTGGTAAATATCATTATGTACAGTGTAAACATGCAGTTTAAATTAAAGCAAACTTTTTATTTTGTTTACTTATTCCCTTTTTTTGTCAAAAATTTGACTTATGCTTTATCAAGTCAGTTCGAGCAATTACATCATGCGATTTTCAAGAATATGTAATTAGTATATGTGTGTACAAACTACGATACATTTATACTGCAGTCTCAAACGTACGCATTCATTTTAAACAACATGCCGATACAATCAATTAATTAATTAACTCCTGAGTCTTTGAAATTTTCAATCTATTTAAATTAAATTTTATATACATTACAACTTCCATACATAAAATATTTTCCCGAAAGCTCACTATTCTCGTTAATATTAATTAATCAAGACAAGAAAAAAAGTTATAATAATAAATAATAAATAAAAATAACAAGTTTGATAAGTATAACCAAAATAAAAAGCTTCTATAATAAAATGTATTTTTTGCAAATTCATCTGATATACATATAAAATATAGAAAAAGATTATTAAACTGTCGAAGTATGAAATTTTTTTATTATAAAAAAAAGAGCGGCGTTGAACTCAGTAAACCTTACCTAAAGGTGAAATGCCGATACTTCGGGGGGAGCCGTAGAGCAAAGGACTGCTGCTGGCACTGTCCCCCCCTCCGGTCAAATTTTTCCCACCTGATAATTTTTCATTAAATGGAGTACATTCAAAAGATATGCTTATCAAATATGCAACAATGTACAACATTATATACGGAAAATTATTGGCAAAAGTGGCATCAAAATGCGTTGCAATTCTAAGTAACGTGCGTATTTCATGCTCGGCGATAATTATATACGTTGTTACAATTACATACCACATATTTCTAAAATATATATTTTTTTTACGACAATGTATAGTAATATAATTAGGTAAGTGTTCTAAAATCAAATTGACAGTAGTTTAATTATGCACATCATTCGTGTAAATTTATAATAAATCATCAGTTAGTTGTTACGTTGTGGCTAATGGATATGATAAAAAATGGAGTACTAAATAATAATTTAGAAATTAAATTAATTTTTAATAATGAGGCTAATAGATGATGTTACTCGTGAGTCATAAGCAGCGAAGAAGCAAGATCAACATAAAGTGTCATGATTGCAACGATAAAATGCTGGCAATTACACGTTAAGAAAGCAATGAGTACCTTGGGTATTGACAGCGGGTGGAAAAAGACCAGAACCAAGCGGCAGACGACTGGAGCCAGCTAAGACCAACACCACGTTTTATAAAACACTACCAATCAACCTTAACCATTCCTCACTAATTTTTGACAAAATGTCCACACATCGTTTACTTAAAACTTTGAAATATCAAAATTACACTCTGATTATAATTTTTTTCTTAAGTTTTAAACAAAATCTTCTCTTAAAAAAATTGTTCTCAAATTACCACTTATCATTTACTTAAATATTTACTTAATTATTTTTTTTTAACTTTTAAACAAAAAATAAATATACAATTCGGGTTTTTCGGGAGAAGATCTTTTGGATTTCATTATTCACGTCTAATAGAATAACAAAAGATAATCGACACTGATTTCTTCTTTTTTCAATCGAATAATTTCTAGCATTTTAACAAGTGATGTCACGATTTTGCACAATACAGATATACAGACATCAATGATGCTACAATTTTTAATCTGTTATATCTTCGTTAATAAACATTAAAAAAGAAAAAGAGGAAAGACGTGTCTATTATATTTTAATATTCTATCTGACGAACTAAATGAGATTTTCCACGAAAAAAACGAATTGTATTAATATTTCCAGCTCTCCGCTCTACATTATTCCACGAGATTTAGCCTTATTAAAAAAAAGAGTTTAAAAACGACTCCAGAAAATAATTCTCCTCGGTACTTTAGCGCACGCCACTTCCATTTCAAAAGAAGCCGAAAGAAGACGAAACACACAGAGAACGCGTCGTAAAGAGTGTATGGTCAATGCGCGAAATAAGAAGATGTGGATGTTAAAATAAAGAATTAAAGTATCAGGTAAGTTGAAAAGGAGAGCCAAGGTGTTCCACTCAGGGTCACTCAAACAAGGTTAAAGAAAAAAAAAAGAAATAAGTGAAGAAGATATTAAGTGCCCGCGAGGCGCGTGCGTGTCACGTACCGGGAATCGGAACCGGACTGGACGATCTGCTGGCGAGACGCGGCGAACTCTGGGGATTCTTCGGCGACGAACTCCTGGAGGTCCGTCGTGGCGTGTCCGGCGGTGTCGAGGCATTTCCGTTCACGCGGCTCTCGCCCATGGCCTTCACCAACTCCTTCACCGACACTCCCATAAACTCTGAGAAATCCCTGCAGAACGAAATTCGTGCAATTCACTTCGTAAAGGGCTTTAACTTACGTTTGTTTATTTATTTATTTATTTATTATAATATAGTTAAAATGACTTGAGTGTTCAGTGTACTTAAACTAAACTAAAAAGGAAAAGTGAAAGAACGTAAAGAAAAGACTAAAGAGTCCTTAGATATAAATTAGAAATAATAACATACTCAAAGTGACAAACTATTCAATGGAAACTAAATTAAAAAAATAGAAGTGAAAGAACGTAAAGAGGTTTTAAACTAACTAATAGAGTTAATGGTCGTTAAATTATTA
This sequence comes from Sycophila sp. Sp_5, assembly GCA_018906775.1. Lineage (NCBI taxonomy): Eukaryota > Metazoa > Arthropoda > Insecta > Hymenoptera > Eurytomidae > Sycophila > Sycophila sp. Sp_5. The sequence continues at coordinate 139,569 of JACCID010000054.1, read as the reverse complement.
AGTAAAGAGTTTTAAAATCTTTTAACGCTGTAAAAGGTGTAATAAAACGGAAAATTGGAATGATAACGTTGCTCAACTGTTTCGCCTCTGAACTCTAATTGTAGATAGAAAGTTTATGCGTGAATAGCAGAATCGATTATTCACAAGAATTGACAAGATTAAGTAAAATTTAAAAAATTAATAATCCGTTACAGTATTCGTGCAAGGACATAATAGACTGCAAACCAACAGTTAGTAGGTGTAACGACGTTTTATAAATAATTACAAAAACAAGATTAATTCTTGAATCATTTTTTGTACACTTTTTCTCAAAAGAACAGTCGGAAGTGATCATGAAATTGAAGATACATAAATACACTGAGAAAAAAGTATTGCAAAAATTTAAGTACTGTAATGTGTTTATGCAGCATAGACTGGACTTTTAGATAAAAATTATCTATACTTATCATAATCATTGACTATATTTATCATAAATTTTACTGTAGACAAATTTTAATTTAATTTATTTTCACATAAATTCAACAGGCTAAAAGTCCTTACGTACAAAAAATGTATACAAAAACTATATAAAATATGCAAGTTAATTTAACAAAAATTATAAACAATATATAAACTAATAATCGCTCGTGAATTTACTACATTTAGAATAAATTTTTCTGTGGAGTATGATAATATATATTACAGTTAGTAATTTTTACGATTTTTTTCATAATAAATATTTTCGTGATAAATAAATCCAAAAGTGTGAAGCAATACCTGCCGGGCGAGCTTTTCTTTTCGCCGTGCGGTTTGTCCTCGCCTCTGAGCCACTTTTGCAGGGCACTAAACTTCCCTCCGGTGCCGCTACCACCTCCAGCTTCGCGATCTCGTTCCTTCGTCGATTTTTCTTTAGACTGGCCCTTCGTCACCTTCGTCGACGGTTCGGTGGTCCGATCGCTCGCCTGTTGAGCTTCGTGATTTTGCTGCTCCTGGTGTTCCTGTTGCTGCTGCCTCTGTTGCTTGCCGACGTTGCTGTAGAGGAAGGAAGTGATGGATCCGTCCGTGGAGCCGGCGCTCGATGGCGGAGGCGTGAACGCCTGCTGCTGGTGTTGATCGTTGTCCTGACTACTCGATGGTATCGACAGCGTTTGCTCGAAACCCTTGTGATTGTATATTAGATTCTGAAATTTTTATTCACGATCTTTAATAAAATAATCGCTGCTCGCAGGATTAATTGGAATGCTTTTGTGATGGACGTAATAATGGTAATTAAATTAGCCCGAATTAAAATACAATTAAATGCTTGTACAAATATTTCACACTTTTATCGGTTTACTTTTTTTTATAATTCACTGATTATTGACAATGATGTCTGGCTCGGAATATTGGATTTTATGTAGCGGTCAAATTGAATAATAAAAAATTGAAAAGTCGCACATTATGGGTAATTAAATGTTGCTCGTTAATCATCGATTACCTTCTATTTTATACGAAGAATAATAAATTATTACTTTTTGTTTCGCGTTTGCTCTCTCAAAATTTATAAATGACATTCAAATCGAATAAGTAAAAATTACTAATTCTATGTGAAAATTTACTATAATTCTATGTGAAATTTACTAATTCTATGTGAAATTTACTAATTGCATATGGAAATTTACTAATTCACGTTATAAAGCATACATTCAATAACTGATATAAATTTCACTTGTTTATATATTTAGAAAGTGCATCAGACGATATTGGCGGAGATTTCATTTCCCATTTTTTATTTTCATGCAAAAATTACTGATTCAATTTAATTGGGACTGCTGACCTGATTTACAGGGATGGAGTCGGTCAGTAGTGGCTTTTTCTCAAAAACGTCGTCGTCTGCATCTTGAGTGATTTTCATATAGGTCACCCCGTGTTTGTCGATGGCAAGCGACCAAGCCTCTCCATCGGTCTCAAAGCAATGCTTATTGACCGATTCGTTGTCGATGCGAACCCAAGTGCCGTATCTATTTACGAACTGCGAAGCATAAATAAACAAACATTTTTTAAATTTACCTTGCTATTGAAATATGAAACCGTCTAAATCTGAAAATATGAAATTATTAAAAAAAAGAATTGAATAATAGTGTGTTTCTGGGCGTGAAAAGTAATTTACACACGTTTATTAAATTTACTCGGAATTTCTGAAGCAACTTCAAATTTTCAGATTACGGCAGACTTGCTTTTAACAAAAAGGTACGAAGGGACTTTTCTAACACAACTTACGTATTCTTGAATAGTAACAAAATTTCCAAGATAAAACTTCCCAACGACTGGTGCCTTCATACTGGGTCTGCTTCTGATGTTGTGGCCGGATGCACCGCAAGACACTACGGCCATTGTTTTCCCGCTGTCAAACGTAACAGTTTTTCTTTTGCTGCAATTACAAGATTAAATGAATAGTCATCCTATTTTATTGAGAAACTTTAATAGCAATTCAATTGTACTCTAAGAAAAAAGTTGCGCATTTTTTTGTGAACTATACAAATCGACTTTGTGCTGTACTAATTTTATATTGTTAATTTCAATAAATATTTTCTCTTCATTTGCTAGTTATTTTATTTATCTACCCTTGGGAATAATCACCTATTTTACTCCCGAGGTACATATAACGTTTTCCATCCTAATCATTTATAAATACACTTTATTTGACAAAAAACAAAATAAAATGTAATTACGAGACGCAAAATAAGTCTATGAAAGCTAAAATGTATTTATAAACCTAAAATATGTCTGCGGAAGCTAAAATATATTTATAAACCTAAAATGTGACTGTGGAAGCTAAAATGTGTCTGCGGAAACTAAAATGTGTCTTCGAACAATAGAATATGACATCAAACAGTCAAATGTGTCTTCGAACAATAGAATATGACATCAAACAGTCAAATATGTCTTCGAACAATAGAATATATCTTCGAACAGTAAAATGTGTCTTCGAGCAACAGAATGTATCTTCGAACAGTAAAATGTATCTTGGAACAATAGAATATGTCTTCAAACAGTAGAATGTGTCTTCGAAGAATAAAATATGTCTCCAGAGAGCAATATGTGTCTCTGAAAGGTAAAATATCTCTCTGGAAAGTAAAGTGCTTCTTGGGGAAATAAAATAAGTCTAGAGAATAAAATATGATTTTACTCCCTCTGCAGTGGTCAATAAAATGGACTGATGATTAGGATAAAAATAATTTTTTTATATTAATTTGAATAAACACTAACTCTTCGTTCGTGTCCGATTTTTTCTGGCTCGATTCTTTCGTGTTCGGCGTTGATTTTTGCTCCTCCACCGGCAGCAGCAGAGTCTTTCCCAAATGCTGATTGTACTGCAGGCACCAGGCCTCCAAGTGTCCACTGTTGCAATACTTCGCTATCGTGTCCACGTTCAATCGGAGCCACACGCCATCATCGTTGTGAATCTTAAATTATATTCCATTTTTTATATAATTTTGTTTATTATATAATTTTGAGCTAAATGTACAGAATTTGTGAATCACCTCTTTGCTGTACACGACGGTCCCATTGACAGGCACTGTGCCAATCTGCTTGCTTTGAAGAGATGGATGTGCTCGTATTCTCAGACCCGCGCTGTTTTTTGCCACGAATTTGCGAGTCCGACTCTGGTGCTGGGGTTTCTTCACGACATTCGGTAGCTCCATGCCTTGAGGTGGCCTTTTCACCTCGACTTTGTAGTTCTGCTCGAAAATTCAAGAAATTGAGAGTCAAATTTAATTCTACGAGTGTTTTAATATAAACTAAAAGTGAAATGTGACTCCAACCGTTTTAGCGTGCAGAGTCAAATTTAACTAAATGACTGGTTTCACTATAAAGTAAGAGTGAAATGTACTCCACCGTATTAGCGTGTACATACACGTACATAAAACTCCAAAAAAAAAACTCACATCTTCCATATCGTAACCATCGATGTTGATCTGTATGGAGTACCAGCCGATGGAGAAGGGCGTCCAGGTGGCTCGATATGTCCCGTCCTCTCTGGGCAGTACGATCATGCTCTCGCTCGATCGCTTGAGAGCCGAGGAGGTGTAGCGTAGCTCCTCGAACGAGTAGTTCCGGTAGGGCTTCATGATGGTGATCGTGTGGAAGCTGACCTTGTAGGGGTCGTCCAGGGTGGTCAGCTCGAAGGGCGCATCGAGCGACGGCTGAGCGTGCCCGCCGAACGTCATCGGGTCCAGTTGCGATGTCCGACGGATTTTCTTACCCTGCTCAGGCTCCGATAAGTCCCGCTTGTCTATCGGCACTGCCTTCGCGTCGATCTGTAAAATCAGTCGGAATTTTTTAAGAATATTTAGGACTTATTCAGTTTTGCCTGAACGAATATTGGAAAATTATGCAGGAGGGGTATATGATAAGATAAAAAAATATTACATATTTTTGGATCCTACGGTTAGCTTTTAACGTTTAAAGTGTATCACGCATTACCTGTAAATCAATAAAGTAAATAAATATTGCAATTTAATTCTGTGTAATTCTAAAAGCTTGTTATAAACTATTTGTATTTATTTATAATGTACACTTAACGTATACTATAGATCGATTTTTTAATTAAAAATTAAGTTAAATTAACCAACATTTTATTAACTTGATGCTTTTAATTCTTGTTAGTATTACTATAATTTATGTAGATATTTTTAGAATACATAAATTCAAATGAATATATAATAAATAAATAATCGAAACAAGTAATTCAGAGAGATTATTTAATTAAATCTTTAAACATTACTGTTTTTAACTTAGTCACTTAATTGAAGTTAAGCAAAACAGTGAATCTACAGGTTAAAATATTTATTTAAAAAATCTCGCATTAAAAAATTTATTTAAAAAAAAAGGAGTAGAATCACCGCGAAAGATCGATAAAAATCTGACCAATACTTAAGCCGAAAAAAATTCTCATACAAACTCTCGAAAGAATTTAAACTTCCCGCGAGAAACTTTTTATCGCTCCTTCGAATTCGACACAAAGGACGCTTGCCCCGACGCGCCAAATACAAATAAAACAAGTCCAGCAGGCATGAAAATAAAATTCAAGATCGACGCTTCCAGCGAAATCGCTCGCACATAGAAAAGCGAGTTCGCCGGGCAAAAAGAGAGGTGCAGGCAAGATGACGAAGCGGGACAAAGTGGACGAGGTCCGGAGAGCACTCACCTTGAGATCGGGCACGCGCACAATCTCGCCGTACTGGTCCCTGGTGACGATGGTGACGAGGGCCGGCCAGCCGCAGCGCAGCTCCTCGCGCGCGTACACGAGCTCGCACTTGGAGGGGTCGACGAAGCTGTCCGGCTGGAGCCATCGGGCCAGGCGGCCGCCGCTCGTCCCCGGCGTGCACGACACGAAGTCCCGCAGGAACAGCTGCTCGTTCGAGTGGCAACTGCGAATCAGATCACGTCAGCCATTCAACGTTCCATTTCCTCCTGTTCAACTTTTTTCCTTTGAGGGTGTCCCAAAGTCAATTAAAAATTCAAATTTCGCGCCGAAAAAACACTTGTAACAAATAGTATTAATGGAATGTCGAAAAACCAAGAGATAGCTGCCTTCCGTTACTCTATTGTAAGGGTCTTATAAAACTCCATAAAATGGTGCAAAATCCGCACAAAACTCGATAAATAATTATTTATCGGATTTTATAAAATTTGCAAATTTTTATAGTATTTTTTAAGATTCCACGGGATAGGTGTTGATTTATCATTCTACAAAGTTTTAAGTTCTTTGATAATTTCTTGATGAGAAAAGCTTGAAAAATGTAAAAAGAATCATACTCCTCAAGATTTTCTCATCAAGAATAAATAAAACTCTTGAATAAATGATCTTTTTTACATTTTTCAAGCTTTTCTCATCAAGGAATTATTAAAGGACTTGAAACTTTGTAGAATGATAAATCAATACCTAACGGAGGGCAAGTATCTCTTGGTTTTTTGATATTTCATCACTACTCTTTGTTATAAGCGTTTTTTCGTCTGCTACATTATGGCGTGAAATTTGAATTTACAATTGACTTTTAAACCCCCTTAAGATCGACTACGGTTCTATATGAATTAGCACTCGTTTTATTTCGTTCGATTGATATTAGATACGTTTATTTTTATTTGTTTATTTTAAAGTAGCATACAATTGTCTATGTAGCGAGAAAAAAATGATTACACCGAGAATAAAGTTCTATTAAAAATTATTATACTGTTTTGTAACGCAGGAACAGACTCGACAAATTAAAAATTTTACTAAAATGTGTAATTTGTAATAAAGTTTTCTAGCAATGCAAAAAAAAAACCATAATCGGTAAACAGGTACTCATAAAAATTTGATTTATACACAACATTTTTACAAGTGTCATCAGTCACCTGCATGGTTCAGTGGATAAAATATGAACTGCAGGGGTTAACGCACGCTAGTCTTTTACAAACTATTATAATGAGTAATTTCGAAACTTTTGATTTCGTAAGAATCCATTAAAGCGAAAGCTTCACCAGCCAACGTAATTCGTATTACAAAAACAAAAAAAAAACTCGAGATCTTCTCAAAACTTACATAAAACCTTTTTACCGCGCTCAATTCAGCGGTCGAGCAAACCCCCTAATTTACCGCAACCCCTGCTTAATGACCCTCTCGCAATCAGCCTCCGCGACTCCTCAAAATCTCCAAAAGCACGACGGAATAAAAAAGTGGAGTGCCACCTCGAATCAATGAATGATCACAAGAAACGATCCAATCTCCATTAAGCAGTAATAGCCGTCCCCAGTCCAGGCGCAATTTGCGGAAGCGCAGGGACGCGCGTACACGCAGCCGCGGTGTACTTATCCGCGGATCCCCGAGAGAAGTAAAAAAAAAAAATAATAATAAAAAGGGTCGCCCGTAATTGGCGCTGGAGCGGCCATCTCGGCGACGGATCTTATCGCGCGGTCTCGGCTTTTTCTTCCTCGCCTCTTCTTTTCTTGCGCCTGTCCCTTTTCTGCGACGAGCCAGGCCCTAATAAGGCGGCGGTGCCGCGGCGCGCCACTTGACCGATTCGGACGGCGATCGACTTCCACCGACATGTATTTTTGCTATAGACGCGCGCACCTGACGTTTTAAGCGCCTCTCTCTCCGTATTTACTCGATGTTTGCGCCGGGCACCAATTGCAGGCGCATTTCTCATTATTCTTTTTTTTTTCGATCGATTTATTTATTTTGCTTTACTTTTTCTTTCGTTATCTTTAATTATTCTTCGTTACTGAGACTTATTTATTTTGTTTTAGTTATTTTATTTATTGTGTTTGACTCGTTCTTTCGCTGGCTTCAATTATTCTTCATTATTAAGACCCACTTATTTTATTATTTTATTTTATTTTTGTTGTTGTAAAATATGCATTTTATGTTGTTGCACTGTGTTTCAAACAAGTAATAAATAAATTTACTAATTAATTCACGAACATCTCCGTAACGCATATTTTTTTCAACAGTGTTTCCAAACTTTTGGCCGGCAGTGTATACTCCAAAAATGTTAAAAAAAAAAAAACAGATAAAACTTATAATTAATTTATAATTTCAAATCCTGTTAGTTATAAGACACTTAAGTCTTCTCCCCAAGGCTCGTCCAAAAATAGCAACCACTTGAAATCACGCGTTACTCTGCCCATTAAAAAGCAATCGTCGCGGATTAGTCATCGAGACGAGAGCGGAGCCACGGAGAAACTCAAATACCTGCAGCGCATCGCTCGCGTCGGCACGACTCATCCGTGACTATTTACGCGATCGGCGCGTCGACGCAACAGCCAACAATGGCCGTGCTCGCCGCTACGCATCTCATTATCGGGCCCTTTAACCTCCCGTAAAACTTTCCCGAGCCACATGTTTGGCACGTGGGCGGAGGGTCGCAGGTATCGCGGCCTGCGGCCTCTTACCGTACGGCGGAGGGTCTATACGTGCAGTGCGAGTGCCGCTCGGACGACGCACGTGCCGACCAGACGGGCGCGTGCGATTTCTCACGGGAAATCGGGCCGCAGCCTCGGGGAGGCGTCGCGTTTCCGCTTCCGAGCTGTGGGAGTGCAGCCCGCCGTGGAGGGTATCACAATGGACGCGGCCTTCGGACGCTCTTTTTCGCTCCACGAAGGGTTGCCTCCTCCCCACTCTCTCTCTCTCTCTTTCTCTCTCAATTTGATGGCTGAGGTCGGTTTAGGCCCTTCTATTTTTTTTTGCCTTTTTTTTTGGCGGTATAGAGAAGGGTTTCGATGGGAACGTCGAGTTTTGGCGGCGGAATCGACGAGCAGGTTCAAGCCGGTTTTGAAGCGACGCTCGGATTACGCGATTAGGTGGATTTGGTGGTTTGTTTGTGTAAATATATTTGGATTTGAGGGGTGCGCTTAGTTTCAAGTGAAAAACTACTTATTTTATGTGATAAGATTTTCATTCATTCTACATCCGGAAGACTTATTACTTATACTGTAGAATAAATTTAAATTATTCACTTATTTATATTTACACAGAGGAATACAGTTGTATAGTTAAATTTATGTATTTAAAAAACTACTCGCAATAAAAGCCTATTAATGTAATTTAAATAAGATGCAGGTCATTATTACACGCAGTCCTAATTAAAGTTTTAATACTGTCCACATAACAAATAAATTTTATGAATTATACTTAATATAAATTATAAATTGTAGATTATTTAAATTAATCGCAAATGAATAAATGCGACAAGCAGTAAACGTATGATATTTGTTTGATTTAAACAAATAATTTGATTAAAAACAAAAAATCGGCTATTATCGCAATTTCAGGCAGATCGCACCCACGTGGGAACTGGCCAATCGCCTTGAGCGCGATGCAACGTTTCCGCACCAGTGTTCTAATTACTTCGCCGGCGAATTGCACATAACGCAGACGCGGCTCCTTCGAAATTACGACAACGACCTAGGAGATGCATTTTTTGCGTTCCGCAGCAAGCCCATTTGCATTTTACACTCGGCGCCTGCCGCGGAGCAATGTTGAGCGCGTGAGAACTCGCGAGCTGAGGAAAACAAGATGTTGCGTTATTAAATTTATAATTTCATATCTTGTTCAAGATTAAAACAGTTTTTTTTATATAACAGTCTGACGCTAAAAGTTTTTTAATGTAACTAAGGAACAAGTGAGTTAATTTTCTGTAATTGTTATGTTTTCTTTACGATTTATTTGCAAAACTTTAATTTGCAATTTGGTTTATTTATTTTCACTGGAGTAACATACCTTGTGAAAGTAATTCAGCAGAGTAGAATACATTGCCCGTAGTACAGAATTATTTACGTACTAAACTTAAAAACTAATAAATAAAATTTCATTTTACGTTAGTAGATTCTATAAATTTTAATAGGTGCTTATTGCTATCTTGACTTAGATTTTTACGCTACATAATAACAGGATCAACTCTTTTTTTATTCATTCTTTTGGTTTATTCTTTTACTAATGTCTAGATTTTTTTAATTCTTCTGGCAGTTTATGATTATAAATTTTAATCATTTTTTTTATCACTAATTTTCTTCGCATACCGTTTGTAAACCTCCTACGTTGTGTTATTATTGTTTCTTGTGATTATAGTAGATTTTTGTATTTAAATCATTTACATCCTTATATTTATATTTAACGCTATCAAATGCAAATAATTGTGCTTCAAACTTTTTTTTTGTACAAATATTTTTTTCGATACAATTTTGAGTAATCGGTTTTCATCATTTTGTAGTATTGATAGTATAATACACTTTTACATTAAAATAAATTGTATCTGCTCTTTTCTTTAATATTGAAGAGTTAAAAAGTTTTTCAATGTAGCTAAATAAACAAATAAATAAATTAGATCTTGAATTTGATAGTACAAAACATTTATCGCACTAAAATAATCGGATCGTCTAATTAAAATTAAATCAGCCGATTTTATAATTACGATTTTACTGCTTATTCGTCACTCAATAAAAAAAATTCACATGATATTTATCGTCTATTGTTATTTGAACGAAGAAAGTTGAAGAGGACAAAAGAAATAGTTCTCACGATATTTATCATCCGTTATTTAAACGAAGAAAGTTGAAGATGACACGTGAGACAGTTCAGAAAATCCTTACTTTTAAAAATAGGATAAACTACGTGACTCAGGGTACGCTGGGGGTGTTAAACAAGCAAACAAGCACGTCCCGGTAAATAAATGCATATCTAAATTCGGAACAGCTCCGAGTCTCACGCCCCCGATGGGCAGAAGGCAGCGAGGAAGTTCAAGACCTGCACCGACCTGCAGCCAAATCTGGTCATCTCCCTCTCGAAACCCGCTGTGCCACAGAAAAACATGCCCGACGAGGATAGGGGCATAACCAGACCCCCCGAGACTTCACAAGGAGCGGAGCCCCCGATGTGGTGGGAGGCGAGGATGCACGTCGCGGTGAGATTAGAACCAGCGAGTACCGCGACGAATTCGTGCGAAATAAACGGGACGACATCGTGAAATGCACGAGGAGTGCATACAATTTTTTCTCCCATTTTTTTCATATTTCAAATCAGCATTTTATTTTCGTTCCGAATTATTTATTCATTGCGGCGTTTCTTTTGTAATTCAAGTCTGCAGTGCAATCACTTTTGATAAATTTGCACTGTCTTAATAAAGTGATAAAGGAAGTTCTGGTGCAATTAGCGCATATTTCAAAATTAGATTTGATGTAAAAATATCAATAATTTTATAATTTGTTAAATTTATTTGAGAATCTTTTACTTTTGGATAAAGTGATAATATTTCGTTAGTGTTTTAAGGATTGCATTACAATGCCGACTATTGCAGTCTCTCAAAATATTTTATTTTACAAAACAAAAAATATTTTGGCGTTTTCTTTATTGTTAGATCAACTTTAAATATTAATATTAATATTTAAGACTAAAAGTTAATATAATTCAGGTTTTAACGTCGATAAATTTATTTTGCTTTGTAACCGATTCGACTCCTAAAAATAATCTTTAAGAAACTTTGATAAAACTTTATAATGAGTTGATTCCAATCAAATTTTTACACGGGATGTGATCATATTTTTGAAATGTTGCTTTTATTTTTTAATTAACTGTTTACTCAAACGTAACTTTAATCTCAACACAAACTTTATTTAAGAGTCAATAAATCACTCTTTTATATCAATCCATCAAGGGAGTTAATTTCACTATTAAATTAGAGTGAAAAATTGACTCCAAGAGAGTTAATTTCACTATGAAATTGAAGTAATAAATTGACTCCAAAGAGTTAATTTCACTATTAAATTAGAAAGAAAAATTGACTCCAAGGAGTTAATTTCACTATTAAAATAGAAAGAAAAATTGACTCCAAAAGGGTTAATTTTCACTCTCCGTCACTCCAGCCGATTGAGCGCGTCTATTGAAAACCGAGAAAGTATGAACAAAGTCGTCACTCGGAAAGACGGAGCCGGCGATTATAGTCAGCAGTAGCAGGCAGAGGCATGCACCTCGGCAGCGTGCAACCTCTCACACAGCCGCGTGTCTCTTTAAAAAGGCCTGCGCCCGAAGAGTAGGGATAGAAAGAGAGAAAGAGAGGGAGCTCCTCGACTAGAAACAGCGACGGCAGCGGCGGTGACGCGTTGTCCCGTGCACGAGGTAGGGGCGAAAAACGGCCGCCTCGCCGGCGATCGGCGCTCGCCAGTGCCGATGCGGCCTCCGTTCCGATCGCGTCGACCGCCCGCCGCTCTTCGACTCCACTCCTCCGTCCTTCCACCCGCGGCTCCACCGTCCCCGGCGCCGATCCACCGCGTGAAACCTCCATTCGCCCGCGAGTGTTCTGTGCTCATCGATTTTTACACTGTGGAGTGATCCTACCCCGCCCCAAGTGTGCCCCGGGGATGCGCCGGTGAAGAGCCCCAACTCGTGCTCCGGATTACCCTCGCACTTCGGAGCGCCCGCGAGGAGTAAGGGAGGCGTCCGCGGGGAGGAGGCATGCCGGTCGCCGAGTGCGCGGAGTTACGGTAGCTGCCGATCTCCGTGAGGAGCTGCGCACCGCCCGACCATGAGGATGACTTTCGCGTGGTTCGCGGTGGCGGCGGTGATGGTCGCGATGGTCCTGGCCCAGGAGACCGGCCAGCAGGAGCAGCCCAAGCCCGCGGGCATCTGCGCCATGGAGGGCTGCAACTGCACCGTCAAGGCCCACCACTGGATTTTCGTCAAATGCGTCTTCTCCGACTACCAGGTGAATAAATCGCGCCTGCAGTTTCTTCTTGTTAACGTGGAGGAGGTTTTTTTCCTCTTTGCGAGAATCGCGTTCGCTCTTGTTTAAAAACGATCTTTATTGATTCGCCTCGGATTACTTTTTCTTTCTTTGTGTGTCGCATTGTGTTCGCATGACGCGTGCGTAAAAGTTTACGGTACTTTCGTGGATTTATTGCAGCATTCTTTATACTTGATGTACTTTTGATTTCTTGAGAATCGGGTAATTTTTTTTTTTTAATGATACGATTTTCTTGAGAATTGATCGATTTTTTTTTAGTTTGTCGTTAAGGTACAGTTAGTTGGAGTTATGAACTGTGATACTTGAACGGTTGTTAATAATAAATTTTTAAGGAAATAAATGGGCTTTTTTTTTTTAATGCAGTCGGATATTTTCGAGTGTGATGAAAAAATACGGACAAGTAGCTTTAAGCCTCATCAAAAGATGATTATGTTGAGGTTCTGCAAGCGTCTAAACCGGAAGTCCGCATTAATCCAATCACTCTCTTGAAGATCACTGCTTGTAACTGCATAACAATTATGTAGTTACTTAAATTCAATTCACCGGCCACCATACAAAGCTCATTGTTAACAAGTCAATAACATTTTCTCGTTATTATTATTACTACCATTATATCAATATGAGAATCTGTTTACGCTTTCTCGCCTTAAGAGCCTTATTTTTACTTAGTAACAAATCATTCATTCGTGATTAACGCTTACAAGAAATTTTACACGATTTTTATCTTATCCGTATCATGCTAATTGTGATATCATCAATGATGCATAATACGTAATCAGAATTTATGTGATTCAATCACTGCGAATTTACTTAACGACATCGTGAGGAGTCATTGACTTACGTTTCTTTCTTTTAATTAAGCGTTTCTCTCTTTATTTTTTTCGCCTTATCTAAACTTTTTCTCATTAAATGATTATCTCCATTCGCAATTATACGCGAAGGCGATAGCCTCTTACATTTTCAATGAGAAAACTTTGTTTGAGCACGAGAAGCATCAACATGTCGTAAAATCCAATAGGCCAGTGGTAAAACAAAAAGGTGCAATCAAGCTGAGAGCCTTGGAAATCACCGCAACATGGAAAATCCGCGTTTCGCACTTATCAGCTTATACCCAAGAAAATTACCTGGTCATTAAGGCAAATTTAACGCAGCCCATAGCCACTCACGAATTTTATCCTCGATTACCTCCGGAGAAAAAGAAAGTTACGCGGCTAAACTGGTTTTTACTGCCGAACGTTTCCTCGGTCATTTTTTTTCTTTGTCTTACATCTGATTGAAACTGCATAAGCGCATCCCTATATGTACATCACGACGAAACGAGCGACTTCGTACCTCCGGCGGCTATGCTCGTTCACCTTTAAATCCTTGGATTTACGCGTAAAACGTGTGTAAGGCTTGGCAGGGGCTCGGGGGGATCGGATCTCGAATTTTTTTTTGTGCGCGCCCACCAATGTTTGTTCTTCGCCCTTTTACTCTAACCCACTTTCGGCCGAGCCTCCGCACGCCCAGTGGGAATTTGCTCGGCCGCTCGAAGCAACAGGCGAGCGATCCGAAAGGTCGGATTAAAAAAATACTCGTCCGAGCTGCAGGATAACCGATGGGAGTTATACATTTTCAGCTTTTCGCGCGTAAAGTTTCAATTTATTTATATGCGCGCTGCTATCGTTGTTTCTTTTAATTCTTTGCACTTGGTTAACTACAGGAATTTTATTTATTTATACTCTTGCTAGAACTTTTAGAAAACGTGGACGATACTTCTTAAAATTTGACAGGGACAATATTTTTATATCGAGAGAAATGATGTAATAATTTTTACTACTGTATACATTTCTCTCAGTGCATTGAACGGCAAATCGGAACATAATGCAACATTTTTGATTTATCGATGAACTCGTACTTCTAGCATGCATAATTTTTTTTTTAAATGCTCGATCCGCATATTTTCCCACCATCAGCAACAAAATATTTTCACGTTCCATTTCAGTCGCTTTATCAGCGTTTTAAAATCGTGCCCCATATGATCCACGCTCAAGAGACAATGCGGTGCAACGAGGCGGCGATACCCAGAAGGAGATAATTTTGGCTCTGCGTCGGTCGTCGCACGAAAAATACGACGCAAACCCTCCCCTTGAAAAATTAGTCACGTTCGCATCGCCCACGGAATTCAAAACGAAAAACCGCGGCGCGAGATCGACCCTTTCAAAAGAAAAATGTAGCTCGGCTACGCGGAGATGGGAATATCTTCTCGTCTCGCGTCTGCATGCTAATTCCTCCGATGGAACGAGAAAGGGGAGGTTCTATCATTCGAAGTTGCAGGTTGTATACATTTTGTTTCGACTTAAGTAAATTGTCATCCTGACGGTTCATTATTTTTTTATTTAAAGTTTTTTTTTTGGTACGGGTGACTTTGGCTGATGAATCTCTATTGTTATATATATACATTTTTATAGATACTCTCTAATAAATTTTCTAATTATAAATAACTGAAATTCACATGAAATAAGTAAATGTACGTTTTATAAAGTGATAAGTCGTTCACATCGAATAAGTAAACGACTTATCATGTAGAGTAAGTGTATATTCACTTATTCGATGTGAACTTTACTTATTCATTTATAGAGAGAATGTATTTTTCAAACACTCAAAAGAAGTCAATAATCACAATGAATTGTTACTTGTTTTAACCAATATTTATACTTGTTTCAATTAAATTATTTGTTGAAATCATTAAATACTACTTAATACAATTAATAATTAACTAATTATTAAACTTTTTTTTTCAATGAAAGTTTATACAATTTTTCAAAATTGCTCTCTTTTATTCAGCAGAAGAATCGAAATTCCTTATGAATTATGAAGAGTGTTCCATTAAAATCATTAACACGATCGAGTCTATGCTAATTATATCAAATGGAAGTTTAGATTTTTTAAAAATTCAATTATAACTGCCCTCTTTTATTTGTTGCATCGGTGCATTCCAACTTGAATCTCTCGTTAGACTCGATTTAAGTAGAGCATTCCGTTAAAATGATCAAGATCTTTTTTTCTTCCCTTCTTTTCAAATTAAGATATTAGTAACTGTCAAATATCAATTACCGTTATCTCGTCAGCCCTTCAAATAAAATACCAAGCGGCTTAGTCATTAAAAATTCAAAAGCCATCGCCGGCCAAAGGATCCTGCAGGAAGGTCCCGTAAATATCCGCATCGGGTAACAAATCCAAGGATATCACGGAATATTCTTGTCAGCGCCTTATAAGTCACTCCCGATCCCTCCACCCCGGCCATTAGTTAACGACGCGTCACTTAGAATGCACAATGAAGGGGATCCTCGCTGTAGAAAGAGAGAGATAAAAAAAGGCGGAGAAAGTTCACTGCGCGCGCACTGGCCGCGCCGCGGCTTAGGGCTCGAGTTTCACGACGGATTAGCGTATAAATCATCGGTGCCTTGGATGAGCCCCTGACCGCATTTGTCAGCCTGAAAAATGCGATTTCACGATATTCCCAGACGCCCACGAAATCGAATTAACTTAACACTTTCCTTAAGCGTCGGCTTTTCTTTTAAAAATTGTGCTATCGTGTGTATTTTTTTTTTTAGATTTGAGTTCATTTTAATCTTTTTAATTTACATTATTTGTTTCCATATTGATTGTATGAGTAGAATCTATAGAGATTTGATGAAAATTTAAAAATTAATATTCCAGATTGCAAATTTATAGAAAACTTATAGTTTTATCTAAATGCTCAGACTGCGATCGCGTTTCCATTCCAGATGACAGTTCTTACAAGATTTTTTTCTCTGTGTAGTTTTAGACTAGCTTAATATTTCGTAAAATTGTAAATACAATTGATATACCGAGCAAACATAATTTTGACGGAATGAGGACGTTGCGCGCTTGAATAACAAGCCGATTCAATAAAATATATTTTTTTTATCAGCGCATACGCTACGAACAGTCGGCAAGTTAACAGAACCTGCCTAATCGCGTCGAAACGGAAAATCATAAACGGCGATAACACGTCGAACTTAACTAAACACGGGGAGGAGGTCGAGGGAGCGCAAACCGCCTGGCTATCGCGCGCCAAGTTTCGGAGCGAAACAAGCTTAATAAGTAGGAATAACGCCGGAGGGCGGAGAGCGGGACAATACACCGCGCCGCGGGATTAAGATAACCGCGCGCCGAGCGGAATCGAGTTTCGGGAAGGCAAACAGCCGAGATAACAATACAATTCGACGAATCGATAAGTCGCGCGCCCACCGCCCGGTAGATAAGACACCGAGGAAAGGCGCATTGCCGTGGCCGAAGGACTTGAAATAGACCAGTCGCGTGTATATAGAAAATTTACGAGGACCCGCTGGTGAATCAGAGACGTTGACAAAGGGAATGACCCGTCGCTACGCGAGCTTTAAAAATGAAGGGTTTAAGGCGAGATGAAACGCGATCTCCCAGCTGTACGAAAGATTATCGCGAAGATGACGGGAGAGATAGAGGGAGGGGCTGCGGCGAGGAGAGGGTTTTTCCTTTTTCGAGCTGTACGCCGTGAACTGACTGCGTGACACGTGGAAAATATCTCATTTAGATATCGGCTCCTCTAGTTTTTCCCACAGTCTTACACGCTTTTTTTTTTTTTTTGAAAATTCGATGTATAAGTCATTTGTCAACATCAACTTGTTATTAGGGAGTATTTTTTAATTAATCATTGTTGTTATATGGAAGTGAACAAAAGATTATTATTGGAAGCGTGAGATTGCCAATGATATTGTTTCAACTATTTATTTATTTCTTTATTTATTTAGCTGTTAATTTATTATTGTGTCGTCACATAAATATATTTACACGGAGAGAAAATTTTTAGTAAAAATTATTATACTATTTTGTAACGCACGGATAGATATATAAAAAATTTCACTATAGATGGTATAGTAAAATTTAGCAGTCAAGTAGTTACAGTAAATTTATTATAATTTCTAGTAAACTTTTTCATTTTTCGAGTTTACCCCTGCATAACAAAAGCAGTATAGTAATTTCAACTTTTTTATTTATTATTATTATTTATGATTAAACTTGTACTTAATTTAAAGACTGCTTTATTCTAAAATTTATTATACTATCATCTTCTTTGTAAATATTGTACTTTACAATAAAAACCTAGTCTACTCTATTCTATTTATTTTATTATTACGGAGCTAATCACATTTAATTTTTGCGTGATTCAATATCGCATAAAACAGAAGAATTGAGAGAATACATTTTACCTCTAAATTTAAAAAAAAAAAAAGAAATGAAACTATTAAAGTGCCCCTTTAACATGTGTCATAAATTTGGAAAAAACCGCCGAGGAATTGTAAATAAAAAAAAAGTGTAAACTTGAATTATAGCTTCAATATACCCTGGCTTTGGAGAGAAAAGCCGAGCGGCTCTCTCGCAACAAAGAATAAAAAGACAGACGCGGGTCTCCGCCTAAAAATAGGACAAACATAGAGCTGCAGAAAGGCAAAAGGAGAGGGGCCCAGCAGCGGGTTTGAATAGGATTCGAAAGGCCGAGCAAAGGGCTGCTTTGCTTCCCGTGGCGCAGGTAAACGAACGAGTGGGTGCGCTTAAATTATACCCTGTTTAGTTAGGCTATTTCGAAAAATTCCAATTTTACGCAGGACTCGTTCTCTTAAAGGGTACTCTCCAAACAGCGCCGTAAATTTTCGGCCGCGACTATTTTTTCCATCGCGCTCCGGACGTTCCTACACCGCGTAATACCATCGAATACACAAACACCTCTTTAATGTATATTTAAGCTCACGAAGCTATAAAAAAAGCAGGTAGTCTTGGGTTTCAATTTCGCAATTTCTCCGAGCGTCTCCTTTTTAACGCGCACTTCCCACAGTCGACTCTTGATAATCCCACTCATCGTTAACCCATTTTAAAAAAATTTAAATATATAGCGAGTGGAAATTATATATGAATCACCCGATATAAGGCGCCGAAGGAGGCCAGGCACCCACTTTTGTGTAATATTTAAATCCCCCGAAACGAAGGGCCACGCGTGAAAGAAACTCCTGAATGGGACGCCGTGGAACAGGTAGTTGTGAAGAACTTCGTGCGCACAGGTTTTATTATGTACGACCGTTCTTGTATCTACTGGTCTCCCGTGCACGCGGAGATTTCCACGTTGTTGAATGGGCCGTTAAAAATTCAATGCCGTCGAAATGCTGAAATATCTATTCTATTTTTAAAGGCCTTCTGTGTTCAATAGTTTACGATACTTAAAAAAGAACTTGTTTTTATCTTTGGTATACGCGAAGTTGAAACGCATCCGTTTGTTACAAATGGAAATGTTAATTTTTTTTACGAAAGATACGATTAGACGTTGTACTGTATAATGAGAGAAATAATTTTGTACAAATTGCACGGAAGATCGTGGAGAAAATTACTTGAGAAACAACAAGTTTTGTATAATGTAGAATATTATTACAAGGAAAGTTCTGTGTAACTTTTACTGATCGTTTTTTGTAGTAGGAATTACCCAACTTGACTAACCGTTCAACATTCAGATAAGATTTATGAATACAAATAAAATTAATTATATTTTTTTATAAATAACTTTTTTCACGACGTTCACCGTCATTTTTTAAATGAATATCTCTCTACTAAAAGTAAATCCTGGACTATACGTCCGAGAAAAGCCTCAACCGTTATTTTCTTTGTAATTTTCATGACAACCTTCACTGTGATTTTTTAAACAAATAATAATTCACCGACACTTAACTATAACAAAATCGTATACAATATTACACCCCCCCCCCCAAAAAAAAAAGCTTCAACAGTCCGTATAAAACATCAGTGCGCACTCACCCGAGCGAATCGCATGAAAAAAAAGGAAGAAAATTTTCGAGTCAGCATACCGCGCTGTTATGAATTCTTCATAACGCAGCTCTCCTCGAGCGCACGGAATGCTCGCTTCGGTGCTGGCGCACCATAAGCTCAGGAGGAGCATCGGAGTCGTTCCACTTGCTGCGCGTCGTTCGCTCGGCTGGCTCGGCGCGAATGTGTGCGTGCGGCGGTCCGGTGAGTCGCACATGCGTATGCACATGTATACATATCGCACTCATCGGGCCCACGCGTGTATACGCGCGGCTGCGACTAATAACAGCGCCGCGCCGGCGGCTTTCCCATGGGAAGCAGGTTCAATGCTGTAAATCCGTCACGCCCGATACACGGGGTACCAGAGCGACGTACACTCATAGAAAAGATCCTTTGACCCAGAGTCGGTGTATTTAATATAAAGCCGCGTGCATTTAATATAGTCCAAAGGCATACTATCTAAAGTTGAATTAACGAAAAACTACTATAACTAGTGAATGTTCACTGAAAATTAGTGGAAAGAGCTTCGTGATTTAGATATTAGTGAAGCATCTTTCATTAATTTTAGTAAAGTTTCACTGATTCAATTTTAGTATTGTAGAAGTAAAAAACGGTGCATTAACTATTAAGCCATCCACGAGATCCATCGTTAAAGATGATCGCGCATTAAGTATTAAGAAACATTTCTTTATTTAAATACCATGAAAAAATTATTTTTTAGAGGCGCTTAGACTTTCGGTCAAAGGATCTTTTCTGTCAGTGTACGCGTACCCCAATCTGCGATGACTACGTGATTTTTCGGGCACTATGTGTGTGGGGACCGTGGGTTTTGCGGGGCGTGTTTGTCTTTTTTTTTTGTTGGTTGTGGAAAAGTTTTGAGAGGATACACTTGATGGTTGGTCGGATATTTGAAACCGAGTTGGGATACCTTCGGTGAAAGGGGATATTTTGAATAACGATTTTTTTATGGCGATGTAAAAGTTTTATGGAGGGGTGGAAACAAGTAGTTTAATAGTTTAGGGTTTATAACGCAAGTTCTGATGTTTTGGTCGTTTAATTTATGACTAAAAGTAAGATTTATATTTGACTATCGAGTACACAGGCTTTTGGAAAATAATTCTATATGTTCAGCAAATTTTATTGTAAAGTGACGGTAATTTTTATCTTGGAGGCTATGTGCGACGACAGACTGGATTGCTAAAATAGTATTCTATCGTCCCGTTCTCGTATGGACAATAATTTTTATACTCAGTGTATTATTTATTTATTATGTATCTACCTAATGAAAAAAAAATACAAAAATAAAATAAGAATAACAGATCGTACTCTGAAAAATGTACTCTGAGATGTAAAAATAAGTTAATAATAATGAAATAATATAATAAAATAGTATAGGAATGTAATATTATCGAGAAGTTCGTACGATGGGATTGACACTTCGAAAACACGTCAATGGAATTCGCGGATGGACGTGTTTAATAAAGAGAGCCACCGATTGTGAAACCAGCTTCGCGATCAATCTTCATAGTTTTTTTTTCTCCTACAACGATCGTCCATCTGCACGCGCGACTCCATTAAAGAAACATCATCAGAGTCCACGCTGTCGCACGTGGACTTGAAATAACATTCCAGCAAATGATGAAATTTTTAAACTTTTTTCTCATCGTTAAATTTGTCACACTTCATACTTGCTAAAATATTTCCATAATAACTTCTTTCTTACGTTTACTCGTACGTATGATTTTTAAATTCGATCTTTTATTCTTATCATTTTTGTATTTTTTCATTAGATAGATAAATGTTTATTTGCGCTTGGATAAAAAATTAATACAATTCATTTTTACAGCATTCGGGTACAGTCTAAAGTTAAATTAGTGAAAAACTACTACAATTAGTGAATTTTCACTGAAAATTTGTGGAAAGAGTAAACTTTAATTTTAGTAAAGTTTCAGTAATTCAATTTTATAAGGTACATTGAATTTGCTGGTGCCTTGCTGAAAATGAGTGATTGTATACCCTCGGATAAAAGTTATCGTAGTGGACAATGAAATTTGCTTTATGTGTAGAATTATTTTCAAAACTGGCCAGTCAAATTTACTAAATTTGTGACAGAGTATAGAATATTTTTATCGAAGGCTGCGTTCACATAGAGATAATGACATTTGTAATTTTTTTTCTCAGTGTAGCATAACAATCCTTTTAATTTACGCGTCAGAATAAAACAATAAATTTTAAAGAACAAAGCTTCCATCAAAATGGAAAATTGTCATAAAATTTGAGTGTAAAATTTTTCGAAAAATGACAATTAATTCCTCATTGAGCTCGACTTCGTAACAAAGTACTACAGTGCACCATCAACAATTTGCGCAACAAAAGGGACAATGAGTCGTAGTATACAGGCCGCGACAATAAACTCCGAAACGGCAGATGCACCGAGGCCGATAAAAGCGCTGAGCACCACTGGCTCTAGGGGAGTCAACGACTCTAAGCAAGAGAAGCGAGTGCCATTAGAGGGTCTCCGCGCCATGTGCGATTCCTACGTACACACGTATATATATACACGCTCCAGAGCCTAGGAATTTCTCTGACCCTCGCGCTGCGTTTATCTCGTTAAGGAGGCCTGGCAGGGGAGGTGTCGTCGATTTCACCTCCCACCCTGCGGTAATCGCTGCGGCGAGCCGCGCCAAAGTCGGCTCGAAATTGAGGGACGTCAATTGCCCCCGGAAATGGACAAAGAGAGCGAGCGCCGGGTAAACACGCGTAACTTTTCTAATTAACCCAGATACGCAAATGAAGCTGCTCCAGTGGCCGGCTGAGCCTTTGAATTTTTTTCTCACCCCCACCCCCCGTGACTTTTTTATTAGTTTGATGTATACGGGCGAGTTTGATTCTCTTCTCCACTTTTTTTTTACTTCTTTTGTACCTCCGCGCGCGGAATTTATATCCTCTTTTTGCGCGGATGATAGATGCTGCTAATGCGAGTTATAAAGTTGCCGAAGAGACATAAATGTATCTTTATGATATTTTATGCAACGAGTAAAAACGTTGATTATTAAACTTTTATAACTTATCGTCTAGCGGCGCGAAAACCGGTTGGACGGGCGGGGCCGTATAAAAATAATCCCGCGCTAAATATTCATAATTGAAAATTAAAAAAAAAAAAGAACGCAGTATATATTATCTATCTCTTTTAAAACGCACCGAGCCGTTACTCTACTTAGCCTAAAATCGGCTGACGCTCCACGGAAAAAGTTCCATTTCGCAATATACCTCGACCACATTGACAGTTCCTTTCTTCTTTTTTTGTCAAATCCCACGCATAAAAACAGTAATGAAAGATTAATTACGCACTCTGTGCATCGGAGAATGTTGCACCGTCACGTTCATATGCAGCAATCATCGATCCGGCGTTAAAAAAAAAGTAATAATAAAGAAACAGTATGAAACGAGCGGGTATGCGTATCGCGAGCGTGCAAGCTCGCTCTTGGATTCGATTTCCGAGGAGGTCAAACGGATGATGAAAGTCAATTTGCCGTATGCGCGCGCCTATATATGCGCTCGCGAAGGTGCCGTTTCCGTCGGTGAAATGTGAGGCCGCAGCCAAGGAGGGCTATACGCGTGCAGGTAGGGGGTGGGGTTCGCTTTACGATTTCGTACATTCATGCTTTCGGCAGCACGAATGACTTTCTATGCGCGCGATTTGTCAGCCGATGACCGGCGTTTCCTTTGTTCCGTCCAGGAATTTCGATCGAATCTAAGCCTTGACTTGGTATCGCAAGAGCCTTATTTTTTTATAAATTAATTAACTACGTTGCGCGGTTTAATAGGCCGTTATTATAATGTATATATTGAGTATGTTTTAACTTTTTTTTTTACAGAAAGTGTGCACAAGCGAAATTCACGGATTTTGAATTCAAAGATAAATCAAATATTTATGTACGTTGTACTTGTAACATTAAATAATTAATTTAATTTTAATATACGTATATTTAAGTACAATTACTTTTGATCATATTCGACATATTTGAATTTTACTTTTTCATAATGACAGCTAGGAAGAAATGACATATGTGAATCATCTTCATGCAAAATGTCTAAAATATTTCACAAAAAAAAAATGTAGCTCCGCTTATTAGTCTAGTCCTACTTTTTCAAATCTAATATTCTCGAGAAGAATATTATTAATGAAGAATAACAAAAAATGTTTTGATAATTTTAAAAATTAGAGCATCATAATTTTGAACGATGAGTCCAGTCTGTGGCTGCGTTTCCATACTAATCTAAAGTTTAATTAGTGGAAAGCTACTATAATTATTGAATTTTCACTGAAAATTAGTGCAAACAGCTTGACGATTTACGTATTAGTGGAGCATCCTTCCACTATTTTTAGTAAAGTTTCACTAATTCAATTTTAGAAGGTACATTGAATTGGCTTGTGCCTTACTCAAAAGAGTCATTGCATACCCTCGGATAAAAGTTACCGTACTTTATAATAATATTTACTTTATGTGTAGGATTATTTTCAAAACTGTCCAGCCAAATTTACTAAATTTTTAGCAGAATGTAGAATATTTTTATCCGTCGCTGCGTAATTCACATAAAGATAATAACATTTATCATTTTTCTCAGATAGTAATTTTGTATTAATCTACAGATAGTAATTCTTGTCTTAATCTACAGGTAATTTTGTAATATTTTTTCTCCGTGCATATATATCTATAATCGGATAAAGCCATATGCATATATCTATCGCTCAACTCTCCCAGTTTGTATTTGCCAGAAACATGCAAAATCAGTCGAAACTTTTACCACTGAAATGCGCCGCTTGTGCACTGGTCGTTATTAAATCGCGTCAGCCATGACCGGCGCCGGCATGTTCGTCTCGACGGGTTCGCCCTCGGCCACGTGGGCGTGTGGGCGAGTCGCGGCAGATTTAATGTGGAGCGTGTCGCCGAGAGCTGTTTGTACATTCGAAAACGGCAAAGGCGGCTCGTTACCGCTCGCGCTGCCTCGAACGGGCTCCCGAATTTGATCTACGAGCGCGAGGCGCAAGAAGCGATCTCGGGCCGCGGGTAGTAAGTACACCGGCCTCCGCGCTCTGCATTGTGCTCCGTAAATCGGTTATGTAAAGGAGAGAGACGGCGATTGGCGCTTTGTCCGGTCCCGCGGCGTTCGATAACTTACGAAGGCTGCGCTCGAGGAATATAAATTTATTCCAGTGCGTTCGAGATTTTTTTTGCTCCATTCATCCTTGGGAATCTGAGTAACAATACGTTTGGAATGTGTGTGCGGAATGCGGGCTATTTTGTTTGTCAATATTGACGACTACTTTCGATGGGAAGTATAATATACGTTACACGTTAAAAAGAAGGAGAGTCTCCTTTAAAAAAAAAAGGAGTTTCTCCTAAAAACTTATAGGGAATTCTCCTTTTTCAGGAGTTTCTAATTTACGAGGAGTTTCTCCGAAAACTTATAGGGAATTCTCCTTTTTCAGGAGTTTCTAATTTATGAAGAAGGAAAATTTCCTATAAGTTTTTAGGAGAAACTCCTTTTTTTTTTAAGGAAACTCTCGTTTTCTTTTCAGTGCACTGATAAAAAAACTCCTTGGACCCAAAGTCAGTGCCTTTAATATAAAGCCGTATGCATTTAATTAAATGCCGTCAACTTTATATTAAAGACACCTGACTTTTCGTCGAAGGATTTTTTCTATCACTGTACAACTCACATTTTTTAATGGCGAATTTCACATTTTCAGATTTACCCTTTTGAAAGTTCTTAATGATAATTTCACTATTCGAATAAGTGAACGGTTTGTCACTTTTTAAATAGTGATTATTCACTAACTATAAAATGAACCTCCCTTTTCTCTACTTAAAAAGTGAAATTTTCACTATTTGAAAAGTGAAAAACCCCTTCACTTATTCAAATAGTGAAATTTTCACTGTGAACTTTTAAGCGAGTAGATAAACTTGTATACGATATCAAAACGTTTTTAAAACCTTCTTCTTCTTTTTAAACTACATAAGCTACTGGAGGTTGAGTGCATTTGTGTTTACTATCCGTCAAGAGCGAAAGCGGAGCATATAGTCAATAAATTCCGTGAAAATAAAATACTCCCCTATGCGAGCATTCGCGAAAGATTAACATTTAGCCAGCGCAGTTTCCCCATCGAAGTTTTATATACGTGAAAGGAACAAAGGCGGCCGAACCGCCGGGGGAAAAAATTGATCTATAGAAAAATCGGTCAAAGCGCGCTTTTCAAAGGAAAGCATTGGGGTCGCGCGAAACAGCTTGCCTGGGAGGGGCGCGAACACACGCACACACCAACACCTGAGTTTGTCGACTAGCGCCGGTTTCCGAAGTTCGACGCACGTCGCGAAGGTGCCAGGCAGCCTCTTATCTCGTCGCCTGCATCGGCGACCTGCATAAGAACGAACCGCGCGCCCCGAGATTCTCTCCCGAAGCAGGGGCTCGGGATTTAGCGCCCGGCGTTCACACCGGCGACTGGGGGATGAAAATGGCTTTTCTTCCATCCCCGCGCCGCGGGGAGAGCGTTCAAGCTGCGACTATTCTTACGGGGTCGCTAATGTGGCAAGTCGTGGTCTTGGAGTCTTTTCTTTAGTTTGCGACGCAGTAAAGAGGGTTTCGAGGTCTCTCGAGGATCGTTTGTTACGCCAACGAATTCGTTTGGAAAAAAAAACTGGCTTTGCTACGGAGCAGTTAATTTTCATTATACTCCTAGTGTAAAAAAGAAGATTTAACGTTTAAAACAGAACAATTTTTAAAGTAAAAATTTTTTATATAACTTTTTTATACAGAAACTTAAAAAAGATTGAAAATTTTCAATAAATTGTACATCTATCTTTTCAAACATATATTAGACCCCGTAATTTTTTTATTGTAGATTTTATAAGTGAAACTTTTGTGCTTACGTAATATTATTTATTTATTTAATTTTCTACACTAAGAAAAAAGTATTGTAAATATTACTACTTGTTCAAGGAGGGAAAATTGCTACACCATTTTGTAAAGCAGCGACAAACTCAATAAATAAAAATTTGTGTACTAGAAAGTAGTATACTAAAATTTACTATAAGTCTAGCTAATATTACCACACTTTCTAGTAAATTTTTTTATTTATCGAGTTTCTTTTCTGCATTCCAAAACAGAAGAGTAATTTTTACTAAAAATTTCCTCTCTTCGTATGAGAACGCAATTGCAGACTAGACTCTCAGATAAAAGTTACCATACCTAAAAATTGCCATAAATATTGTAAATTTTATTGGACAGTATTAAAAACAGTTCTTATAGATAAGCAGCAAAATTTATCGAATTACTTTTAGCAAATTTTACTGCGAAGTGCAGTAAATTTTTATTTGCGAGAGCCTAGTTTGTTATCACATCCTTAAAGTAATAGTAATTTTTACAGTACATTTTTTTTCCACTGAGTATAGTCACTCTGAAGATTGTGGGCGTTAAAATAGACGAGCGTGAATCGTAAGGTTTTACAAAATCCGTTAAATCCGACGACAACTGCGACTCTCCTAATCGAATCAGACTCCAGGCGTCACTTATCATTCCGGAGCTGTTGATTCCATTTGAACTCGAACGGGAGCGTTTAATAATCAGCATTCACGTGCCAGGCGCAGCCGCGGGAAACAAGTCGATCCGCTGCTCGCGCAATGTGCACGCTGGTCACTATTATACAATGCAGGCGGAGTAAATTCCGATTTTCGAAGTGCTTTTGGAACGACACTGTCGCGGGCTCGTAAATGCGGAATGGATTTTATTATTCATATTTCATGCAGAGAAGATAAGGAGCTTTTTAAGTGTGGCGGTAAATTTGAATTTACTGTGTACATTCCAGTCGTTTTATTAAATTTTTTAATTACGCTTACTTGTACAAGTAATGAATGGGAAAAAATTGCACTTAATTGAGTTCGCCGAAAAAACTTATTTCCATTCATTAAGAAATAATTGTCGGTAATTGCTTGCACGGAAATAAAAGTTAACGTACCTTCCCGCGCTCAATTACCTTCAATTTTATGTATTTTGTATTAATTTTCACTAAAATCTTAACAAAACGTATTATTGAACTTTCAAAATTAATAAAAATAATGAATTATTCCTTCTCAACAGTAGATTGTACTTTTCAAAATCATTTTTTATTATAAATTTAATACAAGTATTTCTTCTACTACTTCTATCGGTATTATCAAAGTATTCTATAGTATTATCATCAAAATTCGATCTTCTTTAACTCCCAGAATAACAAAAAAAAAACTTTTTCTGCATTCCGACCAAAAAAAAAAAGAGAAAAATACAGAAAAAGCACTCGAAGTTCTAAGTACTCAAAAACAAAAGGTCGCAATGGTCAGCACAGACCGACCGAAAAAGTCGAAGCGTACAAAGACAAAAAGAGAGAAAAAAAAATTCTCACGAGTGGAACAAAATCGTTGACGCAACGAGGTGCCTTTTCCCGGCGATGCACGCGGCGTACGCGCCGTTAAAATTCAATCGAATTCGGGGAAAGCCCGGGGAGAGCGTTTCCATTGTCGAGGGACTTGAACAGCGTGCCTGCGACGCCCGGCAGAGATATAGACCCTCGAAATATCGTGCGCCTCGACGCGACGGCTTCCGGCTCGAGCGGGGGGTCAAGTACACGTGCTCGAAGCGATCGAGACGGAGAGGCCTGCTCGATTGCCGATGCGACCCGCGTCGCCACTCATCGTCGTCGATGTTCTTATACTGAACGTATACCGACGCTTTTGTGGAAAGCCTTTCGCTATCTGGATGATGCATTCCATGTGCACGTGATTATGCGACTGGATAAGGTATACGAGGGAATCTTTTTAATTAACGTGTAATTTGTACACTGAATTTTAAGGAAATGATTTACTGCAACAGTATTTATTAAATATTTCTTTGAATCAAGTAATAATTTCATTTAAACTAAATGAATTCATTTGTTTCTAAGTAAATTTAGTAGTTTCAAAAAAGTAATTTTTTAGACTCAATAAAATATTTAATAAGTACTATTGAAATAAATATTTGCTTAAAATTAACAAATTTTTCTCTCAGTGTATAGGCGAAGAAAAATTGATGGTAAAATTTACTAAAACATTGTGAACTTTGCTTAAAAAGTTTTCTAAAATTTTCGAATAGAAATATGATTCAGTCAAATTTATTTGTTTAGTTCTACAAGTTTTAAAAAAATTGCGAGTACTCCTGAATCACTCTATTTTAAGATGGTACATCTTAAATTTACATTATTTTATAAAAAAAAAATACACTGTAAAAAGTGCGCCTATTAGCCTCGGTTTCCCCTATATAGAAACACATTAATTTTGTACATAAATATAATTACAAAATAAATGGATGTGAATATAGATATCAACGCAGTAAGAAAATTATGTTAAGTGCGCAGTTAGAAAGTTTGCACTGAAAAAACTGCTTTAGTAAATTTTTACGCACTTTGAAAGTATAACCGAACATATTTCACCGCGCGTACATTAAACGCAAACTTTTAAGAGTCCGTAATTTTCGTTTGGCATTTGAAATTAAAATGAAGCAAGGATTTAATTGAACGCCCGCACCGGAAATTCAAGAAATTAATTTATTTCGCATTAGTCTTCGTGCACTTCATTTTCGTTACTCACTGCAAACACCCTCTGACATTTGCACCGCGATACATTGAATTTAACAGCAGCAATCAATATGTACACTAAAAAAATGGATTCTTAGCCTTAGTAGACAAATCCACTTAAACATTATCTAATTAATTTTAAAATTAGTTTATTAAATTGAGGAATACGTCTGCTTCAGTATGATTCTCAATAAGTTTACTAGAAGTATAGAATTCGCTGAACTTGTTATAATTTATTAATAATTATTATAATAATATTATTATAATTATAATAATTATATAAATTATTATTACAATAGTTTATTAATAATTGTCGTGTTAATTGTTACAGTATTTTTCTGTTTATTAGAATAAATCCGATCTATACATTTTTTCGTTGATTCATTTGTTTTAAATTTATTCGAAGAGAACAATTTACTTATTCGAGGAAGAATTCGTTTACGTTTTAGCGAATTAATCGTAAATGATACTCCGCTTATCCATGGCATAAATAAATGTTTCTACACGCCGTGCGCAAAGACACAACTTTGCGCACGCTTGCTCAAATTCGCTTGCGTAAAATTGCATCTTGCAAAGAAAAAAACTTTTCTGCTTTTCCGCACATACATCGAAATGTACTATGACTCTATAACAAGTAGATTTTCCAGGACTATTTAGTGGATTCTTCTACCAGTTCGATTGAATATTTCTGGGTGTATAGTTAAACCGCATAATTTTACAATTTTATGTAACCTACTTTCACGACAAAGCGCTTCAGTCTCATTTGTACAGAAAGAAATCCATTGAAGGAGCATTAAAACCGGACAGCTGACGGGAACGGGGAGAGGGCATGAAGTAAAACACGGGGCTTTGTAAACGAGGGGTTACGCGATGCAGGGGACGCGCGTTCTCTCCGCCGTCTGCGGAGGAATTTCTCGGTGAAGCTCACGATGACGCCATCGTGAAGCGCAGCGCACGAGTTAAAACCGCCGAAAATAGACGCCCCTTTTCGACTCATCGATCGCTATCTCTCGAGTGCGGGGGAGAGGCACGGCACGGCCGCTTAAAACATAATGATCGTCGCGCTGCAACGCACACTAAATTATTCTCCAGTATGTTTGATTTTTTATAAGAATTATACGTGTGCTTTCCTGATGGATGAGTCTATCCAGGGGCGTTATTCTTCTTTCGACTAATTATCGCGCGGCATAGGAGAATTTTATGGTAAAAAGGTAAATTTGAAGGACGTAATCGTATCTGCTGAATTTAAAAAAAAATGGTTACTGTACACGGAGAAAATGTTAAAGTAAAAATTACTATGTTTTGTAGGATTAGTGGGACATATTCGTCCTATGATGATTTTTAACACAATCTATAGTAAACATTGCTATGTACATAGTAAAAATTGCTGCAATAAAAATGAGATAGTAAAGTTACTATGTACTATAGTAAAAATTGCTATGTACATCGCAATATTTACTATGTTTAGAATAATCTAATAATTTTCAGTATAAAAACAGTATAAAATATTTAAATTGATTTACTAAATTCATCATTACAATTACGGTGAACATCTTAGCGATTTAAAATTTATAAAAAAATGTATTTCTATGATATCAAAAAGTAAAATGAATAAGTGAAAAGATTCACATTAAACGAGTAAATATACACTTTATGTGACAAATTTGTCACATGTCGAATACGTTTACATGTAAGAGTGTATACTTATCTCTACTTAGAGATAAAAATAGAAGTAATCGCATTTAATGCGTTAAAATAAATTACTACTTAAAAAACAGTATAATCTTAATTGTAGTACTGATTAAAAAAAGTCGACATAACTGTTACACGATTCTTACAAACAAATCTTATTAAATAAACTTTTTACACATGATATGTACTTTCACCTACAAATATTGAACGGTTTCCAGCAGATAAATTTTTTTGCGCAATTTGTGCAGTGAGCTTGGCGATAACGTTTGCGAGAAAATACTCCCAGTCAACTGATTGTTTAGGATTTATTTACTTTACGATGATAGTTGGGTGTAGTAGCGGCTCGCCGATGCAAATTGTTACGTAGAAAATTACAAGCGTTTGAAATTCATGAGTAACCAGAAGCGCCTCGAACACACGATCATTTATCACAACTATAAACTATCCGTCCACTCTGTAATTACCGCAGCGGCGAGCGGAGGCGCGTAAAGCTACCGCACACTGGACAGAAACAACATGCCCCGCGGCCTGCGAGCAATCGATTCCCCATACTGAAACGCACAGTCGAAATAGTCGTCGCTCCGAGGTCCCGAGCTAAAATTGAGGGATAAAAAAAATCACGGCGCCAGTTATTGCCCTTCCTCTCGACTTTTACTCGAAAGCCGATACACAAAGCTCGCGCGAGCTTTCCGTCTCAATTTATCCACAATGGGGCTCTTTCAGCGGCGGACCGCGTGTTCGCCGCCCCCGTCGGCTCGTCCGGGTGTCAATTCGAGAGGAGAGGATGTCTATCCATGCGGGTCATAAACCGCGAGTGCGAGCGCGAGCGCAACAGATTGAGGAGAAAGGGAATTTGATTCGAGTGTATTTTCGAGCGCCCCCCTACCAGACCAATTGATCTTTAATGGGCGCGTATAGTCCGCGGCTGTACTCGAGTGCACACTGTCGATTGTTGGATTATTTTCGAGATCCTGACGATAGGGGAGCTTGAGTCTTGTGCGGTGAAATTGAAATTTGGCTGCTTTATTAAGCGGACGAGTGGGGATCATCGATTCGTTTGTTAAAATCCCTTTTGCTTAGTTATTGGCCAATTATCTCGGTGTAATTAAAGGACCTTCTTCTTTTATTTGCGTTAATTAATGGCTCTACGCGAGATACGTTGAATCGCTAGTGTTACGTTATGTTATCATCAACGAAATTATGGAAATGAATTATTTGATTAACGCAAATTGTCTTGTTTATGTTTTTCACCGTGAAAGTAGCTAAAATTAACATAATAATTAACTTTCACGCGAGCACAATATTGTTAACCGGCAGTATCAAACTTGTTTACAGACTGATGCTATACTGCTGATTAATAAAATTCGAATTCTTAATGTAAACAGATAAACCTATCTTCAACAGACCCATGAAATGCAAACGTAAATGATTCATAATTGTGCATTAAACGACGCATCGATCGACAGATATGGATATAAGAGTTCATTGACCTATAAACTATTCCACACCTTCATTCGACTTTTATTTTCGCGATGAAATTTTAACTGCTAAGCGCGAATAACAATAACACCCAGTATTCCCCACATTTCAAAAAATCGTACACCGAACGACGCGTCGACACAGCGATATAAGAGTTCATTAACCCAGAAACTATATACAACTTTCATTCTCGTCGTGAAAATTTAACCGACGGCGTGCAAGTAGCTTGTATAACAGCGAAACCAATCAATATTCCATTTTAAAGCTATACACAGGCTTATTGTAGTATTAAAAAAAAAAAAAGAAAAAGCTTCGCACAAAATTCAGCACCAAGACGAGACAAAAACCGCAGCGGTCGACTTGTTGCAGATCGCGCCTCTCGTCTGGCGCGCGGCGAGAGAAGAATTCATTCGAGAGCGTAGATGTGGCCGACATCCTGCTTCGCTCGGTGCGGCCATCGAGCGTCCGATGAATGCTCCGGAGAAGCGAATTACCCGGCGCACCGTACTTAGCTTCATCTTTCTTCCTCGCCCGTTCCTTCTTTCCTCGACACTGTTTTCCTTGCTTTTTTTCTTTTTTTTTTTAAGAGAAATTTTTTTGCGCGCGCTTGTCGTGCTTTCATAAGTACGTACATACAATTACGTCGAAGTTTAAGAAGAATTGAAGAATAAATTATTTGCGGGATTATTTAACGGAGGGGCTGGTCACTTGGGCAGTGAAGTCAGTGTAGAGGATCCAAGGACACTGGACGGGATTTTCGGCGTTGAGTTTTTGGTGCTTGAGCGTGTAACGTTCAAACCGGGCTGACGACTTGAGAGCTTTCGGCACTTATGCAGCGACGAGTTTATGCCGAGCCTTCGAGTTCAGATATGTGGCCGTAAAAACGTTGGGATCTCTCACTCCCTTCGCCGGCGGCACGCGAGGATTCTGGAATGTCGAACTATTTATAAAAGTTCACTCGTCAAAAGTTCGATCTTCTGCGCAATTCGATATGACAAAGTAGTCCACCGCAGAGTCTGATAGAATAATTTATTTACTCTCTTTGCTTCGTTCGAGGTTTATGCGAATATATAAAAAAAAAATACGTAATTTTTATTTTTTTTTTACGGTAGATTGTGTGAACTGTGAAATTGGAAGTTAATTTAACTTTTCGATTTTTTAGCAGAATCTGCTTTACAGAACTTTTCTGAAGAGTAAAATCTGCTATAATCTACAATAATATTTTTTACTTCTTCTTAGTCTATCATATATTACTGTTGTGAAACAGTAAGAACTATACTCACAAAAATTTAATATAATTGGTAGAAGAATCCACTGAAAGACAGTGGGAAATCTACTTAATATAGAGTAAAATGTATTTGTAATGTCAAGAAAAAGACAATCGTTTATAATCAATCTGTTAAACAAATTCTTCTTCGATAAAGTGAACTGTTAATTTAAAAATAAATAGATATACAATTTAGAATGCAGATACATGATAAATTTTAAATTGACTCATTAAAGATTAGCTTTTGTTTAATATCATAATAAAAAGTTTAAAAGATGTAATGAACGAAAAAGTTTCTAATTAGTAGAAAAAAAGGTTTACATTTAGCGGATTTCATTCTTACAGTAAACTTATTGAGACTTAAACTGACACACAGTGTGTTCTTCGAGTTAACAGACTCAATTTAAAAATAAACAGATAATGCTTAAGTAGACTTGCCTATCTAAGGACAAGAATCCATTTTTGCGAGTGTACTTTTCTTTCGCTGAATATATACATGCACAGATAAAATTCCACTCGTGCCGGTGTCTCAAATTCGTCGCACTTTTATGACAAACACAAATAATAGCCCACAATTTCCCGACAGCTTTTATTAGAATAAAATTGCGAGCGTCCCACAACGAAAAAAAAAAAAGAAGCATGCCGCGGTGCAGCACCTATAAGACAGCTCAGCGGAATTCGCGGCGAAGAAAAGGCGCGCGAGAAAACGAGGCGCGCGCAAAGCAAAAAGAGAGGAAAAAAAAAAGAAGAAATAAACCGAGCAGCAGCAGCGAGCCGGTAATCGCTCAGTAACGAGGCCCTTCTTCTCTCCCCGGGCATGAATTAAGTGCAAGATGTCTTTGACGCGCAATCTGGCCACAATGCGCGCGCGCGAGCGAGCGAGAAAGGAAGTGTCGTAACCGCGACTCCTCGTGCGTGAATAATTACGAAGCAGCGCCGTGGCGTGCGTTTTAAATAAAAAAAGCGTGCACGGGGTAATTGCGGCGCGATGTGTGCGTGCGTGTATCGGGGAACGGCGACGTAGTCCTGAAAAAGTAGTAGTTCGTTTTTTTTTTTTTTCATTTCGAGGCTGAGGGCTGATTGGATAATTGGCCGGAACAAAACGATTTTTCATGAGAGCAGGAGAGGATGGGCTTTGTCTCGCTTTGGAAAGTGCAACTGCACTACATTTTTTTTCTACTCTAAATTATACGGAGATTCCGGAAAATCTTGAATCGTGCTTGCGGGGGAAATTCTTTTGACTAGTGAGAATCATAGAATCTAAGAATATTTTTTTTTTGCACAATGAAATTAAATGGTTTTCTATTCTCTTTAATCTAAGTGAATATATTGAATTTGTTCTATATTTATTATCAACTAGTCAGTTTTTTTTCTAAAAAGCTTCCAAACGTTCTACCGCCGTTTTTCTTTAAATAATAGACTACTTTGATATTTTTCCGTTCAAAGGTTCATAATTTATTTATTACGGATCTTAAGATTTACTCAGATTTACTTCATTTTTATATAGAAAAATAAATAAATAAATAAAATATCTATATATGAAAGTATTCACTCTTTCGATAAGTAGATGATGTACAGTATTGAAAGATTCAATCTTCACTCTTTTATACATTTAGATATAAAAAATAGTTTGGTAAAATCTATAAGAGAATTTAGGGACTAAATTCTCGAGCAGTTACTTCTCACGATTCGTAAGATTGTGATCTTCCAGCGGCCACCCACATCTCGCGAGATTCCGACTCGTCATGTATGAAAGTAAATGACCTTGTTGAGGCTCCATTCATAAGGTCAGGACAAGGTTGGTAATTATTTCTCCGGCCAAGCGCGTCCGCGCGCACTCACACTTAATTTATGATAATTCGGTCTCGCTCGTGCAAGACCGATCGACGCGATTATGCAATAAAAATCTAATTTTTATCGATACAACACCCCGGTCTATTGCGCCGTAGAGCTCCGCGTGTGAGAGGCTGCTATTAACCGGCGCGGCTTGAATGTACGTGTCAATCATGTAGTTAAATAAAAAGGCGGCTTATTTTATGGAATAAAAACGTAATTGAGGCTATTCTGCCCCCGGTAAAAAAAGAGAATGACTAGTGGGTTGGTCTACTTTTTATTTCAATCCAAGAGCTGCTCCAGTAAAAAGTTTCCTTCTACAATCAACGCAATTATTGCTACATGGATTTTGGTTTTGTTTCCAGAACAAAGTCTTTCATATTCAAACTAACCGTGATCCCTTTTTTAAAAATACCTTTCTCTCTTTTTTCTTTCTTTTTTTTTTTAAAGAAATGTATGTACACGAGTCCTTAACAACTATGAGAAATGATCGATCATAGTCATCGTGTACGAACTGATAAATAGTTTTACGTTTTTTCTATCGTTTTGACGTTAGAAATAAAGTGACAGGGTGACAAGCGACGACCGGTCAGACTTCACCGAGTTATTCAAATCCAAAGTCTAATCGTTCGTTAAGACCGAGTATCTTGAAAAGTTCGAAGGAGCACGGAGTCGCGCGAATGCAATTAGCGTCAATTAAGTCGTTTCGTGAATTCGCGAAAGCGGCGTTTACACAGAGAGAAAGGCGCTAATTTGATCCTGGAAAGAATGGAAAAGTCTGTTGTTCTCCGTTCGCTTCTTTTTTTTTTTACTTTTACTGCTTCGATGTGCATCACTCGATGGGTCTATACGAACTCGAAATTAGCCGATTAATAAATCGCCAGCTGCGGGTAGAAGGCGTCAACTACTCCGACGTCAAATTGCTTAACCGAATTATATCCGCGATGCAGAGTGAGAAGAGGCGCTGGGTAACTTCGGCTCCTTTCACATGGAATTATAACAACCGAGATATTCGCCCGGTACTATTACGTAGTTTGTATATGCTGTTTAGTGGGTGTGGCTCGACCGATAACGACAATTTTAATATTTTTTTTGTTATATAAATGAGTGTGAATTTTTATATTGTATATTGAAACGAATGGGGCAACCGTCAAAATAATAACTTTAGCTTGAGGCTTTTATTTAGATTAACATAATGTGTATTTTTTTTTTCAAAGAAATTTTACTATTTTTTAGTTTTGTTCATCGTTATATCTTCATTTTTCATTATTTTCGTTACTTTATTATCTTTGGATTACGGTTGATTCTGTGCGTTTGAAAAAAAAATATGAGTAACGATGATAAAATGAACTTTTGAAGCTCGGCGCCTGTGGAACAGCGCATGCTGACCGATAACATGACGAGCTCTACGAGAGAATTGATTAGGTGGCCGCTAGAACAATGCAGGCCGTTGAACTGACCCCGGTTTAACTTCCGCAGCAGTAGAAGCTACATCTTTTGTTTTTTTTTTATTTTTATTTTTTATTTTTTTCATTGAAAATAGTTTATAACACTTTCCCGAGATACGAGGGTCGCTATACTTATAGCTGATAACCTCACTGTTCGTTTGATTAGAATTCAGAAATAGAATCCCATTCATTATTCCAATTATATTCGTTTGATTAAATTTACTTTTCAGAATTCGTTTATCAACGTGCTACCGGATATTTGATAATAGGCTACAAAAGTTTAAACTAAAAAAAAACAGGGGAGATTACATATAGATTTTATCGTACTCTCTAAATCTGAAAATGTAAAAATCACCATGGAAAATGTCCACGCATTCAGCATGCGAACGGCTTTTCACGTATTAAACGTCACTATTCACATTTTCAAAGCGAATTTCTACATTTTCAGATTTACGCGGTACTTAGCCACTGCTAATTGTAAACATCAGGCAGAATCCCGTAAGCTTGAGCGAAGCAAATAAATCGCCCGTAAAACTTGGCAATAACAAATTTTGCATAGGCCATCAAAGGCCAAGAAAAAAAATCGTCGACGATCTCGAAGCGACGGAGAACAAATATTCCGGGAAATTCGTTGCGTTTACGAGGTATCTTAGCTCGCAGCCGCGGATGCTCGAGTAGAGGCGGGCACAATGCGCCGTCGGCAGCCCTGGGCTAGGAGAAGGGCGAGGTGCGCGCCCGCGACGCGTATATAATTCGGCGGCGAATATTCAATCCCGCAGTCGTATATAATACGGCGCCGTATAACGGCAGCGGGGCCCGCATTAATTCTCGGTTCGCGCGTCATTCCCCGCTGAATGGCACTGAAAGCGCATTAAGACGCGGCGCATTGTGCGTCCGCGACGTTAAACCCCCCCTCCGGCCACCCCGCGAGCTGCGCTTTGGGTCAAGAGGTCGTCAGCCCGCCGCCGCCCGGGGGGTTGGCCGCGAACTTCTCTGCTGAAATCTGACGTGCGCGAGAGTTGCGACTGCCGGATGGCTACATCCTACTCACCGTTTCTTGTCTCGTCTTTTCCGCCGACGCGGCGCTGAGCTGCATTACTATGCAACGCGCCGAAAATAGTTTAGCGCGCGTATAACGCTCTCTCTCTCTCTCTCTCCTCTGAGTATTGTTCAGAGTTTATTTATTTTTCCGGCGGAACTTCTGTTAGAATGAGAAATACGCAATTTTTTCCCCCGATGGGCAGCTTCTTTTGAAAATTGTTTAAATTTTTTAGTACATTTTCCGTTTTGTAAGCAACTATGTAAATAAGTTTTTCAAACTCTTTTAGAAACGTTAAAACACGTAAAAAGTGTAGTTAACTAAAATTATTACATTATTATGAAAAATTGTAATGGATTATTATTGATGCTCGTAAAAAATCTTATAGTAAATTTGATAAAATTTTAAAAAGTAAAGCGAAATATATATAGCAAAAAAATGTTGCAAAAAGTATAGTAAAAAGTATAACAAAAAGAATTGCAAAAAGGGTCTATTTGCTAGAGTTTTTTGCGAGATCTACCAAAAAAATGCAAAAAAAAAATATCTAGTAAAACATGCAGCACTAAAAAAACTAGCAAATATAGTCCGTTTACCGTAACAGTACTTTTTTCTAAACTATTAACACTACTTTTTTTTTACTATTTTGATTAATTTTGATGAAGTCTGTCATAAAGTACGAAATAATCTCTACTAAATTTTTTGACACGGTAAATTAATTAATTATCTAATGATACAATTATCCTCTCATTAGTAGAACAATATTTTAAATTATTATTAATATTATTATTATTATCATTTGTATTATTGATATTAATCTTGTTTACAATTAGATATTGTAACCCAACCGACAGAGAGTTCCTAAATTTTCGAGTAGCCCAAAGTTGGCCCAAATTCGATTTTGCTCCGGGCGTTTTCAACCCTGGTCTGGGTTGCCTCAGTCGTCGGTTATAAATTCTGCCGAGGCGGGCGAAATTCTCGTCGCGCATCGCGGATGTTCTCGCTGCATTGTCACGCCCACGGAACGCTACTATATACCCACCCGGTGGTAATAAGAAAATATTCCAGGCGCCGCGTACAACGGCGAGATCGGACAGAGCTCTGAATCATCGATAATAAGGCGTTCGCTTGTGATATTACAGAGAGTCACTCGTTCGATCGTATTTTTTTTTTCCTTTTCTTTTATACACCGTGGCTTATTTTTGTTGCTACGTCGAGAACTAAACTTTGTTATCTCTAACTTTAATACCGTGCTATTTCACTGCATTAAATTTATAGAGCTGAAGATTTACGTGTATACTATTTTACTTCAGTAGTTATAATTTTATCAGAAAAAACTAGTGAATCAAATTATTTCTTCAAATGCAGTACATCAACTTACACCAAATTTTCTAAAAAAAAAAAAAAGAATTTCTTGATTATTTAAGATATCCGTGATTAATCCTACGCAAGATCCGAAATTCGAATAGCCGCAAATATTTTTGGTTCGAGTGGCAAGGGCACTATGGTTGAAATAAGCAAAGCGAACATGGAGTTGAGTGGTTTCAGCATCAACAAGCCGAGGGCAGCAAAAGCAAGCTTCTCATGAAAATTCACGAAGCGCCGCGGAGAACGAGGAAGTCGCGCTTTAAAATAGTCCGTTTCCTCGGCAAAGTCGCGGGCGCGCGCGCCTCCCGTTTGATGGTCATTGTCGCCGATTAGTCTTGGCACGTCGCCAATTTCCATTTTTCGAGGCTCGCCTCGCCGCGACTCGCGGAAAAGTCGCCGGAGCATTCGACGCGCGTCGCGCGGCCTGATCAATTATTTATCCACTCGAGCGAGTATTAGCGCGGCCAGACGAGGCCGACGCTTATAAGGTGCAGTCGAGACAATTGCATTCGTGATTTTTCATCGACTTTTTGCACGCGGTCGGCTCCTTATTCGATTAATCGCTGCAGAATCGTTGCTATTGTTTTCTATTTTTAGCCGAGAATATCTTAAGTATTTTATTAATTCCTTTTGCACGCTCTTTTTACCTGCTAAAAATCCATCTGCTTGATGGATGGCTACGAAACTGAGAGATGACTTGTTTTTTTTTTACTTAGTGGTAGATAAAACTTTTTTTGTCACGTTTATTAGTGCGTTATAGTGCGTTTTCGACTCCAAGGTGGATACTTTTGAAACAATGTTTATTTAAAAATATTTGAGAAACACACACCGAAGAATTCATTACTTTTTTATAGCTTTCCAGTGCAAACGTTAGTGAATTTCAAAAGTTTCTATAATTTTCTCTATTTCCATAATATCGCAAACCATTTTTTTCTATTAATTATTCCCATTAAATGTGAGATTGTGTAAAAAAATTTACTCATTTCTATTTCTCTACTCTCTAAATCTGAAAATGTGAAATTCACTTGGAAAATATGAATAGTTACAAATTTTATGTGAAAAATCCTTCGCAAATTTCATGTATTAAATTTCATTATTCACATTTTACAAGAGGAATTTTACATTTTCAAATTTACACGGTAGTTTATATTAAATTTTCATTAAATGTTTCAAATTT
Organism: Sycophila sp. Sp_5; assembly: GCA_018906775.1. Taxonomy (NCBI): domain Eukaryota; kingdom Metazoa; phylum Arthropoda; class Insecta; order Hymenoptera; family Eurytomidae; genus Sycophila; species Sycophila sp. Sp_5. Next base: position 99,526 of record JACCID010000054.1, on the reverse strand, counting down.
CTAGCAGGGTTACTAGAGAATTTATTGTAAAATTAATATGCAGAATAATCGATTCAAAACAAAAAGAACTTTTTTGCCCCACTTTTTATTCAATAATCAAGAAATTATCTACAAATTATTTACAAAAAAAATATGAATTTAAATGAACCAGCAATAAACAACGCTAACGGCTAAATGATCTCCTCGGCTGTTTTACGATGTGTTACCAACACGCAGCACTTTATATTTTCCCTTGAGCCCGATCTTTAGAGCGATACCTCATCGTCGAAGCGACACGCCGCAAGCCCTCTTACGGCTCGTGTCTCAAGACCAGATTTCCCTTTTTTTCCTCCCTTCTACCCTCCGGCGCCGTCTTTAGTCGGAACCCGAGTAGTGTTACCCCTCCTGACTTCGACGTATCAGACCCCACGGATTTTCCCTCGCTTTCTAGGAGGCCAAAGTGCGGGAGGCGATGCGACCCGAGCGAACGGCTATTTGTCACTTTTTGAGGAAGATCCTTGGCTACACGTGCACGTTGCCGTCAAGCTTATATCTAACAGACTTTTTCTATCGTGTATCGTGAGGCTGTGCTATATCCTCGGCTGCCCGATAAATTGTTGTAATTTAATGAGGTTGATACGCATTTATCACTCGGTTTTGAGAATATTTAATTATTTATTATTTATTATTTAATATTGTTTAGAAATTAATTGTTTATTTTGAAAAGCTAAAGGATTCACGGGTCTTAAAGAATTTAAGTTTGATATTTATGATATTTAAAATTTCTCTATTAATTGAATGTTAATTAATGTGTGCATTTTCTTAATGGAATAAGCGTGCTAAAATAATATTAATTTATTTTTAAAAATCTTTTAATGTTCCGAACAATCGAGCCTACTAAAGTGCTCTCGCACACAAAGGAAGTACTTATATTTACTCTTCCAACCGATCTGAGTGCAGCTATCAAAGAAGCCTTTGATTCCACGTCTAAACCACTTGGTCTAGTGTTCAAAATCCGTCAGCTACTGCAAATAATCTACTTATCAGTACACGCAATAAGCAACAAAGCATAAATTCTCCAAAGCTGACCCAAATTAGCTCATTAATAGCCCAGACAACGCTTATATAAATTCCAAATTAATTATACGATTTTGAAATTTAATCCCGAATTGAAATTTAGTAGTCGTTTTAGTATCCGCCTAATGTGCCCGCAGCAATTTATAGCCTCTTCATATTTAAATGTGATACACATCATATTGATATCATTAAAAAGTAATAGTTCAATTTTGACGAGGGAATTTAACCGGAAGCTCGATCGCGCGCAGACGAATATGACGCTCCCACGTGTGCGGTCGTTTACGTGTACATCCTATAAAATCGATCGAAAATTCGACGAAAGCGATGGGTGTTTTGGCAATTCCCTCGCGGCCTCTTTTCGCCCAAACGATTTCGAGTTAATGGCTCGCGGCCAGAACCACCGCGCTGCCCACAAGCCCGAAATTAATTCGCGGCAGCTGCGGCTCCAACCGAAAAACTTGCGGACGAAGATGGGTCGGGAACTTCTCTCAAGGAAACTCCCGCTTTCTGTGGAATTTCGGCCCCTGCCCATTTGCTCCTTCGGTGCTTTTAAAATTGACTTTTAAAAAAATCACGCTTTTATATTAGTTACCTTAATAGAAAGATTTTAATTAAATTACTTAAGATAATGTCGCCGTTTTAAATAAAGAATAAAGCACATCACAAAAAAGACTTATTTTAACTTTCCATTTTTCGAGGAATAAAGTGAATGAAATTCTTCCAAAATTTGATCTACGCAAGGTGTCAGAATGTAGGCACGTTCAGGAAGAATTTATTTTTCATTACTTCTACGTCAGGGGTAACTTAGTTTTTTTCTTAATTAGGATTTTTTTCATGTAATATCTTAAATTGGTGTAATTAATGGTTTAATTTCAAAACGACTGGTCAATGACAAGAAGCCTTCAAATCTATTAACAGAACATTATTTATTTAAACAGTTTTAAGAGAAATATCAGCCAAGTCTTTTAATTTTCCATCTATTCTGAAATTTAATTTTTTAAATAAGTGCTCAGTTAATTACTTGTAAGGTACCCGCATACAGATATTTATTTTCGTTGATTAAAAAAAAGATTAAATAAATACACGAAGCGCATGGAATTTCATTAATTCAAATTAAAGAAGTAAAGTCAGTTTTCTTAATGTTGTTAAGACAGCGAAGAACTTTCAAAGCCTTTTCCTTCACAAAACACGAAAGAAAACCAACACTAAAGCATAAATAGAAGGTGCAAAAATAGCGAGTGCCCAAGACGCACCGCAAAAGTGAATGGAACGACTGACCTGATCCTCAAAAAATCGCACGGTCTCTTTCCCGTATACCGACACGTCAAAAAAAAAAAACAGAAAAAAAAAGAGGCAAACATCACTTTCGTCTGAGACAGCGAGGCGCACGGCAAGAGGCGAGGCTCATAATTTTCTCGGTGAAAAGTCACCGCACGCTCCTTTGTGCATCTCGTCCAACGGAAATAGAATTCACTAAGAGTTTTCGCCCGCACAGCCGGGAAAAATAGGCGAGTCACTTTGTTTCCTCGTGGACTTAGTCAGCGCAAAGTCGTCGCGGGGAATTAGCGAGGCTTTTTCTCACACTCGATCCGTGTGTATACTTTTGGGATTATAAACACCGGAGAATTTCGCCCGATGACGGATACCCACTTAACTTAACTAAAGTTCTTGTTTCGTTTTTCGGGATTTACGGCTGCGTTTGCTCCACCGACGCACGGGGTGTACACTTTCAGCGAAAGTTTATTTTTCCTGGCACTGCGTGAATCAGAAGTGACGATGTTTATCCGCTAAACAAACTACTGCTTTTGCTACCTGAAGTATGTTAATCACAGCTATTTCACGTTTCTTTGATAAAAAAAAAAAAGTCCGCGCTGCTTAGTAATTAGCGTAACGAACGGCAATTAACTTTCGCATCGTCATGCGCCGCGCAAATATTTATTATAACACGGATGCGCCTTTTCTTTCGTAAAAATTATTTACGTTTCGCTTATGCCAAACAATGACTTATCATCGCAAAAAAAAATTGCAGATGCAAGCTAAAAACAAAAAAAAAATAATTAAATGATGTTCCCCGATATAAAAATCGCACGCAATAGAGCCACTGACAAGAAAGAGAATAAATAAATAAGGCACTACAAACGCAATCGGAGATTATATCCCGGCGGCATGCGTACTCGCGTTTTATCTCGCGAAAACAACGCCTCCGCGTATTTACATAACTCGAGTTGAACAAAAAAAAAAAAGAGAGATACGACGCGGAGGAACGCCCGTTCCACATCTGACGAGTGCGCTCGTCTTGACTTACCGCGCCGCGGCTCGTATAATTTGCGGCTCGATTTCGAGCCGCGCACCGGTTTGCCTTGAGCGATCGCCGCGAATTCCATAGACGCGCTGCGCGACTTCTCCGCGAAGGCAAACACATTCGAGACGCAGCCGCAACTTCCGACGCGACGCTTCTGCTTGCCAAATTTTTTTCGATCGTAAATTTTATTTTGAGACGTATATATACGCGGAAAAAAACATTGTTAGTAAAATTTGTACTTGAAAGACTCGCGGTAAAAAATTCTTATTGCTATTTGAGATAAAATTTGATTAAATAATTAACCTACATCTGCTCTACTTAATCGAGTAAATGAATATTGCTTAAAAAATTCAGTATAATTTGCTTATACTGTGCGAGTAAATTTTAAATGACTATGTTTATTTAACTTTTTAAGCATTTATTTACTATCTCAGTAAATTTTATTAATCATTTTTCCGTGTGTGTCTCATTAGTTTTTTGTACATGTTTTGCTCGTATGTTTAATTAAAAATTGCTATTGATCGATTAATTATTAATTTTTTTTTAAGGCGATGCATTGAGCAAAAAAGTGTTATTGAAATTATTACTATCTTTATATGCGGAAATCAGCCACATTTTATTTTACTATGTAAAGTATGGTAATTTTTAATTTTAAGAGTCTAGTTTGTATGGACGTTCCCACACAGTTAATAATTTTTACAATACTTTATGGAGTTTCATTTATTAAACGCTTAAAAAAGAAGTCGAGGTGGTGTCACTTTCACTGGATGATTTCATGAATTTATTTTCTTTTCGATGAGAAAGTTGCGTATACTCATAGCTGGTTGATTTAACGAGTTTGTATATGCAATTAATTTATACACTTGCTGGAGAAATAATTTCGAAAGTGATCACACTCGATGGAAATGTAGGTCTGCCTTCTCTTATACATAAGCGTACTAAATAATCGAGAAAAATGAAATAAGTATAAAGTAGAATCTCAATTCACTGTATATTTAAATGTAAACAAGTGATTTCCATAAGCACAGCTTACGATCGATCCCTTCCATTCAAGGAAAAATAAATGATAGGCATCGAACTCTTTATATTCTTTTCATCCATAAATCACCTTAATACCGACGCTCCGTACATACCTGACACAAAGAGGCACAACAAAGACACATACACGTGCACAAAGGCAATTTCGTTTTTTTCTTTTTTTTCGTGTACGATACGCAACGGAGGGAGCTAACGTTTTAATATTTCCCGGGGCATTACACGCGTTATATCATCCGTTCTCCTCTCCCCCTTTATGTAAATTTTCGAGGTGGCCGACGGCACTGTTATGACGAGACCGTCTGCCATTTCCAGTTCGAAATGCACCGTTCCAAACGTCCCGGTCGGCGCGACTGTTTATTTGAATTACGAATTGTGCTGTTTGCGTGCCTTCCATTTTTACCAGGGCCTGGTGCACGGGCGAGAGGCGCGGGATAATTGGGCAAGATGGGGGGCGACGATTTATTGATTTTAGCGATGAACTAGAAATCGAAATCTATTTGTGCGGCTGATACAGTTTGCGCTCCAAAATGCGCGCAATTTATTTTCGTACGAGTCATTAAGGGGCTTTGAAAGTCAATTAAAAATTCAAATTTCGCGCCATAATGTAGCAGACGAATAAATAATTAATTTGCTTATAACAAAGAGTTTAAATGATTTGCCCTTCGTCAGATAACAATCTATTATTTTATAAAAAAGGAACCAATTAAGTTCGCGTTTTCCAGGCTTCGCAACATCCGATCATCATTTTCTAAAGAGAGGATCGTTTATTCGCGAGTTACTTTCACTTTTCATCTCATTTTCATTATCTCCGACGTTAAAAATGAAGCGATCATCGTATATGCCAAGTGCATCTCATCCGTTCTCCATACATTTTTTTTTGCCTCGCATCAGAGTGTACTTTTGTATATAAATAAAAGCGCAGCAGCAGGCGGCGAGTTGTGCCGGAAACGTAAGAGCCACGAGAGTCAGATAAAACGGGAACAAACGACCGGCGGCAATGAGTCACTTTCACGTGCTCCTGGGCAAACTACCGAGGGGCCAACCTTGGAGACGAGTACGTTTTCGTTCGATTTCCATCGAAGCTCATCTCTCTCTTTCCTTCGCTTACGCTCCCCACTTCGTTTTTTCTTCTCGCATACCTAGAAATTCGTAAGCGGCTTTGTTCTCAATCCGTCTTTACGATTACAAGGCGAGGTGCTGCTGTTTCGAATTTCTCGAGTAAGCGAGAAAGCTATTGTTAACCACATGGCGAAAATATAACGATTTTTTTAACAAAAGGAGTAATTGATAACGTAGCGAGTGAAAAAAATCCACTTTACTTCGAGAACTTAATTTTCTTCTGCTCTTTTAATGAAATTTATATTTATTTTAGATTCTAATTTTTTTTAATGAAGTAAATATTTAATCAGAATGGTTTTATTCTTAACGATGCTATTTTATGCTTAAAGCTTAAAGTGGTTATTATTATCGCTATCATTAAATAATTAAAAAAATCATCATTTCAAATGAAAAAATATGCAACTAAAAAGTGTCAACTAATCAAATTGGTTCTACGTTATACATTATGCATTCATTTTTTAAGAGAGCAGAGGATTACTATTAATTTCCACAATTAAAACTGTTCAGTGTTCCAATAAATTTAAAATCGGGTCTAATTGAAAAGGTTTTTCTCTACGCGTTTGCAGCTCGACTGTTGAGCAAATGCGTTATCGCTTGCGTTAAATCGAGTGTTAAATACCTTGCCATTGTGAACACAAGGCATGACTCATAAAAAGTTACTGCTGCAAATTTAGAGCCATAAAAGGCAGGAAAAACGCTAAAATCCACTTACTTTAACTTGTAATTACGGAATATTTTCTAAATTAGTACAATAATATCTTCATCAGTCAACAAGTATCATAAACGTACAATTACTTTATATACTTTATTTATATGCTTTATTTCTTTAAGCACCAAACAATGATACATAAGAATCTCCTTTCACCATATCATCCATCAAGCTCTAGGATAAAATGACTCTGGCACAATAACATTTCTCCAAGCGTTTTTTTTTCATCATCCACGCACGATACCGCCTGTTGATCTAAGTCAAGGTGGAGAAAAATAATTCGAAATTTCGCAACCACTCGTAGGATCCATCGCCGCGCACGATACCGATCCTTCGTGCGCCGCTATACAACAACAACCGAGATTGCGCAATAAAGGTGTGCGTAACCTTAGAAATTGCCGGGCAGCCGCACAATGGACTCGGCTACATTTAATATCAACGCGAGATCTCGATTTGACGGCACGTCCGGGTGAGCGCCTTTTGTCACCTGGAAGACACTTCAACGTGAATTCAGTAATTAATGCACAAGTATACGCCGCGGTGCTGCTCTGATGGGCGCAGCGAAGTGTGACTCATAAATGTATAGCGATTTTTCGATCGACTCGCGGAATCTAGCGCACCTCTATTGTTTGCGGTTATAATTAGTTTTATAAATTTTGGCGCCATTTTTTTGTAAAGAGATAGCATCAATAACTGCCGTAATCACTATGTAACTTTAAATTTTTGTGTATTCGCGCAAAATTGAAAAATTCGCGTTCTCGTGCATCCTGTACCTAAATTAAAAATCAGACAATTATAATCACAGTGCTTGTATATCTTTGCGACCAATCAGAATCACGCATTAAAAGCTTCGTAATAAAGGCGATCACTTTTTCAACAGAGGATTGCGCAAATACTGTGGAAGTGCAGTCAGATTATCGTCGGAAATCAATGACGTGCCGTAAAATTGCGGTAAAAAAATATTTCCTCAAAAATTAAACTGTCAGGTTCTTGAAAACCTTCTCAAGGATGCCGCGTAACATTTTTTAAAATACCTTTTACGTAATTCGCGCAGTGATTGATGCAGATAATCTATAGATACATAATTGTCAGGAAACTTCACAAAGACTCCCACTAGAAAAAAAAACACGGACGTTGCAATTAAAAAAAAAAAAAAAAGAAAACAAGTATAAACATGTCGTGAGTGATCGGCGTAAAAATCGATAGTAAATTACCGGACGCAGCGAGCCAGAGCGACGAAAGCTTGTAATATTACACTTTCCGGCGGTCGGATACGAGGAAGAAGAAACCCGAGGGCCTCGGTGGGCAGAGTCGCTTTCAAGGATTTTCCAGAAGCGAGTCACGTCTTTCCGCGCGGCCGCCCGTGCAGATACTTCCTTTTTCTCAAGCTCGCGAGTAAGAGACACAACGCCCGGCTGGACGGGACATGTTTTTGCAAAGCGTTCGCTCGAGAGCCCGAGCTTTTCCCCCAGCAGAGTTCCAAGGATCAGAATTACCGGTTCGCTTTAGTATACCTGCTTTGTCGTCTTTTCGCCGATCTCTTAAAATAGAATCCGAGCTTTCGCTTTTTACGTTCTTTTGATCCACGAATGAAACATTAAAAGTTACATCTTCTGAAGTTGTATTGCAATGAGTAATTTACCAATTAATAGAGTACCAAATACTACTAATTGTCAGTCCAAATCATCTTGATTAAAAATCTATGATAGACTATAAATTATAATTAATTTTTAATTAAGGACATCTATATTAACTCAGTATTTGTTTTATTTTTGCAGGACGTAGAACTGTCAGAGGGGATGATTCCGGAGGACACAATGGAGGTGGAAGTGTCGCACTGTCGTGAATTGCGGATCCAGTCGGGTGCGTTCACGGGTGGCGCCCAGTTGAAGCGAGTCCACGTATCGGGCATCTCTACTGTCGTGGCGAATAGACAAGCATTTCAAAATATGAGCGCACCTAATCCACTACTCGAGGTTTCGGAGTGCAATCGAGTCGTTTTAGAGAGCCATGCCTTCAAAAATACCAAAGGTCCGCTCAGCGTCTCGATATCGCGATGCTGGCATGTCACGATCAAGCCTCACGCCTTTTCCTGGCTTCTACAGATCTCCATTAAGGAGGTGCCAAATCTCGAACTATCTAGCAATGCGTTCAAATTCGAAACTCAGCAGCACGGTCGGCATGGACCAGCTACCAAGGTGAGACTTAGAACTTTATTGATTTTGAAAATATAAATTAATTTGTGTTCAATTACGTTTTTTACTTGTAACGATTACTACTCTTTTGAACTGCATTTTAATGACATGCTTTTTTGTTTTTTGTAGATTTTGTTCCATAGCGTAAAAATCCCAGAGTTACCGACAGCTGTTTTCCCTTCGACGGCAGCAGAGATCAGGATGGACGATCTCTGGACTGGTTCGATAAGGAAAGATGCTTTCTGTGCCATGAATATACTTAGCATTATAATCAGTAACGCGACGATCGTTGAAATCGAGTCTGGTGCGTTCAGTGAAAGAACGCTCATCCACGGCTTGGAATTCGTAGACGTCAAAATGAAAACTATCAGGACCGGAGCATTCAGAGTGGGAGCCAGTAACTTAACCATTCAGTATTCTAGGTTAGTAGATTAGAATTTTATTTTTCACGTTTAATGGATAATATAGGAATTACGAGTAAATAGCAAATTTTTAAACATTTATTTCTTTTGCAGATTATCTGAGGTAGAATCAGGCGCGTTCGATATCACAGCGGCAACTGTGACATTCAACAATAACGAATTTGACGAACTTCGACGTAATTCCGTGACTTTCCATCAATGGAACCACATAGCCATCGACAACAATCTCTTCGAACATCTAGAATCGGATGCCATCAATGCTGCAACAACGGACATCGCCAAAACACCGAATCTTGAGTTTTCCTTCTCTGGCAATCACATTCATGATGCAGAAATCAACTCACTGGCTTTCGTAGAGATTTCACAAAGTGTGGCCGCAGCCAGGGTGGGTAGCAATTACTTCAAGCCCACCTGCAATTGTAACCTTGAATCTTGGGTTCGCGAACGCGTCGGTAGCAACACCTCGGTATCCTGGATCATGGATTCGAGCTACTGCGTCGTCGATGCTTTCCTTCGCAGTTGCTTCAATTTACCAGTGGGTTTCTTAGGCATGCGGAACTACACTCAGACTATCTGTTCGAAAACAAAAAGAGTGACCTGTAACAATGAGCCAAGCAAACCAGAACCCAGCGTTAGTCCTCCGAGTGTTGGACCTCATCAATATCCTCGAACCAAAGGCTATTTCGATGTGGAAATGAGTGATCCAGATCAGTTAGAACGTGAAAAACGTATTATCGTAATTGTATGCGTTGTAGCAGTTTTTTCTCTAGTCGTTGTTATTCTAACTTCCGGCATCCTGTATATGCGTCGACGGGGTGTATGCCCGAAACTGACCTCCGGGCCTCTTTCTAATTTGGCTAATTCTTGGTTTTCACCTACCAGTGGAATGACGGCAGCCACTTCAGCTAGATCGATCTCCAGATTAAGTGTCCACGAATATGCGGGTCTTCAACCTGATATCCGAATATTAGATGTGGAAACTCACGAGGATGCTATTGAGGAAGATGAAGGAGCAGCTGAAGGCGGCAATTTTTCTTACTCGGAAAATAAAGCTACTCAGACTCTGCCAGAGGAGTTGACAGCAGAGTACTTGAAGGAGCTGAAGGAGAGGTTACATGATCCAGAAAATTACAGTTACGCTAGGGACATGATTGAACATCTTTACGATCTTATCAAAGTTGAAGAAAGCTGCAATAACAATAATAACAGAAGATTATCCGAAGATAACAATGCGTATGATATTGTCAGACCAAGAGTAAAGAGGTCCAGTACTGGTCCCAGGCAGCCATCAGTCAACGTTGGCACAAAAGTTCCATCGCTAGAAAAACTCCTACCCAATTTGGTGCGTCCAAGACCTCAGTTAACGGATTACGCAGAACCAAGAGATCAACGAATCGTCGATCAAAACCACCTGTACGCCGAGTTACCAGGTGACGAAACCATACCCAGCACGAGCAGGATCTCACCGCCAGTTTTAGCGACTCTCGCTGGCAGGGCACCACTACCTCTTCCTCCAGACGTTGTCAATGGTCACACCGACAATGCCAATGGTGTAACGTACGCCATTGAAATTGAGGAAGAACCGAGTGCTTCTCAGGAATACGCACAAACGGAGAAAAAGTCTTCGAATTTTTTGAAGAATCTGGGTGAAACCATTATAGGCACGAAAAAGGTGACCGGAAAGAGGCCTAATTCACTACTGAGCGAATATGCCGATCCGTCGGATGTAACCGCACATCTTTACTCCGAGCTACCGGAACCTCGTCCACAGCCATCGGCTATATCGCCCAGCAAGATGGCGAACAGGCCACTGCCGACAAAACCTGACCACCAGAACGCGACGACTGCAATGACGTAGCCGATAAATCCTACGAGTGCACAGTTGAAATATTTATTTCTCCGACCCTCGGAGAAGCGAGGCACCTTGGACCAACTTTCCATTGTGTTTTGTAGTGCTCGAGTGCCGTTGCGATTGTAAATTTAAAAGTTTTTGCGAAGCCGATACTTTTTTGAGGTATTTGATACCCGAAACGTAAACGCGAGGTTGAGAGACCAACTACTGACCAAAACTAGAATGTAATACGAAATTTCTTAGACAAATTCTGTTACAAATAATTCATTCTTCCCAAACGTGGTTGACCGAATATAACTAATAGTCCGAGGTGTCTTATACGAGGGTTAACGACCTACACGCCTGTCTGTGATATCGTATCGTCGGCTGACTTTGTCGACCTCGGGACAAAATTTTTTTAATTATGTTCTCACTATAAAAGCAAAGATTATTCAGTGAATGCGAACATATACATACAGTTTTCCCATGTTTACAGAAGAAGTGAATGACTAATGTGTTGTTTGGACGTACAGAGATTATAGCGCTAATTAGTGTCTTAGTGAGCGAGCGAGTGACGAATTGTAAATAGAGAAAGAAGGATGTTAATAATTTTTTTATAATTCTTTGAAAAACTTAACGATTGTCTTCTTTTTTTTTTGTTATTTAAACTGCAACGGATTTCTGTATAAAAAAAAGAAGCTTCTATCATTTATTTTTCCACGGCGAAAAATAAATGCGCCACGAGGAGCCATATAAAGTTCCGTGCCTTGGAACTTCGAGGAGTTCTTTTTTCATTGCGCCAATCGACGAATCAATAAGAAAAGAAAAATCCAATGATATGTATATGCGTTGTTTTTTTTTTATATTTTTTTGTTTCATAGTTATTGTACGTTTACGCTGATGTCGTTGAGCTTCATTGTATAAGAGATATTGGAGCCCTTCCAATATCGCAGACGTAGACGCGTGGAAGTGGAAAATGCGATGTTTATTATTTAATAATTATGATGGATGTAATATACAATTTTATAAATATAAATATATATAAATATCTCAGCAGATATCATTAAAGTATTATTTGAATCGAAATCATGATCTTTTCAATCAACATCACTCAACCTACTTTCCTTTCACTTATGAAAATTTCTCATCTATTCCTTTAAAGTATGCCATTGATCGTACAAAACAGTCGTACATTTTTTCTCAAAAAATACAAAAATAAACGAGTAAATTATGACAGATTTCCTTAATTATAAGTCACTCGGTTCGTTAACTAAAAAAAAAGACACGAGTCGATCAAAATTAAAGAAAAAAATATCCTCATCCGGCAAAGCTCAAGAAGTGAAATAAAAAATTCTCGTCACCTGAGTTTTAAAGGCCAGACTCGTCAAGGTATAGTCGCGGCGACGTTAATTACCTCCTCCAGATCGTCAAACAGAAAGGCAATGTTTTTTTTGTGTCTTCGACATGCCGGCGTAGACGAAATCTCCGACTGGCTTAATGCGACTTCCTGTCGTTTGTGCGCCCGAGCTTTATCTCGCCGGGGTCTAAGAATACCCCGGAGAATATTTATTTCCGGCCGAAGGGCTTTCGGAAATAGTTCGCTCGGGCGGGCAGCCTTTGTTTCGCTCGGCGGTGCGCGAGATACGGAGATCGGACCACCCCTCGGATTTTTATCACAGTCTCGCCCTTCCTGCACTAGTTCATTCAGTATAAACAGTCGTTTAAAATAATTTTTCATTTCTACGCGGTCCCTTTCTTTTTTTACGTTCGTCTAATCCTGGATTACACTTATTTTCATACGGGATTTATACAGTGAACTGCAGTATTTAATATTGTTTCTTTTTTTGTTAGTAAAAATAATTGTGAATTTAAAAAATTTTGGACTTTTTTAAAGCAGCTTATACGATACATTGCATTTAAATGAATTAAATCAGTGTTTTATATGTGCTACTTGAAGTCGCTTCATAGTAAAGTTAAAGATAATTAATCGATTGAAACATTACATTTTTTATTAATCTTAAAATAGTTACGCAATTGCAGGCAATATTTTTCTTAAATTTCTATAAAAACATCTGCAGAAAATAGTTGTAATAATTTTGAATTCAGTCGTAATATAACGATCGAAGTATTTACATATTTACACCATTTTTTTATCGAATTTAAATCTAAGTTATGGCTATTTTCGAAAATAAAAAATTCTTCGAGTTTCTATTATAAACCCGACGATATAATAAAAGTTCATGACGACGCAGTATGTTACAAAATCCTATTAAAAAATGTTACAAAGTTTTTATGAAAAAAAAAATATTAACAACTAATTAAAGACTTTTCCATTTTCCTTGTCCTTGAGGAATTACCGAGTCCCAGCAAGAGCGCATTCGCGGGTGTGCATCTGACTCGGTGCATTTTTCTTTTTCACTCCAAGACAAAAATAAAAAAAAAAAAAGGCGAGGCGAAGAAGAAGGGCGCCGACGAGAGATATTCTGGCACGTGCAGAGCCCAAACTATCCCGTCGGAGGAATGCAACAGGAGCAATAACGCGTACTGCCGGGCTGCGTTGCAGCTGTTGACGATGGGAGCTTACGCGTCGACTCCCTACGCGTGGTACACCTACGCGCCCGAAGTCATGACTTTCTCACCGACGAGTTTTTCTTTCGACTGGTGAAAAAATAATTATTCCGTTCGAAGAAGCTCACGGAAGTTGAAACAGTACCGGCGGGCAATACGTTGCTTCAAGTGATACACTTTTGGCATACTTTCGGCCCCTCGCGGCAGTGCAAAGTGCTGCTGGAGGAACTTAACTTAAGTGACTTGAAAATTGTTCTTTAAAAATCTTTTTTTTAATCAAGTGGTTTTTTTATACTTTAGATATTTTTTAAAATAATTGGTGGCAATAAAGAAATATTTTAAAATGGTAAAAATGAATGACTGTTTGAGTCTACAAGATTAGAGATAAATTAAAGGGTTTAAAGCTCGTTTTTTATTTTAAATTATTGTAAGTACGTGTTTTTATTACATTTTACTATCTTTTTAGTAATTGGAATAATTAAAAAAAAGAGTGGTAAATCCAAATTTTGAGTGAAAATAAGTTTCTAAGATAGGCCTATGGATTCTAATATTGTATTCTATATGCTTAAAAACCGAATAACTTCTTCATAATTAATAAAATTATGTAAAATTTTAAAAACTAACAATCCATCGTAATATTTATGAAGAGGCATAATAGAAGTAACTAAAAAAAAGTATTTTAAATTGACAAAGATGAGTATCTATTTGAATATGGAATCTAGTGTATGAAATGCAGCTTTAATAATTTATTCAAGTATCTCGCACTCCGGCAGTGTGGAAGTTGGGTCAGGGACCACGAAAACGATCGTAACAGGACGGGTCAGACGTACACGTGCAGTACGGTTTGTACGGAGTGTGTGCGAATGATGAGATGATTGGCCCTGGCTGACGAGGCCTGATAAAGCAGCCAAGAGTCTCTGCGTCTGCATTGCGGCTGATCAAAATCTCGTCCGCTTCCGTTCGATTCTTGCCATTTAAACTCGAGGATTAAATCAGAAATATCATAAGCACACCCTTGATCTCTCGCAAAGTCCATTCTCGCCAGCAAATTAACAAATAACATTAAAAAATCATTTTGCAGTGTAAATTCGGATCAGAGAAATATCACTGAATTCCAAATCAGCGATATCTCACTGCATGAAATTAAAAGAGTAAATCGAGTATTTTTTATTTCTGAATGCATATTTTGCAGTGAAAATAATTCAATTGTATGCCAAACGGAACAAATGCAAAGGAGTATAAAATACGCAAGTAATTGAATTCGAATTGTAGTACATCGTTTCTCGTTTTCTATAAACATCAACATTTGCTTTATTGAGTTTCCATTAAAATAATTATTGAACTGGAAAATTCAGCTCCAGTGAAACTTAAAAAGTACCGCAATTAAATTATTGTACTACATTCTATTTTTGTATTTACTTTTTCGAGTATATCGTGGTATAAAAGTCCGCCTGCAATGTAGGGTCAGGCGGATTCTGCCCGGTAAATACGCGATTCTCCGTTATATTACTCTGTCGCTAAGCGTAGCCATTCGAAGCTTTACGATTGTCCACAATCGAAATGACGCTTTATCTGAGATATTGTACCTCGTAAACAATCCAAGGAATAGTTTACGACATTTTCGGCGACTCTTAAAAGCCAAGCTGGCTCGTAAACGCTTTGAACAAATTAAAAAGTATAAAGACCACTGCTCTTCTAATTGGTGTCTGAAATTTTCCTCCCATTTAGAAGGTTTTTTCTAATAAAATTATAAATTAAATGAAGTAAATCGATTATCAAAGTGAGTCTGACTTCCAGGGGGTCCAGTAATCTCGGAGTGGCAGACGGCCGTAAAACAGACGGTCTAGTTTACTAAAACATCGAGCCCATCCTACTTGCCGGATCTTGACATCGCACGCCCTAAACCGAGGCGGCAACATGCGCACGGCAAAAACGCGAGGACACTGCAAGAAACTTGGGGTTTAATTCTAATTTCGATCGATGCTACTGTAACCAGAGTTTAGCATAAACTTGGCCAAAAGAAGCGAATGTTGCTGTAGTAATTTCAAACAAAATAGTTCTGATAAAATTTTTGTTTCATTGTAGTATTATCTAATTAATGACGTTTTAAAATTAAAGTAAACCGGGATAAATTAAAATAAACACTACACAAATGCGGAATAAATGAAATTTTACTTGACTATTTTAATTTTCGTATGATTACGTACAAAATGCATAACAAAACTAAGTAGTTAGTTATTTGTTTTACTTTTATATTATTACTTATTTGTTTTATTTGGTTTTCGGAAAATTGCGTTCTTTACAAGATATTCAAAACTAAACGAGAAATAGCTTTGAAAAAAACGAGAATCAGCTTAGGCATCTTACTCCGATTTACCTTAAATTTTATGTCATTGTACGAGCAATCTCGTGAAAATTCTATTCGTTTCTTCGAAGTGTAGATGTAAAAATTGAATGAAAATGTTTTTTTTTAGAATTAAAATTACATTTTTAAGTAAACACGAGTAGACTTTTTTGCAATTTCGTTTCCTGCCGAATTTGGAGGAAAAGGGAATCTCGCGTCTAATGGAAGTTCAAGCCCATGGGATTAACGTCGTGGCCTGCGAATGACAATGTAACACGCAGCCGATAGTCGTTTCGTGAAAATTATTTTCCGCCTACCTATACACTGTGGAAAATTCTCTCTACGCGGCTATTTCAGCGAAATTGAGGAACACCGCAGGCTTATCGCCTAAATTCGTTGTAGCCAGCGAACAATCGATAATTGTGATCGGCGCCTTTCGGCAAACGAGATTTATACGAATTTTATCTTTCTTTTAAAGCAAGGAAATCAACTACCATACGTAAATATTAAAATCAACGAGTGTAAATCGTCGGTCTTGAGCAAAAAGGGGTCATCTCGAAGTAATACCTTTTCCAAACGGACTCCGAGATTACCTCTTTGTGCTCCAGATCGATGAAATAATCTTCTTTTTATTACTGCAGTGTGCCTTATTTTTTTGTAAAAAGTATATATAGAGATACTTTTTGAAGAATACGTTTGCTTCAATACAAATCTGAATGAGTTTACTAGAAGTATATAGAATCCTTTGAATTTTATCATAAATATGTTAATTGTTAAAATATTCTTCTGATTATGAGAAAATTTTTCATTGATTCAATTCTTGTTACTTTTTATAATAAGTGGAAAGTAATAGTTAATGAACGAATTTAGAATTTATCATGTAGCCTATTCATTAGAAGACGACAATCTACTTGTTTGAAGCAGAAATCGTTTACGCTTTAACAAATTAATCGTAAATGATGGTCCTGCTGATCCACGGTATAAATAAATTAGACTTTATAATAAGTAAATTTTCCAGTGCTATTTAGTGGATTCTTCTATCAGGTAGAGTAAATTTTTGTAAGTGTAACAAACAAATAATAATTTATAATATTTAGATGATGAACGTCAACCGATACTCAGACGCATGTAACGCCTTATAAAAAAAAAGATACGATATTTGAATCACTAAAGTAAGCATCGAGAAACTCTTCAAAAAAGTCAGTCCCGAAGTGCCACAGGATGCTGCCGCGACTGCCGCCTCCGCTCTTTTTCCGTCGCGACGTCGTCAACTTTTGGGTGGACTCGTCGCCGGAAGCATACTTCGCGGAAGAACCGACGGAATTGCCCTTTTTTTTTCTACCAGCCAGACGACCCTTCCTCCTCACTTTTCTCTATTTACTCGCAGAGCTTCGTTAAATCTCAATCAAATACGCGGGATTCAAAAGTTTCGAAACACGTGTTCGTAATTGCACGAGCAGACCGGGATCCCTAGATCAAACTGTCAGTAACGATTTTGAAATTTTTTTTCGCATGCTTGAACGGCTATACGAAAAAGTTTTTATAAAAAAAATGGTGGTAAATAAATGAAAAGATAGACGGGAAAAATTTGGCAATTCGAAAGACGAGCGCGTGAAAAATTGCGACTTGTTGCACGCGACTCTTTTCTAAATCGGACTCCAGATAAGCGGATCTGTCCGCAAGTTAATCTCGTTGCAGTTTGCACGCGAAATCCCATGGCGTTCAGAAAAGTAATGCTAGGCGTTTTTCCATTTGGCGATCCAAATTTATCTTGCGGATATTAATGGTCGTGCGTCGCGGTTCAACGTCTTTCTCGAGGGGAATTTTACCTTGGCACGTAAAATACTTGATTTTGCGAAATAACAATAAAAATTAATTATTCTGAAAATAAGATTTATATTCTGATTTATTTCGATCCTCATCTTGTTGAATATCTTTAGATATTCTATAACCACGAACAAAAATATCAGTAGTCGCATCTGACATTTCATTATTTCAACTAATAATACAAAATGGTCATTTTTTCACTAAATGCAGTCTGCAGCTCTGCTCCAAGACTGGATAGTAAATTTTTCAAAACATTTCTCCGAGTGTAAAAAAAAATTATATTATATTACTAATAAATGGAATTCTATATTAAGCTTAGAATGCGGAATTAGATGTCCGTATAAGGCGATAATGCGACTACAACGTGTCGGCCTAGTCGAATTTCCTGCTTCCTTGCTTCCGTGAAACTCGAGCGAATATTCACAACGTGAAGTCTTCGGCGAAGGATGCAACTCCGATTTCAAAAGTGCCACGTTTCGGAGGAGTTGCCGAAGAAAAAGTATATATTATGTACGCCCCCGCGTTTGTCCCACCACTTCAACGCCCCTGTACTCCGAAGCATCGTGAGTTCGGCACAAAATAATAGGAGGAGCGCATGAGTGTTTACTTGTAATAAAGTCAAAGTGCTCTTCCGAAGGTCTGGCTTATAAAAGTTGAAAGCTTCCGAAGTTTTTGGTTGCGGTGCGATCGTCCCTATATAAATTGATCGCATGAAAGATGCTATATGGCTTTGCTTACAAAAGTATAGCTTCCAAAAGTTTGTAAATTATTTGTCAATTTTGTATTTCAAGAATATTAATAAAAATATTTTTTTTAATTGAAGTAAGGAAATTATCACAATATTTATGCTGTGTGTTAAAACGATTTCTTTGCTACCCATGAATAATGCTAATTAAATTTAAATGATGTACGGGGTATTTATAATTTTTTTTTTACAATTGCTAACGGTACTAAGTATTACTTATCACACAAGTCAAATGTAAAAAGTACATATGATTTGTAATTTCAATGTAATTGTATATTACCGCATTCAAATTTACACAAATTTTGTGTAATCTTGTTCAATGGAAGACATACAACGTGTCAGCAATTTTTTGTTACACAACACTTGAGAATTTGTACAATTTCATGGAATTCTAAACGCGATAATTTTTCGACGGATTTTTAACTGTGCCATTTATTCTGTTTAGTGCGCCAAAAATACAATAATTCTTACTTCAACCACTCTACAGCAGAATATAACGTTTCTTATACTCGTAACAGTATACACCAAATTTTCGTCCATTCATCAATCCATAATCGTTTTTACTACTTCCTCGACGCACTAAGTGCCCGCCTATAAAAGAATAAGAGCCCCAATCTTTCACCGCACCGATCTTAATGAAAAGGGAGCAAAAGGACCGCATCCCAAAAGTAACCCACAGTGGGTCCAAGATACGCGGACGTAGAAACACACGGGCGCAGACCAAAAAAAAAGGCCATTTAAAAAAGGACAGAAGGAGAAATCATGGGGCTACTCGCGCGGACGAAGCAACCCCTCCTACCGATGTAGGGGGCGTTAAACTTTTCTCACGCTGAGCCGTCTCCTCGTGTGAACGGAACTCGTAAAAGACGGGGGCCCAAGGATCCCCCCGCCTCCCTCTCGACATGCGGGTCCTTCCCCGAAGGCTGCACGCGCGAGGGTGTCCTTTATTTTTTCTCCTCTCCCTTTTTTGTTTTTATCTCGTTTTCATTTTTCCTACTTTCGTCGCCGCACAGTCACAAAAATTTACTCAAACTGATGAAGAATCCACTAAATAGCACTGGAAAATCTACTTGTTATAGAGTCAAGTTTACTTAAGCCGTGGATAAGCAGTGTACGATTAATTTGCTAAAATGTAAACGATTTCTTCTTCAAACAAGTAGACTGTCGTCTTCTAATAGTTTTTATTTAATTTAAAAAGTAAATAAAGAATTGAGTAAATGAAAAAGTCTCTAATAAGCAGAAAAATATTAACAATTAACATATTTATGATAAAATTCAGAGGATTCTATACTTCTAGTAAACTTATTGATAATTACACTGAAGCAAACGCATTCTTCAATTTAATAAATTCATTTTAAAATTAAGTAGATAAGGTTTAAGAGGATTTGTGTACTAAGACTAAGAATCCACGATTGCGTTTATGAACTGCAACCTCGGCTAAGGAACTTCTTTAGGGGAAGGAAAGGAAGATTGTGTCATTCGGATATTTTAATTTTTTGAAAGTTCAGGTGTTGCGATTGATACTTACTGATCGATCTGAAATATATTTTCGAGTGCTAATTCATTATTTGGTTACTTACCGTTACTGTGTATATGGGGAGTAGGTCAATTGTTTTATCCCACACTTACCTGTAACAAAAAGAAAAAAAATATATTATTCATAAATTAACAAAAGAAAGTTAAATTGCAATCGCACGTTCATAACAATTTAATCTAATTGGTATAGAAGGATTCACAATCCTCTAAAAATGAATGTGCGAATCTAAAAGAATAAATGAATACATTTATTCTACGATGATCACGTGAACGTGAATGACTTATGTATAATTTACATATTCATTATTAGAGAGTAAATATCATGAAAATAGTAAATAGTAAATGAAAACTGACTTATTATATAGTCAAATAATATATATAGTCATTTATAGAAGTGAATAAGCGGATCATCATTTACGATTAATTTGCTAAAACATAAACAAATTGTTCTTCGAATGAGTAGATTGTCGTGTTCGAATAAGTGGACTGCATGATCAATTTTAAGTTGATTAATTAACTATTAGTTTTCATTTAATAACCTAAAAAGTAAACAAAACGATTGAATAAATGAAAAATCTCTGATAAGCAGAAAAATACTAATAATTCATATATTCACTGATAAAATTCTGCGGAGCCTATTCTTCTAGCAAACTTATATTGAGAATTATACTAAAGCAGACATATTATTTAATTTCATAAATTAAATTTAAATTAAAAAATGTCTCAGTGGATTTGTCTATACTGCGACTAAGAATCCATATTTGCGAGCGCAATTGAATTATTTAAATCACATTAAAATGAAATTTAGTTTTATATAATCTCCATTAGTTTTATTGCAATCTCCAAATGTAACCTTAAGGACTCTAGTCGGTTGAATTTTATTAAATAAATAAATAAATATAAATTACTCTCTGAAAACGTTCAATTCATCCAACTCTACCGGCATAGCGGCAATTAAAATTACAAAAAAAAAGAAGAAGCCTTTTTCTATTGCCAGCGGACCTGTAATCATACTCTCGACCCTCCAGTCGATACCTGCGGCATGTACGCTTAATAATTGCTGACGTTAGCCGAGCACAAAAGCGAGCCGCACGCGTCGCTCGTAAAACGGCGCGAGCTCTTTTACTGCGGGCACTTCGTCGTAAAAGAAAAGTCGCCGCTCGGCCGCGTTATCGTCACGTTCGCATGGGGTGGAAAATTAGCTGACGGCCGCGCTTATACCAGCTGCGAATAATTGCGCGCGTTATTTTCCACTGTTCTCGCTCTGGCCAATTGCTGGCCGGCAAAACCGATCGCATCGTTTAGAGAGCGATGGAACTAGAATCAAATTTCGCTTGAGTTTCAAAAAAGAAAAAAAAATTTACTGCGTCTGCAGAAAGAACACGAGTAAGGGATAATGCTATGTGAGGAATTTTTTGTTACGCGTTTAAAGAGTATGCGTGTAATGTTATTCGCTGGGCGCAGAACCGAAAATGCGATAGCAGAATTATCCGTGGCGTTATTGAGAAATAATCGTGTACAAGTTTAGCATACTTTACATGGGAAAATCTTAAAAATTGAATAATCTACATCCTGTTAATGCAAAATAATATAATTTTAGGTCAAATCGAGTTCGAATAATAAATTCCATTTCAGGAATGTAAAGAAACACGGTAAGGCTACACGTAGGTATATACAACAGCGGAGAAGAAATATATTTCAATTAGCAGATTATCCAATGTATACACTATTTTATTTTAATTTCACACCTTATAACTAATTTTGTTAACTCAATTATTACATTAATAAAAATTATTTTCATTAGAATCTGTTGGCTGTGATTATTGAAAGAAACAATATTTTATTCACGAACAGAATGTTTGGTAACCCTAACAGACCTGCATGAAAAAGTTCTGAAAAGAATTCTGTACACAGTTAATAATCCGATCAATTCTACACGTTATTTTTGTATTTACTATTGAACTGACAACGTAATTTTTAACATAATTTTTATATATAAATTTATAAACTTACACAAATACTATATTTTATTTAAAAAAAGTATAATTTAAACACATTCTTTGTATTAACGCGTTTGCGTTTACAAGAGTGCACATTAAACACAAATTTTGGTCAAATATTTTTCGAATAACACGAAAGAATAAATGCGCCAACGAAATAAAATAAACTTTGAATTTTGCTGTTAGTATTAAAATGAAAATAAAGCTTGCCAACTCCAAAGAACATTTTCTTCTTAATGCGACTTTTAAATAATTTAAAGCGTGTATAACACGAAGTAAAAGTCCTTTTAACGCCTCAAACGCATTTCCCCGGAGCCGAGGGAAGAAAATCAAACGAAAATAAAAAAAAAGAAGGAAAGATCCGCTTTATCCGCGTTAACGGGTAAAAAAAAGAAGAAAATCGGCTCTTTTTTTGTCTAACGCAGAGAGGCGGGCGGCCGCAATTGAGTTGGCATCCTCGCGCGGCGCTCCTTAATTTGTACGTCCGCGCGGAGCTCGCGGATAAAAGGGATCGCTTTACAAAGCCGATGCTCGCACTCGGGGTAATTTTTCCGCCGCTCGCTCCGAACCACCGGGGACACGCGGGGGGTGGCGGCCTACAAAGAACTTCCAGATTCCGGAATTGAAAGCAAAGTACTTTGCGCGCTCGTCAATTACTCCAGTGATACGGACACTTTGAGGTGTTTATTCTTTATTCTAATTGTTGAATAATTGATTTTTTTTCATAGCGTAAAAATAAAAATTTGTTGATTCCAAAGAAGTTTTATACTTCATTAGAATAGTACTGATTGAATATTTATTTAAGACAAGATTTATTATTTTTTTAATGTAAACAAATATTTAATAAATATTGTAGTATTCTATTTAATAATAAACATAATAATGTTTACTATAAATTACAATATTTTCAGATAGGAATGATTCCGAAGAATAAAAATAAAAACACAATAGATGACTGAAGGGAATTATTATGCATAAAATTTAATTACTATAAAAAATATTGATAAAGAATGTAGGTTACAATCATCAAACTATAGTGTTTAATTGGAATTAAATTTTTCCTATTTAAGCTTTTTAATAAATCTTAAATTCTTATCGATATGGAATTAATGAAATCGCATTAATTCAGATTAAAAGAGAATGGGGAAATTTTGTTGGCATTTGTAAGCATTGGAAGAAATACAGGCACTCAAGTAGTTTATTTTTGCGTTTTATAAGGTTCAAGTACTTCTCAAGATGCACTTCGATGTGCATTGACCAATCGTTAGCTTTCGAGAACTTTTCAAGAAGGTACTTCTCCGCGATTTATTCACGATGTTTTAGTTCTCATTTTACATTTTAATTACTTCTAATCTTGCATTTACATTAAAATTTACTATATTTTTACTAATTTTACTGTAGAGTATGGCAATTTTTATCTGAGAATTCACTCAGGAAGATAATAATTTTTAGAATACATTTTGATCCATGCACGATCGATCGTATCTATATTTAAATTATACAAGCCACATTGTTTCTTATATCAAACAATTCATTGTTTATTTATTTTTATTTCGCTGAACAAGACTATATCCTTTAATAGTAAAGTATAATAAATAATGTAAAAGCCGCAACTTTTATTATCAAGTTGACCAATTATAAACATGTTTGAATAATAGATCTGACGTGATATTTAAAATTTTAATAGTAAATACACATCAAAATAATTATGAAATGGAAAAACCTGCCACTCGCGTGCGAGCGAGTCTTACTCTTATCAAACGATTTAAACGAAGATTCAAGCTTCAGCGAAAAATACGAGACTTCAAAAAGAATGTGCCATCTTTTTTCCAGCGGTCCAATTAAATAAAGTGCAACGGCGCACAGAAGAAAAGGAGAGGAGCGATCGACGGAGGAACTTGACCAATGAATTGCAAGAGGTCCCGATGAGATCATCGGGGCGGAAGTGATCTTTGCATCGAATTGAGGACTTAATTCGTCCTGCTCTCTCTCGTGCGGACCTTTCACTGGACTAAGTGCATTGTGTTCCTTCGGGGGATTGTATTAATTAACGATGGCTAGCATAATTGGAAACACGAATTTTCGTCTGTCCACAATGGAATTTGTGTATTACCTACGACGATTCAACTTATATTTTATTTTATTTCGTAAATGGCAATACATCCCTTGATGCAAAAAATATAATACGTAATGGAGAGGCTGCAAGTTATTTTATCAAATTACATAAGCTTAAACGAATCTCTGCATAATGAATCAATATAATATGATAAATAATACTTTAAATAAATGTATAAATAACGCGAGAAATAAAAAGTAGAAGAGTTTAGTTTCATTTAATAGTGTATCCACAAGCTGTTAAACATTCGATTTGTCTAGAAGCGGCGAATGCAGCGGACGTCAGTGACCCCTGAATTAAAGCTGCAAAGCTCGATTTTAAATAGGCATTAAAGTTATGAAAGCGCCGGAGCGACCCTTTTAGTTGCATTCTTGAATGAACGAATCATTACATTTTACGATCGCCTTTCGTGGCTACCCAGTATGTGGCGCTATCTGACGCTGCTTGGTCGAAATTACTTTGGTGTACTGACCTTATGGGAGATGGCAGTAGTAGACTTTGAAATGCACCATTGTTTGAAATTTGAGTAATAAAGGAGGAGCGTAGGAAAGTGAAAAGTACCTCATTCTCCGATGCGATCATTATAAACATTTTTTTACTTAATATTAAAAAGTGAACACAGTTTCTAGTTAATTTTTGGATCTAATAACTGATTGTACATTTAAAAAAATATATGAAATTTATAATAATGTGAGCTTAGCAAGAAGTCTCCAAATCCATTTTAAGTAAATTTATTAATACTGCATCTTTTCGTTAATTATTTAGAAAGCTATTTCTAAAAATAAAAATTGTATATATAAACGTTCCAAAGGTGCAAAAACACAAATATCATAAATTCATGAAAATCAAGCTATTGAAGTTAATTGTTTAGAAATAGCTTTCTATTTTCATTCTAATTTCATGAATTTATGATATTTGTGTTTTTGCACTTTTGAAACGTTTATATATACAATTTTTATTTTTATAATTCACAACTCTAAATGTTAATTGGCCGTAATAAAAGTTTTTAATTAACATTATTTCAGAAATTAATATAAAATGAATTTAGACTTTTTCCTGAAACTCATTTTATTACAAATTTTCTATACGTACAAAGTACCTTAAATTATACTTGTAATTGTAAAATTGTGTAGTTCTACTTATCTTTTTAAAACTTTAGGATCCGTGTAACTGATCATTTAGAATTTAAATAAATCAATAGATATTTGACAATATTCAAACAAAGAATTCACCAAATGAAGCAGTTCCAAGTAGCTACTCAGGTGTTAAACTTAATTAAAATTAAACAAATTTTAAAGTTAGATAATCTTTCTTAATACATCTGAATCTATCTCTTTGTAAAGCAAATTAACATTAATATGTAACTGATGGTAAATATGAACAATAAAAAAACTAGTTACTGCAGCTAATTAATTAATGTTTCTAAAAGTCAAAGGAATTGTCGCAGGTGATTAAGCATATAATCAATCAAGATCTTTCGACAATTAGCTGAATTGTACTTCATACAATTTTTACGTTATTTTATTAGTTTTTACATTATTTAATTATTTTTTAAAAAAATGCATTTTCTTTATTGCAAATTTTGTTGAGCTAAGGTTTTGTGCAAGTTTTCATAATGGAAAAGATTTGAATATCTACACAATCTGAAGACAATAAAAACAATTCTTATTTGTAGAAGATAAAATTGTTGAAACGTAAAGGTAATAAACATATTTCAAACCTTTCGTGTGTGTAAAATGAATATCGTCAAAAAAATGGGCAATAATTTACGTTTTGTTTAATAAGTTTTGTTAATTTTTCAATATAACGATTGCATATTTTATTTAAATACTAGTTAATTTACTAGCTCTGGAAAATTATTAATAAATTAATGGCAATTAGTTAAAGAAGGTTTCCTGATCACTTTCTCTAATAATATCAGATTTAAGCAATTAAAAAAAATACGTAATCTATTCCAAGAAATGAACAGTTGCTCAAAAAGGAGGCATATAGTGGCCTTCGATCAATGGAAGTGATCATTCGTGTTCAGTAGCACGTAACACATAAGAAGCACACTATTATTCCTAATGTATAAAAATATACCAAAAAAGTGCCAAAATCATTCCAGAACATTAATTCGCATTATTCCTTTACTATGTAAGCATTAAAAAAGTGTATTTAACTTTCCTCAAACTCTCACATATACTATTTTAATAAAATGCTATAAAAGCTTAGAAAACTAGTCACATTTCAGTCATTTTCACTATTTTACATAACGATAGGTTTACATATAACATGTACCGAAATAATTTATTAATAATTTGAGTAAAGTTTCTGCAGTTTTCTTCTATTGTTTTAATTTGAGTAAGTATAAATAACATATTATTTCACAATTTACTTATAATACAATCATAGTAAATACTTTATCAAAGATATTCTAGATTATCATGATGGGCAAGATTCCATTTCTTGCCGCTGGAAATTTTCTATTACTCCTAGTGTTAATACCTTTGTCATCGAATGCTATTGCACCACTGCTATTAATTAAAGGAGGTAAAGATGCTTTAATAGCAGCAATAAGGACTTACAATGCACTACAATCAATTCACGAGAAATTGGTTAATACTGATGTTGAACGATTAACGCCGGTTCAAGGAACCACTCTACGGCAATTAAACAGCATTTATTTCGATCTGAAGGAGCTTAAGACTGACATAAAAAACTGGCAAACAAAAGAAGAACAGAAGGAAGTTGCTGCAAAGATAGATGGATTCGTAAAAAAAATATTCCAAGTACATCATAAATACGAAGATTACGTAAGGCTTAGATTTAACAATACTTTTTTGGTAAACGGTGCTTTAATAAAAGCAGAACCGGAAATAATTGAAAGTTTCGCCAAATCAGCTATTTCTTTCGATACAAACGAGTTATCTGACATAATCAAAAGTATACACTCGGACTTTACTGGTTTAGGTATATTAAGGGACAGTATTTTAAGCACAATAGCACTTAACAAGGTGAGCAAATTATTATTCTAGCATACAGCATATTACATTAATTTAATACCAAAATCATTTTCAATCGTTTTTTTAACGTAGGAAGCTGACTTGATGTGCATAAGAAGACAATCCGCTCAACAATTAATTTTAGAACTGTATCGGATAATAGTAGACGCTGATATGAAAGGGCTTATCATTAAGCTATTCGCTTTCAATGAATTAGAAAAAAGCAAAGGTAATTGTAGGGACGTATCGCGCATGGTCCAAAGACCCGCTACACTATGGTTCCTAATTATTGCATTGTAGTAAAATGAAAATAGTGTTTAATGTATTTGCTCAAAAATTGAGTTTTTTTTTTGTTAAGGTGCTAATTACTACGAATATTCAAGAATAACTGCACAAGAGCAATTTGAAGAAAGAATAGATATCCTTAGCGACGAGGTAAAACGGCAGTTGCCTTATGCATCGCGTGAAGTTTGGAGATGTGATCCGAAAATTCACCAGAAAGGTACGTAAAACGATATAAATATGCCAGTATTTTAGAAATTCTAAACAGTAGGCTAGGAAAGTTTGCGCGGTTTTTATCATGGTTTAGAAAATTAATATGCAAATTCTCTGTTGTTATGGAAGGTATTACTTACACCAAAATGCAAGAAATTTTCCAAACCTATGCCTATTATGAAATGGATTATATTGATGATCGCTGCCAAAATGAATGTAAAGCATATTCTCAGAAACCATTTACTCCGGAATGCAAAACAGAATTCTGTAAAAAGCATTCGGAAAAAAAGAGATGTCACGGGAAATTAAAAAATTGCCAAAAAATACATAAAACGCAGACGTATTGTTTCGCAGTAAGTTAATTGTAAATTCTTTGATGTTTATACCATGAACCGTATTTCTAGTATGTCTTGCACAATTGAAAAATTAAATACCAAAAATAAAAATAATATTAAAGTGCTTTTTCTATTACTTTTATAGCCGGAGTCTAGTGATCGAAGATATGAATGGATGTTTACGGGATCAAACACTTCATACGGATCGTATGATGTAGGTTGTGAAGATACAATCAATATTAAAAAAACAACTGGTATTACCTTCGTACTTACGAAATATGGCGAATTGCCAATACAAAGTAATTGCGATACTTGTCTATGTACTTGTGTAAGCGAAGAAGAAAACATAGACCGACACTTTAGCTTAAAGCCCGTTTTATCTGATGTTGAAGATAATATGTAAGTTAAATAAAGAATTTCAATACTCATTGAACCAGCAATAGCTATAAATATATTATCTGTTAATTTTAAGGGTTGTAACTGGAATACGTTTCATTAAAAACGATCACGTTATATCTCTTCAAATTCAACAAGGGGCATTAGGTCCAAATGGATCCGTAGACCAAAACAGTCTGATTTGGAAAAACGAAAGCGTTTCTGCTCCTGATGGCGTGTACACTGTCAATGAACAACTGAATAATGTATTTCTTGATGATATTTTGTATCCATCAGAAAATATTGAAAATCAAAATCAGCCACGTACCGATTTTGTCGTTAGTGGAGTTAAGCTTGAAGAGATGGACAACAGTTTAAGATTAAAGGTATCGTTTGTTCCATTTGACTTTGCATCCGGAAAAATTATCAACGGAGCGTCCAGTCAGAAGTTCTATGGCAATAATAAACGGAAATATAAAAGGTAATAGTCAAATGTTAACATTGATTGGGCAAATGCTTAATTTTAAATTAAAAATTTTCAGAACATTATTGTCACTTGCCGAATCAGCTGATCCTACTAAAACGTACGCAAATCTTTTGGACTCTGAACATCAGCAGCGCGTCGAATTCCAACTTTCTGGGTTAGAACGAGATCTGGGACAAAGTACCTGTACCCTTTATTGACATTCAAGAAGTGGCGACCGATCCTGCAGTTCCTCTCGTAGGTCTTGGATTGATGCACAAGGGTACTAAAGGCTACGGTGGATTTTTAGGACTGAAATTAATTCAATTTGATCATTCTCGATATCTGTAAAATTTTAATTTCCTTATTTATTCTAACGTTTTGTAAAAATTTTCCTAGTGTGAAAGTCTTCTGACTTGGAATACCTACGCATTGTAAAGACAATAAAAACCTTTCTTGTTTATAAAAAATAAAAATTGTGAAAAAAAATTGGTCAGTAATTTTAATTTGTAAGATTTAAGGAAATGCTGAGATAAATGGATTTATTTAAAATTTCAACACTAATAAACCGTAATTATTAGTATTTATACATTTTAATTTTACATTTTCCTTCTCAGAATTAAATATTTTGTAAAAATTAGTAAAGAATTCTTTTAAGTTTTAATAAATAATGTAAAAATAATAAAAATATTTTTTTTGTAATTGGCAATAAACATTACAAAAAGACTTATTGGTCAATAGTTAATTTTAATATTAAAAATTAATAATCCTTTGGAAACAAAATGTCATATTTTAATACATAAATTTTATTAAAAATGATTAACAAAATGCAAGAGCAATTGATACTGTGCTGTATAACTGCCAAGTGCCACTGTTTAGGAATGTTATATGACAACATTCGTATTGTAATTACATTAAACATTGTAAAGGAATCGAATGAGCAAATAAAGTGTTCCCTGCTTATTTTTAGTCCTTTGAAAAGCTACCTATAGAGTTCCTTTTTGCAACTGGCTAAAGGGAATCGCGCAATTAATTATTTACAGGTTTAAAATGCCCTTCCTCGACGGTGTTTTAATGAAAGATAAACACAATCAATCCTCGCGCGAGCCAGCAACACGGAATATTATATTGCGCGGTAAGAGCCGTAATTTCAAAGCCGCAGGTCGTCGTTAACTCCCTATCTCTCGCCCTCTCTTTGTTTTATTTGTCATGGCCTACCCTTTTTTTCTCTAGATTTTTTGCACCTCTTTTTTACAATTTAACTACTTCGTGTCTGCCACTGTTACATACAAATATTTCCTCCTCATTTTAAAAATTCATTTTATTTCAAATATTTCCGTAAAATTTACTTCTCGTTATCTCTCGCAAATAATAGAGGAGCTACTGAGTCGATAAATATTCCACAATTGTTTTCTTTTACAGAATTAAAATTTTTACTTTACAAAAGACTACAATTAATTTATACGCTGTCGTGAGGAATGGTACCGTTACGAGTAGTACAGTCTCATAACTCTCCTAATGCAAATCTTGCCGAACCTTTGTTTTCTCTTCATTATACACCGCCGTCGACTTATTCGCCATAGTTCTCCGCGGTAATTTAATTTCCCGGCGGAGGTTTCGGAGTCAATGCAGACGCCGCAATATCAATATTTTTTCCTCATCTCATTGCGACGATCCTTTGTTTTTCCGCGAGTTAAAGTCCACCGAACCGATGTATTAATTAAAATATCAGACATCGTCCGTGTTAACTTGCCGCCTGCGTGCATACATCCTCGGATGATTAATGCTAATTATCCAGTCCACTGGTTTAATGACCAACAATGTAACGAAATTAATTAAAAGCAAAGAGTCGGTAAAGCAGAAAACTCGCAGGTATCCCGGCTCCTCTCTTAATTAAAAGCATCAGAGGCACCATACTCCTGTCTAATGAACTTAATCTTTGCGAGGCGAGTGTATACGAGATGGCGTTCGTTAGTATAGTAGCCTGGGCCAGAGATGCTGACGAGGCCGGTTTATATACGCGCAAGAGTATCTCCACCACCCCCCGGCACCAGCACCACCCCGCGCTCACGGAATGTTGGCGCACGCATCGCGCTTGCGTTTCCAATTGCAGATTTAGTGGCTAGAGATTTCGCCCACGGATACAGCGTGATTACGGGCTTCAGCTTCAAATTACGCAAATATCATTTTATTTCAATCAACGGAGTCGTTTATTTGCTTCCGTGGGGGAGATTCTTTTCAGTGCATCGTTCCAATTGTAATTCCACAGGAGCAAACAGCAGTTCGAGGAGAATATTGACGTGCAAATATTTATATTTATTTAATTTACTTTTAGGAAATTTTTAATTATAGAATATAAAGTGTATCGTGTATAGTAGTAGTCAAACTGTCTGTAATACTTTCGCAAGTGAAATGGAGTTTTAATATAAATAAAGGTGAACATTTGATGCAGCTAATTAACATTGTTAATTTTGTAAACCATACATTTTATTTTTTTAATTCTCGCGTTAAACTTTCTTTTTGCATAATATTTCATGTACAGATAATTTAAGTAGTGTTTTTCTTTTTCTTCTTAAAAAATTTCCACGTAGTTATCTGATTTAAAAAAAATGAGAAATGATATTCAAAATAAAAGTAGAGTAAATTCAGTTAACAAATACTTATTTAAAAGGTACAATACATTTGTTAACACAGCGAAAACCAGCAAACCATGTCCGCAAAATTCCTTACCATTTATCATTTACCAGTTTTCCTGAGCGAAATGATCAACAGTGTAGAATAATCTGTCGTGTACTCATTTATTAAAGGCCAATAAAAAAAATTTATGTACACCGACAAATGCATCCATCATCCGGCGACAAACAGCATAGGCGCGCCATCGATTTAGATTATTTGAATTAATCCGCAATGGCCATTTACATCAGCAGGGTCAATTACCGTGAAAACATTCGCTGTAAATTTTCAAGCGAACACTTAAATCAGCTCAACACGTTTCTCTCTCAGAGAGCTCGGGGATTATCGATTACAGCTTACAGTGCATTTTTTGCAAGCCTGTTGGTTCAAATTATTTTTAATGGGCTACATTTTTTTTACAATGATTGCATGAATTATGAATTAAAAGTTTTGTAGCGAATAAATTATTTACACCGAAGAGTCTTTAATCGAAAGTAAAAGAAGACGTCGATTATTCCTAATTTAAGTAATTACTTAAGCGTATAAAATGTTGACAATTAACATAAAATTAAATGGATACTAATAAACTTCATCTGCTGTTAATTATAATTTCATGGTGTACCTTATATGTTCCGCTGAAAATGTGCTCCGAGTTCTTCTATTTCAAGTTTCGCGCTCGTATTGTCTTACGCCAGGCGCGAATTACAATTCGCTAATGAATAAATGCATTTCGTGAATATGTGACGTTGACTCTCATTTACTACGATTGACTTATTAAAACTTATTTGAGTTGGCGAACGATGTTCTTTATTTATAAGTAACGCGAAAACTCAAATAACGAAGTTTGTTGTTTCAGTGCACCTCGAAGTTTTACTTTGTTTAATAAGACTATAAACAGCTTATCTCCACAAGAAAAGCTCTTAGATAAATTTACCCCTGTCATTTACGTCAAATATGTAAGAGAAAAACAGTTGTTTAATTTTTAATAATTTCACGCATCCTCGATATTTTTGTTTAAATTTTTTTTACATTTTATATTTTTTCGTTTTTTCCTCGTTAATATGCAATTTTTAACTTTTAACTAATTTTGGTCGCTTGAACACGAGCACAGTAAACTACAAAACAATTTACTCAAAATTCTCCTGAAAATTTTTCATCGTTGTGTTGCCTAGGCCGGAAGTAATTTCTCCCAGCGTTGCGGATGCAACTGTGATGAAAGCTCAACTATACTAACGAGCGTGCTATAGGACCCGACAAAAAAAAAAGATTATTTTATTCGTCGATTACAATTTCTGTTTGCAGAAACATTCTTTTATTAGAATCTTTTTTTTCTTTCAAGAAATTTCCGCTTTGTCAACACGTTTTATACTCTCAATAAATCAGTGAATAATTATTTCCGAAAGCTCAGCTTTCAAGTATACCATGGGAAACTTTTTTGCGTAAAAACGTACGATTGCGTTTTTGGAAAACGTACGATTTGCGATCCTGGATTTTTTCTGAAATGGGAGTAATTTTTACTTGAACTTCGAATGGCTATAAATGAAAATGTTATGTAAAAAGAACTTTATGTATTTTAAAGGAAAAACTCCCTAACACTTCTAGAAAAAAAGCTCCGTAATCTTACTAAGATTACGAAAATAAGTAACAAATAATTTTACTATCCAAAATTCAGGCAGTTACTATAGTAATTTTCCTATAAAAATCTAGTTGTAAACCGATTGTTTGCTTGTTTTTTCATGTGACTTTTACGCCGAGCTTTATCTCAATTTTAAAGAGAAATTTCTCGCAGTATTTTGCAAGTAAAAATAAAGAGGCTACGGATAAGCCCTCATTACTCAGTGTTATTATTCTCTTAATCTGACTATATATAAACATTAAAAAAAAGAGAGAAGAACTTTCAGCCTCGATAAAAAAGGCATCAGAATAATCGACGAGGATGAGCTTTCGTAGCGCTTCGAAGAATTGAATTTTTTGCAGCCAGGCCACTTGGAGCTTTCACCACGGAGGAGTTGACCCACCCCTTGGCCGCTCTATCCACTTGACACGATTACTCATCAAAGGTCTTTTCCGCGATGCGGTCCAGACTAATGGATCTTAGATGCCGTGGCACGCGATAAGCTCGCTGCGTTCTCACGATTCGTCGGTCTCGGCGATGAAGCCAACTTTTCTCGACTCTGCGCTCCCGTTTTGATTCTTTTCTGCTCTGAGACTTCTCAAATCTTCGCAGTTTCGCGACTTTCTTCTCGCTCGACCGGAATTAATAAATCAAAAGTTGACTTAATTTAATGAATGCACAGTAATATATTTCTTTTTAATCCGGCTGATTGTTGGACGTTTAATTCTCTTAAAACGTTTCGCGTTGTCTCTTTGATTCACAACTCGAATCGGAACTTGAAAACTTATCCGATATTTTAGAACTCGGGTATTCGTCTTTTGTTCTCTTTATTCGTAGCATTTTTAAAAAAAAAAGCTGTTCTCATTTTTTTAAATGGAAGCAACTCGAACGATCGTTTTTTTTTCCTGTTATCTTTATCGCCTTTGTCATAATATACGATTTGTGTGAACACCTCAAGTGTCCAATATAACTGAATGACGCAAAATGCAAATACACAGCTACAGGTATATAAAATCTCTTAAAAAGAAATAGATTATCTGTTCTTATTTCCGAATAAATTAAGATTAAATTTTTAACACTATTATGTATACGATAACTATTGTAAATTTTAAAGTTTAACTGGTATGTATAAGATTTTTCATGAAACTATCTTGCTTTATGTTTAAATTTTAATAAACTAATTTTAAAGACAATTTGAAAGATGTAAACTTTTATCCGATAGAGTGATAGCTTTGGTCTTATTTTGAATAAATATTCATTTTTTTTGTGTTAATTAATTATTATCAGTTAGTTTCAATAGTGCCGGGGAGCATTAATTAATTGCGGTCGTTGTACGTGGATGCGGGTAAAGGTGGCGGCGCATGCCACGAGAGCAAACCTGGGCATAATGAAATTCCTGTTTGACGGAATAGGCTCAGAGGCTTCTATTTTGGCTTTGACTTCTTGCACAATAAACCGGTCGAATCGTTTAAAATTGAACCGCTATGAAAAATCCTACCTCCTTTTCCAGTTCCAGAAACAATATTAAAATTGCTTTCTTGTACTTCAAAGGGATTTACTTAACGTTTTTGTCGTTTTCATTTTACTAATTGAACGACAAAGATTTAATTAATATTTTTATTTTTTTTAATATTCTGTTTTTATTTAGAGTTAAAATATTTCTTATACGTTTAAAAGCAATATTAGATGTTTTTAGTGGAATGTAATAGAATTGTGCATTACTAGACATGTAGTATTCATCAAAATTGCCCAATACAATCAGTTAATTATGTATTGTAATTGAGATAATTTTTTTCGAGTCTAGACATTTTTAATTTAATATTTAATATTTAAATACTGCAGTTCCTTGTAAACAAATAAATAATATTAAGAAGTATTCATCAAAATAAAATTTCGTAAAAATTTTATTTATTTACATAAATAAATAAATATTTATTTCAATTCAACGAACTAATAGTCCTTATTTTTTTTATTCATTTTTAAGTCATATGCAGCAAGATTTAAAGATGATGAATTTCCTTAAAAAAAATACAAACAAAATTGTTGCTATTCCACTGCCCTTAAAAATATCATTCTACCGAATACAAAAATTAATAAACAACATAAAAATAATCCTCAAGTCATCATTACCACCGCTGAAAAATAAACTATAAACTCTACCTTAAAAAAGTGATAAATTCGCCTCTGTATTGAGGTTAACACTCTCGAATAAATTTCGCGAGAGCAATTCATTTCTCGGCGAAATTTCCGACGCGCGAGTGCCCTCCCCTCCTCCGACGTTGCCGATTATTCATTGTTGTAAAATTGGTTATCGAAAGCTGCGCGGAAACTTGGCGCGGCGCCGCCCGCCGAGAAATTCGCCGGCGAACTCGCGCTCCCAAAAGACAAGCGAAAGAAGCCAAAGATATCGATGGGAAGTTTAGTTTCTCCGCGGGGACGGCTTGATCCCCTCGGCCGAAGCAGACCGGCGTTTTATCGGGAACAAAAGGCGCGACGGCGGCGCGGATACTCGCACGTCTTGCGAAACGCCGATAAGAAATTTATGTGAAACAGTTAGAAAGCTATGACTCGAGCAACTTTTGCGGCGGCCCGGGGATGTAGGCGCCGGTGTGATAACTGCGCCGCTCTCGGAAGAATGAAACTGCGGGAAAATTGTGCGGGTCGTCGAGCAGCTGGAAAGAGTATAAGTTAATGCGTCATTTCCTTTTTCGTCTCTATTGACTTTTTAATCACAGGCGTTACTTGTAACTCCATTCCGATATCTTTACAAAAATTTATTTACACGTTTAAACCGGTTGGAGTCAAACTTCATTCTTAATTTATAATGAAAGCACTCATAGAGTTAAATTCACTCTAAAGTAGAGTAAAATTTACTCTAAGGTAGAGTAGCGTATTACACATTAAATCACTACCTTTCGCTCTACTTAAGAGTTAAAAAGTCACTCTATTTCACTCCACCAAGGGAATTAATTTCACTATAAAATTAGAGTAAAATGTGACTCCAATAGAGTTAGTTTTTACTTTATTTCACTCAAGTTGATTTAGCGTGTAGCTTACGTTTTTTTTTAGAAAAATGAAGACGGATAATTATGGAACAACATTTAATGAACTGATCTTTAATTTTTCAGTGGCGATCACTAGTGAATTTCAAATGTTTTTCATATTTATATTTTTATCTATATTTTTTTCATGTCACGTAACTACAAGTAATTTTTTTCCTATTAATTGTTCACATTAATGATTCATATTAAATGTGAGAATGATATTCAAAAAATTTCATCAACGGACCAAACGTGGTCTTTATATTATCTGTCCACTTCTACTTTCACTGGCTGTTAAATTATCATTAATTAAATTTTCTAAATTTCTAGCACGAGTATTGTCCACTAATTTTATTACTACAGATATAATTACATCGGCATATATACTAGTTGTCCAATTTCTTTAGAACAATTCGTATTTTCGGGTTGTTCTAACTCGATAAAAGCATTCATATCAGAGGATATAATTAGTGAAGAATATCCCAGGCACAGATTTCATATACTGAAAGCACCTTACTTCAAAATACACTATTACCGAAAGAAACATCGACTCAAGTGCTTCTACTGCAGTATTGATTGCCCCGTCTTCAAAAAACATCTATACTCCGCAAAAAGAATGAAAAAATCAAGGCTCCCTGTAAACGTAAAACTGCACTCGTAGCGTTGAATAATTACCCTCGCAGTGAAACAGAATCCCGCCATTCTTCAGCAGCCTCTGGAACGCGAAGTGAGTTAAAAAAAAAAGGAAAAAAAATAGGAGCGTTAGCCGACGGTTAAGCGGCCTTTACCGACATCGATCGGAATATATCGCTTGCCGATACAGAGCCGCAGCAGGTATAGGCGAAAGTGGCCTCTTTGTTCCGTCAACTTTGGCCCAGGGATAACAAGGCTCGTAAGTGACGTAGTGGCGCGCTTGGAGCCGACGAAACTTTGCCCTCTGCCGAAGTAACAACTATCGTGCTAAATCTTCGGGCGCGTGCGGCCGAAGTTCGCGGCGCAGCCAAGCGCCAGCCTGGACGCGAAGAGTTTTCATTATAAAAGCCAAGTTGCTGCCGCGCCTGTGTTTTCTCGGCCCTCTTATTTCCTCCTTTTATCTGCCGCCGTTGCATTTCTATCTCCTTCGCTCTTTCTCCTTTGGTGTTGATGATTTATCTATTTTGAGTACTTTGGTGGTGAATGGCCGCGCGGTTCTGTGGTTGTGTGCTTAGTTTTGGCTTTAAATGGATTCGTCAGTGTTATTAATAAGGGAGGGAATTTGAATACTTTTGTTTTGTTAAATTTTCGATTTTATATACGGTTGGACAGTTATTGCAGGGGGAAACGTTTCATTCGCGGTTTAAGAAATGCGACATGAAAATCGTGCGACGTCTGTTCCATAAATTATGAGGAGGGAATTCGTATGACAAGGAAACAGTAGGAATCCCGAAAATAGTAATAAAAATTATTGCTCAAGGCAAAACTAATTTGCTGATGCCAGAATAAGGTGTATTAAAAATAGTTGAGCTATTTCCAAGGAAAGTATAAATGATAAGAAAGAATAATCTCGCGTAAAGGTAAGAATTTTTACATATTTTAGAAGGTATTTGAAAAGTAATAAAAAGTTCTTGATTAATGCAGCATAACTTCCTCCCAAATATTACTTTTATAAAAATGAATTAAAAAAAAAAAAGATCTTATTTTTTTATTAATGAGGCGATCTAATTTTTCATGAAAAATTCTTCTGGTTCTCATTATATCCGTATAATAGAACAAGAATAAATAGTCGACACGTATTTTTTTATACGTATATTTAACATTCTATCTGACGGACTAAATGGATTTTTTATGAAATTTGATATAATTTGAAATATTTTTTGTCGTATCATTGTAAAGTATTAAAACTTTTCATTAATTCATGGTTCATTAGTATGAAGTATTACAAAAAGTTTAATAATAATTACTATGTTAAAAATTACTATGTTTTACTATGCTTTTAAACAGTCTCTAGGACAAATGGATCACTTCATACAACAGACAAATCGACGTATTTTTCCATCATAAATGTGTTATATATCATAAGTTTTCTGGAGTCTTCAACGCAATACTATCGAGAAGCTAAATTGTTACAAAAAAATTCACCCTCTACAATGGAGTTAGTGAAACTTTACTAAAATTAGTGTTAGATTAATACCTAAATCATGAACCTCTTTCCACTATTTTTCAGTGAAAAATCACTAATTATAGTAGTTTTTCACTAATTCAACTTCAGACTGCATGTACAATTATTACTTAGCACTATCATCAACAATACTATACTCTATTAAACTCTACACAGGCATTACAAGCTACCCGCGTGTTTCAAAATGCAAATTTCTAATAAGAAAAGTTAAAGTCCCCGTTGAATAAAATCCAATAAAAATCTCCGACTCAAGAAGTACCACCCTAATAACGACAGTCTTTTAATTATACTCCATCAATCATCGGCTCTTTCAGTATTATGGACGGAGCACACGAGCTACACTCGCGCCTCCTGATAAATGGTCACTTCATCCCGGACTCTTTTTCACGAGCCCGTAAAAATTCACCCTAAGAGTGAAATCCTCCCTTCCTCACCCCCTGCTCCGAGGCCATCATTGTGACCGGGCTATTTCATGGCGCGCTACTCGACCCTGCTTGTAAGGCTGACGCGGAGCTTCTTCTTCGTCTACGTCGTTTTACTACGTCTTCCTTTATTCGCCACTCGTGACTAGGACGATTTTCGGACCTCCTCTGCGAGCGCCTTTTTCCCCGAGACAGCTCCTCTCGCCCGTGCTTCCGGAGAATTTTCCATTTTGCAGTTACACACACTTACAATATTCATGTGTACCTAACTTTACTGAATTTTTATGCATTTGCAGATTACTTTGAGTTAGCTATGTAAAGTGCAATAAATGTGAGAGTTCAATTTGCTTTGCAATATTTTATGCATTACATATTTTTTAATATTTAAATAGTAAAGCTACTTTACATTAAGTATCAGCGTTTGACGTTGGCGTAATTTTATTTTAAGACATTAAGACAATTTTATATTTAAGAAAAATAAAAAAGAAACATTTTTTTCATACCTTATTAAAGAGAAAAGTATGCCAGATATATATATAGTTAACTTTTACAGTCTCGCGCAAAACTCAGAAAAGCATCATAAAAATTATAAATTACACAATAAAAAGAAAAGTACGTGACTGGCAGTTCGTAATATGTATTATATAACAGTATGTGATACGTATGACGTTTTTCTTGTATAATATCTGCGAACTGATCCGAGGTTTATTTGTATTTTAAAAAGAAATTAGCATTATTATTAACGTGCGGATAAAACACTTGTCACAAGCTCATAAATTATAGTAATAACTCGGCAAGTTAATCTTATCAAATGAATACATATAATTCAAAATCTAATCATTCAAAACATCTGCTTATAATTCATTTAATTCAACTCGTTCAATTTATCCTCTATATAAATTTGATATTTATTAATGTTGTAAAAGTGAAAACGACTAATTATAAATTTATAATAAATAGCAAAGGGAATTTTTGTGCAAACCGATATACAACAAACTCTTGGAAAGAGATATTGAAATAAAAAGTGTACGACATTCTAAAAAATTCCTAAATCTATTCTAAATTTATGAATGGTATCTTCTTGACACACAGCTGGAAAATTAAAAATCTATTATAATCTAATTTTATCTATTCAAAAACGGATTGTCGTTTTATTGATTTCCACGATGATAAAAACGATAGAATTTACATTAATTTCATTAAAAAAATATGTTTAGCCACGTATCGAAATCGTTTATAAGCAATTCGAATTTCTAAATTTCCACGAGACGTGAAAAGTTTTGCACTCGCCTTCCGTCGTGTCAAAATGTTGCGATTGTTAAGTTTTCTTTTAATAATCAATATTAGCCTATCATCGGGCTACATATCCAGCGAAATTACTTGTAGCGATCTGAAGGATATCACCCTGCTGGGACCGATTGCTTTAAAGTGCTGTAAGAAAGTAGTAAAGGATGATGCTTTTCCGGTGAATTTCTATATCACAACTGTTAAAAATAAAAATTTAAACTTCGTGAAACCGGGCAACTGGTCGTGGATCAAGGACAGCTGGGATGTTCATCAGAAGACGCATATTATCATTCACGGCTACAAATCTGCTGGTCATAAACCGTGGCTGAAGAATATGGCTCAAAAGCTAGTTCAAGTTGTGAGCAATCGAGATTAACACTTCTTTTTAATTTAGGACACGCATTTGTACAAAATAAATATGATGAAAATTGTTCATTGTCGCTTTTAGAAAAAAGGCAATGTCGTTATTGTGGATTGGAGTGTAGGGAGCAATGTTTTAAACTATGCTAATGCTGCTAAGAATACCGAACTTGTTAGTTCTAAAACAGCCAAGTATGTACTAAAATTTTATTTTCAATTTTATCTAAGAACTATTCACTTTTAAGTAGGATGTGCAACTTTATCGCGAAATGAAACACTGATCCGCCTAACTTTAGATTTTCTTGCTAATCTAATTACAATTTTTACAAAATTGTTTATATTTCCGAAATAAAAAAATATGTGATTACGTTAGGTTCTTTTCTGAATTGAGAAAACAATTGGGGAAATTGAATTTCGATGAGGCGACATCTTCGTGGAATCAGTTGAGCTTCATCGGACATAGTCTTGGTGCACAGATAAGTGGACAAATTTCTTTCAAATTAAAAGAGTCCAGTAAATTTTGGATATTTGAGAGGATCACAGGTCTAGATCCAGCGAGACCTTGCTTCAGAAAGAGCGTGAGTAAGAATTTGAAATTGGACAAAAACGATGCAAACATTGTTGACATCATTCACACTCAAGTAGGCCTTGGTGGTAAAACGGACAGCTTGGGCCTAAAGGATCCTATTGGTGAGTTTAAATATTTCAAGTATTGAATTTCTTTGTCAACTATCATAAGAAATAGCTATATGCCTCTTTTTATAGACGAGTAAAAATTAGCGCTCTCTACATTTTTTTTTTCAGATTAGAATAATTTTTTTATGTTCTTTTTTTTAACAGATAATATCAATAATCGCGTTAGTCATAATATAATTTTAAAATTATGTACATTCAAAACTGAAAAATTCGTGTTCGTACTCGTATTTTGGCGACCAATCGAGAGGATAAGAATTTAATTAAGTAATAAAATTAATTTCATTATTAGGTCACCTAGATTTTTATGTCAACAGTGGCGTTGTTCAGCCAAAATGTCTTGGTTCAGGTAAATAGAAAACTTTTGTCTCAAAATAATTTTTTGAAATTTTTAAACCACTTTTAAACTTCTTACTCTTTTCTTCCACTAGCTTTCACATTAAATATGGAAACAATGATTTGCAGTCACAAACTTGCATCTAAGTATTTCCTTCAATCATTAAGCATTCCTCAAAATGATACAAAAGCGTTTAGGGGTTATCCTTGGGATGGAACGTATGCTCAAGCGAATAATTATTTAACTCACAGGCTAAAGGGTTCGGTATGCTACGATTGTCCAGAAATGGGCATATACGCTGATCAAAGTAAGAAAACTGGAACGTTTTTGGTTATAACCGGAGAAGATGAACCCTTTTTCGGTAAGTAATTTATCGAAATGCATTACTTCATGTACATTAAAACGTAGTTATGAAAATATTGAGAGCTTTCCAAAAAGCTTTCATTAAAAAAATTATGATTATTGCATATAAATTCTACTTGCATTTTCAGAATTATCGAAGGACAAGCATGTCAATGCCATTGGTAAAGTTTTTTCGGTAAGTTTATTTAAAACTATTCATATATCCATTGATTTTTTATTAATTACTACTAATCCCTTTTTTCAGAAATTCCAAGCAACTAAGTCTATCTTCGAGCTCTGAGACTGACTACATTTAGTAAAGACTTTTCTAAATCGAAACATTATTTATCAGACAATCTGACTATTCTAATTCTTAAAATTAGATTATTACTAGATCAATTATTTAAAAAAACAAGTGTAATCTTCGTTCAATACAAATTTTGACTAAAATTGTCTACACTTTAGAGTACACTAACAAAAGAGGAAATTAAAATCAACGTACAAAAAATGAATAAGAACAAAGAAATAAAATCTCTCATCTTCAATTTCGCAATTTTTCTTCCACATCCTACCCAAAATTGGCTGATTCTCCTAAAGTGTGCAGCACGTCTGAGCTTTGCGTGCCTCGCGAGTAGGCGAGGAAGTGCCGCCGCGATGAGACCCGTAAATATTTCATCGGACGTAATGGACAAAGCCCGCGTTCGCATCAAAGGCGTAGGAGGCTCGGAAGCGCACGCGGGGGGGGGGGGGGGGGTAATGGAATTCCTCGGGTCGGGGTTGCTCGCGAGTCGCGCGTGATCCTTCGGATACCCCTAAGCTCGAAATTAATTTCGAAGCCGACGCTTTTCCGGCCGCATGGGCCTCCCCCCCCCCCTCTCCAGTGGACCGAGTTTTCGAGAGCTTCGGGGCTAATTGCTCGATCTCGCGGCTCGTCCATGCGCACGCGCACATTAATTAGTTGAGGGACACCTACTAAGGTGGCGAGCTGCAGTTCCTGGTGCTCCTCCATTTCTCAGTTCACGAAATTTCATGATTCGGAATCTCTAGAAATTTTATCTTTAAGCTGTTTTAATTAGGTGAAGGTCGATTAGTTTGATTAAGCGTTCATTTTATACTGCGCTTTTTTATCGAAGTAATTAAAGTTGATAAGATGCACTGGGATCAATTTTATATTAAAATTTTGTGCTTACTGACGGAATGTTTTATAAATTACTATATCTGTACAAGAAGGAAGCTAAAGACTAGGCTCTTTGATAGTAATTATTATACTCTACAATAAATTTTGTTATAAATATAGTAAATTTCACTGAAAAGTTTTAGAAATAATCCTGTACTTACAGAAAATTTTACTGAAAGTATGATGGTAATTTTTACTATTTTTTCTCTCAGTGTAGTATCTAATAAATCAGAGACGATGGATGTAAAATAAATAAAGTTGCTATTATTGGTAATGAGTAATTGATTAATTTAAAAAATTTAAATTATAAATTTTATTATATTTATAGTAAAATGTTGCTGTCAATTATACTATTTTTTTATTTTTCGAGATTATTCTTTCTTTAACAATAAATACTACCGTAATTTATAATTTTCGATAAAAAAATTGTTCTGCTTAAGATTACGAAATTTCAAGTAGCTAAAATAATTCTATAATTTAACAACTTAATAATAAAATAAGTGTTCATTGAAAATTCAATGGAATGCAATGAAAAAGGCACATCGAAATTTTATAATTGTATTAATCAAACAAATGGCATAATAGAATTTTCCTTTCCTTTACACTAAAGGATAATCTAATTTATAATCTCTGTTAATTTCTAGAAAATCTGCTTCAATTGGTATTATTATATTACGTACTCAGATCATACAATTCAAATTAATATAATTTTAATTCTCTAATTATACTCTCTAAATTATTCTCTATGATAATCTAAACAATGAACTATTTTCAACAGTGAAATCGAGAAAGAAAAATTTGACCTATATCGGTTACTCGAGTCCTACTTAAACGCCGAATTCACTTAACTTAAAACTATTATTTCAATGAATTTTGCGGTAAGAGGGTGGAAAAGTTTAGAGGGAGAAACGAGGGGGGGGGGGGAGGGGTGGAACGGAGAGGGAAAATTGCGAACTCGCCTCAAACAGCGTCCTCCTTAGCGAACTCACCTGGCATACTATTTCGAGGGGGAAATGTTTAACAACAAGTTGCAGGTCGTCCGTGGCAACATTGCCCCGGCCCATCTCCGCTACTTTCCCCGAGGTGTAAAGGGATACCGACGCTGGAGAATTCTTAATGTAAAAGCTTCAGATATCGTTTCAAATTGATAGGCAACAAAAATCGATTTCTCGTGCAAACTTTGCCTGTAAGATTATTTGCGTATTTTTTTTTTAATAAATAAAGAAATAAAAAAAATTCTCGTGAAAAGTACGTGAGAAACTTTGATGAAATATTTTTATTTTAACGTCACATTAAAACTATATCTTAAAAATTTCTATCAAATTAGATATATAAATTTAACTTCATTGATAGCGTTTACTTAATAACTCATTATCGTCTGTGTTTCATATTGAGCCGATTATTTATACAAAATATATTTAATAAAAAAAATAAAAACAAAATAACCATAAAAGGTGCGTAAGAAACTTTTATAAATATTTGTATTCGAACGTTTGTTTTCAATATCACGCAAACGAATTATCTGAAAATTTTATCAAATAATCTGTGTATAACTTTATAATTATAATATATTGTAATAGATTTTTCATATTAAAACCAAATTATTGCAGTTAGAAATTATTCTAAAAATCGTAAAACAATCATCGCCTGAAAGTTATTAAAAATGAACTAAGCACACAGTAAACCGTCGAGCGATTTAGAGAAACGCAGTGCCGCCGTCGTAATCTTGAAGTGAAAATAGAACGGATAAAAATGGATGAATCCCCGGGGCGGATGTCGAGTCGCGATAAAACCGCGAATTTCGGCGCGCGGCTGCAAGAAAGCGAGGCGAGGGCGCGAACTTGCTCCTCGCGGGAGGATGGAGTCGCGGAAAGCTCCTTTAAATTCGCCGGCCGTGTGTATTCCGAGGAGAGACACACACGCGCCGGGACACCGGCCCCGGGGGATTCCGGTGCCAGCTCCGTATTTTCGCTTGCTTACGCCTCGACAAACCGAATACTCCCGGAGAGCGTGGGATCGATCTACTTTCCGCGCTGAAATGAATGGGGTCGGCGCAGGAACGAAGCCAGCGGGACAAACCGAGAAACTGAGACGGGAAATATGCAGTTCATTTTATGACTTTAGCGCGTGTATGCACTTATGTAGAGATTAAACGATTTTGATAATAAAAATTTTACGAGAAAAAAGTATTGTAATAATTACTATGCGCTTAGCAGTCATATGCAATTATGTGGAAGTTAAGTGATTTTTGTAAAAAAATTTTATGGGAAAAAAGTATTATGAAAATTATTACTTATGTGTACGTGGGAGTGCGATTATTAG
Organism: Sycophila sp. Sp_5; assembly: GCA_018906775.1. Lineage (NCBI taxonomy): Eukaryota > Metazoa > Arthropoda > Insecta > Hymenoptera > Eurytomidae > Sycophila > Sycophila sp. Sp_5. The sequence goes on along the minus strand of JACCID010000054.1, from coordinate 54,639 downwards.
ATAAAAGTTACCATAGTCTCCTAATGCTGACCATAGTAAACTTTACTATACAGTACAGTATGGTCGTTTTTATCCATTCTGTCACTATAATATTATAAAAATTACTATCTGTTCCTATGCAGATAGTAATTTTTATATTATTTTTATTCTCTGGATATAACAGTACTGAAATTTCAAATGTAATTTTACACGTCTTGTTTAATTTAATTAATGGAATTACAAAATTTGAATATCTGTACCTTCCATAAATAAGATGATTCATGGGATTGAAGATTTACAGTATTAATGTAATCGATTGGAAGTTTAAATTACTGCTAAATCTAAAAATATTATAAGCGAGTCAAGTAAATTATGATTTATAGTTTGATGTGACGTTTTGATACGGTTATAATTAATACTTGATAATAATAAATTATTAAAAATTTTGTTCATTTTGATGTATTAACTTAACTACGACAATTTTGATAGGCACACGAAAATGGAAGTTAAACATTGCTGTAAATAATTTGGCAGTGCTTCTTTTTGTTTTTAATTTAATACACGGAGAAAAATTGTTAGTAAAATTTATTTAATTTTTACTTAAATAAAATTTGCTTAAATATTTAAGCAAAATATATTTGGTATAGATATACTTTACTTTAGCAGATACTTTACTTAATCAAGTAAGTAAAGATTGCTTTAAAAAAAAAATCAGTATAATTTACTTGTTGTATACATAAACTTGATATGACTATTTTTAACTTAACTTTTTAAGTAAAGTTTATTCACTATTCCAGTAAATTTCATCAATCATATTTTCTCCGCGTAGACTGCAGTGCTTGTTTAATGCAACATCTGATAACGATTAATTAATAAAAATTAAGTAATAAAAAATATAAAAATGACGTTACATTACATTATACTTAGACGTTATACTGCAACAAATTACTTCCATTTACTTTTCTTTCATATGCTCCTACAAGAGATTGAATGCGCTGGGCGTATAAAATGATATTCCGTAGGTACACAACTTCAGACTCCCCTGCTGAAGCTCGCTGGATTTTCTTCCATTGTAAGTATGATTATTCCGTGGCCCGAAATACACACCCAGTCGAATTCCGCTCGGTATCAAATATCAAATTCACTTCTCACCTGCCAACCTCGAATTTAGTTCCTTTCTCGCCTCGCTTATTTTTCCTGCATTTTTCCCCGTTTATCCGCTCGCTACACTCGGCGAATTTTCTCTCTCTCTCTCTCTCTCTCTCTCCTTTAATGGAAACAGATTCGGCGAGGGTGAGATAAATCTTTAAATTTCAACGAGTGAAAACGCACTTTAGAGTATTGTGCACACTTTTTTTTTATTCTTCTGCGAGTGAGAAAACGCGACTACATATATCTTATAATGGAATGTCGCTTGCAGACCATTTCAAAATTTAAAAAAAATAAAAATTCTGTCCTTTGATGCTATCTAATAATGTTTGTTTAGGTATTTTAAGATGCCCATAATTTTCTCGTAAAAATTATGATAAAAGCTCTCCGTAAAAAAATCGGGAAATGGTTTGCAAGGAAATGTGTCCAACTTTTTAATGTTTGAAAGTTATTAACTATCGACGAAACTTTGCAGTTTTTACAAGAAAAGCTTTAGAAAATTCACAAGGATTTTCTTGCAAACATTAAGACGAAGCTACTCGTTTTCTGTAAAAAGTAGAAAGCTGTCTTCAATACCCAAATATTTTCACGCAATTTTTATAAGAATCTTCACTTTAATTTGTACAAGAACATTTGTTCAATGTATTTTTCAATTACTTTTAGAAACAAAAAAGTTAGAGTACCTGAAATATAAAGAAGTCTTAGCTGCAGAATTTGATTTTATCATTCGTTCTTCCAAGAAGCTTCACTACTTTAATTTGTTTAAGAAATTTTCTTCAACGCATTTATTTATTACTTTTACAAACAAAACATTCGGAGCACCTGGAATATAAAGAAAGTCCTACCTGCAGAATTCGATTTTATCACACACTCTTCCAAGTCAATTTCTCAAAGTCAAGGAAAGCTCGGCTATTCCTTTTGCGGGGAAAATCGGCAAAGTAAGAGCTTTATAAGGACAAATCACCGGGCGACATTCTAGAATCCCGTTAGAACGAAAACGCGAGTTTCGAGCCTTCTCACGTTCCTCGGCCACAATAGACAATTCACTCGGAGGAATTTAGTAGCGAGTGGAGCGTGTGGCGCGGCTGAATACGCTCCGCGCGGCGGAACGTGTGCATTAAAAGCTCGCGGCCGAGCTTTCCCGTCCGGGAGGACGCGAGGTTACTGTAAATCACGATGCGCCTAGGCCGGCGTGCGATGAATTACAAGCGGATACTATACGCCCCCACGTGAGTTGCCGCCTCGTACACTCGTCTACAACGAGTTTCAAATGTTCTAACGCTCGGACAAATTAATGATACTTGATTCAATTTTTTGTACAAGTTTCAAGATTTAGGAGAAAAGGCGCTGTCGCGTGGGATGATTTTACGCTGGTAATGACAATTTTCAGAGACAACCGTCAGTGAAATTTTCATTTAGGAGTTAAATCAATTACACTCAGAAAAATGTTTGCGTGAAAATTTCTACACACGAAGAGAAAAGTTGTAATAATTGCTATACTGTTTTGTAACGCGAGAACAGACTTGACAAAACAAACATTTTACTAGGAAGTGTAGTAACGTTTGCTAGACTTTCAGTAAATTTTACTATACTGTTTTACTCTCGTAAAATTTTTTATTTGTTGTGTCTGCTCTTGTATTATCAAATAGTGTAGCAATTATTATTAAAATGTTTCCTTTGTTGGAATGAAGTCAGACTGACATTCAAAAAAAATTCTATATTCTATGGCAAAATTTACTGCATGTATGTGCAACTTTATAATATAACTTAATAAATTTTTGTAAAAAATATAGTTTATAAGTTTTTACATTAAGTATATAGTTTTTTGTAAAAGTATAGTCATAAGTTTTTTTTCTGACTGACAATTGGGGACTATACCTTGTATAGTGACTGATACACTTACATTTCTCTGACTGTATCGACGTTAAGTAGATTTCTTACGATAAAATTAACTCTCCAATGTGTATTACATTTACTTTCTTCGATTTTTACGATAAAATTGTGGTAGTAAAGGAAAAATTCTTTCAACAAGTATACTTACGTATCTAAGCCTGGTAAAAACAACCGAAGAACTTTCTCCTCTTACCTGAAACAAAAAAATACAAAAATTCTGTTATAACATTGTACCACCAGAACTGAATCATATCACTGCCAAAATAAAATCTACAATAAATAACAAACAAGCCAATCATAAAAAATCAAGATTTCTCAGATCCGAGTTTCATATCATTCCCAAAAAGCTGTGAAAATAAATTAGCCATACACCCTCCACCCAGAGACTCGCAGAAGAAAAAAAAAGCAGAGGCGCCCTTCGGAAAAGCAGTTGTTTTGATTAATCCACGGCGCGGAGAAAGCACACGCAGGGGGCGTCACGCAGACGAAGATGGCCCCGGCACGCCACCCTCTGCGCGTCTCGCCTCCCCGCGATAAGACGTACGACTTCCCGGCCGAGGGCACCGCGCGCGCTTTTTCCGCGCAAGCCCGCTATTAGCGAGGATATATATTTTCTCTCGCGCCCGTCTTATCCGCCGCGGCATCCAGGTGAGATGCCGGACGAGATTCGTCCGCCCTCGCGGATTTACGGCCGCCGGCCGGCGGTCAGAGACGCTGCCTCGCGTCTGGGAAAACGCCGGGGCGCGAAGTGGGCCGTGCCCGAGAAATTTTTCGACGCGATTTATAGGCGATGCAAGAGAGTGAGAAGGAGAGAAAGGGGGAGGCAGTCTTCCGGAAGAGGAGAAAGAAGGACGAGTTGCGGGGTATTACTTATATTGCCGTGATTAAGCTCCAGATATGCCTCTAGAACGATATTTCCTGGTCTGAATTGTGTACTTAATTGTTCGAAAAGAAGGATTCGAAGAGATTGCGTGAGGATTTTTTTTATATGTAATTAGACAAAAAACAATGCTATAAGCTTTAAGCTATTTTTTTTTAGAAAAAGTAAACGTGTTTTATCTACCACAATAAAAATAAAAACTAAAATTGAAGCACATGAGATAACTCGGTTTTTGCATGAAAAATTCCATTTAGTCCGTCAGATAGACAGTTAAAAAATAATAGATACGTTTTTTTTTTATAACCCGAGGAAATATATTTATATTGGGTACAATTCTGACGTTAACACATTTCCGATGCGCTCTATCTTCGCTATAGTAATCATGCAAAAAGAAAAGTATGTGTTGATCATTTTTTCTTATTCTACACACAATAAAGTAATTCTACTGTTTTGCAACAGTAATATATGCTCGACTAGAAAAAAGTAAATAAAATTAATATTTCCTAAAAATCTATAGAAAATTTGATTTGGCATTTCTGAAAAGCTAGTTTCTACTGAAAATTGGGAAATTAAATTACCTTCAAATCTCACAGTTAAATCTTCTGTGTAAAAATTAAAAGTTACTTATTTCTTTTTTGCTGTATAATGCGGATATAATAAAATCCAAAACAATTTTTCATGCAAAATCCGAATAAAAAATAATTTATTTTCCAGATAATCTTGTATACAGACATTTATTAATTCTGCAGAATCGAAAGTATACTAAAAAAGGGAATATACTTTAATACTATAAAAGAAACACAAGGAAAAGAGCACAGAAAATTTGAAGTTACGTAAGTGAAAGAAACAGCTTATTGATGGGTGCAAATTAAAGAAGTTCTTTTTTTCGAACTAAATATTGCAAAAAAGAAATTGCTCCGCGGGAAAGACCGCGAAGAAACAGTATCAACTTCAATTAAAACTCCAGAGTCCCCGGAGCAAAAATGAACTAAAATTTAGTTAACCGAAGTTCTTTTATTCCCTCACAAAAGTCGCAAGACTCGTTAAAAAAGTGTGGCCAAACAACTCCCCGCACAAAGGTTTTTTCATTACGCAATTACGCAAAATTTTCCAGCCGCCGTTTCGCGCACAAAGGCGAAAACAGAAGCGCCAGGAGTGGCTTATAAAGAAGGGGCCGCGGCTCGAGAATAGTAATGGAATTAGAGGATAACCGGAGAGTAGGGGGAGGGGGGCACTTTTCCCGATTAGCCGGAGGGGTGTTAAAGGGCGATAAGGTCGGCGGCCCTCCCCGTAACAACTACGTCCGCGGCGCGTCTCTATGAACGCGCAAGCTTACGCTAATCTCCGCTCCTCCACGGCGTCTCGTTTTCTCTTTCCTTCCCCGACTCGTGTGATCTTACTTAGGGGTCGTATCGCCCGAGGGGGGGGGGGGGGTCGGAGAACGAGCGCGGGGATTCCCCGAAATTTACGGCCGACGCTGAGCCCGAGTGATACCCGTGGTTGGGAGGTAAAACAGCTTGAAAGCGCTCGGGTCGCTGTTTTCAAGATGTAAAGTGGAGCTTTTGTGAAGACGTAAGATGGTGCGTTTCTTCTCCTGGAGGACCATTGAAATCTGAATGATAGTAGGCTTACTCCGTTGTTATATATGCGACGCGATACGTTCCTTTCAACATTTTTTTTTTATTCTGTATGATGCTGCTTTATGAGGAGCTTAATACGGAAAACTTTTTTTTTATTTTCGTGAGTTTACGTTTCCTTTATATACAGCGATGAGGATCGTCCGTGTTTATTTAAAGTTAGGATGTATCGAGTGTTATTTTGAATTTTATTTGCTTAAATAAACTTGGCGTGTGTAATAGCACGTGTTTCGGAGTTGTAATATTTGGAAAATGTTTTAGAGCTTCCTAGGGTACTTTAAGCTTACCGTGTAGAGCTGTGCGCGAACCCAACTTTAATTATATCAAATTTTAACGCTTGGTTTAATTTTCAAAATTGTTATGATGGTAATTTATCATAAGAATCACCTTAACGTTCTACTTAAGTAATTTTTACTTAAGTACCTGCAATAAAAAGTGAAGTTTCTTTTGTTAAAAATAATCTAAATTTTCCTTTCTTACTAGAAAGTTATATTTAATAGGATCGCCTATCGAATAAATCGAGAGCACGAAGTGTGGATTATTTGCTAGAAACAATTAATAAATTATTTATTTTTATAAAATATTTTTACACTCCGCATATTCGTGTTAAGAAATCCTCCTCGATCTCGAGTAATTTACTCCTACATATGTAGAGACCAATATTTTTGGGTCAGTTATTTATTTATTTATCTATTTATTTATATAGCTGTTAACTTATTATTGTGATGTCCCATCCATCATTTATTTATAAGAGTGATGTAAATCATTAGTGTGTTTTGTTTTTATTTATTTATTGTATATTATTTTATATTTTAACGAGGATACTACGTATATTTTATCTAGTCATTCTAAATTTACACATTATGATATTAACTCAGTGTTATGACTTACTTTTTAGTATTAATTACTTTTAAAGTTGACGGTGAATACATTTTCTACAGATTTTAAATGACTATAATCGCAACCATTGAACTTTGCATAATTAATTTAAAAATTGTTTTTGCACTAAAATTTATAATCTTATTTGTAAATACTGTATTTTACCATAAACATCTATTCTATTCTGTTCTATCATTATTTATTTATCAATAATAACTTTCAAGTAAGACGTTGTTTCTGGGTAAATAAAAATATTCGTGCTACTGTACAAATGAACAAAGTATTCGCGCATGCAAAAAGAAAAGTATAAGGAAATTCGGTGAAACGATCAGTTTCTCCGACGGTAAGGAAATAATGCGAATGTCTCCGGAGTTAAGCAAGCGAGAGGCGTGCGCACCTCGGCGACTTTAATGAATTCCGACGGGGGAAGAAAATAAGGGGGGGAGGGGGGACACCGAGAAGATCCGCGAAGTGCAGCAGCCACCGGATAAAAATGGTAATTACGATATATAAAGGTTCGGCCTTTTTCCCTTCCCTCCTCACCGGAAGGATAAAAATGCATCGTCGGCTGAGAGCGAACAATAAAAAGGACAGCGAGCGGGCGGAAGCGGCGTTGGGCGGAGTTACGAGTCGAGTGCCCGTAAAATGGAGATTCGCAGGAATTTATAAATAACATTAATACTTTTCCGAGTGTCGAATTAACGCCAATTGCTCGATTTCTCGTGTTTATTCATGAGAAATACATTTTCGTTTTTTTTTTTTTTATCCGTATTAAGTAATTTAAATTTTCACTTTCTGGAGTATGCTTGCGTGCTTTAAACTTTTCTATTTGATGCAGCACAATAAAGAAACTGCACATGTGATAGATAATACACTAAAAAAAAACAGCGTAAAGTTTACAATAAATTTTGTAATTTATTGAGATTTACAGTAGGTAAGTCGAGAAATTTATTGTAAAATTGTGAGAAACTTTACTACAAAAGCTTTATCCTCTCATTTTTTTCAGTGTAAAATTATTTGAAAATCAGGTTTTTAATGTAAGCTTACATATCTTCAATTGCTTCAAGTTTATATTTAAAGTCCATGAAATTAAAGTCTTATTCAAGTAAGTCGAAATATAATTTATAATCTCTTGACTTTGTTAAAAATCTGCACTGACAGTGAATTTACTCTTAAAAAATATGTAATCGTGGCATAGTTTGCAAGTACCTTTAAATTTATGTGGAAAATCACTAATATTTACCTAAACCTTGGATGGTTGCTGGAGCGCTGTAATTTTTACAAGAAAAGCTCTGTAAACGTTATGAGAATTTTCTCGTAAAATTACAGAGTTTTCCCCATAATAGATTCATAATTATGGAGCATTCCCCATAAAAATTATGGAGCATTCCCCATAAAAATTAAGTAACTTCCCTCGTAAAAAAATTACAAAGCTTTGTCAACTGCTCGAAATTCAGGTAAAAATTTTCTGCCCCTGCAACTCGTTCCGCGATTACGTTTTTTAACTAAATTTTTACGCGGAGCTTTACTTAAAATATATATTGTATCTATTCATAGAATGAAGCTAAAAATATTCATATTAAACGTACGTTACCAATCTACCGAGAAATTCTACAATAAATGACGCCACAAAATTCATAATAGACATATTTCAATTAACAATATTTACGAAATACAGAAAAAAACCTTTTCTTTCTCTTCCTCTGCGCCGTAAATAAACAAATAAATATAAAATAAAAACGTTGGCTTATCAACTTTATGGATTGTGACGCCATAAAAAGCTCCGAGTCCCCAACATTCGTCAGCTGCCTATCGCAATTTTTCTCTCGAGCTCGACTAAATAACTTTTCCAAATGCGGCATCGCGAGGAGCCTCGAAACGCGTCAGCCATAATTAAGGTGTGCGCGGTACGCGACTGCGCAGCACTCGCGTATCGTTCCGCATAAATTAGCGCAGTGGGATGCGATTTATACCGGTCCGGTGCAGCGTGTCGTCTTCACTCTCTCGGCGCGTTCGATAATGAAAAGGTTAATCAAGCCCGGCGCCGGTATCGGCGGAGGCAAGACGCGCGGGGATCCGCCGAGTCCATTAACGTCGAGCTTCGTATACGACGATCCCCGTCGTAGCCGCAACGAGGACGAAATGTCTTTATCGGCTTTTCCACGCGCTCGACAAAAGTTACTTTGTCTTTTTTTTTTAGAGGGGAGCTTAACGAAATAAAATTTAGCGTGGATTTTTTAGCTTCGATCGTCACTGAGGCTAAATTTTAATTTAAATGTTTGTGTGCAAATGAATTTTTCTTTTCTGTGTTGGTCGGAAAAGTTGTGTATTGAAAGAAGTGTTATATGGTCTAGATAAGCAGTGATCTTAAGCGGAGATTCTAAAGAATTAATTACTATAATTTATAGGACAACTTATATGTAGGTGTACGTACAGTTTACTGCAAGACTGTTTCATAAATTTTATTATACAGTATGACAATTTTTTTTCAGAATTATTGTTAATAATTTCATGATTTTTTTTCTTTTTTTTTTTGAGAGCGAAATAAAATATAGCGTGGATTTTTTTGTTTTGATCGTCATTGAAGCTACATTTTAATTTAAATGTTTGTGTGTAAATGAATTTTTCTTATCTGCGTTTCTCAGAAAAGCTGTATATTGAGAGAAATGTTATATAACCTAGAAAAGCAGTGATTTTAAGCGGAGATTCTAAATAATTAATTGCTATAATTTATAGGAGAACTTATAAGTAGGTGTACGTAAAATTTACTGCAAGACTGTTTCATAAATTTTATTATAAAATATGATAATTTTTTTTTCAGAATCATCGTTAAAAATTTCTTCAAGCTAATTATTTTTAGTATGTATAATTATTGAAAGAAAATATATTTAAGTTTACAATTTTCAATTATTACCAACCTGGTTGGTATTTTTATCGAAGTTTAGTTTGTATTAATATTATTAACTAAAATGATAATTAGTTTTCTTTTGGCAGTCTGTGATCAGTTTGCCCAGGAAGTTGTTAATTTTTACAACCCATTTCTTAAATTTTACCTAGGTGGGTCTCTCAGTGTACCTACTAAACTTTTTTATTTCTCTAATCTATTCCTACGTTACAAAACAGAATAGCAATTAATATTAGAAATTTTCTCTCTGCGTAGGTCAGTCATTCAGATAAAAAAAAATACTTTAAACAGTAGTGCCTCCTTTAAAAACTTTAATTTTACCAGAATCTCAAAATATCGCCTTGAGCAAAATCAATTCAGTTCACCAGTCGACGCAGAATACTCCCGAAACCATGTTTTATATATATATACATATATTTATTCGCAAATCGTCTACCAAATATTTACCCTGGGCTGAAATTACAAGACTACCGAGGCCAGCGCAACTCGTCGGAAGCAGATGAATATTAAGTTAAGGCAACGAAACCCACTGAGGGGGCTAATCTAATCGCAGAATAAGTCGGCAGCCCGGCGCACAAAGCGCCAAGACGCCGGGCGCGGACAGCGGGGAAATAATCAGGCGCTATGGGAAGGAGCTTAAAAGCCCGCGGCTAAGTTGGCCGCGCGGATGCTACGAAATCGCCCGGGCCGAGGGAGCGATTAAGATGCATCGGTTTATAATGATAATACCCACCCCCCTCCTAGCCCCACTCCTCGATCCGTGCTCTTATTTCGAAGCTGGTTCCTTCCGGACCGGGGGTTGGCGCTCTCTCGCGCAAACTTAATTACCCTTTAATGAAACTCCCTGGCGGAGAAATGAAACCCCTTATCTGGCCCGAGGATACGCTGGCCCCTCGAAATCCATTCTTCCGGCTATAGCGCAAGAGAAGGAGCCGCCTGTTCACGGTCCTCGAGCGTCGCGCTAATCGCGCCGCTCGCGCTGATTAATTGTTAGGGAGGTTTTTCCAGGATGTTTCGGCGCTACCCGAGTCGCTCTGAGTGAGAAGACTGCAATTTTAGAGGACTGGAATTAAGTACTAGTAGAGCTTAGCTGTTGACGGCTACTTACTTTGAGCGATGTTGCCGCCAATTTATACATGCATACATATATAAGAGATTTGAAATATAGCGATGTCTCCAAGATTTGAAAATCCGTCAGAACAATAATCACTCACTTTTTATTAAGGAGTGTGAAAGGTCAATTAATTAAAATTTAAATTAAAAAAAAAAACAAAGATAAAGTATTATGATTATTTATTACTATTAACCTATTAACAAAAATTAAGGCTTGAACACCTTCAATTATTAAACTAAAAAACTAAGTACACATAATTATTTTTTAATTTCAGCGCTATTTAATCGCATTTACCCTTTTACCAATGAAAATTCTTCGTAAATCCTGGCATTACCTTTATCAGAGAGAAAAAGAAAAGTTGTTGATAATACCGTCGTTAAATATAAAACAATCCCCACACGCACACAGAAATACACACCGAAAGAATAAAATTTCTTTCCACACGACATTCAAACCTCTTTCAAAAATTCTTCCTCCGATAACTTTGAATCCCACCGAATGCGAACCTCATCCAAGCGTCCAATAAGCATTTCCACGAAAGCTCTCTCCTGCACACGTTCACAAGGGAACGGAGGGAGGGGCACCATTAAGCTCCCGTTCGATTCGAGATCGAATTTGAAAGGCGGAAGGAGGTCCGCTCTTTCGAGATAGCGCACCGGGTGGGCGAGGACGACCCATCGTGTCCCACTCTCCCAAACGCGGCCATTGTGGCGCGAGCTTTCATACATTTTTCTCGGGTTGCCTGTAGAAAAGCGCGTCGGACTGTATAAAATATGGAATGCGACGAGAAAATGACCCGCGAATCGCACGTACGGGGCGCGGCCCTTCGTACAGTCGCGTCGCGTCGCACGTTGACTCGCACTACTGAAAGCGGGCGGCGCAATTTTCCCCTACTCGAGCGCGCCCAGAGCGGCCGCATTTGTTTACTCGTGAAAATTAACTTATTGTTTGCCAGCTCTCCGAAAGCATTTTAATCGGTTATTTTCAAAAGGGGATTTTCTCCTAAAGGATATAAAAGATCGCGTCGGCGCTGGCTCATCTAAAAGGACTGCGAATATTTTATGAATATAATTACCGATCAAATATTGATCCTGTACACTCTCGCCGTGATTTTCTGCATTGCACAGTCGCGATTCTTTTTATTTTCAATTAAATTTTAATTTTTTCAAAGTTTATTCGATAATAAAAGGACGCCTCGATCGCGCTTCAAATTCTTATTAAAATTTTTAAATACTTTTTATAAACGCTAAAACAGTTGTAGTTCAATTAAACACTGATAGAAACAAAGGAGATTTTCCCAAAAACTTATAGGAAATTTTCCTTTTTCATTAATTAGAAGTTTCTCTTTTTTCGTCTAGGAGTTTCTGCTTTTTCGTTTAGGAGTTTCTCATTTTTATAAAGAAGGAGAATTTCCTATAAGTTTGTACGAGAATCTCTTTTTTTTTCTATCGGTACACTTCTAGTTTACAATGAAACACTCGCAGAGTTAAATTTGACTTTTTTCGATTCTACTGGAGTCAAATTTAACTCTAAATAAATAGAGTGATTTAAATTCATTCTAAAGTAGAGTAAGCTTTACTCTAAGGCACTATAGCAGAATATTACAACTTAAGTCCCTACCTTTCGCTCTACATAAAAGTACAAAAATCACTCTACTTCACTCCACCATGGGAGGTAATTTCACTACAAAATTAAAGTGAAAATTTAACTCCAATAAAGTTAATTTCCCCTCTACTTCACTCTAGTTAATTTAGCGTGTATAATTAATTTTTTTTTCAGCTTCGAAGAAGAATCCGAACGGAAGCTCCATAGGAATACTTGAGGAAATCGTCGGATATTTTAATTTCCCATTCTCTTTCAGGAGAAGCGAACAATTGGAGTCATCGAACCCGTGGAGAAATCCCGAGGAAATGCCGAATCAAGTCGAGACGGGCCCGTCGCACGCGCGTCTAATATAAATGCACGCTCGATCCGTCCCGCGGCGCATCTCTCCGGCAGGTGGTGTGTGCACTTTACGTTAGGTTATTCAAGAAGGAGCAGGCGGTGCGCGTTTCTCGTCAGCCTCCGGGAGAAGCTGCCGACGTCCCCGAAAATCCGATAACCGGTGCGTCCTCCGTGCCTCAGATGTAGATGTACACCAGGCGCTCGCGAGTTTTCGCTGCTCCGCCGAATCTCTCGAATCATTAGCTTTATCCGATGGAAATTCAGTCTATTGCTCTGCTCCTCTCCAGTAATTTAAGGAGGCTCGTTGTTAGTTTTTAGAAGTTCCGAAATTTACTTTCTAAACTACTTGAATAAGGGAGATTCAAGGACTTCGCGTTTCGAATGCGGGTAGTTTTTCCCTTCTTGGATGCTTCGATGATTTTTTATGTTAAGCAGTTGACTTTTATTTTATTAAGCCAATCTTTTTTATTGAGCTTTACCGTACACTCCTGAAAATAATTCAATATGATACGCCTCGATATTTGAAATTTCTGCAATTGCAATTTTTAATAAAATATAATACTTCAGAAGAAATTGAGCATATTGTTAATAATATTTATGGTTATTAATATTTTATATGAAAATCTTTGGTGTGGCTTGCACTCCAGACGTACAATAATAATTAAACAGTTGAATGCTAATGAATGATTTATTATCAATTGGTACAATAACGTACGCGTAAACGAAAAAAAAAATAAGGATCTTTTACTTTTTATACATTTTATTAAAGAATTTTCCGTAAAATCTGCTTTTCTGTAGAGTAAAACCTACTTTGAAAGATTGATTCTATCGATTTTGCCAAGCAGCTTTTACTTTGCCTAGTCTAGTAAATATTTCTATTGCAAAACAGTTAGAACTACTTTTTTCTTTCGATGTATAATTGCAGACAAAAGTAATTGTATTTCTTAACGTAAAAAAAGAAAATAAACATTACATTGGACTAAAAAGCTAAGTCAGCCGTAGTTGTTAAAGTGATTTTAACTATAGTTTTTAACAAAAGATATCTTTTTAAAACCTATAGCTAAAAAAAGGTATTAAGAATTAATAAAAATGAAATTTTTGCAATGTGGCAAAAGCATTTAAAAATTTTAAATTGTCGACGATAAAAGCCCGAGAGTTTTTTCTTCTCCATCGGACCGTGAGATTTTCGCGCAATCGAAATTTTCATATCCATTTGGACGTCAAAGTGCGATTTTTTCTTGATTCAATCGTTTCAATGAAACTCTACTGCCTTTCAAGCTACCATTTGATCGGCTTTGAAATGCGCCACTGATGGTGTCGGCTTTATGACGCTGTCGCATCGAATTCGGTTTACGACTTCAATGCCGCGTTATGGGATTTTTGCACCGCTTCTCAACTCTCGCCGCGTTAACCCACACACTCTAGCCATTCAATCGTCGATTCAATGTCAGGGCTAATAAAAGTAAGCTGCGAATTTACTTTTTTTTAACTTCGTATTTTTGCCCCCTTCGATGAGTTGTCAAATCGAATTGTCGCTTCGCGCAGAAAAAATCATTAAGCGAACTTTTAAAGAGACACTTTTTATCAAATGGTTATTTTGAAAATCAATTTTAAAATCAATTGCAATGTTTGGTAAATATTAAATATCCAATTTATTAAGTTTCTGGATCATTGTTTAATCTACTTAAGAATGCATTACACAGAATTTTTTTTTACTTAAATATTCTTTTTTTTTTTTCACGTAAAAAACAAAATATTTGCTTTAACATTTTTTTCCGTTGTTGATTAAGGTAAATATTGTAAAACAAATAGTATCTACTTCGATTTTTTTCGAAGAAAATGTGCGTTTAAAAAATTGCAATGAGAATAAAAATGAGTGATCTCAACATCGGTACAATCAGACAGCAGCAGTTCTCGTGCAAATTACTCGTCCGCGTTCGCGTTGTTTGCCGCGCGCGGAAAATCGCCTTAAACGCAAACAGCCCCATAAGCGGGGATAGCGTTCGGTCGGCCTGACGTGGGTTACTCGATGATGATGTCGAGGACCCTCGTGCCGACACGAGCCAAGCGATGTAAATTTAAACGTCGGCTAACGTCACTTCGATACGAGGCGCAAAAAGCAGGAGACGATCGATCGATCAAGTGGTGGATTTAAAGAGTCGAGTGGCTGATGTACTTGCGCAAGCTTTTTTGGAGCAGATCGTTTTGAGTCTAGATAATGAGCAGGCGAATGTAACGAAGAACGCGACGAATATTTACGATTGTAAATAATGCTTATTTTAAAAAAATCTTCTTAGAAGCAATTTCGTGGGTATGTAGCGTTTTAATTTACGTTATGAATGAAGTTTACTTTGAGAGAAATGCAGTATACTCTCTTTAAATGAATAAGTGAATGAATACTGATTCTATGTGATAAATCATTCACTTAAGCGATGCGTGAATAATTTATTACGTTATAAAGTGTGTATTGACTCATTCGATGTGAATTTCACGTATTCAAATTTAGAGAATGTAACAATTATTATTGTGCAGGAATCTTATTCGAGACTTTTATTCTGGAAAAAATTATTGAACCGAATTGAATTCAAAGGCAAATATACTGCCTACGTGATTGAATTTGAAAATGAAATTAGGTTAAAAATTGTAATCCTATTGACTATTAACATGCTTCTACGAAAAAAATGATTAATTCAGTTGAAAAACACTTGTAAAAATACGGCACTCCGTGTAGTTATCGTGCCTGAAAAGCCATTGACGTAATTATTTACCGAGTTAATATTGAAGTAATGAAAAAATTATAAAGTCAATAAAATACCAATGCTTCAAGGGGATCCGAAAGTCAATTATAAATTCAAATATTCGGTCATAATATAGCATACGAAAAAATATTTAATTTGCTTACAATATTAATACTTTTGTTAATAAAAAGTATTAATGAAATATCGAAAAACCAAGAGAACTTGGAGCTTTATAAAATGATAGATCGTTACCTAACAGGAGGACAATTATCTCTTGGTTTTTCGATATTTCATTAATACTCTTTGTTATAAACAAATTAATATTATGGCGCAAATTTTGAATTTTCCATTAACTTTCAAACCCCCTTAATGAAAACTCTTGCACGTCTCACCATATGATCAACCTACACAATCACCAACATAACGATTCAATTAAAAATAAAATCCAAAATTGCTTTGAACATCCCATCTGCTCGAAGCAGAATCTTATCCCGAGATATCAGTTAACGAGGCGTCTGAGAGAACGCGCTCAAGGGTAAGTGCAAGATGGAATATTTAAGGGAGGAGACAGTCTCGCGGCGGCGCGAGAGGCTGCACTTTTAGGAGCAAGACGCCGGGGAATTCGCCTTCGCCGCCGCGAAGGGGAGAATCTCGGCGGGCGAGTGCGTCTAATAGCTTAACAACGTTGGGAATGAGCCAATTACACACATTGGGAGCCGAACGCAGGGAACCAGCTGTGGAGCATTTCCTCTAGGTCGAAACAAGGCAGGTGCTTTCTTCCGGAAATGTAATAGCAAATTTCTTCATGCGCGCATTTCTCTCGCTTTCACTAGATATTCTATTCTAAATTCTGTTCAACAATAGTCGTTAGATAAGACGTTCTAGGATTCGGACTACGATTCCGTACCTTTTATTTATACGTTAAAACAGTTGGAGGTAAATTTCAATCTTAGTTTGTAGAGAAGCACTCGTTATTAAATTTGACTTGTGATATAAGTATATTTTAATAAATTTTTCATCTCATCAATACTAATACAACGTTACACTATAGTAATTATTTTTACAACGCTTATCATGACCAAACATCCAATATAAACATAATAGTGACCATTTCCAAATCACGTCCACAACAGACAAGCTTCAAACTAACCGGCAACGTACACAATCCCCAAAACGATCGGTGATTAATTGATCAAATCGCTGTACGTCACAGCAAACACGACGCTTTAATCGCGTGTCGGCAGGTTCTGTCTTCGATCGCTTGTCTTATCACCAGACGAAATTAAAAAAAAAAAAGTAACCTCCACGAAATTATCACCTGTGCAATTAATCAAACGGGCGATTGATCGATCAATCAGGGTCAATATACAATGGGTGCGTGCGGCGGCGTGAGTCCGGGCGTCTTATCGGAACGTCTCCGCACGACGTCCCCGTCGGTAGCACGCGCAATCTGCATTAATTACGGGGGAGGGGGGCACACTTGTTGATCGGGATCGCACCGAGGCCTTCCCTGCGGCCTACGCACCTGGAGCAATATTCGCGCGTCGCACATTCCGGCAGCGCTGTGGGTAATTTTAATGGGAGCGTTGGTGATCGATGCGAGCTTCTGGGGTTCGATTGTGGATTTATTGGTACTTGGAATGCTTGATTACTGCGATTATTGGCGTTAAAAATTACTGTCGACTGCTGTGATGAAATTGTCATAAGTTATTTGATGTAGAAAGAATATCCTCTAGATAAGTGCAGGATTTGGTAGGTATCAAGAAGAAGATAGTGAGAAATAATTTTATTTTAATGAATCCTCTTAAAAAAAAAATCTCAGGATGTTGTATCGTATTTTAAAAAGGGATTTTATTGATTTCAGATTTCTCATTAAACGGCATTGTAATTTCAAACGCGTTAATGTACATTCGATATTTCCATTTTAATAAACGAAACAAATTATATTTACTTTCTTAAATATGTTAATGAAATAATGAAAGTATTTAAAATATCCAATTATTTTGTTATTATAAGTAAATACAAATCCCCCGAAATTTGTTAATTCTACTAGAAAACAAGCACTACCTTTTTTGAAACAGATGAGAATTGTGTTTATATTTTTACTTACCCCACCCACAAGAATTGAAAATAAATTCTCCTACTTTACAGTGTCGAACACATAAAACTAATTTGTATTCTACAAAATAATTTAGACTCGACTGTTGATTATTTGTTGAATATTTGAGTGCTCGATCTTTTTCGAAAAACTATTCAATAAGGAATACGATTTTGTAACGAATCGCTTCATCAAACTTTATGTAACTTTAATTACCATCTCAATAGCAGCGATTGATTGAAAGAATTCCATGGCAAGCTTTCAATCGAAATACATTTAAATTCAACAAAGATAATAATTATACGAAATCGAGATAAAAAAAGCATTTACAATAAATTAATCTAAATCCCAATAATTTACAAAATAACCATCAGCCATTACGAAAAACGAGCTCCGCAGTCGAGTTCTTTGATGTCGCCGCGTCGAGCCTCACGGTTCCTCATTAAAATTCCTCGTATCATTACTAAAATTCGAAATGAAAAAGCTTCATCAAAAAGCCTCACCTCAAAGTCCCGAGCAGCAAAGAGCAAAAAAAAAAAACACGCCGTCATCGTCATCGCGGTGAACGCAGGAGCGAGTGTTGGGGTGGGTCGGCGGCCATCCGTCGGAATCTCCGATATTCCAATCGGGAAATTCCGCACGCACGTCGTAACTGCAGCGAGGAATTCCGTCGGCGATCGATCCTAATCCCGATCGGCCTTAACTTGCCGAATAAGCGCGAATCTCGACGGCGCGCGGCTATATACAGCCTTTGTTGCGGGCGCCTCTCCGTCTCGCGGAAATGAAGGACGCCCGGCGGAATTCATTCCGGCCACCGTCAGCCGCCGTCGAGGATTAAAGCACCCGGATGACGAGGCCGTGCGGCTCAGACGCTCCTTTCGTTATTTTCGGATTGGAGCATCGGTCGATGACACTCTTAATTGGAATGCTGCGTTTATTCCTTCGTGCTTGCGTGAGTAGAGATTTTAGGGCTGGACGCGAGAATGCGAGACAGGTAAAGGGGATTTATGGATATTTTGACGAAAATCACTTCAAGTGGTAGAGATTTATACCGTATCTTTAAAATAGTTTGATCAATTGGTTCATTTAATTAAATATTTTATTAGGATACGACTAAAAGGATTTTTATTTAGATCCGCATAGAGTATTATGCATTCACAGTGTATGTACTATACAAAAAATAAAAAGATTTCTCTTTGAGAAAGAAAAAAGCATATTTTTGAAAAATAATTCGTAAAAATATTTGAGTGAGTCAAAAATCCATAGAAACATTTCAGAGTTATATGAATTATATATCTGCACAAGTATAATCTGTAGTTTTCGAAAGTTTTAAACAGAGTAACTAAAGATACTACCTTTCTATAAATACTAAATTTCATTTTAATCTTATTAAATAACTGTTCTACAAATATTAATAATTTATTTCTATAAAATCGAACTATTTCTTTTTAACAAAAAAAATAAATAAATAAATAAATATGTACATACTGAAACGCAGAATAATAATTATTTTCATAAAGATTCAGCTATTGTCAGTAGATACATCCGAGCATAGTCAGACATAACAATGAATCACTGGCCTTTGCTTTAATCCTTTTTTTTTTAAACTAAGTATGTTTAAATCATAAAATGTACACAACCATTATGGTAATAAGACATAAAGCTCACCCTCCGAGAGAAAAAAAATTCGCCGCGTGAATCAGAAATACGCAACAAAAAAAGTGTGTAATTTACAATGATTATATACCAAATAAGCGAATTTTCGTAAATTTTCCACCGAGCCGCTTATACTCCGCCGCTATTAAACTTCCTGCGACATTCTTTTCCATTCCGCGCTCGCTCTTTTTCTTCATCAGCCGGTAGCCGGGAATATACCCCTGTTTATCGCGTCGCGCGGCCCCGCAAAATGCGGAATATTAATTAGCCGATTAACCTACAAATTAAGCGAGCGGCTGGCGTTTATTAAACCGGCATCGGAGATATTTAAAAGGGCCGGGGTCATTTGTGCTCCGGGAATTTATCGTCCTCGAGCGACGGCACGCCCTCGCGTAATCTATACGCGTCGAGAGCGTTACTTTGCCAGCGGAGTTTATGTGTGCAGATGCGTAAAGGGAGCACAAAATTTGCAAGTGAAACGAGACGAGCGCCGAGCGATCTTGATATTTCCAGTCGAAGTTTCTCTCTCTCTCTTCCACTTTTTTTTTGTTACGAAACGACTGGTTTATACGTTCCACGAATTGGTACGCTACTATCATTTTTAGGGGTTAAATTTACTCGCGTTAAATTAGGATGAATAAAAGTTAAATTTAATTAGAATGTAAAAAAAATTCAACTAGGTTCCATCGGATAAACTTTTTTTTTATATCGGCTTTCCTAGAATACTTCATAGAATAAACAATTGAAGCTATCGCGTAATTCTTAAAATACTGACACCTGCAAGTGTACATTATTCACAATAAATTCCAATAAATTAAGTAATAAATACAGTATTTACCAATTTCTTAAAACAATAGACTCTAAAGATATATAAAAAAATATTACTCCCATCGTGCTGAGAAGAGGCACGAAAATAGGCCGAGTAAAGACAAGAAACCAATTCCACGCAGGGACGGCTGGCTTATAAATTCCACGAACTTCATTTCGTATAAATGAAACGCGCAAACGCTCCGGTGGAAATTGCGTCCGAGTGCCAGAGAAAAAAAGCTCCTTATGAAAACAGCAGCTTTACCGGGAGGAGGAGGGGGAGAGGGGGGAGAAGGCATATTACCATTACTGTAAATCGCCGGGCGGCCGGCTGACCGCAGGGTTGGCTCCTCCCCTTTTTTTTCCTGTTGCCCGATTCCTCCGGCAAAGGGCCGCGAACCTTCAACGCGCATAAAGTCGGTCTAATTGTTCCTTGGTGCTGCGGAATTTTATCGCTCTAATCCGCGCAATCTGGTGTTGCGCGCGGCGTTGGGCCTCGATTTACGTCGGTGGGGTGCAGGGGGTGGGGGTGTGAGAAAAAAACGAACGGCAACGGAGAGAAGCGGAAAGGGCGCTAAGATTTAAGGCAGGCGAGGACGTCTGTGAAGCTTCCGTATAAATTAGATATTTATACGTCTACGAGAGTTGGGAATGCGTATTTCAAGGGCGAAGGTGAAATGAGAATTCTTAAGTTCAAGGGGTATAATATTTATTGCTCAATTAAAGGGCCCGGTGCTGAGTTGCGAACAAATAAAATGTAGAGCTTTATTGAATGTTTACTTGATATAGTGGCGTTCAGTAAATGATTTTCACCGTATACCTATATTTTTATTTCGAAGAATTTAATTCGAAAATTTAAACTCGATATCGTAACAAATAACCAATTAGAACTACAAAAACCTAAACTGAAACCAAAAGAATATTAAAAAGGGAATAAAAAGAATTTATTACTTTTGGTAGTAACGAGTGGCTAATTTTGCAAACTGTTGATTTTTTTGATAACTTTACAAACATATATTTCATAAAATTTTACAATCGAAATATCGAATTATTTTAGTCTGTAAGACTTTTAAAGTTTTAACTTTTCTTTATACCAGCCTATGTACAAATAATATTGATTACTTCTTATAGGATTTACTATGAAAATTGTTAAATTAATGAATAAAAATTAAAATAAATTGATAAATAAACATGAAAGTAAATTAATAAATGAACATTAAAGTAAATTAATAAATAAACATTACATTAAATTAATAAATAATAATTAAAATAAATTAAATAAATAATTATCAACTGGGAATACCGCGATTTTTAGCACATAAATATAATAATAGTTCAATTAGGGTCCCTTGAAAAAATATTGAGTTTTTCTGAAATAAATATTTTAGTCAAATTAAAACAAAATTAAAATACATACATGTTGAATATTTTGCTACATTGGACCGGTATTGGCTTGTTAAACGAAAAAAAAAATTAAACTCGTTCATACGCGCGTTGAACAAACAATGCGACTAAGAAGCCCAAAGGCTGCAATTTATTGACATAACGTAACAATGACTAAACCCGCTGGTTTTGATTGTTTCGGCTAATCAAATTTCAAACAATTCCATTAACAGTATCTATACATATTGATATCAACATCTATTGATCCGATGAAAAGCTTCCAGTCGAATGCTTAATTAATTGTAAATACATAATTGTAATCAACTCGATCAGGTACAATTAATTCGATTATTCTGTTCATTTCCTGGAAAGGCCAGGCGCAGTGTCCCCCTCTCCGAATTTTCCGAGTAAACCCGTGAAAAATACCCCGGCCATATCGACCGTCACTTTTGTCTTTTTACAGGCAGAGGCCGCCTTGGAAGGAGGTCTTTTAATTTTTGATCCAATTATCCCGGTGCACCGGGGAACGGCGTAATTTACCTGCAGCACGGGGTCTTTGTCGACGGTCTCTTCTCCCGCGGGAGCCAACCGAATTTATCGAAAATTTCATTCCCGGCTAGGCGACGCCGGTATTAGAGGGACGCGCCGCTCGCTGAAAACGCCGCCTGATTTATACGGGACACCGCAGATTTATCTTGGCTGTCGGGCCTTTTTGCTCCTACTTCGCGCCTTATTAATATCGAGGAAACAAAACTTTGTCGCCCCGTAGTTTGATACTAATATTCCACTTTATGGACACTATCTTAAAAGCTATTGTTTATAGTTGGACGTTTCTTACTTGTACCTTTTGTGTTCCGGTACTTCGAGCGCGTTCGGCGCACATAATTTGGTATTAAAAGGATTTTCTTCCATTTGTTTTCCGTACTGCCTGAAATTACGCGGCGGTATGCTGAAATAAAACGCGCAATGTAATATTTAAAGTCGTTTATTCGTTTAAAAAAAAAAAAAAGAATTCCGTGAATCTATTAAAAGCTTAAGCTTAACGTTTTAAGACCCGTGGACATTTGAGAACAGAATTTTATTTCACGGCGCATATGAACAGAATTTTTTTAATGACTTTAATGCATATATATTTTTGCATTTGAATTTTTGTTGCCGTTGTACAGAACGTTGTAAATTTTCGTCATGGAGAGATGAAAGTTTGCTTACTTCCACACGTGACTATCCTTGCATTCCGCGCTAAACTGTACCTAAGGTCACGTTGCGGCGTAAAGAAGCCCAACTAGTGATTTACGCGGGTAACCGAGATTTATCTTACTCCAGTAGTAAAAGCAACAAACGCGTACGAATTCGAAAATTTATTGGTATCGCAAAGTTCGCCTACTTGGAGTATCGGAAGGGATAAATCCGAAAGAATTTACGTAGCTCGATGGCCTTTCTTAATTAGACTCGCGAAATTGCCAATATCAACCCCAATGCAATAAAGTTTTATAGAGACGTAAATAATGGAATTCACGCCTTTTTTCGCAGTTTGTTCATTTATTTAAACCTGCTTGTCAACAAATACAAAATGCAATTTTAGCTACAATTACTGCACTTTTTTGAAACGATGGGACAAACTCGACAAAAAACCAATTTTACTAGAAGGTATCTATCGATTTATATTAATTTTTGCTGAAAGGGTAAATTTTACTGCACTCGACAAATCAAAAGTTTTATTAGCAAGTACCACCTAACGACTTACAGTAAAATTTACTGTAAGTCTATCAAATTTTACTATATTTTCTAGTAAATTTTTTTATTTATCGATTCTGTTCCTGATTTATAGTGTAGTAATTTTTGCTATAAGAATTTTTCTCTCCACGTAACAGTATTATACATTTTTTCCTACAAGAACTTAAAATAAAAAATATTCAGCTTGCCCTGGGAAAATATCGTCAATAATTTCTAGTCAGTAGAAATTTTAGAATTCAACCTGAATCGCTCGCTAAAATTCTAGCTAAAATGTGAAGCGAAATTATTTGCAGAAATTCGGCAGGAAAATAAATCTCATTTACCACATTATCTCATCTTGGTTATAGATGTAAATATATGATAATGTGATAATGCCTTAAAGGTGACTTGAAGATGTTTCTAACACGATTTAAAGATTATTTAAAAACTGTTCTATAAAGACGATAATGATTAATGATATAAAGTGTGAATATATCTGATGAATTACACTGAAAAAAGTAATTGGCTAATGTTTATAATTATCGAAAATTTTACTATAAAAATTACAATTTTTCAAAAATTTATAATTCTTTTGGCTTGCCAAGTCGGTTTCTCACCTACAAAATTTATTGTAAACCTTAACCTATTACTTTTTTATGTAGGCATTACTATTATATTTTTTTATGTGTATTGAATTATGTAGGCCTTTTTCATAAATTAGAAGTTTCTCCTTGAAAAAAAAAAAAGGATTTCCTTAATTTATGAAAAAGGAGAAGGATTTCCTATAAGTTTTTAGGAGAATCTCCTTTTTTTATCAGTGCAGTAGCTATCCCAACGTGTCGAAAACGCATAACATATAAATGACGAACAAACAAGCTACGAAAATTTGTCGGAACACGAGCGAGGTATCACTTAGTCAGCGAGCGGTAACTCCGGTCTTGAAAACAATTAGGCAATCCTCCAAGGCCATCGAAAAGACAAACTCTGATGCAAGTTGAAGGGCCACGGTTCGATCGTCGACGCCCGATGCTGTCGGTGCACAGCCCCTGCTTCTCTCTTTCTCTCTCCCTCCCGCACGGACGGAGTTGGAGCAAGAACAGCCGGAACGGAACACGTCGCTCGTTAAACTCCGCGAATTGTCAAAGGGGGCAGTCGGGGCCGAACTTGTGCCATCGTCCTCTTCCTCTCGCAAGTCCCCGCGGCATGGAGAGGAGACGTGCCCGAGGAACTCCCCCGAGCGGGCGGCCGACGTGTCGTGCAGTCACCCCTCCCCCGCGTCTACGTGCCCGGCGCTCCTATCGGCGCGTCATTTCCGCCAAGTTAGCCGGGATAACGATGTGTAATCATGGCCTTTCTCCGCGGCCGCGCGGGAGATATAAATAACGCGAACAATCGGCCCAGACGCCGGCGGCCGATAATTTCAACCTGGACAACCTGGCCAGGGGTATTGTGTGCAAACCTGGCGGCGGGAGGGCTTCGGGATTATCGGCCATCGAGGCGGGACGTTATTTGCGCCGTTTGATGGAATTCTCTTTAGAGACGTGGTCACAGGCCGGCAAGATAAAAGGACTCGAAGGTCGGAATTGGATGACTGAAGGGGAGTCGAGATGTGCTTTCGATAATTGAAAGGGCGAAGGACCTGCTTCGATTAAATTGCCGTAAATACGCGGAGGAAGAAGCAGCAACTTCGTTATTTTATGAATTTTCAAATGTTTTGGTAATGTGTCTATGAAAAAATGCAGTCGTGGGAGCGAAACTTAAAAAGAATATATTTTAGCATTGCTAGCAAAAATCGCGTTTACATTTTTGAGGTCAGTTCGTGAGTAACGTCGTTTATTTGTTATTAACACACGTATTTAAAATCTACTGAAATAAAAGTTCAGTAATCACGATTAATAATTAGTTGCTTCAACTAACATTTGATTGAAACAAATAAATATTGTTTAAAACAATTAATTGTTGTACTAAAAAAAGTGTTTTAAGAATTACTATATGTATACAGGAACTTTACTTTAGATTGGACTTTCAGATAAAGATTTCCGTACACCTATCAGTAAATGTTTCTGAACGTATAAGACTTTTTCTAAAATTGTTCAGTAAAGATGACTATACCGATGGCAAATTTTCCTATAGACTATGGTAATTTTTATGTGAAAGACCATTTTGTTATCGCGTTCTTATATATACAGGAATTTTTATAACGTTTTTCTCAGTGTAGATGTAAGTACTAACCTTTTTTTTTATAAATTACGGACTTATGTGCTAAAAAATAATTTGCATTTACCGAATGCGTAATAAATAATTTGATTATCTCGAGTCCAAAATCTTAAATACTCAATATAGATAAATATAAAAATAAATAAATAAATCAAATCGTATTACAAATGTACACGTATCAAAAATATCTAGCTCGTTAACTTTCTTGTCTCGCTCGCATCAAATTTATTCACGCAATGCCCATAGGGCATCGAAAAAAGTGACGAAAACCCGTTTCCTTTCAAAGCCTTAATCCGGTCGTAAGAAAATTCAGCGGCATTCAGGATCCTTTAAGAAGGCGAATGCATTTTCCAAGCGAGGCTTTATCGGCTACATCGAGGCGAAAATGCGACTCTCGGCGATATCGTGATCGCATCCAATACTGTCGCGCAAAGTGCCGCCTCCCCGTCTCCTTTCGGGTGATCCTGGGTGAGCGCGCGCTCGAGATTCCCAGGTACACCGAGAGACGCGAAGCATTTATCTGGCTGTGAAGTTGGCGCGCGCGCCGTTCGTGTATTCGAGCAATGATTAAACTTTGTAAAAAATGATGCTTTTATCTTTTGCCACTTTTTCCGCGCCCCACTTTCTGAAATTGCTCTTTTACTGCCGCCGCTCGTTAAAAGGGCATCGCCGAGAATTTAGAAATAAAAATTTCATTTTGATAAAGACTCTCTAGCCTTTTATTTGGCATTAACCGCCGCCGCGTTGCAATATTCTTCTTTTTTTTTTTAATAATTTTTAAAACCTCTTTTGTTCTCTTCTAATCTTTTTTTTATTCAAGGTAAACTGTTAATTGTTCTTTTTTCACGGGGAGTAGAGCAAAATTATTCGTAAATCGTGTTTTGTTTAGAAAGTACTATCTAAAGTTGAATTATTAGAAAAACTACTATAATTAGTGAATTTTCACTCAAAATTAGTGGAAAGAGCTTCACGATCTTCCACTAATTTTAGTAAGGTTTCACTGATTCAATTTTAGAAGGTACGGAAATATTGCATCAGACTAATAAATTCTTAGGAAAAAATCAATTAATGATCCAATAATAACTCAGGATACTCTGTCGACCTTCGAGTACTGAGCAATAAGGTTTGATAACAATATTTTTTAAATTAATTAATTTATTAACAAAAACATAAAGCTTTGACTCACTCACACCGTCTGAAGCAACGTATCCTAAGCTTTTGTTTAAATTTATTTCTCCTGTCTGAGCTTCTGAAGCCTTTAAAAAAATTTAACTGTAGTTTTATCAAGCTTCTATTTACAAATCCGTAATTTTTTATCAAATTCTTAATTTTGAATTGATTACCGCGGTAGAATCTCCTTAAATTTGATGAAACGAGGAAGATACTACCGTTCCCTAAATGCAGAATGACTAAACCGCTCCAGGGACATCCATGTTCTGACCGTTGTTGTATGTGCCTACAACTTGGTCGATTTTCACAAGAGAAGCCTGCACATTAAACTTGATCTACATTGATCCCGAGGATGTCCGCAGGATTCAATTTATCCAGACTAATTGAGATACCAGAGGCAACGTCAGGATCGTCTCCGAGATGATGTCGTCTCGAGAACCGTGCAAGCGGAGGAGAGGATATTACTTTAAATTACAAAAAGAAATAGTTAAAGCTTTCACGATTATCATTGATTCGAAAATTCTAAAGTCCTGGAGAATTAAATTTTTATAATCTTCTGAATTCGAATTACGAATTGTAATGATAAATATGCAATAAAAAAATATTTAGTAACTAATTCATTTACTGTAAAAACATTTTGAATTTACTAAGCAAAACAGCATGGAAGTAGAAACATTTTATCTAAATATATCACATCACGAGCAACATAATAAGATTAATTGGAAATTATAGGATTTTTATTACTGATTCTCAATTAAGTAGTTTAATTATTTGTAATTCTTTTCAGCATTATAACAATATTTGAATTTCAATCGAACTATGCCTGTTTTATTTATTTATTCCATAAATACGATAAGAGCACTTGACACAGCTTGATTTATTAAAAAAAAAAATCAATTCTTAGCATTTGTCGGGCACAAATAATGCAACACTTGAACAAAAATTTCAGGCAATAAATCCAGATGCAAATAGTTCCAGTCAAAGCAAGAAGAGGATACAAAATGCGATTTGGATTTCGCCTCCGTTACACAGAAAACCCTCTTCAGGTAAAGTCGGAAAGTAGTATAGGAAAAACGTACCAGGCGCCGTAACGCGTCAGACCTCTGGATGCTTTTTTTTCTCTCTCGGTATAAAGCCGTACGGTTATCTTTATTTCCCCTCGGAAAAAAAGACGAGGTAGGCGGATGAATAAAAGTAGGCACTCGAGTGAAATGTCGCATATATCTCGACCCTTCCGACGCTTACGGCTCGTACAGTCGTCAAGACACTAAGAAATTTTACGATTAAGCCTGCCAACTCCATACTCATCGCCCCTTGCTTCAAATGACGGATTTGCGATGGAGAACTTCGCTGGGTGCTTCCTGTACTTGAAGACCTCGCTTATAAAAATTCTGCCGCATCGACAATCTTTCGCGTCCAAGATTTTCTGGCTTTTCTGTATTAATCCCGAAGGCTGACAAATAGAATTTTGAATTTCTCTTAATATAAATTTGGCGCACTGAAATAATTTTCTCGTAAAAATTACAGTAAAGCTACCCATATAAAATGCGCGAGAAAACGTTATCGAGGGTCGATTTGCAAGTGTAATTTTTGCAAGTAAAGCTCCGCAAAAATTACGCGGATTTTCTCGAAAAAATTGCGGAGATTTACCTGTAAAAATTACAAGGCTTCGATAGTCGTCCAATTTTCTAATAAAAATTACAATAACGTACGTTCTTCGATTTCGTTTTTTTAAGTAATTTTTATTGTCTAGTTTAAATTTAATTCAGTAAAATTTCCATTGAATTTTTAAGCACCTTCAGTACAAAATAGTAATAACATTACTATAATGTTACCAGGTTTCTAATGTGGACACTAGAAATTAGAGTAAACTATACCGTTAAGATTTTAATTATTTTAACTTCTACTGCAGTAAATTTGACTTTAGATTTAATAAAACAAAAAAAAAAAAAAAGGATAATATACATGACTACCGTGAACTTAATTGTATGTTATTTATATTGAAATAGTAAAATCGATATAATTTAGTATTATTTATTTTATATATATAAGAAAATTACCGTAAGGCTTAGTACTATATTCGATCGATTGTTGAAACTGACACTACAAATCTAAAGATAATTACTATATTCACTACCATTTACTATGGTGTACTGTAAAATCAACATTTAACTTTTTTCTCAGTGCAGCGACATACTTTTGACTGTAAAACTATGAATTTTCACTAAAAGTATATCATCACTACGCTAAAAATTATTAACCATATTACTGTTTTAAATTCAGAAAGTACGGAGAGCTTCGCAATAATTTTTACGACAAAATTCTCTCATAAATTTTAACTAAAAGTAAAAAATGAAAAATTCGCTGTAGCAAAAAAGGTACGCAGACTTCCGGTTTACAAGAAACGAGAATGGAGCGCGCGTTACAAACATCGTCATCCTATGCGATCGCAAGATAAATGAAATGGCGAAGCGATGGCAGAGTGATTGAGCGATCCTTTGAATCTTGATAAGCGAGTAAGTTATCACCTGGTCGTACGTAATCAATTGAACTTCGGCCAACTGCATCGACCAACTCACGCTTGCGCACCTTTAAACAAGCGATTCGACGCATGACTTATGGCTCGGTCGGCGTTACGCCCCGCAAGCCCGCGACCGGCTCCGGCGCTCTTCGTTACAGCGCCGCCGAGCTCACGCTAGATGTCTGATCGATGACGCGACAACATAATGCGCGAGCCCCAATTGACAAGCCGCATCCCCCGCATTCATTGTGCCGCGGTGCCGTGCATATAATAGCCCCGACATTATGCACTTCCGACTACAAATCGTCCACTCTCCACTCTGTAAATTCCGTTCCGTGAAATTTTCACTAATTTAAACAGTGATTATCGTGTTCACTGATTAGATAGCAACATTTTCAACTGATTTAAGTGGCAACTTTTATTTTTCAGCTGAATGAAAAATGAAACTTTCGCTGATTTAAGGGGGCCCGAAAATTCAAATTTCGCGCTATATCATAACAGACAAAAAAGCAATTAATTTGCTTATAACAAAAAGTATTAATGTATTATCGAAAAACCATGAGATACTTGCCCTCCGTTAGGTAGCGATCTATCGTTTTTTTTTTAAGTTCCAAATTCGTATATCAATACCTTGATGAAAAAACTTGAATAATATAAAAAATCATATTATGCAAGCTGTTCTTGTCAAGGGATTGATATACGAACTTGGAACTTCATAAAATGATAAATCGTTATCTAAGGAGGGTAAGTAAAATGCGTATTTTAGTCAATAAAAACCCTGTAAAAAAATGCAGCGGCTATAGATTCGTATTTTAAAACAGGATTTATAACTGTTCAAATAAAAATAAAATATCGTATTAATTTTTCTACTTGATTCATAAATAATTAATAAATTAATTCATAATATTAATAAATGACTCATAAGTATTTATTAATACTCTGCATAATAAGATATGCCTTCATATGACGTAATTTGTTTATTAAAAATAAAGCAATATTTATTTAAATAATCACGATAAAAGCTATGATTTTGGATTCACCGAAACATTGTTATTTATCTTTTCATAAAATAATATATAATAATTTTTTTAATACTGTAATAATAAAACCTATAAAAATGTTTCTGAGTACTAGAGAGTGAGTTCCATCAGCAGCATCGAAAATATACTAACTAAAGAAAGTAAAAATAACTTTCAAAAAGCTATTTTTATCTCGCATGAAAAATATAATACTTTTATTTCAATAAAGCCATTTTAATTAATTCTATTTCTAATAGAATTTTCTTTTTCCAAGAGGTCTTCTAAAATCTAAAAGCTTTTATAGAAATAATGGGGACAAAAAATTACTTGGATCTCACAGTGGTATCAAAATTTCCTCAACTACGATTCCGTCACACAAACACAACCGCTGGTGCTGCGAAAATTCGGTCCAGAATTTTTCCGGCAAACGATGCCACGAACAAATTCGACGTGACATTCGCGAAGATTTTCCAGCTCCTTATTTGTCCGGTTTTCCTTCCGACCGCTAATGAAACCATTAGGCATCGCGACACCTCACAGAGTCTCATTTCCTTGAACCATCCAATATTCTTCCACAATTCAGAGAACGAAATGAAGGCGAGAGAAGAAAAAACAGCGAAACAAAGAATAAGAGTCATAAGAAACTAGTAGGTGCAGAAATAAAAAATTAAGGAATGGTTCTTTGTACGGAAGGTTAATTACTTCTCCTAAACACGCCCTTTTCTTTTACAACATAATTGCTCAAATTTTAGTTGTACTCACAATTTTATTTAATCAATATTCTTTTAATTGAGAAAAAAAAATGATATTTTGTTTGGAGCTTTTAAAAGAAAATTTAATGATTTATTACTATTTTATAAACACAGTCTTTTTCTATTTTTCTAGTTTATATAGAATTCACTGTTTTTGAAGCATTTGGATTTTTAATCAAGTATGTAATGACAACGATAAAATAATATTTTATAGACATCAACAGTAATAAAAATTTTAAAGATACGTAATTTTAAAGCTTAAGGTTAAATAGAATATTACTTACTACTTTCTACCACACGCTCGATACGGGAAAGAAAAAGGCCGGACTATCCTAGAAGAATCGTCGAAATTGAATTCCACGGAAATTAACGGAACGACGTCTGCAGGTCGACTTCGAGCATCCGAGGCGAAAAAATTCCTTTCTCGCCTCTCCCGGAACGAGAGTACGAGCATCGGGAACTGGCGTGTAAGCCAAATGTAAGAATTCAATGAGAAAAATAAAACAAACGCGATAAAAAGGTAAGTGCATTGCTAGCAAAAAAGTCATACCCTTCATAGATGCCACTAGCTGGTCTAACGTAAAAACTTTTGTCATTAAAAAAAAAAAGAAAGAAATATATAGGAGACCTGATCTCTTAAAAGTTCTCAGTGAAAATTTCACTATCTGAATAAGTGAAAGAGTTTTCACTTCTCAAATAGTGAAAAACTGCTCGCTTATTCCAAAAAGTGAAACTTTCACTGAGAGCTTTTAAGAGAGTGGGACATACAAAAAGTTTAAAGGAGTATTTTGACGAATCAAAATTTGAATACTATCTAAAGTTGAAAAACTACTATAATTATTGAATTTTCACTTAAAACTAGTGGAAAAAACTTCATGGCTTAGGTATCAGTGGAGCATCTTCCACTAATTTTAGTGAAATTTCACTAATTCAATTTCAGAAGGTATTGCTAGTGAGATCTAATTTTTTTTATTTAGTGCAAGAAAAAACGCTTATGAAAATTCTCAAAAATTCACGAGTCAAATCTCACTTCGACACATTCTAGTTATGGAAATTATTTAGACGATGCAGCAACGTAACTTAGCACTTATCTTCGAAAATTAATAAAAGTTGCGATGCGCAAACAGCATTCTAATAATTTCAAAATTGGCCTCCTCAGCCAAGCAATTTTAAAACCTTTCCGCGGTAGTTCAAAGTGAAAAAAGTTGCTCGTACTTTCTCATAGTGAAAAAGAGGTGGGGAAACTTACTGAAGAAGCGCAGCAGCAAGTTTACTGCTCGAAAAATTTAGCGAGCGCAGCCCGCGGAAGAAGGGCAGCCCCGGGAAAATAGAAAAAATTTACGGGATCGAGTATTGTCGAGTTGCCACGAGGGGCCTGGAAGATCGCACGTACAAAAATGGCAGATGCATTTCGCGGGTGGGGCGAAGCACCGCGGCGCATCCGCGAGGTATGGGCGCTCCCACATAAATACTCGTTACTTTGGCTACCGCTCCGAAAGAGAGCGAGCGCACCACTCGCAAAAGCTTATTCCGCTGAGTTTACGATAAAAGGCGGCCAAGAAACATGCTGATGCAATTTAAACTTTTTTAGCTTAACGCACTGAGAAATCGGGCGACATTACATTACATCATGAGACTTTTTTAATAAGCCGTTAGTGAAAGTTTCTCTTTCTTTTTTCGAAAAATTAGAAAAGTTCTGCAGCAATTTTTAATTGCCTCTAGATTTATTTTAAATCCAACTATAAAAGCTCCTGCAAGCTCCGCCTTAATAAAATCGCTCAATCTTCAGTTGATTCGATTCGGGCGATTCGATATCGTCTCATTTGATTATAACGGAAAACGATGGTTAATTCGAAGATATAAATTTAATCGGGTATATATAGGAGAAATTTTCTCGTAAAAGTTGAGTGAAGCTCGCCGTATAAATTATGTAAAAAAAGTTAATATTCACGTACTCATCATCATAATCACAGAACGGTTTGCTAACGGTAGAAATTTTTACGAGAAAATTCTTGTAATTTTTAATACGAATCTTGAATGGATAGTGAATCTATGTATTTCCTATGCGACTTCACTGTACTTTTTACAAGAAATTCTTTTTTTACAAACCTTTTACTATAAAAAGCGGTCAATAGTTCAAATAAATATTAATGGGAAAAATTTTTAATTTTCAGTGTTTACAAGCAGTATATTTTCTTACTTTTTGCAATATGCTTTTTCAATATATCCCCCCCCCCCCCAAAAAAAAAGCTCTTGGAACAGTTCAGGTAAAAATTAAAGGAATTTCCGTTAAAATTTCGAAACTGCATTTTTTCACGTAATTTTCACAAAGAACTTTATCCTAATTTTCGTGATAGAATGTTCTCAGTGTACAAATGAATCTCTACTGTACTTGATCTATATTCTTTACCAAAAATATAAATCAAGCAAAAGCATGGTATAACCAACGAACGCAAGCAGTAACTCTTATTAAAAAATTCACTTAAAATTAAAGCTTTTATAAACGCCACAATAATCATCGACAATTATTGTAAAAGCTCGTGCAAGCTCCGGTGCAATACAAACGCTCAAGCAGTGATCAGCGTAATTTTTACAGGAAAATCCAAATATTTTTCCCCAAAAAAGCTTTTCCAACAGTTTAGGTAAAAATTAAAGGAGTTTCCGTAAAAATTTCGAAACTACACTTTCCACGCAATTTTTACAAGGAGCTTTATCCTAATTTTCGTGAGAAAATGTTTTCAGTTCACTTAAAATTGAAGCTTTTATAAACGCCATAATAATCATCGACAATTATTGTAAAAGCTCGTGCAAGCTCCGGGGCAATTCACAATACAAACGCTAAAGTAGTGTCGGTCATTATTTCCCTCGGCAGGATAGACAATAGATCAAAGTTTTCAATGAAGCGGCAACTGCAAGCTCTTCTTGCCCTGAGACGAGCGAACGACTGGGCGAAAACTGGCCGGGGATCGCGACGGACAGGCCGTCCACGTCCCGCCGCTCGGTGGCGCGCGCCTCGAATTTCGACAATAAGCGCGATAGAGACAAAAGGCCATCGGGGCGAAGTCACTCGAGGCACCTCGTCGACTCACGCGCGCTTGCCCGCATATAACTTCCCTCCGTCTGGTCGGCGCGGTGTCGTTACCCACGAGGATCACGTATGCTCTTCAGTCTCCACGCGGACATTTCCGTTTCTCCTTTCCCCACAGCCACTCGTATGGCCGGCCTTGTTCTCTTGCGTATGCTCGCCGTCCTTCTCGCTTTGACAATATAATTACACTAATTCCCGGACAGGAATTCGCCTCGGCGCGACTACCAAGTGGATGCGGAATTGTGCGATTCATAGAGTTTCCAGGCAATTAGTTTTCGAGAGATCAATCTTTCAGTCTCGCAGCAAGAAAAGCTCTCTGGAGTTTGTCCGCATGATTAATTGGGGTACTACGAGTATTACGGAGTCGGATATTGCTATCCAAATATTCTTTTGGCAATTAGTATTGCCGTCGGAACTCTCTTTGAATTGTAACACACGAAACATTTGTCATGAATTGTTCAAAGCAGTGCTAATAATATTAGTTTTGTGCTGAAATGAAAGGAATGTATCACCGCCGTTTATTAAAAGTAGAGAATTAAAGTAAATTTTTCTAACAGAACACTATAGTAATAATAATAGTAATGGTAATAGTAATTATATGAACACGGTACTGTTTGATAAAAACAAGTATGCAGAAATTCTCGCATTAGCTTGACCTAAATATTCCGACAATTTTTTTTCAAGCTGTATAAAAAGTACAGTGTTAAAGTTAATTTTCCTAACACAATACTGCAATAATAATTACATTAGCAAGCTATTGTCTAATAAAAAAACAAGTATACAGAAAAGCTCAAATTAGCTTGTCCTAAATATTCCGACAATTTTTTTTAAGCACACTTTTCTGACTCCGTACAATTTGATTGTTTCTTACACATGTAGAACGAATGCAATAGTGGAAGTACGCCTATCTAATGGCAAACTTTTTCTACAGCTGCATATGTTATCTCCAGGTCGTAGAAAGTTTGACTTCAGTTCAATTTCACCGAATCTTTAAAAGTTGACTTATCGCAGGGAGAAACTTGCAAGATTGCAAGTTAAAGCATTTTCCAAGATCGCTCAACTGTTCTACGTCGCTTATTCATTAGTAATTTACAGTAAAAAGCATTTCGATAAAAAAATTTTTACCTCGAGCATCGAAAAACCACGAAGGACGCATAAAAATTCTTCGAATATCTTTTCGAAAAAAAAGCTTTGAATGAAAGGTCGAGCAGTCGGCAAGAAAACTCAGCACCTGCGGTAAATTCACGCGAGCAGAATCTCCCCTTTCGCCCGTTGCAGCAAGACGTCCAGGGGAAAAAAACAAAGGATTCCGACGCGCTCGAAGAACACGAGGAGAGAGAGGGAGAGAGATAAGCAGAGGCGATCGATCGTTCAAACGAAAGCTCGAGCGGCCAGCTGAGGTCGGACACAGACGAAGCGGAGACAGAGGAAACGGAACTAAATGGATTCGATTACCCCGCGAGTTATCCGAGTTATCCGAGGCGATTGTCCGCGCGACGCCTTTAACCGAATTACCGAAGGCGCGTGTAAATACGGATTATCGACTTGGGCTTTCCACGCCTCCTACCTCTTTCTCGCGCCGGGGCCATCCAGATAAATCGGAGATATATATCCGCAAACTTTCGACCAACTCCATACACGTCGACCTGCTCGCTTAATCGAAAAGTCGTCCGAAGGTGTGAGCGTCTATTTGGGGCCAGCAGAAGATAAGCCTGATAGTTATACGGCGAAGGGTTGAAATTTCATCGACTATCTGTGCGATTTAATTGTCGGCAATCTTCGGGATTCTTGAAAAGTTTTAAGATTATTAGTTTTAAGATTTAATCCCTTTCACTGATTTTTTATTTGGTTAAATTTAGTTCACTGAGAGAAGTATTTATTTATTTTTCATAAATAGTCCTTAATTATACCTTTAAATTAAAAAATTAATTACGTATGTAATAAATTGAGATATAAAATTAATTATGAATGTAATGAATGAATGTAATAAATTAAGATATAAAATTAATTATGTATGTAATAAGTTAAGATATAAAATTAATTAAGTATGTGATAAAATTTTCGATAAATACAGTAAAAAGTACTATATTGTATGGGAAAGCGATCAAACTGACATGACAAAAATTACCTTGCTTGTTGTAATTTTTAACCATGGCTTTTAATTACAGCTTTAAACTGGGATCATATAGTAACATTAACATTAAAGTAAAATAAATAAAGCCTTTATTTAGATATATCGAATTTATTTAGAAGAATATTCTACGAAGAAAATAATATCATTTTTACTAATAAAAAAAATTGAATAAACACATGATAATACACTGTTTTACATTTTTGCTATTATTCTATTCATTGTGCACTCTATGATGCCTTCATATTAAATATATATTCTGTTTTTACTTCGAACTTCATTTAAATTGAACTCCCAGTAGCACCTAATCTGAGTAAAGCTTATAAATTTGTATGTAATATACGCTATCTTAATTATTCTCCTGCGACAAAATAATTATCCAATTTCCAACAAACGATTTTCTTCTACATTTTTCGATAGTATACTCCAATCAAGTACCTTATGCATAATGCAACTTTATTCACGATTCCTATTCAATTTTCACCCGCAGCCAAAATCTATCCAAAGCAGAACGAAAAGGAATCCAAAAAAAAAAATCCAGCAGAATCCAAAGGAATGAAAATCTTATCGAATTCTTCGACAGAATGAAAAATGTTTATTGTACCGTGTGGAATTTTCCTCGCTCCGCACGTAAAACGCAAACCTCGCATTTCCGTTTCTCCGTTTTGCGGCGACCGGCCTCTCTGAACACCGGACAAGTCCCTTTTTATCCGACTGCAGCTCTGGACAGCCACGGAGATACATTTTTCCACGGCTTGGATGCGCACCTATGAAAATCCTTCGAGAGCGACACTCCCCCTAGCTATCGGCGCACTGCTGACGCAGGGTTGGAGTGACGTGTGGAGGATGGCTTTCGAAATGAAATTGACCCGCGGAAACATTGACTTGAGACGTTCTGAATTTCCTGAAGTGATTTTCCTTGATAACACGGGCGCGTGGATTAACTTTGAACTAAGGTAAAGTACCCGAAACCGAAGCCCTTTTCCAACTAGTAAATATAAAAAACGGTGATAAGAGAATCAAGAAACGATGTACATTGAAAATTCTTAAAAGGAAATCTGTTGACTGTTTTAATATTTTATTGTGGTTATTTTTTGTTGTCCAGCTTTACGTCACATTCTGCTAGGTGATTCCGATTTTGGGTATACTTTACCTTACACTGATAATTCGAAGATACATTTTGAATTTTTTTTCACCCTCTAATTAAATTATCGGCAAATCTCCGCAATGCGCAGCGCAATAATTCTTCGCCGAACAACGCGAGGACCTATTAAGATGAAAAAAAAAATGAAATACCTTTTATAATTCAAATTTTTTATCCGAGTATTATCTTTCAACGGAGATATGATTCCTCGCTTCCCTTCCTCCTACTTCTCTTTAATCATAAAAAAAAAAGAAAAGCAAGTCTCCCTAGATTTATGCAAGAAGACGGTTACTCCATATACGAAAGAATAACGGCTTCAACTTGCCTCTTTTTTTTTTCCTCGACGCTGGTCACTGGGAACGAGACCCCGAATGGGGCGGCTCGCGGGTAGAGAAGACGACGTAAGAAACGAGGTCGAGATCTCCACCGCCGCCTCCTCTCACGAGAAAACGTAAGAAAAAGAAACACCTGGAGAGGACGGCGGAGGGGTATATAAGGAGCGGAGCGGAAGGTGAGCGTCTATATAGCTATGCAGGGCACGGAGCCCCGTGTAGGAAAAGCCAGTCGAGCCACCGGCCATAAACAATGAAAACTCGAGTGTCCGGCGAGGGGAGGGGGAGGGGGGGGGGGAGAAGGAGCCGGTGCAGCTTCATCCGAGGATGAGACTTCCGCCAGCTACGGAAAGTAAATTTACGGGCCGACTGTGGCCGGCCAGCGGACTCGCCGAAGGTTGACGTCGACGCTCCCGAGCGGAGACATCGGAGGAACCGACCGAGAGAGAAAGAGAGAGAGAGAGGAGTCGCTGCGGCCGAGCTCTAAGGGAGCATCATTTGTCATTTCTTCTGGACTTTTCCTTTTTTCTTTTTTTTTTTCTTAACTTTATTGCATCAATAAGAAAGCGAAGTAGAGTAATTGTGCTGCGCTGCTTATCTTCGCAGAGATACTTCGTGTCCGTGTAATTGTAAATATTGCAGGAAAAGGAAAAAATTGGATATATATTTGGTTTTTATTTAAGTGCACTGTCAAAAGAAGGTCAGTGATCATAGCTAACGATTATTTATTTCATAATTTTATCTGATATTTAATTAACTGTTTAAAAAACAATTTGATTGAAACAAGTAAATATTACAGGGAGAGAAAAATTCTAATAAAAATCTCTGAATGTACCAGTTTGTAAAGCAGAGAGAGACTCAATAAATAAAAAATTTTACTAGAAAGTATAGTAATACATAGAATCTATCGCCTGCTTTACAAAACTGAATATTAATTTGTACTAGAAATTTTCAGAGAAGTAGAGTACCGTGCGGTTACCTTTGCTCAATTGAAAATGGAATTTTTAAAGTATTATATTTAAGGTGCTGAAGAACCTAGCGAACCCCCGAAGGGTGCATTTTGTAGCTTTTTCTATGATCCGCGAAAGCTCTTACATAAACATATAAGTTTTATATTTTTCTAAATAAATAATAGAAAAAACGCAACAACATTTTTATCCATTTTCGTACGCTGTCTGTTCCCAAAGAAATTTTTTTAGTAAAATTAAAAAAAAAAAAAAAAAAAAAAAAAAGCCAATTATAGGACCTACGAAATCCTCTTTTTAAAATCCATTAAAGATCATTTTTGACCGATCAACGATCTTTTTTTTATGGAAAATATTATGTTACAGAAGATTTTTCAATATCTCGGAAACTAAACGTTGACAATAAATTGAATGACATACGCAGGAATGCTTTGAAATTTGCTTCTTTTTGGTATTGTTTCTTTTCTATTTTGGCAGGGGAAAAGGATATATATACGAACGGCACTATAATTGCCATAAATCTTTTTTTTTATCAGTGCATAGTTTTCCTTGATAATCAATTAGAGATGTTTACTTTACATTCACTTATATCGTCGAATATAAAAATAACCAATATTACGATTTTTTAATCAAAGCTTTACTGATTTAAAAAATAATAATAAATCACCTCAGCGTCAAAATGCGTATCACCGAAATACGTTACTTGTGATGAATAAAAAAAGAAAGTAATAAGAAGAAAGTAGCAGAGCATACGGATACAACAAATTAAAAACAAAGAGAAACATAGAGGTGGAATTAGAGAAAGCGGAAGTGTACGAGGGCCATTTATCACCCGATGCAGCGGCGGAGAGTTGCGCAGCCAGGCAGAGACAAAGAAAGAGGAAAACCGTCATAAGAGGGTCGGCGGCGAGTGTGAAGAGCCCGAGGAGCTGATGCTCTCCAAGAAGTGATTGAGGACGCGGAAAACTACAGAAGTTCGCGCGCTCTACCTCCTCTCCGAAGAAGCAAGAAAATTTCCGGATGAAAAACTAAGTAGCGAAACAATTAATCTTGAATGCAAAGTTCTACGGCGAATGAAAATTGTTAAATAAAGTTCAATGATTTGTTTGTAAAAGCTGTAAATCATAGCCCTTTTTTTCTATAATTATGGTAAAAAAAATGGAATTTTACACTACATTCGTAATTATAAAAATAACTCACATTGAATTTAAAGTATATAAAACAGACAATTTATATGGCTAGATGTTGAAAACAATTTTGCTACAAAAGAAATAATTGTATCACAAAAATTATTTTGTTACAGCAAATGTAAAATATCGTCATCATGAAAAGAAAAATGAATGTACATAATCTTAAAATGGAAATGCAAGAAAGGAGCAAAAAATATTCAAAATAGTAGGCAATAAAAATAACTTATACATCAAGGCGATTAAAATCTCGAACTAATTGTAGATATAAGTAAAAAATAATAGTAATAGCTTAAATATTATTTATATTTATTAAAAATATCCATTAAATAAAAAGAAAAAGAAAATGAACAACTATGCTTAGTACTGCTAAGAAAATTCTTACATCGCTCTTGCAAGTCAACAGTTTACATTCTACATTATTATTCTACCCTTCAGACTTGCAAATGAGAAATCCTATTTTTTTGTTCTGAAAACATATGGGACTATTCTCAAAGTACTATATCATTTTGCTATCACTCTAAAATAAATAAATCTTAGAAATCACTTAAATTTTTAGCGCCATGAAAGCAGCTGCGCAATCGTTTAAAACTACGCGTTTTTACAACACTTTAAAAAAATCTCCTTTAATTGCATTATCCATGACAAACAACGTTTCATAAATGCCGCGAGGAACGTCAATTTTTATACCGAGCGAAGTTTCATTTTTCTTGCGACCCGAATGTACCTTCTAAAATAACAATAAAAAAAGCAAAACAAGTAATTGCAATATCGGTATTTGACAGCCCATTACAAATGCATCAAAGAATACCACGTCAAAAGCAATCCGTTCCCCGCTAGTAAAAACATTTTTGCAAACTCCTTCCCAGTTGGACAGGAACAAACAGTCCCACGCCGCGGGAGCCCCCAAGCGTGCATTTATATTTCGAAAAAAAGCAGCTCGTCCCCCCCGCGCGCGTTTCGAATTCAGCCGGGGCAAAGCCGCGCCCGTCGCGCCCCGACAAGCACTGCGCATTTGTGCCGGGCGCTCCATTATTCTATTCAAAACAAACGCTGTGTATCAACAGCGCCGAAGCGAAGCCCGGCCTCCGCGATAAATCAGGAAAACCTGCGTCCGCGGAAGTGTGCCGCGAAAGGGTCGACGAGGGAGGGGTGGGGGAAGGGGGTTCGTGGACGCAGTTGGAATAATTAGCTCCGGCGAATTTGCATGGCTAATTTTGGGGTCGGCCGATGACCATCGCCCAAGCAATCGCTGCAGGGGGCCAATTCCGCGGGGCAGCCTCGCGCGTCATTTTGCCGCTCGGAGGGGTGCATTATTAGATCGCCGGGGGTTATAATTCGATTCGCTGGCTGCCTCGGCTTTCGGCACCTCGCCGATTCGCCGTGACAAGTGACGTTAAAAAATGGGTCGTCCGTCGCTTTCGGGACAGCGCTGTCAGCGGAGGGGAAATCGACGTGGAATTATAAAATTTGTATGGATTTTTTTTATTTGTTAACGTATTTGAAAGAAATAAATGTGGCTTACGTCGGCTCAAATTATTTAAACGACAAAATGTTACAACCAAATTCACTTTATTTTGACAGGAAGAATAAACAAAGTATAGTTTAGACTATATGGAGAACTATTTAGTTCTATAGCAAAAATTTTATACTCTTTCCCGTTTTAAATAGCGTATTGTTTTTGCGATTGCCAGATTTCCTGTTAAGAAATTTTCGTTATTTGTGAACGAAGTGCCAAGAGGCTCGCGTGTGCGAAGAGGATTAATTTTAATATCTTCTGGGCCTATTATTCTTTGTTCAAGCAAAGACATCAGGCAACGTTTCGAGAGGACCACACGCACAAGAATATTTTTTTTTTGTTTTTTAAAAAAGAAATGGTTGGATCTAGTTACCACTGAGGAAATCTACGTTTGACTTTTATTTTTACTTTCTCGAATAGTTCGATTTTTTTAAAGCGAAAGCTAAAAAGTCTTTGTAAAAAATTTTGTTTAAATAAATTACTTTAACCTTATACAGATGTCTACATTTTTCCCTCATTTATCAGCTGCGAGGGCAATACTGTTTTGTATCCAGACTCGACAAAAACAAAAATTTAACTATAATTTCTAGTAAAACTCGCGTAGAAAAGTATTTCTAATAAAATTTGCGTAACAAAATATTTCTAATAAATTTTGTGTAGCAAAATGTTTCTAGTAAAATTTTTTATTTATTGAATCGGCCCCAGAGTAACAGCATACAACATTTCATGCCGTACGATCGCAATGACTTTTTCATTATCGCGGTAAAGAATAAAACAACTAAATTCGTAAACGACATTTTATTTCAAGAATTTAAATTAGATAAAGAAATGCTCTTATCAACGAGTACTAACTATTCGCATTAAGCAAATCCCCACTGGCCGTGAGCTACGTATATATATATACCTGGTCGATTAATCACCCACTTATAAATCGATGCAGCAGTCCCTTCCGTTATCTTCAAAAATTAAAGTTTCTCTAATCCCCAATCTCCCGCTAACTCGCGACATTAAAGAAAAGTCGATCGACCGGGTAAATTCTCCCAGTCGGAGGAGAGACGGGCAGCAATTTGTCATCCCCGAAGGATGGCCGAGCTCGCAATGCTCCAAGGGACCGGGCAAAAACTCGAAGGGGAATGGAAAGTATTTTCCTCTTTTCTTTGGCGCCTTTTCCTGCGGCTCTTATCGCTTCGGCTGTGACGAGATAGAAAGAGGGTCACGCGGCTTACACCGCGATAGATCCATCCGTTGTTGACGATGAATTGCCTGCCGTAACTCAAAACAGAAATTTGAAAAAGATCGGCGCGAGAAGTGACGACATGTAATTGTTGAAATACAACAGGTGGTTTTGAAATTTATTTTTAAAACTATGACAATGTGCTTACATTATATGTACACTTGGTATTATTTATTTAAATAAATTTTTACGACAAAAATTTTATTTTTAAATAAAAAACAGGAGAGTGAATAATTTTCTTAAATATTGTGTATTAAGAATTAATGTCACGAAATAAAATAATAATTACTTCATTGCCTGCTTCATTATGTCTTTTTATGCCATTATTTTGTGGCAAAAAAATTGGTGCATATTCAGCTTGTTAAGCGTCGTTTTGCAGCATCATACTTGTTCAGTTAAGGCCATTAATTTTAATTTTCATAAAACGAGATAAAAATGCTCCAGTTCAAATATCACAATACTCTTCCGTCGCCAAAAAATAATATATTTCAGATTTGAAATTTAAAATCATACATTTGAATTAAAAGCAGTGAATTAATAAAAAAAAAGAAAAAGATGCATTTTAATTAAAGTAAAAATTTGAAAACAAATTGTTAAAGCACCGATGATTAGTTCAACGACGATGTAAAAAAGAGCGCCGATCACGTAAACATGACCGAGCGATGGTGTCGGCCGAAAAAAAAAATTACGACCGATTGAACGATTCCGATGGCCGTGTCTGTCTGTACGGCCAATCCTGTCGCGCGACAAAACGCGTTACCGAAATTTTCGAAGCGTCCCCGCGGGAGAATCGTAAAAATCTCATGCACCCCGGATCGAAGCTTCGCCGACGGAAAAAAGGAGAAAGAGACGAGCGGAGAGACTGGACCGCAAGTAATTCGGCTGCGGCGCACTGCCGTCCGATGAAATAAAACGATGGAAAATTCGTCATTCTTTTTGTCCTCCAGCTTGCGAATTTTTCTCGTTCGATAAAAAAAAAATATTTATTCGTCGATGAAAAACTCATTTCCAAATCAATCGCATCGCATAAATAAGAGGTACTCTTCCAGCATTATAAGTTTAGAGTACTTTGTAAGCTTTCAATCTACACTTTATTATATAGTTGAATGCTTTTTTTTATTTACTCGAAGGAAAATTAGCTTATTTTTATGTTTCGATAATGTGTATAATTATCTTGAAAAAAAAATGTAGAAAAGACTTTATTATTGAAAGTTGTACTTTCTGGATATTTTTCTACATGTTTTTGTGCACAGCTGCAGCCTGCCTATATACAGTTTAGAAAGCATTCTACAAAAACGTCTGCTGACAAAAAACTCTGCAAAAGTTTACACAAAAAATCTTTCTACAGAAATTTTTACTAGAAAACTTTCTTTACAAATGCCTGCTAACGAAAATTTCTACAGAAACTTCTAGAAAACTTTCTGCAAAAATTTACACAAAAAATCTTTGTACAGAAATTTCTGCTAGAAAACCTTCTACAGAAATGTCTACAAAAAATCTTCCTACGGAAATTTTTGCTAGGAAACTTTCTATACAGAAATGTCTGCTAACGAAATGTATGCTACTAAGCTTTCCAAAGAAATTTCTACTGCAAAAAAACTATCCCGACAATATTTCCTATTCACAGACAATACAATTCAGTAAAAATTCCCGCAGCCCTTTTCCCCGCGGATTGAGTCAAGAGCGACAAGACGTTTCGCGGAATTTCGTTTAGTTCGGATGTTCCGACGTTCTCGTCCTGACGGAAGAAAAGCCGCGATTCCCGACCGGCATGTTACATTGGTGGCGTGTAAGGAGAAATCGTCGTGCACCGGCGCGTCTGTCGACCGTAGCATATTCCTCGCGGCGTGACAAGCGAGCAGGCGCGAGTTGCCAGAGACAATGAGGCGTTTGCGGGGCGTGGAACGATGCGCGGAGGCAGTAAGGATGGCGCGGCAACCACCGCAAATTGTCTGCGTAAACACGCGGTTAGGCAGCCCGACCCCCCCGATGTCGCGACAGCTACTGGTGACTCCCTCGCTCCTCGTTAGCTTCCCGTCTACGAGCAGAAAGTTTTCTTTCTCGCAGGGTTAGGCTTATCGGACTACTGATTGGTCTAAATCCTTATTTTGAAGGATATAAGGTTTTTTTTTAATGTTAAAGCTTTATTCGTTCCTTTTATACACGCTAAAACGGTTGCAACGAGTGCAATTTGACTCTACATGGATAGAGTGATTTAAATTCACTCTAAGGTAGAGTATAGTAAAGTTTATCATAAATGCAGTAAACAATTATTTCTATACTTTTCTTAAATGTTATTATGCGGTATGGTAATTTTTTTCTGGAACTTCTCCGCCAGAAAGTATAGTAATTTTTATTGTATGTTTACGGCAAATTTTACTGTACATTTTCTCAATGAACTTAAAGTAGAAAAAAAAATAAAATTATTGTGTATTTCACGTACAGTCACGTTGACACGAAAAAAACTGGGTACTTAATTTGAAAAAGCGGCCATGACATAAAATGTCTTTCAACTAATAATTATAAAACAAGGATTTAAGTAATTATAACAGTGGGTGGTAAGCAGTGAAATAGCGATAAATACAGAAT
Source organism: Sycophila sp. Sp_5 (assembly GCA_018906775.1). Lineage (NCBI taxonomy): Eukaryota > Metazoa > Arthropoda > Insecta > Hymenoptera > Eurytomidae > Sycophila > Sycophila sp. Sp_5. The sequence continues at coordinate 9,996 of JACCID010000054.1, read as the reverse complement.
AATTTTTTGTGACAAAAAGTTATACATAAAGATTAAAAAGTCCATTTACATCACTAACGCTGAATGTATCGCAGACTGGATCTGATACTGTAATATGTAAAATGGTAATTTAACAAAAAAAGCGAGTATCCTTAATAAAAGATATAAAAGGTACAATTGAAATTATCACGTTGCTACACATTACATTTTGAAAATGAAATAATTTTTTCTGAATACCCTTCACGACGAAATACGCCGTCAGTGAGTGCACGAGAAAGAGAAGATAAATTGCTACTTTTCAAAATGAATGCATATTTTATTTTTCGTTAATAAAAGCCGAAAATGGTGACAAAAGGCGCTACTCTGAATAAAACGGCACTAAATTTGATTAAAACTCTTAAAAGAAAACAATTCCCTTTAAAAGCCTGCAGGAGCCCCCTAATTCGGTGCGTATCTTCATCTTTAGCCCCTCGAGTCCGCCGTTATTCTCCTTACGAGCCCCGCGCGAACGAAGAAAGCCGCACCTTGGCGCACCTTTGGCGTCCCTCGAAACTCGCGCGGCGTAGCATAATGCAAGCGGAAAGAGAGGCTGCTCGGGCTACGTGCGCCAAAGTGCTAATACGTGCTCGTCTGATAATCAAGGGCTAATGGGGAAAGGGAGGGAGAGCTTTCGGGGGATCCGGCGGGTTGCCGTGTTTTGTGTACGGTGCCGAAGGCTTTTGTGCGGGCCAACTTTGTTTTCATTAAGAAGGGAGCCACATGTTTTCCCTCGGTATAATGTTGACGAGTGCGCGAGTAATTTCGGGCTCTTGATGCTTTCGACTGGCGCACTCTGCTGCTTTTAGCAAATGATAAAAATTGAAAAGTTTTTAAATTGAATTCGGAGTTTCTTTTTTAACATTAAGCCCATTTTATTTTAAGTAATCTGAGAGATTTTTTTTAATTGTAATAATAAGATCTTTGTAAAAGTTGACAAAACGTGAAATAAATTCGCTGAGAAACGAGTTGACAGTATTAGAATTTTTTATACTGAGATAATTGTACAGTAAAGTTTGTCACAGAGAGTGGTTACAGACTGATACGATGAAAAAAAATACCACATCTGATAGTCTAATTACTCAAAAATACAGTAAGTTTTGTCAGACAGTGCAATAATTTAAACAGTACAGAAAATTAATTGTAATTTTTATTATATTTATAGAAAAATTTACTATGTAATATAGCAATTACTAAAAATTGTGTGTTTTACAAGAAAATAATGTTTATTGCAAAGCATAATTCTTAGAGGTAGGTACATAGCTTTTTCTATGAAAAAATGGCAAAATTTCTAAAATATAGGCAAAAATATAAGAAATAAATTTATAGTTAAAATTATTTACATAAGAAATAAATTTATAGTTTAAAATTATTTGCACAAGAAACATTTCTATGCGACTAAGAAATCTCTGCATCTCCGTATGGTTCCTCCGCATTCGCGTTAATTCATCAACAGCGGAGCTTGCAATCAGACTGAATCACGATCCTAGGAATAATGTTGACAGGCATCAATCACGCGTGGGAGCATTAAAAAGCTGCTGAACGCGCTCGTTTCGCACGGCCTTCCCGCCGCGAGGATCCTAGTCTGGTCGGACGTACGTACGTCGGTGTCGCGGCAGTCGCGTAAAGCTTTATCAACGTTCGTAACGAGCTGTCGGCGTTATTGTCGGGGCGTCCTCTTCGCTGACGCGGCGTTTCTCTAATAAAACGATCGGCGAAGTAAGGATAATGGCCGCCAACACCCGAGAAAAATAGGTCGAACTGTTCGTCGTGAAGAAAAGTCGACATGTCGATCCTTGGGCGCCGAGGGCTGCCCTTAATGCGAAGTTAAAATTTTTCAAATTTTTTTTTTTGAGTTTAATTGGCTGTTTGGCGAGCAACTGATTGGCGATAAAGTTATGCATTAAGTTGTGTACTTTATTAATGTTAAAATTTCTAGTCATTTTAATTTAACCCTTTGCGATATCTTTTTTAACTATAAAATTACTAAATCAGTCTTAACTGCTTAAGGTGGTATTAAAATAACTGTGATATTTATTTTCTATACTGCATTAAGAGTTTTTAATTATGTATTTTAAATTGTGAATCTTTCAACCTTTACAAATACCCTAATTTTCAATACAGGATTATTCCATTCTATATTATCAAAGGAATAAAAGATACTTTACTTACCGAGTAGACTTTTTTTAACACGATGAACAATAATTATAAATAAAAATGTAGGAGACATACCTGCAACAGAAAATAAAAATTTATTAGTAATTTTTTAAAATTCAAGGAATTATTACATGTTTTATGTTCGACTAGACATCAATTTGAACTAGAGTAATTCTTAATAGATTCTTTCTTTCCGTGTGTATAATTACTTCAATTATGTGTATAATTTGAACAAGTTCACAATTTATACAGTTAAATAATTAAACATTCACGCTTATTCAAGTGTGAACATTGTGAATTTCACTTATTATCACAATTGCAACGACATGCCCAATTTCGGATGCATTTTTGCGAGACCTTTCAATAAGTAAGGCGAGTCCTCGTGCGATCTATTTCTCATAAACCGCTACTGCCGCCTCCTCTATTCCTTCGGCTTGAGGCAATATCAAACGGCTCAGTGCCTTTTCTGTACATCCGCCTTGGGAACTCTTTCTCTCCAGCAGGACGCAATTTTTTCGAGTCTCGCGAATTCCCTCTCCTTTTTTGCTGCCTCCTACATTGTACATCCTCCCTCCGCCCCCCAGAAGCCGAGTATAACTTAATATCAGCGCCGCTAAGCTGATTTTCTAAAAGGATGCGAGAGACATTAAAGGAGCGACTTCAAATGCTCGGAAAATGATGCATGGCCGTGTGTACACCCCATTTCCAGGAGTCGAAATTACGTTCACATTTTGCCTTGGAATACATGCGCGATATTACAAAAAAAAGCTCTTATCCTAAAGCAAATTTTAATGAAGACACAAAAAATAGGATAGTCAGCTTTATTAAAAAGTATTGAACGTTTAATCTGACTATCTTTATTTAAATATTTACAACAAATCTTGTTAATATACTGTCAAAGTAACATTAAGTTTACTGTAAAAGTATAGGTAATAAAAAAAGTTTATTATTTTTATATTGATAAGGTGTCCTAATTGATCACCTTCGAAAAACTCATATAAATTTTAATATTTTTCTTATACATTACTAAGAAATGCTACAACTTTCTATTCGTTATTGCAATCAAATTTGACTCTAAAATTTGACTCTACTCTATTGGAATCAAATTTGACTCTACATGAATTGAGTGATTTCAATTCATCTAAAGTAGAATAAAATTAACTCTAAGATAGAGTAGTCAATTAAGTAACATAAAAGTAAAAAATCACTCTATTTCATTCCATCAAAGGAGTAATTTCGCTATAAAACTAAAGAGAAAATTTGACTCCAATAGAGTTAATTTTCACTCTACTTCACTACAGTTGCTTTAGTATGTACGTTCTATCTAAAGTTGAATTAGTGCAAAGCTACAATAATTAATGAATTTTCTCTGAAAATTAATGGAAAGAGCTTCCCGATTTAGGTATTAGTAGTGGAGCATCCTCCACTAATTTAATTTTAGAAGATTTATCAACAACTACATGCGATTTGAGAAATTATTTATTTCTCCTCCCATGGTACGGAATATTCTATATACTCCCGCATTATAATCACGTCGATACATAAACAAATTTTTCGGTGTAGCATATACAGCCTCCGAAAAACTCGCGTCTGTGTGACAAGGATCGGAATTTCGAGCCCGCCAAGTGTTTAAAAGAGCGGAACGGGCGGGAAAAAGGTATGGGGAGAATCGACGGGCGCGCGTGGGTGGAAGGACGAGCGAAACTCGATTTGGCGCGAAGTGCGCTCGCGCCAGTGTGGTCGTCGGTGGGCATAACCGTCGGAAAGACCGTAACGACGTTCGGCCGGCGCGTGTCGCGCGGCGCGTAATTCGATTCTGGAGAGCCGGACGACATTCGCCGCCGACGCGCGGAAAACGTCGCGAGCCAACACGCGATGCCATTCCGAAAGCGAGGTGCCAATGACGGACGCGCTAACGGAGTTCTGAGCTTAATAAATATACAAATCCGGATTTTGCTGCGTCGCGGATTTTACCACCTTTTTTTTTTCTTAACACGGCTAATTAGTCGAACCAAATCTAAAGAAATTAAATTACAGTTGTTGCTAATGGTTCGAAAGAAAATCTATATTGTATTTATTTACGCGACGGTGGACTAAGAAAAAAGTATTGTGAAGATGACTATCTTCGCATGAGAACGTGACCGCAGATCGAAATTTTAGATAAAAATTACCGTAATTTAGAGTAAAATTTGCTGCACGTGCAACATTATTTCTAATAAATACTGTCCTGTAAAATCTACTATGTTTATGGAAAACATTACCGCAGAGTATCCAGTTTATTTTAGAAAGTTCATACTGTGGCTTTGTATCCATAATTTTATAATATTTTTATAATATAATAATTCTATTATATATGCATTTTTGGGACTGCTTATTGCTGGAATAAAAAGGTTAACTAATTGAAATTAACATTCACAATGTAAACTACAAAATATAAAAATAAAGTTTCAGTTGAGGCGAATATTTTTTGAAGAATTTACAATAATTATATAATTTCTCAGAATGGGTAAAGACTGATCATTGCAATAAAAATTATAATTAATTAACAATAATTATTAGTATGAAAATAGTCAGTTTTGTTTGGTTTTGAATTTCAATGTAGTCTTATTTTGAAGCAACTTTCAAAATACCTTTTTAATTTACAAAAACATTTTACAAAAAAAAAACAACAAATGACTGAACGAAAGATATATAAAAAAAGTAAAATATTAGCACTGACCATCGCAGCAATGTTCGTAAAAATATTTACACATACGCGTAAAAAATGTTTTTAACAAAAAAAGTGCATAAAGAACGAAAGCGAAGTAGAATGAGAGATGGACAGGAGGAGGGCAGTGACAGAGAATTTTACGTACGGGGAGATTCGCTCTACAACCATTTCGCATCAATCAGTACACATATCCGAGAGTATCAGCCTAGCGAGAAATGCAGCCGCGATAAATTGCGCGTTGCGATCCAACTTCGCTTTTTGCGTAATTCCTTTTATTGCGACTGACAGTACGCAGGATTAACGATATTCGAAAGCTCCGATGGTTCTTTCAAATATTTTTTGACTTTTAAGTTGAAAATGGACGATGTCACTTTTAAGGATGTCGCTGTGTTGGAATGACTATCATTCGTAGAAATCAAAATATTTTTTATTAGGCTGTCAAGTGCACTGCCACCGAGTATTCTCGTACACCAAGAAGAAATTGTTGAAGAAGTTATCAGAATTCCCAGTAAAAATTATCATCTTGCACTGGAAAGCCAGTCACAGATTGTTATAACTGACGGATTTATATAAAAATTCAATAATTTTTATTATTCGTGCAACAAAAATTACACAAAGACCTAGTGATTAAATTTTTACAGGGAATTCCCATCATTTTTCCAATAATTTATTGTCAGCATATCGATCTACACAATTTTAAATGGTACTATTTAATGGAGTTAATACTAATTACTCAGGAAATCACATGAAAAATGAGGAGATCTCTTTATCTATTTTATGTATTTAAAAAAAATGTTGAAACCTTACAATTAAACATAAATAAACTGATATTCAGAAATGCAAACAGTCACTTAATTCTTTTTTTAAATTTGTGATCTCGTACATACATTTGTGCATAAAAATTGAAAACAAAGCTTTTTTTACCATACGTAAGTAACAAATATTTTATAAATTTTTATTACTTTTTTTATGTTCTTAGTATTTACGGACTCGTAGATTTAAATAATTTACGACGATAAAAGTGCAGAATGCACCCAGTCAGCAGAAGAGAATAAAACTCGTGTCCTTGGAGGAAGTATTCTTAAATAGCATACGGAAAGGTAGTTCGCAGAATGTACCATGAACGCCGTGACCTATATTTGTATAGAATTGCATTTGATAAGGTTACAGAAATATTCAAAGTAAGAAAGTAGGATTGGACCCCTCGGATGCGCAATATTAAATGCAAATCCGGTTTTACGAGATCTAAAACTCTGAGACTTTCTGATTGTTTTTCTGGCGTTATTGTCATCTGAATTTTTAAAAGCCAATCTTCTTTGGAATAATTTTTATTGCTGCGTGTAAATTAATTAATTGCACGGTAAGTTAAACGAAAACTACGGAAAAACTCCGTAAATAAAAACTACAGTATTTTTCAATGCACATAGCTTACAAATGTAAGCAAATGTATGCGTATACGTAAAAAATATAAAAATGATAAAACACTCGCTATGCAAATGGTAAATGAACAATGTAAAATCTATTATCTGTTAGGTCGTAAGAGTATGCAGTTGAAAAGGTCGCATGTAACAGAATACGCTTGTTATATCACTGACATTTATTCATTTAATTTCCATCAAGTTCTATTAAACATATAAAAAAAAAAAATTAATGTGATTGTGATGTCCACTAATAAGATACAAATGCATCTGCACCGACCAATCCGCAGTAAACAACAATCTCCAATTACAAAGCGAAGCGATAATGAAAATGTCGAGTCGTACAATAGTGCCATTCAGTAGTAGAATCCCCGATTGAGCAAGACAGTGTCGACACGGGCAATCGTGAAAGGTAAACAGCGTTTTGGTCTCCACCTGCCAACAATCCACCTGCAGGGGGGGAGGGGGAGGTTTTGCACGTTATATACCGACGAGGCATTATGCAAAAGTCGCCGAAGCGCTATCGCCGTAACGAAGCTCGACGTACCTTTCGCAGCTCACACATACATATACATAAAACTCGTTGAGAGGAGTTTCAGCAGCGAGTTCCTTTCGATCGATCGGCGATAGGAGCGAGCGATCGATCGATCGCGGGTTTCTCTCTAAAAAAGCAGAACAACGCGGCGCCGCGGATGAAAAATGAGCGGAGCAATCGAGCGGGAAACAGTCCAAACGACTAACGTCACCAGCAGCGTATATCGATAAGAAATATAAACTATCGGTATATGATTTCTTTTATTATTATACCGATTCGATCGAGCGCGACTGGGCTGACGCGAAACTTTTCATCCCTCCCTTTTTTTTTCTTTTTAATCGTAGTTTGTTAAAGTGTAGAGCAAATGACAGAACAGCGTGCTTCCATATATATATACAGAAAAAAGTGTTATTCGATTAAAACGAGTGGGTACAGACTATTGGCGCAAACACGCGGTTATCGAGTTTCTCCGATTCCGAACCAGTTGAGTGCATTTTGCGACTATATTTTCCTTTTATTTCGTCCTCCAGCTTCTCGTATAATCCGACCGAGTGCAGTGCCATTATCAGCGAGCGAGAATCGCGATGCCAGAATGATGGATTTAATGGCCCGCAGTCACTGTCAAATGGGTACCAGAGAGAAGGGAGGAGGAGGGGGAGAAGGAGATTTCGCCTGGAGCGAGTGAGAGCAAAAGGTGCTTGGCACGAGTTCGAGAAGGATGCTTAATTTCGCCCTTTCTTCGCATCGGGCGCGTAAGTCAAGAAAATTGAGGTGCACGCCGAAGAAATCGATTACGCACGAGCTTAAGTGCCCAGGAGTGTTTTATACACCGCTCCGTATTGCATCGGGAAGTACCGACCCAGATTTATTTCTGATACGAGAGAAATGACGTTGAATTGCCTCCTGGCGTGATGTTTATGAAGGATATTATACCACTTTTCCGATGTTTTGTTTTCAATGTTTCGCTTCAAGTCTTTCAGTCAGTTATTAAAAACTACACTTTAAGAAAGAGTTTGATGTCGGATTTAAGTCATAATCAAAATTGAATTTTTCTCTTATTTACTCTAAGTAATTAATTTAAACGAGAAATTCAATTTCTTTATTGGAAATGTGTACATTTTATCAGAATTCAACGTTTACGTATTAAGTTTTCTTTACTATTATTTTACGTAAAAGTTGAAGTCTGTAAGTAAGTCAATTAATTGACGATAATTTATAATATACTATCAATTACAATATAATTATTGTACGAAGTATAATAAACGTAGATAAACATAGAGATGTAATAATATTATTACATCGTCAATGTATCCTATTCAATTTTTTAATATTGAATTACAAGAAACTGAACATTGTAATTTAGTATATAAATTAGTCTTCGTGTTTTCTATTGTCACCAGATCTACGCTCAGATAATTTATTTGCCTTTGTAGAAATATATTCTATTTTTTTTTCTAGTTGAAATAGATAAATTCTCTGAACAAATCAACGAATGGATGATTCATTTTTTTAACTTATTCGGTTCAAAGTTTATTTGTAAAATATTATCTTTTTTGTCTGTTATTAATAATTTATTTACAAAAATCAACAAATGTCACATTTAAATAAAATCTCGTATCTCTAACACACTAACTAAATGACCGTGTAAATGAATTACCGCGATAATTAAATAACCAAATAACCAAATATCTCAAGAACCGATTAACGCTTTAATTCAATAAGCTAATAAATAAGTAATCCGATAATCAAACAATCCAATATTCAAATAATCAAGTATCTCCATAACTACTTGACACATAAATCAAATACCTTAACAACCCCGTAATCAAATAATCCTTATAATCTAATAATCCCCTATCACAAACATCGCTATAACTAAACAAATCTACACTATTAATTATCCAATCATTGTGATTATTAATACATTATTATTATTAACTCATTTTGTCTACTAAATTTTTTTTAAGTTGTGCATTTAATTAATACCCGATTGTACGTTATTGTTTCATAACACACACGTATTTCCATTTACTAAACCCGATCGCTACTCATCCATTCTCTAGCCGCAAACCATCACGATTAAAAAAAATTTTTTTTTATACATTTCATTAAATCTGCACCCACTGCACATAAAGAAGCCCAGAAAGGCGAGTTCCCTACCGTTAGCCGGACGGTAATCAGCGAGCTAGCCGCGCGCGTCTAAATCAAAGCAGTGCCCCGATGGGTGCGTTCGTCGAATCGCCGATGAAGCCTGGCGATACTCGGAGCGGTCGGGGCTTTATCTCGACGGGCTGATCGCTCATCATTCGCCGCGATTTTTCGCCGAGCAGCAACGCAGACCTAAAATTACCGTGTGCTCGGCTAGCGACCATCGGCCCGCGGGACTCGCATTCCTCCCAGTTGCCGGCTTCAAAGACCACCGGCGCTCCTGCTGAAAGCTTGCGATGATCCGCGCCAGCGATATGCAGTCTTCAATGACCCCCGGATAATTTGTTTTAATTGCGGTAAATCGGAAAATTTTGTTATTCGCGCGGTCGCTCGGTGTGCCTTAAAATGATAAACACTCGTTGGACATATTTACATTTAATTTTGTTGCTCGCGGTCGCTTTGTTTGCAGCCGTATATGTTAATGAAAATTAACTCGAATTTAAAAGTTGGTATTGAATTATTGGAATTATAATGCGCCGGCGTTATAAGCGTACGGTTTATTTGCGCGGAGAACGGCGTAAGTATATAAATCGAATGCTAAATCTGATTATATCACAAAAAGCCAATTCTAAACCGTACTTGAGATAAGCAAAACTGATCGGACTAAAACGTTTGTTTTAATCCCTGCCATATTTCTGAGAAATGAATGCAAAATTCAGATTCCAAAATTAAACCGACGTGAATATCGTATTTCCATGCGTTCACAGCCGGATATGCACTAATAGTGCGCGAGAGGACTTCAAACAGAATTAAACGCGAAATTACTATTTCGTTTCATTTTCATTGATTTCATCAGTAAATTATCTCACGATTATTCGGCTAATTATTCGCGACGTAATATTTATTACAACTGTACAAACATTAATTTTATACAACAATAAGAATTTATTTCTTCTCAGCTGGAAAAAAAAAAGAAAAAATGAAAATTAAAAGTTCAGTTTAATCGCACATTT